>OX381705.1:92091346-93332346 GCA_947462335.1 Harmothoe impar
TATAGCGTAAATATATTGTTGTCCTAAATATATTGTTAACCAATTAATCTTTTAAGTTTCACATAGTAATTTGATGTCCTTTGTCGCCATTATATATGAATGTGAGTATACCAGTACAGTGTTGCCAAAAACTTTTCCCAACGCAGGCCAAGGTGGCCTGCGTCTTGGCATTTTACGCATGCCATTTCCTTCTCACGCAGGCCATATGAATTTTGATATTTCACGAACTTTATCATAACTTGTTTTATACTTTGAAACTTAAAAGAAATTGAAAAAATATTACAAATTTAGCCCTATCTTCAGTTCTATTAGGCTGATTTGAAAAATTTCACCATTATTAAGCTGAGACCATGGCAGGCCATCCTGGCCTGCGTCCTAAGGCCCTACGCCGGCCATTAAGATTCTACGCAGGCTTTTGCCGCCGTGCTGGCGTCATTTCGGCAACACTGGCAGTATATTCGCCAGGGCTGTGTCCATGCATCATGCCGATCTTTCGTGAATGTATCAGCCCCGTGGGAGTGGCATGATGCTTAAACATAGCCTTAGCATTTTTCTCACTAGGGCTACATGTATCAGGACGCAAAAGGGCATGGTGCATTTAAAGGCTATTTGTCTCCTATAGTGTTAACAGAAATGCCATCAGCTCAATTTGATACCACCGCGTCTCAGTGCTCAGCGACAATTGGCCCTCTCAGTTACAACAGACCCCCACCATGCTGACTCTATAAAGTAGCGTCAGCTAAGGTCGGCCACACACCTGCAGTAGGACACCTGAATTTGCAGTTATACTCTCTACATGTCTCACCTCGAGGCAGACCGCTGAGTGAGTATGTCTGTCACTATGAGTCTAAATCCGTCACTGTGAGCCTACATCCATCACAATGAGTCTAAATCCGTCACCATGAGCGTACATCTGTCACTATGAGTCTAAACCTGTTGTTTTTATCTCCCCCATGCAGGCACACCGCTGAGTGAGTACATCCGTCACTATGAGCCCGGATCTGTCACTATGATTCTATATCCATCGTTATGAGTCTGTACAACCCTGACTTGTACACATCTGTCATCATGACTCTAACCATGTATTTCTCTTTCCCCCATGCAGGCACACCACTGAGTGAGTACATCCGTCACTATGAGCCCGTGTACTACGACCACGAGGCCCTGCACCGGGCCCACCAGCGGGCACGGCGCTCCCCGACCATGGCCAACCTCCGCCTCAGCTTCGACGCACACGGCAGGTAAGCACCCAGTCTCAGACCATACTCTATAATGGTAGAGTCTGGGCAAACTCATATAAAATACTTGTTTCACTAAGTTGCCCTAAGGACCTGTGCACCAATTCCTGTGCACAGCCTGACAGGAAGTAACAATCTAAATATAACAGTTCCACCAGTCCCATTTGCAGCCCTTGTAGCGTAAATAGGTACTAGTTGAGCGCGTCTGGTAAGCACCCTCAATGGTGTCCGTGCAATCTCCCAGTAGATTCTCTCATCAAGTAAACATGCATATGTATACAAGAGGAAATATACTTGCTATTAACCTAATTAATTAGTTTTGAAAAAGTAGATCACACCACCTGGGTATTATCATCTCCTTACAGTCAGCCCCACCACCCTACATTCGGCCCCAAGTCTCTCTTACATGTACGTAATCAAAACCAATGTCTGTCAAAGGATTGTGTTTCACCATGGTCAGTAATATTTCCCTTTGGTATCAAATGTAAAAAGGTTGGTTCATTATGTAGGTGGATGCTGATTCAGGTGTGGTTTTGTCTTAACCCTTTTAGGACGGCATGTCACCAAAAGATGACATTTGTCGTCCTGATGCACCAATGCAGCCCCAGTGAGAGGCTCGCTGAGGCTGCATTGGTGCATCATGCCGAACCCTTGGTAGTTACACCACCCTGTAGGGTCGACATGGGTCTTGTTATGCAGCATGCATGCATCATTACGACCAAGGGCATGATGCAATAAGGCGATATGCCCTCCTGAATGGGTTGATTGAAACTACATGATTCGTGATTAATATTCGTAGAGTCGTATTAGCAAGCGCGGTCCCTGCATCATATTGACGCGCAAATGTCTCTGTTGAGCATGAATAAAAACGTGCATACAACCCAAATGACAATAACCCTTTAAGGGCCGCATAGTGTTCTAATTTGCTATGCCCTTATTGTAATAATGCATGGATGCAGGCCTTGCGAGTAACCCGACAGTGCTGAAGTTATGCATCATACTGACCCCGCGAGATTGAGTCAGACCGAAAAGGATCATCATGATACATAGATGTACGACTGGCGAAAAAATTCGCCAGGCCTGCATTCATGCTTCATGACGACCAAGGGTATGATACATCAAAGACCTATGCGGCCCTTAAAGAGTAACAGGTAGACGCAGCAGGAGAAAGGAGGTTGTGATTTAAATCAGCGGAGTTCCTGATAAATTACTGCAAATACTAAGAAGGTGATAATTTCATGCAGCGAAGAGACGGCTTTCTGGTCGGGTATAGACCATTGCAGCAGGAAAGGGTGACAATTTGATAATAAAGTTGTGTTTACGTATAGGTTTTGGCAGAATCCTCATAGTATTGTTGGTGATGGCCCTGTCTGCAAAAATTTAATATCAAGAAATTCACAGGACAATTATCTTTTAAATAGGTCATGTACAATGTATTAGAATACAGGACTTTGAGGTTAGATTTATGTATTTGCCGGTCACGCTTCAGAAATGATCAAAAACTTTATCAACAACTTTCCTGAAAATTCATCCTTTCTTGCTGCATTGGTCTATAGGAGACTGGACTTCTTGTTTAGATTTATTGGTAACACAGTGCCTGGAAAACCAAGACGGGAGACAATTAATCTTTAAAACTGCCCGATAACCCCTTCCTGCACTATTCCCACTGTCCTCATAATGTAAACATGAATACGGCATGGGCGAGTAACTCGGCAGTGCTGCGATGAAGCGTGACTCAATGGCGAGTTAACTCACCATAGCTGCATCCATACATGTATAATCCCTACCCAACAGGCGTGGATCAACCCTGTGGGGTATACCTACTGCTTGACTGCAGCATGGCGACAAGGGGCAGAGTGCATTAAAGCACCATATGGCTCTTAAAAAGCTTAAACTGTCATTTGAATCTCGTTGAGAAGACAATGGGAATTGGCCTAAGAAGAACTAACATGCATGGCTTTTATCAGGCGGCCCTCTCAGGGTTGATTGTAATTGATCGTTCCGCATTACCAGACTGTAAACCGTTGTGCACACAGGCCTTCTTTATACCAGTGAACGACAACGTAGTTAACCCTTCATGGACGACATAGTACTTTAATTAGGGAATAACACATGAATAGGCCAGCACGAGGGCTGGTAATCCATGGCTATAGCACGAGGAGAAGCAGAGTGCCATTGATAACCAGCCTTAGTGCAGACCAAGTATCATTTTGTTTGTACCACAACTTTGACATATTTCACGATAAAAAACCCAGATGCTGATAATGTTAACTCGGCCGTTTGCAATGTAAACAAATGGCCGCCATTTTGTGCCATCATGGAAGCATGGTTATCCAGTAGCAAGTATGTTATCCGGTGTAGGCACTGCTTTGAGTGCCTGAACTGAATAACTCTGGTATAATGCACTTTTCCCCATGTTTATTCACTTAAGCCACTCTGAAAGTGGATAATCAAAACATGGGTAGCCGCACATCGTTGGTGTCTTAAAATGGTGGCAATTTAATGTTTACTGCCAAATTTACAATATGAACTGTCGAATTAAGATTCTTATATCAAGCAGATTAATCTTAAAATACAGCAACTGTGGTATAAATGGAATAATATATATGTATGTATATATATATATATATATATATATATATATATATATATATATATATATATATATATATATATATATATATATATAAATATATATATATACACACATATATATATATTGTATATATAGATAGATAGATAGATAGATAGATAGATAGATGGAGAGAGAGAGAGAGAGAGAGAGAGAGAGAGAGAGAGGGGGGGGGAGAGAGAATTGGCTCGTGCATTATCCATGTATAACAAGCCATCGTGCTGTCTTGAGTCGGCCTGATGTATAACTGTTTATGTACTCCCTGAGAGTTGGCATGATGGCTGGCAAGTATCCTGAATTCCTGTACTTTAAATATACCCTTACGACAACTGACACAAGTATGTTAATTAAGGCACTATGCCGCCATTAAGGAGTTAATCCGGACATCAGGCCATCTCAACATCTCATCTCCTAACCTTTAAATGCAATTTATTTATTCGCATCCAGACGTGCTTTGGCCATGTTTATGAGACTTTAATGTTATTGTTGGCGGAATCAGAATGACCATTACAAATGCTACATTGACCTTTTTAAATCACTTCCCACTCACAGCATTTTAATCAAAACCGAATAGATATTACACTTTCTGTTGAATTGGCCACTTTATGGATTATTGTAGTTCCCAAATGACTTAAGTTTCTCAGTGATTCATCGTCAAGTGTTTTACACTGAGGTCACGTATAGCTTTTTGAACATATTTGCGTCTCTCTTTAAATTGCAATGTAAATCATGGCGTGTGTTTGATTATTCTTATTTGTGGCAAAAGTTGTCAAAAGTGATGCTCCTTTAAGAAGAGCAGCAGAGGAATTTGCTGAATAACCTTATGTTAAGTTATGTTGATTATCTACATAATATTTAGACTTATCCTAGAGAGCAGTGCGTCTATAATTATTACTTCAGAAAGTAATATTTTGATCTAACACTGTCATCTTTGTATCATTGATTGACCACAAACAGCCTACAGACCTGTGTAATAGCGGCGCCCATTGCCGCCCCACCCTGCCCCCTACAGCCCCCGGCACCATGTAGGGGGCCGACATGCTATGTTGCTGCTGATTCGATGATCACTGGAGCAAAATAAACCAAGCGGATCGATGCCCCCCCCCCCCCCCCCCCCAACGACGTGCTCCCAGGGCTGGTGGCGAGCTGCTAGGGCGAGCCAGGCTCTGACTGGTTTGCTTGGGGTGGGGAGAATGGTGGGGGGGGGGGCGGGTACTGAGTCTTTGAGGGTAGATAACAGTTGCCGCCCATCCGTCCTACCTTTCAGAGGTTGGAAAAGCTGTGGAGAAGTTGTATGTATATTTACTTTCCCAGTCCAAACTACATAATAGATGGACAATGGTTATGGAAAGGTATTTATAGAATCAACGACAACAGCTTACTGGTGGGGCCAGACGAGGGTGAAGCATTCCACGTGGTTAGGTAGCTGCACTATGATCATACCATTAGCCTGAACTACAATTTATTTAGAGTTGTAGTAGAGTGTAATTTTTAGTAAAACACATACTTCACGTTCAAGAGAATACCGATCAATTCAGGAACACACACACAGAGAAGAAGTAGGATCACTGTAACTCTCAAATGGGAGTCCAGCCCTGATCACTGAGGTAACTCTGCCCACAGCCCTAAAGTGACTCTGAATGATTAGGGAGTCTTAAAACAGAGTCATTATAGAGTTATTTTAGAGTTATTTTAGAGTCCTGCTAATGTTAAGGAGTCACTTTAGAGTCCTAGGGAGAGTTACCTCAGTGATCACGTCGGGAGTCACAGTGATTCTACTTCTTTTCTGTGTGGCGCATAACAGACCTTATTCTAATTTACAATGTATCTATGGGACTATGACTGTCTGAGATGTGGTTCATATACCCTATAAAGTTTCACCTACGTGGAAAACACCTTACTAATACTATAGACATTGTACATACTGCACAAAACACGCCTGTCCGAGTCTTATTGTGGTGTCTGGGGCTTCTTCCCAAATACAACCCTATGGCCACTCCAAATGATATCCTTGCCTCTCATACTAAGTCATGAGAAACATGACGAGGGTGCTTTTTTTTCAGGTTTTTGCCTTAGAATTTGCCAGAAAGATCTCATGAAGGAGACTTCGGTGATGCGCGTGGTGATGAGAAACAAGTATATGTGACATGCACTAGGAAAAGGGACCTTAATGCACCTAGCACTAAGGTCCCTCTTCGCATATTGCGTCACATATTATTTGGAGTGGCCTATTGTATGAGGCAGGTACGCCATTAGTCCACAGACCCTAAATCCAGATCCCTTGATCAAAAAAGCTATCAACTACAATGTCATTATTTACAAAAGTCTTGACAAAGTTCAAAAAAGACAATTACAACAAAAATCGACCTGATATACAGACAACATGTCTGACTATTAACCATGCAGCACTATGGGGCCTCAATAAAAACAGTCGTGCCTCAATTAAAAACCGAACCATTTTAGTGTTCCCTTTTGATTTCCATTTCTTAACAGAAAAGATCATTTTGTCTGAAGTTGACAAAAATCGTTGGCCATGCGAGGATGTGGAAGGCTGTAAATCTTGAAAGGAACTGGAGGGTTGGGCTGGGTGGGTGGTTGGGGGAAGAAGTGAGGTGGGGGGGGGGGGCTGTTGTCGCCGAGTTCAGTTATCAACTCATGTGTCAGATTGCGCCTCCCCCGTTTTTCCTCAAGCGGTAAGATGATAAGACGGCGCCGTACGGACGTTTAGATCCACGGCGGCAGTTGCAAGGGCCCCGTTTTATTAAAGTGTAATTGTCTTGCGACATTCTAGCCAGAACACTTAAGGCACCGACGATAAAATGACAACCTTTGTTAGCGAGGCGCCAAGTCGTTCACTTGTTTTACTGCTCAATGGAACTTCCAATGCTGACGGGGAAGGAAAACAACATGGTGGAATTTACTGATTTTACTCCCTTTCATTATAAGTTTTACTTATCAGACATTCAACTGAGTGTTTATCACTATGAAGCTATGACGATATTTAGTCCGCCCCCCCCCCACACTCACTTCGCCCCTTATTATACATAATGATTTCTTCTTGTCATATGGACTGTCTCTCTTAGCATTCTTACAATGTGATTTCTGTAAGACTTGGAAGCAGACCTAGAATTGCATTTCAGATTATGCTGCTCTTCATCAGAACTTGCATCTCGCAGTCAATTAGACGCAGTTCCATGTAATTTAGATGGTTATCAGAGCTGCATGCCTGCCTTATTAACCCTTTAAGGACATCATGACACCTTACTGCATCATGCCCTTGGTTGTCATGATGCATAAATGCAGCCTTTGCGAGTAACTCGCCAGTGCTGCATTCAAGCATCATGCTCATCCTCAAGAGCCGTCATGATGTAACAATGCAGCACCGGCGAGTTATTCGCTAGGGCTGCATTGCTGCATCATGACGTCAAATGTCATCTTTTTGCGACATGCGTCCTTAAAGGATTAGGGTGGGCTGCACAATTACGAAGTGGTTGCAGACAATGGGAGGGGAGCCCACACGGCAGACTGCTAATTAGCATGCTCATTACACCATCTCACTCCCCTTGAAGATGAGGCTTCTGACAAAGACAGGCATCGTCATGTGGTAGTGGCAGTTATTTATGTACTACTGAAGACACCAATGTCACCTTAACCCTTTAACGGCCACATACTGCATACTCCCTGGTCGTTATGATGCATGACAACAGCTCGAGTGAGTAACTCGCCATTGCTGCATTCAAGCATCATATCCACCCTATCGGGTCGATACATTCCTAAGGATTGGCAGGATGCATGAATGTAGCCCTGGGGAATACACTCGCAAAGGATGCATGAATGTATCATAATAATTAAGGAGATAAGCAAGATGTTGACCTTAAAAATGACCTGTTTGCAGAAGATCATACATGTAGTAAGTAAACTAACCGTCATGACAGCTATACGGGAATCACCCTTTAAGGGCCGCATAGTGTGCCACGTGTAATGCCCTTTCCATCTTTGTCATCTTGAAGCATGATTGCAGCCCTGGAAAGTATCCTCGCCAAGGCTGCATGCAATCACGACTTGCCAGGGCTGCATGTATGCACCATGCTGACCTTGTGGTGATTGTGTATCGACCCAGTATATGATAGGCATGATGTTTGAATGCAGCCCTGCATGGTGAGTAGACAAGCCAAAGCTGGATATGGGCACTGTGAGGCCAAAAATAAAAAGACGTTTGTTTCAGGTCACCCGACCCAGCCCATCAAATCAGGGCCGACCCTACCTTTTTATGCAATTTTGAAGAAATCTTTATGTTTTTACATATTTTTGGGATCTATTTCAAGTTCAATTTTTTTTTTAAATCTTCCCATTTGTACACTTTTTTTTCTT
The DNA here is from genome assembly GCA_947462335.1 of Harmothoe impar. Taxonomy (NCBI): domain Eukaryota; kingdom Metazoa; phylum Annelida; class Polychaeta; order Phyllodocida; family Polynoidae; genus Harmothoe; species Harmothoe impar. The sequence continues at coordinate 92,099,588 of OX381705.1, forward strand.
CAATTTAAGGGTATCGTAGAGGGGCTGTAGAAAAAAAAGGTAAAAAAGAGAATCCGACTTACCGACCCTAGACTTTTCTGCCCATGTTACCTGAAACAAACTTTTAATTTTATTTTGCTGGATTATAAAGGGCACACAAGCATTAAAGCAGGTTGCGGCCCTGACAGGGTTACAGGTGTGTAACACAAAGAAGGTTGTAAATAGCACCAGACTCAAGTCCTGACTGTATAGACAAAGGCCCAGGGAGCTCTGTCACAATGACTTCCGACATCATAAAAAAATCTGGTAGTGCAGAAACGTCACGAATGTAAAGTTTCCTGTTAACAGGACACGTGATAGGTTAGCAAAAGGTTGTTAAGTCAACACTTATGAGTACTTCAGATGTTAAATATGTACAATATGTTCAACTATCAATCCATGAAAAACATGGGTATATATTGGCCACCCTGTACTTTTATATATGTTGCTCAATACATCTTATGAACAAATTCTGACAAGCACCTTACTCGTGATTGTCAATCCTGACTCCATAAACCCTACAAATTGGGAACGCGTTCTTAACCCTTTAAGGACAGATGTCACTAAAAGATGACATTTGACGTCATGATGCACCAATGCAGCCTCATGCCGAACATACAGGAGTTTCTCAACCCCATAGGGTCGTCATGATGCTTGAATGCAGCTCTGGCGAGTAACTCACCAAGGCTGCATTCATGCATCATGACGACCAAGGGAATAATGCATTAAGGAATCATACAGTCCTTAAAGACCACCCACGACAGTAGAGTCTGTTCTTCACGAGTTGTACTCTCAGACCCAAATCCTTCTGAAGGAAGGCTCTGGTGACAATCACAATGACCTAGAACTTGGATTTTCCTGAGTTTTGAGCAGTCCCTGTGGTTAGCTTGGTACCTCGTGAAACATCTTTCAGTTATCCCCCAAACTAATAATCTATGGTCCAGTGCTTAGTATGCAGTGGTCTTCCCAGGTTAGTCACATGGACATTTGTCAGCACTGACCAACTGATATTTAAAAGTTACTGGAGCAAAACAAAATATGATTACTGCCTTACTCAAAAAAAAGTATAGGTGAGTTGGTCAATACCGATTCACCTGACAGCATTAACTAACCGTGGTTGGTCGTATAGGGAGGCAAGAAATGACTAACTAGGTCAACCACTAGCTAGTGACTGACTCGTTAGCTAGTGCTGGATTCGTCAGTTGTGAGAATAAAATGTCCACTATAGACCCCACAGGAAAAAAAACCACAAACTCATGGCATGTTCTGAAAGAGCACACTGAAGAAATTTTCAGAACGGACTTGTCAGTCGTCATAATCCAATTTTCGTCACCAGGTCAATACTTACAATTGACGAGGATATTTGTAGCTGGCAAAATCTTGTATTTACATTTATTTTCTATAGATTTCAACAGGAAATCGTGTGAATCTTTTTTACTAGTGCTCGTGAAACAGGTTTGCCACTTCACCATTTGCCTGCGACCACGTCAGTTGTTCTGAAAGACCCTCCAGAGTATGGTCAGAGTATCAGTGCATGTAACAAAGTCTGTAGATCCGCTTTATAATAAGATCTCCCTCTGAGTAAACAGCTTCTAGACCCACACTCCCGGAGTGACCATACACGTCCATGGCCGGTATGTTGTCACTCACAATTCACGTTATATGCATCATGGGTAGACACCGGAAAGTAGTGCCTCAAATTTTAATAGGGTATTGGATTGGAGAGGAGGGAGGGTGTCTTGAGCAGCAGGCAATCAGGCCTGACGTAATAATAACCTTCAGTTTCAGAGTAGTACTCAGCAGTGATACCGCCCAGTGAACAGGGTGAGGAGTAGGGTAGAGTGCAGTGTACATATGTGCCAGGTATTGGAAATACATGGAGGGCAAGTGGTTATTTGAGGGAGGGGGTTGGCCCAGGGATCTATGCATATCACTTACTGCTAGCGGTTAGCTACCCACAATGCACAGAGTGAATTGTCAGTGTGAAGAAACAACACCGTTTCTACACACTGATAGGGAGTATGCATCTAGACCCTGGCTTTGATCCTAGTCAGCATGCCATGTCATGCCGCCTTACCCGCACCGACAACACTGTGTGTGGCACCTGTCAGTTTGATCTCATAATAAGCCGATCAGGATCTCAGCCTCCCTGCATGAAGCGTGGAGGGGTGGGCAGGGGCTGGGGAGAACCCTTTAAGGGCTGCTTAGTGCATTATTGCATTATTGCATTATACCATTCGTCGTCCTTGGCCCTTTGAATCCAGCCCAGGCAGGTCTATTTACCAGAGCTAAATTCATGAATGCATCATGCCGACCTTTTGAGAGTGTATCAGACCAGAGGCGGACCCAGGAATTTGAAAGGAGTGGGAGACGGTCCACCAAACACCAAGGTGCCACTCACAACTCGGGTAATATTGTTAGAAATATTGTTGGAAAAATCGAAATTATTTTCCAAATAGATGGGGGCGGACCACCAGGCCCCCCCTCCCCCCCCCCCCCCGAATCCGTCCCTGTAACCCAGGGTTGGCTCGTTGCTTGAATGCAGCACTGGCAAGCTGGCGAGTTACTCACACGGGCTGCAGGAATATACCGCATTAAGGCACCATGCGGTCCTTAAAGGCCTAATGGGAGGGGAAGAGAGGGTAAGGGGGGATCAGTCAGGGACGGCCTATCGGATAACATGGGGAGACATTGATCCAAGAGGAACCAGATCAGCAATCAATCAGAACCATCTGCACACAGGCCACTTCAAGCATTTAATGGCCGCTTAGTGCTTTAATGTGCCATTGTCATCACGATACATGAATGTAGACCTGGTGAGTAGCTCACCAGAGCTGCATTCTAGCATCATGCTGATCACAAGGGGGTTGACACACTCCCTAAGTTTGGGTATGATGCATAAATACAGCCCTAGTGAGTAGACTCGTCAGGGCTGCATTCATGCATCATGCTGCCGAAGGTCATTGCATATTAAAGCACCCTGCGGCCCTTAAAGGGTTAATCAGTCAACACAACATGGCACCATCATTAGTTATACATAGGGTGTGGTTTTAACTCAGTCCATTAAGGGGAGTCACAACTATAATTACATAACAATTACCGAGATTGACTTATTTTAGGCGGTGTGATGTCGCTTTAGACGGCTATCGTGGAGGTATAATTACACTTTATTTTCAGCTGCCCGCGACCGGAGAAACCCGATCCCCAAACAAGTCTTGACACAAATCAATAACCTTTCTGAATGTGTTTCATGAATGTTTCATTAAACTCAAAATAACCCGTGTTTTTATGTGGCAGTATTTGTAATCGGGCCAAGAATGGGAAAGGTAACCCTGTAAAGGCCTGATATGGATTGTGCATGCTGTCTGCATGATGCATGCATTCAGCCCTGGCGAGTAACTCGCCATTGCTGCATTGAAGCATCATGCCGTGCATAACGGGGTGATACACTCCAAAAAGATATGCTGTATGGATGCATCATGGAATACGGATATATCCAACTGCAAGGGTTCTGCAGCTATAGATTATTATTGCCAGTGTTGTGGCGGCAATTAACGACCAGATGTTTAACCGGTTTGGAAATACTTAGATATTGTAAAGATTCGTCTCGGACGGGTGCTTTTCTCTTAATCTTCATTCTCAATCTCTTCACTTAGGATGGGAACGAAAAAGATTTATTGAGAAGAAAAATTACCTCCAGTGAACGCTATTTTCAAATTATTTTCAGAAATAAAGTTTTTTAAGTTGACCAAAGAAGCATGTGCACTGCCCGTATTGAAATGACATTCTTGTTCAAGGGGAAATGAAATTACTTTGCATGAAAACATGAAAATCACCAAAAAAACATCGTTATTATTTTCATTATTTTCACAATGAGGTCCTTAAGAAACGTCCAGTTTAACTCCGGGGGGATTGGGGTGGGCAGATTGAATCTTCAATAACCGCTCAGAACACGGGCTTGTGGTTGCAGCTGTTTTAAATTAAGTTGCCAAGGCTTTCACCATTCATGTTACCATTGCCGTATCTCAGTAAACTGATCAACCATTTAAGGGTTTCAGGGCTCGGGGGGGGGGCAGGTGGGAATGTCGCGGAAATTAAGGGTTCAATGTCACAAAGTCGCTATTTTAGAGCATTTATTACAAAAGGTATAAGCCAAAGTTGTCTAAAAGGTTGCGTATATTATTGCGGGACACAGTCATGTTCACCAGGAAGCTCTTTCAGAACAGATTTGTGACTTGTGATTAATTGGATTCTCATCAAAAGTGCAATATTTGCTATTGACGAGGGTATAAAATTGTGAAATTCAAAATTCCTGATATTTACATTTCTTATCTATAGATTTCATCAAGAATTCTTTTGACAGACCCTCCTACTCATGGTCTTCAGACAAGTTTTACCACGCCAATATTTGTCTACGAGTTCGTCCCTTGTTCTGAAAGAGCACCCAGGTCGCTTTTGACCCATTCACAGCCACAAACATTGCCTGAGTGTTGTTAAAATACCTGAACTTGGACACACTGTTGTTTTGGAGAGAGTTGGACCCACATTCTGACCCTCTCCTTTCCCTCTGTGTGTTGCATTCCATCACTGACTGTATACCGTTGTTGTGTTGACAGGAAGTTCGACCTGCGCCTGCGCCGTGACACGGGAGTGTTCCATCCGGGGCTGGTGGTGGAGACGAGTGAGGGGACGCTGTATTACGACACGTCCAAGGCCTACGTGGGACACCTCCTAGGTGAGCAGTTACTTTGTAATACAATTCTGATGCCGAATATAACGCACTGCATGAACATTGGCATTATGCAAAGTCACCTTTTAAGCAGCTTTAATTTTTATAAATGCCATGGAAATGTCATGAAGGCACTTGAAGGGCCTAAAGTGGCATTTACGGCAATCATATATATATGTTTAAAGTGTGACTTAAGCAGTCTAATCGTTGCTTAAATGCCAACATTCATGCAGAGGCGTTAATGGCCTTTGTGCTCATTGTGCATAAATGCAGCCGGGCAAGCTTGTTCGACCATGCTGCATCTTAGAATCATAATGACCCTGTGGGTTTGGTATCCCCCACGGGTAGTCAGCATAATGCACGAATTCATGCATATTGCAAAAAACAAAACATTTCAGCTGCGAATACTCATATCCCAACTTCAAAAGGGACTCATATTTCAGCAAACGTGTTTGTCTATTGCCCTACATTACAATGGATTACATTTCTGTTTAAGAGATCAATAACTCCATAAGGGCCACCGTCCACTGGGCTCTTATCGGCCGAAGCTACATAAAAATATATGGGCTTAATCGGCTGAAGTTTCCCAGTGGACGGTGGCCATTTATAAGGGAACAAACGTCAAATCATAATCTGTCTAAATCTGTATCGTGTGTAGGCAGCTGTTCCGTGTAGTATTTTGACGCGGGTTATATTGTCTATGTCGTGGGAGGTAGTACATGCTGGATAGATCTAATTACATCCGTTTTCCTGGTGATTAACAAGTCGTGGGTCAGCCGCTAAATCAAAGTTCTCCTAATGAAGCCAAGATCTAAGCTCTAACATCTATTGCATGCAGTTCCATGAAGGCGGTTTATTTCTGTCTTCCACATTGATTCATAATTCCCGGCTGCTTTTCATACCACAATGCCATCTGAGTGATTCGAACGGGGTTTCCCCTTCAGATGTAAATGCATAATGTGGAATGCAGGGAAATGGGTCGACCTTCCAGAGCCCCTTGCCTTGTGTATTACAACCAATCACTGCCCTGGACCAAACAGTTACTTTTACATATGCATATACTTTAGATTTAGTTGGTTTTCTTTCAAATAATAAACCAATGTATATGTGGAAAGACATGCACCCAGGTTTATTGACACGGCTGGTACAGTAAAACCCCGCCTATAAGTCGAATTCCTTTCGGGACTCCCCCAACCCATTTTAATTCAGTAGTAGTAGGCTAATAGGCGGGGTTCTGATACATTGAAGTAAACAGAAGCTAGTCAGGGTTTGGCCCACAGGTGGTGTAGGCTTATAGGCGGGGTTGTACTGGGGTATGTTGATCCGCAGCTACAACTCACAGGCCCTAGTTAGGGAGAGTTGGGGTCTTGATATCATATTTAGCCACCTTTGGAATGCAGCGTGCTTTATGTTACACAATGCATTCTATCGTCATGATGCATAAATGCAAGTCCACTTGCCAGGGCTGCATCTGTGCAGCATGCAGACCGTATGTGACAGGTTGGCATGATGCACCAATCCCGGGCACCAATGCATCCCGGTTGGTACAAAACAAAATCAATATTGATAACTGGTCAATGTTCATTCAACGTTGTTTCAACAATGAGTTGAATTCTGTACCCATGGTTGGCACCTAAAATCTTTTAAAGTTTTATTCCATATAATTATCATCTTTCGACTGTGTTTATACATTTCTACGGTATAGACTTACAGGCACTTGGTATATGGAAACATAATGAAAATAACGAATCAGCCAAAATTAGCTGGTAATGTCTCTTTAAGGGTTAAAGCACTATTGGTTGCTGGAGGGTTAAGTGGCCGCTTACCCCGACCTCACCTCCAGGGGTAGTCCCACGTCTCTAGACACACACCCCACCACACAGGGCTGCAAATGACGCCTGTTTGATGTTGTGCCAGCTTATTAATATAGATTCAGAGATCTTAGCACTGAAGTAGACCAAGTAGAAGGAATCCATACCCAGTGTATGAAGTATAGTATATCAGACATCTGCGGCCGCTTTGTACAATTGGACCCTGCGCAACGAGGAACAACCCCCACTTCTCGTTGTGTTCATATACAGTGCATATAAATACGTTTATATAGGAAAATAAGGAGAATGTTTTGATCTTCCAGCATCTGCATATATTCGCTGAATGATTGTAGCTGAACATGCCGTTCTCTGCCTGTAGTGTAGGCTATATTTCACCTCAATTCTATTGAGCAGCACTATAACCATGAAGCAGTTTTTATGATCCATGAAGCGTTTTTGAGGATCCATAAGGCGTTTCCAGGGTAAAGAATAGGGGGTCTAGGAAGCATTCGGGGGTCTATTAAGCACTTACGGGTGTCTACAACTGTTTTTCATTTGAGGTGAAACGGCCTCCTGGTTGGATAAAATAACAAAAAAATGTGGTGGTTATATCTCCATATAATATATCTTCATCTGCCCTGAATAAACCATTTTCTGTCAGGAGGCCATGTTTCTGTATAGATGGAATCATTTCTGCAGACACACTATCTGATGTACATAATAAAACAATGGATGAACCTCCTTAGGCTTCCCTGTGGGGTGTTTCACAAGGATAAAATAGATACAATTAATTTTACATGTTTTCTATGACCAACTTAATATCATCCAATGTTAATTTTATCTTGGTGTTTCACAAGTTTCAATTGTATCTATGGTCATATACTTAGATACAATTGAAGATAATAATGCGGCTTGTGAAACACCAACATAAGACTAACATTTGGTAAAAGTAAGTCAACCTTAATAACCATGTAGCATTAATCTTAAATACGCTCCCCTTGTATGATGATCACATAGGATCAACATAAGTGTTCTTTAAATGTGTATAACCAGTTTATTTTCATCCTGAATAAACAGATATTTGCAGGGATTCTTGTGTGTAGTATGACACATATATTGCATGAAAAAAACGTGAAAAAATATGTAAGGAAAATATTAGCGGGCATGGTATGAGCTGCACGCTAATATGCATTGTGAAACACTTATACATTAGTTGTATCTAGATTGTAGGCCAAACACCCTGACTTAACATCTTGGTTGTAGACCTTTGTGAAACACTTTTTATAAGCAGTATACAATTGATACAACCAAATGTCGGTCTTAGTGGTTATATACAATTAACACCTCCTAAAGAAACACTTATTCTACAATTAATTGTATGTCCCCCTTGTGAAACACCCCACAGTGTAGGTTATGTTCCATTGATCTCTGCAAGGGCCCTTTAACGTTTTCTGACTATTTCCCATTAGGTTATATTACGAATCTGAAAGTCAAAATTTATGGTCTTTCCCCCTACGCTATTTGGAGAGTCCTCGGAGCTTAATACAGGGGAGGGGTTCTTCTTTGTTGAGTTCTATGCATAGTTTTAGTCTCTCCTGGAAGCTGTAGTCAATGACAAAAAGTGCTTGGAGAATGGTATAATAAGTCAAAAGAGAAAATTACAGAATCTTGATCTCTCGAGTTGGTGCAGTAAATAGGCCTATATGTAATATATACGGTACACGTGGGTTGCTGTATAAGGTTTATAAGCCAAGGACATGGTTTAATTAGGCACCAGCCGAGGATAAGAACCATTGTCCAAGGCATATTACACTTATGCAGCTACTCACGCATATCCATATATACCCAGTGATTGCTTTGTGATTGCGTTGTACGTCTTATACAGTCAGCAGTTTTGTTCTTCCAGTCATCTGTGGTATAACAAGAGTTATGTTTTGGCTGAGTGCGGCGTAATCTGACAGACACGTGCACGTTACCAGAGCTCCTGTCCCCGCGTACTCCGCCCACCTAGACACCCTCATATACCGCCTGCATGCACCTGGGGTGCACACTGGTATTCTTTATGCTAAAAGAATTAGTCGGCAATGACCAACTTCCTTCGTCATTTGTTAGCTCCCTATACATCTAACCTGGGTTAGTTAATATTGTCACCTTAGTCTCCATTTTTCCATTTCAATGAGTTTCAGGCTAAGTCTTTTTGAGTATGGCATTAGTCATACATGCTGTTTTGCCTCAGTCCATTTTGAATAGCACTTGGTCATGTCTGACCAATGCCCTTATGACTCACCTAGCCACTACAGACTAATGGCCGCAGCATTTAGATTCTCTGTGCAGGCTGGCAGGTGGGTAGGTGGCGGGGGGCGGGGCCGGGTGGGGGGAGGCACCATGTGACATCTGTGACCACCCACAGGTGATGTGGGTGTCAGGTAGAGGTGTGAAGGTTGTCTTAGGGCGCACCTGATGCGGCTACAACCTCTACCCCCGCAGTCTTCTCGACGTCTTTAATCCTTTAAGGAGGGCCTCTCCCTAAAATACATTTGTGGTCATGATGCACCAATGCATTCCGAGCCTATAGCGAGGTTGCAGGTTCCTTAGTAGGGGGCACCATTGCTTGATCTGGTAGCTGGCGAGATAAACACTGAAACAGCAATCACAATGGGTACAAGCTGTTACATAATGCACCCTAAGAACTCCGCAGTGAAGGCCAGGGAGTTATCTCATTGGTTAATGATTCAACCCGCTACACGCCTATACGGTACTAGCGCATTAGGCTATGTGGGCCGCTATCTTGACTCAGAGCAATGCATCTGGTTAGGCCCCCGACTCCAGAGCAGTTCAGAGCAGTGCATTATGGATGCATTTCTTATCAGTCTCTTTGTTCCAGATGTGAATAAAGGGGTTTAACCTGATAAAGAGATGGGGGTTTAGCCCCCGACTACCTGAAGTACAAGGATATGCTATTCCCGTATAACGTTCTGTTATACTCACCATGCAGGGTTCAGGGGCACAAAAAGTAAAAGGTACACACAGAATTACAATTGGAATTATTCTCTTTGTACAGATAAGATTATTTTTTGATTGATTTATCTCCTGTTATGAGTAGTATATGTACATGGCCCTAATTGTCTATTCTCTATATATTCAATATCGGCTACAAGGACCTTTGCTTACAAGGCGCAAATTAGGCTGCTTCAAAGGCCCAGGTTATACTTGTAAGGAGGTTTTACTGTACAAGCAGTTTGGATGTACAAAAGCTGAAGTATCCACTGACCTTTGCACATCAAATTAAATAATAAAGATATTGGCAAACACCTGTGTGGTGTGCTATGAAGCCATCATAGCTGGTCAGATCTAACCCCCCCCCCCCCCGCCCCCACCCCATCCCCCTCCCCCCTGCCCCCAATCTTCACGGCTGGCCGCTGCTACATGCATCCCTGGACGCCACCTAGGCCGATTACAGCGCCCCCTTAGCGGACAGGCCAGTAACTAGGGATTAGTTATTACTCCTGTAAGGGCCGCATAGTGCTTTAGTGTGTTATATCCTTGGTCAGCATGGTGCTTGAATGCAGCCCTGGCGACCAGGACTGCATTCAAGCATCATGCTGACCATCAAGGGCTGTATCAAGAAAATATGATCGGTTTGAAGCCTGAATGCAGCATTGGAGAGCTATTATTCACCAGGGCAGTATTCATTCACCACGAAGACAAATTGGTACAATTGGTATTAAAGCACTATGCGGTCCTTAAATGGTTAGTATGTGCAATCCTTATCTTCCCATCACGTGTCTCCATTGGCGATAAGCCCCTCCCCGCGCCTGGATCAGAACAGACAAGGGGCCGCTGGATCCCTCCCCATCCCACATCCCCCAAACCTGATTATCTCAGAGATATATCATTCCGTAGGCGGCCAAATGGAGTTGGACGATTGTGGTGTTGTAAACCAGGGCTGTGCCATTGATACTGTTAGATCCACTATGCCGAGCAAATCCATGTATCGAATTTAGTAGAAATCTCCCACTCAAATCCAGCTCAACTTACAGTTAGATATTCTCTGAGTGTTTTGTGGGTTTTTTTCAGAAGCAGCATTGACCTATATATTAGCAGGTACTAGAGATTCATGGAGGTGGTGACTCAAAATAATATGAGTCATTGAAAGTGAAGCATGTTTAGTTCTTCCAATGATGAATCGAAATGTAACACTAACAGCACTGGGTTTACTGCTACTTAAAATTAGATCTAAACAGGTTTGGATTTTGAGATATCTTTTCGGATTTCCATAATTTTATCATAATATCATTGCTCTTCTATGATTGAACAATTGACACAATTTGCAATTTGGAATCTGTATACGGTAAATTTCATGTTGGGAAAAGACTCTTGAATAGCAAAAACTAATTTTAAAAGTGGCTATCGTTCCCTGCTTAGTGTAAAGGATGATTGAAGTCCCCCCTCGTTGTGGGGTTCCTGTTCTAAGTGTCAAACGATGGGGGATATTGATAGCCTCACTACGGCAGTCTTATTTAGGTGGCACGGGGAGCGGGGGCAGGTCTACCCGGGGGAATAGGCACAATAAATAAAAACCCTCCAACCAGAACCCCTACAGGTTGGACTCCCACAAATCACGGGCCTGGTCTGTGCTCACCTCATGGTAGTACGTCGGGGCTCGGCTCTGGGATAAAGGGGCGGTCATTATTTACCAGAGGGGTGGAATGGGTGATTAGACTTAGCAGGAAATTATTTTCTCCACCTTTTTTTAGGCTTATGCATGTATTGCCCCTTTTATATGTATGTATAGCTGTGGTAAACCCAAAAAGGGGATGAAGTTATTTTGCCTTCCGCAATCATGGGTCCTAACTATTTTTGGTTACCCCATAATAACCCCCCTCCTGCCCCCTAGACCTCCTCTCTCCCCCTCCCCTTCTACCCTCCCCTTCCCCCATCCTTGTTGACCTCAAGATCTGACCACTCGGTAAGGGAGCTGTGGCCGCTTCGTGTTGGTGGAGGAGGAAGGAGGGGTGGGGTGAATGGTCGGTGGATCAGTGTGACATGGGGTGGAGGCTGACGGCACCTTGATCATACCCCTTATACAACCTTCATATCTCTCATACCACCCTTAGACCCCCATACCACCCTCACAGCAGCCCAGTATTTGTACCAGGGCCGGGGAGGGGACTCTATCTTTTATTGATATGGTCGTACTGTTGGGCATCTGACAACCACTATATATCTATTTTACTATAGTGGGATCTTTGTCAAAAGTGTCCAGATGTTTAAACGAATTTCGATGAAGATATTTCAGAGAACTCAGAAAAGTGGCCCTTGGTAAAAGCTGACCCTTGGCAATAGGAATTTTGCTATAAGGAAAGAACTTTCCTTACTAGCAGTACACACTCACACTGTTGAAGTTAATGTGGCTGAGCAGTAGAATCTACTGTAGTTTTACAGTGTAAAGTACGGTTTAGTGTAAATGGGCAGTCGAAGATACTGTCGGTTTACAGCAAAAGGACGTTTTTTTGGTTTCACTATTTACAGTGCACGTATACAAGATATATATCAAGTGCCTCCCTCTCGGTAACAGAGGCATGTGTGTGTGTGGGGGGGGGGGGGGGGTAGGGTGATGTGACAGGTCTCTGGGGCGGCAGGGGCAGCAGGAGGGTGGAGGGCCGGGTAGATGGCAGCTCTCCCCCCAGTCATGGATCCAGTCACCCCGGCACCACGCCTAATCTTATCGGGAAGCGGGGGATACGCAATTTCATGCCTCCTGCTCGGGCGTCATTTATTTTGATTGTTGTCGGTGGTATCACGTGGTATCAGAGGGCTGCGCGCGCCGCCCCCCGCCCGCCGCGCCCCTTAACGGCAAGACGCCGTACCAGGCTGATACCCAAGGCGTTGTAACGCCCAGGGCTGCGGCAGAGAGCCGGCCGCGTGTTTCGCCCAGATGACATGGAATGTGATTAGCAGAAATTGGATGTTGGGTGTATGGATGGTACTGCCTGCTGGAGGCCGCAGCGCACCGACTGGTCATTGTCGAATGGTGGGGGGTTTGGGTAGATCTGCCTCCCACTCTGGACCCACAACCCCCACAAAGAAACCGAGTCAAAAAGGAGTCTAGCTTGCCTACAGAATGACTTGGGGAGTCCAGGTCCTTACCTGACCCTCCTATGTGAGACAGTTAGCTATGTGACTCCACTAGGTGACTTCTTACTGTCATCCAAGGAGTCGCCTAGGCTCCCTTAATCACCCTGGGCTCCCCTAAAGAGGGGAGTCATTCTGGAGGAAGCCTGGACTCTTTTGACTGTTTCTTTTCTCTGTGCAGCCAACTATGTATTTATACTGAAGAGGGGTAGACTTAGTTATATTAGTCTACTTATATTCACCCCTCCACACATATAGTTTTGCCTCAATGTCACAAGCTCCAAATTATGTGATATCAATAACCCTACTTCTCTGTCTCCGCATTAAATTTCTGTAGTCCCTTACGTATCTCCAATGCCATTCGGAGTCCCCCCAAGTTTCTTAGACATAATTTTTAGTTCTTGGCATAGCCTATAACGGTTTGTTGTGCGCCTGCCAAAATCTTAATTTAGTTTTGAAATACATCATCATCACCCCCATGAGGAGTCAAACTTGCTTACCCCCACTCCTCCTCCCCTCCACTGAAAACGGCACCCACCCTTTCTGGTACCAAATGAGCAGTCCGTGCTAAGTGCGCGTGGGTCGGAGGAGGTTTGTAAGAATGATGGCAGTGGAGGGAGCTTTGGTCAGACACTCCCTCAGCTCTAACTGCAGCTCGATATTCGCCAATCTATGACCGGGCTGGGAAGGCACAACTACAAGCCTGCAGTCTACATGCAGCTCCTTAGTATGTCCAGGTGTGTGGGTTTTCTCAAGGATGTCAACAATACTTTTAGACCCGTTTTCCTGTTGTCAATACGGTCAAAACGGAAAACAGTCCAAGTTCTTGGCTGACTAATAATTTGCTGAAATCTATTGAATATTAAAAAAAGCACACTTCTTCTTTTATAATTTGCCTTTGCAATTCACAAAAAAAAATCATATCTTAATAGTCATCACTCTGTTATCCACACTGGGTGAGGAGGTATGAGGCTGATGGGAGGGGACTGCATGAGGGGAAGGGGATGCTCGGATGGGGGGGGGGGGGGGGGCTTGATGGGGGGGGGGTAGCTTCATTTGTGTTGATGACCTGTAAGGCGCCTTCAATCATTCAGCCAATCAGAAGCAGGCCATGAGGCCACGTGACTTTACAGTCACTCCTGCCGTCAGCAGAGTCATTCAGGGGCCTCCACAGATCTGCCGTCTGCCCGGTTATAACGTGCGCGGCATTAAGCATTAATGGTTGTATTAAGACGTCTGAGGAGGGGCTATGAGTCATTCACCTCCAAGCAGGGGGAAGGGCTGACAAAGGGGGGGGGGTGGGTAGGGTTGTCTGATAGGACCAAGAGATGCTGTGGTTCAGGTCCCCCTACTTAGAACAACAGGAACAACCTAGAATTGTTATCCAATTTCGAGAATGACTGGCTATTTCTGAGTCGATTCGATGTCTACAGATCGAGGCTGCTTCTTGTGAGTCCCACTTACCCCTACATCTTCAGGTCATATAACCTGAAACACACATGTATTTTACCAAGGAAAGAAAAGGCAGTGCAACAAAGGGGGTTACCCACAGTTTGAGACCATGGTCAGGGACCATTGTGAGGAGTTGAGGGTAAATAGGGCAATTGTATGGCAAAGTATTGTTAAACCCCAACCCATGCACCTTCTAAGATAAGGCATGCAACGAGTACCGATTCTCGCTCAAATCCGACTTTTGGTGTGGGAAATTAACGTATAATGATTGGCCCATGCATGTAATGAGAAAGTGAAGTAATGGTGGTGGGGACGGTAGAAAGGGGCATTCAAGGAATTTTTCAGAGCCATTACGGATGAGTCTTTTATTAGTAACTTGGGGGAGGGGGGGAGTTGGATGGCTTGGTGGATTTTCGTACGAATTCTTTCAGACCCTTTCCCCGACCAATAAACTAACATGCCCCGGCACCAAAGTTTTGATTTAGTAAAAATGGCCTCCCCGAAAAAAGCATACTGTAGAAAAATGGGGGTTTGTGTTGACTTAAAGAGACCCTGGGTTAAAAATCTAGGTAGGGTAGGTCGGATTTATTTTTCCTTAATTGTTTTTACTTTGGCCTGAAAAGTAGCTAAGAATTGACTCAGGATCTTTAGAGCCGACTTGCTGACAACAGTATTGACTCGTGAACAATCGAATTTACTCTGAAATAGCTTAAAATTTTTAGTTTTTTTCAAAATTGGATAAACATTTCTAAAGCTGGTCCTGTTTTGCTAGGGAGGGTCGGGTAACCTGTAACACAGCCTTATTTGCATTTTGGCCCTTCATGATTTTGACCCCCCCCCCCCCCCCCCAGCCCCGCTAGCTGAGAATAAATGGCTCTCCCTTGGAGACTTCCCAGAATGCCTTGCTGGTGCTTACTGTTGAAGCACTATTCAGAGCGTTCAATGAGAGATTGACATATTAAATGGCACTTCTGCTGTAAACGCTGATTCAACTATGCCAATAGCACTCTGTGGGTGACGTGGCGTCAGTCGTGCCATTATAATGCAATATCTCACCAGAGTAATATTATTCTTGTTGTGTCAATCTGACGAGGTTGTAGCCATTCTCTCACCAGGACGATGCCAAGTGGAATACACCCACCGACCTCCTATTATACAGTTCAATCAGAGCAAACCACCTCCAACATGTTCCTTCCAGTATTCTGTCCTACTTTAAACCCACCAGCCCAGCCCTCTAGCACCCCCAACCTGTCCATTCCCGTCCTAATCGTTATTGGCCTTCGATTTTCTGGCGCCTGGCAGGGGAAATTGAGCTCCACAAACGCCGGGGCCTGGGAGCGTTTGGTTTCGGTTCTAAGGGTGAGGTTGTTGGATGAAAGCTCTACTGGTAAGATGATTCCCCGTACACAGAAGGCGTTTTGTGGGGTTGTGTCTTTGACCTTACATACACTACTATTAGGGACCTTCACGGACTCTATGTCTTACGTTACGTAGACACCACATAGAAGGCCATTCGAAGGTAGATTTGTTGCAAAGGTAACTGTATCTAGGCCTACGTGTCCCTTATCAGGTGCAATTTTACAAACACTTTCTGTAGTTATTTGTTCTTGGACTGTTCGACCTCATTCAGCCTAGAACCAGGCTAGAGAATAAGAGCCTATTCACCAGGGATGCATTCAAATGTGATGACGACCTTCGGAAATGTATCAACCCGACTCGCTAAGGAAAACCCACCAAGGCTACAAATATGTTTCATAGATTGATTTTTAAATGCGTAGACAGGTACTGGGGAGTGCTTAAAATTGTCCTGACGATAGTCAAATAACATCCATCCATCAATTCACACAAATTATCGACTATTATTGGGGAAAAATCACCAGAAATGGAATTCCAGTTAATATTGAGCTTATCATACGTGAACTTATCGTACTTGAACTTCCTGTAATTGAACTTTGGTAATACAAACCATGATTAATTCATGCTCCAGGCGGATTTCAATAATCTGAGTCTCTGGATGACAGGCATTGTCTAGCCTTCTTACAACCGCTGTACAGTGTGAAGGCGTGAAGCTGGCATTCTGCACAGATAATCTATAGGTTTAAGAGTTTAGTCAGAAGTGTTTATCCCATTTTCGTCACATTAGTCAAAATGACGAACTCATTTTCAAAGGTGACTATAGCAAAACGCCTAAGTGAAAATGACTAACCCTAAAACGCCTTTAAGTGAAAAGACTAAGGTGGTTTAGTCATTTTGACAAACCTGACAGTATTGACTAAGATAGGTTGGGTGCAGAGGGAGCCAAAATATGACCAAGGGTATGTCAGTCATTTTCTGGCTCCCTATCGGACCAATCTATGTTAGTCAATTCTGTTAGGTTAGCCAAAGGCACTAATCAACCTTAATCTTTTCTGTTTTATGCATATTAAGGTGAATCATTTTGCCATTAGTTTTGCTTTAGTCATTTTTGAATATTAGTCTGACGTCATTTCGACCAATGAAGGGTACGTGATCCTCTGTGACAAACCTGATAGAGCCACTATTGAGTAAGCTCATAACCCTATGGATTTTCAGTGTGAATGTGTTGTCATCTGTGTACTGGGACTGCTCCAAATAACAGTCAGGCCACTGAGAACCTGCTGCAATGTGCGCCTTGGGACAAAATCTGTTTGACAAAGTCTGTTTCTCCAATGTGACAACACGGATTAGGTGTGATCCAAACACTTTCTATGCACTTAACCCTTTAAGGACGGATTGATACCTTAAACCATCATGCCCATGGTTGTCATGATGCATGAATGCAGCCCTGGCGAGTAGCTCGCCAGTGCTGCATTCAAGCATCATACAGACCATGCACTGTTTGGAAACCCCTGAAGGGTCAGCATGAGGCACCGATGCTGCACCAGCAAGTTACTGCTGTATCATGACGACAAATGTCATCATTTAGCGACACATGTTGCTTTAATATGATATGGTCTTCGTCGTCATGATGCATTAATGGCATTATGGCGACCATATGGGAGTATAGCAACACTGAAGGGTCAGTCTGATGTTTGACTGCAGTCCTGACAAGTTGACCAACCCAGATTACATTCTTGCAGTATAAATGTGTATTGCATTTAAGCAGTATGTGGCCCTTAAAGGGTTAAGCCACTATTGACTGTCGGCCCACGTGACCCTCAATAATTCACTAGTGTGACTTAAATTCCACAATTCTGTTTCAAATCCACCATTCAAATGTTTTAGGAGAGCTATCATTTCTGGAAGCCATCCGGGCATGGTGTATTAATACAGAATCGTTTGTAAATGTAGACGGGGACGGATAAAGAACACGTTCTTGTTCCTGTGCAGCAAGGGGGAGACACAATCTGGAAAACGAGCAGGATAGGGAGAAGCGAGGATAGTGGATTATTGGGCCGAGTGAGCGATAAAACCCAAGTTGAACGTCCGTTCACTTCCGGTACCCCTACTGGGACGCAGGGCAACTATAAGAATTAAACGGAATGACACTTATTTCTGGGATCCACCACAGCACTCTGACACGAACAGATCTCGGGAGATGTTGGCTCTAATCTCGGTACAACACAGCTTGTTGGCAAACACGGTATGAGGGAGTCTGGTGCCAACCTAAATCTCACGATAGATCCTGAGAGGGGGCCAAGATAGCCGCCCATTGGAAAGTCCAGATTGATCTATATGGCCAATAACCCAGCTTTTTCTCATCATTCTCTCCTCTTCTTGTCCCCCCCCCCCCCCACATCTCTCATTGTTGAGAGATGTGGGGGTAGAGAGACTAGAGAGTCCCTTATCAGTAAATTTAAGTACTTTTTATTTTGACCGAGGCTTTTTATTTTGACCCAGCCTATCCTAACCCGCATGGGGTTGGACCTTGAAATGTAACGACACAGCAAGAACCAAGAATCATACCACGCGGGTCCGCCATTTTGAATTTGGAGGTAAACCTAACTATCAAAGCCATACCAACAAACTCAGAAAAGTCGGCGTCATTGTTGCTTAAACCACTCTAACCTGAAAGTCAGGCAGTGACTTTTCTGAGTGTGAAGATGTGCCCCATACCTCATGTGTGGACAGATGTGTATAAGTCTTATCAGCTCGTTTCAGTGCTCCTCTCCGGAACCAGCGGACCTCCTGCCTAGCCCCTATAGGTGGGATTGGAGCAGGGCGATAATAGAATAAAATAGAGCGCATGGCTGGTAATACAGCGTAGTGATTAGCGTGAGCGATAATACGGGTATCTGTGCCACCTGCAGACAGCCGTACCCGGCGGCCATTGATCATGTGGTTCCCATTAAGTGTAAATGTGGCGCAATAGGAAACTTCCATGTCATCCACTGCCGCCCCAGCCGCCGCTCCGCTGGTAGCTATCAGACCCCTAATGAGGAGCCTGTCGGCACCCACTGACTCTAACCCTCTACTAAAGCTGCTTAAATGTACCATAGTCTTTGGCGTCATGATGCGTGAATGCAACATTGCTGAGTCATGCCCTCAATATAGAGTGTATCAACCCGAAAGGATTGGCATGATGCATGAATACATGTACCTTTGTGAGTTGCTCGCCAGGGATGTATCTAGATGCATCGTGGCGATGAATGGTAGGATGGATTAGGTCAATATGCGGCCCTTAAAGGTCTAAAACTGTCGTATAGCGAGTATTGATCAACATGGCCGACCCGCTAACACAGCTGATTAATTAGGGTTAATCACGACATGTCGGGTTTGGGCAGAGACAGGCTCGGGGTAGGGCTGGTATAGGTGTCGGCTACAGGTGCCGCATGCTCGGGTTAACTTAACCCTGTAAGAGGGAGTGCTTTAAAGCATTGTGCCCTTTATCATCATGATGCATGAATGCAGTCCTGGTCTGATTTCAAAATTGGTGCGGACTCTACAAGGCTTATACAACCCCGAATGGTTGGTGTCACTGCAGTATTGACAATACGACCTGCCAGTCCGTGTTGTCGGCATGATGCAGCCTTGACAGGTATACCTTCCAGCGCTGCACATTCGAGCACTATGCTAACTTTAAATGGTAATACATAGATGTGGAGTGGTGGAGTCGGGTTTGGACGGAGACAACCAAGGGAAGGCTGGTAGGGGAAGAAGGGCTAGTAGCGGAATACAGCTTAGACCAATTAAATGAGGATTCCCTGGGCTTCACTGCGGAATTTTTAGGGTGTAACTGGTGCCCATCATGACAGCTGTTATCAGTGCTTGTCTCGCCGGTACCAGATCAAGCATGGTGCCGAAAAAAAGATGCCCTTCATCCTTATAGTGCATGAATGCAGCACTAGCTAGTAACTCACTGATGCACTCCCGGAGAGTCAGCATGAATACAGCCCTAGTGAGTCTACTCGCCAATGCCCCATGCTTTCAAGCATCACGATGAGACGTCCAACGGACCCCATGATACACCTTTGGCAGGAAGACATGCCAGGAATGCACAACAAAGGGCATAGCACAATAAACAACCATGAGTCCCTTACACAGAGAGAAAAAAAAACAGCGTCAAAAGGGAGACCAGGTAGCCTCCAGAACGACTCCCCTGTCTAGGTCTAGGTCAGCCAGAGTCACCTAGGCTCCCTTAGGCGACCTGGGCGCCATGCATCCCTAAAGGCTTGACATAGGTTTGGGAGGAGGTTCTGGAGGAGGCAGCGATCTGCCAGGATCCCCTACGTGACCTGACCTCTCCCCAATATTCAGTGACACCAAGGTAAAGGTGTCCCTGTCCCTTACATACAGGACAGCTGTCGGTCAGTAGGACAGACCAGTGTGTTCTCTACACCTATTTACCACCTCCACCACCAGCCTGTCCCTCCAACACCCTAAGTAGGCATTCTCCAGACCCCTCTTGTTGCTACCACCTCAAGACTCGCTTAGGGAGTGGTCAGCTTTTAGCAAGATGGGTGGGGGTCTGTGGATTTGGGGGAGATCAACATTATTTGGATCCTTTGAAAGGGGGTACCAAACGAATTTCGATGCCTCTTGAGGGGAAAACAAAAATTTGCACCCCTTTGTGCTGAAAAAGCCGTGCGTTACTATAGCTCATAGGGGTCCCCCCCCCATTTCATTTTAACCTGCCCGGGGGGGGGGGGGGGGTACCAAGAAAAAATCTACCCGCCTGCGTGAAAATCCACCAACCCTAAATAATGACCACTCCCTTAGATGCAAATTCACTTTTTCTTGACATGATGCATATATCAAGCCCTCACCTCACGAGTAAACTCCTCTGGGCTGCATTACTGCATAATAAGTCCAACGCTATGTGGTTGATACACTCCTGAAGGCTCGGCATGATACTTGGATTCACCCCTGGCAAATTGACTTACCAGGGCTTGATCCAGTCATCGATGTTGGCGACAAGGGGTTTGGCGGATTAAAGCACTATACTGCCCTTAAAGCGCCCCCTCCTCTCCCTCCACCATCACTAGCACCATCCCAACACCATGCAATGAATCGATAAGCTCCACCCCAACAAAAGAATACCTATAACTGAGCGGCCAATATCAATACCGTCCCCGAGCCAGTCCCTGCCAGCCGCCCCTCCACCCCGCCTGCCTCACCGCGGCCAAAGTCACATGAAAAATGCAGCAGCTGACCCAAGCCTGCTTGGCCAAATTTGATGCTATCGCCGACTTCCGAGCAGGTTCTAACCCGTCAAGAGCCGCATAGTGCTTTGGTACATGATTTGTTTTGTCGTCAGAATGCATGCATGTAGCGCTAGGATGTCTACTCACCAGCGCTGCATTCATGCATCATGATGACCCTTTTGGCAATGTTTCAAACCGGTAGGGTGGGAAAGATGCATGAATGAAGTCTCGGCGTATCCTCCATCATGACTAATGTCGCTAAAAGATGACATTTGTCGTCATGATGCACCAATATAGCCCTAGCAAGTAACTCACCAGCGCTGTATTGGTGCATCATGTCGACTCTTCAAGTGTGTCTCAACTACATGAATGCAGCCCTGGCGAGTAAGGGCCTGATGAATTAAGGTATCATACAATCCTTAAATGTTAAATAGCTAAGCATAGGACTAGCACCAGCAGCCTGCTGCTGCCTGCCAACACTGCCTGACCTAAGGTGTGTGTTCTACTGAGTGGTGGAGGGGATGTAGGGTGTGTGTGCAGGTGGGTGAGTAGGTGGGGTTTGTGTTCACAGGGTGAGTAGTGGGGCGGGAGATGTAAGGTGTGTGTAGGTCGGGTGTGGGTGTGTGGGTGTGTGTGTTCATGTTCTAGGGTGTGTAGGTTTGGGGGGTAGGTGCACAGAGAGAAGTAAAGGCGTCGCCATGACTCTTTTACCATAGTCAACTCTAGTTGACTCTGATAGCAGAGTCATGGTGACTCTGGTGGAGGGGTCACAGATACTCCAGTCATACCCCTTACTCCTTGTACAAATTGACTCTCCTTCTTGACTCTCTCAGTTCAGAGTCAAGTGCAGTTGACTCTGCCAACAGGAGAGTCATTTGTAGTTTGACCCTTCATGAAGAGTCAAATAAAAAAATGTGTTGACTCTGATAGTAGTTGCATATGAAACCTCCTGGTGGGGCAACCAACACTAATTTGGTCCCAGTGGCACCCACAAGGCAGAGCCACTATCTACACTTTAGATAATTATTACATGTCACACAGTTTTGATTCTTTATAGATAGGTCCACTATGTCTAAATAGTGTGGTTAAGGGATGTCAATGGATAAGCTTTCCAGTTAACTTACCTGAATCAAATGTGATGACAAACTATACAATACATTCCATGAACATCAACAGTATAGAGCTTAGTCACCATATTTATGGGTATGGGAAATAAACATAAAGCTGGGCACTGACTGTGTGAGATATAATGTGTGGCACTGCTTGCTACTTCACATAGATCTGATATTGGCATCAAATATGTGTATGGTCAATGGTCTGTAGAATGTAGTGTGAGACAGATATAACTTAGCCCTTCCACACAGAGGGAAGTGGTGGACATTAAAACGTGTCTTGTTATTGACCTATTTGGGCAATAACCTCGAGCTCACCTACTCACTTCTCTCACAGGCCTCACCTGGCCTGCCCACTAATTATATACACCTGTTGCCTCCACTCTACCAAGGCATAAATACACAACCCACCTGACCTGCATGCACTCATGAATTTGATTTTGACTCCCCTCTTTTGATGGGTCAACTGCTGTTGACTCTCAGGAACGGAGAGTCAAACTCATTCGACTCTCCTCTACAGGTGTCACGTGGGAGACAAACTGTGACTCTGGCTGTCAGAGTCGTGGCGACTCCTTTACTTTTCTGTGTGTGAGTGGCTGGGATGTGTTCATGTACTATAGGCATGTACCTGGATGCATTATCAACCAATCAAATAACACCCTGCATTTACTGCAGAATTTTTAGGGTGCATTATGTAACAGCTTGTACCCATGTGACTGCTGTTATCAGTGCTTATCTCGCCAGTTACAAGCTCAAGTAATGGATGTGCCTACAATGCTTCCAGCCTGACCTCTATAGGATGTGTGGGGTGTGTTCATAGGGTAGGGTGCATTTTTTTCTCCCTTTAATTTTTTTTGTGAGGGGGGGGGGCGTGTAGGTGGGGCAGGAGGTGTATGGGAGTATGCTGTATACATAGGTGGTAATATTAAGACAGGTTGCCTTGCCCTGGTGAGTGACTCACCACGGCTGCATTGGTGCATCATGACAACAAATGTCATCTTTCAGCGACATGTCGTCCTTGAACGGTTAGGGGGGGGGGGGGCTGCTCGTTAGTGAGATTGAAGCCCTCGACACCTGCCACCTTAGTCATGTTTTTGTGTGAGGTTTTTTTTTGTTTGTTTTTTGGAGGGGGGGCGGGGGCGCAGTGCTGAGGGGGTTGGGAGGGGTCTTAGTACAGGAATGGCTACCAACTGTGGCAGAATTGTCGACACCTCAGGGATGTGGCTGGGAACTCTGTAGGGAGGGGAATATGGGGGGAAATATAAGTTGCTATCAATAACTGAAAAGTACTGGAAAGCTCCTGTCAATAACAGTAAGGTATATCATCAGCACTAATACAATTGGTGTAGTATATAAGAAGCCTTCATATTTTATACATATTTCATAAATTACTTTAGTATTTCATATGTTTAATCACAACTTAATGCTGAAGGATGAAAGCCTCTAGCAGGGGGCTGTCAATTGACCTTTTGGAACATAGGAGGCTGTAAAAACGCGGCGTTTAGGGGACTGTCAAATGATAGATAGTAGGGGCTATAGTATTGCAGTTGGTACCTAGCACCAAAACAAGAGTGCCCCCCCCCCCCCGCCCCACCCACTACCCACCCCGGGGCTGGGGTCACGTGGTAAGAGGAAGCTAGCAGATGGAGGAGAAGTCACGTGACCTACAACCAATCACTCCTGCCGCTAGGAGGTGTCTCCTGTAACCCTTTATGGGCCGCATAGTGCTTTAATGCAGTATGCTCTTTGTCAACATGATACATGAATGCAGATCCTGTGCGTAACTTTCTAATGTTGTATTCATGCATCATATGGGGTTGACACACTGATGAAGTTCGCCATGATGCACTTTTACAGCATTGTCACAGACAGAACGCATTAGAGCAGAATGCTACTATTAAAAGGTTAATGTCCTATGCACGGTTTAGCGCATTAAAGCACTTTGCAGCCCTACCCTGGGAAGAAGGACAGACCCTGGAGAAGGACCTGGGGGTATCGCCTGCTTCTCCACGTGACAATGCCAACCGCACACCTCCGTCACCGAAATCCTATCCCTGTTACTCCTCACCAGGAGCAGCTCCACCAGGCTTAACCCTTCAAGGACAGATGTTGCTAAAAGATGATATTTGTCATCATGATGCACCAATGCAGCCCCGGGCCTGCATTGGTGCATCATACTGACCCTTCGGGAGTGCCTCAACCTCAGACGGTCGGCATGATACTTGAATGCAGCCCTGGCAAGTTACTCGCCAGGGCTGCATTCATGCATCATGACGACCAAGGGCATGATGCAATAATGCATTATGCCATCCTTAACGGGTCAAGTAGCCGGCCTGGGCTGCTCATTATGGGGTCCAGTGTCTGTCTGCCTGTCGGCTAGTACCCTGTACACTACCCCCATATCACTATACTACTATGTAGGGCTGGTATCTAACAGTAATACTTACAAACTAACCCTTAAGTCCCCCATACGCCTACACTACTGCCACTTATGCCTGGTACAGGCCCCCATACCCCTATACTACTGACCTTAATGCCTGATGCAAACCCTCATATCCCTACACTACTGCCACTAGTCCCTGGTACAGGCCCCCATACCCCTATATTACTTACCTTAATGCCTGGGACAGAGCCCCATACCCATACACTACCCCCTAGTGCCTGCTTCAAAGCCCCATACCCCTACACTACTGCCCTAGTGCCTGCTTCAAATCCCCATACCCCTACACGACTACCCTAGTGTCTGCTTCAAAGCCCCCATACCCCTACACTACTACCCTAGTGCCTGCTTCAAAGCCCCATACCCCTACACTACTGCCCTAGTGCCTGCTTCAAAGCCCCATACCCCTATACTACTAGCCCCTAGTGCCTGGTACAGAGCCTCATACCCCTACACTACTAGCCCCTAGTGCTGGGGACAGAGCCCCATACCCCTACACTACTGACCCTTGTGCCTGATACAAACCCCCATACCCCTACACTACTGACCCTTGTGCCTGCTTCAAAGCCCCATACCCCTACACTACTAGCCCCTAGTGCCTGGTACAGAGCCCCATACCCCTACACTACTAGCCCCTAGTGCTGGGGACAGAGCCCCATAACCCTACACTACTGACCCTTGTGCCTGATACAAACCCCCATACCCCTACACTACTGACCCTTGTGCCTGATACAAACCCCCATACCCCTACACTACTGACCCTTGTGCCTGCTTCAAAGCCCCATACCCCTACACTACTAGCCCCTAGTGCTGGGGACAGAGCCCCATACCCCTACACTACTGACCCTTGTGCCTGATACAAACCCCCATACCCCTACACTACTGACCCTTGTGCCTGATACAAACCCCCATACCCCTACACTACTGACCCTTGTGCCTGCTTCAAAGCCCCATACCCCTACACTACTAGCCCCTAGTGCTGGGGACAGAGCCCCATACCCCTACACTACTGACCCTTGTGCCTGATACAAACCCCCATACCCCTACACTACTGACCCTTGTGCCTGATACAAACCCCCATACCCCTACACTACTGACCCTTGTGCCTGCTTCAAAGCCCCATACCCCTACACTATTAGCCCTTAGTGCCTGGGACAGAGCCCTATACCCCTATACTACTAGCCCCTAGTGCCTGGTACAGAGCCCCATACCCCAGGTTGAGGACATACCCACTATTCTAGTACGCCCTAAATGAGCTGTACTTGTACTCACCTTCTAGGGCGTACTTGTATAATGGCATGCCTACCACCATCATTGTATTTAGATATTTACATTATATTTCTTTTATAATCCTAGAGTACAATATGTCATGTTGAGTACCATTGGAAAGAGAACATCTCAATCTCTGCACTGGCCGATTTACAAACTACAGTCATTTATATTTATTAGAATATTATTCATTGAAAATGACACATTCAGAAAATTGCCTTATTTACACCCAGTAAAATTCATTTCCGAATTTTCCGTTAGATTTGCTGATGAAAATAAACATAGAGGGTAGTAGAATAGATATTGATCTATCACACTACATTTTGGTTTTATCTCCTAATTAAATGGTAAGGTCATAAATAGGGGAAAACCATGATTAAAGTGGGTTATTCTCCCCAACCCAATGACTTCAGTGTTGGCTTAGGCAGGACCCATTGTTATATGGGGACAGATAAGGCACTAAGCGGGATGCAGACCTTCCCATGGGCTAATGTCATGGTCTAATGATCACACCATATGTACCATTTAAATGGTACGCCCCAGAGCCATGCACACTACTAGAATACTTGTATGGTCTAAGTAGAAGGGCTGTACCACAATAGTAGTACGTTCCAAAAAGGCCTTCCTGTCCCCTACCTGTACCCCTATACTACTAGCCCCTACTGCCTGGTACAAAGCCCCATACCCCTACACTTCTACCCTAGTGCCTAGCACAAGCCCCTATACGCCTACACTACTGCCCTAGTGCCTGGTACAATGCCCCATACCCATTATAGTGCCTCGTATAAAGCCACACACTCCCCTAGTGGCTGCTTCAAAGCCCAATTCCCCTATATAGCCCTATTACTAGTGCTAGCCCCCAGTCCTCCCCGCCCTACCCCTCCCCAGTGTTTGCATGGAGGCGGCCA
Source organism: Harmothoe impar (assembly GCA_947462335.1). NCBI lineage: Eukaryota > Metazoa > Annelida > Polychaeta > Phyllodocida > Polynoidae > Harmothoe > Harmothoe impar. The sequence continues at coordinate 92,126,064 of OX381705.1, forward strand.
GCTCTCGCGGGTCATTGATCACCGTGCCACACGGACACAGCTCCTTTTCCGGGGGAGGACGTGGCGGGATGAGCTGCTCGCTGCTGACCTACTTTCCCTCTGCCCCTTTTTATGCTGGTTGTTGTGAGTTGTTGTCCCCCGGGGCTGCTCGGGGCGCGGCATGGAGATGTCAGGAATCAGCACGGGGCAGAGCAGTACCCGGGAATGGGGGGCTAGGGGGAGCCGTCATTATCCAACAACAGGGTGGATGGGGGGGGGGGTTGTATTGGGGGGGGGGGGCAGCCCCTTACTATCAGGAAATAACCAGGACGATACTGACAGTTTAACAGTTAAAAGGGGAATTGGTTGGTAGAAATGTCCATCCTTCAAGGGAGCGTGCTGAAAATCCACTGGTCAATCCTCCCCCTCCATAGAGTCAACTAATGGCCACTCCCCTTACTTGGGCGGCAGGGGCCGAGGGGCAATGAGGAAGAGGAGGAGAGCATTTGCTGCTACAAAATAGCAACACTCTTCTTTTGCGGTGGCAGTGTGTGCGTAATCTCCTAGCAGATTCTCTCATTTGTTTCTATCGGCACTACTTCCTTTCTGCTAAACGTTAAACGTTTTAGAACTAATTGGTCCAATGTTTATGGTCAAAATTGGACATATTCTTGGGAACTACTTTTGCTGTGTGTGATACGACAGCAGACAAGTAGTACCCAGTCAGCAGAAGATTGTTTGTCATGAAGTAAGAGGTGAAGGTGCTTCACGCAAATATCCAACACGGCATCGGGGTGTACATGTATCACGATCATACATGTTTATACCAAAACTCATCTAAGTGATATCTGCAGGGTCTGCCACCCCCCCCCCACCTACTCCACCGCCTCTTCCACATACTCACCACATTGGTATTGTAATCTACCATGTGTCCCCAACAAGATGAGGTAAACAAGATACCGATTAACTAGTCAGGGTCCTTGTAATATCATTAGCCAAGGCTCTCTGAATACTTTTGTAACCAACATGCCATCGTGCAATCCTTTCCAAATCTAAATAAAATGCAGCCTGCTTTTTATCAAGGCAATCACATCATAGGCAAATATTGGGATATAGCCTTGCATCTGTCCACTTAACAGTTTCTACCCACCCTTACACGGGGTGCATATGCTACACTCACACAGATCTAGCCCCACCCCCCACCCTACCGCCGCACAGGGGCAGACCTGTCGTGCCTGCCGGCCATTCACACGGCCCACGGCCGGACTATAATTTGGCAGGCCACCATGGCTGTTCTGCCGGTCTTTAATTCTTTAAAGCCCGCAGAGTGTTTTCGCCGTTTTCGTCATGATGCAGGAATGCTGCCCTGGTAGGTCTACTCGCCAGGCATGCATTCGTGCATCATGCGCACCTTATAGGAGTGTATCAAGAGTCGAGGGTCGGTGTGATACATGGATAAATTTCTTGCGAGTAGCTCACCAGGGCTGCTTAGAAGTATTAAGACGATAAAGAACATAATGCATTAAAGCACTCCGCGGCCCTTAAAGGGTTAATTTGGTGTTCTTGTGCGGCACATGGGTGGGGGGCAGTTCGGTCCGCTGATGGCCGTATAAACGTTGCTGCAGGTGGTCAGGACTGCAGCAGGCCCTGACGTCGCCCAGGGGTAACGGTTCGTGTACACGGATATATACCATATATGTGGGGATGTAAGCTCCCAGAGAGGATTTGATGGCCACCATCCAATGGCGAGTAAGCCCATATATTTGCCATATAACTTACCCTTTACATATATATATATATATATATATATATATATATATATATATATATATATATATATATATATATATAAACAGGGTATATATATATATATATATATTATATATATATATATATATATATATATATATATATATTTACATATATTTATATATATTTACATATATTTATATATATATATTTATATATATATATATATATATATATATATATATATATATATATATATATATATGTATTTATACTCATGATGCAGGTGTCTGCAAGGTCTACCGGTGAGTTAGTCAATGGTCCATGAATATAGCTTAGAAGGTTCCAATTCGTGGCAGGTCGGTTAATAATTTTCTGATATGCCATAGAAATAGGACAGTAACCACTCTTATTACATGATGGGTATGTCCCCAACTTATGGCTGGATCTGGTGAAGAGTCCACAGCCCATCTTTGGCAAAAGCCATGTCACTAAAACAGAACACATTTTGTGGAAAGCTGTAGATTCAACATGGCAGGGTCAATCACTTTCATATTGGGCATTAATTATAGGGTGTACATGACCTGTTAGAAGTTGTCAGGGATTTACATACAATTTTGAGATACTACCAATCAACTTTAATGTGACCTTATTTCAATCTGTCAAGCATTGACTGTGCATCCTTAGGCCAAATAAAAAAAAGTTTTGTTTCAGGTAACATGGGAAGAAACTCAAGGGTCGGTAGGTCGGATTTTTATTTTTTTTAACTTTATTTTTTTTACTTCCACTCTAAAATTGACCCAAAAACGTGTAAAAATGGGGAGATTTTTTTTTCAAAATTTTGTCGACTTAAAATTGGCCCAAAAAAGGATAAAAATATAAAAATTTCTTCAAAATTGCATAAAAAAACGTAGGGTCGGCCCTGTTTAGATAGGGTCGGTCGGGTGACCTGAAACAAACCTTTTTTGGCCTTATGTATACATGGTGCGCATTGGGTACCACTTGTGGGTGAAATCTCTCTCTCTCTCCCAAGCCCAGTGTCTGAGTTCCTGCCATAGTAACTAGTACCGCGGAAGGCATGCATCGGGCCAACAAGAGTGGCTTTTCACAAAAAAGTATATCGGTGTGCATTATATCGTTTTCTATTGTCGATCAGCATTATATCGACTGACACACATGTACACCTTTCTTGTATTTCTATATTGCATCTCCTGTCAGACTATATGTGCTGTTCCTTATAACGAGGAGGTATACGGTTACTGTTATTGCATACACTGTATTGCTACATCTCGGGGTGAATCTGAAAGGAAAATATGAAGGTGGAAGAAGCAGTATGAATTAGGAGGATTAAATTGACAATAAAGCAGTCAGGCATGGTAAAAGCCACGGCCCATAATAGCCCTGTGTCCACTAGCGTTTATAAGCCCCTTTGTCGTCCTTCAAACCTTGGATTTAAAGGCTGAAGTCCAATATATGTGCCCACTTTTAATCTTCCCGGTATCAGGCAATATATATGCAGGTTTAGAATAATTAGGTATATGGTTACTCTTCGGATTCAGAGAGTTTTGTTAACAGTGCTTATAAATGACAGTAATTGAAATGTCAGGGAAATTGAATCTGAGTAAAGCAGAAAAGACAACTTGAACATGCAATGAGCAGAATTATGCAGAATTTAATGATGTTGAAGAAATTGATCCATAAATAATATGAGACCGCATGCAAAATGTAATTCGATACCTGTATACACAGATACTCTCTTATTCACCTCCTTCTTGTGGATGAAGTAAGTCTTTGGAGGTTAGGACCTACTTCCAAAGACTATACTTATAACAATACTTTTCTTGCAGGACCGGGTCCTGCAAGAACAGTATTGTTATAAGTAGCATAGAAAACTTAGTGCATCATAAGAGTTCAGTTTTGTGTTGTTTATTTAATCACTTGACCGAGTTCATCTGAATGAATATCAAACTATTCACGACCATATATAGATGTGAATTCAAAGGTCTCTTGAGCAGATAATTTAATGAAAGATAGCCCCTACACCGACATCAAATACTGAAGCCGAATACAAGGTGTTATAGAGACATAGGGGTTGCATCTACCTGTAGCCCTTAAAGGGATGCACAGTGCACGAATTGATGTATCATACACTTAACCATGCATGCATGCAGCCCTGACAAATAACTCATCGGTGCTACATGAAGGCATCATACCCAAGATATGAAGTAGATACATTTGCGAAGGATTGCCATGATGCATACATGAGGACCATGGCATAGTGTATTAAAGCATTGAGTAGCCCCAAAGTGTTAAATCCACCCGCCATGATCTCCAACACAGTGACCAGCGATCAGCCTGTTGTTTGACCCGGCTGACCCTGCTCTGGATACCGGCAGCTCTATAGCCATAGACATCTTTCATCCCTAGAGCTCTGTCCTCCAGTACCCCCTGACAACGTTACCACACACATCTGGTAGAGTCTGGCCTACCATGCAATTCTGGGGCATAGCACATTAAGCATTAAGCAGCCTCCAAAGAGTTAAATCCATGCATCATGGTCTCCTACACTGTTCGTTTACCCCCTGACTCTGCTCTGGACACATGTAACTCTATAACCATAGAGACCCATCATCCCTAGAGCTCTGCCCTCCAGCCCCCGCCAGTCTCTTCTTCTCACACACATTCCCACACACTCACACCCACTCACATAAAAACTCACACACGCACACACACTCACACACACATAGACAAGGGTTGCTCAGTGCCCACAGTGCCCTACCCACTGGGTACTGAGGTAATTGGTTCTAATCAGGCACCCAGTGTGGTTGGTTTCTGTGATAAGCGCTCCTACCCCTGGTCCACACCCTCGGACTGTTAAGGCATTTTCATGGCATTTAGATCCCCTCACCTCCCATACCCCTCCACCTCATGGATCAGGAGCCTCTATTAGGGCTCCTCTCTGATCCCTATCCAGTGGTCCCAGCCCTACACCCTACCATCAGAGCCCTACCCTAAAATGCCCCCCTCCCCCCCGCATGGCCTCAATGACATGGCAGACATAGGCGCGTTGCCATAGCGACACATCAGGAATGAGCACATCGTCGTTTGACCTGCCCCCTTGTGGGTAATATTTCCAAACCCAATGGCAGTTTCTGGCATGTAAGCTCTGTGAGCACGGCTGCATGGCTGTCACCAGCAGCAGTTTGGAGAGATTTATGGTCCCTGACAATTAGGGTGTTCACTATTTAGGGGATCACTTGTCATAAGGGAGACATCAGTTCCAACTGAAAGTATATCTAATGTTTGGTGGACGTGAGGATGTCGGACATGGCAGGAATAAATATCTCTAGCCAAAACTAAGCCTAGAGTATACTTTATGAGTGGCCCTATTGGCAATGTGAATGAAGTATTGGCTCGTAATATTGAGAGGGCGCAGATAAAGCTTTGGTACATGGTAGCCTGCCAGATCATTCTTTAGTGAGAGATGACTACACTCGATTCTCCTTACATCCCCTTTTCTAAGTCTATAGCCTATTGGTAGACAAAGAAAGGGATGCTGATAATGTGGTAGCTTTTCATATTCCTGGTATCAGAAATTATGTACTGCTGTTCATAACCACTAGGTTTGAGGTTACTGTTTTGTTTTGGTCAGTGTCATATGCAGTACCTATATAGTAATTGATACCTTGTGGAAATTGTATTGATACATCTCGGAAGAACCTGAAAAGAAAAAGTTTTTAAAAAGAAGGAGTAATAAGGAGGATCGAATGATGTTGAGGAAACTGATCATATATCAGTTGTAAGCTTATGGTTTGGGAAAGGATGTGTAATGTAATAATCTGATATCTGTATCGCCGACAGGGCCCACTTCGCTATAAATCATTCAGACCCTATAAGCAATTTAGGGGTCACATACTTGTTCACTGCATCCTGCTGCCGTTATGATGCATGAATGCAACATTGGCGAGTAACTCAAGCATAATTCACAAGGCCTTAAATGATTGTTACAATCCTGTAGGGTATGCATGATGCCTGAACAATGCCCTCCCAAGTATATCATGATGACTAAGGACATAGCACATTGCAGCACTATGCAGCCTCAGTTTAATCCTGCATGTTAGCAGCAGCAAACACTGATGGTGCCCAGATACTGTGTGATGTAAGGACAAAGCATTGTGATGCATGGTACATTAAGCATTGAGCAGCCTCCAAAGAGTTAAATGCACCCATCATGATCTCCTACACAGTGGACAATGATTGGCCTGCTGGTTGACCCAGCTGACCCCTACTCTAGACACTGGCAGCTCTATAACCATTGAAACCTCTCATCCCTAGAGTTCTGTCCTCCAACTGCCCCCTGACCCCATTTCCTCACACACACTGACACACATAGACCACTGTCAGCTAGTCCCCACAGCGCCCTACCCACTGGGTACTGAGGTAATTGGTTCTAATTGGGCACCCAGTGTACTTGGTTTCTGTGATAAGAGCGCCTACCCCTGGTCCACCCCCTAGGACTGTTAAGGCCTTTTCATGGCCTTTAGATCCCCACCCACTGCACCCCTCAACCCACTGCCCCCTCGTGGATCAGGGACCTCTATTAAGGCTCCTCTCTGATCCCTGTTCAGTGGTTGGATCCCACACCCTACCATCACAGGCAAACACCCCTCATAGCCGCAATGACATGGCAGACATGGACACGTTGCCATGGTTACATGTCAGCAATAAGCACATGGTTATCTGACCTGCCCCCTTGGGGTAATATTTGCAAACCCAATGGCAGTTTGGGGCATGTAAGCTCTGTGAGCAAGGCCACATTCTCATCACTACCAGCAGTTTAGAAAGATTTATGGTCCCTGACAATTAGAGCATTCACAGTTTTAGGGGATTGCTTGTCATATATGGGAGACATCAGTCCCAACTAAAACCATAGTTGATGTGTGGTAGCCATGAGGATGTTGAGAAAAATGAGAGGGAGAAAACAAACTAGAGTGGCAGGAATACATATTACACTAGCAAAGCTAGTAAAGGTTTTTAGTAAAAATCTAGAGTCCATTTTATGAGTGGCCCTGACGCCTCGGTGAACGATGTACTGGCTCCTATTATGGAGGGACACAGATAAAGTGTTAGTTGGTGGTCCAGGCTCTGCTACATTGTGGCCTACTAGACCATCCTTTAGTGAGAGATAGACATGCTTTTTTTACCTTTCCATCCTTTCTACGTCTATAGGAAGCCAAAAATGTGGCAACTTTTAATCTACCCAGTACTAGGCAGTATTTGCTTATTCTTTTAACAACTAGATATAAGGTCACTGTTTGGTTTTGGAGAGTACGGTCAATAATGCTTATATACATAATAGTAATTGATATGTTAGAAACATCGTATACATTGATACATTTCCTAGTCGATCTGAAAAGAAGATGAAAGAATGGGAGAAGCAATCCTGTATTGTAATAACTAGCATAATAAATTCGGCATATCCTGATATCTTATAATATCTTATAATTTGGGATTTAAGGAAGTGGTTTTATATACATTTACCCTTTTTTATTAAAAAGAATTTGAACCTCGCTTGTGCGGTGCCAGAAAAGAGCCACGGAAAAAACAGAGCAAGTGTAATGTCAACAATGTCAGCCATAACCTGCAATAGTGGACAGCGATTAGCCTGCTGGTGGACCCACCTGACGCTGCTCTGGACACCGGCACCTCTCTGTAACAACTCAACTACCCCCTAGCCCTAAGGCTCTGACCTCCACGCTGTTAATAGCTAGTGTAGGTACACAGTAGAATCTACTATAGATCTATAGTAGATTCTACTGTAGAATGGGCTTACCGTAGAATATACTGTAGATTCACAGTAGGATCTATTGTAGACCTACAGTAGATTCTACTGTTTACCTACAATAACGCTACACCTACAGGAGAATATACTGTACACCTATAAAGATGGTAACCAACATTTTACAGTGCAGTACACCCTCCCTCCCACTACCTACCCACTACCACAGAGTCACATAGAGGCTACCTCCCTCAGAGCTGGTCACTGAGGAAATTGGTTCTAATTGAGCACCCAGTGGGTTGTGTGATAAGCGGTCCAATCCCTGGTCAGTCCCCTCGGACTGTGCACGCATTTTCATGGCCTTTAGATCCCCATCCCCCATTCCCCCATGCTCTTTAACCCCTCAGGGATCAGGGGCCTTTATCAAACCCTTAAGGGCTGGATTATACTTAATGCATTGTTCCCTTTGATTGTCATAATTAATGAATGCAGCAACTCGATAGTTGGTTCACTTCAGGGTAATCATCAAAAGAAATAATTATTAGATTAACAATTTCATATATAATAAAATATGGATATAAGATATGAAAATATAGAAAACCTATACATTTCTATATTGATTACTACACAAATTATCTGTTCAATACTCACTCATGACAGCTTTTCACAGAAATCAAATGTCCACGATTTTCTGACATGTTATGATGCTCACCGGCATCTCTTCCACTCACCCCATGTAGGGGGTGCGTGAGGTGCTCTGAGTCACTCACCTCCCTCCTCCCTCCTCCCTCCTCCCTCCTCCCTCCTCCCTCCTCCCTCCTCCCTCCTCCCTCCTCCCTCCTCCCTCCTCCCTCCTCCCTCCTCCCTCCTCCCCCCTCCCTCCTCCCTCCTCCCTCCTCCCTCCTCCCTCCTCCCTCCTCCCTCCTCCCTCCTCCCTCCTCCCTCCTCCCTCCTTCCTCCTCCCTCCTCCCTTCTCCCTCCTCCCTCCTCCCTCCTCCCTCCTCCCTCCTCCCTCCTCCCTCCTCCCTCCTCCCACTGCGTCACAATACCACGTGCCTCTTTTCTAGTCCTCCAATGGCCTCTTTAGTGTGCTATTCCCTTTTTCGTCATGATACATGACAGTGTAACTCAGGCTGGGGAGACAAGGAAAAACATGAATGATTACCATGGCTGCATTCGTGCCGATCCTTGGGGGATAGCAACTCCACAGTGTAGGGTTGGTATGATGCATGGATGCAGCCCTGGTGGATAGTTTCGCCGGGATGCATTTATGCATCATGCCGCTAAAGGGTACAGCAGGTTAAATATCTTTGAGGGGCATATTAATTTTAATGTGGCAGGCGTTACTTTTACAGCTATTGTTGTAAGTACCGGTATTCACCTACTATACCTGTAGTACATGTACATGGCAGGTGAGACACACGCCACATGGTAATCAGGAACAGGATCAGTGCCTTACTTCTCCCCTGACCGCCTACCTTCATGTGGCTTCCGGTGCTGTCATACCTGTAAACCATGACTCAGCATCGGGCAAAATAAAAGCACCCGACTAACCCTATCAAAACAGGGCCGACCCTACGTTTTTTCTTTTGCAATTTTGAAGAAATTTCTATATTTTTACCCTTTCTTGGTCAATTTTAGGGTCTTCCGAGAGCCGAGCTAGTACTTTCATGTTTAAAAAAAAAGGTTTAAAAAAAGAAAGAATCCGACTTACCGACCCTGCATTTTATTTCCATGCTATCTGAAACAAACCTTTTTTTTTGGCCTCAGCTGCCTCTCAGGTATCCACTCATTTCAAAGTTAGTATGTATCCGATAATTAGGACTCAGAATGGGGGGACTATACTCGTGAACCTTTGTTTATTTATGTTCAAGTTGCATTTCCTCCAGTTGACCCAAATCTACAAGCTAACGAGTTATCTTTTTTTAACAACTGGGAAGTTGGGGTGCATAGAGTGGGAGCATAGTGGAAGTTATAATTCCCCTGAAATCTTTCCCTCCTCACGCTACCCAATCAGTTTCAAATTTCATATCTTTTAGCTATGGTAACACACTGACACTTTTGCTAATGGTCCCCACTCTCAAGGGGTCCAAATTTCTGTTGATTATCCGCCCCCCATGGGAAAGAATTAATAATGATCACTCCTTGAGCGTGATAGCAGTGAGAAGGGAGTGAGGGTCGTATTGCGAGTCATGCAGCACAGTCAAATTGGAGATGTTCATCTGTCTACCGTTTACTGTCTCCTCGTGCTGTGGGTTACATAGGCCTGATGAGCGGCTTCCGTGTTGGAGACGATAAATATATGAGACTCGCCCACAATCACATGACATGTTTCTACATATATCTGTAAGGTCCATATTGGAGTTTAATGCACGATGCATTTTGACGCCATTATGCATGAATGCAGCTCTGGCGAGTCTACTTACCAGGGTTTGGCTCGAGCTTCATACTGACCCTTTTGGGAGAGTATCAATTCTGTTGGGACGACATGATGCATGGATGCATCCCAGGCGAGTTACTCGCAAGTACTGCATTCATGTATCATGACGGCAGAGGGCTTCACACAAAACAACATGCGGCCGGTAAAGGGATATATCCTCCCATGACATGTGTGCGTCATACAGAAACATGAAGTCAGAAGACACCGTGTATATGCATACACCCCCCCCCCCCTGGATACCCCCTCATACAATGGTACCTGTGTACAATGTATGTATTGTGAGACAAGTATTTATACCGTGAATCAGCCCCTTATACACTGGTACCAGTTTACAATGGATGTATACATGAACAGGTATTTATACCGTGAATCATCCATCCCTGCATACACAGAAAAAAGAAACAGCGTCAAAAGTGTCCGGGTTGCCTCCAGAATGACTCCCCTGTATAGGGGAGTGCAGGTCGCCTCACGGAGCCTAGATGACTCTTTGGCTGACCTAAGGGAGTTACCTAGGGGAGTCATATAGCTCTCTGGGTCATATGACTCCCCCAGGTGACTCCCTTAGGTCAACCAGAGAGTCATCTAGGCTACCTTAGGCGACCTGGACTCCCTTAAACTCCCTTTTGACGCTGTTTCTTTTATATATATATATATATATATATATATATATATATATATATATTATATATATATATATATATATACAGGTACCATTAGGCCTCTGTCCCCTATACGACAAGGAACGTGAAAGTTTTACCTGTTTGACAGTAGTAGGTGAATATTAGAAGATATATTTCCCAGATAGTAGGTGAATATTATCTAGGTATTTTGCTCTTGTGTTCTAGTTATAGTGTATACACTTGGTGTCACATATTCCCAATTTCTCACCTATATTATTTCCTTAAACAAGATGTTGTAATATGATAAATAACCTATCATCCACATTCTGCCCAGGAAGTAAAACTTATTAATTAGATATTTAAATACCCAGGTCAACAGGGAGACAAGATATATACTTCAACCCAACATCTCAATACATTGTTTGACGGATGAAAAACAACCCAATAAATCCTGGTGGACACAGGCCTATTGCCTCCTCAAATCAGATATGTCTGTAGAGTGTACATTGCTTTAATTGGTGCATTTCCATCTGCACATATTGTCATTTACTTTCCCTCCTGCTTATTCCAAAGGATGCCTGTGGCTGTTCCAAAGAAAACATTGAGTTTACATACAGATTCACAGTTCAAAAGTACACTCAAACACAGTAAAATAAAAAGTCCAACACAGAGGATTCACTTATGATTCTAGCCATAAAGTCTCGTGGTGTATAAAAAATATGTTTTCTAGTGACATTGGCGATACATAACATAATGCCTTACCATCCGGGAAATAATAAAACATAAATTAAATAAATATGACTTCCATATATGGCTTTATTTGTCTCGTTCCCATGCATGAACATTACAACGGGTACTACGCAATGACCAAACACCGACACTCATGCGTGACGATTGTCGTGGCTGTTGCCATCTTTGTAATATTCAACAACTGCATTCATAATTGTTTGCCATCGTCAATTATGCTTCCCAAGTACTTCCCTCTCATTCTAGCAAAGTGCATATGTATAATTCATGCTCCAGTGTACGCTCGGGTGGTCAGATGTCTCTTTAAGGGCTGCATAGTACTTTAATGGGCTATTCCCTTTGTTGGCAAGATGCAGAAATGTCGCCCTGGCTCACCAGGCCTGCATGCGTGCATGATACCTACATAATTAACCCTGTATGGACAGAATAGTACTTTGAAGGGGCAATATCACAACTCACAGTTAACCACATACATGGAATAGACTAGAACAGTTGTCCTAGACAGGTGAATGGGGCAGGCTTGGTGGTTATGCCACTAATGCAGCTCTGGAAATAAAATGGACTCACCAGGGCTGCGTTCATGCATGATAACAACCATGCAGGGGCAAGTCACATTAGAGCATTCTGCGGCCCATAAAGGGTAAAAGGAAGTGTTGTCGTTGTGAGCGCGTCATAATGTACCTATACCATGCGTTATTCAGGAGAGGGTCGATGCGCCTCTCAGAAGCCATACATAAAGGCAGCAAGGTCCGTGCCACTAATTGATCAGACAAAGGGAGGGGGATCTTCATGCATGAACTATGGTGTAGTGTGCTGACCACACCTCACCTATGTAGCAGAGCTCCGTTGTCGACAATAACATATGGTGCTTGGCACAAAGTACACCATATTCTACGTATTCTCAATATGGGATAACAACATGGGTGGCCTAGCAACTTGGTGTACGTCATTGGCTTTATAAATTATATTTCAGATAGTTTATTATACCACTAATATGCTAGTCAAATAAACGAAGCTAACAACAATAACAGAATAACAGGAGTGAGCTTCTATTTTCAGTAACATTCACGACGTTTCGGTCGGATAGGCCTTCATCAGGTTATTTGAAACGTTCCCATAACAGTACAGTGGAGGCTTATACATAGAGGTGCCTGGGACAAGACATGTTTGCTCCGTATAAGAATCCCTTATGCACAATATAGAGTAAGCCGACACGTGGGGCCATAAAGGGGTTCCTTATAAGGAGACCTTCATTATATCTATTCTCCTTATAACGAGATTTTCACTGCATTTAGGCATTAGCAATATTTACCACTTATAGTCATAATGAAATCAGCTTACTGTTTGCAAGCTATGAGCATGAGTAGATGAGTATTCTTTTATCCTAAGTGAGTTGGGACCATACGGGAAATAAAGGGTTCTCTTAGCAATGGAGGTGCATGGAATAGGTGCTCTATAGCCCCACTGACAGTTGTATAGACATGAGGCTTGGTTATTATAGCTACCATCGTGATATAGACGCTGTGTCAGCGTCTCAGGCAGTATATGTACTGGTTACTGGACAAACATCATACATCATTCAGAGAAGCATTGTTGTGTTAATACTGAAAGCATGCAGGTCACTGACCTGGCATTATGATACATCCAGTTGAATGCCTTTGCGTTTAACGTTAAGAATAACGTATAACTGTCAGGAGAAAGGACTAAGAAATTAAGAAACAGGAATGGCTATAAGTCGTGACTTAGGTATAATAGAAAAAGTCGTTAGTTTCGATGCTTTTAAGAACAGATCGTAGTAGGTGGTACTACCAAGAAGTGTTATGTTATACCCCTCCTATCAAAATTGCGACCATTCTTTTTTTTTTAAAGTAAGCTATTTCATTTAATGGGAAAAGTTTCAGTCGAAATGTGTTAGATCCTAGCTACACTCCTACCCACACAGTGCCTTAACTGTACTATGTTTTTGTCGTCATGATGCAAAAATGCAGCCCTGGTAAGAAGCCCACCATGGCCAGGGCTGCATCCATGCATCATGCCGACCCTACGGGTTGATACACTCCCAGAGGGTGTCCAGCCATGATGAGCTACTCATTAGGAGTGGACTCGTGCATCATGGCGATAAATGACATAATGCACTAAATCATGAGGCGGCCCTTAAAGGGTTAATTATCGGGTGGCTTTAGAGGTAGTATTGCTCGGCTTACCAGGTGTGCAGGAGGGATTAGTGTACCTGTGTTCACACACCACTGGGGGTACCTCAGGGTGAGGCCTTAATGAGGTAGTTATAGGTTAGGTGTGTCATGTGTAACCAGCTGCCAGCCCCAGGGGTTACTTCAATATTTATGATTTATAAACGCAGGTTATGTTGATATATAGACAAATGCAAACACCCATTGATACCGTCTCTGTTGTATTTCATGAGAGGGGGCTGGGGCAGTATCCCATAAAGCTGCAGGCTGAGTGGGATGCACCCTAGCCCCCACAAGTGAAATACATTGGAGTGGTATCAATGTAGTTGGCACGTGTGTCTTTTTTTATTTGAAGACATTCAATGAAGAAAAAATGTTTGCTTAGCCCATTGAATACAGTCACATTGTATTCAATGGGGGCATTGAATATGGCCCTTCCACTACTTAAGCATGGTAAATCTTGTATTTCAAACAGATGATATAATTTATAGAGCATGCACTGCATAAACTATCCGATTTATGCAACTTTAAGCAGAAATGAAAGTTGATTAATGGCCTCCTTTAAGCAGCTTGAGGCTACTTTAAGCAATTTTGATTTATTCCCCGATTTAAGTGATGGCCACATGTAATTCAGACCAAATCTGATGTAGTTGTTCTACAACACATGTACATCACAGAAGTAGTAAATGAATGACAAGAAGGCGACCCTAAGTCCAAAAAACAAGCTGTGTTTTAGGTCTGCATTTCTAGCGTAGGTATACATACACATTGGGTCTTTTTTCTTAGTTTTCAAAATTACACACACATAATTTGACTTGAGATCTGCAGTACCAGCGTCCCGACTTTAGCTACATTTGTCTCTCAACATTTTGCTCAACATTTCTGAGGTCGGCCATGTTTTTGCTGAATGGCTGGGTAACATGAAACACTTTTTTTGGGGCCAAATACGCTATGATTGCAGAAATCATAGAGTTAAAAACATGAGAAGTTTTATATGTGGCGTGCTTATTACATGTAAATCTTACCTGGAAGTGGGTTTATTTACACAACTATAAACTTATACACCTGCAGCAAGCTCTCAGATGTTAAACCTTCAAGTGCCACTTGGTGCTTTATCGAAGTATCTGTCGTCATTATGCATTAATGCAGCCCTTTGCGAGTAACTCACCTATGCATTGATGCAATCATGTCAATCCTGTTGGGATAATACACTCCCGATAGGATAGCCATGATGCATGAATGCAGACATGGTGTGTAGACTCAGAGCGTGACAGCAAGAAACAAGAAACAAGAAACAATTAAACTAGTATGCCGCCCTTAGAGGGTTACAACTAAATCACGACAGACGATGGGGTTGGAGATCATAAAGCAGAAAGAAGAGACGCCGTGCCGCGCTGCAGGTAATATAGACCTCTATAGGTCCAGGCATTAAGCCCTCAGTGCCCCCACCCCTACCCTGCCCCACACCGCCCCACCCTGCCCCTACACCACCCCACCTACTAAACCCCGCCCACCATGTCAACAAGGCCATTTCAATCATGGACCAAAGAAAGGCGTGGCGGCCCGCGCCCGCCATGTTTATTTGCTCTCATTGCTCTTTGGGGAGGCCGTAAAAATGTAGTCGGGGCCGGGGGCAGCATCGGCGCGCGCACCCGCTGGTGGGGTATCATGACCCCCCGATGTCGTGAGATCTGGGAGCTCTTTAAGGACTGCCTAGTGCTTTAATCTGGTATACCCTTTATCTTCATAATGCATGCGGCCCTGATGAGCAACTCGTCATGCATCATGACGACAAGGGCCATATCACATTGAAGCACTATGCGGCCTTTAGAGCACTATCCTACCGCTAGGGGGCGTGGTGGTTGGGGGGGGGGGTGATTGGGTATGTTGCCCACTGATACCATTGTCAGACACAACTCACCCGGGCACAAGGCATCTCAGGGTCATCTAGAGCTAATACCCAAACAATCCCCGTCACACAACATCCCTTTATATCGCCCATTGCCATCATGGTCTGATAAACTTGTACCACCGCGCCATTATTTATCGTAGATATCACCAAACTATGGCCCTTTAGTACTTCACCCCGTGAAGGACTACATCGCCATCTAACGTGCTATGCCCTTTGCTGTTATCATGCATGATGGCAATGCGGCCCTGACGAGTCTACCCATGGATAATATCGACCCTTTGGGAATAGGCCAATGTCAAATCTGTAGGGTCGGAATGACGCAGCACTGGTGACTTAGTCGGTAGAGGACATATTGCCTACATCAAGTACTATACGGCAATAAAGGGTTAATACACTGGAGGAGGGATCTTCCAGACCTTTACAGGGGGTGGGTATTACAGAAATCTCCCTCTTAGAGAGATCTGCTTCTTCTTCTTTCAAGGTTTAGCTAAGGTCCACATCAGGATTCAGAGTGTGTACAAAATTGGCTTGGATTGATCACATTGGGAACTAGACAGAGCTGTGAAGCGGTCGGCCCACTATCGGGCGGCACTCAATTTGCAGTGTTTATTTTATTAGGGTGGCGTGCCCTCCACCCCCACCCCTATACGTGCCGTCAGTCCACATCCACTCACCTATACCAGCCTCACTGCAGCACTATAGTATAGAGAGCTGCCTTTAACGGCCCTAGGTATATACTGCTTTAATGTGTTATGCACTTTGGCGGCATGATGAAAAGAAACGTGGTATTATGGCATGTTGAGTAACTCACTAGTACTGCATTCAAGCAATTTGCCCACTCAATGAGGTTAATACACTCAGCATAATGCATGAATATAAGGCTGCTTCAAAGCAATATTGGGTTAAAAGGTTCAAGGGACAGTGCATGGTGGAAGGTCCATTGATTGATTGACTGATATTTTATTTCTGCATCCTGAGAAGATACATATCCTTCATAGAATGTATTGCATTCCACAGCTAATATGGTATTAACAGACAGCACCACTACCTCCTAATTAGTTATATTTGGGAGTTTTAGCACATCATTTTAGGGAGTATCTCATGTGTGAATGTACACATTTATGAGGCATATTCAAAGTTTATGCTGTTTTTATTGAGTCCACAGCAGCCTCTTATATTATATACATTAATATTATTCTAAAGTAGGGGATAGAAGTAGAAAGAAAGACAATGGTAGGTTTCACCCTGTGCATGCAGCAGAAGGTCCACGAAAATCTTCCTCTTGATATAAATGAGATCAGAATAATATGGCTATACAATTGCCGCCAGAACATAAGGAATATCCTGTGTCATAAGATGTGCACCCTGTTCACGTATGCACTGTATCAGTATTATCCTCCTTGCCAATACAACCCTCCCATTCATGTTCTTGTATCGATGTCCGAGCCGGCTTATCTACGCTGTAACCCACTGAAGGTCATCATGGTGAAATAATGCAGCAATGGCGAATAACTCGCCAGGGAATCGATGCATTATGCTGACCCTTGGGGATTATATCAACCACTTAGCGTCGGCATTATGCATGACTGTATGTCTGGCAAGTAACTTGCCTGGGCTGCATTCATGTATAATGCCTATAAAGGGCATATAGCATTAATGCACTATGCGGCCCTTAAAGGGAGACAATCAATAGAGAACTACAGCCTGTATGTATGACACGGCCTCCCCCTGGTTGCCGGCCATACAGCTGAAACAGATACCACGTGCGCTGTGCCGCTACTTATCAGTATCTGTAACCCTTTAAGGACAGCATGACACCTTAGTGCATCATGCCCTTGGTCGTCATGATGTATAAATGCGGCCCTGGACTTTCCGTGTACTGCCTAGATGTAAACCTGCTCAACTGGGACTTTTCCTATACTACTTACATCTAGACCTGCTCATCAGGGACTTTCCATATACTACTTACATCTAGACATGCTCAACTGGGACTTTTCATATACTACTTACATCTAGACCTGCTCATCAGGGACTTTCCATATACTACCTTAATCTAGACCTGCTTATCAGGGACTTTCCATATACTACTTACATCTAGACCTGCTCATCAGGGACTTTCCATATACTACTTACATCTAGACATGCTCAACTGGGACTTTCCATATACTGCTTACATCTCATCCCTTTCAACCAGGAATACTAGACTGAGTATAAATGATGCAGATGGAAGCAGGGAATCAGAGAACAGGTGTTGTCTGCACTAATTAAGGAGGCTTTACCCTATAACCGATGCAGGGTAGACGTATATCATTCAGGTGGGTGTGGGTGCTATAGGCAGATGTTGTGGGTGTTGATCCTTAATACGCCGGTTCAATACAATTACATACACAAGTGTTAAATGGTTACCTTTACGGCCTACTATCATTTAATCACCCATACATGATCCTGACAGAAACCTTTCAAATTGGGCCTGTTCATATTTAACCCTTTAATAAAGACGGATGTCCTTAAAAGTTGACATTTCTCTTCATGATGCACTAATGCAGCCCAGGCGAGTAACTCACCGGTGCTGTATTGGTGCATCATGCTGACCCTTCTTGAGTGTCTCAACCCGTAGTGTCAGCATGATGCTTGAACGCAGGCCTGCTGAGCTACACTTTAGGGCTGCATTTATGCTTTATGACAGCCAATGGAATGATGCATTAAGGTATCATACCGTCCTTAAAGAGCTGATCATAATTATATTGTAACGCTGAACCATCTATACTCACGGGTTAACCCTTTAAAGACCTCATACTTCTTTAATACATTGTCCTTTTGTCATTATGATGCATGAATGAAGCCCTTGATAGACACCAGTGCTGCAATCAAGCATCATACCTACCTTATCAGGTTGATACCCTCCCAGATGGGCGGCATGATGCAACAATCAAGCAACAGTGTAGTGCATCATGATAATAAATGAACATGGGGTCTTAGTTTAAGGTATCGTGTGGTCCTTAAAGGGCTTACTTTTTATACACTGAATCTGATAAACATGTCTGGTTGTAACAGTAGTTAACATCACTTTGTAAAATCATACTTCAATCAATTAAAAGGAAATGTCAATAACTGGATGGAAGAGTTATGCACACTGAGTGGTCATGTTATCAATCTACTAATTGAAAAGTCTCCCCAAGGAAATAGAAGACATGGACTGTTAGAGGTAAATGTAGCTGAGGAGTTATACTATGGCATCATGGTACAAGGTCAGTAGAATCTGCTGTAGAGGATAAAAGACGTAGTTTATGGTTCGCTATTATTCAGTGGCGTAGTAAAGTGGGGAGCCGGGGGGGCCCGGGCCCTCCAATCACTGAGGAGTGGGGCCTGAATATGTTTACCCCCCCCCCCAAAAAAAAAAAAAGTTGTCAAGACTTATGATATAATACATCGGAGGTAAAAGGGGCTCAAAAACATTTTTTTTTTACAATCCAATGTATGTGAGTATTTGATACATCATGTATAAAAACCGTAACTAAAATAGGCATGGAGTGGCCCCCCCGCCCCCAAATAAAAAATTGCTTCCTCCGCCTCTATATTATTTGCAGCGTACAGTTGTGTAACCTTTGATCTGTGGCACGGTTTGCCCATCCTTCCACGCTGCAGGGCATTACAAATACCGTGCTAATGAGAAGAACAGAAAGGCACGTGCCTGGGTTAACCATTCAGCTGTTTGATACACTATGCCTCGTTTAGTCATGATGCATGGATGCAGCCCTGGTGAGATATTCGCCAGGGCCGCATAAATGTATCACGCCATCACTACGGGGGTTGACTGCTTCATTCATCCAAAGGTCAGCAGGACGCACAAATAAAACCTTGGCGAGTCAACTGCATCCATGCATCATGACGACAAGCGAAAAGTCCATTAAATCACTGTGCGGCCCTTAAAGGGTTAAATAAAACAGATCTCTTTCTATATATGTATACACACACACACACACACATATATATATATATATATATATATATATATATATATATATATATATATATATATATTTATATATATATATATATATATACATATATATATAGTCCCAACCCGTGTAAAGTCATATCCAATAAAACACATGGTACACCATGTTGGTAGATCACACCGCTTCTGATATCCCCCACTCACCCTCTACATTCACAGTTATCACCTCGTACCCCATCTCTGCCTAAACCTACCGACTATAGGAACTCTTCTGTGGAAGAAGGAGAGAACACAATACTACTTTTCTGTTCTCCTGTACACACTATAGTTATAGCGAAACGCTTGCTGGTCCTCCAGTAACAATCGGAGCTGAGCTAGGACCGGCATTCCGGGCCTTTATAAGGGAGGTGGGGTTTACATTGTCTCATATGTGGTTACCTTAAAGTGACATGGTCCTCCGATCTTTGCCATATTTTAAACCCTACTCAAATGTCTTCTAAATGTTAGTGCGATATCATATTTTTAGGATAGGGTGCAATACAATGTCATCTATGGGCAGTGTGAGGCCCATTAGAGGGTATTTTACAGTGCATTTTCACTGAAGAAATTATAGCGAGGGCTCCAAAAGTAGTAAAAGTAGTCATTATCTAATAATTAGTTGAATTCTAGGCTGACTTCTAGGGATTGAGATTAAATAAAGTAGTGAGCACAAGACGTATGGCCATGAGAAGCAGTCTGGTTCATTTTCAATAAAATTTATTTTTGAGCCCTTATACTCGGAACATGTCACTTTAAAATAATGGCGTAAGTATGTTTTGAGGGGGAGTCACCACATTATGGCAGAGATGACGTGGTACCGGTAATCTAATGAAACGGGGGCTGCATGGAGAGTGCACCGCCTTACACACATATAGCCAGCATGCAGACCAAGGTCGTGGAGTAGTGGATTGTACTATATGTAGAGACGGCTGCTATTACCAGGGACCAATGAGGAATCAAGGCCGCTCTTTTTGTGCCCCACAGCAGCTAGATCCAAGGTCGATGGACCACTTATATCACCGTCACTCCAGGTACAGGGGGTGGGGCTGTGTTTGGAGGAGTGCACTGACAATCTAAATGCTCCGGGCCTCAGTCTGTAGTGGCTAACCCAGGTGACACAGAGGAAAGAAACAGCGTCGAAAGGGACTCCAGGTTGCCTCCAGAATGACTCTCCTCATTATGGGAGCTCAGGCCTTATGTGAGTCAAAGAACTATGTGACCCCCCCCCCCTCGCAGATGACTCTCTTAAGTCACCTAGGGAGTCCCCTGGTGTCGTTCTGGAGGCAACCTGGCCTCCTTTTTGGCGCTATTTCCTTTCTCTGTGTAGTCATAGAGATATTGGTCAGAATGATGAACTGATATTCTAAACTGACTAAGGCCAAACAAAAGGCCTTACTCAAAAAGACTTGATGCCTAAAAATCATAGGGATGGAATGACTAAGGTGGGTTGGTCACTACTGACTATACCTGGCAGTAATAACTAACCATTGTTGGTCGTATAGGGAGCCAAGAAGTAGATAAATAGGTTTGTCGCTACTGACTAGGTTTTGTAGCCAAACGATTATCTGTGTAGCTGGGGTAGGTGGGGCTCTTAACGTCATGTGTAGAACGACAATCTCTACAGTTTAGCATAGGGAGACCCGTTCTTCACAGGGACATGGAGAAACTGGCAGCAAAAGTCCTCATTTCACCTTTAAATTGATGTAAACACAACATGAGAACAGGAAGGCAATACGTCATGTTTAAAAAGTAAAGGTTCATTTGCTCCTCATGTATATATTAATTTTTGACAGCCCCTGATTCTGTACATGTGGCTCTTAATTATTGACCGCCCCTGTTATTGGACATTCTCCCGCCTTCTTAATTCGTCAAGTTCACAGCCATTGCAGCTACTACCAGTTTCTACACTGGGAACACCCCCCCCCCCCTAACCCCCCCCCCCTCCGTGGATATTGGCATTCCCCCACGCAATTCTATTTCAGTAAATGTGTTCATTGTACTTATATTACCAGAATGTGGTCCTGAAGCACTTCCAATGTTATCGTGAAAAGACAGCCGAAAGCGGAAAATATTACGCTTGGGAAAATCAATTATTTATGAAGGGATGCTGCGTAGGAATCTCTTTGGTCATTGAGTCCTTGGGAAGGCTGCAGTGCCTATTGAGCTGGGCGGAAGAAGATGAATTACTTCAATTACGGCGCCTTGTGAGGAGTCCCGGACTCCATAATAGAACAGCCTTCTGTAGTCCCGACTGGTGGCAATTTTCGGATTATACAAGAACGTGGACAGGCGGGAGTGAGAGAGAGACAAAGATAGGGAAAAAAATATCTCCCGTGTTCATTTTCATTCTTACTAGTTGTCGGTTTGGGAATGAAGTGTTGACATGGGTTTAATTGAGATTGGGATGACTGAATATACGAGGGTAAGGGACGGGTACAAATTGCTCGAATCATCTAGAGATGCGATGATACTGGGCGCTATGGGGACTGAGGGTGTGATGGGAGGCCGTCTAGGAAGGAGGAGGAAATATGCAATTAAATACCAAACTCTTGCTACCCGTCCAGCAGGAGTGGAGGGAGTACTGGCACTATGTGCCTTCATATACTGATATTTTCGCCCTACTGGTCGGTACTAGCTAACAACTCAGTCACTAGGGATTAACCTAGTTAGTCATGTTTTAGCTCGCTATACGACCAATATAGGTTAGTTAATACTGTAATGAGCAACCCACCTTAGTCTCCCCATTTCTATCAGTATTCGTGTAAGTCTCTTTGAGTAAGGCATTAGTCATGTTCAGTTCTGCCTCAGTCTTATCTAAGTATCAGTCGACATTCTGACTAATATCACTCTGACTAACCTGGTAATAGCCACTACTGACTAAGCCCCCCAGCACAAAGATCATCAGTGTGGGCCTATAGAGGAGTTTTTTTTTTGGGGGGGGGGGGGTTAAGTTAGGAGTCATAATGACTTACCATCGATGGAGCACAGATGAGTTAGGAGATTCTGCATAGAAGATGAGGAATTAGGATGGAACAAGTGATAAGAGGGATTTGAGGATGTCAAATGACAAGGGGTGCATGGGGATGGGATTAGGGATGGGAGTACAGATAAGATACAGCTCTAAGATGACACAGGCAGTGGTGGGGGAGCAGGAGGAAGACGGCCACGACCCCACTTAATTATCCCTGTAAGGACGGCATAGTGCCTTAATGTACATAACCTACTATGCCCTTTGTCAGCATCATGCATGCATACAGTCCTGGTGAGTTACTCGCCAGCGCTTCATCCATGCATCCTGTCGACCCGGCGGGAGTGTTTCAACCTTATATGGGCAGCTTTGTGTTGAGTCACTTGCAAAGGCTGCATTCATACATCACGACTACATATGACATTAAAGTACTATGCGGCCCTTGAAGGGTTAAGTAGATGAGTCCGCTGGTTCCCAGAAGGCAAATACCGCCTGACAGCACGGCCGCTGGTTGTTTACACAGACTCCCGGGGCACACCGGCAACCAGCGGCCGTCCCTCAACCAAGTCACGTGTCACGCAAATGGACGCTGACCTTGACCCCTTAGCCTCAGATGACCTTGTGTGGGACGACCTTGGTGTGACGTCGGATATTGGTCAATGGGATGGAGGAAAGGGCGGCAGTGAGAGAGGAGGGTGGGGAGAAGAAATCACTCGGACTAACGGAAGACCAGAGGGAGAAAATGGACGGAAAGAGGGTTGGGGAGGGGAAATGGAGGAGAGACTTTGATCCGTGTATTCAGTGAATCAGTGTGAAAGTGCTAACAGTGGGAGTGCACACGGTGACCATGTGGGGCACGTCACATTGGACCAGGTTGCATGTCCAGTGTTATTACACTCACTCACCCAGAGGTGGAGCTGGGGCCGGGGCTGAGGGCAGAACGGTCTCCCAGCAGATCTTGTGTCTATCAGCACTACTTCCTCTCTGCCAAAATGCGGCGGAGTTCCCTGAAAACTTACCTACACCATGCTTTTAACATATTTGTCTATGCAATTATGAATTGATTCAACTATTTAAAGAAATATGGGAAGAACAACTGTTTAATTTAAAATAACAGAATTACTGGACATGTTTTGTTGGTCGAAAACTAGTTTACCTGTAGGGCCACTGGCAGTGTGTGATGGGCATGTAGGAGAGCAGACAAGTAGTGACCCTTTCCTCCTTCTCCCACAAAAGAGTTCCGGTAGTCTGAGTCTTTGGGCAGAGTCTTATTAGAGACTGTGTTGGGAGAGTGAGGGCAGAGGGAAATGCTAGAAATCAGGTCAGGAATTAGGTCAGCAGTGTGAGTGGGGCAGGGCGGGAACCCCCACACTCATATTGATGCACCTTAATGATACCGCAGTCCGCACTGACACGCAGCATTGACCTCCTATCAGGCCGTCAGCAGGCACGTCCTGCCCATAAGGCTACTCAAAATACAAAGTGGTTTCTCATCACCAAGGTCTGAGAAATCTGACGAGCCAGGCTTTTTTCTGTTTTTCCTCTCTCTCTTTTACTCGCAGGTTAAAATGTATAGGATAAATCACGTTTTTCACAACCAAAATTCACATTTTATTGGCTCATATACTCATTGATCTTTTAATGTGGAGGAAGTATACGTTGCCATTATTAGCTTTAATTTGATACCAAATATGACACTTTTTGTTTATTTTTATCAGGGTTTTCATGAAAAATTGGCAAAAAGCTTTTCTCAAAACCCGAATTTTATGATGCGCACGGTGATGAAAAAACATTTTATTTTTTTGAGTGGCCTGAGCTGCACCATTCTGTGCAGCTACCCCCCCCCCCCCCCCCCCCACGTCTAATGCGGCCATAGCAGGCTAAGAGGGGGAAGGTACAGGGGGGTCGCTTCCCCCCATGTTTCCTATGGCCATAGTAGGCTAGGAGAGGGGGGAGGTACAGATGGGTCACCCCCCCCCCCCATCCAGGTCGCCAAATCTAAGGGCTCCAGGCCACAAAGTCACTTTTTAGGCCATTAATAGTATATCCTAAAACTTTTGTATCAGGACGGCTAGAAAACGGCCCAGGTATTTCTTTAACGCCACTGGAGTCACGAGTTAATCGATGGGAAGGTGGGGGGGGGGGGGGGGTATTAGATTCTCATGAGAGAGGGGACAAAAGAATGAGTGGACCTCTCAATAAAGCGAGGGCAGACCTAAAAGATGTCATCTCATTTTGCCAAATTGCCCACCAGAGCTTAACTAAACATAAGAAATGTCGTTCAGGATTAATTTGAACCCTACTGGCAATATAAGGACACCTGTTTGCAATGATGAAGTCTGCATGTTACTTTGCATCAAAGGACCAGCGCGCCTGCCGATTATCGACCACTCTAGGAAGGCCGTGACTATTGACAGTTCAAACTGTCAATAACAGAATAAAATTCCCTTATTGACAGTTTGAACTGTCAATACCAGGATATAATTCCCTTATTGACAGTTCGAACTGTCAATAAGGAAAAAAAGATTCTCTTATTGACACTTCCAAAAAGGAACTGTCAATAAGAGAAAAGGAATCTCTTATTGCCAGTGTGAACTGTCAATAAGGGAATTATATCCTGGTATTGACAGTTCAAACTGTCAATAAGAGAAAAATATCCCACTATTGACTGTCTGAACTGTCAATAAGAGGAAAGTGTTCCACTATTGACAGTTTGCACTGTCGATAGCTGGCCCACCTTGATTTAGCTATTGACAGTCCAAACTGTCAATAGTGGAAAACTTCTCTCTTATTGACAGTTCAGACTGTCAATAGTGGGATATGTTTCTCTTATTGACAGTTCAAACTGTCAATAGTGGTAAATAACACCGTTATTGACAGTTCATCACCGAACTGTCAATAGTGTGAATTTCCTATCTTATTGACAGTTCCTTATCATCACTGTCATAGCCCTGAGGGTGATTTTGGTGTAAAAGTCGATTTTGGTGTAAAAGTCGATTTTGGTTGAAAAGTCGATTTTGGTTGAAAAGTCGATTTTGGTGGAAAAGTCAATTTTGGTGGAAAAGTCAATTTTGGTGGTAAAGTCGATTTCTAGTGCAAAACTGATTTCTAGTGAAAAAAAACGATTTCTAGTGAAAAAAAAACGATTTCTAGTGCAAAACCGATTTGCAGTGCAAAGCCGATTTTTTGGCAAAACCGATTTTTTGGCAAAACCGATTTTAGAGGCAAAACCGATTTTGGAGGCAAAACCGATTTTGGGGGCAAAACCGAGTTTGGGGGCAAAACCGATTTTGGGGCCAAAACCGATTTTGGGTCCAAAACCGATTTTGGGCCCAAAACCGATTTTTTGGCAAAACCGATTTTTTGGTAAACCCGATTTTTTAGGCAAAACCGATTTTGGGTCCAAAACCGATTTTGGGTCCAAAACCGATTTTGGGTCCAAAACCGATTTTGGGTCCAAAACCGATTTTTCCAAACACTTTGGGCAAAAAACCTTTTTGACTCCAATGTCAGTGGGAACTGTCAATAAGACAGAATTATTCCACTATTGACAGTTCGCATGAGGAACTGTCAATAACAGGAATAATTTCCACTGTTGACAGTGTGAAGTGTCAATAACAGAAATATTTTCCACTATTGACAGTTCGAACTGTCAATAGCGTTTTTGCTCTAGGCCGGGGGGGGGGGTGAAAATGATGAAAACATTTCCGCCCTTGTGGCGAAATTTCATCTCCCCCCCCCCCCCCCGTTGTTAAAGAATTATCACTCCCTTATGGCCAAAGCAGGCTGAGTTAAGGCCCCCCGCTGGGTGAGGCAGTTACATTTGATTATCGAGGCCTGCCTAATGATGAGACAATCGTACTGCCGCCCCTGCCTCCCCTGCCTCCACTCCCATCTTGTTATCAGCATGTTCGCCTTATCAGCCCGCCTTCCAGTCCTGTAGGAGCAGCAGAGTGCTTTGCCATGCTACACCCTGGTCGGCATGATGCATGCATGGATACAGCCCTGGGTAGTCTATGTCTATACTCTTCAGGGTTGCATACATGCATCATGGCGATCTTTGGGAGTGTATCAAACATGTAGGGTCTGCATGATACTTGAATGCAACCCTGGCGAGTCACCACTTGCCAGCTCTACATTCATTAAAGCACTATACGGGGGTAGCAGGCTCTATCAGGTTCTCCCCTTGTCCTTCCTCCAGGGCTGGCGGCGGTCCCAAGGCACTGCTGGCCTAGTTTAACCAGCACTACAGTTTTTACGCACACTCGGGGAGGGGGGTGCACCGCTGGATAATGGAGATTTACAATTTCAATTTCATGGCATGAATAGCAAAGTGGGATCCTTCCGATTTTCCGCCATTCAGGTTGTATTGAGTTAACCCTTTAAGGGCCGCATTGTGCTTTAATAAGCTACTTGGCCCTACGTCGACATGATGCATGCCTGCATCCCTGGTGAGTAACTCGCTAGTACCGCAGTCAAACATCGTGCCGGCCCTACAGTGTTGATACACTCCAAAGGGTTCGCCCTGATGCTTGAATGCAGCCCTGATGAGTTACTTACCAGGTCTGCATTTATGCATCATGCCGATAAACTGCATATGGGGCCCTTAAATGGTTACCGGTCGTCCTCGGGATGGATGGGGATGGGTGGGGTGGGAACAGGTGGGAAATCACACAGCACCCACAGCGTCTAGTCCCAGGTCGGCCCGACCCAATTCTACCCATGGTTATTATCACATTATTATGATTCAATTGGACCACCTTATCGGCCGAGGCTAGTCAACATCTATTGAATTCACTCCTCAGTAATATAATTCTACCTAAAGGCAGTTAAATCACGTTGCTACCTGGTCCAACTCCAGATTTGATAAAACTGGGTCAATCCAATCCCATTATATTTAGCATCGTATAAATATTTCCATAATCTTTAGCAGCATTTTTCTGTACTAACTTCAATATCCTGTAAATCTTGATAAATCAGTCGATTGCCTGATTTATAAAAAATAGATTCATGGACACAGTTCTGATTACACCCATCGTGTTATATATGTAATCGATTCTACAGAAGTGGGGCAATACAATATAATCATAGTCGAAATTTTACATATAATTATTTGCATAATCTTTCAAACGTCTGTACCTACTCAATTTAGGACATACAGCACATGGCATAAATTCGATACTACAGCTACTCTGACATGACCTATGATTAGAGCCTATATCGGGCTATCTAGCCTCCAGCAGTTAAGATCATATGCCACTCTATACCTGTACATCTGTGCCGCCCACACACCGTCTCAGCAGCACAGAGGCCACTTTGATTAAAAAAAGAAGATCAGCAAACACATCATGTATTGTGGACAGAGATAGATTAACTCTACAAACAGAGACAGGTAGTGAGCCACTAAACGTACACTCTGTGCTAATTACGTAGACGATGTGTCCTGAATCACAATGTGGAGGCACCAGCGGCAACCTAACCCTTCAACCCTTTAAGGACGGCATGATTCATTAATGCATCATGTCCTTGGTCGTCATGAAGCTTGAATACAGCCCTGGTGAGTAACCCGCCGGTGCTGCATTCAAGCATCACGCTGACCCTATGGGGTTTAGACATTCCAGAAGGGTCGGTACGATGCATCAATGCATCCCCAGCGAGTTACTTGCCGGAGCTGCATTGGCGCACCATGACGGCAAATGTCATCTCTAAGCGACATGCCAACCTTAAAGGATTAAAGGCTAAAGCACTGACTCACAGAGTCTGAGGACCACAGGTTCTAACAAGACCTCAGTTCAGAGAGCGAGTTGGCTATAGGGTACCATGGGAAGGTGTGCAACTAAAAGTCCAACCTCATCGTTGCACATCCCAATAGAGTCTACAAAGAGATGGTGCCATATAGGGTATGTTGTGTACACTACCTTTTTGTAGAGTCATGCAGTGATGAGGTTTTACTTTTAGTCACACACCTGCAGAGGCGTAGGAAGCAAATCTTCATTCGGGGGGGGGGGGGGGGGGGGGGGCAGGGAGTCGGGGGAATCCCACCAGCTTTAAATATCGCATTTTTAGTAGCCTATGACGGTGTTTACACAAGCTTGTATTGGAATTAAAATAAAGAACAGTATTTTGAGCCCTGATTGGGGGTGGGGGGGGGGGATCCAAGCAACTCTGCCCCCACTTTTTTGCTATGTGGGAGAGGTACAAATTGGAAAATGTGTATTATATTATAGGGTCTTGGCAAATTTTGGGGGGCCCAAACATATTCAGCCCCCCCTCCTCTGTGATTTGGGGGGAGGGGCGGGCCCCCTACCCCCCCCCCTTTTCCTACGCCAGGGCACCTTCCCATGGTGCCCTATAGCCAACTCACTCTCCAAACTGAGGTATTGTTAAAGCCTGTGCTGGGGACTGTGGGGGTGCAGCGGCCAGCCGCCTCCCCATGCAGCCTCCGTGGCCGGCTCATCACCCGGCCCGGGGCGCTGACACGTCCCTACCACTGACCGGCCTACAGAGCAGCTCCAACGTCACGTGACCTGCTCCCCTGACCTGACCCCATTTAGTGAGCTGCTCCCGCCGACAGCCGCCTTTCACACCTCCGGTATAGCCTGGTGGAGAGCTCCAACTGACTTACTGCCGTGGTATATGGGGGCGTGGGTGTTGTTGGAGTGTGGGGTACAGGTTTAACACTGTGCGGGCTGCGTGCGGGTTTAATGGAAGATTCCCTTTGTTGGTATGATGCATGAAAGCAACCCTGGTGAGTCTAGTCCCCAGTGATGCATCTAAGCATGAAGCCAATCCCACAGTGGTGATACACTCCCGAAGTGTCGCCATGATGCTTGAATGGTGGGCAGACTCGCCAAGGCTGCGCGCATCATGACGTCGGGGCCATAACACATCAAAACACCATGCGGCCCATAAAGGTTTAAATAGTGTGGGAGGTAAGAGGTCAGAGGTTGCGGGGCAGTGCCCATGAAGTCATCATGGCGACTGGCCTATAGGCCACTAGCGGAATACCTTTTAGACCAATTAGAAGATTCCCTCCATTCACTGCAGAATTCACCCTAAGAACTATGTAACAACTGGTACCCATTGTGACAGCTGTTATCTAGCCAGTACCAGCTTAAGTAATGGACACTCCCACAGGACAATAGGCCTGACCTCTCACTGCATGAACAATGGCATTTCAGCAAACCTCATATTGCTTAAAGTTACTCTGTAAGTGGCTTTAAATTATGGAATCGCAATGAAGATGCCATGGAGAGGTCATGGAGAGGTCATTTTCAAGACCCACCCACCCCCCTGTCACACTTTGTCACACATCAGCCAACACACCCTAGAAAATTATGTCACAAGTGTGCAGACACCCCCCCCCCCCCCATGCATAAGTAAGGTATCGTATCAGAGTTCTATTATAGAAGATCATGTATGCGTTACGATTGGGCTAAGCAA
Source organism: Harmothoe impar (assembly GCA_947462335.1). Lineage (NCBI taxonomy): Eukaryota > Metazoa > Annelida > Polychaeta > Phyllodocida > Polynoidae > Harmothoe > Harmothoe impar. The sequence continues at coordinate 92,155,887 of OX381705.1, forward strand.
TAGAATATCATGTGTTGAATATATTCTTAACCAAGTGCTTGTTCAAAAAGGTTTATTACAGTTTAATTGTTACTTAAATGGATTTCTATCACGCTGGTCAAATATTACACGTTCTATTAAAGCTTTACGCTATAAAATAGGTTTTATTTGTATTTTCCAAAGTGTGACGTCACACTCGGCTTGACACCCCCTCACCCCCCTGTCACACTTTGTCACACGTTGACCAACACCCACCCACCCCCTCCAGTGTGACATCATTTATGGACGGCCCCTAACCTCTCCTGGTTCAAGGTACAAACGGTATATTTGCATAGTGTGTGGTTGGGGTAGGTCGCGACCTTGTGACAGACTATAGAATGCCGTCATTTTTTGCCCATATGTAGCTCAAATCATGTACAAACCGAAAATGGAAATCGTCCAATTTTCGATTATGGCTCGGTATCGATTGTGGACCTTTTTTCATATCATTCTGATACATTTAAATTTTATATGCGCAGCCGGGCAGTGGGCTCATAAGGGTTCATGTGTAACAAGTAGTGACCAACCTTAAATCTATTCCAATTTGAAATGAGAGAAGCTAATCGTGAAGCCTTCTGTAAACCTCTTGTGTTGTGACCATGACAACAAAGGGCAGCGGTCACCACAATATCACCACGTCACGTGGTTGACGCCCCTCCTCCAGTAGCTGGACTAACACACTGAGAGTGGGAGAGGGGCTAAAACCCGCCGCTTGGGTTAGGGGTGTTCTCAGAGGGTATTGCTTAAACCTGAACCCGCCCTTTGTATAGGGCCGGGTACCTGTCTTGTCCCCACTCCAACTATTGGTGTAGGGGTACCAACTTGTTGCTATCACCTTTATCCCAATGATGAATAGAGCCTTGGTGAGTGTACTTGGATGGAAGGTTGGATGAATGCAACATGCCGACCCTATTGGAGTGTATCAATCCCGTCTCAACTATGTGTCCTTTAAGAGTTAACACAGACTCCAAAATGGTGGCCATCAAGTCCACGCTGTGATCAAGTGGGTCCAAATCAACTGGCCATTAGGGCGCCCTGGTACCAAGGGTAGTGGTGGACAGGTTAGAGGGGGGGGGGGGGTGAGGGGGTGAGTTGGGGGGTGGGGGGTACTACCAGGATGTGTGGACTGGGTAAATGAGCGTGGAAGGAGGCTGGGCTTGAAAGCATTCTTGAGTACCCTTACAGTTAAAGGTTGATTGCTTTAGGAGTGTTTCATTCACTAAATTATGTGTTTGTTTTCTGTTTTCCAGGTAAGTGTGACGTCATCAGTCTTGGAGTACCTAAATGTGTCAGACACCGATAACTGTGAGTAGAAGAACCATCATCTCTGACTCTCCCTACTATATGTTTGTTCAGGGCTAATCTTTCAAATTGTTTTAGTAGGTTTTCCTGAAAGAGAGCCCCAAACTCTTGACCCTTGGATTCAAAAGCAGGCAGCTTACCAACTGAGCTTAGTGTCAGCAAGGCCTATTGATGAGATAATCAATGGCCCACGACTAAAGAATATTCCATTTGGATTATATGTTAGATAATCATTTCTTTAGCTATCATAGAAATATAACAGTAACCCACTCTCAGATTTTGATATATTACAAGATGGATATGTGCCCAACTTATGGCTAGGTCTGATGGGGAGTCCATACACCGTTTTTAACAAATGCTATGTCATAAGGACAGAACTCATTTTCTATGTAAAGATTCCCATTCTCTGGAAAGCTGTATTTTCGATGTGGCTCGGCCAATCACTTCCATATTTGCTTCGGGCAATTGACCTATAAGAAGTAACACGGGGGTTTACATACGATTATGAGATACTCAGAATGGCGCTTATTAAGCCCACGAGGGATATGACAGTAGTAAGAAGATCTCATAAAATTTCGTCCTGTAACAAAGATGCACCGATTCACCCCCAAATGCATTTAGTAATAAGACATTAGTGACGGTGAGTCATTCTGGGAATCCAATCTGTGTAACGAATAAGTAAGTAGATGTTCACACCGAGCACTACACTGCTATATCTTGTTAATCCCTGGCAATAGGGCAGGGGGGTTAACATTGATCAGTTAAGGGCTATGAGGTGCTATACCTTTTGTCGTCATGATGCATAAACACTCTTAGCGAAAACATTCAGGACAGTGGAAATGTCCACCTAAAATGCCACCGGTCCAGAAAATTGACAAGTGCAGCAGGACCGAATGTCCAGTTATTTTTCTGAACTCAAAGAATTTAGTTGGGTTTCTAGAGCTGAGATATATTTGGCAATTTACCATGAAAAACTGTGTATTTATCCTAATTTTGGCCAAAAGAAATTACAAAAATATAATAACGGTATACTGAACATACATAAATCATCAGATAAGTAGGTAGCCAGTCCTTCAAAAATGTAGCCAGTCCTGCAACATTAGAAATTTGCAGGACCGGAAATCCCTCCGACAATGCACTAACCTTATTGTGTGGATAAAGGGTTGTCATAGGTTTATTAAAGCCTGATCCTGCCTTTAATGGCTGAACTCTACTACAGTAGTCATTTGAAAACAATGTATGAAAAAATGAAATTGCTGCCTCATACAGATTTAGCTGCAACTATTGCCTCAGTGGAGTTCAACTATAAGTGTATTGTCAGACTTAAAAAAGAAATTGTAATGTGAGTATCAAGTCTCAGATTATCAAACAATTTTTGTAAATAGTTTATCTTTAAAGAAATTTACCATTTCTCTCATGTAAAACATATTAAACTGCATGCGAAGGTTGCATGTATCCCCATATCCCCACATACAAATACCATTCTACAAGGCATTGATCCCGCGCTCCAATTCCCTCCCATAGATCCAGGCCTTTGATAAGCAGACCTCGGGGCATATTGCTTTGGCACCCTCCTTTAATGAGGGTAAAAAGCTTACATACTACTAAGGTATACACGTTGGCCGTCCGTTCACCAGGCCTGTGTGCTGTAGTGGTGGTTTTTGCTAACATTAAAGGCCGGGGTTGGACGCCTGCCTGGGAACACAGATCAGCCCTGCAGCACTCTCCTGTCAGAGGGTTACGTTATCTCTGCCTGAAGCTGTCGAATACAGCAGCTCTTTTGTAGAACTATATCTGGAGGCTCTTTTATAACAACTGTCGTAGTCGTCGGGTAAAGATTCGTGGGTGATTTAGGTCCGACTATCATAATAAAGACCCCCTTTCAAAAGAAATTACATTAAAATGCGTAGAAATGTGTATCTATGCACCACCTATTGGTACATAGATACACATTTGCAAATTTTGACACTATTGACAAATGTAAAATATGACGCTATTGACAGTACCTTCGGCAGTTGTTCTGAAAGAGGCCCCTGCTCTCTGATCCGCATCACACACTGCATTAATGGTGGTATTTAAGCAAATATTGGACTGCTTGAAGGCACACAATTTTTACTTAAATTCCATCGTTTATGCAGTGAAATCTGCCACACTGTAGATAGTTAGTTGCCATTTTTGTAGGTATACAGTAGAATCTACTGTAGGTGTACATTTTTTGTAGATCAACAGTAGAATCTGCTGTAAAGCTACAGTAGATGCCGTAGAACAAAAGTAGATTCCACTGTCTGTTTAGCTTTTATTTACAGTGTGGTCTGCCTACACAAAACGTGTTCCTCCCATGAATATCGTCGATTTCTACCACAGAATTACATAGCTGAAACATGTGCTGTTTGTGGGAGAATAGGCTGGAGATGGGGACAGTGCTATTTATTTGCTGTATATATATGTATGTATGTATGTATTATTTGCTGTATATATATAATATATATATATATATATATATATATATATATATATATATATATATATATATATATATATATATAAATACACTGTAAAAAGTTGGTTGCCAATTGTGTAGGTGTACAGTAGATTCTACTGTAGGTGTACAGTTCATTGTAGGTAAACAGTAAAATCTACTCTAAATCTACAGTAGAATCTACTGTAAATCCATTCTACATGTACATTCTACATGTATGGCTATATCATATTGAAGTAGTTCTGATCTGCCACCTTTAGGCAGAATGAAAGTAGAGTCGGGACTAGTGAATGAGAAGCTGGCTGTGGGCGTGGGCTGGTGGTGGCCTGGGGAGGGCCGCAGGTGAGTTTACAGCAGGGCCGGGGGTGCCTGCTAGAGAGACGTGTCTGACGGATGTATCAGATAAGGTGTCCTCATAGAGGCAGTATTAACCCTTTAAACACGGCATGATACCTTCATTCATCGTGCTTGCCATTGCTGCATTCAAGCATCATGCCGATCCTATAGGGTTGAGACACTCTTCAAGGGTCGACGTCATGCACCAATGCAGCACCGGCGAGTTACTCGCCAGGGGTGCATTGGTGCATCATGATGACAAATGTCATTGTTTAGCAATGCAGCACCATTAAGGTACTAGCCAGGGTGCATTGGTGCATTATGACAACGTTAACAAATCTACATGCCGTCCTTAAAGTGTTGATGGGGGCAAGCAGCGTGTATGAAGATATCTCCCTGCTGTTCGGCCATTCCAGTCAGCTGGCCTTTTTGTTCCTTGGTCCATTCATCACCTGCGGCAAGCCCTATAGGCCCCCAGCCCAGGCCGGCCTCTTCACAGCCGGCCTTTTTATAGTCTGATGTATTACATGTACAGCACCACTCCCAGCCCCTATGTCGGCCAGGTCTGCCAAGACGGATACACCCGGGTAAACTTTACCTTCCTGTAAGGCCGCTCCTCGTGTAAGCTGCTGCAGCCCTTTAACCCTTTAAGGACACATGTTGCTAAAAGATGACATTTGTCTTCATGATGCACCACCAATGGAGCCCCGGCGAGTAACTCGCCGGTGCTGCATTGGTGCATCATGCTGACCCTCCATCTCAATGCCATAGGGTCGGCATGATGCTTAAATGCAGCCCTGGCGAGTTACTCGCCAGGGCTGCATTCATGCATCATGACGACCAAGGACATAATGCATTAAGGCATCATGCCATCCCAAAGGGTTAAGGGCAGCGCAATGGGCATATTTGCCCTTTGTTAGCAAGATGAATGCAGGCAGCCCTGGTGAGTAACCAATCAGTGCTGCATTCTATATGTATACTCTCCATGGCTGCATCTTACCGATTCTACAGGGTTTATACACTTTTGAAGAATCAGCAAGATGCATGTATGGATGCAGCCTTGGTGCATGAGGAAACTTGCCAGAGTTGTATTCATGCATCATAACGACAAAGGACATAGGTGGTTGAAGCACTAGGCGGGCCTTAAAAGGCTAAAGAACGTGGCTGTAATCTTCACATGGAGTGTCCTATTTCTCTCATGTTTAAAGAGAATGTATACACACGCTTATTCCTCACAGCTTGAATAAAAGACCTTGAGTTAAAATGAAATTGGGATATTTTAGAAGATGTTATATAGAACACATGTGGCCTAATATCAGAACAACTGCAGTAATTTCTGCATACAGCGTATCGTCTCACCGATGTGTCCTTTTCAATCTGTGCCACATGTCAGAAGAGCTAAAAGCAGAGTTTGAGAGGAAATATAGATGGAATTTATAATACCTCCTCATGTACTCATCTCTCACAAAGAGGATCAGCCTTTAAGGACCGCATACTGCTGTAATGTGAGGTATACTTGAATGAATGCAGCATTGGAGGGTCTACTCCCCATTGCTGCATTCATGCATCGTGCCAACCCTGCATGAGAGTATCAACCCTGTTGGGTCGGTCTGCTGATTGAATGCAGCAGTGGCGAATTAATCACCATGCATCATAAAGACAAAGGGCATGTACAATGTATCAAATAACTAGGCAGCGCTCACAGGGTTTTAATGCACTTGTAGCACTGAAGAATCCGTCCTTGAAGTCTAATCCCATTCACGTCCCATTTACACTTGCTATATTATTTCTTTCAAATTCCAAATCATATTTTAGTGCGTATCTAAGTCTCTAACATTGTAATACTTGGGAGAAGAGAACCAATCAAATATTATGTATAGACAGTAAGGGACAGACTTGAGGGAGAGCTCATATATATATGGACTGAAATGTAGATCTAAGTATACATCATTGTCCTTTCATAAGCTATTTCTGAGCCCTTATTATCTGGCGTTAATGAGGTCTGCATTAGATTAATACATAGGTTACAAATGCGAGATACACAGTTCAGTGCATTTATATGGGGCATAATATACAAATGGTCCAGGAACGTTCATGGAGAAGGATATTTCTGTAGGCAGTTCCATGTATGAAACATTGAGTGTGTTTCTATATGTAGACGATGATGTATGTAATACTGGAATATGGCATGACGGGGGTAGTCACGCCAACGTAAAGAGGCATTAGTACTCCAAGGGAGAGCCACCCCTTCCACACCAGCAATATTCCAGAATATGGAATGCCCAGGGTGGAATTAACGCGTGTGAGACACAGTCCACAGTGAGGCACTTTAAGGTTTTGTTCAGGAATGCACATTATGTATGAGAACGAGGCCGGTGTCTGGTGGACGAACGCGGGATGGACGCCACTCATTCTGTTACGTCTTTCTACATACACCCCTTAACCATTTAAGGACGGCCAGTCGCTAAAAGATGGCATGTGTAGTCATGATGCACCAGTGCAGCCCCTGTGAGTAACTCACTGGTGTTGCACTGATGCATCATGCCGACCGTTCTGGAGTGTCCAGCCCCATAGGGTCGGTATGTTACTTGAATGCAGCACTGGTGAGATACTCACCAAGGCTCCATGCTTCCATCATGACAACCAAGAGCATGATGCATTAATGTACTATGTCGTCCTTAAAGCGTTAAGCCTAGATAAATCCTATAAGGGCCACACAGTGTCTTTATGTGCCATATGCTCTATTGTCATGTTGTATTGTTCTAAATTCAGTCCTGGCGAGTCTACTCACCATGGCTGTATTCGCGCATCATGCCCACCCTTTGAGGGAGTATCAGCCCCATAGGGTCAGCATGATGCATTGATACCTCATGTCTCTATCCACTAGAGCTGCATCCATACATCTATGATGATAACAGGCATCATTTATCAAAGCACTATGCGGCCCTTAAACCTTTAAGGACGGCAAAGTGTATTACTGCATCATACATTGGTAATCGTCCTGATGCATGAATGCAGCCCTGGCAGGTAACTTGCCAGGGCTGCATTCAAGCATCATGACGACCCTGCGGGGTTGAGACACTCCCAAAGGATCGGCGTGATGAACCAATGCAGCACTAGCGAGTTACTCACTGTGGCTTCATTGGTGCATCATGACGACAAATGTCATCTTTTAGCGACATCCGTCCTTCAAGGGTTAAAGGGTAAGTGATGCGGCAGGAGTCGGGGTGCTGTCGGGGTAGTGTAGCCGGTATGCTGCAGCTTATGGTTGGCTGGCTGGGGTATAAGTATAGGGTCCCCTGTGCGGCCTGAGAGGTATTCAATAACCGCGTGGGCCGGGTCCCGGAGGGGGTTGTCTTCTTGCAAGGCCGGGCCGAGAGGCAGCCGGCTGTCAATACCCAGATCCAGCCCATGCACGAGGGTTAGGCCTTCTTTAGCCTTTAACGGCCGCATAGTGTTTGATACACTCGGCGAAATGATGCATAAATGCAGCTCTAGTTTCCCAGGGCTGCATCTATGCATCATGCCAACCCTATGTGTATCAACCCATATCGTTGGCATAATGCATTTAAATGCAGCCTTGGTAAGTTAATCATCAGGGCTGCGTTCATGCATCATGGTGATATATATACATTTATATATATATATATATATATATATATATATATATATATATATATATATATATATATATATATATATATAGGGAATAATGCATCAAAGGACTATGCCTCCCTTAACCCATTGAGGCCGGGCAGAAATTTATATTTTTAGTCATGGGGCCGGGAAATTTTCCAAAAATTTTCCCTGGGGCCGGGACATTCTCAAATCCCATAGAGTTATGTCAATTATAGTCGACATCCGGCCCCTCATGGTGTAGACTATAGTCGACATCCGGCCCCTCATGGATGTAGACTATAGTCTACATCCGCCCTCAATGGGTTAAAGGGTTAGGTTTTCTCTATGGCCTTCTTTAGACCTCCTTTAGGCCTTCTTCAGGCCGCTATGGGGGCCAGTAGTGAGCATCAGAAGGCGGCGGTAATCACTTCCATATGATAATCACATTGATTCGGCGCGGCTAGGAGCGGAGGCCGCCCATTTGCATGTAAATGGAATGACATCCGTTTGCTGTTTCATTCTGTCAGTCCTGTAACTTGCTGTGCCTTCCCACAAAGCACCTCGCCGCCAGGGTCTGCGCCTCTAATAGTGGTGCCGGAATGCGGAATATACGGGTTGGGTACATAGGCCCCACCGAGGATACAAAGTAGCAGTTACTTTATCCACTGCACTTGGCTTTAAGCCGTTTATATTCCGAATTCCTAAATCATATTTTATTTCCTTAGGGCCATAACCCACTAGCCGATTTGGAGGCATTATCGGCCGATATACCCTCAACAAACAGAACCAATGCAGTACTTTGTAGTATAATTCTGTGGATCTATCGGCCGATAATGCCACCAAATCGGGTAATGGGTTATGGCCCTTATTGCCATTCCATCAGCCAGGGCCTTTAACAGCTTTAACTAGATGTAACATACTGCTGTCTTTTCACTTTACTCCATATTATGTAAACTTGAGAATATGTCTCTAATTAACTTGAGCTGTTGTTTTGAGAGACATTTTAATATAGTCAGACGTGGCTTTCTATTTATGACACTGCTGCCTCAAGTGGAGGATGCACACAATGTTGCAAAATGATGTTGCAGTTATGCATATTTACTAAAAATTCCATTTAATTGCTCTGAAAAAGCTACGTTATAGCGGTTAAATCAATGGTTTTGATGATTTGACAGGCCGTGAAATACGGGCAAGGGTAATATCACGAGGGTGTTAAAGCTTGACAATCATGGTTGAAGTGAGGCCAAAAGCACTTTTGGATATAGTTCAGTTTTGATTCACAAGAGGAGGCCGTATTTAAAGCTATTAAAAGTATCTAAAGTCAGGGAATAAGTTCAGCATTTTCCATACATAGACTAAAATAACAGTTCCACCAGAGGGCAGCAGTGTTTGGACAGGGACCATGAGCATTGTCCAGCTACAACATATTCACCGTATCTTGTGCCTGTAAGAGCTGAGTTACCAGCCCTTAAGAGCCCTCTTGTGAACATAAACATAACTATGCAGGTTAGTCACTACTGACTGAGTTGTTTACCAGAACTGACTACGGTCGGAATATCAGTCCCAGCCTATAGTGCTTCTTAAGACACCTCCTGCAGTGGATCTCCCACCCACCACACCATTTCCCTGCCTTATTAAGACACCTATATAGCCGGGCGGTGCCTTCTAGCGCTCACCTGCCGCATGACCATTAATTACTATTAGTGTGAGTCCATGCAGCCTGCGGGCCCGCGAGTGGAGCAGCTCACGGAGCAGCTCACGGGAGAGTTACGGGAGAGTTACGGGAGAGTTACGGGAGGGGTCGTATAGCTCCACGAGCTGACAGCAGCAGCTCTCACAGCATTAACGCGTCAAACTCACCATTAAAGCTATAAATCTCATTAAGGAACGCCTAGGCCGCGCCACTTTGGGGTTTGGTTTATGTAGCTATCTAGCCCTTTAAAGACTGAATAATGCTCTAATGCATTAAGCCCCTTATCGTCATGATGCATTAATTCAGTCGTGCATGGTGAGTAGCCTGACATGATGCTTGAATGCAGCTCTGGCAACTAGAATAGCTAGAGCTGCATTCATGCATCATGACGACAAAGGGCGTAGCACATTGAAGCCTTATGCTTAAGGGGGGCTGGTTTTATATCGGGGGCGTGGCCTTTGCCTTTATAGCTTCTTGCCATGTGTGATGTACACAAGGTCATCCAGGGATAAAGCTGTATGGGTTGTATCTGCATAAAAACGCCATGACGCTCTGATGCTGCATCGTTTATCACAGTGATGAAGGGGGAGTGAAGCCATGATGATGATGTATATGCCGCATCAACTGTAGCCCTGCCTAATAGAGGTATATATATAGACGCAAACCTGCAAGCTTCGCATATCGCTTTAACGTGCTATGCTATTTTATGTCATGATGCATGTATATCGACTGGCATGATGCATTCATGCAGGCCTGTCGTGAAGGCTCGCCCGGGCCGGTGTTAGGATATGGTTTGTGTACCATGATGACAAACTATATAATACATCAACACATTGTAAAGATTAAAGTTGCAACTTAATATCACATATTCTGACCGCGTACATTATCACAGCTGCTGAAACGCTTGGTACTGGTACTTAATGAATGCAGCATCGCTGTTAGGAAAGTACTCTTTTAATTGGGCCGGTATGATGCTGGAATAATTGCCCTTACTCTCTGTCTCTGCTAGGGCTTCATACATGATGGTAAAGGGCTTTATGTATTAAGGCACTATGCAGCACTTAAAGGGCTAGGTAGGCGGCCTGAGGTCCCTTACCCCTCTACCTTTGTCTACCCCCCCCCCCCTTAATACGAACATGGCTGGTGGTCCAGCAGTTGACTACTTGTGAATTAAACCTTCATTGCTTCAGAAACTCACTATGCTGAGTGTCGCTATTTCACCTGTCTGAATCTAATGCAGCTCCTCACCGTCTCAGATATCTTTGATGGAAGATGACAATATTCATAAAATCCTTTTACCTATGTCCAATTAACCTGAATTTAACTATCCTTTCTGTGAAAGCACTGAGGGCGTCTTTAAATCGAGAGAAAAACAGAGGAAGCATATTTATATACAGGTGCCCCCCCCCCACACACACATACCTCCTTGTGGGACTGACTAACTTTAACCCTTTGAAGGCCACATAGTGTTTTAACATGTTATCCCCTTTGTCGTCATGATACTCGCCAGAGCCAGAGTCACCAGAACCATTTGGTGTATGAGTATCACTCCCGTAGAATCGGCATCCGGGTCGATAAAATTCATTCATGAATGCAGCACAGGAAAGTAACTTGCAAGAACTGAATTCATGTTTCATGACGATAAAGCGAATAATTCTTTAATGGACTATGCGGCCCTTATATGACTTAGTCTATGACGTAGGAGTTCTAATTATCCGGCCTTACTTTGTAGGTCTTGTGAGGTAACGGCCGAAACAGGAAGTGATGAATAGTTTAAATAATCAATGTCCACTAAATAATTCAGACCTTATGAATTATAGTTTAGCCCACTGTTGGTTGACTTCCGCTGCACCTGGACAGCATCCATGGACACTCCTTATATGGACGGGAACATTACTCCTGACATTTGTATAAAAATGAAATCGGAAGAGGAGGAGCCTCAGCTTGTGAACTGCACGACTTAAGACCTTTGAGTTTTATCTATAACCGCCCAGCTGGGGTTGCCATTTTATTCCCAATACTTGAATGAGCGGTCATGGCAGGCCAGTCAGGCAACCACAACCCCTTAACACTTTAACCCTTTAAGGACGGATGTCGCTAAAAGATGACATTTGCCGTTATGATGCACCAATGCAGCCCCGGTGAGTAAACTTGCTGGTGCCGCATTGATGCATCATGCCGACCCCTCGGGAGTGTCCCAACCCCATAGGGTCGGCACGATGCCTGAATGCAGCACTGGCAAGTTATTTGCCATGGCTGCATTCATGCATCATGACGACCAAGGCATGATACATTAATGTATTATGCCGTCCTTGAAGGTTAAATTAATGGCCGCATCATGCTTTAATACATGTTTACAGTATCCCAGTGGACACAGATATTTGAATCAAAATTAATAACTAATCCTAGACTTTGATTTAATGTTGATCAAACGTTGACTTAACGTTGAGCTGTATTTTGTTCCCTCTGGGATACCCTTTGGGCGTCATGATGCATGACAGCTTGCCTGGCAAGTACCTTGCCAATGATGCATAGCAAGCATCAAGCGGACCCTACACGGTTGACACACTTCCAAAGGGTCGGCATAATTTATTAATGCAGCCCTCGTATGCAATACAGCCCTGACACATTCATCAGGAGTGCATACTTACATCGATAACGACCAAGGGCATTAACTCACCCTGTGGTCCTCCATGGTTAGCAGTTTCACTCTCCCAGCACAGTCTCAAATAAGACTCTTCCAAAAGGCCCGGACTCTTTGAACTCTTCAGTTGAAAATAGGGTGAAAACAATACTACTTGTCTGCTCTCCTATAGCCCTCTCACACTCGAATTTGGACCATCAAAACATGATCAATACTTTTGGAATTTTAAACATTTGCTCTACACTTATCCCTTAAAATATGTCAATCAAATCATAGTTGTATATACATATTTGAAAAGCATGGCGTTGCTAAGTTTTCAGGGAAATCCACCATCTTTTGGCAGAGGAGGAAGTAGTGCTAGTACAAACGCATTGGAGAATCAGCTGGGAGATTGCAGCGGTTTAGGAAGGTGAGATAGGATGGTGTCAATGGAGGCCACTAGGGGGTCTTGGCTTCCTCTGTGTGACAGCAGGGGTCACCACCAGTCTGACACCTAAAGGCACTCTGTGGTGGCAGGTATTGCCGGACGTCCCCCCCTGCTCCATACCAGCCAGTCCAACCCTAATACTCACAGCTCTCGCCTCCCCCCGCACAAACCCTTTAAACCTGTAAGGATGGCATAATGTCTTAATGCATCGTACCCTTGGTCGACATGATGCATGAATGCAGCTCTTATGAGTTACTTGCCAATGCTGCAGTTCAAGCATCATACTGACCCTACGTGTGGGAGACACTCCCAAAGAGTGGACATGATGCACCAAAGTAGCACCGGTAACTGAAGTTGCTCGCCAAGGCTGCATTGGTGCATCATGATGACAACTGTCATCCTTTTGGGGTGCAACTGTGCTCTACCGTTAAAGTCATCTCTCTAAGGCTGCATGAATGTATCATGTCAAGGGTATATAATTAAAATGAGGCATGAATTAAGCACTCAGTCGGGCTGCATTTATGTATCATGACAACAAAGGGCATGGCAGAACTATGCGGTCCTGAAATGGTTAATCAGATGTGAAGCAGAGGGCCTTGGAGGGCATTGCCCCCGGTATGCCTGACTTGACGAACATCCCATCAAGGCCCCATAAAGCCCTTTGTACCCGGTGTATGTGGCCTACTGCATCTGTGTGCGTCACTGTGGGTAACCATGGAGACAAATGTACACAGCGAGCAGAAGCAGAGACATAACAGAAGCGGTGTTATCTTACATATCCAATGTTGTAAATATTGTATAACCAATATTGGTTGTATCCAAAGAAGATTTAAATGAAAAGAATAGAAAAAGGCCGAGGTTTTACTGCATTAGTTGGCACTATATGTGATTCGTGCTAGTGATCCCTTTTATGATTTATATAGGAGACAGCGTTCCTTTTCCACTTTCTGTATACTACTGACCCTACAGTAGCCAGTCTCTGTTCCCACTTTCTGTATACTACTGACCCTACAGTAGCCAGTCCCTACTCCCACTTTCTGTATACTACTGACACCTTCAGTAGCCAGTCCCTACTCCCACTTTCTGTATACTACTGACCCTACAGTAGCCAGTCTCTGTTCCCACTTTCTGTATACTACTGACCCTACAGTAGCCAGTCCCTATTTCCAATTTCTGTATACTACTGACCCTACAGTAGCCAGTCCCTACTCCCACTTTCTTTATACTACTGACACCAACAGTAGCCAGTCCCTACTCCCACTTTCTTTATACTACTGACACCAACAGTAGCCAGTCCCTACTCCCACTTTCTTTATACTACTGACACCAACAGTAGCCAGTCCCTACTCCCACTTTCTTTATACTACTGACACCAACAGTAGCCAGTCTATTTTCCCACCTTCTGTATACTACTGACCCTACAGTGGCCAGTCTCTATATATATCCCCACTTTCTGGTTACTACTTACAACAGAGTAGCCAATACTTCTAATAACGACCACCGTTCATTGGGCTGTCTTTGGAATTTACATAGGAAATATGTGCCCATATGGAACCCGATGGACGGTGAATAAAACCAACCATTCTCTCCATACAATCCCGGTACACTGTGATTACAAAACAAAGATAAGACCACAGCAATTGCTTGGATTTTCTGATATTATCTGCAGATTAAAGTGCAGCTACCAGAGCCTTGAAGAGATGAATAAAGTGGGAGGGTTGCCAGTCTAGGGTATTCTGCACCGTGACAAGAGATGGTGCCACCCATCGCAGTCAAATATCTCTCTATTCGGATAAGGTTTTTATCGACCGGTGGTTAATGTATGTTAATTTACACTGTGAAACTAAGAATACGTCCTTGTATACTATAGACCAACAGTAGATTCTACTGCCCATGTACATTTATACCCTAGTAGATAGTGCAACACTACAGTTTTTCTGTTCTACTACATTTACTTCCCACAGTGTAATCAGTTGGTTTCCAGTCTAGACCAAGGAAGTGTTACAAAAGCGTAGTGTAAAGAGTGACTGCCTCGGCTGGAGATGTAAAGCGCACAGAGAGGCCTTGTGACCCCTCCACCTGCCGCGGAATGACTGCACGGTAGAGGTGATTAAATGCCCGCCTGGACCTCCCCAGCATCATACCACCATTTACAGACAGATGGGAGGCCGCTACCGCCGCCGTTTCCTCCTCCTATAAATCACAACTTCGATCATAAAGGAGGGCCCTGACGCTCACCAAAGGAGAATCGGCCCGCCATATTAGACTTATGTTAGACCCAATGGTGGTTTACGGCAAGGCCCTCGGGTGGAGAGAGTCGGGGATTACAGGAGATGGCGTGGTTTTATCTCCAACACAGGTCGGTTTGAGGGCTGTAAATCCGTGGTGGGAGGTGGGAGGTGGGAGGTGGGGGGGGGGGGTAGACAAAGGCAGAGGGGTAAGGGACCTCAGGCCGCCTACCTAGCCCTTTAAGGGCCGCATAGTGCCTTAATACACAAAGCCCTTTACCATCATATATGAAGCCCTAGCAGAGACAGAGAGTAAGGGCAATTATTCTAGCATCATGCCAGCCCAACTGGGTTTATATACACCCAAAGATTCGGCACAAGGCATAAATGCAGGCCGGGCGAGTAGATTTCCCAGGGCTGCATTCATGTATCATAACGACAAAGCTGAAACGGCACACTGCATTAAAGCACTAGATGGCTGTTGTAGAGCTGTATAAGCATGCGGCAGTCGGCCGTCTAAAATAGCCACACATCCCCCACCCACGGTGTGACCTTGACCAAGGTCAGGCTGACCCCAAGACGAGGCTGTCAGTTGCAGAGGGCAGCGTCCGGCCTCTATGTGGGGCAGTTAGAGGGAGGCACGTCTTAAAGCAGGCCTGTATTTAGTCATCTCTAGAGATCTACTGTTGTCAGCGAGGACCTTGGTGGTGGGGAGAAGGGCTAAGAGCAACCTCTCTTTCATGACATATTTTTCTTGTTTTGTTCATATCTAAGTTGGTAGAAACGCTATTCAACATACAGGATATCCAGGCAACACATCAGAGATATAATAAAGGGCCTTTTCCACATGGGTGGAATCCGGTCGGCTATTTATAAAATACAATGGTCAATGAATTAACAGCATGGTTGTTGTTGTTATTGTATTTAGATCCTAAAGCCCAAACCCCTTTCTGATTCAGACAGCATATAACAGGGCGGGTTGATTTGAGGGCGCAAGAATATCTAATCCTTTACTATTCAACCTGATTTCTGCCCGGCAATCCATCACAGAGAGAAGAAACAGCGTCAAAAGGGAGTCCAGGCTGCCTCCGGAATGACTCCCCTCTCGAGGGAAGCCCAGATCCTTGTTTGACTCTCGTAGGGGAGTCAGGGGGCTATGTGACTTCCCTAGGTGACTCCCTTAGGTCAGCCAGGGAGTCACCTAGGCTCCCTTAAGCACCCTGGACTCCCAAGAGGAGAGGAGTCATTCTGGAGGCAACCTGGACTCTCTTTTCACACAGTTTCTTTTCTCTGTGATGCGAGATTCCCCCCTCCCTACATGGAGTGAGACGCGCCGATCATGAACCGTCTGTGGCAGCTTACAAAGATACTCTAATAGTCCCGGCCCTTAGTCTGTAGTGGCTATTCCAAATTAATCATAGGGACATTGGTAAGGCATGGCCAAGTGCTATACAGGAATGACTGAAGCATAACCACATATGACTGATGCCTTACTCGAAAGTATTTAAAATGCCTTAAATGTAAAGAGTAATGTGGTATGATCAGTACTGTCCAACGTAGGTCTGTGATATAGGGAGCCAGATAATTACTAGGTAAGGCACTATAGTAACTGAAGGATTGGTCGTACAGGGAGCTAAATAATATCAGTGCGCGACATGTCGACCATGAGCCGTCTGTGGCGGCTTATTAGGCTGGCACATCCCTCACGGCGGGAAGGATGCGTCCATTCTAAGGAATTAGGATAATTGTAGTGCAATAATGTCATTTTCCTGCAGTGATCCACTCAATCTGTTTTCTGGGTCACTAAATGTACCATACCCTTTGTCGTCACGTTGCCGACGCTACAGGGTCGATACATGACGACAGAGGGTACATCACATTAACACACTTTGAGGCCCTTAAAGGGCTAACTCTGTCACGTGACCTGCCACGTGGTGTCCAGTAAGAAGGTTACCCCGAGTATATTGTGGTAATAAGCACTTGACAGGTAGAAAAGCCGGCTTGGGTACATCGAATTGGTTAAATTTAATGTCACAGGGTATGGTACAATATTAACAATTTATCAGTACATATATATATAAATGATAACTTTACATAATTCATGATTGAATAAACGAAACGGCGGTACACTGAGTCAAACATTGAGTGTATATATTTAGATAAAACACGTAAAATGAGTAGTCCGCTAGATATACTGACATTAAAACCTTGATACATCTTCTTGGGAGGGGATTGCGTATAAAAAAAAGGTATCGTCAGATCCCCAACTAACAGTGCGACGGTTGAATCGTATTCGCCGGAACACATGGGCGCATTTTATAACATGCATCCCAGGGGAGCCATTAAATTGTCGTTTAACGTCATGCATAAATTCAGCTGGCAGTTTCAACTCCTTTTAAGATAAAAGAGTAATCCTTCATCGCCTTCCCCCGCGCTAAATACTGGCTCGTTAACACACGGAGTAACACCCAGAGAGATGTAAACAACACGGAGAAAAGAAACAGCGTCAAAAGGGAGTCCAGGTTGCCTCAAGAATGACTCCCCTCTTTAGGGGAGCCCAGGTCCTTATGTGACTCCCTTAGGTGAGTCAGGAAACTATGTGACTCCCCCAGGTGACTCCCTTAGGACACCCAGGGAGTCACCTAACCTCTCTTATGCAGCCTCTGGGCTCCCCTAAAGAGGGGAGTCATTCTGGTGCCCCTACATGGGTAAAATTCGACACGTGCGACACGGCGACACGGGGGTTTTAAAATCCGACACGTGCGACACGGGGGTTTTAAAATTCGACGGACACAGAAAAATGAGGGTTAAAAATCGACCTACAGGCGTTTTTCTCTAAGTTCTTATATACATAAAAATCGACACGATGACGCAGCACTTTTGCTAAAAATCCACACGGCGACACGGTCAAAATTGTGGGTACCCATGTACAGGCACATTCTGGAGGCAACCTGGACTCCCTTTTGATAATGTTTCTTTTCTCTGTGAAGGCCGGGAGTGGCGGTGCATGGCGCTGACAGGACTGCCGCTATGTGAAGAATGCTCCATAAAAGTTACGCTGGGGCTACAGACATTCACTTGACCCTTTAAAGGCAGCATAGTGCTCGGATGTCATTAAATTGTCGTTTAACGTCATACATAAATTCCTCTGGCAGTTTTAACTCTTTTTGAGATAAAAGGGTAATCCTTCGCACTCAATATGCCACAGTCTTATTTCAACATGAAGTATGTGGTAGTGCGGTAAAATGTGTTGATCAACGTCATTTTCTTGTGAACACTGGAGACCAGGGAGTTTTAGCACTAAGACGCTATTTGTACCAGGTTGAGAATCAAAATCAAATCTAGCAATAAAACATGCATGGACAAGCTGGCCCAACCTCGACCTCTGTTCCCAAGCATCATCGCTGGCACCAAAGGTTGCTGGTTAAAATAGTTCCCGTGCGCTTGGTGCTGTTGTATTAAAAGTGCAGATGGGTACCGCGTATGAATCCCCCCCCCAATATGCGGGGGGATGTGACGCGGTCATGGCCCCTCAGATACCAACGATGTCCTCGGATGCGTCCGAGGATGAGTTGGGGCCAGCTTGATGCATGGAGTGCTGGCGGATCTACTTTCCAGTGCTGCATTCATGCATCATCCCGACACCCCGGGACTGTATCAACCCTATCAAGGCCTTAATGTACTATTCGGCCCTGAAAGGGTTAGAAAACATCCCTTACTAACTCTTGCCCATAGTCATAGGTAGCGAGAGGAAACCCCCTCATCCTAACCCTACCTCCATACCGGTATGGCCATGTGGGTGTATGGGTTGGTCTTCAGGGTTTTATACTTAAAGGACCTGTCCTATACTTCTATCCTTAAAGGGCCCCTACTTTCTCCAGGGTTTCTTTACAAAGACAGTCGTCCCCGTAATTAGAAGGCCATGTGTCCAATGGTGCCAAGGCTGCCTCGTCAAGTAGTCAGCTGATTACATCTCACAGGCAATTTGTATTTGTGAACAACTCGAGGTTGGCAGAGAAAGAATCCACGGGCTTGTTATCCACAAAGGGGTTAGAAGAAGGTGGGCGTGGCAGCAAAAATAGCCTATCATAGAGCTTGACATGGTGACTTGATTGGCTAGTGAAGTATCAACCATTTAAGGGCCGCATTGTGTTTTAATGTGGTATGCCCTTCAGCCGTCGTGATAGATTAATGCAGTTTTGCTGAGTTACTCACCAGCGTTGCATTAATGCATCATGCCGGCGAAATGTGATTGATACACTCCCAACGCATCGGCATGAATGTAGCACCGGCAAGGAACCAGTCAGGGCTGTATTAATGCATCATAGCGACAAAGGTTAGCATTAAGCTTCATGTGGTCCTTAAAGGGTTACTTAATTTGACATGGCCTTCATGCTCATTTCGCCTCCACCCACGCCTCGCCCCACACACATACACAAATAGGCCTCCCCTCAACCCACCATGGCCAACAGAAATAAAAAGTGCTTCATTGATAGTCTCCATTGCTGTTGGTAAACTACAGGACAAATTGCTTGGTATTAATACTCTATACTGTTGAGCTCGCTTGACCTTGCCCTTGCATATTGAAGAAAACTAACAATTTCAGGCCATTTGGGGCCATTCAAACATTGTTTGATGGTCCACAAGTTATGGCTATGGTCAGTGAGTCTGCGCTAGAGTTTGCAATTGCAATTTAACTTCTGGGCACTTCTCAAGCCTAAGTAAAAAAAAAAGAAATTAAAAAAAGGAATCCGACCTACCTACCCTAGATTTCCATACCATGTAACCTGAAACACACCTGTTTTGTTGCCCGAGCCGTGCCCGGCTACAAGTAGGTTCTGTGAGGCTGACATCAAAGTGAGGCTCATCAGGGGCTGCAGGAGGTCACGTGACCCCGCTGGTACCTGATCCATCACCAGCGTAAATATTGTCAAAGGTTTGATTTACTTCTCATCCAGGTGTAGGTGGGCAGGTGTGTGTGCAGCTTTTTAGGTAGAACGTAATCAGTGGCGTAGGAAAAAGGGACAGCCCCGCCCCCCCTCCCCACCAATGATAGGAGAGGGGAGGGGGTGAATATTTGTGCCCTCCCCCCCAGAAAAAAACCCACAAAAAACAACTGTTATGACCTTATACTATAATACATATAATCCCCAAACCTTACCCCTCCAATATAGGGGAAAATGGGGCACAGGGGCCTGGGCCTTTTATCAAATTCAAGGCGGGCTCAAAAATTACTTTTCTAAACCATTTCAACATAAACATCTATATGCGCCATCACGCATAAAACCTGACACTTAAAGCTGGTTTGAGTGGGCCCCCATGGGGCCTGCCAATGACGATTTGCCTCCTGCACCTCTGACTTATTTAGTTTTTCTTATTATATCCTGGTTTTCCAGTTTGTGGCATGTAGTGAAACAGTGAAGGACATTTTCAAATAACCACCTTAAGCAACCCCTCTGACATCGCATTTGCATTTAGGGATCAGATGGAGGAAAATTCCAAAAAAGGTCACCATGACAGGGCAACTCTTTCATCTGGGAGTGATCAGTCTTGTCATCATTATTCAAAAAGATGGGGGGGGGGGGGGTGATGTGCGGGCTGAAATGCGTTTGGTCGCACGGCAAAAGGGATCCAATTGGTTTCCATCCCCCACATAGGTTTCAAGCTCACCACAGCTTTTTAGCTACGAAACACCCTGGCTTAAGTCCCCCCCCCCGCCTCCCCACCTCCCCGTTTCAGAAAAATGCCACTAGCCCCCACCTCTTTAAAAATGACCACTCCCCCAAGTCGCAGCATAATGACAAGCACCCAATTATTCCAACAATCCAATACTAGGTTCTGCTTACTACTAGCCTCAGAGTAGCGACATGTCAGATCAGAGTCAGGATCATCTGGACGCAGACGGCAGCCAGATGTTTAGGGCTCGGTACCGGTTCAATGGCAGCATCGTCCTTTACTGATACATAAATGCGCCTGGTCCTCATGATGCATGAATGCAGCCATGAAGAGTTTACTTGCATGCATGCATTCATGCATCATGCCGGCCCCTACAGAGTGTGAAAACCAAGTAGGGTCAGCATGATGCATTCATGGATGCAGCAGTAGCGAGTTACGCAACAGGGATGCATGCATGCATCATGCCGACATAGAGCATACTCCATGTAAGCGCTATAGTGTCATATTTTGCAATTGACGAGGGTACCCGTCGTCGTCCATAGGTGGTGCATAGATCTATATATATTTCTATGTATTTTAATGTGATTTCTTTTGACAGAAAGGCCTTAATATCACTGATTATGATCATCAGACCTCGTCACTCGTGATTTTTACCCGACAAACACGGCAGTTGCTATGAAAGAGCCTCCTGAGCCATAATTTGGACGTAGTCTGCACCCTAAGGCTCTCTGCCTCTTTGCCCAATATAGGGTAGATTCACCTGGAATCGGACACATAACTTGAGACGGACACTTGATTTTGTGGCAATTGATTCATGTTATACTCTTTATTTGTGGATAATGGTAAAGTTTAAGTTATATTCTTGCCAAAAGCCCAACACCGTGAGTCACATTGTACATGAATAGCCTCTAATGTCCCTGTCCGTCTCATGGTATGTGTCCGAGTCATGGTGAATCTGCCCTATATATAAGAGAGAGGCGGGGAGGAGGAGGCTCCTTATATATGTCATCCTGCCGGTGTCCCCGGGCCAGCAGTCTCACATCTCGGCTGTCTCGCGGGAACCAAAGACCCCTGCTACAGGGGAAGTGGGGCCCGGGATAAGCGCATGTTTAATAAGGCGTGGGGCAGGAGGGCGCTTTGATCAATAGGATATATACCACTAGTCTTTTAACTCTTTAAGGACGGCAGGTCGCTAAAAGACTACATTTGTCTTTATGGTGCACCAATGCATCGCCAGCGCTGTATAGCTGCATCATGACGACCCTGTAGGGTCGCTATGATGCATAAATGCAGCTCTGGCGAGTTACTCGCCTGGGCCTTATTCAAGTATCATGACGACCAAGTGCACGCCGTTCTTAAAGAGTTAAGGCCACATAGTACTGGCATGTGCTATGTCCTTTGTCGGTCAGATGCATGGATGCAGCCCTGGTTTGTTCTCCCCAGGGATGCATTCATGCATCACGCTAATCATTAGAGAGTGTATCAACCCAGTAGGGTCGGCATGATGCATCGATGTAGGCCTGGTGAGTTGCTCGGCAAGGCATCAGTCCGACAAAGGATATAGTGCACTGTTTTAGAGTCCATTACGGTCCTTAAAGGGCCCAAGGCCTCGCTGCAACGGGGATGTCGGGTACAGAGACTAGTCTGTGGGCCTTGGCAGCCGCCTCAGTCGTCTCTGTGTGCCGATATGTCTCTGACTACAGACACTCGCTGTAATCTTTCTTATAAATGTATGACTAGACTCGACTGTGTTCATATTTCATTAGTGCCCCCATATAGATATGGTCTGCTTTCACTTTTTAATATTCCATGCGTACCTTTAGGATATTTCTTTCCACTGAACCTCCCCAAGATATATATCTGTAGCTCTGCTTCGCCGTGAGTCGATATTAATGAATACTACGTCCGAGCTCTTTACTTCTTCATAACACATCTGAGCTGATCGTTTTAAGGCGACTTAGTGGAAGGTAGGACTTCCTCCTAGGGAGGTGAGTCCCTCCATTAGTAGCACTTAGATCAATTTGACTCCTCCACCACACTTGGATTCATATAATCTATGGCGCCCCCTGGTGGATGAAGTAATCAGGTCTGTAGGCTGGAACGAGGCTGTAAAAAACTGCAGTGGCTACCACAGGGTCTATAGCGATAATTCTGGTGGCCCCGTGTGCGCGGCCATGTTAGTCCTGTCCTCGGAAAATCACGTGAGAATTAGCATGGTACCAGACTCACACACACACCATGATATTGCAGGAACAAGCTGCATTCCGTGGACAGAACCAAGATCTCATGAGAGCTGCTAGTGTCAGCATGCACGTGCTGGTCCCAGGAACAAGTTCCCACACGTTTCATCGTTATAGGGCCTCCACAGCGACTAAATCCCCACCGCCTTATTGGTCTTCTTGTTGTATTTTAGTCTAGAATCTGTATTGAGACGACACCTTGGGGATTTAGAAGACAGTGAAAGGAGGGGGATATCTATAGGCAAGTGGATGTCTCAGATACATGCATAAGTATGGATGATTCTTTCTTCGTATGCAATAGACGTCATTACAATACATTGGAATTGCCATCTATGCTAATTTGAAGTTATGTTATGGTAGGTGAACTTCGCTAAACTGATCATGAACTTCAAACAGCGAAATAATAAAAGATGTTGAATATGGTAAAAGAGTCATGGCGACACCTTTACTTATCTCTGTGTATGCTGGGTATAATAATAACTCTCTTATTATCAGAAAGCATTTCTTGTATCAAGTAAAATCTTGATATACTGACAAACAAAATAGTCTTGAATGGAGTAAAAAGGTTTTCAAAGATTATTTTTCCCATCGATTTTCTTGAAACTATTGAGGATTCGTCTGCATTTTACAGACGGATCTTCATATACATTCTAGTTTGAAGTAAAGACCCCCCCCCCAAAAAAAAAGAAGTATCCAAGGTGAACTGTCTACAGTAGACCCTGTACGTCCTACAGTGGGAGGGTAATGACCCCCTTGCCGCTCGGGGATCACTAAGCCGGGACGGGGCGGGGCGGGGAGGGGCAGGAGGTGGGAGGCGGGAGGACGGCCGTGTGAGGGGAGGAGGACGCCCCCTGAGACAGGGGCCAGCACCCTGTCCCTCAGTCTGACACTGACCACAGGGTATTAGGGGCAGCCTGCCTAGTTACTCTACTGACATGGGGGGGGGGGGGGGTTCAGAGCAGTTCAGACCAGTGCCGTATTCTCATTTAAAAAGATCTTATTTGGTATACGTGGCAGGATATGATATTTATACCACAGCGGGCAAGGAGAAAAAAGCATTTCACACCTATTGTATACTGCATACAGCTAGTGGTATAAATATGTATTATACAAAGGTGTAGGGGTATTCAGTGAAGGCAGCCTATAAGGCCCCCTTCACTGTATTTCGCATACAGCGTGGTACTCATCCTATAACTACTACATATATACCTAACCATTGAATTGAGTGAGAATTCGGGATGACACAGTCCAGGCAGCTTCGAGTTATCCCATGACTAACACAAGCCATTCAATATATATCACGGGAAAAATAATTACAAGTGCTCTGTATAACTAATCAAGATTGAGACAATAACTACCTGCTCTCCTCAAATAGATCAAAACTGGGATATTTGGGAACGATATCATGTGGTATACTAAAGACTAATTTATAGTTTATTAATAAAAGTTCTACTGGAGAACCATCCCATTTAGATAACAAATGCCCGATACAACAGCATCATGAAACAATCATAGACTACTGTAGATAAACGCCGCCCCAATGTACACTAGACTCGTTGACAAACGTATGGCATGTATCTTTAATATCATCAAACATATACAGTCATGTCATGTCATGTCATGTCATGTCATGATGGCACAACATTGGGGTAAGGAGTTCTGTCATGAACGATGTACACTTAAGTCAACAACAGCGTCACTGTGTCTGAACTACACCCCCCCCCCCCCCAATCCCACCCAGCCCACACACATCATTCTCGGTGCCACCACAGAGAAAAGAGTCCAACAGCAAGTACAGGCTGCCTCCAGAATGACTCCCCTCCTTAGGTGAGGCCTGGCTGATTAACGTAGCTTTGGTGACTCCCTGGCTAATCTATTAGAGGGAGTCACCAAGGGGAGTCAGATATCTCCCTGGCTTACCAAGGAGAGTCACATAAGGGCCTGCGCTCCCCTAGAGAGAGGAGTCATTCTAGAGGCAGTCTGGACTCCCATTCGACTCTATTTCATTCCTCAGTGCTTGTAACCCTTTACGGGCTACATATTGCAATAAAATACCATGTCCTTCGTCATCACGATGCTTGGATACAGCCCTGGTGTATAACCAGCCAGGGATCTATTATTCATCATGAGGACAAAGGCACATGTTATCAGTCGGTGGCCTTTAAAGGGTTATGTGAAAAGCGTCACTGCATGTATCGTTATCTAACTCAAATCGCAGCCACAGCCCCAGCCCAGCCTCGAGTAACCCTTTAAGTGCTTCAAAGTGCAATAATGTGCCAAGCCCTCTGCCGTCATGATGCATGGATGCATCCCGAGGCACCATACACCATGCAGCCTTTAAATGGTTAAGTGAGAAGCGTCACTGTGTCGCTGTCTTACTCAAATCCCAACCCGAGCCCCTCCCCTCCCCTACACACACCCATACCAGCTCCATCACATACACACCAATCTCCTAGCAGATTTCGCCATCCGTTTGTACCGGCACTACTTCCTCTCTGCTAAAAGGCGGCAGATAACCCTATGCCAAAAAAAGAAGGTGTGTTTCAGGTTACATGGTCTGAAAATCTAGGGTAGGTAGGTCGGATTTTTTTATTTTTTTAAAACTTTTTTTAAAACTTTTTTTTTAAACTTTAGCCTGAAAAGTAGCCAGAAATCGACTCACGAACTACAATGCCGACTCGCCGACAACCGCCTCGACTCGTGAACTATCAGATCGACCCTTAAATAGCCCCCAAATGACCCAAAATATGAATATTTTTTCAAAATTGCATAAAAATTTCTAGGGTCGGCCCTGTTTTGCTAGGTAGGGTCGGGTAACCTGAAACACACCTTTTTATTTATTTGGCCCTATGCCATGTTTTGAAATAAAGATTTATACAACTATGAATCAATTCAAACATTTAAAATAATGTATGAAGAACAGATATTAAAAGTAACAGAAGTTTTAGTCATATATTTATGGTCGAAATTGGAGATATTTCTGGGAACAATTTCTGATGTATGAAGACTGCAGTGTGTGATGAAGAAAAGGGAGCAGAGAAGCAGAACTGTTGTCATGCCTTCTACCGCAGAAGAGTTCCTAGAGTCCGTACGTTTTTGGCAGAGTCTTATTTGAAACTCTGCTGGGAGAGTGCCAAACATCAGTCTCCCACTCTCCCAGCAGAATCCACACGTGGAGCTGCACTCTGCCTGGATTCCGCCATTTTAAGCGTCAGGACGCTACATGTATGGACTACATTGCTACAATGACAACATTCCCATAAAACCTTGTGAATCCAGGCAGAGGCTAGCTCGGTACGTGGCATGCCTCTGCTGGGAGAGTGACCGTCTCGGCTGGTACGAGGAGTACAGAAGCAGTCCCATTGCATGTCATACAGCTATCTAACAGTCCTCAGCTACCAATCCAACTGCCACATCAAAAAGTGGACTGCAGCCCGATGAGTCCCGGCCCTGAGAGAGTTACGGGAGCGGCGCGCGTCGGTCCGCGCGTGCCGTGAAGTACGTCATGCAGCGTGTGGTACGTCCCCAAGAGGTTGGGGGGGGGGGGGCACTCCAGGTCTTTATTATTTTGAAGTACAAGATTTATTATGCTTAAGTACTGGAAGGGCCGTATTCAATGGGGCCCATTAAATACAATGTGGCCGTATTCAATGGGCAAACAAAAAGTTGTTTTTCATTCATTAAATGGCTTCAAATAAAAAAATAGACACACATGCCAACTTCATTGATATTGCTCTGACGTATTTCACTCATGGGAGCTGGGAAGCATCCCCCTCAGCCTGCGGCTTTGTAGCTTCGTAGGATACTGCCCCAGCCCCAACTTGTGAGATACAACAGAGGTGGTATCAATGGGCGTTAGCATTTGTCATGTCTTTATTTCACAAAGTTATTATGCTTAAGTACCAGAATGGCTTTTCTCCACACCCCTGTAGAGAAGCTTATGCTCATTCTCCATGGGGTGTTTGTCTATGATGATGTCACTAAAATAGACCAATCTTTGAATATCGTTTTTAGATATAATTTAGCAATAAATAAAATAGACATGTGCACAGAGATCCACTCTAATCAGTCTGAATTCCTGGTTTCTTCACTTGTGGTACCGCCTCATGTGATATATTCCAAGGTACCACTCGTGGAGAAACCTGTCATTCAGACAGATCATCGTATACCTCTGTCTATTTTCTGTAGTTCTGTGTGTCAACATCGCATCAAGGGAGGCAATTCGACAAAATGGCACCTTTTTGAAGGGAAGTCAAGAAAAGATAACACCCTATTCAAGGGAGACCAAAACATATTTGAACCCGTATCAAGGTTGATAAATAGAAAAAAGCCCACAACAGTGATAAACATAAAGGTGGCATTAACCGCCCGGCAAATGTTTGTAAGAAATGCATGGTTGTATCAGAATGTCATGAAAAATAAATAAAGGCTCGCTGAGAGTTTTTCCAGTCATTCGGCCTTAA
Source organism: Harmothoe impar (assembly GCA_947462335.1). NCBI lineage: Eukaryota > Metazoa > Annelida > Polychaeta > Phyllodocida > Polynoidae > Harmothoe > Harmothoe impar. Next base: position 92,183,011 of record OX381705.1, read on the forward strand.
AATGTAACCTCCAAAACAAAACGCACTCCTTATAACAGAAAGTTCCTTATATCAGTCCTCCTTATAACGAGATTTGACTGTACTGTATCGCATCTTTTGGATGACCCTCACGGACCGTTTCCCTTCAAAGAGAGAAGAAACAGCGTCAAAAGATCCAGACTGCCTCCAAAATAACTCCCCCATAAAGGGGAGTCCAGGTCGCCTAAGGGAGACTATGTGACTCTCTGGCTGACCTAAGGGAGTCACCTGGGGGAGTCTCATGACCCAGAAAGCTATTTGACTTCTCCAGCAGTCCAGGTGACTCCCTTAAGTCAGCCAGGTAGTCACCTGGGCTCCCTTACGTATATATACGATCGGGACTAGAGAAGGGAGTCATTCTGGAGGCAACCTGGACTCCCTTTTGGCGCTGTTTCTTTTCTCTATGTTCGAATCCTGTTCATACATGTATATATATATATATATATATATATATATATATATATATATATATATATATATATATATATATATATTTATATAGTAACAAAAGCTAACAGAGTGCCCCCCCCCCCCAACTCCTGGGATGGTACGTCACGCAGCGTGTGCTGCGTCACAGACGGCACGTCGTATTACTCGGGGGCACACTCCGTGCCCGACCCCAGGGCGTCTCCTATATCCCTTTAAGGACAGCATGTCACTAAACGATGACATTTGTCGTCATGATGCACCAATGCAGCCCCGGCGAGTAACGAGCCCTTGATGCATTGGTGCATCATACCGACCCTTGGGGAGTGTCAGTCTCAACCCTGTACGGTCGGCATGTTGCATGAATGCAGTAGTCGCGAGTTAGTTCCCAAGGCTGCATTCATGCATCATGACGCCCAAGGCATGATGCGGTCCTTAAAGGTATATACTGCCTATACTGCCAGCACGCCGCCTAACGGCCCCCTGTCATGCCATGTTTATGGGGAGCAGGATACCCTACTGAATCGATGCCACCAGTTGCTGCCTGCAGAGACGTCTCAGCCAAGCGCTTCCCTACTTGTCGTGCATATCATCACAAAGCAGCATTTGTAAACAAGTTTATCAAAAATGTCCTGCTTTTTGATTTTCGATTTCTGTTTATAGCTTTGATCTGAAGGTCCCTACCTAAGAAGTTGGTTATTCATTGTGAACATATATACATCCTGTTATTGATGATTATATCACGCACAATGCGAACTACACTCTTTGAGTGGTATACTGCATGTTCAATCAATGATGGGAACTTTTGACTTTAACTCTCATAGGATCACATATATGAGTGAGCTGTGCCCTGTCTCGGCATGTTGCTTGGTGGTAGTTTTGGTAGGACTGCGTCCCAGTGTTGCATCATGCAGTATGAATGCATTAATACACCCTGATGAAGAGACCAGCCAGCCTTGTATGCAGTATGTGGTCCATAGATGGTTAAAGGTTGTACGATGTGCTGTCATGTCCATCAACTGGTTCACATGCCTTATCGAGGCAGACAGGAAATCTGGCATGACATTGCATATATACATACTACAGGCACTTGATTACTTCAATACATACTGGGGGGCTACATATAATTATATATGGGGTCTATAATCATATTCCTTATAGTTGGACCTGTTCTGGTAATCATATTGGTGGTATTGCTTCCTGACCATAACTTTACTATACAAGAGATTAATAGGGTTTATAAACCTTCAAGTCAGGCGCGGATTCAGAGGGGGGCGGACCCGGAGTACGCCCCTCCTATTTTCCTCTATATTTTAATGCAATTTTTTCGCCCTGTACCGACATAACTAATGGTTTCACCCATATACTGTGTCACATAATCATTGGATGGCCTGTAGCCCTACAGCTCTGACTGTGGTCAGAATCCAAGTATCAAGCTGCCTTTGAAGTGTCACCCCTTTTATAAACATCAAACCCTTACTCCCTATGTACATAGGTATGTTCCCCTTACAAAGGGGCTGCATAAGGTGCCATTAGCCATTTGACAACTGGGTGAAAGTAGACAACATGACAGTTGAGCTTGAGGGTCCTGATGCTTTATATTTACCTTTTAAGATCATCCTAGTGCGTTAATGTGCTAGGATCTGTGTGGTGATGATGCATGAGTGCAGCCCTGGTGCTGGTTCCATGTGTCTTGACGACAACGAGTAAAGCACATTAAATCACTATGAAAGGCTTGAGCATACGTATGTCCTAGCTCAGAGAGTGCACAGGAGTGTTTATTTACCTGACCTCATCCCCACTCACATTCACACACCTGGTTGTGTCTAATGAGATTGGGCCAATGTGTTAGTCTTTGACCAGAAGCCATCTTTGACTGGTGGCCATCTTTGACTGGTGGCCATCTTTGACTGGTGGCCATCTTTGACTGGTGGCCATCTTTGACCTGGCACCACCTTTGACCGGCTTGTTAGATTTTCAGCCTTTCTCGCCCATTGTCATCATCTGCCCTAAATAATCCCTTTTTCCAACAAGCCAGTCAAAGATGGCACTCAGTCAAAGATGGCACCCAGTCACACTAGACTATCACATTGGCCCGATTTGATGAGACACAACCACCTGTCTCGAGTGATTAGGGTGACATAATGCTGATGACGCCTGACGTCCTGACTCCACCTGCAGTAATGTGGGGGCGGGATATGGGTCCCTGGGGGCCACTTGGCTGCATCGACATGAAGGCGTCTTGTGTCCCAGGGAACCCTCCTCCTGCCCTCGGCCCTTTAAGGGTTTCACATTGTGATGATGCTCTTTGTTAACATGATGCATGAAAGCAGCCCTGGTAAGTCATGGATGTTCCGACCCTTCAGTAACTTCTCAACCTAGTAGAATCGGCGTGATGCTTGAATGCAGACATGGAGAAGTCCTGAACAGGGCTACATTCATTAAAGCTCTATGCAGTCCTTAAAGGGTTAGAGACAGTCGTCCAATGTCACCTCTGACGCTTACCTATCACCTCAGATGCCCTCCCATCTCCAGGCCTTTCTGCACACAGAAAAATAAAGGAGTCAACTGTGTCTCCCAGGTGGCTCTGGTAAAATGGAGTGTCCAACAGCTATTGACTCTGCTTATAAGAAGGGTCAACACTGGGTTGACACTGACAGTAGAGAGTCAACTCAAGTTGACACTGATGGTAGAGAGTCAACTCAAGTTGACCCTTCATATAAGCAGAGTCATTAGCTGTTTGACTCTCTATTTTACCAGAGCCACGTGGGAGACACAGTTGACACTTTTACTTTTCTGTGTGTGGGGGCTGATTCAGAACGACTGCCATATCTGTCGGGGGGTATAGTGCCGAAGAATTTCGGGTTTGACGATATATTAACGTCAAAAGTCTCAACTCTACAGATTGGCCGATATGAGAGGTACACATAGGCCTACTATTAGATGTAATGACCAGGGGTCCTGATACACATGTATACATATATGCAGGGTATACAATGAACCTCCGATTCTAGATTGGTATATGGGAACAATTCTTATTGTGAAATGTAGAAAATATTGGCTCTGACGACTATTTACTGTGCATTGAGTTGCCACTGGTGAGAGCTCTCGTCAACTTGAAAGTTCATTATCTGTAGCATATTTGATGGCCCGGCAGATACGGCAGTCGTTCTGAATCAGACCCCTGGCAGGGCTTTGTGCCCAGCTGTCTACAAGGCGAGTAGGTGTCCTGTGACCCTCACACACCATATAGACCTTTGTAAGGCGTCATTATCTGATGATTGATGATTGGAACACTGAACATTGCTCACTGAACTGACTCAACCTATTGATAAATGCGTATAGTCTTGTAAATAATTTTGGCTTTAATTGAGAAATGCCCCACGACTGTGATTTATTATTGCCAAATAAAAACTCTAAACTCAAACTCATTATCTATTTAGAATATGTAATCTGCATGGTCCACATATATAACCAAAACCGATATGATTTTATATCCTCTATACGGACTTGTGTCCTAAATCGAGTCCACAGCTTAGTCAGTTCATCTCTCAGTGTGTACACATGCATATTCTGTACAAACCTTGATTATTGGGTGATTTCCTCCGGGCAAGTCCTTGCACCCCCCCCCCCCCCTGCCTCGGACACGATCCCCACCGACTTACCGCAGCATCTGCGTGTTACTCAGGGGTCTATTTATAGCTCAACGACTTCTTAGAATAGAGTATACAGACTAGCTATACTGGATTTACCATAGTCATTTTATGGAATAGTTTTGCCTCATACTGAAACGTTGTACAGTTTGAGGGTAGAAGTCAACATGTTTTTTACTTTGGTAAATATACTACTTTCTGCCCAATCATAGTGTGGTCACATTGCGGCCTGCGAAGGGGTGAAAGGTCTCGAGATCTGGAAATCTGGTATGACACTGTTCACCAATTCACAAATATCATAAGCAATCGATTACCTAAATACTTACTAAGCTCCTGCCTATTTCTTAGACATTAGTTGGTATTAGTTCTTTACATGAGAGTGCAAGGGGCAAGTGGAGATGAGGACGTGCTGGGAAAACCTTCCTCCACCCCTTAGTGCTTTGTGGGCCGCTCAGTACTACAATGTCCTTTCTCATCATGCTGCCCTTAAAGGGTGTCTGAGAGTGGTCAAATGCCACCTCTCACATTTACCCACGACCTTAGATGCCCTCCCATCCCTTGCACGCCAGCGCCTTCTGCCAAGGCTTTGTACTCAGCAGTCTACAAGGTGAACGAGTCTGCTGTGATCTCTACCACCAAACATATAGAACTTTGTACGGGATCAGTATCTAATTAGAATGTATTATGTATAATATAATCCCTACATTAAGCATCTAACACACGTTTTTTAAAGTGAGACCCAACTGGGCTTTGCCCAGTGTGAAGCCCACGAAGTGGGCTTCACACTGGGCAAAGCCCAGTCTCACTTTATGCAGTGGTCGAAATCAATGGAGGATTTGCAGCATTCAATTGACAAGTTGAGTGGCAGATATCCAAGAAGTTTATCAATATTAATATTTGAAATATTGGCAGATCATCTGCGATTATGATGATCTATCACTCACCTGATCATCGATTACAAAATAATTAGATATGGGATCATCTATCACGACAGATTTCTGCATGATGCAGTAAAAACTTTGAGAGGGCACAAAATGGCCGACTTTGTGTTTATTTTCACATTCTCCTAACACATTCAAACACTGTAGTACATAGTAAATACAACTCGACTAAACCTCTGCATGGAGAGTGTCAGAGTCCGTGACGTCATAGCACCAGTGACGTCACAGTCTTGACGAGGTCGCTACGTCACCTAGTAACATCGCTAGGTCACCTAGCAACGTTACTAAGGTACGTCACCTAGCAGTGTTTTGATTTTGTTGCTGTTTGATGTACACTTTGCCGTGATCAATGGCTACACTTTGCCGTGATCAATGGCTACACTTTGCCCTGATCATTGACAAAAGTTTGCCGTGATCATTGACTAAAGTTTCCTGTGATCATTGACTAAAGTTTGCCGTGATCATTGACTAAAGTTTGCCATGATCATTGACTAAAGTTTGCCGTGATCATTGATTAAAGTTTGCCGTGATCATTGACTAAAGTTTGCCGTGATCATTGACTAAACTTTGCCGTGATCATTGACTAAACTTTGCCGTGATCATTGACTAAACTTTGCCGTGATCATTGGCTAAACTTCGCTGTGATCATTGACTAAAGTTTGCCGTGATCATTGACTAAAGTTTGCCGTGATCATTGACTAAACTTTGCCGTGATCATTGACTAAACTTTGCCGTGATCATTGACTAAACTTTGCCTGGTTTTGTCAAGATTAAGCTTGCCATGATCATTTGCAAGAGTTTGCCGTGACCAGTTTGCTGTGGTCTATGACTACATTTTACGGTGATCAAGGGCTCACTTTTTTCCAGGGAAGTTTCCAATTTTAATTACACTGGATTGTTTTGAGTTCACAGTCCAGTCAGTCGCTCTTATTATACATGTCCTTACGACCTTTGACTTTCTGGCTGTGGTTTGGGAGCTGGTTCCACGCAGCAGCACTGCGTGTTACGCTACATGCCAAGGGTCTATTCATAGCTCACGGACTTCTCAGAATAGAGTATCCAGACTATTTTTACCGGTTTACTAGACAACCTATAGTTCATTATATGGAACATTCGCCTTTTCTGCCAAAAGCTTCTTATTTTGAACATTAAGAGCTCAGCGTTAAGATTCAATACATGCTGTACGTTTGCAGATAACATGTTCTTGTACCAAAGTGAGATCGTTTTATAGCTTTACAGTGGTATTTTACATCAGCGAATTTCTTTCTAGCCTTTCTTCCTTGGCCGGTGACTTTGTTAACTTATGCAACTGGTTTTGACTGTGTTGGTAAAAAGACGTTGCTGGGAGAGTGACATCTTGTCCTGCAGAGAGGCCTCTCTGCCGTGGAGTGAGGGTGAGGACGAGGAACATCAGCCAGCTCCCACCCTGGTCGGGGAACAGTTAATTAGGCCTTTAAATACCTCAGAGATCTTTAATGCATTATGTCCATCAACTTTGCCATCATGACTCATAGATGCAGCCCTAGCTGGTGAGTAACTCGCCAGGGCTACATTTAAGCATCATGTCATTCCCACATGCTCGATACACCCCCAAAAACGTTCAGCATGATGCTTGAATGCAGCCCTGGCGAGTTACTCGCGAGGGCTGCATTAGTACACCATTCCGCCCAGGGCACACAGCAGTATGCGGCCCCTACAGGGTTAGGTATGATGTATGCTGCAGCTGCCCGGGGGTCACACACACCCAGTAACGGGCGGATATGGCGTCATCCCTACCCACATAAAGAAAACATGACGGGGAGCAGCCGGCTAGAGTCAATCTCCCATCTCAAGGCACGCCCACACGATCACAGAGAAAAGAAACAGCGTCAATAGGGAGTCCAGGTTGGCTCCAGAATGATGCCTCTCTCTAGGGGAGTCCAGGTCGCTTAAGGGAGCCTAAGTGACTCTCTAGCTGACTTAAGGGAGTCACCTGGGGGAGTCATATAGCTTTCTGGGTCATATGACTCCACCAGGTGACTTCCTTAGTTCAGCCAGAGACTCACTTAGTCTCCCGGAGGTGACCTGGACTCCACTAAATAGGGGAGTTATTCTGGAGGCAACCTGGACTCCCTTTTGACGCTGTTTCTTCTCTCTGTGATGGGTGGTGTGTATGCCTCTTAGGAGCTGTATCTCATTAGCATCAGATGCCATCACCTAACACCAGTTCAACAACCCTTTCAGATTATCATGAAAGAGTCCCTAAACCAGGATTAATATTATGCCCCAAACTCTGCGGTCGCCATTTTGCAGGCAAGCCCCCCTGGATATGATAGATCCTGGAGGTGATAGGCCACAAGACCCGCACTCTGGTGCTCCTCTCAGAGAGTATCACTTCTGTGTATAGACCCCTGTAGCTTTATCAGTTATCTCCCTCTTTGTCCGCATCGCCAAATCCCGGGAGATTCACTTTAGCCGACCACACGACCACCGCCCTCAGGTGCTCTGTTTCTGCTGCTGCAGTATATAGCCGGCCTTACACTCTCCTCCCCGAGGCACCTGGAGGGAGAATGACACCACATGTAGGCTAACACTTTATGGGGCAAATTGTGCTTTAATATACTATGCAATTGATGGCATGATGCATGAATGCAGCCCTGGTGAGTCACATTGGCAGGGCTGCATTCATGCATCATGCCAACCGTTGGAAAGCATCTCAACCCCTTAGATTTGGCATGATACGATCATGCAGCGGTGGTGTGTAACTCGCTAGGGTTTGCATTAATGTAACTATCATGACGACGAAGGGAATATTGTTCATAAAGGCACTAAAGCAATGAAGTATTAGTGTAGCTCGTTAAAGCTGTATTTTCCCTAAAGGGTTAACAGTAGCATCAGGATGAAGGGTGGGTTGTACAAGGGCTCCCCACACCTGAGGTAGAGGACGCAGATTGAGGTCAGGCTATAAATAGAACAGGGGAGCAGCTCAGAACGTCACCTTTGTAGTAATGTGTTATCTTTATTGTGGGCCCAGGTGGGTGCAGGTGGCCGCGTGACGTGCAGAGTGCACTGATATCCTTTGGCTCCCTATACGACCAATCTCTCAGTCACTGTAGCCTAACCAAGTTAATCATTCTTTGGCTCCCTATGCGACCAACCAAGGTTAGTTAATATTGTCAGAGTAGTATAGTAAGTATCGGAACGGGACTATAGTTAACTACTGTTTATTACTCAATCGACATGCAGCCAATCAGAGGCCTCCATTTGGTCACGTGACCGGAAGTGACCTACTTAGGGGATTAGTGGTGACGTCACGTGACCTAGTTAGCCAATCAGAGGCCGCCATTTGGTCACGTGACCGGAAGTGACGTCATATTACCTACTTATGGACCGGAAGTGACGTCATATGACCTACTTAGGGGACCGGAAGTGACGTCATATGACCTAATTTAGGATCACGTGACCGGAAGTGACCTGATGAGTCACGTGACCGGAAGTGACGTCACATGACCTAATGGCCAACCGGAAGTGAGTGACCTCATTGAGGATCACGTGACCGGAAGTGACCTGATTGATCACGTGACCGGAAGAAGAAGAAGAAGAAGAAGAAGAAGAAGAAGAAGAAGTTTTTTGTTTAGGAAGTGAGGGTCTTTAGGATCACGTGACTGGAAGCGACGTCGTCACATGAGTGACGCTTTAAGAGACTGCGCGACTTACTAGTAAAAGAAGACGTATGAAAATAAAAACACAACAATATTTTATTTTATTTTTTTATTTCTTTTTTTTTCAATCTTGATAAACACTCTATTTTTGAAAAGATGCACACGCTTATTATTTTTTTTCATATCTCTAAAGGACTCGTTGTCACACCGTCAGAATGCACGCGACGCTTATAATACAAGTAGCGCACGCCGTCTTTCTCTATGGTGTAGGTGACCATTTTGTTTCGCACCACTTTGAAATTTCTATTTACAGCAATGAGAGTTTTTCGTTGGCGAAGAACATCCAAGAAGTCGTCTGGTTCCTTAGGGTTTTGTTTCTTCTGTACGCCTTTTGCACTCCATTTTTTGGATTTTCTTTCACCGGTGTCGCTGACTCGATCGTAGCAAATGTAAGTCTTAGGGTTGAGACTTAGGATCCCGTCACCTTCCCACTCCGCTTTCATAAGCCCCGAAGTTCTCAGATCGTGAAGGTACCGTCTCTCACAACATCCGCCGGGCGGCGGACACCATTCTCGCACTCTTTCCGTTTTTGTCTTCACGAAAAGCTCTAAGTGATCGTCGCACACCGCTGTCGGAAGCCACTTTCGTTTCTCTCTGAAGTACGTCTCTCTCAGGCGAGGTTTGACTAGGTCATCCAACGTGTCACCGCTGAGAGCCATGTAAAGACTGTCGGTGTCCATTTGACAAAGGGCATAATCGCGCCGATCGACGAATCTATCCAAGAAGTCGTATGTGAACTCTAACATTTTCAACTTCGCGTACTGGTATACCATGAACCCTATTTGAATAGGGAGGTTGTTCTTGACTGTTTTCGGTTGTAGTTCGACTTCAAACAGATCGGAACTCAACTCGGACGCCTTTTTGAAGCGCCACGAATTGGCCAATAGTTCGAACTTCCGACTGTCAGTGTATCTCACCGCCGTGTGTTTTTCTTTGTTGCAGATTGTTTTACCGTACGTAGCGTTTCCCATTAACTTGTAACAGTCTGACAGAATTTTCTCGTTCTCGTTCACGTCGCCACGTCTTCGCGCCGCCGTTACTTCGTCCGCGAAACCGGCAAAGGAGCGGTTAGGTAGGTATTCTACGACCAGCTGCACTTTGGTGACTATCAAACCGTGCTCTAAATACCACTTGAGAAGCGGCGTTCCCAAGAGAATATTTTTTCCGTGGTAACTCCCTATCAGACATCTCTGAGGCGTGTTCAACAGCTTTTCTTCCTGCGCAAAGTCTGACATGTGAGGTCCTATGTCCGATTTTGAAACGGTCGCGTTCTTGAAAACGGGGGTCATTTCTTCGAAGTAGTCTCGTAGGTGAGGCGGCGTAGTGATGTCCACTTGAACTAAACCGAACATTTTCTCCTCTTTCACAGCGGAAAGGATGTCGCTCTCGCTCATTGCGTTTCGAGACACTTTCAAAGCGTCAACCTTCCAGCGTTGTTGGGAGACCTTAACCCGCTCATCTCGACGCTTCATCTCTCGCCATTCGCACTCCCACACGACGACCAGCTTGTGACCTAGCGCTTTCAAGTAAGCGCTTACTCTAGTCGTTCTGTCGCGTCTCTCCTCTCTCAGTGAAGCGCACTGATATCGGTGCGACGGTATGCACTCGTGAGCGTGGAACCAACACCCGTGAAACTGGAAAACCGTATTAGAGGCCGCGTGAAACCCGTCCACGCGAATTCTCCGACAGCCTACAACCATCTCGCCGCCGTTCAAAGCGTGGCGCAGTTTCACGTCGCGGTCGTGCTCTACGAAGCGTAACCACTCCAAAGCGCTGTGAGAGTTTCTTTGCCTAATTTCGGGCTTGAACTCGGTCTCAGGCCGTCTCACCGCGTAATAGCCCGTGCAGTGCGCTTCGCTCATGCAGCGCAAGTACAGAGAGTTAGCGTCTAGTCCTAGGATGTGTTGGCACGGTCTCGCTTCTTCGCCGTACTTGTGCTCCCTTATCCGCGTGGTGCCCTTCTCGTGAAATCTATGGAAGATGATGGAAGGACCGCCGACTAGATTTTCTTTGATCAGAGCGTGGAGGACGGCGTCGAACTGGGGGAACGTTGTGAACGCGTCTTCTAGGTTTTGGAAGAGGAACCGTAAAGTCAAACCGGCGAGAGAAACTCCGTCTTTCAACATGTCAATGCCGCGATCTTGGAAAAATTTAGCGTGATTTTTCAGAGCTTCTATGAAAGGTTTGACGTCTTTGTTGTTGTAGTGGATCAAGTAATCTTCCATAGTTTGCATCTTCTCGTCGGACCAAACTTTCTGACATGCGGCGTAGTCGGATTCGGACAAAATCGTTCTCGAATTTTGGTAGATGCCACCTACGTAGCGCAACTTGACTTGTCGGCAAGAGGAAAGCTGGTTCCTGTGTCTCTTCAGCAAGAACTCGGTGGTGAACGCCGCCTTACACTTGCAACATTCGTATATGCCCGCGTACGCGTTGAAGTCCGTGACGAGAGAGACGTGCAAACCGCCTTTCGCCGTCAGGTGTAGGTTGACTTTACCTCGGGCGGCCAGAGTTCTGGAAGGCGGTCTGATCAGAGTAACGCGTCTTCTCAACTTCCGCCCCGGCACTTGACGCGACGCGGTGTAAACCGCTATTTGTACGTCAAACAAGTTCTCTAACGCGGGTAAGTCGCGGATGTTCAGACCCGGAAAGGATTCAGGTGTGGCAGCGGGACAGAACTGACGTAACAAATCTGAAGCGCGCTTGCTGGTGTTGTATAAGTGAAAGGAAATGCAGCGGAAGATGCAGAGGTTGTCCTTGTTGGGAAAATCTAACACGCCGCTTCTCTTTCCAACTCGACCGGCCTGAGTGATCCTACCGCCTATGGGGAATTCCCCCGGTCCCATGTAAACGCAAATGTTCAAATTGGTAGGAAAAAGAACGTGCCACTTGGTGTCAGCGTCGCAAAGTTTCCGTACTTCCTCGCAAGCGACGGTGTTTTCCATCTTTGAGAGGAGCTCTTCCAAAGTTTCTGAATTAGTTATAGTAGGGAGCGGTTGTATGAGAGTTGCGTTGTTCTGGGAGGCGTGAAAGTAGCGCAGTTTGCTCTTGTCTTCTCTGTGTTGTAAGAGTAAGCCTACCGAGAAACCCACTTTGTATCTGAATCTTTGTGTCAAGTGAATGCGAAGCATAGTATCTACAGCGTCACTCAACTCGCCGGTTGGTAGCCTGAAGTTTGTTACACTCACGCGAGTCCCGTGCATCCTGACGCCCGTTTGTATCGCAGGCCAATTCGCCGTGAACGTTTCCTCCCCGTTCGGTACAGCACATATGCGCGGAGGGATGGTCACCCCGTCCAGAGATTCGCGTCGACAGGCGATCTTTCGGCAATCGCCTTCGCCGCATAGAGGGCAAAACTTAGGTACTACTCTACAATTTTCTACGTGTCTCTCGTGGTTGTACGGTCTTTTAAAAATTTTGAAACACTTTTCGCATACGTACTGTGTCATGTTTTTTTCACTCAGTTACGAACTACTTAGCCGTCTAACTATCTATCTATCTATCAATCTATCTGTCTATCTATCTATCAATCTATTGTCTATCTATCTATCTATCTGTCTGCTGTCTGTGTATCCGTCTGTCTGTCTCATACAGCGTACGTCAAACGCTGTGTGTGTGCGCGCGTGAGCGTTGAGCGTCTCTCATTCCGAATCTATACCGAGATATTTGAGAATAATCTCTGTTTTGTCATCCAACTCTTTGAGCGCTCTGGCGGACAGCGTCACCCCCTGCTGTGTGGGTTTTTTGTCAGGACCTTCGTACTTGCGCACGTGGACGAGGTTCTTACCGCTGTAGTAGCTCACAGCTGCGTACACTTCGCCCTCCTCATCCAGCACTGCGAACCAGGGGGTGTGATTAGGTCTTCCTTGCGCGGCCGCTGTGTCGCGTATGCGCACCACTGCGCGGATATCGGCGATGCGTGCTATTAGCTCGCGCAGTCAGTAGCTCGTCAGTAGTAGTAGCGGTAGCAGCAGGTGCAGCAGAAGCAGCAGCAGCAGCAGCAGCAGCAGCAGCAGCAGCAGCAGACGCAACAGTAGCAGGCGCAGCAGCCTCAGCAGGCGCAGCCGTAGCAGGCGCAGCGGTAGTAGGTGCAGCAGCAGCAGCCGCAGCAGCCGCAGCACGAGGATCACCAGCAGCAGCAGCAGCAGCAGCAGCAGGCGGGGCGGCAGTAGCAGCGGCAGCGCGCTTAGCAGCAACGTGTACCGTCGCGAGTGTAACAACGTCGCTAGCACGACGACTACTACCAGTAGTACTACTACCACTACTACTACTACTAGTACTACTACTACTACTACTACTGCTACTACTACTACTACTACTACTGCGAGCGCTCGCTACAGCGGGAGGGTGATAAGACCAAGCGGCTGCGGCGGTAGTCTCATTTTCAGTAGCAAGAGGAGGCACTGACGCTAAACGAGCGCTGTTCCGCGTAGTCTTCTTGTTCTTGAACTTACTTAGATCCTTGGACGGCGCTAGGTGTTGTCTTTTGCTCATGGTGGTGACTGTAGAGAGCAGCAAAAGAATGAGTGAGTGAATGGAGGTTTCCAGGCCCCTTATATACGCCTTCTCGCTTCTAGAGCTAAGCTACTTACTGACCCTGTTCAGCTGCCGCCGGCTGGCCGGCGGCCATTCACAAAGAGAAACAAAAGACATAAGGCATGACGTTTTCAGCTGGATCCCTTTCCCCCCTTTTGAGAGATCGACTGTCATGAGCTAAGCCACTTACCACCCTGTTCAGCAATTCAACGCGCATTAGCTGTATAAAGGATTAAGCGGTTGCTGCCGCCGACTGACCGGCGGCCATTCACAAAGACATAAGGTATGACGTTTTCAGCTGGATCCCTTTCCCCTCTTTTTTGAGTGATCCACTGTCATGAGCTAAGCTACTTACCACCCTGTTCAGCAATTCAACGCGCGTTAGCTGTATAAAGGATTAACGGTGATGAGCTTAGAGTGTGTATACAAAAAAAACTACAGGAGGCGTGTGGCGTTAAGCAGGACCCCCTAAGACGAACGTGTCTGTCTGTGAGTAGAGGCGTGTGCATGTGGTGAGCGACTTAAGTGTAAGACAAAAAAAAAATCACCACCTCCTGCCGTGGTGAGTAGACCGGGCCGGCCAGGCGGCGGCCGGCTAGTTCAATAGGGAGGGGTGACAGCTGACTAAGGCTGTGCATGAAAAAATCCGATTTTCACCTGACCTCTGACGTTTGTTACAATGAATGTCAGAGGGAGGGAGACGTCCTCAGGTAGGGGGTAGGAGGTAAGGCTATGGATGAGGAAAAAAACACCGTTTTCAGCTGGTCTCCACGGATAGCGATGACATACCCCTCGTCATCTAAGCTCTTAAGGAGCGGAGCGGCTGAAAAAGCGTCATGCGGACAGGTCGCTAGACAGCTGGAGTGCTGTTGGAAATGGGATTAAACTCCCTCTGTATAAAAGCTCTGATTTCTGTTGGAAAAAAACCATATCGCCTCTGACCACAGTAACGTCTACTACCACCACCACCGCCACCACCGCCGCCGCCGCCAAGACGAGACGAGATGGCTCAAGCTATTCCACTTTCAAGCTCGCCTTCACCGCCTTGTCCACCTGAAAAAAAGTTAATGCGGCTTGACGACGTGAGACGCGCGAGGCAGACCGATGGGGAGAACAGAGAAGTAGGACAGCGGCGCTTAGCCTATAGCGACGCCTTGCTTCGTCAACTAGGTAAAGAGTTGAGCGGCTCTTGGAGAGAGTTGGGCAGTAGCTTAAAAGTTACCGCCGCCCGTATGGATGCTCTAGTAAAGCGCAGTGTCAAGACACCGGAGGAGCTGTGTACGGCGATGTTCCGAGTCTGGTGGGGTGAAACCCCGCATCGTCATAGATGGGGAGAGCTCCGTCGCGTCTTCACCCGCATTAGACGCGTGGAACTGTTGGCTCAGTGGATGTCCCTTCTCCACAGACAGGGGTTGGATTTCGAAAACCCCGACTCGCGCGCGATGCATAAGCACTTGGGCACCCTCGGCAGACGTCTAGGTAGCAGGTGGAAAGAGGTGGGGGACCATTTAAAATTGTCGCCTGAGAGGTTAGATAAGATCGCTGAAGAATGCGAATACGGAGGAAGTCCCGCTGAGTGGGCCTTCCGAGTGTTGAAAATGTGGCAAGATGAAGCTGACGGTGCCGGCGGTACGCCTTTTGAACTCCTTCGAGTGTTGACTGAGGACATGGGAAAGTTTGACCTCGGCATCGCGATATTACTTGACTTTATCAAGCAAGAAACAACGAGAACGACGGACATGTGAATTGTTGTGTTTTATTTTCATACGTCTTCTTTATTAGTAAGTAAAAAAAAAAATTATAACAATTAAGACGCGTGACCTCTTAAAGTGTCACTTCCTCCAGTCGCAGCTGATCGCCTCATCGAGGCACGTGATAAACAAAAAAAAATGAAGAGACACGCTTCTTCCTCTCGAGAGGAAGAAGCGTGTCTCTCGATTGAAATCTTTTCTTTTCTTTTTTTCTTAAAAGAGACAAACGCCCCTTAGAGTGCCCCCCCACCCCCCTAGAGTGCCCCCCTCCCCCCCTCCCCCCCTCCCCCCCCTCCCCCCCCCACCCGCCCCATGCATCCTAAAAGCGCCCCCCTCCCCATGCATCTTAAAGGGGCCCCCTCCCCCCCTCCCCTCCCCTCCCCTCCCCTCCCCTCCCCTCCCCCCCTTATACACTCTAAAGAACGCTTCTACCTAGTTCAATAAGTCACTTCCAGTCGCTCGTAAAACAATAAAAAATGAAAAAAACAAAACTTATATCGTAGTGTTTTTTATTGGTTTACCGAAAAAAATAAGAGACTCGCCTCCTCCTCCTTCTCCTCCTCCTCTCCTTCTCCTCCTCCTCCTCCTCATCCTCCTCCTCCTCCTCCTCCTCCTCCTCCAAAAAAAAACAACAAAAATATCACATTTTAAAGCGCGTGACCCCTTAAAGACGCTCATCTCTTCATTAAGTCGCGTGACGTCACTTCTTCTTCTTCTTCTTCTTCTTCTTCTTCTTCTTCTTCTTCTTCTTCTTCTTCTTCTTCTTCTTCTTCCGGTCACGTGATCAATCAGGTCCCTTCCGGTCACGTGATCCTCAATGAGGTCACTCACTTCCGGTTGGCCATTAGGTCATGTGACGTCACTTCCGGTCACGTGACTCATCAGGTCACTTCCGGTCACGTGATCTTAAATTAGGTCATATGACGTCACTTCCGGTCCCCTAAGTAGGTCATATGACGGCACTTCCGGTCCATAAGTAGGTCATATGACGGCACTTCCGGTCACGTGACCAAATGGCGGCCTCTGATTGGCTAACTAGGTCACGTGACGTCACCACTAATCCCCTAAGTAGGTCACTTCCGGTCACGTGACCAAATGGAGGCCTCTGATTGGCTGCATGTCGATTGAGTAATAAACAGTAGTTAACCATAGTCCCGTTCCGATACATACTATACTACTTGTCAGGTTGGTCAGTACTCAACTGACCGACTCACCTTACTCCATTTCAATGAGTTTTAGTCATTTTAAGAAAGGCATTAGTTGTTATGCCTTAGTAATTTTTGAATAGTACTTGGTCATGCCTGGCCAATGTCCCCATGACTAAACAGGTGTAGCCACTTAAGACTAAGGGCCGGGGCATTTAGATTTTCTGTATGGGTGATATCGTCGTTCATGTTAGCTTTTTCCCATTCTTTTTTTTACGCATATCCACTGTTTCTAGCTCTGAGTTACAATTCACAATGATGGAAGATTGTATTCTAACCAAGTCGTTATTCACTCGCCTTGTCCTAGCCCTTTTAGCAAGGATTCTACCCTATAGATACTCTTCTTACTTTTAGAGCAATACTATCACGGCCTATATAAAGATGCCTGGAAATCGGCTTGGAATATGGCATTTATATCTGATGAGAGGGGCTTTACTCCATAGGGTTATTTATAAGGCTGTATAGGGGGATAGTGCCTACAGGTGTGGCCTTTGTGAATAGGGTGGGTGAGTGTGTCCTACATATACTGGGGCTTAGTGGCTTCCTTTCTAGTCTTTGTAATATTGGCCGCTTGAAGATCACTGAAATAACACCAATGTACGCACACCTGGTCCGTAACTCTTTAAGGGCTACATAGTGCCCTTAGTTTTAAGGGCTGCATAATTCTTTAATAAGCTGCATCCATGCTGACCCTTTGGGAGTGTATCAGCCCTAGAGGCTCGGCATGGTATCTGAATGCAGCACTGCCGAGTTGCTCGCTAGGGCTGAATTTATTCATCTTGTCGACAGAGTACTATTCTGCCCCATAAGGGTTAACGAGTGCACCGGGGTTGCGGGGCGTGGTGGACAAGTGATCATGAGTCAATATTAGACAAGGTTATGGCGTGTACCGTGACCTTAGCCTGACCTTAAGGTGACCGTAACATGACCTGAACATGACCTTAACATGCCCGCAGCAGCCTAGCGCCCTACTCACCCTCCTTTGTCAACGTGTATCAGCTACCGGTATCATGCCCCCACATTCGTCAAAAGCGTCAAATGTCACATACATGCGGTGGCCATCAAGGATCACCAAAAAAGAAGAGAGAACTATGTAAAATGCTTTTCTGCTTCTTTTATTTATTCTGTTATTTCTTTTGATATACCCCTACTGCTCGATTAAAATCTCTTGTTTAACACCTTTAGAACACCATTTTATTATTATTGGCATCAAATAAGGTAAAAAGAAAAGATATCCACACAGGAATGGGCCATGCCTGCTGACTGTTCTGTCTCAATGCACAGAAATAGGACATTCCCTTGACGACCACCGTACATATATGCGTTGATTTCTATTCATATATAGACTTTATTTCACGCCTACATGGAATATAGTACTCAATGACAGATAGCAATCCACAATCACAATCGATGTGTTTTCCCCCACCTTTCAAATATCTCAAATGTCACGTTATATAGTTCCCCAATGACAAGAGGGGCATTGTCTATAGACCTAATGATTAGGATTTATGTACATATAGACACCTACAATCGACAAGGCCATATAGGCATCTCTAGGCGATATAGTGACACAATGACACCGGGGATGAAGACATAGTGATAACGGCCTCGAAAGGGACATCAGGGCTTAGTGACAGCGGCAGGAGGAATAAAAACAGACAAGGGAGACGGGTATGTCTGTAATTGACAGGGATCACGGGGGAAGGGGGAGGCGGGTCTCCCATCTATACACCTTTTGCACTGAAAAAGTAAACTTGTCTCCAGACTCGTCTAAGTGAATGTCATAAAACAAATGAGTCAAAAGTTGCCTAATCTGTCAGGTTGCTATCCTACAAATAGAATCTGGAGCTGGCAAATGTTGGGTTTTGGTCTGGCACATGCCAAGTGGGTCTTCTATCTCCAGCTAGAAGACCCGCTTCCTTGTCACTTAGATGAGTTTTTAACTCGTTTATCTTATGACAGTCACTTGGAAGAGTCTGCAGACAAGTTTACTTTTTGATTTTGCTAACCATGTGATAACATTTTGTTCTCTATGGCTATTAACCATAACTTTGTTTCTTTCTCTTACAGATGACACGGGGTCGCGGGTTCACGGGGTGATTACGTCAACGGGCGTCTTTGAGGGTAAGATCATGACGTCAGACGCCGAGACGTACATGGTGGAGAGGTCGTTCCGTCACTTCTCGTCCCCACAGGTGTTCCACTCCGTCATCTACCGCCATTCTGACGTCCACATGCCAACGCTCAACTCCTCTCTATGTACGTCAGACGCGCTGCACGCAAAGTTACGTCACCGTCAGGCCGAACATGGCAAAACACGGACTACGCCGCCCCCCGTTACAACGGGAGGGACCGGCAGAGTGAACCCCGCCCCGCCCGCACGGCGGCGCTACGATCGGAGTACGGTGGCGCCGCGTGGTGACTGGCGGTGGAACTACACGACGCCCCCAGGCGGGAGGGGGCGGAACCATGCGCCACTGGGCGGCGGGGGCAGTTATTACACGCCCTCTGGTGGCGGAGGTGGTGGTGACCGCCAAAAGGATAACAACCATTCACCCCGACGTCATAAACGTGGCATAGACCCCACCAAAACGACGTGTACACTCTTCGTACAGGCCGACCATTTATTTTACCAAAAGTTTCATAGCAACACGGAGACTGTGATAGAACAACTTACACAACACGTGCAAGGAGTCAATGATATATACCGCCCTATTGGTGAGTACCTTTAGCATTAGATTCTACTCTTTTTTTTGTTTCAAATAAAAGAAATGAACACCAATGCCAACTACATTGATACCGTGTCTGACGTGAAACATGTCAGAAACGGTTATCAATGGGGCGTGGGCATTTGTCTGTGTATGTCTGATAAGGCCATCTCTATGTATGCATTACTCCTAGTCCCATGGAGTACCCGTACTCCATGGCCTACAAGATCACGTAGCAAATATATCCATCTCTCTATATTAGGACATACACATACAGGTATGGTGTTGCACCGTTTCTTATTTCTAGGTCGCTGCTACCAACGGATACGGCTGACAATGCACCTGATTATATTTTTCTAATGACGCCAGTATTACATATGTTCTTTCTGATATCACAAAAGGTACAATTCATGTATGGGTCGATGCGATACGCTGTAGAGTTGCACAGGAAAAAGAAAGAGCATCAAAAGAGAGTCACCTGGAGGAGTCATATGACCCAGAGAGCTATATATGACTCCCCAAGGTGACTCCCATAGGTCAGCCAGAGAGTCACCTATGCTCCCTTAGGCGACCTGGACTCTCCTAAACAGGAGAGTCATTCTGGAGGCAACCTGCACTCCCTTTTTACGCTGTTTCTTCTCTCTGTGTAGGTTAATGCTTATGGTATCTTGTATAGACTGAATTTAACTTTGAATGCAGTTAAATCGCGCTTTTTGACGTTTGAAGAGGTATCTAATCACCACCCTGTCCTTATGGGGCTTTAGGCTCATCTTTCATGTTTCAGGTGGATTATACGTCGAAAACGGAGTACCTATTCACATCTGCAGAGTCTGGGCTAAGAATACATCCCCATGATCTGCTTGTCTATCTCTGCCTCTCGTTATGAATAGGTCATACAGGTACAGACGTATAAAAGGGTAATAACAGAAGGAGCAGGCTAGTGTTTGAGGACAGCCACCCTGTACGGCGTACACCCTGCTCTACACACACACACACACATCTACATAGAGGGCTGTATGCCGCAGTATTGATCCTCCAGTCCCTGCACTCTCCATAGTTCATGTTCACAACCTGCGTTCCCCAAAACGCGGGATAAGGCTTTCACTCTCTTCACTGCTATCTTCGCTTTTTTTCCAGGACTATCACTCTCTAGCCCTCTGTCCCTGGAATTAAGAAAAATGGGCATCTTTTCCTAAATAACCTCGAAGATGTTAGAAGAATGTTTTTTGTTTTTTTTTAAGTTTCTGCCCACTGGATGCGTGGGGGTTTCCTCTGAGTATAGGATCTAAAAATTCATATGATGTAACTTTCCAATATTTTTGATATCTGTATGTGAAACATCACTTAATCACTCGATTCACTTAATCAATCAATTCAATTTCAATTTAAACGTTGTTTATTATACTGAAAAGATCATCTACAAATTAATGCAGTTATCAATCTCCTCAGCCGGAATACAAGAAGGATTTGAATAATTCCTTAATTTTAACGTTCATTTACACATTGCCAAACATTCTTTTTGCCTTTGTACATAATGGAAGAATTAAACAATTCTTAGATGATGTTACTGAGGGAGGGGGGGATGATGAATGATGAATACCATGAAGCACGGAATAATATTACATATGTAAATACAAATTGACTATTAATTTTAATGACTTTTTCAATCATCTCTTTTTCCTTTGTTACATTTTCATTTACTCGTCCTAGGAACACTACAGCGTGCATAAATACCATTTATGTAATAACACTTTGACTGTGTATTTGATGCCTACTTTTAAAGTCACCCATTGAATAGAAAAAAGGATCAGCATTTTGTATATGGCGGGGCTTAGGGAAGGGGGAACGCAGGTTGCGTACATTTACCATGGAGAGTGCAGACACCGGGATTGTTCCCCCGTCCTAGTCAGTGCCACTACAGCGTTGTTCCAATTGTATTGTTATCAAACGTCCATCTCGGATATTACCAAGGCCCCCGCCTATCGGAGCGAAAACACTGCAAATTGAGTCTCGCCATCTTGCATTCCTTGACATATGGATCGTAAAAAACACAAGGTGAAGGCTTCTACATCAAGGGGAGGCTGTAGCTTTATCTGATCTCTGTCTATTACATTCAAGGTAAAACGCACGCCATCTACCGCGGGTTTGTTGTAGTGTCGACTTGAAGGCCGTCACGAAAATAGCGTCATTGACGTCGCGTCACGTCATACGTCGTTTATGATAGGCTGTAATGGAGGTGTATTTTAACGCTTTAAGGGGCCGTATAGTGTTTTGATACACCACCTCTTTTGTCATCATGATCCACTAATGCAGCCCTGGTAAATCTGCTCACCAGGCCTGCATTCATGCTGACAATTTAGGGGTGCTCAACCTATAGGGTCAGTATGATGCATGCTTACAGGCCGAGCTTCTTAATCAACAGGACTGCATTCATGCAGTATGCCGACAAAAGATACATAGTAGTTATAGGATGAGTACCAAGCTGTACGCGCAATACAGTGAAAGGAGCTTTATACCCTACAGCTTGGTACAAACCCTATAACTTATCTATACCACTAGCTGTATACAGTATACAAGAGGTGTGGAATGCTTTGTTCTCCGCGCCCGCTGTGGTATAAATGATATTAAACCATTCTGCGGCCATTAACTGGTTAGGTATGTGAACACCAAAGGAGGCGGGGCAGCGCGGGGTTGCGGTGCGACAAGGCAGCCTCCTGGGACCCACCCTCTGTGTGAGGTGTATTTGTAACAAGATACTCAAGTGCTGCTGCTGCAGTAAAGAGCTTTGTGAACTGACAGCCTGAGTGGTCTTCACATAAAATCTGAATGCTCTTGCCCTTAGTCTGTAGTGGTTATCCCAGCTTAGTCATAGGGACATTGGTCAGGCATCACCAGGTACTATTCATAAATGACTGAGGCAAAACAACATACATTATGACTAATGCCTTACTCAAAGACTTAGGCTACTAATCATTAAAATGGAAAAGACTAAAGTGATTTAGTCAGTACTGACCATCCTGACAGTATCAACTAACCTAGGTTGGTCATATAGGGAGCCAGAAAATGACCAACTAGGTTAGATACTATTGACTGATTTGTTGGCCAGTTTTGACTAGGTTCTGGAGCCTAAAGAGTATCAGTGTACCCTCACGTAGACTAAGGTGCTTGTCTCTACATATGTTTGATCCCACAGGGTTCAGGGTGTGACATTACAGGCAAACTGAAACATGCTTGGGCAAACACTGTTTATAAATAATAAGGACACAAGAAAAGAAGCAGAGTCTATAGGGGGCTGAAAGAGAGTCACACAACCCCATGGCTGGCCTAAGGGAGTTACCAAGGGGAGTCATATAGCTCTCTGGCTCACCTGTGAAAGTCACATACGAGTCAGGGCTCCCCCAGGGAAGGGAGTCATTCTGGAGCATAGAGGACTCCCTATTGTGTTGTACCTGCCCAGAAAATGTGTGTGATACTGTATGTGTGTAGGGCCTTCAGACAGGTGCTACATATGCTGTCACAACTATGTCAAACACGTGAATGTTAGCCACGTTGTAATGGGGTTTGTAGCTTGGAGATGCTGAAAAGAATGGAGGAATATTGAGGGACATCTCATAGAACCAACTTGCCAATGATTTCTGGCAATGCCAATCAACTACTACTAACTCATATTACATTTTAGATACAGTAATGCACATCCACAGGTCCACATCACCCCCGCTCCGCATTCTATTAACCACCCATGCTCTTTCAATAAAGTTCCGAGAAATTATGGACAGGAATGGACACATAAAAATAATTCTAAAGGTTTCAGGGCTGTTGTGATATAGGACTGTCCACAACATTTTCAGATCAAAAGAGACTTTGTGCATGGAAATCAATACATCTTTTACCCAGGTAGAGACCAAGGACAACTCCCACGTTACAATTTTCAGTGATTTTCTTGGTAATGGAACCTATCTTGAGTGACGTTAGTTGGGGGGGGGGGGGGGGTTTACAGAGGAGTGTTAACACTTTAAAGACTGATGTCACAAAAAGATGACATTTTTTCGTCATGATGCACCAATGCAGCCCCAGCGAGTAACTCGCATTGGTGCATCCTACAGGAGTGTCTCCACACCATAGGGTCGGCATGATGCTTGAATACGGCACTGGCGAGTTTCATAACCAGGGCTGCATTCATTCATCATGACAACAAAGGGTATGATGCATTAATGTATTATGCCGTCCTTTAAGGGTTAAGGGGTTGTAGTAATGGTGCATGATGAGGCCGGGACGACATGGGGGCAGAGGAATGGGAAGTTTCCGCAGTCTAGACACAATAATAGATCTCACCTGAAATGGCCTACCTCCCGTGCCAAGACCCTGGATCCTTGTAAAATCTTAATCAGCTCAGAACACACCCTCCCCATCCCTCCATCATTTTAATCCCTCCCCTGCTACCCACGTGGGGGATGGAGGGGTAGCTCATACTCAATGTACCTTTCTAGGCACTTCCTACCAGGAATTCTCCGAACCCCCCCCCCCCCTGCCCCGCCTCGATGATGAAATATAAGGGGAAAAAGTGGAATAGCATTCTGTAGGCCTTGTGCTAATTTGGACTACCAAACATGGTGTAGGGAAAACATATATCCCACATAGTCTTCTGGCTACTGTAGGTGTCAGTAGTATACAGAAAGTGGGAACAGAGACTGGCTACTGTGGGTGTCAGTAGTATACAGAAAGTGGGAGTAGGGACTGGCTACTGTGGGTACCAGTAGTAGACAGAAAGTGGGAGTAGGGACTGGCTACTGTAGGTGGCAGTAGTATACAGAAAGTGGGAACAGAGACTGGCTACTGTAGGTGTCAGTAGTATACAGAAAGTGGGAACAGAGACTGGCTACTGTAGGTGGCAGTAATATACAGAAAGTGGGAACAGAGACTGGCTACTGTAGGTGACAGTAGTATACAGAAAGTGGAGGCGGGGCAGCGCGGGGTTGCGGTGCGACAAGGCAGCCTCCTGGGACCCACCCTCTGTGTGAGGTGTATTTGTAACAAGATACTCAAGTGCTGCTGCTGCAGTAAAGAGCTTTGTGAACTGACAGCCTGAGTGGTCTTCACATAAAATCTGAATGCTCTTGCCCTTAGTCTGTAGTGGTTATCCCAGCTTAGTCATAGGGACATTGGTCAGGCATCACCAGGTACTATTCATAAATGACTGAGGCAAAACAACATACATTATGACTAATGCCTTACTCAAAGACTTAGGCTACTAATCATTAAAATGGAAAAGACTAAAGTGATTTAGTCAGTACTGACCATCCTGACAGTATCAACTAACCTAGGTTGGTCATATAGGGAGCCAGAAAATGACCAACTAGGTTAGATACTATTGACTGATTTGTTGGCCAGTTTTGACTAGGTTCTGGAGCCTAAAGAGTATCAGTGTACCCTCACGTAGACTAAGGTGCTTGTCTCTACATATGTTTGATCCCACAGGGTTC
The DNA here is from genome assembly GCA_947462335.1 of Harmothoe impar. Taxonomy (NCBI): domain Eukaryota; kingdom Metazoa; phylum Annelida; class Polychaeta; order Phyllodocida; family Polynoidae; genus Harmothoe; species Harmothoe impar. Next base: position 92,207,430 of record OX381705.1, read on the forward strand.
AGGGTGTGACATTACAGGCAAACTGAAACATGCTTGGGCAAACACTGTTTATAAATAATAAGGACACAAGAAAAGAAGCAGAGTCTATAGGGGGCTGAAAGAGAGTCACACAACCCCATGGCTGGCCTAAGGGAGTTACCAAGGGGAGTCATATAGCTCTCTGGCTCACCTGTGAAAGTCACATACGAGTCAGGGCTCCCCCAGGGAAGGGAGTCATTCTGGAGCATAGAGGACTCCCTATTGTGTTGTACCTGCCCAGAAAATGTGTGTGATACTGTATGTGTGTAGGGCCTTCAGACAGGTGCTACATATGCTGTCACAACTATGTCAAACACGTGAATGTTAGCCACGTTGTAATGGGGTTTGTAGCTTGGAGATGCTGAAAAGAATGGAGGAATATTGAGGGACATCTCATAGAACCAACTTGCCAATGATTTCTGGCAATGCCAATCAACTACTACTAACTCATATTACATTTTAGATACAGTAATGCACATCCACAGGTCCACATCACCCCCGCTCCGCATTCTATTAACCACCCATGCTCTTTCAATAAAGTTCCGAGAAATTATGGACAGGAATGGACACATAAAAATAATTCTAAAGGTTTCAGGGCTGTTGTGATATAGGACTGTCCACAACATTTTCAGATCAAAAGAGACTTTGTGCATGGAAATCAATACATCTTTTACCCAGGTAGAGACCAAGGACAACTCCCACGTTACAATTTTCAGTGATTTTCTTGGTAATGGAACCTATCTTGAGTGACGTTAGTTGGGGGGGGGGGGGGTTTACAGAGGAGTGTTAACACTTTAAAGACTGATGTCACAAAAAGATGACATTTTTTCGTCATGATGCACCAATGCAGCCCCAGCGAGTAACTCGCATTGGTGCATCCTACAGGAGTGTCTCCACACCATAGGGTCGGCATGATGCTTGAATACGGCACTGGCGAGTTTCATAACCAGGGCTGCATTCATTCATCATGACAACAAAGGGTATGATGCATTAATGTATTATGCCGTCCTTTAAGGGTTAAGGGGTTGTAGTAATGGTGCATGATGAGGCCGGGACGACATGGGGGCAGAGGAATGGGAAGTTTCCGCAGTCTAGACACAATAATAGATCTCACCTGAAATGGCCTACCTCCCGTGCCAAGACCCTGGATCCTTGTAAAATCTTAATCAGCTCAGAACACACCCTCCCCATCCCTCCATCATTTTAATCCCTCCCCTGCTACCCACGTGGGGGATGGAGGGGTAGCTCATACTCAATGTACCTTTCTAGGCACTTCCTACCAGGAATTCTCCGAACCCCCCCCCCCCTGCCCCGCCTCGATGATGAAATATAAGGGGAAAAAGTGGAATAGCATTCTGTAGGCCTTGTGCTAATTTGGACTACCAAACATGGTGTAGGGAAAACATATATCCCACATAGTCTTCTGGCTACTGTAGGTGTCAGTAGTATACAGAAAGTGGGAACAGAGACTGGCTACTGTGGGTGTCAGTAGTATACAGAAAGTGGGAGTAGGGACTGGCTACTGTGGGTACCAGTAGTAGACAGAAAGTGGGAGTAGGGACTGGCTACTGTAGGTGGCAGTAGTATACAGAAAGTGGGAACAGAGACTGGCTACTGTAGGTGTCAGTAGTATACAGAAAGTGGGAACAGAGACTGGCTACTGTAGGTGGCAGTAATATACAGAAAGTGGGAACAGAGACTGGCTACTGTAGGTGACAGTAGTATACAGAAAGTGGGAACAGAGACTGGCTACTGTAGGTGGCAGTAGTATACAGAAAGTGGGAACAGAGACTGGCTACTGTAGGTGACAGTAGTATACAGAAAGTGGGAACAGAGACTGGCTACTGTAGGTGGCAGTAGTATACAGAAACTGGGAACAGAGACTGGCTACTGTAGGTGTCAGTAGTATACAGAAAGTGGGAACAGAGACTGGCTACTGTAGGTGACAGTAGTATACAGAAAATGGGAATAGGGACTGGCTACCTACTGTAGGTGTCAGTAGTATACAGAAAGTGGGAACAGAGACTGGCTACTGTGGGTGTCAGTTGTATACAGAAAGTGGGAGTAGGGACTTGCTACTGTGGGTGTCAGTAGTAGACAGAAAGTGGGAGTAGGGACTGGCTACTGTGGCTGTCAGTAGTATACAGAAAGTGGGAGAAGGGACTGGCTACTGTAGGTGACAGTAGTATACAGAAAGTGGGAACAGAGACTGGCTACTGTAGGGTCAGTAGTATACAGAAAGTGGGAACAGAGACTGGCTACTGTAGGTGGCAGTAGTATTCAGAAAGTGGGAACAGAGACTGGCTACTGTAGGGTCAGTAGTATACAGAAAGTGGGAACAGAGACTGGCTACTGTAGGGTCAGTAGTATACAGAAAGTGGGAACAGAGACTGGCTACTGTAGGTGACAGTAGTATACAGAAAATGGGAATAGGGACTGGCTACTGTAGGTGTCAGTAGTATACAGAAAGTGGGAACAGAGACTGGCTACTGTGGGTGTCAGTTGTATACAGAAAGTGGGAGTAGGGACTTGCTACTGTGGGTGCCAGTAGTAGACAGAAAGTGGGAGTAGGGACTGGCTACTGTGGGTGACAGTAGTATACAGAAAGTGTGAACAGGGACTGGCTACTGTGGGTGACAGTAGTATACAGAAAGTGGGAACAGGGACTGGCTACTGTAGGTGTCAGTAGTATACAGAAAGTGGGAACAGAGACTGGCTACTGTAGGTGTAATGTAGATAGTATACAGAATGCACTTTAAACATAATTCTTCAACCAGGTCACACGCATGAGGATGAATATTCTTAGAAATTCAATACTTATTAAGGATTTAGAATTCAGTGTGTGGGAGGATATAATGCCGGGGCTAGACGACTTAAAGGGTAGGATTCGTGGTAGAAAACCCTGCGTACAGAAGGACAATGAAAATCATACAATCTTCAGAAAGAACCTCCACTGCAGTTCAAATAAGTGCTTACACAGCAAAGGCTTGTCTTTCAATTCTTTCATGTATGGTAGAGACCAAACAGCCTTTGTTGAAAACGAAAATAACATAAAATCTTTTCATGGCCATTGTACAATGCAGAGGTTGATTGGAAATGAACAATAGGCAAAAGATGCCCGTGAAGACTTAATTCATTGATTAAAATGATACGATGAGTCATCAAGAGTTAATATTGCAATGTACAGATCTATGAAAACAACTTCTGCGCATGGCCTTAGGGAGTGCTAATTTTTTAACATCAGGGGGGTCAGTGGATCTTTGCGAGAGCGAGTCCAAATTATTTTGGACCCCCCATAAGCCCCCCCCCCTGGCAGCTTAAAATGGAGCTCGGCCGACCCCTCTGAGCTATAGTGATGCACAGACTTTTATGCTAAAAAGGGGTGCAATTCTTTTGATCCCGCCCCTTCAAGGGGTCGAAATGTTTTTGGTCCTCGCTCCCAATTCACCACCCCCTGTTTTTTTTAAATGACCACTCCCTTAGGTGAAAGGGTTCAAGAACATTATTTGTCAGTGTTTGTTTATAATAGACCTGACGGCAGAGACGGCAGAGGCATTTTCTTGTTATATAATTGATCCAAAAAGGCTTAACAGGCTTTTATTAACTTCCGCTCATCGGAAAGATGCTGATGGTCTGCCAGGCCATACATTTCTGATTAATGAATAACAGAAATTCAAATTAAATCAAAAGTCTTAATACACCATCTACTATATTGGTGGCTATCTGTATTATGTTTAACACAGAACACTGAATGGTGTTGAATTTAATCAAATTCATGTTACATCCATCATCTACATCTACAGCTGCTCATGCCTCATAAGTTATCTTCATAATATGGTCAAAATAATTCACACCTGATGAGACATTTAAGTCGAAACCACTAACTGTACCACCCACAGTGCACTATCAGCAGTGTCAAATATGGCCCTACTCCCCCCTTTCCAAATCTAATGGGCCCAGATGATCTTCACATAAACTTTCCTAAGTCCTAAACATCTGCTCTAAGATAGTTTGCCATATTAGGAAGTCCTGCAAGACTCAGCTAGGAGATTGCTTAGAGGAAGTGAGGTCATAGACTAAATCCCTGCACTCTGATTGGTCAGAGCTACTGGGTAACCATGGTACACATAAGCATAGTGAGCCTTGTCAACAAGGCATTCAGTGGTTGTGAAAGGTAGGATCAAGTAGTCCTAATCCGTTTTTCCCTGAATAATATGGTCGATTGTTAATTCTATGATAAGGCAATAGCCTATCTATGTTTCAGATATTCAGAACATGCGGTCCAATTGACCCATTATTTGGCTGATTCTGCCATCGTATCCAACGCCATGCCATTGAGTCTGTGATTGTGACAGGTGTTATACAAAGAAATACCTCCTCTAATCAGCGTTATCCTAACTGTAAACTGTGAATACTTCAAACGCTAAACAATACTATTTCGGTTTTACATCAAATACCTCTGTTCTATTGTGAGGGAATGATTTTCTCTCCACTACCGATAAAATACATTAACGATGCATATTCAACCGATAGTAATGTGATAATTCATAATTTGGTGGAAGAGACCATAGTCGTACCCCTGTTTGCATGGTGTTTTTAGTTAATCAGGCGAATAGCTCAGAAACTTTATAATTTGTTTCATCACACTGTGTATCATAAGAGGACGATCGACAATGGAACCACCAATAAAGTCAAACATAGAAACAAAGGCATTCTCTCGCCCCGCGAACCTAGACTCCCATAAGCTTGTGTTTTTTTAAACAGTTACGTTTATTTGTCTTGTAGCTAAGAGAGCAGTTACATAATTGAAATACATACTCAATCATAGAAATACACAGACCTCCTGAGGGTAGTAGGAATTCGCTGATGGAAAAAACGTATATGTAGACTCTTAGTAACTACTCAACAAAAAAAGAAAGGTCTCCCTCCTCCCACTCTAGCAGTGGTGGTGGATTTTCACGGGAGACCCTTCATGTAATAAATTCCTTGATTTGTCAGAAAGGGCATTAAAGAGTTGAATTAAAATCCAACTTATTCAGAAACCTTCAATTATGAATTATGGTTGAGAAACTAAATTGAGCATGAGGCTCTTATGGTACCTCTTGTTCATGCAATTGGCCCTCCACTAATGGGTAGTACCAGTATATAGAGCCCAGTGGGTAGTGGCTGTAAGGGGAGATACCATGAGCCAATAAAACCCCTCCCACTCCTGTGTGCAGCGGGTTAAGTGTCGCTATACATTAAGATACAGCACCCCTTTAAGGCCAGCATAATTCATTAATGCATCATGCTATTGGTCGTCGTGATGCATGAATGCAGGCCTTGCAAGTAACCCGCCAGTGCTCCATTCATGGATCATGCCAACCCTATGGGTTTGATACACCCCCAAGGGTCGGCATGATTCATCATTACTCGCTGGGGCTGCATTGGTGTATCATGGCATCAAATGCCATCTTCTAGTGACGTGCCATCCTTAAAGGGTTAAGATGCAGCAGCAGGTCGGTGTTAAGTAAGCGGGTTGGTGTACAACCAATCAGTGGGATTGGACACGGTTACCCTCCCAGCCCTGGACACCTGTCTGCCTGCAGCTGTACCGTGTTGACGCCTGGTTAACACTGTAAGGGCAGCATACTGCTTCAATATGCGATGCCCTTTGTCGGCATGATACATGAAGATGTCAGGGAGGAGAGGCGTTGTCATCACACTTTAATAGCACCAAAGGGGCTGCATAGTTTAACACCTTATCATGATGCATGCATGCCTACATAAGTTTACTTCCCAGGGTTGTGGACGAGCCAGGGCTGATTCGCTCTTGCCAACAAAAGTCATAATGTTTGAAAACACCAAGTGGCTAGTAGACGGTTCAGTTATAGTGTAGGGGTGTATGGGGCTGACGTGTGAGGTGGCGGATTTAGAGGTCGGACAGTGAATTCCGGTCACCCACGGCCGGGGGTCCCAGGGGGGCAGTCAGGAAGGACGAGAGGAGGAAGCGCCTGCTAAACATGGAGCATTAACCCTGTAAGGGCCACCTAGTGCCTTAACCATTCAAGGATGGCATGATACCTTAATGCATCATGTCCTTGGTTGTCATGATGCATGAATGCAGCCCTGGCGAGTAACTCGCCAGTGCTGCATGAATGCATTATGCCGACCCTACGGGGTGGAGATACTCACGAAGAGTCAGCATCGTGCACCAATATAGTACCAGCTAGTTATCACCGGGGCTGCATTGGTACGGAAGCCGACGAGGGCCATAGACATGCACTATGTCTCTTAGTGATCTCATATATAGGCTGTAATACAATAGTATATAGATAACATGTTTACATTGCTGTCAACAGTAAAAATGTGCTGTCAGTCTATCAACTTCTGTATTGAACTTGCTGTCAATGCTAGTTATCCCCTGTCTGTCTGTCAATTACCTTTGCTAAAGCCAGGGATAGACAGGGCATGGGTAGGGACTGACAGGGCAGGGCAGGGTCATGGCAGGGGTGGGGCATGGTCAAGGCAGGGGTGGGGCAGGGTCATGGCAGGGGCGGGGCAGGGTCAGGAGCAAGGCAGGGGCGGGGCAGGGCAGGGGACGGGCAAGGACTAGCACTAGTGGGCAGGGTGACGGGTGGGGTATGGGCAGGGTTGGGCAGGGACTAGCACTAGTGGGCAGGTTGACGGGTAGGGGATGGGCAGGGTTGGGCAGAGACTATCACTAGTGGGCAGGGTGACGGGTAGGGGAGGGAAGGAGCGATGTAGGGGGAGGGAGCGATGGAGGGAGGGAGGGAAGGATGGAGCGAGGGATGGAGGGAGGAAGGGAGCAAGTGAGTGAGTGAGTGAGTGAGTGAGTGAGTGAGTGCATGCATGCGTAGTAAGTGAGTGAGTGAGTGAGTGAATGAATGAATAAGAGGGTAGAGTAGTGAGAGAGGGTGAGGGGAAGGGAGTGAGGGAGCATGTGAGGGAGTCATTTAGGAAGCTAGTTAGGGAAAGAGTTAGAGATTGAGGGAGAGAGATAGGGAGCGAGTAAGGGATTGAAGGAGTGAGTGAGGGAGTGGTTTAGGATTTGAGGAACCCATTAAAGGAATGAGTTAGTGATTGAGTATCTACGCTGTCTCTGTACCCCCCCCCCTCGCCCCCTGTACACACTCCCGGCACGATCACTTACCTCACTCTGTATTGCTAATGCTAAAAGATACCTGTCACAAATTTGTTTGCATAAGTTGACAGTTTGACAGGTGAAAAATCCAACTTGACAGTTTGACAGGTGATTAATCAATGTTGACAGCAACTTTTTTTTTCAACTTGACAGTTTGACAGCTGAAAAATCAATGTTGACAGCAACTTTTTTTCAACTTGACAGTTTGACAGCTGAAAATTCAATGTTGACTGGACAGTTTAAAGTGATATACATTTTTGTATAGGTGTGGCCCTTGTCGGCTTCCGTAGTATTGGTGCATCACGATGACAAATGTCATCTTTTAGCGTCATGCATCCTCAAAGAGTTAATGTACTTTGACCTTAGTCGGCATGATGCATGAATGCAGTAACTCGCCAAGCCTGCATTCCTGCATCGTACAGACCATACAGGTCCAACACTCATTGAAAGACTCAAAACGCTCGTGGGTAACTCGCCAGCACTGCATTGGACATTGTCAGGACTGCATAGTGTTTTAATGCACCGTGGTACACTGCCACTGTCTGTGGTAATAGTCGTCATGATGCATGAATGCAACTCTGGTGAGTACCTAGCCAGGCATGCATGAATGCATCATACTAACTCTACAGGGTCAATTACTGTCAGAAACGCCCAAAGTGTTGGCATGATGCGTGGATGCTTGTGAGTTATTCGCCAGGGCTGCATTCATGCCTCATGACAGCAAAAGGCATAGAACATTAAAGCACTATGCAGCTCTTAAAGCTCTGAAAGGGTTATCCTAAAAGGGGCCACTATCACCCCAGCCCTCATCCAGGGCACAACCCCACCCAGCACGGCATAGCCCCAACCAGATACCACGGGAGACACATTGGGGAGCAGGGGTGGGCGGCAAAGAGGCCCGCACCCTAAAATTAGCATTGAAATTCCAGTTACCTCCCCCCTGGGGTGGTGGCTACCAGACCAAGGGGGCGAGGGGGAGGTTTTTTTGGCATTCATGGCATGAGTGCTAACTTACAAACAACCTATTTCCTGACCGGCAGGAGGCTGTTGAAATTTACAATGATGCTCAGGGTTGTCTTTCAGAAAAAAAGTCTGAAATCGTCGGCCATATTATCACGGCACAGCGCTATTAAAATATATAGGACGAAATATATGTATGACAAGTGCCCACATTATTGCTATAAAAATTTGATGAAAAAGACGATTTTCTGAATGACTTTCCTGGTCTGTGGGGAAGCTGTTCAGGAAGCTCATTGAAATCCGGTCACGAATTTGTAGGCAATTTATCACATGACAAAACCTATTTCGTCCTGTGACCGCTCGTACATAACCAAAATACAAAAACGTATAGATATTTACTGTAAAGTAAATGTATTATGTCATAATAACTAACATTACCTACATTCAAAGTTTGGACTCTTACCATTATTTCTTCCGATGTGGATGGTACAATTATGGTGTGGTTCATTTTATACCAGTCTTGAATCAAAGCACAGTACTGTTATTTGGTGAAAGCTACAACTATTATCCAGCTTGTACTAATGAGGCCACACTTGCAGAAAGTATTGTCAAAATGTATTGTCAAAGCCTCTTCACTGCAGGCTGTGGCTCGTGGTACAAGAAACCACGTTAAGCTTCATTAGACCACAACACAGAGTGATGCTAATGACACACATTGGGGAGCCCTCCCGCCAGAGTTATGCAGTAACTGATGAGAGCACGGAGGGTGCAGAAAGTGTAATATATGCCACAGCACCTCCAGGGGCTCATGAGTTGTGGGGAGAATGTCCATGGATCAGTGTTGGCATGCTAATTAACTCTAGGAGGGGCACATGTTGCCTTGATAGGCCTGTATCCTCTAGCATTTATCAGACCGTTTGTCGTCCGTCAAAATGTAAAATATATGTTTTGTCTCCCTGTGGACCCAGGTGGACAAAAGAATTCTCAAATACAAAAGTGGGATAGCAATTCGCAGTTGTCAAAAGTGGATGGAAAAAAGTGGGCATTGAAATATCTAACATGTTGGATTTTTAGTGCAGAAATTGGACGATATTATGCTCTTTATTTTTTAGAAGATGGCATTTCAGTTAATTTCAGGTATTAACCAAATATACAAGACGTCAAACAAGTGAAATGATCCACTTGCCTTGTCATATAGTGGACACACACCTAATGCAGATGTAGGAAGCAGATCTCCACTGGGGGCCCGCTCCGACCAGCTTTAAGTATTGGCCTTTCTGCACGATGGGCATATATTATATTATATTGGAACTGTATAGAAGATTACATGTTTGAGTCAGCCTTAGTTCATATTGCAGCCTAGGTACCTTTGCCCCCGCTATTCCTCATGTGGGAGAGGTATGGGGTGGGAGTTGTGAGTATTTTATTTTATTACACGACCTAACATTATGGGTACGATCCTATGTAAGAACAGAGAAGGAAAAACGTACCACCCGGGGGTGTGGTGCGTTGTTCCGTGCCAACCCTACGTGTGGTACGCTCTTTGGTACCTTTGGACCAATCACAACACAGCATTTAGGACAGGGCAATGGCGGCAATGTAAACAAAGCAGACGACGGCGTGAACAATGCAAATGAACGATATAAACAACTAAATTTGCGATGTAAACAGCAACTAAGACGTAGGGGGGGGGGGTAGAAAAATGTCTTATGATAGTGTAATAAAGCTTGTATTGTATGCTAGGGTCACGCATGCACCGTACCAAACGGAGGTGCATCTGGATTATAAAGCCAGATATGAATGGGATACACTCGGTGATTAAGCCACTTTAACCTGTGTTTACTACCAAAGCTAATACTCATTTAACTAAGCTTTTACTTTCTTTGTCCTCTGCAGATTTTGATGGGGACAGCCTTATTTCTGTGATATGGTACATAACTATGCTGTGTGATAACACTTAACTAACATCTTGCTTGTCTTCGTCCGGTGCCGATTCTGATGGGACAACCTTCAAGCTGTGTTAGGATATTTAACTAAGTTCTTCTTTGTTTCTGTCCTGTGCAGCTTTTGATGGGGACATCCTTCTGATCCTGTCACCCCCCTGTATTAACCAATCTCTGCCTTTTTTTCCTTCGCAGATTTTGATGGGGACAGCCTTCCCTCTATATAGTATATTACTAAACTTTGTGATAACACTTAACTAACTTCTTCTTTGTCTTTCTCCTTCACAGATTTTGATGGGGACACATTTAACATACATGTGTTATAGTAACTACCAAAGCTAATACTTATCAAACTAAGCTGCTGCTTTTTTTCTTCTTTACAGATTTTGATGGGGACAGCCTTCCAGACAGCATCAACTTCATCATAAAACGTATCAAAGTGCACACACAGAGCGCGGCGTCCGGCTACAAGTTCCCCGGGAGTTACGGCGTGGAGACGTTCCTCGAGTTGTTCTCTGAGGACAGCTTTGACGCCTTCTGCCTGGCCTACATGTTCACGTACCGCGACTTTGAGGGGGGCACGTTGGGCCTGGCATGGACGGGCGACCTGCAAAACGCCGGCGGGGTCTGCGAGAAAAATGGGGTAAGGCTTATTTCTCATAATAGGTTACTATGCAATGCCCTTTATCAGTTTATTGACATAATGCATGTGAGGGTGTATCAACCCTGTAAGGTCGACATGATACACACATGCAGGTATGGTGAGTTACTCACGAGTTACTTATGCGAGAAGAAATGGGGTAAGGTTTTGAAGCGTCACTCTTCTGTATGATGCAGATTTCTTTTCAACCCTACTCGAGGATATCGAAAAAGCTTTAGGAGCTGTTTGCTAAATGAAACTCAAATTCTAGATTGGTGATATTTAGAGGTCTTCATTGTATTTTGTGGATATAGGTCATTCTTTTCTATTGAACATTGCGTCTCAATACTGATGTATGGCATGTTTGGTGAATCTACAAGTCTTTCATATCCTTCACTTGTTTTGTGAATTATATAACTAGTATATCCATATGATACAGGTCGATCGGCAATAAAAGTCCAGTACTTCATTCATATCTTTATTCGTTTTCTTACTTTTGAAATCAGTTCAATTCAATCCCCTTATACATACTAGAACAGATATTTTTCTCTGCTCTACCAAATTGTATCAGGCTACCTTACGCGAAGTTACAACAACAAAATCTGCGGCGATCTAAAACTGATTACACCAAGAGAGTTCCCTATATTCTCGATGCAAATATTCCCTATTTGATGTGTAAATACAACCTTTTCAGCAATTTCGCGGAAGTCTGAAGAGCCTCAACTCCGGCATCGTGACCATACTTAACTACGGCAAGGATGTGCCCTCCACTGTGTCACACGTGACCATGGCCCACGAGATTGGCCACAATATGGGCTCTCAGGTGAGTGCGGTTTAACCATAACCCTTTCAGGGCGGCATAATGTCTTAATGCATCATAGCCTTGGTCGTCATGATGCATGAATGCAGCCCTGGCGAGTAACTTGCCAGTGCATCATTCAAGCATCATGCCGACCCAATAGGAATGGCACGATGCACCAATGTATCACCAATGTATCACCGGCAAGTTACTTACCAGGGCTGCATTGGTGCATCATGACAACAAAGTCATCTTATAGTGACATCCTGTCATTACTCATAACCTTAACGAAAGGGCATCCATCCCACAGGGATAGCTGTTATGATTAACTCTTTTATGTCCGCAGCATGTCCGCAGCACAGCGAAAAATAATTATCTCATTTCAAGACTAAGACTATTAAACTCGAGTGGCAGACAAACCACTTGTTTTAAGATTTTCTTTTCTTAAAACAAGTGGTTTGTCCGCCAGACGAATTTAATAATCTTACTTTCTTGAAATGAGATAGTTAATTTTGGCTATGAGGGTGCATTTTTAAGGAGCTATACCTTTTGTTATTTTAAACGGTTGGTATGAGGCACTGCGGAGTCATGATTTTTATAAAAACATGATCTTCTTTAATGTCATCGTTTATCGAAATGCATCCTTTAAGGGTTGAGTGGATAGACATAGTACCATGTGGCCATTAAAAGGTTTATGGTGACTCCCCTGCACCTTCCCCACCTACCTGCACTCCAGGTAGGGATCCACATGATATGGCTGTATACTGATTGGTGTTCTGAGAACTGATTAGTGTACAGGTAAGTAGTCCTCTACACTGATTGGATTCCCAGAATGACTCATCGTCACTTAATGTCTTATTACTTAATGCGTTATGGGTGCATCAGGGTATATGTATTGAGGAATCAAATCTGGTATAACCCTGTATAGTGGCCGCATATTGCCGGACTACATCATGATCTTTAACTGCGTGGATTACAGCAGTGATGAGTGAACCACTGATTAGTCACCAGGACTGCATTCTGACGACCCTTTAGCAATATACCACCCCATATGTTTGACATAGTGCTTCAATGCAGCACTAGTGAGTTACTACCCAGGACTGCATTCATGCATAATGAAGACCAATAGCATAGTATGTTAAATCACTAAGCGGCCATTAAAGGGTTAAGGGGAAACCTAATGGTTATCACTGAAGTGATTAGTATCTTTAATCACAGCTGCAGGGCAGTGGGGAATCCCCCAGGCAGAACTTCTTCATATCAGAAATACTGCAGTGAATGTGGTTTCACGAGTTGCGTTATTACATTGGGTGGTATTCGAATCTACAGACTGTTTCATCATGAAATATTGGAGTCTGAAGAGGGCTGCACTGTACCTTGTGCCGTCAGTAACCGTTTTCCATGACCATGTTTGTGTTTTAATTTACAACAATATTTACAGGATACCGCCTCAAATAAGTGCAGACCTTGAATAAGGGCAGAGTTCATAAGGGTATTGACATGTCTTTTAAATATCTATAAGCGCTACACAGCCAAAAATGATTATCTAATTTCGAGAAAATAATATAAATAAACTTGCCTGGCGGACGAATGACTAATTTAAAAAGAATTAAAGTCTTAGAGCTATTCAATTATCCGCCAGGCGAAATTATTTATCTCATTTTCTTGGAAAGAGATGATTATTTTCTGCTGTGTAGTCTTGAATGATAGCAGGATAATTGGTACCTTTTAAATTTAGAATTATTAGTGCAGGCTAGCTTATATTCGAGCAACTATGTTGTGATTTAATTAAAATAGCCTATAATATGTCTCACAAAGTACCATACAAACAATGGACAAACCAGCTCAAGCAGACCTTCAGTGTAATGTTCAAGGCTAAAGCAAATCTGAGGATGTCATTAGATCACCAGAAAAAGCACAAAATATTTTTAAGGATGTCTTGTGCCTTTTCTGGTGTTCTGGAGGCTCATTCAGAACAACTGATGTGGTCGTAGGGAACTGGTGATGTGATGAAACCTATTTGACAACCACTAGTAAAATTTCTTTCATAAGATTTCCTATACAAATCTACAGAAAATTAATGTAAATATACCACATTTTTCCAGCTACAAATACCCTTGCCAATTGCAAATATTGCAATATTGACAAAAATCGCAATATGACGACTGACGAGTCTGTTCTGAAAGAGCCTCCCAAGATCGGCCCCAGAGCGGCCCCAGATTGGCCCCAGTTATGCACTTTCAATCCCCGAGTGCGGTTTGCTCATGCGGTGGCGCTATTATAAAGCACAAAAACTCAACCATCACATACAAAATGGCAGAAGTGTTGAACCCGCCCCTATCCCTAATACGAAACCACTAAGTACTACATGACATGAAACCAAGTGAGAAACATGCTGCTGACAATCATTGTACAAAACACTACCACTACACTAAGACTGAATACCTGTCCCGGCTGGAGGGGTACCTTTAAACAAACTCACATCAGCGCCTCCTAGCTATGAAGTGGTTCTACACAAAGGACTGGGGGACGCCATGACGGCTCCTACTGCTTGCCGGGAGTGAATAGGTATATCTTCAGAACCACTGCCTCTGATTCAGCAGCTGACCCTTCAAGGGCAGCATAGTGCTTTAATGGCATGTGCCCTTTCAGTTGACCCCACAAGCTCGATGCATTATAGTGTAGTGTTGTAGTAAGGAATATGATGCATTAAGACGGTGAACACCCAGTGCCAACTTACTCAAATCTGACGGGCATGTCATTTTCCCATACTGCTTTATGTTTTGGACCTTTCACCTAGAACATATATAAACTCCCACCAATAATAACCAACAGTGAGGAGGAGCTCGATCACAGAATGTGATGCATTTAGGCATCATGCAGCCTTTAGTATGATGTATATAGGCATCATGCAGCCTTTAGTATGATGTATTTAGGCATCATGCAGCCTTTAGTATGATGTATTTAGGCATCATGCAGCCTTTAGTATGATGCATTTAGGCATCATGCAGCCTTTAGTATGATGTATTTAGGCATCATGCAGCCTTTAGTATGATGTATTTAGGCATCATGCAGCATTTAGTATGATGTATTTAGGCATCATGCAGCTTTTAGTATGACGCATTTGAGCACCATGCAGCCTTTAGTATGATGTATCTAGGCACCATGCAGCCTTTAGTATGATGTATATAGGCATCATGCAGCCTTTAGTATGATGTATTTAGGCATCATGCAGCCTTTAGTATGATGTATTTAGGCACCATGCAGCCATTAGTATGATGTATTTAGGCATCATGCAGCCTTTAGTATGATGTATTTAGGCATCATGCAGCCTTTAGTATGATGTATTTAGGCATCATGCAGCCTTTAGTATGATGTATTTAGGCATCATGCAGCCTTTAGTATGATGTATTTAGGCATCATGCAGCCTTTAGTATGATGTCTTTAGGCATCATACAGCCTTTAGTATGATGCATTTCGGCATCATGCAGCCTCTAGTATGATGTATTTAGGCATCATGCAGCCTTTAGTATGATGCATTTCGGCATCATGCAGCCTCTAGTATGATGCATTTAGGCATCATGCAGCCTTTAGTATGATGTATTTAGGCATCATGCCGCCTTTAGTATGATGTATTTAGGCATCATGCCGCCTTTAGAGGGTTATATACTAGGTACTGTGTAATAGAAAGACAGGTCTGCCTTGCCTCGTCTCGGTGCGAGCTGCTCCCAGTACCAGACGGGGGAGGAGCTGCCGCCATTGGACATATCCCTCTGTGTTGACACAGACTCCAGCCTCCATTGCTGCCTAACCCTCTCAGGGCTGCGGAATGCTTTAATCTGCCACTCCCTTTGTCAGCATGATGCATGAATGCAGCGCCAGTGGAGAAACGTACCAGTGCTGCATTCATGCATCATGCCGACCCTTTTGGAGGTTATCAACACTGCATGGTCATTACTATGCGTGCATACAGCTCTGGTGAGTTACTCGCAAGGGGTGCATTCATGCACCATGACGACAAGGGGCATACTCTATTCCGGCACCGTGTGGCCCTTAAAGGATTAACAAATGGCCCCTGAGCACGCCATGGAGCTATATCGGCACAGGTAGAAACCCCAGCCAGTAACCTGGGTCAATCTCAGAAAATAACGTATGAGACTGAGGGGGATGGGGTGAGGGAGGCTATATGAGGCTATATAGTAGTGGTGGTGCCGGTAGAGCAGGTTGGGGGAGGGGGTGGTTTGGGAACTTTGAAGGTGGTTTTTATTAGGAAGGTTCACTTGACTATGGAATGTGGAGGCGGTGGTGGAGGAGGAGGAGGGGGGGGGTGAAGAATTACCACCACCCCCCCCACCCCCCCCCCCCACACACACACCCCATTCCGCACGCCTCCCACCCCATCCCCAACACGCGAGCAGCCTTTCAGCCGACGCCCAGCAAGTAACTGCAAATTACTCCAAATGTAGTTTAAGATATTCGCCGTAAAAGCCGTGGGCCTGTCGCCACATTTAACCCTTTAAGGGCCGCGTACTGCAGTAGTGTGCAATGCCTGTAGCCATAGGGCCGACATGATGCATAAATGCAGCCTGGGCGAGTACTCCCTAGTGCTGCATTTAAGCATCGTGCCATCCCTACAGAGAGGATACACACATGAAAGGTCGGCATGATGCATAAATGCAGCGATACATGGCTGGTAAACTTGCCAGATTGCATTGTTACATCATGACGACAAAGGGCATGGCACATTAAAGCACCAGGTGGCCCTAAAGTGGTTAACGAGGCAATCACTTAGACCGGGTTGTGGAGAGCTAATTAATTCGTGCATTGATTTATGCTATTTGCAGTCCATGTAAAAGCACCATTTCTCAATTGATTCCCAATGGAGAGATCCCAACTCGGCACCATAATAGTTCATCAGGTGTTTTATGTATCTAATTAGCACTGGCCAGGAAGGTGTTTCACAAGGAATGTAATGTATGGATTGACTACAAGTGGCTAAATGTCTGTCCATATATGAGAACAGAATATGTTGGTGAACTTGTTCACAAAACCATATCTGCCTGGGTATTCTATGAAATCTTGATTGAAATGGGATGCGATAGAGGATAGCTGCATTCTAGCTCTGTGGAGTAACACGGTGCCTTTATCCATACCCAGAATCGTTTATGTTACAGATATGGTAAAGGTGTCTTGCTGTAATAAATAAGCCAGGGACAGGGTAATTGTCCAAAGCGCCAACGGAGGATAGTGGTCATTGTTCAAGACGCATAACACTTCACAGCTACTCACGCCAATCCATATCTGACTAACATCAACACACAGCAATGTATGCAATATTCAGTCAGGACTGTTTTTGTTCTCTCTGCCACCTGTGGTGGAAGCCATTTATCTTCTGCAGTAGAGGGGTGATCAGAAAGCCTATCTAGGGGATTTAAAATCTCTAATAAAGGCACAAATCTCCTAGCAGATTCCTGGTCTAGACTAAAAGTCAATAGCATGAACCAACAGTATAACACCAATCAATGAATAAAGTTGGCTGTCGTAAGCATTTGTTACAAAATGCCGTATAAGGTACTCCCCCTCTGCTACTGCCTCACCTGGCGGCTATTGAGAAGTCGTCAGATTATGTATGCAAGAATAGAGATTGGAGAGAAGTTTTAGGGCACTTGTCTTTGTATGTCTATATTTGGTCATGTACAGCATTATCTCTGTATGTCCATATTTGGTTATGTACCACATTACTTGTCCCTGGACATCCATATTTGGTCATTTATAGCATTACCACTGATAACTTGTCTCTCTACATCCATACTTGGTCGTGTACAGCATTACTTGTCTCTGTACACCCATATGTGGTCATGTATGTGCCTCTACATGGGTCCCCCCAGTATTGACCGTGTCGCCGTGTCGATCTTTAGCAATAGGGCCGTGTCACTGCGTCGATTTTTATGTGTATAGCATATAAGGGCCTTATAAAGATGCCTATGTCCGTAGATTTTTAAAAGGGCCGTGTCGCCCATGTCGATTTTTAAAAGAGCCGTGTCGCTGTGTCGCCCGTGTCGATTTTTACCCATGTAGAGGCACATGTATAGCGTTACTTGTCTCTGTACACCCATATTTGGTCATGTACAGCATTACTTGTCACTGTACACCCATATTTGGTCGTGTATGGCATTGCTTGTCTCTGCATACCCATATTTAGTCATGTACAGCATTACTTCTCTCTGTACATCCATATTTGGTCATGTAGAGCATTATCTCTGTATGTCTATATTTGGTCGTGTACAGCATTACTTGTCTCTGTATGTCTATATTTGGTCTTGTACAGCATTACTTGTCTCTGTAGGGCTATATTCGGTCATGTACAGCAGCCATTACTTGTCTCGGTATGTCTATATTTGGCCAAGATGCAGAGAGGACGCCCGGAGATGACAGCAGACGACTTGGGGTAACAGCCTCATTAATCTTGCCTCACTCCTGCAGATGGCGCCACTACTACTGCTGCCATAACCCTTTAACGCCCTTTGTCGGCATGATGTATAAATGCAGCACTCTAGTGCTGCATCAGGCATCACGCCGATCTGCAGAATTAATAAACTCCAGAAGTACTGCGAAGACTCACCATGATGCATTCATGCAGCTCTGACAAGTAAAGTGCGAAGGGCTGCATTCATGCATCATGACCACCAAGGGCATCGCAAATCAACTCACTGTGCGGCCCTTAAAGGGTTATGACTTTCCCGCCACAGCACATGCGCAGTTGGATTAGGAACGACCACAAGAAATAACTCTGGCCCTTGGTGACTGTGGTGGCGTCAAATGGCACTGGTTTATATTTATGGTGTGGCTTTAGCAAGTAGACTGCCGCATCCTGTTAGTAATACCCTCAGCACATACAGAGGTCTCAGGATCAGGTTAATGTATCCACGAGGACGCTACTGCTATATAGATTCATCAGCTTTACAGAACCCCCGTCAAATCACAGTATTTATATTCATATTTATATTATTAGAGTTTTATAATATGATACATTATTAGAAATTGAACGAGTAAAGCCCAGGTTGCAATGGTATCGACGATGGGTTTATAGCAGTATGAGCAGGCCTGCCATGGAGACCCTTAATCCTAGCCCTAGGGTCTCTTTTATAACACCTGCCGCATTGGTCAGAAAGAAATAATCGTCAATAGTGTCATTTTTTTTGCAATTGAGGGTACTCCTCATCGTCAATATGTGGTACACGGATACATAATCTGCATGGTTATTAATGTAATTTCTTTTGAAAGAGAGTCCTTATCATGACCGTCAGACCCTAAATTACTTTTTACCCGACGGATACGGCAGTTGTTATAACAGAGACCCCTAGTTGTGGCTTGAGGTGCAACTATAGGCCTACAAAGGATGGTATGCCCCATTATTTGGTAGTGGGAACAATACAAGGTCTAGTGGGTGTGAGATATTCTGTAGCCAGGAATGGTGCGAGCTATCAAGGGTGATGACCTCCCTGCACAGATACAAGCTGCTCATTCCCATACACTGGTGGATAAAGTATATAATAATTTTGTAACTGCCTTTGAATCATGACCAAGAATATACTTGGAAAGTGAATCCTCTGCTTGAGGTTTGAACCCCACAAAGAGGCCTTCTCATCAGTACCTTGCGGCAGAGAGGGGGCATACAACCGGTGGTATGGATATATAGTGCATATAGGTCGTACTTTCCGAGTTTGTCCTTCACTCCCTATGTGACACAATGCTGGCCGTTCAACCTTTTGAGAAGATAAATAAACCTCAGGATATCCACGAGTCTGCGCACGTCGGCCTCTTCCACTGGGCTAGTCATGCGCAATGCTCACCGGAAATGAAGAACACGCAGCGTTTCCTGTTTGATCATTGGCACAGGGTAACTGGCCTCCCGGTGACTGAGGGGCCGCATTGGACGCCGGGAAGGGAGGAAATTATTTACTGCCCTATGTAGCCTTGTAGGTGGTTACAATACATCAAGTGTTGGGCGCTCACCAGTGGCGCTGCCGGTCAACCTATAAATTGTTAAGAGCCGCATACTGCATTAATATACTACGCCACATGTCATCATGATACATGAATGCAGCCCTGGCAACTCTGCTCACCCGTGCTGCATTTGTACATCATACCGACCCTTCAGGCGTGTATCAAACCGGTAGCCTCGGCATCATGCATGAATGCAGTACTGGCAATTAGACCCCATATCAAGGTTTCATTTATTATAAAGTATTAAAGTGGCTCTAGATGGGTCAAATGCGACCTGGCGACCTGGGCTGTTTTGGAGGCGACTTCTGACCTTCAAATAATATAAGCAACCTGGCGACTTTGGGCAAAATTTACAATAGATTAAAGGGTCCATAAAAGCGACTTTGGACCCCTTAATTTCGGCCACTTTCCGACCTTGGGGGGAGGGGTGCTCTGCATCCCCTATTAAAGCACCATGCGGCCGTTAGCGGGATATACACGGCTGCAGGGGTAGGGTTGTGATGAAGGGTCAGCCAGGACGGACCAGAAGGGGCCTTCACTGAGACCCCTACAAAGCCATCCTGACCCCAACTATAGATCAGTGCCCCCGCACGACACCATGCAGTTCCTTTTTTATACCTGCCTTATTTATGTGTGAGCTGTGTTGGCTTTTACATGAGGCCAATGAAGGAGCCGTCAATAGGTCTGTGAGTGTGGGTGGAGGCTCGTCAGGGGGAGTGGGAGTCAGTTGGAGGCCCGAGAGGGGGAATGGGAGTCGGGTGGCTGCTCCCAGACCCCTGACAGGCCTCAAGTGTAGACGGAAACTGGGGGTGCCTGGATGGGTATTGTGGTGGGATTGGTTTATGGGGGATTCGGCTATAGGGACTTGGACGATGGCCAAGTGACTGGTGATCAGGATCCTCTAAGGGGACGGACGTGGGTTATGGCCATGCTTTGGGGATATCCTGAGTCCCTGAAGGTCTAGGATAAAGATGTTCAGAAATTGATGAAACGTCGTAGGGATATATAGGGGAGATGTGTGGGCTGCCCATGCCTTCTAGCAAACACCCGATGGGGAAGGAGGATATGGTATTCTCAAATAGGAAGGAATAAACTAGGTGGGTAGAGGGAGAAACCCAGGAATAGAATTTGAAGTTGAATTTGTATAGCTTGTGTTCACCAACTGGTGTGTAGCATATATATATATATATATATATATATATATATATATATATATATATATATATATATATATATATATATATATATGCTACACACATATATATATATATGTATATATACATACCACAGCTGGCACGGAGAAAAAAAGCATTTCACACCTCCCTTTGCCTGTGGATCGTGTGCGGATTATTAAGATATGTTCATTGCATAAATAAACCAGATATACTTGCTGCCGATTATAGAATGTATGGCACTTCCATATCGCACCAGCGTTATCAAAGGACCCTACCCTGCTTTTCTATGTAATTAGTAGCTGGCTCTATATCAGTGCCACTAGGGGGGGTTGCAGAAGTAATATCATATATAGTATATGGATACGATGGTGAAAGGCCACGGACAGGCACTGCTCTCAGCTCTTACACGTGTACATATCACATCCAACGTCTACTATCAGTCTTTGCCAAAACGTGCCGGACTGTGGGAATGTCCGCCCAAAATGGCTCTGGTCCGGCAGAATGACTAGTGTTGCAGGACCAGATGTCCTCGACATTCTGAGATTTCCAAAACTGAAAGAATTTTTCAAATATTCCAACTAGAACTAAAGTTACAAGTGCTAGAGTGCACACTAATATTCTAAGCAAATTAAAGCAATTATTTTGTTATTATTTCTTTTATAAATGTTATTCTATTTTAAATAGTATGCAAAACCTTGATTTTGGCATCCGGTCCTGCAGAAATCTATCTGGTCCTGCTAAATTGGCTAGCTGCAGGACCGACTGTCCTGCATGCCGAAAAAGTTTTCACGAACACTGTACTATGTGAGCCTTCCCCATTGACACTGCCCTAACCGGGGTCAACGTCTTAGCACTACATCACTTTCATGCAATACGTCCGCCACTATTAGTAAATACAATGTAGGTATTATTCCATGGTTTATAACACTGAAATTGATAGCCATTTCTAATGAGTATAATATGATTGTATATCATTTACGGACATATTTCCATGTAGTATGCATATACTGTGTTGTAAATTGCACCAGGAATAGTAATCTACAGACATTTCGCTGGAAATGTCTTATTTTACATGAACCATGCAATTTGAATATGCGAATGGAGTAATTCTTTAAGTTCTAACAGGAAGGATCTGCTAGAAATTATTACTTTTTGGAGGTAGGTGTACCGGCCGTAACGCAACACTGTGATGCAGTGTTGAGACTTTGCCTGGTGCTATACCTTGTCTGGGGGAACCTGGCGAGGCCGGCAGAGGGCCTTGCTAATGAGTGCTCTGTGGGAATTGTATAGCCTTGGTCGATCATTAAATTGAGATCTCCAATACACCAAACTTCTAACCCCATCATACCCTTCCTCCAGGGTATTTAATTGCAGTCTCAATGGAATTCTCCCTCCTCTCCCCACATTTTATGACCAATAATGACACCACCAAAGCCATAAGGCGGGCCTCCTCCTGTAGGTGCCAAACTTAACACTAATAACGGTACTAATGCCCTCACAGTCAGGGGTCTCGCCAGGATATGCCAGACAAGGTATATGGCGGTTCCCACACACGGGATATAGGGGCGGCTATATGACCTATAACCAATGCTATCCAGCCGCCCCCATGCTCTACCTCCCCTTTGTCCCTGCCGGGCGTCTAAAGCAGCAGGCAGAGAAGTAAGGGAAGGTGTCATTACAGCCCCAGCATGCCCTATGTTCACCCACATCTACACTATATAATGGTGAAACCAAAAATACATCCTTTTATACTGCAAACTAACAATATATTCGACTGCTAATGTACACTACACTGAAATTTCCTATATCTTGTTTTAGTCAGAAGGAACCTTGCTTATAAGGAGCAAATTTGCCTTGCCAAACCCCCTACTTATAACGGGTTTTCACAGTATTACCATAGCGGATACTGTAAAACTGCAATAAAACCTACTGATCATCTACAATTTCTTCTAACAGTTCATGAACTGAAGCTATGTGCTGACTTTTTGTACTGACCAAGGGCTCTATCCTATTACTGGAGAAGGAGGAATGGACTTATCGGAGGTTGAGGTATTATTATTTGATTTATTGATTAAAAACATGGTGAAGTTGTAAAGGATGGGTTTTATAGATATTTACAGGCAGCTCCCGCCTAATTCAAGGTGTAGTCCAGTAGTCTATAACGCCTGAGCCAAACCCCATACTCTATACTACTCACAATCTACTTTACACGCCATAAGCCTAGATACAATGCTATGGTCACTGTGCAGAAACCTATTGGGCTAATTGCAATTTCCCAATAGTTCATAACGGCGGTGACTGTCTTCATAATGAACTGAAAGTGTTTAATACATTGTATATGTAGAGATTTGAAGCTTGTAAAGTTATATATTTGTTATCTGTATAATGTCAGAAGCCTCTTTCGTAACAACTGCGAGATTTGTCGGTGAAAAAGTGACAAGTGATTTAGGGTCTGACGATCATAACGAGGACTCTCTTTCAAAAGAAATTACATTAAAATACATTGAAATATATAACCTATATTATATATTTTAATATATAACAATTACTAGGGTAATTATGTTGGTCTACAATAACAAGTACTGGATACCAAGCATGGGTGGCGTCTTGTTGTCCTGTGTTGGTGGTGAATCATTGGTATTCAAAGTAATGCGCTACATATCTATAGTCAAATCTGCCAATAAAATCACTCAAAAACTGAAACTGAAACATTGCTGCCCCTCCAGCAATAGTGGGAGCGGATAGAGCACTGATACTCCTGGTTTTATACAGGGGAGGTGGGGGTTGTATACTGCCTTGTTATAGATGCTGTAGCTGCATCCTTTTCAATTACAAGTGCCTTCCGAACTAGCATCTAGATGGGATGTCGTAAAGGAGGTGTGGAGCCCCCCACCACCCCCCCCCCCACCCCCCGTGTCCTACACCCCACTCTGTGGCCGCCCATTCCAGCCGTCTACAAGAAGGCCCTCTGGTGCCATTGACAGGAACCTGACTTGAATCCCAGTGCCCACCTCAATCCACTTTAAGGCCAGCATACTGCTGTAATGCATTGAGCTCTATGTCATGAGGCACAAATAAAGCCCCGCATGGTGAGTCTACTGCCTCGGGCTGCATCCATGCATCATACTGCCTCTTTGGAAGTGTATCAACGCGGTATCATCGGCATGATACTTTAATTATGCGCTGGTTAGTAGACTCATCAGCCCTGCATCCATTCATTATGACGACAAAGTAAAGCAATATGTGGTCCTTCAAGGGCTAAGATCACCCTCTAGCCGTGGCTAGACAAGAGAAAGTGATGTAAACCGCCCTAGGTGCCCAGATAGGCTGGTCTGCATGTAGAGGACCGGACGCTGGTGGGACGCTGGTTGGAGCAGCTCAGAGTGGGCTTTGGGGAGCTGCAGCAGCTGCTACCCTACAGCCTCCAACAAAGGTTAGCCTGTAAGGGCCGCATGGTGCTGCAATGTGGTATACCGTATTCGACGTAATCACCACCCTCCCCCTAATAAGCGCCCCCCTCCCTTTTCAGATTTTCCCAATATTTCAATTTGTCACATCAAATTTCTTCTTTTACTGTTATTCACATTTATGTGTAACATGGGACACTTCACACCTGTGCAGGTGTTAAGGGAAAGCCAAGTGTGAAGTCATGGGGCTGTGTAGAAGCATTAATAATTAAGGAGACCATTGAGGTGAGACAACAGTCCTTATATGGCAGCCATGGGGGGCGCTTATTAAAAAAATGAATTTTTGAGGCTGTTTTTTCACTTACAATATTCGGCATGATGCATGAAAATCCTATGCGGCCTTTAAATGGTTAGAAAAGCCAAATATGAATGGTAATGGAAGCTGGCTGATTTGCTGCGTCCCAGGTTGAATGTTTCTCAGTAGGGCCCCTTAGAAATACTTCACAGCCGGTAGAATTTAGCATCGACCGCAGAGCTATCTAGGATGCTGCCAGACTTTGCAGGCCAGCGTGAGAATCTTATATTCCAGACATGGTCTTTGTAGATGTCCTGCTGTACTACTTTTAATTCACAGTAATTGCACCATGTGACTATTTCACTTTGAGCACCTTCCTATGTTTGGGGGTAGGTGGATTTGGCGATGGACGTGGGGTATTATATCGTATATTGGTTTATTTAGACTGAAGATGGTAAGGTCAAAGACCCAAGAGTCCAGTTGATGGTGTTCTTCACAGTTGTTGTTTCATCATATCTAAGACAGGAAAACAAATAATAGAAATAAGGGAATGTTGGATGCCAAATCATGCATTTTGACTGACACACAGTTACGGCTAGCTATGCCACAACTTACCATCCGTCAGTGCCATGGTGTCTTTTCATTTTCGTCCTATGTTTGGGGGTAGGTGGATTTGGCGATGGACGTGGGGTATTATATCGTATATTGGTTTATTTAGACTGAAGATGGTAAGGTCAAAGACCCAAGAGTCCAGTTGATGGTGTTCTTCACAGTTGTTGTTTCATCATATCTAAGACAGGAAAACAAATAATAGAAATAAGGGAATGTTGGATGCCAAATCATGCATTTTGACTGACACACAGTTACGGCTAGCTATGCCACAACTTACCATCCGTCAGTGCCATGGTGTCTTTTCATTTTCGTTTTGACATTGGTAATTCATTAGATCCTTGACACATTCCGGTCTGCAAAAGCCAAATACCAAATGTAACAAATGTCCTTGGATACCACATACAACAGCAGCAGCGGTGGCGTCTTTGTTCTAGAGTTCCCCTATTGTCTCTTAACTCTGAGCTGGATTTATCCGTGATAGCTGGCCTTAATCTGTTTAGCGTGATCTGAATGAGGTGGGAAATCTTACCTCAGTAAGGGCTGCATAGTGTTATAATGTAGTTTCCCGTTGTCATCATGATGCATGAATGAAGGAGGGTCTTTCAGAACAACTGATGCGGTCATAGGTGTGCAAATGGTGAACACACCTGGGGGTCTGATTCAAAACAACTGCCGGCCGTATCTTTCGCGTGAAAAGTGACGAAAAATTTCGGGTTTTGACGATGATGATCAGGTAATTGTCAAAAGTATTTCACAATACATAATGGTCAGAAGTATAAAGTCAACAGGTTGGCCGATCATACAGGTCATTGACCTATTGATTCTTCAAAAGAAATGTAATATAATTCAATCCATGATTTTGACGACCACTCGGTATCCATTCATTTGACGCTGCCGAATGCTCTTGGCCGGTGGAAATTCTATACACTGCAGTATTTTTGAAACTTTCTTTTTATGACAGATACGGCAGTCGTTCTGAATCGATCCCCTGAGGTTAAATCCACCTACTTTGGTGGAGATTACACCAACATAATTACTAGTGGCAGGATTACATAATGGCCATCCCACGCAGAGGTCACTAGGAGGCCAATATTCAGAGTACTCAGAGCACTGCACACTGTAAATAGTTAGAGTAGGTAAGTAGTAGAAGTAACTGTAAATCTACAGTCGACTCTACTGTAGAATGGATTTACAGTAGAATCTACTGTAGATTTACAGTAGATTATACTGTTTACATACAATGAACTGTACACCTACAGTATACTCTACTGTAGACCTATAAAATTTGCAACCAACCTTTTACAGTGCATGCATGTGGGTAGTGCTACTCCAGTGTTAACTCATCATGTTTGGTCATTATACGGAGCCAAGAAAGGACTGGATAAGTTAATCACTAGCGACTAATTGTTCGCCAGTACTCCCTTAGGTCAGGATATCAGTGTACTCCAGTCCCAGCCTTCTAGGGTACAGTCCTTCAGTGCCCCCTACTCTTTGCCATGATGCATGGGCGCAGTTCTGGTCAGAGCTGCATGTATCATGCCAATCATTTTGGGAGTGCATCAACCCAGTACGGTGAGCATGATGCTTGGTTGCAGTCCCAAAGGGTTACTCGTCAGGTCTGCATTCAGCCATCATGACCATGAGGGGTATAGCTCATTTAGATGCTATGCAACTGTTACGATAGGTGCTTCCTCAGTTCTCTGACAGTATTAAAGGCATCATTGCAGGAAGCGGTATTCAGCCTTCAGCATTCAGCTGCTATTAATTGTTGGTAAGAAGATGGATAAAACGCTACACCTTGAGAAAAGCATAAAGAAAAGGCACAAGAAAAGCGGTCATGAACAATTGATGGAGCAGTATAGGTAAATCGGCCAAAGAGCATTTTTTGAATCCTCCCCCCTCCCCACCCACCCCCGTGGGGTGCTAATGTTGTTTTTGTATCCACTCCTAATCCCCCACCCCAGGGGCTCTATTCATAACAATATACGATAGCTCAATAATTCTACGACCACCAAAAAAACATGTCTGTAGGGAAAAGAGGGCAAATTATACTTTTTTACAGGTAGTTGCTAAGGAATCATCCAATGCTGTAGTACAAATAATTTGATATCATTTCACAATGAGATTGTAGGACACATGCCAATAACATAATCATACCACTACCCAGTAAAGGGTGGTTGTAACAATAAGTAATCTAAAAAATAAAGCACTGTATTGTAGATGGACATAAGAACATTACACATACTACGATTAAGGGGTAAATTGTTAGATAATGATTTTCAAAAAATGGGTAATATTGTGAATTTATGAGGCACTCATTCTTACAAGGTAATCCATATGTAAATATCAATCATGACATCTTGGTTTCGTACAAAACAAACCATTATTAAATAATTTTTAGATGGCTGAGATGACTTTAAAATCTGTCTCAGCCGTATGTTGTGAAATGGGCATTTCCTCCCTTACAACCACCATATACAGGTATTCTGTGCAATAGGACAATTGGGAAATTGCTCCAATTTTCTTTTGAAATGCACCCCTTTTTTTTGTATGACAGCATTCTACAATTTTCATGAGATAAGCTAGTCGAATGAGATAAGCCGGTCGTAAGTGTGGTTATTTTTCTCCACCGCTACAACTGTTATTGAGCTGTCGTAGGTTTGACACAAAATGACCCCTAGATGATCAGCAAAGGTCGTAGCAGTAAAATAGCCCTCAATCGTGTAGAAACTTATGAATCGAGCCCCTGGTGTTACAAAAGGAGCAGTCCCTAAAGTAGGTCAGGATAAGGGATATAGAGACATTATGTGGTGATGGTATGTGAGCTGGGATGTATCCATACAGCGGCCTACATGTCCATACACCCCGGGCCCCTCCACCCTGAGTGTTGGCCAAACACAGCCTTACCTACAGGCTTTGTTTACTTTAACCCTTTAAGAACCACTTGGTACGTTAATGCCCTTTTGTCGTCACAATGGGTGAATGCAGCCCTGGTGAGTAACACGCCAGGGCTGCATTCATGCATGACGCCAACATGAGGTTCATAAGCTCCCAAAGGGTCGGCATGATGCTTGAATGCAGCTCTAATAACTCACCAGGGCTGCATTCATGCATCATGCTGACCAAGGGCACACCATGTTCCAGGACTATATGCTCCTTACAGGGTTGGCGGCAAGGCACTGGGGCCTCCTCCAGGCAGTGAGTGATAGGGAGGCGGGGTGGGGGGGGGGGGGGGCACTCTCCCAGCACAGACTCAGATAAGGCTCTGCCCAAAGGTTTGGACTATGGGATTCTTTTATGGAAGAAGGGGGGGGGGGATATGGTACTACTTGCCTGCTCTCCTATCCCCATCACACACTTCAGTCTCCATACATAATAAATAGTTCCCAGCAGTATGTTCAATTTCCACCATAAAACATTATCAATATTTATAATTCTGTCTTTTTAAACATTTGTTCTTCATACATTCCTTTAAATATTTAAATAGATTCCTAGTTGTAGAAATAGTTGTTTTTTAAAAGTATGGCGTAGGCAGGTTTTCAAGGTAATCCGCCGCATTTTGGCAGAGAGGAGGTAGTGCTGGTAAAAACGTATGAGAGAATCTGCTAGGATTGCTGCAGGGCAGGCAGGTTGATGAAGACGGAAGGCCCTGGTGTGTGGGATCAGGGATCCAACCAGCAACAACACAAATAACCAGCACCGCCTCCAGGGGGCTGTTACACAACACAACGTAAAAAAAAAAGCGCTAAAAGTGGCGTTTCAATAACATTGTTTTTCAAGGGGGTGTTAGAGAACAAAATTTATGTTACAGATTTTTTTATGTTATGGACGTTTTTTAACCCCTCTAACTACTGCTAAATGGGCTAAATCACCCCCTGCCCTTTGTTTACAAACTCACCGGCCGTCAGCTTGTATGACCGTAATTCCGAGGGATAGTTTGGCCACTTAGTAGATACCTGTCAAAGCTGTGTGCGGATTATGTCAGGAGGACGAGCAGTAACCAAGCAGTAACCAAGCAGTACCCAAGCAGTACCCAAGCAGTACCCAAGCAGTACCCAAGCAGTACCCAAGCAGTAACCAAGCAGTAACCAAGCAGTAACCAAGCAACAACCAAGCAGTAACCAAGCAGTAACCAAGCAGTAACCAAGCAGTACCCAAGCAGGAGCCAAGCAGTAACCAAGCAGTACCCAAGCAGTACCCAAGCAGTACCCAAGCAGTAACCAAGCAGTAACCAAGCAGTAACCAAGCAGTAACCAAGCAGTAACCAAGCAGCCTGGTTGGCGTTGTCTGTTACCAGCCTCTGTAATCTCATAGGGACAGGTGTCTCTCTGACACTAACCCTTTAAGGGCCGCATAGTGCCTTAATGCGCTATGTCCTTTGTCAGCTTGATGCCTGGATGTAGCCCTGGCAGAGACCTGTCGCTAGACCTGCATTCATGCATCATGCACACCCTCCAGGAGTGTATCAAACCCATAGCGTCGACAGCATGCTGGATTGCAGCACTGGTAAGTTACTCACTAGGGCTGCATTCATACATCATGACGATAAAGAGCATACCACATTAACGCACTATGCGGCCCTTGAAGGACTATAATGTGCTCCATGTGGGTCGGGCCTTGGTCCTTGTATGGGCTCAGTACCCCATACCAAAGGGCAATGGGAGATGGAGGAGGGGGAGGGCCCAGTAGTATCAGGTTAAGTATGGGACAAAGCACCCTCCTGTGCATTGCTAATAGCTCTTTGAGGGCAGCATGGTGCTTTATGGATTGTACCATCATAATGCATTAGTTCAACCCTTGCGAGTTACTCACCAATGCTGCATTCAGCTCTGAAAGGTCAACATGGTTCACATAGAGTCGCCGACATTATGCACCAAGACGGCAAGGGACATAGCACCTTGGAGTACTATGCGGTCCTTAAAGAGTTCGCTCGCCAGAACGAGGCTATATAATGCTGAGGAGGTGTTAGGACGGCGTAAACAGGATATGTGTGTGATTACCCGGTACCACCCCCCCCCTGCCCAACTGACCGCTAGCTGACCACCACAGGTTTCTACCAGACCTCAGTTTGACCATGGTCATCTTACGACCTACCCTCAGACCCGGGGCCCGATTCAGAATGACTGCCGTATCCGTCGGGTAAAAAGTAATGAGAAATTTTGGGTTGACGATGACGATCAGGTAAATCGCAAAAGTATTTCACAATATATAATCGTCAGACGTATGAACTCAACAGGTTGGCCAAACATCATTAAAGAGAAATTTCAATACAATACAATAAATCTTGTGCAATACCTAATAAATTATGTTTGAGAAGCATATCAAGACGGCAAGGCACCAGTCATTTGCTTTTTTGACGATTTTTATGGGTACGGCAGTTGTTCTGAAAGAGCCCCCTGCAGTGTCTTCAACAGGCTCCATGGTATACACTTCAGTCATCTAGTGCTTGCTGTGGACACTGCAGGTCTGAGGGGACATTGGGTGTCACACCTTTCCATTGTACCATACTGCCCAGTTACTCACTAAGCCAATTCCTACTTCCTAGACCACCTAAAACCCTAGACGTCAGCCTACAGTGGACGCATAGGAAGAAAATCGTTATCGGGGAGGAGCAAGGTGGCATATTGCAAGGGGGTAGTCTGTAAGTCAACCCTGCGATCCAGGAGTCGACATCGGCACCTGAGACTGGATTCTAGCTTCTTTCTACACCGACCTAACTACCTATGTTCCCTGGAACAATTAATGGAATTGTCTGTTAACACAAACTAGTTTAGGTTAGTATAAGCATTAGGGTTGTAGAACAAGGATTCATCATGTACAATTTTTGACATAATCAGCACGTCATAATCCCGGGGGTCTGGAAGGGAAGGCCGGTGTGGGGGAAAGGGTAGTACAGTCATACACGTAGATGACCAGTGACTATCTCATTCTCCCTATATATGCTGATACATTTAAAACCCAACATAGAGCAGGCACACGGCACTGTTCATAGGCTGTGCCAATTTATGTATTCATATGTTGGATATACACACACAATAGTTAATGTAGGTACACAGTAGAATCTACAGTAGATCTCAGTAGAATCTACTGTAGGTCACAGTATAATCTACTGTAGATCACAGTAGAATCTACTATAGATTGAATAGTAAGTATAGGTACCCAGTAGAATCTACAGTAGGTTTACAGTAAACTCTACTATAGAATGGATTTACAGTAGAACCAGTAAGATATTCTGCACAACTACGGTAGATTCTACAGTAGCTTCTACTGTATAGATCTACAGTAGAATCTACTGTACACCTACAAAAATGGCAACAACCATTTGCCAGTGATATGATATATAAGGCAGTCACCGTTTGCCTCCATAGATGCGCTATCCTATCGCCTATACAGATAGCGTTATGTGGGATGCTGCTGTGGGGAGTGAGTGGGCGTGGGACGGGATAAAGTGGTTACCATGGCATCCCCGACTACCTGATGGTCCATCCGGGCCGCGGGATGAACGCGGGATGAACGCAGACAGAGCTATATACAATGCGGCTACAGAAATTGTCATTAACTCTTCAAGGTCCGCAAAGTGCTTTAATGCACTATGCCCTTTGTTGTCATGATGCTTGAATGCATTACTGGCGAGTCAATCCCCAGGGCTTCATTCATGAATGCATCATGGTTGATCTTATGGTGTTGATCAACTATTACAGGGTCGGCATGGTGCCAGAGAATGCCTCATGGGAACAAATGCCGCTTGAATGGTATCATTAACGGGTTAATACTTAGTAAGATGAACGCTCCCCGGCATCCCTTGTTTCAGTACCACTAATGTATACACCTCCCCGTGTATAATGTCCAATCTCACATCTGTCGCTAAATACTATAATTCACCCGAGTCACTGTCCCCTAGCGCAGTCACTCCCCGAGCACAGATAAAAGAAAACACGCCATATACTTCCAGCGGCGGGATTGAGAGTGAGAGGAACACTAAACACAACAATAAAACAAACCGTCAGCCATAAAATATGCAGTGCACAGCAAAAAGAGAACGGCCATGTATCATGTCTAGTTTGTTAGCGTTCACAGGGGGTAGATTTCACTGCGTTGTGGTCTGCTGTAATGGATGCTTTAACCCTTTACGGACAGCGCAGTGCTTTAATGCATTATGAATATTTGCCATCATGAATGCAGCCCTGGTGAGTTACTCTCAAGGGCTGCATTTACAGGGTTTGTGGCACATTAAAGCACCCTGCGGCCCTTACAGGATCAATGGCACCCTAACCCAGTAAGGACACAGATTCAGCATGATGCTTGGATGCAGCCCTGGTGAGTTACTCTCCAGAGCTGCATTCATGTATCATTGCAACCAAGGGCATGATACAGTAAGGCATTATGTGCCCTTAACGTTTTAAAGCACTCTGCGGCCCTTACAGGGTTAATGGCACATTAACCCTTCAAGGATGGCATTATGCATTAATGCTTCATACCCATGAATGCAGCCCTGGCGAGTAACTCACCAGGGCTGCATCCAAGCTTCATGCTAGGTTGGGGCACTCCCGTAGAGTCGGCATAGTGCACCAATGTAGCACCGGCGAGTTACTCGCGGGGCCTGCATTGGTGCATTATGACGACAAATGTAATCTTATAGCTACGTCAGTCGTTAAACAATTAAAACACTCTGCGGCCCTTACAGGGTTAATGGTTTCCCTACTTCCGGTAGTATGGACGGGATGCGGCCAGACACTGGCCTCACCCACCAGACTATATTACAGCAACACCGAATCTGACCAAATTCAATAAAGCAAATGAAATTTCACCACTTCTGTTTCTCTTATAATTTGATAAAAATGATAATCTTAATATGATCGAATAAGAAAAAAGATTAAATCTAATTCAATTCGATTATTCAGGTTCTTTGCATGAGAGCAGAGAATAATAAACTGCATGGGAAAAGTGCAAGGCAGGAAGACAATACTATCTTGCTTCTTTCCTATCCCCATCACACACTGCAATATGAGTACGTAATTATAAGAAAATAGTCCCAATGTATTCAATGTTCATCCCTCAGTCAGGCAGTCTGCAATATGCAGAGGCAGAGATGAAGTACTGTGGGTAGTAGTCGATTTTAGAACTGGTGTTGCTGTACAACATGATATACTGCAGATCTACAGCATAAAATTATGTATTTCTGGTTTACAGAATTACATACTGTTCATCTGCCATCATCTACTGTAAAACCCACACACAGAAGGTCGTGGTTAGGTTTTTCCTTAACCCATTTGACATGCAATTCCACCAATATTGATATAGAAATATTAGATAGTGAATATTTGAATACATAATTTTGTATAAATCAGATGTTTATCCCTATTTCAACAGTCTACCTATTGTGCAAAGGGGAGACTCGGGCCCACAATCTCCAAATTGTGGATTACAGTAGGTGAATTTGTAGCTCAATAGTATGTGATACTGGAAACCAAAAATTCCTCCTTTCTTTTCGAGGTGAGCCTAGGCTTGCCTTTGTCACTTCTTGCATTGTCCATGCTGTTTGACTTGGTTTAGCGTGGAGTATTTGTAGTGGAAATGATCATTCAATGGCATTGCTACCTGTGGGAGGAGCGGCTCACTTTCTTCCAAGGGATATTACCAATTTTAATTTACTGTGCAGCTACAGTACTTACTTCTAACAGTGCGCCTTGGTGACGGGTGAGACGATAGTCAGCAGCAGGGAGTGATATGCAGTAATGGGTGGGCATTAATCAAACCAATGGACGCCAATAATTGGTCAGCGGGGGTTCAGCCACAGAGCAATGTAAATATGCATCGTCAGCTATTTAAAAGTACCTGGAATCTAGTCCGTCCATTTAGATTTATCTATGTGGTTCATAGTGTGTAAAACTGATACAGTTTAGTGTGGAATACTGTTTTTTTCCTAATAAGGTAAGTTTTTTTCCTAATAAGGTAAGGTCAAATTCTCAAAACTGCATCATTTGTTTTCAATGTGCCCATTAATATGTCAATATGGGGGCAGGGGGAGGAGGTGCAGAAGGGTCTCCCTCAACCGGAAAGTCCCCAAAATTAGGTACCCCAGGGCACAAAGTCCCTTTTTATACTATCTTTACTGCAGCCAAATTTCTCCAAAAGTCTCCAGGTCATTAAATTATTGTACTAGGTCGCCAGGTCGCCAGGAAAACAGCCAAGGTCGGTTTTTACCCCTCTGGAACCAAAATCTGACCCTTTAAACAAAGAAAACCTGAACGTAATACACTACTTCTTACGGACCAAGGGTGTTTATGAGTACCATAGAATTATTTCAAATTTATTAATCATTTCTATAAATAAGTTGTTGGTCATTTTAGTGTAATAAAATTGTCATGATAAAACGTTAGATTTCGGTGACAGCTAGCTGACGACTTGCATAAACAGTGCTGCGTTCTGAGGCTTTGTGCCTTTTTGTATACTTTCAATCTCGGCTGCTGGGGTTTGATTACCGTACAACACGGTGTCCCATTCAGCGGGGTGGGTCGCATTTCCCGTTAACCTTTGCAAGTTGTCATTGTGCATCGATTAATCTGTTAAGGACAGCATGATACCTTGATTCATCATGCCCTTGGTCGGCATGATGCACAAATGCAGCCCTGGCGAGTACTCGCCAGGGCCACACTCTTGCATCATGCCAACACTTCCGGAGTATAATCAGCCCCGTAGGGTAGGCATGATGCTTGAATCAATGAATGCAAACTCGCCAGGGCTACATTTATGCATCATGACGACAGAGGACATAATGGATTAAAGCCCTGTATGTCCCACCAAGGGTTAACGATCATATTTCTATTCAGTAATGATCATGAACAATGTCCCAGGGCAGCCTTCATAATTGCTGAATGAAAAAGTATCTCTCAAAGGCCGACTTCCTGAACTTTAGTTACTCCTTGCACTCAGCAGCATATTCATTTTCAAATGACCCTTGATACACGTGCCAATTAAGACCAAGTAAATCTTCTTTATTTTATCTCATCCACACTATATCATCGACACAAGATCTTTTAAAAATGCACTGGACAATATCAGTAAAGGCTTTGATATTTATGCACAAAACGAGAACAGTACAGGCTGAAGGAAACCCAAGATGTTCCCTCCACTAAACTGACATTTATCTTTATATATAATCAAGCTTAATGTGTCCAAAGGTTCACACTGGTTTCTCATCACCAATGACTGAAAAATCTGACGAGGTAGCCTTTCTTTTTGGGGCTTTTTTTAATCCGCGGGCTAAAATGTATAAGATGAAATACATTTTTGGGGACCAAAATTCACATTTTAGTAGTTAAGAATTAATTGATCTTTGAAAGTGGGGAAAATGTATGTTATTTCTATTCCACTGCATTGCTGTCAGTATGAGCTTTAATTTGATACCAAATATGCCCATGTTTGTCCATTTTTATTAGCTCTTTCATAAAAGATTAGCAAAAAAATACCGTTTTCCTCAATATTTGAATTTTATGATACGCGGTGTGATGAGAACCCTTCTTTTTTTTTAAGTTGCCTAAAGTATGGAAACATGTCTCACGCTCTACGACTGGACTGGTGCTCAGGACCCTCAACCAGAAGTATGAGGAAAGTGTTTAAAGAACAATTTAATTTCTCATTTCCCAGGAAACAACAAGTCTGGGATTTGATTCACCTGGATGTGAATCATAACAGTTGCGACCAGGGGGTGACGGAGCACCTTGAATTAACCCTTCCAGGGCCGCGATTTATTTTAATGCATTATGCCCTGTATTGTCATGATGCATGCATGCAGCACTGGCAAGTTACTCACCAGAGTTGCATTCATGCATCATGCTGACGACATTGGGTTGAGACATCCCCATAGGGTCGCCATGATGCCTCTAGTGAGTGTAAACCATCAGGGTTGCATTCATGCATCATACCGACATGGCGCTTTAAATATAGCACTATGCGGCCCTTAAAGAGTTAAGCGGTGACCCTGGAGACAAGCTATAAGCCCCACACCACCCCCTGCCGCAGCGGGTCCCGCCTGCCAGCATCCAGTCAGTGGATAATCCATCATTACTGCAGATTAATAATGAAGGCTCGTGTTTAGCCCGTGTTTTACTCTAATGGCTAGAGCCAGCAGAGATGGATGCATGCGGCAAGCCCAACCAGGCCTATAGCTAGCATCTATAACCAGTTAAAACCCTTGGCCAATGTGTTAATGCGTTGTATCCTTTGTCGTTATGATGCATGAATGTATGATGATGACCCTATGGGGCTGATACACTCCCAAAGGGTCGGCATGAAGCACCAACGCAGCACCGGCGAGTTACTCACCAGGACTGCTTTGGTGCATCATAAAGACACGTGTTACATTTTAGGGACATAATGTTGAGGACTGTATGTCGATAAAAGGCAACATCTACATGTCGGTATGATGCACCAATTCTCTGTAACATCGCATTTCTGCATCATTCTGACCCTTTGGTAGTGTCTTACCCCTGAATGAATACAGCACTGGTGAGTTACTCGCCAGAGATGTATCCATGCATTATAATAACAATGGCATAGTGCATTAAAGCACTAGAGAGCCCTTAAAGGCCTATTTAATGAATGCTGCATGAACTCTGCCATGCTCCCGGGTGGCCTGTCCAACTACATTACACCAATGACGAAACGACCCCATCCAATGAACAATTTTTAAAGATATTCAATGAGTCTGTTGTGACTAGCTGTGACTGGAATTGGAAAGGAGAGGAAATACCTGTTTTGTAAGTGATTCTACAAACACTGATAATAATGGGCCTGGAAATGTTAGTCACTACGGACTACGTTTCTATAGTCACGTGAACGTAGAAAAAATGGCTATACCTAGTTAGTCACCTATGTCTAATGTAAGTTAGTCATATAGTCAACCTATAGTCAGCCATTAAATCGGCTGGTTTGGGCTATATAGTCAAGTGACTATGAATTTAATGGTTTCATGGTCTAAAGTAGTCACTACGACTAATAGATATAGTCAATCATGAGAAATAAGCGAAAGGCAGGTCAAGGTTCAGAAGGGTAGAGCAAGGCAGAGCAAGGCAGAGTAAGGCAGAGCAGAGTAATGGAAAGTAGAGCAAGAGTAATGTAGAGTATAGTAGGGTAGATCAAGGCAGAATAATTTAGAGCAGGGCAGGGCAAAGCAAGGCAGAGCAGAGTAGGATAAGGCATGGCAGGGGGCAGGCTAGGATAGGTAGGGCAGGTGACAGACTAGGATAAGGCAGGCTAGGGGACAGGCTATGATAAGGCAGGCTAGGATAAGGCATGACAGGGGACAGGCTAGGATAAGGCAGGGCAGGGAACAGTTAAGGATAAGGCAGGGTAGGGGACAGGCTAGGATAGGGCAGGGCAAGGGACAGGCTAGGATAAGGCAGGACAGGGGACAGGCTAGGATAGGTAGGGCAGGTGACAGGCTAGGATAAGGCAGGACAGGGGACAGGCTAGGATAAGGCAGGCCAGGGGACAGGCTAGGATAGGGCAGGCCAGGGGATGGGCTACGATTAGGCAGGGCAAGGGACAGGCTAGGATAAGGCAGGGCAGGGAACAGGTTAGGATAAGGCAGGGTAGGGGACAGGCCAGGCTAGGGCAGGGGACAGGCTAGGATAAGGCATGACAGGGGACAGGCTAGGATAGGTAGGTCAGGTGACAGGCTAGGATAAGGCAGGACAGGGGCCAGGCTAGGATTAGGCAGGCCAGGGGACATGCTAGGATAAGGCAGGCCAGGGGATGGGCTAGGAAAGGTCAGGGCAAGGGACAGACTAGGATAAGGCAGGACAGGGGACAGGCTAGGATAGGTAGGGCAGGGGACAGGCTAGGATAAGGCAGGACAGGGGACAGGCTAGGATAAGGCAGGCCAGGGGACAGGCTAGGGCAAGGCAGGCCAGGGGATGGGCTACAATTAGGCAGGGCAAGGGACAGGCTAGGATAAGGCAGGGCAGGGAACAGGTTAGGATAAGGCAGGGTAGGGGACAGGCTAGGGCAGGGCAGGGGACAGGCTAGGATAAGGCAGGACAGGGGACAGGCTAGGATAGGTAGCTCAGGTGACAGGCTAGGATAAGGCATGACAGGGGCCAGGCTAGGATAAGGCAGGCCAGGGGACAGGCTAGGATAAGGCAGGCCAGGGGATGGGCTAGGATAAGTCAGGGCAAGGGACAGACTAGGATAGGTAGAGCAGGGTACAGACTAGGATAGGACAGGGAAAGGGACAGGCTAGGATAAGGCATGGCAGGGGACAGGCCAGGATAAGGCAGGCCAGGGGACAGGCTAGGATAAGGCATGACAGGGGACAGACGGGACAAGGCCTAGCAGGTGACAGGCTAGGATAAAACAGGGCAGGTTACAGGCTCCTGTGTAAGCCTATTATGCTCTGTCAGTCTAGACATACACTGTTCATGTATTTCCATGTTATCAAACTTTGAACAAAATACCATGATTACTCTATCAAACATGAGAACTCATGCACCCTAGAACATCTTAAGTTGTCATAGACAACTGTAACAAAAACATATAACAAGCAGGGATATCCATAGAACAGTGGTTTGGAAGAGGATGTGCCTACCTGAAGTCCATGGACCATTCAAATTTGAATCCTAACTGTTTCCTGTGCACACATTCCTGTGACATCATCAATTTGTGTGATCCACATATAGTCACTACTGACTATGTTATGACTAATATGTGACTAAGTTGTATAGTCCCCTGACTACGGGGGTCAAAATATGGTGGTATAGTCACTACTGACTATAGGTATTATTATCAGTGTAGATTGGATTCTACTCCAGGCCATACCTCATGCTTATCGTTAAACCCTTAAGGGCCACATGCTGATTTAAAGCAGTACACCCTTTATCTTCATAATGCATGAATGCAGCCCTGGTGAGTTACTCACCAGGGCTGCATGCATGCATGATGCCGATCATATTGGGTTGAGACATCCCCATAGGGTCGTCATGGTGTATGAAGGCAGTCTTGCCAAGTAGACTCTCCGGGGATGCATTCATGCATCATGATGGCAAGGGGCATAGCCATTTTCTATCCCAATAGATGATCCATAACACATGTCGCTAAAAGATAACATTTGTTGGCACGGAGCACAAATGCAGCTCTGGCAAGTAACTCACCAGTGCTGCACTGGTGCATCATGCCAAACCCTACGGCAGTGTCTCGACCTTGTATGGTCGGCATGATGCATGAATGCAGCCCTGGTGAGTTACTCGCCAGGGCTGCATTCAAGCATCATGATGAATTAATGCATTATTTTATCCTTAAAGGGTTAGGCAGATTGAATAGAGAATGGATGGGTGTGAATCCGATTGAATCGGGGATTAGTACGGAGGCAGCTGGAGTTCTGATAGAGAGGCCATGGGACAAAACATTGAAAACATCCATTGTGAATTCAGCAGTTCTCATAGTGCACTGTTCAACCAATAAACACAGTCCTGAATAAAACAAGGATGATATTGGATGTAGGGTTGCTTAACCTGTTACATGAAATAGACATTGAACACTGCTTAACAATGGTATCTCATTATAAGTGCCCTTGGTCATTTTAATCAATATCAAATGAAATTTTCGAAAGCAGTTTTCTTGGGAAGTGATTTGCTCCAATGTGTTTAGATGCAAAAACTAAAGGAATCAGGTTTCAACATCGTAGTATGCATTACTTTTTCTCAAAGAAAAATGGTTTCATTTCGATTAACAGCACTGATCACTACCCTGTTCTTTATGATATATCCAAAAACAGTAGCTGTACGTTTTTATCATTACAGAAAATACATTTTCTACAAACACAAAGCAAGGTCTGACAACACTAAATGCTTGTGAATAGCTACCATATGTCAATGTGTAGGAATGAGCTTGTTGTTGGCGTGGAGCAGGTTAGGGAGAGGTCCTTTTTAACAGGGGGGGCAAAGAATATGAACCAGTCGATAAGGTCCACGCATTATTATTATCAGGCGTGACGAATGTTAACCCTGCCGACGGAGGGGGTGGAGTAAAGGATTTGGACATAAATCCTCACCTCTTGCTGGTGGGGGTGACTTGCTATTTCATTTAAATCCCCCCCCCCCTGTTGTTAGAAAATGAAACTAAATTCGAACCCAGTGGAGAGCCAAATAAAAAATTGAATCGAAACAATCTAATCTGAACATGAATCCTCCCCTCTTCCTGGTGGGGGAAACTTGCTATTTCGTCTAAATCCGCCCCGTGGTTACAAAATGAGCAGCCCCTTAGCCCGAGGTGGCGGCCGGAAACGTGAGTTGTTGCTGAGTACGAGGGGAGCAGCTCGGAGTAGGGAGACGGACGGAGACAGATGGCCGCTCCGTCCCGGTACTCTGTCTATGTCCGGGCTAATAGAGACCGGCCACTGACCTCCCACCACCCGCACACCACAGGCTTAAACTGAGTAGTATGCTCAAGCTTACAGTTGATGACTGTATATAGCACAAGGTATGACTG
Source organism: Harmothoe impar (assembly GCA_947462335.1). NCBI lineage: Eukaryota > Metazoa > Annelida > Polychaeta > Phyllodocida > Polynoidae > Harmothoe > Harmothoe impar. Next base: position 92,247,916 of record OX381705.1, read on the forward strand.
TTATGTGGCTCCATCTGAAGTATAAAGATGATGGTGGACTAAGCAGTTTGTATATTGCCAACCAGCCGGCGCTAATGTCTATGTCCAATTACCTGGTACAGCAGGGAAATATAGGGTTGAAAGATGATGGGTGTCTAGCTCTGTCATACCTTGTGCTATATACAGTCATCTACTCCTAGCATAAGCATTCCACTCAGTTTAAGCCTGTGATGCACACTGCGCCTCTCACTGCGCCTCTTTAATCCAGTAAGGGAGTGGTCATTTTTAACAGCACGGGGGGGGGGGGGGGATTGTTGATTTGGGGGCCCAAATAGTTTTAGTCACCTTAAGAGGGGGCCAACAAATTGTTTTCTCATGTTCGCACAAAAGCTTTTCCACCTCTTCCATCATTCTCATACATTATGCGTTCATCCCAGGCGTTCATCTCAGGCGTGGCTAATACCGGGTCTTAAATGCTTGTCTCCTCTTGGTTGACTTTGAGAGTAACTGTATCATAGCATCACTAGTAAAGCTCAAAGCTGTCGGCCGCTGTAAATTTTAACCCTCTTGGGGGAGGGGAAGAACCAAAGAAATTTTAAAATGTTAGCATGCCCGCAAAAAAGTGCTACTGGCCCTCTCCTGTTTGAAAGAAAAGACCATTCCCTAAAGGTCGCATAGTACTTTAATGCGCTATACTCTTTTCTCGGGATCATCCATGAATGCAGCCCCCGCGAGTAGCTCACCAGGGCTGCTTGAATCCATCATGCTTACCTTTTGAGGGTGTATCAACCCTGCATAGTCAGCTTAATGCTTGAATGCAGCATTACTCACCAGGACTGGATTCATGCATCATGATGACAAAGGGGATAGCACAGTTAAGTACTTCGCGGGCACTGACCGCTCACCCCAGCTACCCCAGCCACCCCAGCCACCCCAGCTACCCCAGCCACCCCAGCCACCCCAGCTACCCTGGCCACCCCTCCTCTTTAAAAACAACCATCCGTCATGAAGCAGTGAAACCACCCCTCACAGCCGGGGCTACAGACGCATGGATGGATGCTCTCACTGTGGTGCCTGTACATTCTGTTTCCCTCATACTCTTAACCATTAGGACGCATGTCTCTAAAAGATTACATTTGTCGTGAGTAACTCGCCGGGACTGCATTGGTGCACATGCCGACCCCATATGGTTGGCATGATGTATGAATGCAGCTCTGGTGAGTTACCCGCCAGGGCTGCATTCACCTTTTTACATTACTGGAGATACACAATTATATATAAATGTCAGTCTCAATTAAAGTAATCAGATAGTGGATCGACAAGTGATGTAGCCCTTTATATTTCGATGCACATGTAACCATGAGTGATGCAACTGTATAGGATAAGGATAGACACCTGTCTCACCAGATCAATACAAGTTGAATGTCTATGACCGGGTGACCTCTTTCACCAGGTGACCTCTTTGACTGGGTGACCTCTTTGAGCGGCAGGCGTGAAAATGCATATTTATAATTATAACCAAATTGAAATAAAATTTGTAATAGAGGTAGTGTTAAAATATGCGTTAACTTTTTCCCAGCATTTCTGCCATTTTGATGCTTGCCAGTCAAAGGAGTCACCAGGTCAAAGAGGTCACCCGTTCATAGACTATCAACTTGTATCGATCTGGTGAGACTTAGCCTTCACATTATGGGGGATACAGAATGCCAAGGCACAGCAGTTGGAACGGCCATACAAGGGGTATAGCCGATCAGACAAACAAAGCTCTAAACCTCGACCCGCTCATACATACGTAATGCCACCTCAATGACAAGGATAGACGTTCAAAGTGATAACCATGTGTTCATGGAGAAGAATCTAGCAGGCAATAACATATACCTGTCTACTTTTTTCCTGAGAGTATTTTCGCCGCCAGTTAACCCGTCAAGGGTCGCATGGTGTATTGTGCCCTTTCTTGTCATCATGCATTAACGTGGCCCTGGTGAGTGACTCAGCAGTGCTGCATTCAAGGATCATGGTGACCCTATTTGGTTAAAACACTCCCAAAGGGTCGGTATGACATGTGAATGCAGGCCTAGTGATTAGACTCACCAGGGCTGCATCATGCATCATGACGATAAAGGGTAATTGGCATTCTATAGGACTATGCGGCCCTTTTTAAAGGGCTATGTAAGTATTTCTATTTTGCCCGCGGGTATTTTCAGCGTCAGTTAGTCTGGTGGGACCTGTGTGTGTCGTGACTGGTCCGCCAGTGTTCATGATGTCTGGCTCTCGGGCTCTGGCGGAGGGGGGGGGGGTGCAACTGCTAAGTGTAGGGGAGGGTAGTCACTGGCTCTTTGAGTTTAGATAGCAACTGCCGCCCTACCGCCCTCCTTATCACAGTTTCCTGACATATGACTGCCCCCCTTATCAGGATCTATGGTGGTTATGGAATCTGACCGCCACTGTTTTCTCAGGCCTGACAGTGTCTAAGACCAGTGGGTAGCCTAGTGCAAGCCTATTCCTCTCACAACTGTAACAAATTCACTTTCAGTAAGAAAAAACACCACTCAATTTAATGTTATGATTTTGACCACCCTACTTATGAGGGTTTTAATTACATCTGACCGCCCCCCTCCCCCTTTCAGGAATTTGACTGTCAGCGCTCATGACAGGCGTGCTGCAGTGGTTATCCACTCTCTCAAATGCCAAATACCATCAGGAATATCTCATAGCATCAAACACACCTTTTAGGCCCTTTAGTTTAAATGTAACAAAATTCGTCCATAAGGACTATGTATTTATACTTTGCATCATCTATGTTTCATTCAAACACCTGAGCTGAAAGATTTGTAAGACATGCCCAAGGCTAAACATGATTTTCCAGGATAAATAAAAGAATTTTCAACTTCAACTTCAATTTAAATTTATAATAGAGTACCCCCCCCCCCCCCCGGGTATCACTGCTATCAACCATGATAATTACACTTAGCGGTCAACCGTCCAACCGCCAAGATTATCAGAATACTGCTGGGTTCATCAAACACATAGCTATATGAGCCAATTCTTATTGGATTTTCAAGTGGTTTTATTGATAAACAGTTGTATGTACTTATTTGAAATGTCTCTGTGACGGCGGAGAGTATTTTGTACTAGGGATAGGGATATTCTGATACAGGTAGCAGTTAGACGGTTGAATGCTACCATAAAAGCTCGCCTATAAGTCAACCTCACTTATAAGTGAAATTGGAAGTTTGGGGGAAAAAATCTACCTATAGCAAAATACTTTGAACTTTTGGAAAACCTAACTTATATGCCGAACAGGAGTTTCAGATTTTTTGGGGGGTTAGACCCCACCCCAGACCCCCTTTAACTTAAAGAACCTTTTGCCCAGCAATATTGAGTATCGTTTATGATATTCTCCCATTATTACGACTTCTTCCTACTTGAAGAGAAACAGGCAGGTCTTATAGGAAAAAGGAATCCTTTAAAAAGGTGTATTTTGCATTTATAGAATTAATATGTTCAGGTCTTTAAAATGTTTATACTTTTGCAAAACCTCATGAGTCGAATTGGACTTTTGAGGTAAAGCATTATTTTTTTCCCAACGCTGAACTCTAAATTTATGGGTCCAGGTATATATATATTATATTTTTTAATTTCATAAGGTCTTATATCTGCCTTGTATATGACAACCTATACAGTACGGGATACTATCAATTGGAATAGTCGACTTATAGCAAAACAAAATTCCAAATAAAAAGGTTTTATGGTAAGTGTAGTTACCCCAGTTAGCAGTGATGATACACTTAACAGTTGCACAGATGGAGGGGTTGCTTCGTGCTTGGTGTTTCCCTCAGCACCAAGTGTTTTTGAGCTGTTCCAAACATAGGTTAACAAGCGCCGAAACCTTTAGCTATTTTCACTTTACACGAATGGGCTGAACCTCTGTCAAAAGGTAGAATGTGAATAATGTCTGCTGTTCTTAACCTTTACCCGTGGCTATTTAATTTACTTAAAAGCAAACGTTCATGCAGTACAAGGTATTTAGACAACATCCAACTACAATTGGGCACACTTGCAGATTTAGATTATTCTTCATATTTTTTACCAGAGACTTTTTTTACAACAATTTAATCACGCTCTGTTTACAGGCGTGTAATGCATTCGAGGACCCTACGACTGAATTTCATTGCTAAATCTCACCCTTAATACTAGCTGTCTAGAAAAAAAACCTAGCTTGGTTTTCAGTGCAATATGACTTGTGCCATTGGGGAATGGCATACGGACATCTCTATGCCATAAGCTTAAAGGGGCATAGTCCGATGATCAGGGCTCAAAAATACATTTTGCTAATAATGAGCCAGAATATTCAATATGACCAAAGTTCATGTCCTACTTACTTTATTAAACACTTTCCCCCAGAATTCAGCTTAGGTTTTAGCTAATTATCAGTTTTATGCTCGATTTCAGACTTTTGGAGTGCACACTATAAGTCCACTCGATGAAAAATGCCCTGTAAATGTCTATACCTGTGTTCATGGGACCCTCTTAATTGCCGCCTATTGCCCATGAATGATATTTTATTGCGCCCCATCCTCCAAATATGATGTTATAATGACAATGTGAACTTATTTAAGTAGAATTCAAATATACGGAAAAAATCGGACCATGCCCTTTTAAGTAAAAGGAATCTTATCCTCAAAACCTGCCCCCCCCCCCCCCAATTGAATACAATTGAATCTCCTTCATTTCAAATCATCAAATAATAACAAAATAATACAAGGGCCAACTCTGTGTACTTCGTTTTCATCGATCTTCACTTGCTGAAGTATGGGTGTGTGACACTCGGCCTGTAGCCTCGTGTAATACAGTCCCGACTCAACTCGTGAAGAATGATGAACAGGGAATCAATGGTCGTTTGCACTTGTCTATGTATTCATATTAGGATATTGCTATCAGTTCTAGGCTGTAGCTGCACTATCTAGGTTACCCCGAGCTGATCATGGTATAGGAGTATCAGGAGTATTAGATGAGCAGCTCGTGGTGTGGTCTGCTCTCCCGGCCCCTTCCTGCTATTCCATGACTCCCTATTAGCTTCAGGCGGGGGATGGAGCTTTAGGTCGGGCCTCGGTGGCCGCGGGACATCTCTATAGTAGCACTTTAAGGCTGCAAAGTGTTTTAATGTGCTGTTTTTTTCATGATGTATTAATACAGGAGTGCATTCATGTATCATGCTGATCCTATGGAGCTGATACCGAATGCATGATGCCTAAATGCAGCCCTGGTGAATAGGCTCGCTAGGGCTTTATGCATCATGACGACAAAGGGGATGACACATTAAAGCACTGTGCCGTTCTTAAAAGGCTTTAGATAGAGGGAGTCTGACTAAGATTGGTTGACTTCTACATGTACTCCGTCTGGGATGCGGGGCCACTGCCTTAGACCCCCACCCGCCCTATACATAGGACTGAAGGCTTGTCCCTGCTCCACTCCGACTGTCATTGTAGGGGTACCAACTTGTTGGCCTTTAAAGTACAGGATTACTCCAGCTCAGGTTCGCGGCCTGTGTTCACTCAGAACTGTCTCAGCACTAGTAGAGTAAATATGTAACAATTTCAGCAGGTTTTTGGCACCTCTGGCAGAAAACATGAAAAGTTGCACACAGGATCTTTACATAATACTGAACTCATATCAAAGAGGATACATGATTTTTGAAGAGTATTTCCACATGAAAATATACATTAAACTCAAAAAGTATGAAAATGAAGAATAAACCAATAAAATATCACACATGTTAATTAGAAGGGCTTACACCTTATAATACGGGTGTACTAGGGTAATATGATAATGCTGATTCCAAATCTGCTATCTGTATGATGGTATCTAGAAATTATCAAGGTCAGAATCAAGGTCAAAGGTCAGAAATCCACTCAACATCAATACATGTATAAGGAAACACTAGCATGGTCATCTGCTCTGTCTCTTTGGGTGTCTGCCTGTCTGTCTGTGTGTCTGTCTATGTGTTGGTCTGTGTGTCCCTTCACTGATAATAATACCTATCTGCCAATAGTCAGTAGTGACTATACCACAATATTTTGGCTCCTGTAGTCAGGGGACTATACAACTTAGCCACATATCAGTCATAAGGATAGACAGGAGTGACTATATTTGGATCACACAAATTGATGATGTCACAGGAATGTGTGCAGAGGAAACAGTTAGGATTCAAAATTGAATGCTCAACTGACTTCAGGTAGGCACATCTCATTCATCTAAATCACTCCTTTGCACATTTCCCTGTGTATTAGATTGTGTGTTAATGTTGAGAATGCTTACATCATAGAACACATAGATTCTCAAGTTTAATTAAAATTAGCATGTGCTTTTGTCCAAATTCTGATCATGTAATGGTGGATCTCTAGGCATCCGGACTAGGATGTACAGAAGTTCACTGGATAAAGGGTCATAGTGTGCTAGGCATATGCCCCATCCTCATCTACCTCTCACAATGGTGCTAGGACAGGTACCCCTGGACATCTACCCCTGGACACATCAACCCCCTAGAACTTTTATCCCCTTGGACATCTATTCCCTGGAAATCCAACCCCTTGGACACCTAGCCCCTGGGGCATCCACCCCCTGGGACACCTTCCCCTGGACATCAACCCCCTGGACATCTAGCCCCTGTGACATCTACCCCATAGGACATCTACCCCCTAGGCCTTTGATCCCCCTGGGCATTTATCCCATTACAACTTCTACCCCCTAGGACATCCACCCCCTTGGACACTTACCTCTGGACATCTCCCACCTGGGACATCTACCCCCTGGGACATCTACCCCCTGGGACATCTACTCCCTTTACCCTCTAGGACTTATACCTGGGGACATCAAGCCCCTGCACTTGCCCATATGGTTGAGTCATATTATGTGGAGGTGAAGTGCGAGGGGGTAGATTTCTCCAGGGGTAGAAGTCCTGGAGAGTAAAGGTTCAGGGGGTAGATGTGCGAGGGAGTGGATGTCCTATGGGGTAGAAGTCTTAGGGGGTAACAGGCCTGAGGGGGTTAAGTCAAAGGGTTAGAAGGCCAAAGGGGTAAAAATCCTATGGGATAGATATCCTAGGGAGTAGATGCCCTAGGGTGTAGATGGTAGGCCCTGGGGTAGATTCTAGGGGGATCCTTGCCCCGACAGCCTTCCGGTGCACTCCAAAGTACTATAATACCCTGCTTTGCCACAACAGATCTTGTCCTGCCTTGCTCTACTCTGCTCTACTCTATTTTACTCTACTCTGCCTATTCTGCCTTACTCTGCCTGTCTCTATTCAACATGACTATGCTCTGCCTTACTCTACCTGACATTGCCTTACCCTGCATCACTCTATCTTGCACTTCCCTGCTCTTCTTTATATTACTATGCTTTACCTTCCTCTGCCTTACCCTGCATTACTCTGCCTTTTTCTACCCTGCTCTACTATACATTACTCTGCTGCTCTGCCTTGCATTGCCCTGTCCTACTCTGCCTGGCTCTATTCTACATAACTCTGCTCTGCCTTACTCTGCCCTGCTTTACATTACACTTCTCTGCCTTGCCTTGCCCTTCCCTGCTTTACATTACTCAGCTCTGCTTTACCCTCTCCTGCTCTGCCTTGCTCTACTCTACGTTTCTGTGCTCTGCCTTGATCTGCCCTGCTCTACTCTATATTACTCTGCTCTGCTTTGTCCTGCCTTTCTCTGACTGGTTCTATTCTACATTACTCTGCTCTGCCTTACTCTGCCCTAGAGAGTATGCAAGACATATCTGCCCAATAACCAGTAATATATATGACATACATGTATGCTTATATTTACATGACCAAACACCAACATCCATGTGAGCAGAGCATCCTGTCTTTCTCTAAAAAGTGCTAAGTGTTTACATGCATTAAGGACAATGGTTAAGGACTAAATGGAATGAATTATGCCATTAGGAGTGTAAGTTAATGATTTATGTCATATGGAGAGGTTTAAACAACCAAGATGTGTTATTATGATGAGGGTTTGTTGACCTATCATGCACAATAGGTTTGACCAAATGACTTTTTTGGTTGGTAGAAAGCAGTAATGAATATATGCAAATAATCAACTTATTATGCATAGCCATCCATCTGAACACTACTTTTTCACATGCAATAAATACATGTATATTGGTTTCTATCATTAGGATTATCTTTTGAATTTTATTCCATTCTAAAATAAATAATGTATATTTTTGAAGAATTAAAAGTAAATTTTTTACTTTATTTTTTCAATGTCATTTTACATGTAGTCACATTAATAAAAATGAATGTATCCTCTTAGAATCGGGTTCAGCACGTCTTAAAACCCCTGTATACCAAATTTCATGCTTTCTGCCGGAAGTGCCAAACCATTTCACATATTTCTTGTACTACACGGTAATGGACGTTAGTCACTGATGGGTTATTCTAAGTCTACCATTTAAATACAATTAGTAAGTACAGTGCCACAGGTTGTCAATATACACACTGTTGTCACCTAACAACTCCATAACACCATTAGATACCTTCACTGTAAATAGTAAGTGTAGGTACACACACAGAAAAGTGAGAGTCATTGTCGCTAAAACTACCCTCATCTGAGGGTCAGGCACTCTCACTTTTCTGAGGGTGTGTATGTTACAATCTACTGTAGTTCTATTGAAGATCGTAATACACTCTAACTGTATACCTACAGCAGACTTCATTGTACACCCACAAGACAATTTTAATATTGTCCTTTTATTCATATAGGCAATAGTTTATTTATCTCATATTCTTGAAATGAGAAAATTATTTTTGGCTGTCAAAGGTAACAGACCATCTACAGGGCTCAATATAGGAGTTGTGTGTATGGAGAGTGGGGGGGGGGGAGGGTAGGTATGGTCGAGAATATCTTCTAGAGACAATATTAATGCTCAATTTGGAGAGCTTTGTAATTGGTGGTATATCCAGTGGGAAAAGGTTTGCCATAGTAGCAACGTCAAAAAGTTAAATGTCCTCCTATTGGGTCAATTTGAGTAGTTATACATGAACACAGAGAAGACGTGACATTTGTATCAGGACGGGCTCGCTTATTCTACACCAACCATACAGACTCCCCTCACACGAGCTGACAAGGTGTTTCTATGGTGGGCAGATCACGGGGATAAAATTCAAATAACAACGTCACATTCTTCACTAATACAAACATTGTGAATATTCTATATATATATATCGGTACACCACAAATGAAAAGAATGCGCATTGACAGTCTAAGCAATATGATACTACTAGTAAGCCGACCTTCGTGCACTGACGACAAAAAACTACTAACTCTTAGAGGGCCATACAATATCTAAATGCGCTATGCCATGTGTGGCCATGATGCATGGATGCAGACGTCTCCATTACTGCATTAAAGCAACATGCTGAACCTTCAGGGTGGATACACTGACAAAGTGTCGGCATGATGCACGATGCGAGTAGACTAACCAGTGATGCATCTATGCATCATGACGACAAAGGAAGAAGCACATTGCAGCACTTTGCCGCCCTTACAGTGTAGCGGGGGGATGTTCTGAGTGGAATTCCATCCCGCCCGGTTCCTTAGCACCCTCTGAGGAGCGCCGGGTCGTAAAGCAGGGTTGTCGGCGTTTAACCTGGCAGAGACGGCCACCTTACGGGCCCCACACCAGGGCTATTAACCCTTTAAGGGCTGCAGAGTGATTTAATGTACTATACCCTTGGTTATCATGATGTATGGATGCATGCCCTGGTCAGCCTACTCACCCAGGGCTGCATTCATGCATCAGGTCAACCCTTCGGGCATGTATCAACCCTGTATGGTTGGCATGATGCATAAATGCAGCACAGGTGAGTTACTCACCAGGCCTGCATGTATGCATCATGACAACAAAGGGCATAACGCAGTAAAGTACTTTTCAGTCGCTAAAGGTTTAACGGCCCCTGCGTCACCTGGACCCCGCCTATCGGTATGCACGCCCTCCCCCGCCCACAGAACGTCTCATTAAACCTTTGTCCCCGGTAGAGAAGAATACCACCAACCATGTCTGAATTGCCCCCCACCCCAAAAAAAACAGAAAAAAAAACAAAAAGGGGTCTTAACAAGACACACGCCCTGCATATCAGCAGGTCCCCCCCTCCCCCTACACACACACACCATGCTACATGCTGTTGTAGCGGCTTACATTCCTCTCTCCTTTCATTCATGTCTCTTATACTAGGGGAGTGGTCATTTTTTAACAACATGGGGAGGGGGGGGGGGGTTGGTGGATTTCGGGGGACCAAAAGAATTGCACCCCTTTTTAGCGAAAAAGCTTGTGCATGACTAGGCCTATAGCTCAAAGGGGTCAGCTGTGCTCAACTTCAATCTGCCCTGGGGGGACCAACAAAATTAAGACCCCTCCCGCGTTTTTGAAAATTTCGTGAGTGTGACTGACAAATACATAAATATAGCCTCAAAATCCTATGTTATACTTTACATTATTTGAAAGGTAATTGTCGTGCGCATCTCCTTATTTGAGATGTCTGTGAACATAGCTATTACAGACAAGGATGAGGATTCTGCTGAAACCAACGTAAACACCAACGTAAACACCCTTTCTTGCTGAATTGGTCTATAGCTAAGATGATGTCGGTCCATGCTTCTACCTGAACTTGCATGGCTCCATCTAGTGTCTACTATCTGTACTATTGACCACACTACACTGATAAACGTTATGCTTCAGGGATTAGTCTGTAGTAGCTATTCCAAGTTAGTCATGGGGATATTGGTCGGAATGACGGACTGGATTCAAAATTGACTGAAAAAAAACAGCATTTGATGAACGTCAAAAATACTTAGCCTGATAGTCATAGAAATGGAAAAGCTAAGGCAGGTTGGTCACTGGATGGCTGGATATTATTAATAACTAATTGTGATTGGTCGTATAGGGAGCCAAAAATGACTAATTAGGTTAAACACTAGTGACTGAGGTTTAAGTCAACACTGAGGGTCAGAATGTCAGTGTATGGTAGTGGCAGTGAGTGGGTATATATACGGCGAGACATTACCATAGGGTGGACGACCATCTTCATCAAAGTAACCAAACACAGCGTCACTTCACGTAGTCTTCTCTGTCTGCCTAACAATGGGTAGTATGTCAACCCCCACCTCCCACCATCCCCTGCACCTACTGAGCCACCAGTCTAACCTTGGTCTCCCTAGCCGCGTATTGCCTTGTATTAGCAGTGGATAACCACGCTGCTTTCATGCAAGATATCAAATTCAAGATGGCGGTCATTTATTTTCATTGTAACTGGCCATGAAAAATGATGACACATAATACTTTTTTTTTTAAAGTACCATACTGCTTTGGGAGATGACAAAAGATAATGCTAAAGGCGTGGTATAAACGGATTAATTGCAACCCTCCTGCAGTGATCCAGCAGTATATTTATATATATATATATATATATATATATATATATATATATATATATATATATATATATATGCGGTACATGTATCATAACCAATGATAACATCACAAAATGTCAATGAGTTTCGTGAAATATAAGACAGTTACTCATTTATCTACTATAATTTGATATAGAAAACCTGCTTGTAATAAGTGTTTTAGATATTTTTAAATTTAAGATCTTGTACATCACTTACATTTGAATACATAATCTGCAGTATGTCTGATTAAACCTGGAATGAAAGCCACACTGAATGACATATCTGTGTCCTTGCACTTTAATTGCAGCACCATGTATTATTCATATCATAGTATTGCCACGCAAAATGTCTTTTTTCCTCTGAGATATGACATTAAATCTTCCTCCTACTCCCTCAGGGAACGTTCACAAATGATGTCATTTATTTGAGGACTTTTTCAAGACCCCTCCCCGCATCCCCTCTCACTAACTCTGTCAGATTGTTCTATACAAACGTACCTCTAACCCCAGGACACGGTCTGTCACCAAACCTAGAGGCCCTCCTACCTATGCCAATCCCCTCGACTGGTGACGTAGTTTGTGAACGTTCCCTAACCACCACCCACCTAGTTTTGCCCGATCCGCGAAGCAGCTGCATCCGGGGCTTTCGCCATGTCCATAAAACTGGTTCCCTGTGAGACCCGGCGCAGACCGCATGGTTTACGATGGGTACCGGCCGCTCGCCTCTCCACAATGGGAGCTGGAGGCACAGGTTCCTAAATCACAGCCAGCCTTGGGTGCAGCACCCACAGGGGGGTATTTAGGTGCCGGGCAGAGACACTATCCTGTCAGGCCTGGTAGAGGGAGAGCGGAAGGGGAGGGGGGAGGGGGTGTAAACGGCACTGGTTAACCCTTTAAGGTGCGCATAGGGCTCTAATGTGATATCCCTTCTGTGTGTATGATGCATGAATGCAGCCTTGGCAACGCGCTGGCGCCGCATGCAAGCATCATTCTGACCCTACAGTGTTGATGTACACACAAGTGTGTGTAAGTAGTTTAGGGAGTAGGGTGTATAAGTAGTATGGGGAGTAGGGTGTGTGTAAGTAGTATAGGGAGTAGGGTGTGTAAGTAGTATGGGGAGTAGGGTGTGTGTAAGTAGTTTAGGGAGTAGGGTGTATAAGTTGTTTAGGCATTTTAACCTCTACGTGAGGCGACCTTTAGCGACTTTTAACAAAGACCCTCCCAAAGTGTCTAGCACCGAAGGCCCCTATAGACAGGGGATGTTGACGATACTTCTGAAGGTCAGCCCCAGACACTTCTAAGGAAAGGCTTCCCCGTAAACATGACATTACTGCCATGTATGAAAAGTTAACCCTTTAAGGTCCACATTGTACTTTAATGCACTAGACCAATGAAATATGAATACAGCATTGACAAGTTAGGTGCTAGTGCTACACTCATCCCGCTCGCTGACCCGACGGGATTGATATAATACACTTTTGAAAGGTCGTCATAGACTCGCCAGGGCTGCAAGCATGCATCTTGATGATAAAGCAATATACAGTGATTAAACGTGTCAGTATGGTGCCATAACATTAACTACAGATACAACCTAATATATTGTAATAAGCCTTAATACGATCAGACCTTATAAGGTCCAAATAGTACTTAATCGCCACATCAAACAACTTATTTGTCTTACATTTGTGACATCACGCTAGTCTTGCTGTGGGCCCGTGGTCATCTCAGAAACATGTTGGCCCCGGTGACTCATAAAAATGGACACATTTATTTCTAGAAGGATAACCACAATCAGTATTTATAAACATGACAGTGAGACTCCGTCCACGGGAAAACAAGCCTTATGCACCTGTTGCATAAAGCTGGTTTACCCGTGGACCTGGACGTTGTTGGAAAAATGAAAAGGTGTAGGAAATTATAGTTATTATATTCATAATATGATATATCCCAGTTGTCTTCATCTTCTTCATGAAAATAATGCATACGGTCATGCAGAGAAAGTGTCTACCCCTCTATCCACGTATGATTAATAGTTTCGTCCACTTTGTGTGCTTGCAGCATGATCCCGAGACGGTGGAGTGTTCGCCTGGTGGAGAGCCTGGGAACTACATCATGTTCGCCAGAGCCACCTCCGGTGACAAGCCGAACAACAATAAGTTCTCGGCCTGCAGCAAAGCCAGCATGGCTACAGTGATGGAGGCCAAGGCTCGCCACACTTCAGGATGCTTCATCGGTACGTACCCTGAAACCTCATGTATAAACCTAAACCTCGTATAAGCCGCAGCCCGGCTTTATGCCGATCCTACAAGCCGCACCAGAGATCTGATTATGGTGACTTTCAGTACTGTACCATAGTAGCAAAAAAAACACATAAGCCGCACCCTGACCCTGGGCAACTACTGTAAGCTGCAGGGCCGATCTGCCTCGGTTACTAGCCGCGGCTTATATGCGAGCTTTTACAGTAGTCTTCACATCGAAAACATTCTCCTTTAGGCCGACAAAAAAATGGGGTTTCTCATCATCATCAAGGTCTGAGAAATCTGGGAGGCTTTTTTTTCTCTTTCTTTTTTTAACTTTCAGGCTAAAATGTTTAGGATAATTTACGTTATTCATGACCATTATTTAACAATAAAGCTTTAAAAGTGGATAAAGTAGGTTATTTCTATATCACTGCATCGTTGGCATTATTAGCTCTAATTTGATAACAAATATGACAATCTTTATCCATTTCTATCAGTTTTTCATGAAAAAGGGAGTGGGATCTCTGATTTGCTTTATGTTAAGTGGTAAGATTAACCTGCATGTCCTTTTGATTGCAATAACAACAACAAACAATGTTTAATTCCGAAATATATATTTACATGTACTTTTTTTCATAATGTAACTTTTCCATTGTGCAGCACCAACAAGTTCTATATGCGGCAACGAAGTGGTTGAGGCAGGGGAGGAGTGCGACTGTGGCTGGGAGGACGAGTGCCTGGACCAGTGCTGCTACCCGCAAACCTCCAATGAACTCAGCCACCAGCGACCCTGCACACGACGACCGGGCGCCGCCTGCAGGTAAGGACTGCAACTAGAGTATAGGGTATAATGTAGTTAGTCTATACTAGTTAGTACAGAAACTAAAGTATAGGGTATAGGGTAGTTAGTTCATACAGGTAAGTACAGAAACTACAGTCTAGCTATACTATAGTTAGTCAGTACCTGCAGTCATCAGTCTGTGGTACAGAACTCAGCCACTGGCGGCCCTGCACACGACGACCGGGCGCCGCCTGCAGAGAAATACACAAACTACAGTCTAGGGTAAAGTGTAGTTAGTTTATACAGGTTAGTACAGAAACTACAGTCTTGCTGTGGTATGTTGCACAGCAAAATCATAATGATATCTTCAATAATTCTTTTTACAGAATTGAAGATCATAATGCAATATTTAAAATCAATCATTATCAGAGCATTCCCTTTGATAGGTATTTTATTTAGTGAAACTTGTAACGATCACCAAGAGGAGATCGTTATCACTGCATTTCTGAAGGGTAACAAAATCGTTATTTGCTGTGCAAAACCCCACTGCGATCCTATGCCAGCAATGTGAAAACATAATCTAGGGTCTCTGAGTACCTAATGATTTAACTCAATATTCTTACATAGCGCCTTTTGCAAATAAAAAAGAGAGAAATAGTTCCCAAAATATTGAATGTAAATCCTTCCAACACACTTTTACCATAACCTCTTTTAGGTCAATGAAGGATTATTTTAAAGCTATACCTTACTGCTCTGCTGTTGTAAAATGGGTTCAAAGAGTTTTCAAATGTTATTTAGAGTCCCTGAGCATGAAATCCAGTGACTTCCAAATAGAGTGCTGTGCATATGGTGTTTCCCACCCACGGATACTAGGTTTCACTATGCCTAGAGTATAGAGCGCGTCTTCAGTGTACATTGAAAAGGCCGTGAGATACTGCAGAGGGTCATATCACACATGGTGTTTTTCGCTTACGTCATTGGGGTTTGCTTCATTCACCATGAAATAAAATTTCTCTTTTTTTCTTGCAGTCCCAGTGAGGGCCCTTGTTGCACGGAATACTGCCAGATCATAGGTCCACCCATGAACAGCACATGCCGGGCCGGGACATCTTGCAAGAGCGCCGCATACTGCGAATATCCTTTATTAAAATATTCATGAAGTGGCCCAACTTCTATGAAGTAGTCCAACTACTTCGACATAAGTAGGCTTATCCATCTACTAAGGTGCATAACTTTATCTCCTTATTCAGTCACATATGTTGACTTAAATCCTAAGCCATGGTTCTGAAATTATGTTAATAATAAAAGATGACATTTTCAACTCAAATAGCAGTTGTGGAAAAATGTACCATGATTCTAAATAGATTACTTATTCCTCGGATTGATCTATATATAGATGCCATCATTAATTTCATTTCCAACGGATAGTTATCTCTTCCAGGTCATAATCCCTCTGATGATAGACCTCCTAAAGCCTCCCTGTCTAGAACCCATCAACGATAATTACTCGGGTTTGAGTAGTATGGACAAGCTGCAGTCCTGCTATGTCTCCTCCTGTACATTGATGCCCTGTGTATTACTGTGTGATGCTATATCCTTAACTGTGTTCACTGGCAGCGGTCCAGGCTGTCCGTTCTCACGACAGAGACAAGACAAGACGGCCTGTGAAGACGGATACGTCTGCTACCAAGGCGTAAGTAGCACATGGGTGGGGCGGGGAATGAAGGGCCATGTGAGTAGCGGGAGGAGGGGCACACTGGTAATCTTCAGGCTCCAGAACTTAGTCAGTATACTGATAATCTTTCCAGAACTTAGGCAGTATACTGATAATCTTTAGAGAGAATGGGCAGGAAAGAGGGGGGAATTAGCTCCTATGAAAAAAAGGATGAACTTTATCAGTATTTGCTGAATATAAAACATGCCAAGTTATACTTGCATGTTAGTAATACTTTGAATGTCAAGGCCAGTCATAGGGGTATTCATCAAGAATTAGTCAAAATGACGGACCTAAATTCCAAATATGACTAAGCTTTCCAAGTTATTTTCTGGCTTCCTATACGCCAAGTCCATTTTGGTCACTGCTGTCATTTTTGAATATCAAAAGTTAATTATTTTGACAACTGCATGAGAAATACCACTAGGACTAAACTCGGATAGCCACTACTAACTTACCTCTTAATTTTTTTCTAAAAGATTGTCAGTGTAGAACAGTGCTATAGACCAATGCAGCAAGAAAGAGTGACTTTTCAGAGAAGTTGTTGATAAGTTTTTGAACATTTCTGAAGTGGGACCAACAAATACATGAATATAACCTCAAAATCCTGCATTCTAATACATTGTGTATTAGCCATAACAGACAATACTATAAGGATTCTACTGCAACCAAATTTAACACAACTGTATCATGAAAAAGTCACCCTTTCTTGGTGCATTGGTCTATGGAATCATGAGAGGCAGACACATGGTGATAATGCCGCTTTAATAACCTGTGCCACCTTTTCAGGAATGTACCGGGTCTATTTGTATGGCCTACGGACTTGAGTCTTGCCAGTGTGAGCCGAGCGACCCAAATGACTACAGCCATCCCGACTTATGTAAACTCTGCTGCAAGATGCCCGGTGACGGATATCCCTGCATGTAAGTAAAAGACTGAGGTCTATGATAATCTGTCTGAACGACAGCTTTGGCCATGAGTGGTGACTTGGATCGATCACACGAGGCGGAGCCGAATGAGATGCGAGTGGAGAAACCAAGAGTGCATCTCTATATTTATCATATGTAATTCTTGATTGATTTCATCAAAATACACTTTTAAAGATTGGTTTAAATGCTATTTTGGTGATGTCATCGTGGAGAAAAAGGCTATGAAGAATGAGCATCAGTTTCTCCACAAGGGTGTGGAGAACGGCCATTCTGGTACTTAAGCATAGTAACTTCGTTTCTCCACATGAAATAAATATAGGCACATTCTGCACTGATTCTGTGTTAACCCTTTAGGGATTGTTAACAGGTGGGGGGTGGATTAGGGGGGGGGGGTGTCGACCTCTTTCCCCATGGTAACATATATATATATTAATTCCTCTTGGTGTGTAATGTGACATGCATCCAACGACTGAATAATGATACAAATAGACTCTGCTAGGTTGGCTTTTGCTGTATAGATATATCGTAAACTATTTCCACATAGTCTTACTTCATTGGACATGTGTTGATTAGGATATATTAGAAACACCTAATACATCCTAGTGGACATAGGCCTATTGACATCACAGGCCATGATGGGCGACAATACAGTATTTATTCTATGTGGGTCTGAAATACGGCAAGCCTAGTACTCCTTCATAGAAACTAATAAAATATGTGATAATGGTAATTATTATGTTAAAGACATGCATGTTGTTATTGCAGGTCGTCCTTTGAGTGGAACCTACCCCCTTACGACGTGCCCGACCTTATGGCCAAACCTGGCATGCCCTGCAACAATTATAGAGGCTACTGTGATGTCTTTCAGAAATGCCGAGAGGTACTGACACTGCTTCATATGACACCTGAACTTGCTCTGTATCACTTTACATCAGTCTGTGCCAAAACGTGCCGGACAGTGGGAATGTCCACCCAAAATGGCTCTGGTCCGGCAGAATGACTTGTGTTGCAGGACCAGATGTCCTCGACATTCTGAGCTTTCCAAAACTGAAAGAATTTTTTCAAATATTCCAACTAGAACTGAAGTTACAAGTGCTAGAGTGCACACTAATATTCTAAGCAAATTAAAGCAATTATTTTGTTATTATTTCTTTTATAATTGTTATTTTATTCTAAATAGTATGCAAAACCTTGATTTTGGTATCCGGTCCTGCAGAAATCTATCTGGTCCTGCTAAATTGGCCAGCTGCAGGACCAACTGTCCTGCATGCCGAAAAAGTTTTCACGAACACTGTACATATCATCATAATATATCACATATAGAATAATCAATTAACAACAGATATCTTTCCTATATTAGAATGGATTTAAGGCATTCTAACATACCTCAATACAAGATTGCAATTGCCACATTCAATTATTTTAACCCTGCATTTACTGATTTTGCCATTTTACAAAGACACATCCATATGAAATCATGTCTCTGTATGTAAAGTATGGCGTTTTAACTGCTGAATTGTGTACCATTTACTTTTTCTTATTTGTTAACCATTTAAGGATGGCAAAATGTCTTAGTGCAGTATGCCCTTGGTGGTTATGATGCATGAATGCAGCCCCAGAGAGTAACTCTTAAGTGCTGCATTCAATCATAACGCCGGCCCTACAGAGTTGATGCATCCCCAGAGGGTCGGTATAATGCATTCATGCAGCGATGGCGAGTCTACTAGCCAAGGCTGCATCAACACATTATTACGACTAGGGGTTTAGGGCAATAAAGCATTGTGCTGCATTTAAGCCATTAAAGACGACATAATGCCCTAATGCATCGTGCACTTGGTGCTTCAAAGATCCTCTGGGAATGTATCAATCCCATACTGTCGGCATGATGATTGACTTCAGCACCGGCGAGTTACTTACCAGGGCTGCATTGGTGCATCATGACAACAAATTTTAGTGACATGCCGTCCTTAAAGGGTTAAAGGGTTAACCCCCTTCCCCCACAGGCTTAAACTGAGTGGCATGCTTATGCTAGGAGTAGATGAGTCTATGTATAACAAGGTCTGACAGAGCTAGACACTCATCATCTTTACACCCTAGATAGCCCTGCTGTACTATGTATTTGACCATAGTCATGTGGCTCCATCTGAAGTATAAAAAGTATGGTTGACTAATCAGTTTGTATAGTTCAAACCAGATAGTGCTACTGTCTTTGGCCAAATATATGGTACAGTAGGGCCATCTAGGGTGTTAAGATGATGGGTGTCTAGCTCTGTCATACATTGTGCTATATGCTGTCATCTACTGTAGGTAAGACCATGTTACTCAGTTTAAGCCTGTACCTGCCCCTGCCGCATCTGCTGTTACTAATCCCTATATAACCCGGCCCGTCAGGTGGACCCTGAGGGACCGCTGTCTGACCTAAAGAAGCTGCTGTTCAGCTCAGAAGGACTCGGACTCATCAGGAGCTGGTTGGCCAACAACTGGTACATCCTCCTCAGTGCTGCACTAGGACTCATCATTGTCGTGGTAAGGCTGCACAAACATTGGCATTTAAGCAAATTATGTACTGCTTAAAGTTACTCTTTAAGCGGCTTTATGTTTGATAAATGCGATGTAAACTTCACGGAAAGTTCATATGACGTTCGGGGAGTGCACTTTTTTTAACAACGGGGGGGGGGGGTGGATTTTCGCGCAATTGGATGGTTCACTCATTGTAAATACTGAAACAACATTGGCATTTAATGAGAAGGTATAAAGTCTATGCATCATAAACTATATTGATAATGAATCTACCGGAAGTTAGTACCCTTTAGCTAAGTGTGCCTTTGTGGCATACGTTTTCATTAAATATTGGGGCAGTGAACGATTCATGGGAATAATCCAAAACTAAATGCAACCGAAAAGATGGTCGTGTCACCAGACTTGCTGACGTCATAGGCTGTAAACTATTGGGGAAGGCTTTGTCACTAAAGTATGAAGCGTTCCTCGGTTTAGTTCACGGGACTGCAGTCTGTTTTGGAGCCTTTATTATTACTAAGAAAGATCCTGTGATTGTTAGTGCAAAGTTAATACAATAAATATGCGCTCATTTGCTTGATGATAATGCCCTTGAACGACCATAATGTGTCTTATAGTAATTCTGGAATAAAGCCATGTTTATATTTATTTCAGGCCTTGTTAGTGAAGCTATGTAGACCACGCAAGAAGGTTGTCAAGACGCCAGTCATCCCCATCAAACCCCCAACCCCAGTCAACACAGGTAACTCTATAGTGCAGGGCGTAGTGGTGGCCAATGCGCATGCACAGACTACACCCCACAGCCCCACACAGCCCTGGAAGAAGCGCAGCACGCGCAAAACCACCCAGTCCCCCACCTCCCACTCCGTGCCGCCCCCTAGCGTCAGCGGCGGCAACTACAGACTGACGCCCTCGGCGCCCCCTAGTGGCGGGCTGGGTAACAAGGGGTCGGCCTTCACGTCGTCCTCGTACCCGTACCAGGGCTACCACTCGTCGGCCGGGGGCCCCGTACGGACCTCACATGGAGGCACCAGTGTGGCCGTGGGATCCAACATGGCGCACAATAGTACCGTCGGGGGTCACGTGGGGGGCGGTCACGTGGGGGGCAACCACGTGGGGGGCAACCACGTGCATAACCCGCCAGGACCCAACTACCAGGAGTTCCTGCGCTACTCTAGTGAGACGAGCAGTTACCCGAGTTACTCTTTCTACCCGACCACACAGCGGAAGTCGCGGGAGGGCTGGGTATGAGAGCGGCTATTGCCCAGACCTGGTCGGTACGGATGACTGCCCATCACCGCAAGGCTCAGCACTTCAACCTAGGGGGCTGTTTCACAATCATGTCAATCAGCATCAAGGTGAAATACTCCCCAAACCACAGGACTCAGGACAACCATTCTAAGACAGAGGATGCCTCCAAAACAACTGCTCTCTGCAGCATGTTTCAAATTACAAGCAGAGGCGTTCACACTCCAAACAGATTCTTGGTTTAGACTCAAAAACTGTGTGCATAAATATTTAGACTCAAAAAACTGTGTGCATAAATATTTAGACTCAAAAACTGTGTGCATAAATCAGCTGGCCGATGTCTGCTGCCCAGACTGCAGGTCCCCCTGACCATAGTGGTGTTATTACTTCAGGCGCTGCTCCACATGCCTGAGCAGCTCACACACTGAGTGAGACACACCTACAGGTAGACTCAGACATGGCCCAAGGCCTGCTCTTAGTCTGCCCCGTCCTTCATTAGGTATTGGAGTCAGTTAAACCCCACTGTTTAGATGGCTGCTATTGCCACACTATGACATCACTACTTGGGATTTCCTCTTTGAACCGTTTGGAATCTGGAGGTTTCCCCCAGCAGGATGCGCTGGTCGTTAACTGACTTCATTACTCAATGGAGGCAGGAACAGACTAGGCCTGCACACTATAGACTTGGGAGGCAGATGGCCTCACCCTGCTGCCCATGATTGAGGGACTCTATTAAGGTACTGGAGGAATGACCCTGTGACACCTGTTGAGCCTTGGCGGTTACGTTAGTCGCCTCTGTCCGTATGCGTCCTGGGCAATACTTCCCGACCCCCCTCCCCAACACAAGAACCAAACACCCTGTGGATTTAGTATCGGCCATTACAGACATAGCTCTTTGAGGGAAGCATAGTGCTTAAATGGGCTATGCCATTTGTCATCGTGACACATAACTGTAGCCCTGGCGCGTCTATTCGGCCAGGGCTTCATGCATGCATCAAAGCGGCCATTGGGGAGTGTGTAAGCACTATATGCGGTGGTCATCATGATCTTTGAATAGAGCACTGGCGAGTTACTCGCGAGTTACTCGCCAGGGCAGAATTCATGCATCAGAATAAAAAAAAAATGGCCATAATGCATTAAAGCACCATGCAGCCCTTAGAGGGTTACTACAGAGCCCGTCACGGGGGATGGTATACCTACCAGTATATGCAATTTTCTAACCATTTGTAAACTCGGGTGGACATGTGTCCGCCTCATGACGTGAAGTGCTCCCCAACACAGGCGGCCTGCCCTCTCTGTCTGCTCGCACCCAGTGCTATACTTAATACGAGTCCTTTCCTGGTGACTCTGCTAAAAGTCCTACCGTTGTATTGGGGTTATTTTTGTAGTGTATCTGGTTGGGCTGGAACTGTACTCTGTATACTGTGTATTCTATCTGACATGCGGTGACGCTATAGTAGATTATTGACACACCTGAATTGGGAAATGTGTGTATATACAATGCATCCTTAAACAGGTGTACACATTGAACTCTGTATGGTATTTGTACATGTATGACACTAGTAGGTACTGTTTACATGCTAGCCATCTACCAACATAGCCAACTATAGCCCTGGGAGTAAAGGTCGAGTGGAAAGTGTGTAGAAGAGAAACTTTCAAATTCGGAAAAGGCATAACTTTAAGGTGAAGACAGATGCGTCCCCATCCCCTTCTTCAGTACTGTACATCCATAGAAACCAATGATAACATGTATCTACTAACATCAGAGAGAAATTATACTTTTTATGACACATTATTTAGCTTTTACTTTCATTTGAAAACAGCAACACCTGTCCAGGCCTGCAAGCTATCACATTGTGAACAGTTACAGGTCAATTCCCAACGGACGTTTGTTTGAGTCCAAAAATAAGGTATGTTCCAGGTTATATGGTCTGAAAATCGATCAGTCTGGAAAATTTAGCAAATGTTTTTTTTCTTTACCTTAGGCCAACTCGTGGATAATTGCTTCGATTTGATTGATTTAATCATTTCAAAATCGGATAGCAATGTCCAGGGCTGGCCATGTTTTCGCCAGTTTTGATTCGAGTAACATTTCACTGCTAATCTTAATACCTTCATTGGGTAAGTGTAACCTGAAAGTGCATGGAGTTATCACCCTGCTTTGTTCATTACCATTGGGACACTCATTTGCAAGGTGGTCCCTACTTGTTGGGATAAGTCAGGATGACCTGTCATGCATATTCATTAGGTTAATTTAGGGATTCATTTTGAGATGGGTTCTTCGCTGCAGGCATGGTTCTACTCTCTACCCGTGTCATTCGTTGTTAAGAGACTTTCAGGGAGTATTCGAACCTTTGGTAAGACTGAAGCAACAAGGTAGATACGGATCACGTGATATTTTATACGGCCTAACGACCACGTGGTAACCATTCACCAACTCAGGAGTAGGAATATTGACTTTCTGTCAACAAGAATCTTCCCAATTTTGATGCATTTCTGATTCCTGGTTCCTGCAATGTACACATAAGGTCCCATTCCCAAGTGGTAACATCTGAAGTTACACACTGCTGTGAAATGCTTGAGAAATTCTGTAATTACTCTGAAATACCCTGATTATAAGCTATGATGACAGGATATTGATTTATTGCTAGATGTATTAAATATATTGCTAAAAGAATGATACAAAAACAGTGTTAATTGAGATCTGATAGATATTGATTTCCTACACTATATTTCAATTCACGATTCAGGCCCACCAATGTATACATATGTCAAAATGTAGCTACTTGGGGGTGGGAGCTTAAGGACTGTAATGAAAGTTTGGCAGAGTGCATTCAGTTTTTATACATCTCTAGATTTACATTTCTTGTACCTGTGTTTCCTATGTGGTATGCTATATGTATATACACACTATGCTGAGTGACATGGGATAATTCCCAATGAGGGAATGCGTTGGTTGTATATGCCGCGGAGTGTGGGTACATTTTTGTTGGCAACCTTCCGTGTTGCTTTACAGTGGACATGGGAAAAGTTCACACAGTATGATGGCTTTTTCACACCATGTAACATTTTGTATTGGCTGGAAACATCAATGAGTTTTGATTAGGCCAAAAGCAAAGGTTTGTTTCAGGTAACATGGGAGGAAGATGTAGGGTCGGTAGGTCGGATTTTTTGAATAATTATTTCTAACATGAATGTATTAGCCAGCCCCTCTGCAAACCCTAAAATTGATCAAAAAAGGTAAAAATACAAATATCTCTTCAAAATTGCATAAAGATAAAGTAGGGTATGCCCTATGTACATAGGGTCGGTCGGGGTAACCTGAAACAAACCTTTTTTTCTTGGCCTAAGTGGATGATCTCCGTAAAGGGAAGGGTGTCACATTAGATTGTAACTGACCACACACACTATAACCTGTAGTTCTCTGTGTTGCTGCTCGATCTTCCATACAGTATTATTCCAGTGGCATTGGTATACTGTTACATCTCTATTGGTGAATGCTTGTATAATTACCACCAGTATGGCGCACCGCCAGCCTATACCGCCTTCTAACCCTTTACAGGTGGCATGGTGCTTTAATGTGCTATGCCCTTTATCGTCAACCCTCGGTAGATGAATTAACTCTATAGGACAAGCATCATCTATGAATGCAGCCCTGACGAGTGACTCGTTGGTGCTGACTTCATGATGATAAGTGGCATTACGCTTTAAAGTACTATGCGATCACCAACGGGTTGATAATGTTCCCCTTCAAGCATCATCACCCAGGAGCACTGTTTGTATTCCATACTTGTACATGGCCATTACAGACTTCCCATGTTACTTATAATGCCAACATAGAGACACACAGCCCTTACAGAGGGGTAGATACCATGATGTATAGCAACAACACTACTGTAGGCTTAGGCATTGGGGGAGGGGAGGGGGTGCGAACTGAACATCTAGATATACGTGTTTCTTCATTTTCTGTTCATTCATTTCTGCCATGTTCAGCATTTGTCCTTGATGAAGGCTTAAGTGATTTGACGGCTTGACTTTGCAGGCTTTATACCATGACGTTGACCGGGGTGCTTGGCGGTCTACCACCGACCCTGCATGTTCGTATAATATATACCTGTGTTTTTCTTCTAGTCGGACCACACCTCCAAACGTATGCACTTCTTCATGCATCTCAGGACTTGATGTGGTATTCTGGACCCACCTCTAGCCTTATCAAAACGATATTATGAATGATTACGACTACTGCCATATGATAGCATAGAGAACCTATAGTGACTCGCTAACCCGCGAGTGCAGATATTATAAGGTTTATTATGGTTTGAGCTTGATAGAGTTCGATATCTAATATCAAGGAATGTGTGACTGGTGAATGAGCCTGATCACATATAGGGTATTAAGCAAATTGTGGACACCAAAGTGAAGGCAAAAAGACACAGAATGAATTGTAAAAATACTTTACATGATTAAGAATTTGCATCTTTCCTCCTATAAAACATACTATGTAATAGTACACGTACATCGCCGTATGGCTATCTCTGTATGGGAGGGGTATGACGAGAACGATTTGTATTCTTAGCATAGAGAATGTTTTTGATGTGTTGATGAAATGGAGTGTGAACAGGTTAAAGCTACTTAGGAGCAGTTATATCAGTGTCAGAGATATCCCCACTAACAATTGTGTTGAATCACTATACCACCCATACTGATTTGTATGTAAATACGATATATCTGATGAGACCATACCCAAATCAGAGAGTAGAGATGAACAAGTATACATCATTATAGAGTAACACCTTAGATGTTGCTGTCACAAGCTTGGTGGCGAAGGAGTGTCACGACTATATTAGTACATTCAATCTCCATATGACGCTAGAGGTACAGATACCTGATAGTTCCTTATAAGTATCTGTCTCCATAACTAATGGGAGATCTATATGCGGTGCAATTGATTCTTTCTTCCTCCTGTGATAACGGGTATTCAACGTTATTGACCCTTTAGGGGCCAGATAGTGCTTCGATGTGCCACCCCCTTTGTCGTCCTGATGCAAGAATGCAGCCGGGTGAGTTTATACTCATCCCAGCTGGCCTGTGTCCTCAAGCTGTTTGTCGTCCGTCAACATTTTAGTACAAAGGCTAAAGTGAATTTAAGTTTTATCTCCCTGTGGACATAACTGGATGACAACATATTTGACGATAGATTTGTAACAGAAATAGGGTGACAAAAGCTGGCGTCAAAAGTAGGGATTTAAATATTTAATATATACATTTTAATTTATTTTGTGCGGAAAGTGGATGATGGGTTCTTTATTCTATGATATTGCTTCGTTCATGTATGCCCTGGGCAGCTTCGGCAAACACTCCTTGTGGACACAATTTCCTTATTATGAAAGATTATGATTAATATGAAATCTATTCCCAAACATAAATTACTGGACGACAAACAGGTGAAATCATTCATATCCCTGTCATATAGACACAGGGATAATAAGGGAAAAGCACATTGAACACTATGCGGCCCCCGGAGGGTTGAATAGACGTAGAATTAGGAGGCAGAGAATTCAAAAACAAAAAGAGGAAAGAAAGAAGCAATACAATATTGGGTTCGTCCAGTAAACCAAGGACCCTTGTAAATAGATCAATTTATATGAAACTTTAAAAAGCAGATTAACGATGATTCCAGAATCCACTAGTATATTTCCCAAACGTTGGAGAAACGGGATTGTGAATTTATATATATTATATGTATATGTACAGGGGTAAATGTTGGTCTATCTAACAGACTATTCTTTAGATATGACTTGATTATTGAAACATGACCAAGGGAGGATATCTTCGTGTAAAGTTTGTAAACCACGCATGATTTTGTTACTGAAGATTTTCCGTCATTGATTATGTGATACACATGATATTTGATTTATATTTATGGTGATTAACTATTTCAGGGCTACATAGTGCTGTGATGTACTACTATGCCTTTTGTCCTCATGATGCATTCATGCGAGTCAAGCTGAATTCATGCATCATTCCGCCCCTTGAGGCCTGTGTCCACTATGATTTATAAGACTGTTATGGTGCCGACAAACACATCTTGGCATCAACAAAACTTGTTGGTGGTGCCAAATTGTGTTTTCGGTGTAAAAACAGTCCAATAAGTCCTAGTAGACACAGGCGTAGGGAGTGTATAACCCGCGAAGAGTTGGTCAGATGCGTGAATGCATAACTGCATTCACGTAGCATCGATAGACAAAGGGCAAAGTGCATCAACTCACTATGAGGCCCTGAAATGGTTTAAAGAATATGCATGAAGATGGTTGACATTGCCTGTAAACTATAATTTACTAACTTCAAGTTTATAATTGTGAAGACTGTAGCAATCAGGTGTACATAGCTATATCACGTGCATGTGTGTATCATGGTTTTACCCGTACCTCATCTGCCGTCAGCTTTTAACATCATGTTTAAAACATCATTGGACATTTGCTGTTTGCTAGCCATAGTAGATCAGCCATCCCAATAGACAAAAGGTAAATAATCTCTAAATAATGAAGTTGTGTGGCTCATAATGCCATCCTTATACATTCCTCCATATAAGAAGAACAGTTCAACATCTACCCAAATTATACGTTATGGAGGGGCCTGAATATCCCTTTACCAAAATACAAATACCAGGCCATAGACTCATTGAGATTGAGCGGCCTACACATATATTCCCTAACTGTACGTACACCCATTGAATGAAGACGAGTGTGTCTGCCTATTATACTAATCTCTAGTGTGTGAGGGACCTTTCTAGTGGACCTTGGGCCACTTCCATTGACTTGTCCAGGGCTGGGGTGGAGATGCTATTCTGACCCCTAGGTCACCCTGTGTACCCTTCTGACTCCTCTGACTGACCGCCACTCGGGTGCGTCACGAGGCATTCTAGTGGACGACTCATTTATACTGCAAGACACACTTGGTGAACAAATAAACATATTTTATTACATATCTTGTTGTCCTTATTCATTTTATTATCAGTTCATTTAATTCTCTTCTCAATATATATCACAACTTTCAGAAAAAGGGAGTTGGTAAATTTGACCCTTGAGCATTTACCCAAGTGTCGCAAAGTGTTTTAATGTACTTACGCTTTGTTGTAATACTTCATGAATGTGACACTGACTAGTCTGATAGGGCTGCAAGCATGCATCATGACGCCAAATTGAGTGTGCATCGACCCCGTAGGTCAGCATGATACTGAAGTACAGCACTGGAGAGTTTACTCGCCAGGGCTTCATGCATGCATCATGACGGTAATGACATACTGTATTAAAGCACTATGCGGCCTTTAAAGGATTAACATTCTGTAAAATGGCCATGTTTACGTAGTGGTAAATTTTTCTCACATTTTATTGGCACATTATGGATTCAAGGCCAAAACTAATAAGGTTTTGGAACATTTTTTGGCTTATACATCAAGATGATAGAACCAGGCTTATACAATGTAATTGTATGGCAAGTGATTTCTGGGCAATTCAATTCTTAATCAGAATAGAACAACAGCGCTGTTTTTATTCTATAATTTATCATATATTACACATAGAAAAATATATTGACCTGCAGTAAATTTAAGTATTGAGTTCACAGGTCTCGATATGGCAGATTGAGGCACATATTTTTGGCATCTTTATCCGTTTGAATTGCATTTTTATCCATTTAAAGTAGCTGACACCCACAGCATTGGGTCCACACACTTGACTTTGGGTCCCACTCCTTGTCTGCTGATCTTTTAATAATAACCCCCTCTTCGTGAACTAACTTCACTTTATATGACAGCTCCGGAGTGAGCTGTTTCACATTTAACACAGCATAGTTACACTTGTTAATCCAGTCATAGTGCTTGTAAGTGTAGTCTCCGTAGGACTCACTGAAGTAGAGCAGCATCTGTACTGCTGTCATAGCTACTATACCGGGCCGCTCATTGTTTATAGCGCTGGATGTAATCTGACGGCAAATCAACTCCTTCTCACCTCCGTTTGGTGGATTGTGATAGACGTCTGTGAAGCCAGCAATGTGTACATCACCACTCAAAAGCAGGAGCTCACGTCCTGGCTTTGCCTTTCGCCATTGCTGGATGAGGTCAAATATACACTCCAAATCCCTCTGATGTTTAACATTGATAAAACCAAGTGCGTCATCACCTTGCCCAAAAGTGCCAGCAAATTCGTGCAGTTTCTTCTTGAGGAAGAGTAGAGGCAGCGGACATACCATGACCCACATTGTAATGTCCTCTCTCTCTTTAAGCCTGGTCTTAAACTGATTCATCTGTTCTTCACCAAAGTAGCTGAGATCATTTTCAGCCCGTTTATTTTTGTAAAGGGACCAGACTGTTCTGGTGTCCAACATCATGATCCCTATTGGTCCGTAGCTTGTGGTGACGAACTCACTGGTAAGGTCATCAGAGCCCCGGTTCACTATGTCCGGGTCCCACAGTGCCCGTTGGTACTCATGGTAGACTTGTAGGGCCTGGAGCCCAAGGAAGTACTCTGCTGAGTCAGGGTCTGCATCCTCGGGCACCCCCCCCAAAGTCATCCCTGATGTCATGGTCATCCAGGATCATCAAGTTGGATACATTGGCTAGGACAAGCGCCACATACTTACGTGTGAAGGTAGCCCGGTACTCTTGGCGGTAGATTTCGAGGATCTCATCCCTCTTTTCTGGCCATTCCTTTTTGGGTAGACCACAGAGTATATTCCTCGCTCGAACATAAGATATTGTTTGGTCTGTGATATCAGTATTGAATACCCCCCCATCATCAGATACTAACTTTTCATTGCTCATCTTGTATGAGGCATCACCATCCACGTAGACATTGTCACCAATATGCAGCAAGACGTGGATGTCATCCTTCTTGGCCTGAATCCGCCTCCACATGGTTTCCCACATGTTGATGTTGGGAGGGGTGTAGGTCCGCCTATCACAGCTCACAACAGCAATGTTACAGCTCTTGATGTCCCTTGGCATGGTTCGAACCTCACCAAACACATGGTCTATCTTCACCCCTGGTACCAGGATCTGATACCGAGCATCAGAACGCAGGTTCTCAAATTTGTAGACTCGTGGTTGTCGAGCCACAATGTCCTTTTCCACACAATGGTCTGATGTGCATCCGTGCATATCCACACAGTTTGTGCTAAGGTCATGGAGGATACAAGCCAGGCCGGGGCAGTCCACATTCACTTCTAGTAGGATGCAAGCTGTGGTCTTGGTCACCTGACCCACGATAGGGCCACACAGTAGGTTTACCATGTTGGCTGAAGGTACTGTACAGGACACTGGGGCTGGCGCCTGAAATATATATTTATGGTTGATTAGACATGTAATAAAGTCTTAAGAGTTATGAATGTCTACAGTCTTGTTTAGATTAGGGAGTGGTCATTTTTTAACAGAGGGGGGGGGGGGTGGTCGGTGGGTTTTTGCATGAGCGTTCAGAATATTTTTGGTCCCCCCTGCGGAGGTTCACCACACTGGCTGAACTTACTGTAGAGGAGACTGAGGCTTCCCTCTGAAATATATTCATGGTTGATTAGGCATGTAATAAAATATTGAGGGTTATGAATTTCTACAATCTTGTTAAAATTACATTAAAGATAAAATATGGCACTGGCTTTTTTGTTCTACTCTTTGTGCATTTATAGTCAAGCACATTCAATCAATTCAATTTGTGTCAAACGAATTTAATAATTCAGTGTATAGTGATTGCTAATGATTGTAACTAGAATGTAAATTTAGGATTGTTATATGTATAAGGGATATGAGGGAAGTAACGGTAATTTTTATCTGTCAGCGCTACCATAACCACCTTTGACAAAGGGTATAGTGCATTAGATTTGTATGTGGCTTTGGGCTATAATTGGCTTGGGTTGACCTTGTAGTGGACCATTTACTAAATCTATTGTCGTGTTCAAGACCAGTCTAAATTAAAAAAATACAGGGAACACTAAATAGTTTTATGTATGTTTCCAAACTATAATATCACAGCACAATAAATATAGGTGCCAAATGGAATGGCGCATTATAATCAATAAGTATGAACCTCTGATAACCATAGGATCATTAATTGTCATCTATGATACGGTCAGTGCACTCTAGATGGAGCCACACAACCTCAGACACACTATGTTGGACACAGGTTTTAACCAGAACTCGGCTTGGAGAGTGAGTAGGCTATAGGGTACCATGGGAAGGTGTGCAGCTAAATATCCACTCTGATCTCTGCATTACTCTACAAAGAGGTAGTGTAAACAACATACCCTAGATGGCACCACCTCTCTGTAGAGTCCTGGGGCCTGCAGAGATCAGAGTGGATATTTAGTTGCACACCTTTCCATGGTACCTTATAGTCTACTCACTCTCCAAGCTGAGGTCTTGTTAAAACCTGTGATGCTGGATGTTCACTTGCCTAATTAGGCTCACTAGACCTTAGTGCCGTCTTAAGTTAAGTCTCAGGGTCAGGCAGTGTGATTAGGCAGGCAGTCCATGATAGATTTAAACTGAACGAAGACACCTCACTCTCCGGTCGACTCCCTATAAGGATGGCATGCTGCATTAATACACTGTGTGATGCTTAATGGCTTATAGAGAGTTGGCTGGAGGGTGAGGTGTCTTCATTCAGTTGAAATCTGTGGATTGCCCATAGTAACTAAAGCTCTGGGACTCTTTTAGACATCTGGCTGGATATGGCGATGACTGAGGCATCGGGCTACTCAGAGAGATGACCTGTATACCCCAGACCTTCGTCAGCACATTGACTAGTATTTTCTTAGCTCATTATCAGATTATACGCCCAAACCATTTTAGTCAGGTTAGTAAATAGTGACTAACCTACTTGAGTCTGGGGGTAACAGCAGTATTAGGTTAAGTATTCTTGACTAAGGCATTATTCATATTTTGTTTGGCCTTGTTCTTAAGTCATTTAAAAAAAGGTTTGTCATCTCGACTAATGCATTAGTCAAAATGACCAATATAGCTATGACTAACCTGGGTTAGGCCCTACTGGCTATTATCTTAAACATACATATTATGAGTGTTAGTTTTCTCCCTGCGGAGAACCGTTACTTGAAGAGGCAGCCTTGTAGAACTTAGAACCCGCCGCATCCAGTGCCTAGATTCTGTATGATATCACACAAACCAGATAAGAGACTTCATGTTTTCACAACTTTATTGCACTATATCAGAAAATACTATGTGACACTAATTTGCATATACATTGTATATTTTGTCCACTTTCCCAAGGGAGTATTGACACACAATAGATTCATGTAACAAAAACTCCAACTCCAAATCCTAATAGTGTTTATTAATTGTTAAAAAAATTGAACCTCTATTTCACCTCTTTGACAGCTATAAACCTACTATTGTGGAAGGTTCGTTACATGTAATCATCAAAATAAGGGTCAGCTTTGACCCCCAACCTTTGTCAACAGGCCATGATGTGTGCCCCCTCCTGTTGTTCACATGGTTCTACCCCCCGCCTCTCCGGTTGTAGTGTGTGATACAATTCAATTATTTTGACCACCTAGTTTCAGACCGTGCTAAGGTCACTTAGAAAGATAAAATGGTTTCTCATCACCGAGCGCATTATAGAAATCAGGTTCTGAATAAAAACCTTTTTTTTTCTAAATGGACAAATACACATGTATTGGCATTTTGGTATCATATTAATCAAATGTGAATTATGGTCACCAAAAACACATATAATCCCCTACATTTTAGCCTGTGAATTAAAAAGAAAAAAACCTCCCTCGTCATATTTATCTAGACTTTTGTGATGAGAAACCACTTTCTTTTTGAATGGCCTAAGCTGGTTCGAGCCTAACAGACTGCTTAGTGTCACACACATAACCCCTCCTGGTGCTAGTTGGCAACATCTGTACATGTTGGCTGGATGGTGGACAAATATACATGATTACCATACTCCATTTGTACGTTTAGTATCAACTACATGTGAATTAAAAATATATTCTCAAAAATCAATTCCAATGATTGCATTTTAAGCAGATGCAGCAGATGTTCTTTGCAGAGTACTTTGATAAATACATTCACACCGATAGCTTTTTAGAAACGTATAGCAGAGGGGGAATGTATAAAAGTGTTATATACTGACTTAGATTGTGTTTGGGTATAGTCAGTCATTGACGTATAATGCTCATAGTACCTGGCACACACAGCTCTCTGCACTGTTCAAGTCCCACTTCTTATCTCCAGATCTTTTCAGAATAATCCCTTCCTCATGAACTAACTTTACATTGTAGACTAGCTTAGGCGCTAACTGCTCCACACCAAGAACAGCATAGTTACACTTGTTAATCCAGTCATAGTGCTGGTAGGTATAGTCTCCGTAAGACTCACTGAAGTCCAGAAGCATCCGTGTGGCAGCCATACTTGCCATTCCTGGCCTCTCGTTGTGAATAGCACTGGATGTAATCTGACGGCAAATCAGCTCCTTCTCACCCCCGTTTGGTGGATTGTGGTAGACATCTGTAAAGCCACCAATGTGTACATCCCCACTGAATACTAACAAATCCCGCTGTGGCTTTGCCTTTTTCCATTGCTTAATGAGATCAAATATACCCTCTAAGTCTTTCTGGTGGCTGACATTGATAAAACCCATCAGATCGTCGGCACGTTCACAGACTCCTGCCATCAACTCGTTGAGCTTCTTCTTCAGGAAGAGTAGAGGTAGGGGACATATCATAACCCACATGGCAATGTCATCCATCTCCGTCAGCCTTGTTTTTACCTCTTTTATTTGGTCTGCACCGAAGTAACTCTCATCGTTCTCGGCTCGTTTAGATTTGTAGAGTGACCAGACAGTTCTAGAATCCAGCATCATGATTCCAATTGGACCATAGTTAATGGCACAAAACTCACTGGTGAGATCGTCACTATCTCTGTCTACTATGTCAGGGTCCCACAGAGCTCTCTGATACTCATGGAATACTCGCAGGGCCATATGTCCGAGATAGTATTCCGCTGATTCTGGGTCAGCATCTTCTGGTACACTCCCAAAGTCATCCCTGATGTCATGATCATCCAGAATCATCATGTTGGAAACATTGGCAAGAACTAGTGCTACGTATTTACGTCCAAAAGTG
This sequence comes from Harmothoe impar, assembly GCA_947462335.1. Lineage (NCBI taxonomy): Eukaryota > Metazoa > Annelida > Polychaeta > Phyllodocida > Polynoidae > Harmothoe > Harmothoe impar. The sequence continues at coordinate 92,281,916 of OX381705.1, forward strand.
GCCCTGTACTCAGTGCGGTAAATCTCAAGGATTTCATCTTTCTTGTCTGCCCATTCTTCCTTTGGTGTGTCATGGAGTACCTTCCTCGCTTGGACATATGGTATGGATTGGTTCGTGGTTTCAGGATCAAACACCCCTTCATCATCAGCTACCACTTTTTCATTGCTCAAATTGTGGGAAACATCACCATCAATGTAGACATTATCACCGATGTGCAGCAAGATGTGGATGTCATCCTTCTTGGACTGCATTCGCTGCCACAAGGTTTCCCACATGTTGGTATTTCCACACTTCCAGGTCCGTTTATCACAGCTCACGACTGCAATATTACAGCTCTTTACGTCTGTTGGCATCGTCTGGACCTTACCAAAGGCATGGTCCTTTTTCAATGCAGGTACAAGGATTTGATATCGAACATCTGCCCTGAGGTTCTCAAATTTATAGACTCTAGGTTTTCGAGCCACCAGGTCCTTTCCAACACAGTGGTCAGAGGTTTCTCCCTTGATCTCCAATGTTTTTTTGGCATCAGTTGCCATCTCCCGGAGGATGCAAGCCAGGCCGGGGGAGTCTTCGTCAACCTCGAGGAGGACACAGGCAGTGGTGCTGGTCACCTGACCCACGATAGGGCCACACAGCAGATTCACCATGCTGAGTGAAGGTACTACACAGGACATTGAGACTCTGAAATAGATGTACACGTGGCTTAGTATGGGCAAAATATCAACAATTAAAGATATAAGGGAATACCGCTAATATAAGAGCATACATAGACTTCAGACTTTAGGATCTAAGACAGGCCATGTTTCACTTACGTAGCAGCCTAAAGCAATTGCCATTACTGTTCATAAATATTGAAAAATTTATGTCATATAAGCTGCTGAAGTTGGGGCCCTAGCAAGCTCTACGTCATTGGATTAAGAGTAATATCCCAAATATTTTACACTGTGAGTACGAAACTATCAATGCATCTAACTGGAAATATCTATGAGCTTTGATGATAGGAGTGTCTATTTCCTAAAAATAGTAAAAACAGACAATATACGCCTGTGTCTCACCAGATCGGGCCAATGTGAACATATTTGACCAGATGCCATCTTTGATCTCCTGACAGAAAACGGTTCTTCAGGGCAAATGATATAAATGGAGATGTAACCATTGCAATTTTCCTTTTTCTATCCCTCACATATCAAAGAAGAATATTTTTCACTATATATTTTTTCATGATGGTCGGTCAAAGATGGCACCTGGTCAAAGATGGCACCTGGTCAAATATGTCCACATTGCTCTGATCTGGTGAGATACAGCCATACAGGATCACGTGTTACCAGAGCTCATCACCATAGGCCTAGAAAGTAAATAAAGTAGCTAACGCCATCCCAACAAAATCCCTATTTTGCAGCTCTGAATTTTACCGGAAAATATTATTTTTGATTGCATCATGGCTAATTTTACCATAATAGATACGAGGGGATCCGTTACTAGAGACCAGGAAATTGTAAAGTGTACTTACATTAGTACAACCCTTCTGTTACGTATACTAGGCCTTTAGTATGGGAAGCTGCCATCGTAATGGAGTCCCAAAGCGGAATGAGAACTTTCCCATACAAATATTTTCAAAATGTTTGTTTAGGAACAGCTGCAGTCATGGAAATTCTGATAAAATATTGAGTTCTCCCCGACACTGACTCTATGCTAGCATATGCACTCTCAGCCTATACATGTTATATCTGGGTAGTAGCTTATATTAAAGCATTAGGCCTGGTTCAGCTGATCAAATATCTATATAAATTATCGATTTCTAACTTACCGCTATCTGTGCCTGGTCGGCCTTCTCTTCCCGCTTCCTTGTGTGGATGTGGAGGAGATTTCACTTGGTGTATCGGTTGCTATTGTCCACAACGACCAGACACTGTGCCATAAGTGTCTCCTTGTACTGGAGTATGGGGCTCGGCAGGTGTGTATTAATGTATGATCTGACCATGGTGCTGGTTAATAGGTTGGGGGGGGGGGGGGGTTATATAAGTGACCGCTGACCCTGGAGTCGGTAGGTGCTGGCTGGGTGAGTGTAGCCTGGTCTTCTGCCAAGTCTCGGGACGGGAGTAGAAGTGATCCGGTGATCCGGCCACCTGTTGGATGCTAGTCTTAAAGGTGTATAGCTCCTTCTGCTCCCTCCACCTCCTACCGATATCTACCTGTTGCTGCTAATCTTAAAGTGGCATAATCACCGAGCGAATCCCACTCACAATTCTAGTACTGTTCTAGTCTACTATGTGGTTAGGTGCGAGTGGTGAGAATGCCACTTTAAAGGTGTATAGCTCATTCTGAACTCTCCATTCCGTACGATGTGTACCTATTGTCTATTTTAAAGTTGTACAGCTCTTTCTGCTTCCTCCACCCCCTACCGATGTCTACCAGTTGGCTACATGTTTTAAAGGTATATACAAATGAATTTGATCTCTCCCCCTGCCAAACTCTACAAGTTGGGAACTAGTCCTAAAGGTTAACACCTCATTCTGATCCCTTCACCCCCTACTGTTGGCTGCCAGACTTAAAGGTGTGTCCCTCAATCTGATCTCTCAGCCCCTACCGATGTCCACCAAACTTAAAGGTATACAACAAATTTTTATCTCTCCCCCGCCGATGTCTACCTGTTGCTGCCAGTCTTAAAAGTATAAAGACACCCTATAGCTCATTCTGGTCTCCTCCTCTCCTACCAATGTCAAACTGTTGGTAATGCGCAGATCTCGGTGCCCCTCCAGCGACAGTCGGAGTGGAGCCAGAACAGGTACTCAGCCTTATGTATAGGGGCTGGGGCTTCAAAGGTATACCATTGATTCTGCCCCCCCCCCCGCCCCCGCCGATGTCTACCTGTTGGCAACAAGTCTAAAAAGGTGTTTAGCTCAATTCGGTGCTTGCTCATCGCCTACCGATCTCAAACTGCTGCCTTTCAGTCTTAAATGTTTCAACCGAATCCGACCCCCCCCCTACTGATCTGTTGTTACCAGTCTTAAGATTAATACATGTAGCCATTTCCCAATAACGATATACCGGTTCACGTACTTATCACCAGGGGGAACTGATGTAAGTTGAGTCCTTTACCTTTAAGCCCTTTTATAAGAGTCGCATACTGCATTGGTGTCATGATGCATGAATGAGGACCTAGCGAATCTACTCACCAGGGCTGCATTCATGCATCATGCCGCCAGTTAGGAACTCCACCGATCATATACATGCAGTATCGTCATGATGAAGGCAACGTAGACTCGCCAAGGCTGCATTCATGCATCATCCTTACCCAATGACAACAAATGGTAACATTATATTAAAGCACTATGCCGCCCTAAGAGGTTTAAGCTCTATGGAGTACAATAGAGAGTTATAACCATAGAAACCATGAAAGTTTGATTCTAAGCACGGCGGACCGAGACACTTGCTGACACTTCCCGTAGTAACCGTCTGTTTGTGATTGAGGGCAGTAACCGCACTCATCAATAACGTAAGGGTTTCAGGCTCAAACCACAACAGCTTCCGTGTGAATGCATAGCGTTAATTGGCAGTGAGACATACAATATAATGTCTCGTTGGTCAGTATACCAAAATGGCAGCCTATGCAGTTGGGGATCCTGAGAGGGGCCTATAAACTACCTGCCAGTGGGTGGAGGTAATGGCCAAACAGGAATAGAGACCACTCTGCTCCCTGTCACCACTAATGTCTCAGAATAAAAAGAGCTTGGTAAATAGTTCATCTCTTTGATACTGGGTGAAAACTTTGTGTCAGTATGAGCCTTGTTGTGGCATAGGGACAGCATGGGGCGTATCTGGATGACGTAGGGCATAGTGCATTAATGTATTATACAACCCTTAAAGTGTTAACAATTGCTACTCTACAAGGTGTTGAGGACGCGCTGAGGAGCTCCATGTCGTGGTCTCTACACTCTAACACCAGTTCCCCCAGGCACAAAATTGAATCAATGTTGAATCAACATTGACAAGCACTCAATGAATGTTAGTTAAACGTTATATGTTGTGCTCTGGCTTAATGTAGTTGATAACTTGTATTTGAATGTGACTGTGTGCTATTGTGCATGTGGGTACGTATACATACATTCTTTTATATGATACTATTTGTGCGCCAGTATGACTGCCGATCACATCTTATAAGACTGCGGCCGTCCAAAGCATGTAGATCTATAGCGTTGGTGAGGTAATTTTACCCTTCAACAGCCATGACAATATTGACATTTCTTACTGATTAAGATGACTTATCCTTGGCATATTGGCTACACTGAAAACCCTATAGGGCCATACAGTCGTAATAGATGACGACTTTAGGGTGATCGCTGTGCTGGTGTCGAGAGCAATCACCCCCTCGTCATTAGGGTCGTCACTATTGAGAACCGTTAGTCCTAGAATTGGGTCGTCATCATGACGCCTGTGGTCGTCACCAGTGATCACATATTTATGTTTTGTGTATGTCATTTTTTTCATCAGCATAGAATGTATGTAAAATTAGTATTGGCATCCCCCCCCCCCATCCCCATCATCAAGTCTATTTGGGAATGAGTACTCAGTAGTGGACATAGGTGCTTGTGTGTATGATTATCATCAATTGAAGTCAATCCTCAGAGTTTTATTAATGATTCCATGCACATAAGAGGTGTCTAAGCTCTAAATACATCTAACCTGCCATTAGTCGTCAAATTCCTTGACAAATATGCTTGAAAATACTAAAATATAATTCTAAACAATAGTCCACACTTTTTTAATGATCCTTGCAAGACATATAGTACACATCAAGATAGATTTCAATCAATGCCTGACTGGAAAGGGAAAGTATGCATCACATGATTGCATAGTAGAGCCCTCTAGAGGCCGAAACATAGTGATCAATATGACGACCTTTGCTCATCTAAATGGCATGGCGACCCTAAAGTCGTCAGCAGTGACGACCTTTGCACAGGGCTGGGTTTTCAGTGTACTGATAGCCAGCGGCATAAAACTGGTGTGCGTTGGGTTGATAGCACTCCAGCGTGCAAATAAAACACATAGAGGAAACTATGCATTTAGTTACCCGTGTGCGGTATCTGTTGATCTTATATATTACAGACAGCATTATAACGGTATAATTTATGATAATGAAACTGTATGTAAATAGGCCTTTATAAAACAGTGGGCCGTGCATTATAGCTTCAGAGAAGTCACGTGACCGTTTGCTATAGGATAACAGTGCACGCTGAGCACAGGGCCACAGAAGCGGATAGTATACAGACCCACAGAAAACCTTGAAAAAAAACACATGAAAAATCGTTAAAAACCCACGGAACTTGTGAAATAGTTTCATAAAGACAATAGAACACTCTTTCTTCACATCTCGACTCCCTGTAACTCTATAATAAACTCTGGTCCCATGCCCTATAAAGGCTCGACACCATCGTGCATTTTAGAGTCACAGAGTGTCTCGACCTGAAGAACATGGTTTTCTATTCTCTTGATATTCACCCTAGTGGTGATGCTGTAATAGAACTATATTACAGACAGTTTTAGCTAGGCCCTACCTGTATCAAGCATTGTGTCCAGTCCATGAGGGTCCAAATGAAGTCTATGGCCTTCACACAACTGAGGTTCCCGTGTGTCGATTGGTGAATTGAAACTTATATAAATGGAGAAGTAATAGGGGTAGCCTCAGGGGTCAGGATCAGACCTATATGTGAGTATATAATATATGCCCGCAGACGGGGTACTAGGTCTATATATAAAACACACCACTTTTAGGATTTGAAACGACTGGTCAGTGAATTGAAGGAGGGGTGGAGGGGGGGGGGGGGCGGGGGGCTAAATCCCTTTCCTCATTCCCCCCTCACACACACACACAAGAATACACACACACATTGGGTTTGCCCTCATGTTTGCTCTCCACATGTAAACCCAGCATTTATAACTTTACGGCTTTACGGTCGTCAGCGCGGGGGGGGGGGGGGGGGGCAGGGGACTAATTAATGAGGGAAGAGGATAGATGTTTAATAGGTGGAAAGGAAATGAGATACTGTAAATCCCACATAACGTGACTGCCTGCGGGTTGTATGAAGACCAAACCTCTAGTGCGGGTTGTACAATAGTTATTCTCAAAGTCTAGGTGCTTGGGGCTGTGTCTCACGACCTTGGGCCAATGTTTTTGTCTCTGACTGGGTGCCGTCTCTGACCGGGTGCCGTCTCTGACCTTGTGTCAGAGAAAAGTGTTTTTTAATTGTTAACCTATACTCACATATATAAGGATTTGTAAAAACGTTACGGAAGTTGTTATGTAATTATAATTAGCCTCCTGCTGTTGGTAGAAGGTAACTAAACTCCCAAAGTGATGTCCTGTCAGAGATGGCACCCGGTCAGAGACGGCACCTGGTCAGAGACGGCACCCGATCAGAGACAAAAACATTGGCCCAAGGTCGTGAGACACAGCCTTGGGTTATTGGGAGTGTAGTCCAGTACTAAAACGGCAACTTTCAGACCCCAGGTGTGTGGTGTGGGCTATACGTGAGATGCGGATTGTACGCTATGGTATATGTTATTAATATGTGGAATAGCAAGGGATTATAAACCTCTGAAGTCAGCTAGACAATCCATGTACACAGGTGTAACAGACTTGGATCTATAACATGGTGGTTAATACAATGGTAGCCTGGTAGGGCAATCAACACTCATCAACTGGAGCTATGATGCGTATTGTTCTAATACATGTAGTACTTTGTTTTATTTTGATCAATTTACACACTATTGTGTATTACGTGGAGAGGGACGTTTTCGTGAAGAGAATTCAGCTTGCCATACCATGAAATTCCCATTGTATACACTGTATACTGTATAAAAACCGTTTTATACGCTCTGAAAATTAAAAGAAACATGATGGAAAGCAGAAAGTAAACTTGGATAAAGAAAGTGACCAACCTTTTGAATCAAAAGTGGTATGCAGGTCCTGTGTTTAATATCAATGGCAATGGTAGCTTAAGTTATAGGGAAGGTGCTCAATCAGCGGTATTATATATATAGTATATGACCAGGCTAATAATAACTCCTGAAGTCATGGTAAAACCCGATCCAAGTAGGAAAAAGCCCAACATATACACACCATGATGTACAAGTAACAGATAAGGCTTGATTACCATGCAGTGTTTCGTCATAATTTTCTACATTTAGATACATTTCCTGACATTAGAAAGATGTCCTAATGACATGCTGAGATGCTGCCTGTGCCAGCTACGTAAGGGATACCAGGGTGGTATCAGCGTGACTCAGCGTGACATAACTTCGCTTAAAGAGATACATTTGGTTTGGGATTGGCTTATTTAGCTGAGTAGCTGGCTAGATGATTTCATGTTCATTAACAGTCGTATTTTGACAAGTATTCAATACTCTTATCACTTGGCCGAGCCTATACATGCGATAACCTACCTAGGTGTATGTTTATATGGAGTGATCATTGTTTAGTGAGAGGGGCTGTGTTGGAATAAACTACATTTTGCCCGAGAAATTGGTACCCCTCGCTCCCCTCGCTCTCATTACTCCTCTTACTACGTGTTTATTTTCAACTTGTATTATAGCTGATTGCAGATGTTTTGCATCCTGGAGCCTAAATTTGTTTGGGTTCGTCGTGTTTGAATTGAATTGGGAAAACACTATTTACACATAGTTGAATGGGTAAGAAAGCAATTACTAATACCATCTTTATTCTCCCGTCAGTCTAAAATCCTCTTTATTGGAATGGAGAGCTCCATCTTCACTATAAATGCTAGCTATAGTGTTTTCTTTTTTCCTGAAACAAGTATTAAAGCTTAGATCCCTTGGATTCTGATAGATTTGTAAACGTGTAAATTCTTTCACAACTTTTGCCCTATACTCTCCACTCTACAGACTGCAGTCTTTGCCAACACGTGCCGGACAGTGGCAATGTCCGCCCAAAATGGCTCTTGTCTGGCAGAATGACTAGTGGTGCATGACCAGATTTCCTCGACATTCTGAGCTTTCCAAAACTGAAAGAATTTTTCAAATATTCCAACTAGAACTGAAGTGCTAGAGTGCACACTAATATCCTAAGCAAATTAAAGCAATTATTTTGTTATCATTTCCTTTATAAATGTTATTCTATTCTAAATAGTATGCAAAACCTTGATTTCGGTATCCGGTCCCGAAGAAATCTATCTGGTCCTGCAAAATCGGCTAGCTGCAGGACAGACTGTCCTGCACGCCGAAAAAGTTTTCACGAACACTGTAACAGATATTCATGCTAAATTCTGTCATGAGAGAAGAGACGGCACCACACGTGCTCAATTTCCTCTCTGTATTGAAACGACCACCACCGAATGATGTTAGTAAATTATGCTATTCGGATTGACCCGACGCCACGAATCTGCTCTGAGAATAACACTTCAGTTTTTACTACAGATTTAAGGCGCACAAAGAGGCCTCTGACCATTGTCTCTGTCGCAGAATAATCCAGGACCCGCTGGTGGCTCCAGCTAGAAGGAAACCTGGGGGAATAATTCACCTGTTCACGGCCAGGGGACGCTGTGATCTCGGCCTTCACACAGTGGCTCTCCCACGTGGGATGGAATGGTATAAACATCCTCCCTGCTGTCCCGTATGATAACATTTTGTGACACCATCTGGGGACAGGGCTCTTAGTGCAGGGTGCAATAAGGTCACTTTTCCCAGATCATTATGTTGTCTTCATCACGAGTCTCTCTATAATATGTGCCCACGTGAAATAATAAATATAGATGTTGGGGAAAAATAAGTTACGATGTTGGGGAATTTGGGGAGCCTAGATTTGAACCCCGGATACCATGGATACAGTGATGTCGGCCCCATAACAGCTGATGTAGATATCCGGATTGCTCCCCCTCCTACTCCCCTCCCCCCCCCCCCGTACCGTCATGTGTCCCCCACCACTGCTACTCTGTGTTATATCATACACAGAGAAAAGAAACAGCGTCAAAAGGGAGTCCAGGTTGCCTCCAGAATGACTCCCCTCTCTAAGGGAGTCCAGGTCGCCTAAGGGAGCCTAGGCGACTCTCTAGCTGACCTAGGTGAGTCCCCTGGGGGAGTCATATTGCTCCCTGGGTCATATGACTCCTCCAGGTGACTCTCTTAGGTCCGCCAGTGAGTCACCTAGGCTCCCTTCAGCGACCTGGACTCCCCTACACAGGGGAGTCATTCTGGAGGCAGCCTGGACTCCCTTTTGACGCTGTTTCTTCTCTCTGTCTATACACACAGAGAAACGTTTACTCGAATTATTCCCGCTTATCTCACATGAGAAAACCTCTATATTCCTATGCATTTTCAAGTATCAGAATGATTTACAAAGGTACACACATATTTATGTGTGTAACTAAAATGAGCTCATAAGCCATCTTTAATGTTGAAAACTAGCAAGCTATGGTCACCGTGTTAAGCCGATATTCACAGCTACTAGGGGAACACATTTTAACGTCACAACATGTGATCACACGTATACCTCAAAGGACTTTTAGATTATCAACATCATAAACATAGGATTCGTATAATGAGTTCTATGAACATGCGGCAATTATGAATATAATATGAATTCAAAATTCTCCAGAAGTTGCACATTAGCTGTGTGAACTACTGGGACCCTCAGGAAGTGATCCTGTGTTGTTCTTGGCAGCAGGAGATTGCCTGCTTTCCTCAGCTGTTGACTTGGATATTATAGTCCTTAAAGGGCTGCATAGCGGTTCAATACAGGCTGGCCTATGTCGTCATGATGCATGAATGCAGCCCTGGTGAGTAACTTACCAGTACTGCATACAAGCATCGTGCCAACCTCTCTGGGGTTGATACACTCCTAGGAGTCGGCATGACTTCAGCCCTGCCGTGTAGACTCGCAGGGGTGCCTACATGCATCATGACGATGACGGGTATAGCACATTAAAGTACTATGCTGCCCTTAAAGGGTTATAGACAGTGATGTGAATTCTTGGCAGGCCCTGCCATCAACTACAGGCTCGCAAAGGAAATTAGGTCGCGTATCAAGTTGGCATTACCGCTAAAGAGACGGAACCGCCATTCAACCCTCAAATAATGGACATTTCCTCTCAATGCAATTTAACCTTCCAACTCTGGGAATCACCAGGAAGAAAGTGATTTACAACTAACCTAGAATTAGGTCGGCCGCTCTTGCTACACTTCAACTCTGCCTGAGCAAATCATGGCACAAACAACGTCTTTCCCACCCAGTTCTATGGCATTGAATTCTCTGAAACTGTGCCCTGGAATTGTAGGTTCATCATATATTTTTGTAGATCCCATGTTGGTATGACAAGCAGGTTTTAGGATCATAGAGGATATGCCTATTTCTTTTAAGAAAGAAGCAAAATGGGGGGAAAGGGCGGTTCAGGGGCTGGATATGTATAATAATATTACCATTGATGTCTGGTGAAGAGATATGTAAGAGTTTTGGTACATATATATGAACCACCTGATAACGCTACTGCCCCGTATATAGAAATTTGAGACATGTTTGCTTAAACATATTTAGAAGATATGCACTGTAAGTAGTTAATGTAGCTGAGCAGAAGAATCAACTGTGGTTTAACACTATATACGGTATACGGTTTAACAGTATGCGGTATAAGTGTAAATAGTCAGTAGAATCTGACGTATTTTTGGGTTCACTATTTACAGTGTACAACATCTTTACTGTGAGTTGGCTTATATTTAGTCTTGTCAGTGGTTTCCTAAAGCTGTATATCCTACATCACAATCACAGTAAAGAGGCCATTCAGCGATACATTATCTTCTCCTGGCGGTAATCTGCCATTTCCAACACACACAGCGCACGTGAAGCGATATAAATCAGGCTCAAAGCGTTATCAGGCTTCCACACCATGGCGTTTTCTCTGATTTCCTGAACCTTTTTGGTCTCTGACTGTTCGTCTGTGATTACCCAAGCCTGCTGTAAATAACTTGTTTTAAATGATTTATAACTAGACCCCACAGAATACAGGAACAGTTGCACTGGGTCTTATCTCGGTCTCCGTGTGAGGGTTGGTGTGGGGAGGTTTCCTTTTTCAACATAAGGCTTTAAAGTAGGCATCATGATTTACTCTGCACTGCCCTTTATCATCCTGGTCTATAGGTGAGTTCATTAAATCAGGCATCATGCCTAGCCTTCGGGATTGTATCAACTCAGTTTGAATGCAGATTTGGCAGGTATATTCGGCAGTGGTATGTGTATGCATCATGACGACAAAGGGCAGACTGCATTAAACCACTATGTGATCCTTAAAGGGTTTAAAGACCAGCCCCAGCGGTCCCCATAAGTTGTATTTTGGCAGAAACTGGTGAAAACCCACATGGAGGGATTAACTCTTGGCTGCATGATGCTTTAATGTGCAGCGTTCATCATAATGTATAAGTGCAGCCCTGGAAGTAATTCACCACAGCTGTAATCATGCTTCATGCCAAACCTTTATGATTGTATAGACCTGATAGGATCATTATGAAGCTTGAATACAGCACTGGTGAGGTACTCACAAGGACTGCATTCATAAAAACGACAAAGGACATGACGCTGTAACGCGCCATGTGGCCCTTAAAGGGTTAATCCCATCTCTGCCAGTCTCTGCAGGGCTTAATCTGACAAGGCTTTCAGTAATTAATAAAACCCACCTTGTCTGCAGGGCCCCATCAGAAATGTCTCTCTGCCTGCCATTGCCTGCTATGCGCCCTTTGTGTATGCATTATGGCACTGGATACCCCGTCTGTGGCTATTCTGAATTAAACTGTCTTATCAGCGGGCCACAGGGAAGCTATCCATCAGGTCTGTATCCATTAGGATTAGTCCCTGATCACTAATGATCGAGGTATTGAGGGGCTCACTGAATACATACCTCGCTTATGATGAGGATGCTATGGGTCTTTCAATGCCATGACCTTCGTATCTTTATTTAGAATGTTGGGTTATTTCATGCTTTGAGGGGTTACGATATATATATTACAGAATGTGTAAATCATATCTTCTCATGACAACTGTATTTTTAATGGATTGAATCTATACCATTATTTTATTCATAGTTCACAATTATATAGTAAGTAGACAGCTGTTTTGTATCCATTGAAAATAGTTTTCTTATACGGTTCAAAATCAGTCATGGGTCTTATTGCATGTTCCACCATCATTCAGATTATAACCATGGCCAACAGTTTGCCTACCCTAGACCAAGCATGGTCTAGGCCTTATAATGCTTTAATGTGATTTACCCTCTGTTCTCATGAGGTCGTTTATTTTATAATTTAAGGCCATATCATTTTGTTATAATTCTTTCTCTGCCTCTTTTTAGTTTTTTATGCATGCATAGCGCTGGAAGAGGTATTTCAATTCTGAAAAAAAGTCTCCTTCAAAAGCCTCCACTAAATGCTGACAAAGCGCAACAGCAGTGGGAGTTGTCTATGCACACAGAAATAGAGAATCCTCACTTTAAGTCTAGTGTTTAACCTGACATTTCTTTTGGATTCTAATGGAAGAGCTTCCTTACACTTGTTCACGTTGTCCGTTTTTACCTTATTACCGTAAAGTCTCGCGTAGAAGCCGCGGCTTGTACGCGAATCAGAAGCAGCTTTCTTTTGATACCAAACATGCCTATATAGGGTGGGGCTTATAAGAGAGTTTTTAGAAGTATACTACAGTGCTAAATTCGCCATAATTACAGCCCCAGTTCGGCTTATAGGTTTCTCCAAAGTTACGGGTGCGGCTAATACGAGAGTTAAGCTTATACGCGAGGTTTTACGGTACTCAGGATATAGTACGAATGCATAGTTCCTAACACACATAGTACGGATCCTATTAGATGTCAGGGTCCAATAAACTAAAAAGTGTGCCTTTCATATACCAGGCAAACAACACCTTTGCCAGAGCTTTGATATATTGTTACAAGCATTCAGGAGTGTATCAATCTTGTGTAGTCAGCACAAAAATATCGCCCTGGCAAGATACCCTGTACCATGGTGACAATAGGACAGGATATTAAAGGACGGTGAGACCTTACAGACTTTAGTTATGGGTGTATACCCACTAGTAGCTCAACTCTATTGACAAGCAGCAACAAAAGACTAAATCTCGCCGGGCAGAGATTCCTACTCCCCCCACTCACTTCCATCTCTGCCAAAACCTAAGAAATCTTCTGTTATGGGAGGGGCAAAAGCAGCTAGAAAGTCTAAAAAGGGGTACTAGTTCCGTGGTTTCATATCCACATCAAACACTGCCTGTATTCCTCCCCTAAAATAGTTCCATGGAAAATCAGCAATTCATATTACAAAAACATGACCAATCTGTCAGTAATTTTCAGAATTTCATGTTCAGGTCTGTATTCAAATATTTGAATCAAATCATAAATGGGAAATTGTATATTTTAAGAAAGGTGCTCAATGGACAGAATCGGTCCATTTGCGAAGCACGCAGAAAGATGTAGTCCATGGCGGTGCCTGAGTGAAATAGCTGCCACCTGGAGATTGCAAAAGTCTGAGTACTTTTTTTAAACCTTTCCAATCCACTTTGGATTTCAGATCCAAACAAAGCTTCTGCTTTCATTGATCTTGGCTTAAGAGGTTCAGGTAAAATTACACTAAGGAGGCTGGCAGGGAGCTGTTGGCCAGGAAAATGAGAATGGAGAAAGGGTGGTAAAAGAAAACGGACCATTGACAACCAGCCACCCTTCCTAATTCAGCCCTTGGTTCTTACATCAGGTTAATTACCTGGCTGGTTTTGCCGCCTGGTAATCAGCTTTATTCCTTTAATCCCTGGCAGGGCTGCAGCTGGAAGACCTCATGCAAGATTAAACATCTGTCAAGTGAGAAAACGAAAGGATCTTATAAGGGATCTTTAGACAAAGCTGAAATTTTCCAATAATATTAAACCTTGTATCTGTCAGATTTCGTGAGAAACACACAAGAGAGAAAATTGTTATTTGCATATTATTTTCATTGAACTATATTAGCAATATGTAGGACTCTTAATATGGATTCAACTTTAGCTTGAAGCTTCTTATCGTAAAACACTGGACTCAACAAATCTTTTAGGATCAGACACATTGTATTTCAGCTCATAAATCCTTGGTTAAAGAATGATGACGACGAAAGGCATAATATACGTTTTGGTGATTAATATTTATTGCATGTGGTACGAGATAAATACAGAATGTCAGGCAAATACATACAATAAAACAAAAAAGAAAACTTCATATGATTTGTATAAGTTACACGGCAGGCAATACAATCAGTGAGTGTGAGTGATCCTCGATGGGTGGTGGCTGTGAGCGGAGTGAAGGCTGAGCCCTGCTGGCAGGTAGCAGATAAGCCGCCTGTGACCCAGGTGTGAGGTAACCTCCAGGTCAGCCACCACTAGGCCTGGTGTAAGCCTGCTGCTAATTAGCATAAGTCTGTAGACTAATCACAGTCTTTGGTGCCCGCATTTATAACCAAATAATTGCAGTGTAATTATTTTGCACATAAACAGCAGAATTAGAGCTCAACTCTTGATTATTGTGATTTATGAAAACAAACATTGTGATTGCAATCCCTGTTTTAAGAACTCATGAATTATCTCATTTATCTCATTTACCTTGTACCAAAAAGGACAGAAACGTATGTTAACATGTTTCAATGATAGAGGATGTCATTCTATATATTAATGTCTATTCTGTCTGATTTATACATGCTTATCAGTAAATGCTGTTACTCTTCATCCCTGCTCAGTCTCCTGTAGATAAAAGGCCCCCTTTCATCCCTGCACCCTGTTTCTGTCATCCATACCATCTCACATGAGACCAAAACCCTTGCCATGAGTGTCACAGATGACAGTATAATGCTGTCCAAAACACACCTTACCCCACTCACAGTCATCTTCCTATGAGGGAAGGTAGACAGGGGAGGAGGCAGATAGATTGACACGATTGATTAGGGTCAATAAAAATGAGTAGAGGCTCTTTTAATTGTAATTAATGTCTTTATGATCAATAAACCTATAGGTAAAATGGGCATCTAGATTGAAGAGGTTTCAACGATCCTTCAATGCAAGTTGATAAGTCAATTACAGGTTAGCTAATTTAACATGGCATTGTGTTACGCATTGATGAGCACTTGTATTGTCCTATTATTCTCCACAACTGGAAGCATTGATGTATTTGTACTGAAGTGTGGCTATCCACTGGGGGCTCAGAGGAAAGCCTCCTCCTACCTAGACTTAACTATCATTAACAATGCATAAAGCAGAGTCTGTAAGACAGATTGTCCTCCCTGCCACCAGTATTATGTCCTTCCAGAGGTTCCTCCAGGGGGACATCAGGTTACTGTATGTAATGTTAAACATGAATGTAGCTTGCTCCTCTGCCTCCTCAATTCCCTTGCATCATAATGGAGTGTTGCTTCCCTTTACAGCACCGGTCTCATGTGGAAAACTAAGTTTTACAATGCCATTAAATGTTTTTCATTTGCATGCATCATTGGCTGTGAAGTTAAGTATATCCATGGGACTGCCGGTACTTTCTGGGGGTGCACTGCCATAGTGTACTGTTTCCAATGCTAACGCAAAATCTTGGCATTCAGGGGGCCCTTTTACTATACACATTGGCCCGCTATGGCAGTGCTAAGGATATTATACTTGATGTTTCATTCGACTTATGATTGTATGGGATGTGCTTGTTCTAAGATATACTGTGTCCCGGTATTGGTTCGGAATGACCACAACAGCACTCACTATGGGGTATATTCTGTCAGCGGTTTCCTGTATACACCGCATTACAAGCATGCTAAAGAGGCTGTGCAGCAATGTATTATCTGTTTATCAGGTCTAAGCAATGACCAGGAAATGACTCTGCAGAGACTTATGAAGCCAGGGCCATTTCTCTTCATGCCTCCCTCCACATTACCCCCCACCCCTCCCATCTACCAAGGTGTGAATGCTCAAGTCAGGTTCTGCTTGTTATGTAATCCCATTGAATACACCTCCCTCTAGGCCTTTCTGGTGTGTTAGTAAAGAATACACATACAGATATAATTTAAGATTAAGTTATCTCTGCTGCTATACTTCTGGTACCAAAGTTCTCCCGGATTTTACTAGATTATATTGTGGTTTTACTGATGGGGTGCTTTTTTTCTGTCACAAATTTGGCACACCAGTCACATTTGCATTCTTCTGAGAATAGAGAGCTACTCTCTCCCTTGTCTGGTGCAAGTATTTGGTGTACTACTTAGAAAAACCATTGGGAGATATTTTGAAATACTTAATTGCTAATACATATAGTTCTCCTTCCATTTATGATGATTTTACAATTGAAAAGTGAAGGCAAATGTCTGAAATATCCATTACAAAAAGGTACTTCTATGATTAAAGAGCAGGGTCATTTTCCACAATGGCTTCATAAGCCAGGGTGAAAAATGACTACAGGTTCAAAAGTCGCTGGCATAGTCATTTTAGGGTGTTGCCAGCACCTGTTTATGGCGGCAATCTGACATTTCCAACACACACAGCACACATGAAGCGAAACAAATCAGGCTCAAAGCGTTATCAGCCTTCCACACCATGGCGTTTTCTCTGATTCCTTGAGCTTTTTGGTCTCTGACTGTTTTCCTGTGATTACCCAAGCCTGCAGTAAATAAGTTGTATTCAAATGATTTATAACTAGACCCCACAGAATACAGGAACAGTTGCACTGGGATCTGTCTCTGTCCCAGTGTGTGTGAGGGTTGGTGTATGGAGGTCTCCATGTTCAACATTTAAGATTGGCGTAATGCATTACTGCATCATGCCCTGTCATAATGATGCATGAGTTCAGCCCTCGCAAATAACTTCAGTTCTGCATTCAAGCATCATACAGACCCTACAGGATTGAGACACTGCCAATGCCGCCCCAGTGAGTTACTTGCCAGGGCTGCATCAGTGCATCATGAACACAAATGTAATCTTTTCGTGACATGGTGTCCATGAAAGGTTAAGGGTCAAATCATGATTCAATCTACTTTGTCCTTTATCATCATGATACATGAATGGGTTCATAACAAAATGATATGCATCATGCCAACCCTTCGGAATCTTAAATGAAACCTGTAGGGTTGTCATAATGCTTTAATGCACCCTTGGCGAGGGAACTCAACAGGGGTTTGTTCATATGCATCATACCTAAAAGGTACTTAAATCACCTTATGGCCCTTAAAGGGTTAAAAAAAACAGGACCAGCAGTCCCCAAAAGTTGTATATTAGCAGATGCTACTGAAAACCCATGTGAAGGTATGAACCATTTAATCATTAATTTGTGCTTAAATGTTGTAAGCTATAAGTCATCATGATATATGAATGCAGCCCTGAGAGTAATTTACCACAGCTATAAATAAGCTTCAACCCTATATGATTGTATAGACTCAAATTGGTTGTTGAAAGCAGCCCTGGCAAGTTAACCAACAGGGCTGTATTCATAATAATCAGAAAGGGCATGATGCCCCTTGCTGTCCTTGAAGAGTTAATCCCAGCTCTGCCAGTCTCTGCAAGGCTCAATCTGACACGGCTTCCGGTAATTAATAAGCCCACAATGTCAGCAGGGCCCCATTAGAAATGTCTCTCTGTTATGCATACTTTGTGTTTGACTTATGCTGCTAGATATCCAGTTTTAGCCTGCTCTGAATTAAACAGCGGACCACAGGGAAGCTATCCATCAGGTCTGTAGCCATTAGGATTAGTCCCTGGTCACTAATGATCCACATATTTAGGGGCTCATTGAACATGTCCCCCCTGATGATGGAGATGCCATGGGTCTTTATACCATATGAGCATGGCATCTGAAATTGATCTTTTAACCAGTATTTTGAGCCATTTGGTTCTTTGAGGGCGAAGCATATGTTTATTGTTAAATGGGGGCAGTAAGATATTGTCTCATGACAATAGTATTTTCAATAAGTAATCAACATTGTTCTTTAATTCTATGTATCTCATATTTCATCCATTGAATATAGTTTTCTTATATGGTACAAAAATCAGTCATGGGTCTTATTGCATATTCCCTTTTCTTTAAGAATCTAACTGTGGCCCACAGTTTACCAACCCTAGACCAAGTCCATTTAAGGCCATATGTGACTCAATCCAGCATAATAGACCTTATGTCGCACTAGCGCGAGCCGTGAAAATGGGGTCTGAAGGGTAAAATATGTATTTTACTGAAAATAGGTTTTCAATGGATTTGTTTGATTTATACTGTTATCATGCCATTCTCTGAGTTTCAAATCCATATGAAATTCCTAACAGTGTTAATTTCACATTTTAAGAACCCCTACATGGATGTTTTGTCAAGAACGAAGGCTGTCGAGACGGTATACACGATGCATTTTCCGTCTATTTTGTTGCTCTGTCAGAACCCCCCATCCCGGGCCCCATGCCCATGTTTGGCATGCTTTTGTGTGGCGCGAACTCTTCTACCCAATGGCAGGCTCTCTTACAATCGTAAGTTGTCAGTCAGCCAATCACAGGGTGTTTTTCAAATGCCTTTGGATCGCATCAGACCAAACAATCCCTTGACAACACATCACGTGATTGGCCGAGCGCCCAGCGTCCTCTTCCGGTTTGAGTTGTTTACCACGAGTCGGCGGCAAGAGACAATTTTGGTAACGGGTGTATTTTCATGTTTAAACCCAGAATTATTATCAATTATTAACCCAAATAGTGTATTTTGAATACGCAAACATTCAGAATATGAAATGGCTGAGTTGGACACAGTGGCCAATGCCCTTAACGCCATAACTAAGGCCAACTTAACAACCGCTGTTGCCGAGCAGGGAGTATGGCGTCAGCTTGTGAACGATTATTTCCTATTCCCCGAGAATTTTGATGATTCTGAGGATTCTGATCAGGATAGTGAGTCTGATACTGAGGAGAATGATGGAGAGGATGTTGCAGAATCATCAGATGAGGAAGATCTCCCTCTGGTTGTTCCAGATCCTGTACAACAACTTCAGGATGAAGAGAGCACAAGGTGTGCCAATTTTAGGTGAGTGGCAAAAACCACATGGTGTTCTGTTCGATGCACCCTTTAGTTACCCCTCATTAGTTTTAAGTTTGTGAATGAATTAAATCAATACCAATATATCTATTACTAATTAGTGCACTTTTGCATTGGTCTGGAATATTGTATATGTTTTTAATTTACAATTCAGACCTACATAGATCCCAAAAATTATAATCATGTGCATTCATTGTGACTAGGCTTTTTAAAATGTCAACTAATATTTCTGTTTTATACTCTGTTCATAATGTATACTTTTGCACTAACTATCCTTATTTCTGGTCAACAGTTGTAAGTGTCAATATGGGGACAACAATACACCATGCAGTACAATGTTCACGCCAGATGAGTTCAGAGAGCGACGTGAAGAGGTCGTCCAGCTGAACAGAGGTAAGCTGACTAAAAATTAATAACTATAGAAATAATTCTTTTACACATTGTTCTAAAGAGTTGGTTACAACATCACTAAATATGTGCATTTGATTTGATTTGACCCACATTGAGTCTTATTTCTCATGTCTATGATTATAATAAAAACAAAAACAAAAAGTTGTTATTAATTCTACTTGACAGCCGAGTTGGATATGCTGCTACTGGGAGTGATGGCTTCATCAACAGATAATAGCGGAAGGCTTTCTACATGGAAGAAGGGTGAAAAAGGAAAAAAGGACCGTGAGCGAACTCGGACATATTATAGACTAGGCAATAAACAGGTTTGCCAGTGTACGTTTGCATTCTTCCATTGGTAAGTACACAGTCAAGTACAACTACATTGTACCGGGTACCAAAAGCTTTTTTTTCTGAAATCTAACGCTTGTTCTCACCAATTTTGACATTTTTGGGAAAATTTGCTTTTTTTCAATTTTGAACTTTTTTCTCACCAATTTGGCCATTTTCAGGAAAATCTCTTTTTTTCTCTTTTTTTTTTTTGAGGGGGGGGGGGAATGATGCATGAATGAAGCAGGGCTGCATTCAAACATCATACCCACCCAACATGCATCATGATCACCAAGGTTGATGCTTCAATACAGCCCTTGGGTGTTACTTTAACAGGGCTGCATTCAAGTACAATGCCAACCCTACATGCATCATGATTAGGATGATGCTTGAATGCAGCACTGGAGTGTTACTTGGCAGGGCTGCATTCAAGCATCATGCCAACCTTCATGCAACATGAGTACCAAGGATGTAACATTGACCCTCCCATTCATTGTTGGCTTCCCGGTAGATCTAACCCATACTTCTACCACCTGTGTCTGCTCCAATGATATCTAGGTCAAGGAGCTGTGATTGGCCAGAAGTAGGTCCAACTGACAGGTTACGACCCAGTTTTATTTGTGTCAAGCCAGAGGGTGTGTCTAGGCTACAGCAACCTACCGGTATCTTTTAGGCTATAGAAACATACCCGTATATTCTAGCCTATAGCAACATGCCTGTTTTTTCTAGGCTATAGCAACATATCAGTATGTTGTAGGCTATAGCAACAATACGGTCTGTTGTAGGGTATAGAGACATATCAGTATAATGTAGGCTATAGTAATATACCGGTATCTTATAGGCTATATATGTATCAACCCATTGTTGCTATCTGCACTTTAAACATGACATGAAGTATGCATGAGTATTCTTTAGATCTACAATGAATACAATGCTTAAAATTTTCATTTTTCTTTTTCAGCATCAGTAAGGGCAAACTGAAACGTGTGCTTAAGTGGTATGTGGCCAATGGTGTGGTTACACGTAGAATACGTGCTGGAGGCTTCAGGAAAACGGGCAAATCTTTGGACCTGGATGATACTCAAAGAGTTCTCGCCTTTATCAAATCCCATGCTGAGACACATGCCATTGCTCTTCCAGGCAGAATACCAACTCACAAGAGAGATGATATACTAATTCTCCCCTCCTCTGACACCAAAGCTGACATTTACAGGTTGTATGAAAAAGCCATGGCAGATGTCCAGCAGAGGGCAGTTGCTCTGTCTACTTTCAGGAGTTTGTGGCGAAAGCTCCTCCCAGGAATAGTTTGTGCAAGGCCCATGACTGATCTCTGCTGGGAGTGTCAGAGGAACAACAGAGACATCCACCGGTCTAGCTGTTTCCCAGAAGAGGTCAAGCAGGCAAAGTTAAAAAAACAAACACATCATTTACAGGTAGTAGGGAAGGAAAGGGCCTACTTACAGCAGCTGGTAAAGAAGGCAAAGGAGGATTATAAAGCAGCTGGTACTCCTGCACTTGGCCCTCATCCACCATGTAGTACAGACTATCGGGTGCATGTTAGCTTTGACTATGCCCAGCAAGTGCACCTGCCCTCTTACCCCATGCAGCCAGGCCCACTCTACTTTCTAGTGCCAAGAAAGTGTGGCATCTTTGGTGTCTCTATGGAAGCAGGACCAAGCCAGGTTAACTACCTAATAGATGAGTCTCATTGCAGTAATAAGGGATCCAACGCTGTGATCTCATATCTCCACCATTATCTCGAGAACTACTCCCTGGGCCCCAAGAATTTGGATCTCCATTGCGACAATTGCAGTGGTCAAAATAAGTACAAATTCATGTTGGCGTACTTGATGTGGCGATGTTTGACTAGGCTCAACATGTCCATCACTCTCAACTTCCTGGTCACAGGTCACACAAAATTTGGTCCAGACTGGTGTTTTGGCCTTTTGAAACAGAAATTTAGGAAGTGTGACGTTTCCAGTCTGGAGGACCTTATGGAAGTTGTCCGTCGAAGCACCCTGGAAGGAGTCAACATCCCACACTTAGTGGGGGATAAGAAAGGAAACTGTTCAGCCCCTACTTATGACTGGAAGACTTTTCTAGCCCCTTTCAGCAAGGCAGTGAATGGCATTAAGGAGTACCATCACTTTGAGTTCAGCCATGAATACCCGGGTAGGGTTGTTATGAAGAAAGTGGTCGACGATGAAGAACCTGTGCTCTGCAACATCTTGACAAAGGAAGTAGCAGATGTTCCCCGGGGCAACCCTGCCATCATCCCCTCCCCAGGATTGCCTGCCTATAGGCAATGGTACTTGTTTGAGAATATCAGAGACTTTTGTACCAATGCCACAAGAGATATCACCTGTCCAAAGCCAACAGTACCAAAGCCTGGGTCAGGTATAGGAGAACACACCAATGACACTGACACCCATCAGCCAGGACAAGAGCTAGAAGAACAGCAACTTAGAGGGAGAGGCAGAGTTCGTGGCAGGGGTAGGGGCAATAGCCAACAGGCAGAACAAGAGGAACTCACAGGCAGGGGTAGAGGCAGGGCCAGAGCCAGAGGCAGAGCCACAGGAAGAGGCAGAGGCAGGGGTGTCGGTGAACAGGCAGACCAGGAGGAACTCAGAGGTAGGGGAAGGGGCAGAGGTAGGGGCAGAGGTAGGGGAAGGGGGCAACAGCCAGGACAACAGCAGCCTAGAGGGAGGGGCCGACCTAAAGGTGCTGTTTCTCGGAAAAGAACAAGGAGCCCTTCATCTGCAGAAGACTCTGATGACGAGGTGTGGATTGCAAGTGATTCTGACTAGAACTCCCTCTTTTCGTACCATAACGAGTTATGCCATGAACTTGGATATCACATATTCTATTATGATGTTGTGTTGTTAATATAATCATAATCTGCTACTGGTTTAGGGTGTAATGATGATACACAATCAGCAGCGACCATGGATATATATTTTGACCTGGAGAAATAATGTGACATGAACATGGAGGACCCCACCCACTGCACTTGGATTTTACCTATCAAATTATCTGTGTACAATGCTCACATAATGTGAAAGGACTTTCAGGACTTAACAGACTACATTTAATAGGTTTTGGAACTGTTAGTTGTCCCTAAACTACACCAGGAACAGGTATTGTGCATCTATAATTATTCCACTAAACCACTAACTCTGTCATTTTTCCAGGAAACTGAACGTGTTTTTGAACGATGTTGCATGAATAAAAATATTTCCCCAAAGAGACCAATCTTTTAGTATGTAGTAGATATAACCATCGGGAATGCCTGGTAAAAATTTCAGATTGATATCTCAATTTTAGATACCCGTTGCTAAGGTAACCAATGAGTGATATGCTCGCTGACTGCTTGCGAGCAGGTCGCGACCTGCTCGTTCCACTTTGATCACGCGTAGCTCAAATTAGCACTCCGGGTGTTTTTATCTTTGAAAATATTTTTTTAATACGTATGGGTGAGATTGGGACTCATACATGGCCTCTATAGAGAGGTAATGAACTGTTCTATCACATGACATAGATAACTAAAAATGTTTGATGAGCGACATAAGTTCCACTATGCTGGATTGAGTCACATATAACACTTTAATGTGCTATTTCTGTTGTTCTCATGATGCATTAACGCTTCCCTGGTCTCCTAATTAGGGCTGCATGAATACATCATGTAAGGTTTTTCGAGAGTGTATCAAACTTAGGATTGGTATAATGCTTGAATGTGTTACTTACGGGAGAGCTGCTTTCATGCATCATGACACCAAAGTGTTATATTTTTTCAATCACTTTAAGCAGCACAAGGTGTAGACTGTAACTGTAGCCTTCCTACAGCCCCCGGAACCAAACTATCACAAAGGCAACATGGCACAATCAAGGTAAGTGATCATTTCACAGAGTTGCTCCAAACACCAATTGAGAGTCCAAATTTAGAGACTTCAACAAGCTTCAGGTTCAACTACAAAGGCTGCTGCTGTCAATATCTGGCAGAAACTCATTTCAAATGTTATGATTAAGTGAGCGGTCCGACGGTAAGGAGATGTTTAGTTTGGTGGAGGGACTAAAGGCCGTTTCTCAGTAGCTGAAATGGACGGGCCAAACATACTTTTATGGGCTTCTGCTGTCAGCAGTGGCCCTTTACTGAATAATCAAGTCTTGGGACTGGCTGTAACATATCCTGTCTTTATCTAGAACTCATTTATTTTACAATTTCAAGGGCTCTTTCTGTTCTTCATTTGTCTATTTTCCTTTTTTGCCTATTCTTAATTTTTCATAGGTTTCAATTCTACTGCATAGCACTGGAGGAATTCTTTTTTGATTGTGGAAAAGGTATACGTAAACAGAAAACAATGAAGCAGACAGCGCCAAAAATGCTCACAAAGATCAATAACAGTGGGAGTTGGCTGTACACATAGAGTTAAAGGATGCTCAGCTTTTGCCTCATGTTTACTCTAACATTGGTTTTTGATTCACACAAGGTTCTAAGGGAAGAGCTTCCTCACCATTGTTGATGTCGCATTAGATTTCACATTTTACTCAGGAGAGGGTGCTAATCCAAGGGAAATACAATGTATTAGATTTCAGGGGTGCAATAAATAAAAAGCTGTGTCTTTGATATACCTGGCAAACAACACCTTTGAATTCATAGAGCTTTGATGCATTTTTGTGACAAGTCCTCAAGAGTGTATCAACCACATTCAGTTAGTATAAGAAGTTTGAAGTTTGAAGTATAAACACTTGTGTAAAAGCTAATTCAAGCTGCTAAGCCTTCTCTATATGATTGTAGTGTTTTCACTACACTGACACCAGCTAAATACACCATGAGCATACTGGATCCATAGGTTATCCATTGAAAGAATCAAATTAGCCTTGTCTTTGTACAACTGAAACTTTGTAGTTTTGGACTACGACACTTCACATCCTTGTTTTCTTCAATACAACTGAAACTGAATAAATAAGTATATATATATATATATATATGTGTATATATATATATATATACATATATATATTTATAGCACCGACAAGTTACTCATTTATCATGGTGAGAAAGGCAGAGCATAATAAAGCACTGTGATACCGTACAGGGTTAAGATAGCAGTGTAAACTCAGTGGGAACAGCACTAAAAGACTAAGTACAGTTTTTAAACCTTTCCAATCCACTTTGTATTTCAGATCCAAACAAAGCCTCTGCTTTTATTGATCCGGGCTTAAGAGTTCAGGTAAAATTACACTAAGGAGGCTGGCAGGGAGCTGTTGGCCAGGATGATGAGAAAGGAGGGAGGGTGGTAACGGAAAATGATCCATTGACAACGAACCACCCATCCTAATTCAGCCTTTGATTCTTATAGCAGGTTAATTAACTGGCGTGTTTTGCCGCTTGGTAATCAGCTATAATTCTATTAATCCCTGGCAGTGTGACAGCTGGAAGAGCCCTTTAAGATTAAACATCTGTCAAGTGAGATCTTATAACAGATCTTTAGATATTGTTATTTGCATATTATTTTTACTGAACTATATTCCAGACAATTTGTTGGGGCAGACAAACCTCTAGATAAAAGATAAAACTCCTGGGGTTATTAGCAATATGTAGGACTCTCAGTAGGGATTCAACTTAAGTTGTTGCAGCTTGAAGCTTCCTATCATAAATACACAGCACTCAACGGATCTTTCAGGATCTGACACATTGTATTTCATCTCCTAAACCGCTGAAATAGAGCTCAAATCTTGATTATCATGACTTATTAAAACAAATATAGCGGTTGCCATCCCTGCTTTAAGAAACTCATCAATTATTTCATTCATCTCATTTACCTTGTACCAAAAAGAACAGAAATGTTTGCTAAAATGTTTCAATGATAGAGGATGTCATTGTATGTATCAATGTCTATTCTGTCTGATTTATACATACTTATCAGTGAATGCTGTTACTCCTCATCTCTGCTCAGTCTCCAGTTGATGAAAGCCCCCCTCCCCACCCTCATCCCTGCACCCTGGTCCTGTCATCCATCCCATCCCACATGAGACCAAAATCCTTGCAATGAGTGTCATAGATGACAGTATAATATTGTCCCAAACACACCTTACCCCACTCCCAGTCATCTTCCTGTAAGTGAATCACATGCAATGTGTGAGACCTGGCAGGCAGATCAATACTGCCCCCACCTCCCTCTGCCACAGTAGCAGCCTGTACGATTCACTCACAATCGAAGAAGTGTCTAGCTCAATGGGAGGCTCCTATTAAAGCTTCACATAACAGGTGCTGATGACATGCCTCATGTCTGTGCTTCTCCCTAATCTGGGCATGGATCACACACAAAAGAGGCCTGTAAAGAGGGGAAGGGGCAGATCAATTGGCACGATTGATTAGGTTCAATAAAAATAAGAAGTTTTTTTCATTGTCATTGATGTATTTAGACCCAAAAAACTGATCAGTGAAATTGGTGGTTTGGAGAGCTTTCAATGCTCCTTTGGTGCAAGTTAATAAGTTAATACAGGTCAGTAAACTCAATATTTGTTGGGTTTGACTTGTATTGTATCATTGATGTCCACAACTGGAAGCAATGATGTATTTGTACTGAAGTAGGGCTGTCCAGTGGGAGCTCCTACCTAGACTTAACTATCGTCAACAATGTATAAAACGGAGTCTGTAAGACAGATCGTCCTCCCTGCCACCAGTATTATGTCCGGTAGGAGGTTCCCCCAGGGTGGCCTCAGGTTACTTTAGGTACTGTTGAACATGAATGTAGCTAGCTCCCCTCCCTCCTTAATTCCCCTGCTTCACTATGGAGTGTTGCTTCTCTTTACACCACCAGTCATAGGTGGAAAACTAAGTTTTACAATGCCATTAAATGTTTTTCATTTGCATTGACAATTGGCTGTGAAGTAGAGTATATTATACTTGATGTTGTATGTGACTTAAGATTACATGGGATGTGCTTGTTCTAAGATAGCAAGTGATACGCTGTGTCCAGGCATTGGTTGGGAATGACCACAACAGCACTCACTATGGGTTATATTCTGTCAGCGGTTTCCTGTATACTCTACATTACAACCATGGTCAAGAGGCAGTGCAGTGTATTATCTGCTTATGGTGACAATCTGCCATTTCCAACACAAACCGCATGTGAAGCAATATAAATCAGGCTCAAACTGTTATCAGGCTTCCTCACTGCAGCACTCTCTCTGATTTCCTGAAGCTTTTTGGTTTCTGACTCTTCTTCTGTGATTACCCCAGCCTGCAGCAAATAAGTTATATTTAAATGATTTATAACTAAATCCCACAGAAGACAAGAACAGTTGCACTTGGTCCGTGTGAGGGTTAGTGTGGGGATGCCTCCATCTTTTATATAACTGTTTAGCCCTTTCAGGATGACATAATACCATGATGCATTATGCTATTGATTGTAGTGATGGATAAATGCGGCCCTGACAAGTAACTTCTGAGTACTGCATTGACGTATCATATGCCAACCCTACATGGTTGAGAGACTCCCAAATGGTTAGCATGATGCACCAATGTAGCCCCAACGAGTAACTTGCTGGGGCTGCTTTGGTGCATCTCACGGAGGGGTTACCATGATGCTTGAATGCAGACTTGGAAGCATTGAATTCATGCATTTCAACAAAGGGCAAATTGCATGAAATCACTATGTGGCCCTTTAACCCTTTAAGGGCCGCTGCTGCCTCTGGGCAGCATCTAAAATACCCTTGAAAAACCGCTGCTGCCTTAGGGCAGCAAAATTGCTACTCTTGGGCAGCAATACTACTAAATTACAGCTCCTGCTATGAAACAAAGAATATGAAATTTTGAAAATAAATCCATAAATAATTAACATGAATACAATGTCCCCTTGTCAAAAAGGTTGAAATTATGTCTCCAACATATTTTACTCCTTAGCTACTGTCCCAGGTAGCACATAGTTGCAAAGTTAAATATTCCCATGGCATATGGTGGTTAAGTCCCAAATGACACTTTTGAACGCCAGCAGTGCAAGGGTTAAGGGTTTAAATACCAGTGCCAGTGGTCCTCATATTATGTCACATTTTGGCAGACGCTGGTGAAAAACCACATGGAGGGATTAACCATTTAAGGACTGCATGATGCTTTCATTTGCCATGCTCTTTGTCATCATGATCATGCCTCATGATGCATAAAAGCAGCCTGTGGAGTTATTCACCACATCTGTAAATATGCTTCATGTCAATCCTTTATGACTGTATAGAAGCAATTGGGTCATTATGATGCTTGTATGCAACCCTGATGAGTTACTAAACAGGGATGACAAAGGGCATGATGCATTAATACACCATGCAGCCCTTAAAGGGTTAATACCAGCTCTGCCAGTCTCAGCAGGGCTTAATCTGACACGGCTTCCAGTAATTAATTAAGCCCCCCTTGTCAGCAGGGCCCCATTAGAAATGTCTCTTTGCCTCCCACTGCCTGCTATGCATCCTTTGTGTATGCATTATGGTGCTGGATACCCGGTCTGCGGCCACTCTGAACTAAACTGTCTTATCAGCGGGCCGCAGGGAAGCTATCCATCAGGGCTGTAGCCATTAGGATTACTCCCTAATCACTAATGATCCAGGTATTTAGGGGCTCACTAAACACATCCCCTGTTAATGATGAGGATGCCATGGGTCTTTCTATGACATGACCTTGGTATCTTAAATTTATTTAGCATGTTGGGTTCTTTGGTTCTTTGAGGGCTTAGGATATAAATATCATGAAATGCATCCATTGGAATATATTTCTCGTAATCAGTGATTGGTCCTACTGTATGTTCCATCGTCATTTAGAATCTAACTGTGGCCCACAGTTTGCCAACACCAAACCTGTTAAAGGCCATATAACAGTTTAATGTGCTATTTCCTCTGTTCTCATGATGCATGAAGGCTTCGCTGGTAAGTCTACTAATTAGGGCTGCATGAATGTCAAATCATTCAAGAATGTATCAAACTTTAGGGTTGGTATGATACTTGAATGTGTTACTTACTGGAGAGCTGCTTTCATGCATTGTGACAACAAAGGGCAATATTTTTTGCAAGCAATAAGCAGCACAAGGTCTAGACTGTAACTGTAGGCTTCCTACAGCCCCCAGCACCAAATTATCACAAAGGCATAATGGCACAATCAAGGTAAGTGATCATTTGGAATTGCTCCAAACATCAATTGAGAGTCTAAATTTAGAGACTTCAACAAGCTTCAGGTTCAACTACAAAGTTTGCTGCTTTCAATATCTGACAGAAACTCATTTCAAATGTTATGATTACCTGAGTGGTCCGACAGTAAGGAGATGTTTTGTAAGGAGATGTTTTGCTTCATATTATATTCATTGAGCTATATTCCAGATGAAATGGTGAAGCTGACAAAAATCAAGATAGTTGATGAAACTCCTGGATCTTGTAAAAAATATCATAATTTTTTCAAACTTTGATTATTGTGAGGTATGAAAACTTTGTGATTGCCATCCCTGTTCTAACTGAAGTTTTGCAGATTTGTTTCAAAGATATATCAATTCTTTCATGATAGCTTTAAGAAACTCATCAATCATACCAAAAAACATGAGTATGTTTCAATTATAGAGGATGTCATGAAATAAATGACTGTGAATTGTGCATGATTTATAAGGTTTCCTGTCACACTTCATCCCTGCCAAGCCTGCTGATGACAGCCGACCCCCCCCCCCCCTCCCCCACCACCCTTGCACTCTGCTTCTGTCATCCATCCCATATTATGTAGGACGCTAAACCTTGCTCATACTGTCACAGACACATCTTACACCACTCCTATGTCTGCGATCTGCTACTAGAGCGAATCCCATGCAATGTGTGGGAGTTGCCAGGCAGATCAATACTCCCTAATCTACCGGCTCCCACCTCCCTCTGCCACAGTAGCAGCCTGCATGATTTATTCTCAATCAAAGAGGTGTCTATCTCAACAGGAGCCTTGTGGGGTCTTTATCCCACAAACAGTCTTTATCCCTCAAATTAGTACTACTATGAGGGATAAAGACACCCACGGGTCTTTATCCCTCAATTATGGCGTTAAAGCCCAAGTGTCTTTATCCCACAAATGTCTTTATCCCACAAAGCCAATTATATGGGCTTTATCCCTCAAAGCCCATATAGTGGTTAAATATGGCCATACAGTGACCAGTCTTTATCCCACAAAGCCCATATAGTGGTTATATATGGCCAAAAAGTGACCAGTCTTTATCCCACAAAGGCTTTATATGTGGCTTAAGGCTCATTGTGTGACTACTCTTTATCTCACAAAGCCTATAAAGTGGCTATATATGACCTTACAGTGACCAGTCTTTATCCCACAAAGCCCATATAGTGGCTATATATGGCCATACAGACCCAGTCTTTATCCCACAAAGCCTATATAGTGGCTATATATGGCCATACAGACCCAGTCTTTATCCCACAAAGCCAATATAATGGCTAAATATGGCCTTACAGTGACCAGTCTTTATCCCACAAACCCTATATAGTGGCTATATATGGCCATACAGTGACCAGTCTTTATCCCACAAAGCCCATATAGTGGTTATATATGGCCATACAGTGACCAGTCTTTATCCCACAAAGCCCATATAGTGGTTATATATGGCCATACAGACCCAGTCTTTATCCCACAAAGCCTATATAGTGGCTATATATGGCCAAACAGTGACCAGTCTTTATCCTACAAAGCCAACATAATGGCTAAATATGGCCTTACAATGACCAGTCTTTATCCCCCAAAGCCCATATAGTGGTTAAATATGGCCATACAGTGACCAGTCTTTATCCCACAAAGCCCATATAGTGGTTATATATGGCCAAAAAGTGACCAGTCTTTATCTCACAAAGCCTATAAAGTGGCTATATATGACCTTACAGTGACCAGTCTTTATCCCACAAAGCCCATATAGTGGCTATATATGGCCATACAGACCCAGTCTTTATCCCACAAAGCCTATATAGTGGCTATATATGGCCATACAGACCCAGTCTTTATCCCACAAAGCCAATATAATGGCTAAATATGGCCTTACAGTGACCAGTCTTTATCCCACAAACCCTATATAGTGGCTATATATGGCCATACAGTGACCAGTCTTTATCCCACAAAGCCCATATAGTGGTTATATATGGCCATACAGTGACCAGTCTTTATCCCACAAAGCCCATATAGTGGTTATATATGGCCATACAGACCCAGTCTTTATCCCACAAAGCCTATATAGTGGCTATATATGGCCAAACAGTGACCAGTCTTTATCCTACAAAGCCAACATAATGGCTAAATATGGCCTTACAATGACCAGTCTTTATCCCCCAAAGCCCATATAGTGGTTAAATATGGCCATACAGTGACCAGTCTTTATCCCACAAAGCCCATATAGTGGTTATATATGGCCAAAAAGTGACCAGTCTTTATCCCACAAAGGCTTTATATGTAGCTTAAGGCTGATTATGTGACTAGTCTTTATCCCACAAAGCCTATATAGTGGCTATATATGACCTTACAGTGACCAGTCTTTATCCCACAAAGCCTATATAGTGGCTATATATGGCCATACAGACCCAGTCTTTATCCCACAAAGCCTATATAGTGGCTATATATGGCCAAACAGTGACCAGTCTTTATCCCACAAAGCCAATATAATGGCTAAATATGGTCTTACAGTGACCAGTCTTTATCCCACAAAGCCCATATAGTGGGTAAATATTGCCATACAGTGACCAGTCTTTATCCCACAAAGCCCATATAGTGGTTATATATGGCCATACAGTGACCAGTCTTTATCCCACAAAGCCCATATAGTGGTTATATATGGCCTTACAGACCCAGTCTTTATCCCACAAAGCCTATATTTTGGCTATGTATTCTCATACAGTGACCAGTCTTTATCCCTCAAAGCCTATATTGTGGCTATATATGGTCATACAGTGACCAGTCTTTATCCCACAAAGCCAATATAATGGCTAAATATGGCCTAACAGTGACCAGTCTTTATAGCACAAAGCCTATATAGTGGCTATATATGGCCATACAGACCCAGCCTTTATCCCACAAAGCCCATATAGTGGTTATGTAAAGCCATACAGTGACCAGTATTTATCCCAGAAAGCCTATATAGTGGCTAAAATGACCATAGAGTGACTAGTCTTTATCCCACAAAGCCAATGTATTGGCTTAATAAACCAGTCTTTATCCCAGCCTATATGGGCTTTATGGGATAAAGACTGGTCACTGTAAGGCCATATTTAGCCATTATATTGGCTTTGTGGGATAAAGACTGGTCACTGTTAGGCTATATATAGCCACTATATAGGGTTTGTGGGATAAAGACTAGGTCTGTATGGCCATATATAGCCACTATATAGGCTTTGTGGGATAAAGACTAGTCACATAATGAGCCTTAAGCCACATATAAAGCCTTTGTGGGATAAAGACTGGTCAGGCCATATATAGCCACTATATGGGCTTTGTGGGATAAAGAATGGCTCTGTTTGGCCATATATAGCCACTATATAGGCTTTGTGGGATAAAGACTGGTTCTGTATGGCCATATATAACCACTATATAGGCTTTGTGGGATAAAGACTGGTCACTGTAAGGTCATATATAGCCACTATATAGGCTTTGTGGGATAAAGACTGGTCACATAATGGGCCTTATGCTACATATAAAGCCTTTGTGGGATAAAGACTGGTCACTGTATGGCCATATATAACCACTATATGGGCTTTGCTGGATAAAGACTGGCTCTGTATGGCCATATATAGCCAGTATAATGGCTTTGTGGGATAAAGACTGGTCACTGTATGACCATATATAGCCACTATATAGGCTTTGAGGGATAAAGCCCATATAATTGGCTTTGTGGGATAAAGACTTTTATATTGACTTTGAGGGATAAAGACATTTTTGGGATAAAGACACTTGGGCTTTAATGCCACAATTGAGGGATAAAGACCCGTGGTCGTCTTTATCCCTCATAGTAGTACTAATTTGAGGGATAAAGACTGTTTGTGGGATAAAGACCCCACAAGCCTCCTATTAAAGTTTCACACGGAGGGAGGTGATAACATGCCTCATGCTGGTGCTTCTCCCTAATAGGGGCATCGATTAATCATGAACAATGAGGGAAGGAGGGAATGAAGGGCAAGGGGTAGATCGATCGACATAACTGATTAGGCACAATAAAAATAATCTTCATTGTAATGATGTATTTTGGATCAGTGAACTAAGAAGTGAAATGGTCAGGTAGGTTTCAATGCTCCTTTGGTGCCAGTCAAAATGTCAATACAGGTCAGCAAACTCAATATCTGTCAAGTTGTGCTGTTCTATTGGTGGCCACAACTGGATGTGTTGATGTATTTTTTTGTCTTGAAACACGGCTATCCACTGGGAGCTCAGAGAGAAGCCTCCTCCTACCTACACCTAGCCTACATTAACAGCGTATAAAAAATCCTGTTAGAGGGATTGTCCCCATTGCCACCAGTATTGTGTTCTTCTAGGGCTTCCCCCAGGGGAATATCAGCTTACTTTGGATACTGTTAAACATGTATGTAGCCATGCTCCCCTGCCTCCTCAATTTCACTGCTTCATAAGTGTAGTCTTTGTTTCACATCACTGATCTCAAGTGGAAAACCGATTGTATAAGACCATTAAATGCTTTTCATTTGTATGCACAGGCTGGTATAGCTTTAGAAATACTCTCCCTTGTACAAGTCTGAGGCCAGAAATTGCCGGTGCCACACAAAACACAGATCACTGACCACATTGGGTACATTGCCAGATGACACATGCCATATTCTATTACCAGTGATTCAAGACTTAAAAAGGGGTTACCATTTTATTTTTTGTTATGTTTCTATTACATTCTGTCCATCTATACACTTCATTATTATAATAACTAGCCCATAAAAATGTGTCAGTGGAGTCAGTATATTATTGACACATGATTATGGTAACACATTGGAGTCAAATGACCTCCCCTTGCTCGCCACACCTGTGTTTTTTTAAACTAGCGCCATATAGCAGGGGGCTGCAAGAGAGGGTAAGGTCTGCTCTGATAGGGAGAGGTCCCATTTACCCTTTCATGGCATAATGGTTCTTTAATTTAATACATTGTACACTTTTCTTCATGATGCAGCAAAGTAGCCATCATGAGTAACTCATCAGGTTCAATGGAAATGAGAAAATGTTCTTTTCATTTTGATAGATGTATCCAGCATTAATGAGCCTATAGGTGAAATTGTCAGGTTGGTTAAAGAATTCTACTCAATTCTACTCAATCAATGCAGGCCACAAAATTTATTGGTCATACCTTGATTATTACATCTAACAAAATCTGCTTTACAGTATACTAGTTGGTGATGGATTAAAGGCCATTGAGAATTTCACTGGTGGTAGGGGGTGAGATGAGGTGTCTACTATGACAGGAATGATCAATGCTAAATCATGTCTACTGACTACAGTACGCTTACAAGGGCTCATAATGAGACCAACTCATTAATCTTGGGTAAAAAGCCTTAAATTCTTCATAACTCAGATTGTGATTGATCTCTTCTGCATCAGCTGACAAGTCCCCGATACGAGCTGCTTAATTATGGGTGGTTGGAACTCAAAAGTGCCCCGATATGATAGTTATTCTAGTATAGATCTGAAGAAAGATAATCAATATGATTCTATGAATCACATTGCGGGTATTGATTTATATATATAGACATTATACTATTATATCGTATGTAGGTGGGTTCATTGTAATAGTGATAACTAGTTGGGAGACAATCGGGACAATTTATACAGCAGGATACAATGACGATAGATTTCTCTTTTTACTGCTGCTATGAATTGATCTATCAGCTTTGATAACGTCATCTATCGTCCCAGTGTTGACCGTAAAAAACTGTGTTAATGCAATTGCTTAGAAGTGTTGCTCACAGGAAAGTCTTCTTTCCCCATGACCTATTTTACATTAACAATGCATAAATACAGAGCCCCATAAGATCGTCCTCAGCATGCTTTACTGTAACAATGTATCTAGCCAGCCCTTTTCCCCTGCCTCCTCAATTCTGCAGCTTCATAATGCAATGTTTCTTTTTTTTGCACCACCGTGAAAATTGATTATTTCATGATATGGCAGTTCAGCATGTATGATAGATATTAATGCTATTTATTTTCTTGCACCAGGTGACAGTAGCTTTGCCTAAAGAAATTCTCACACTAACCGTTGTACACAATGTAAAACAAGACCAGGCATCTTGGGTGTTATGTAGATAAAAAGGTTCTAATTACTTAACAAACCACAAGGGAAATCCTCTGAAACCTATTATTTCTAATTGAAGTCTTACTAGTATTGGGGTTTAATCAACTTCAAAATGCAGTCTTCTTATAATGGTGTGGAACAGAGCAAAGTGCTTCTTATTGATGATAAAAGTAATTGGTGTTGTGAGTTCTTTGTAAATGGATTGATCCAAACTGATTGTACTGTCTGCACACTCTGATTTAACTTGTTTTTGTTCTGCCACATGAACCTGAGAATAGACTGATTCCCAAGTTCGTCCTGAATGCATACTTCTCAGCATAACGCTAAACTAAGCGTTAATACTTCTCAAAGCTATCAGTTTATTACAAGGAGATGTGTATATCTTATTGATAGATAAGGATATAAGTGAGAACAACTGCGGATCAATCTTTAGAGACCTGTTGTGTTCTACTAGCTAACTGTGTAATTAACTAAGAATCTCCACTATTGATATTTAATGTGAAACAAAGATTTACTGTACAGAGAAGGTCCATGTACAGGAGTGTTTTTTATCTGTTGACATTTTAATATCAAGGTAACATGGCACTTGCACATGTATTGTGACTCTCCTTCCTGCATACTTAAAACTCTTTACCACAAACACAAAATTATGCATACACTAGCTGGCATTGCTAGCTCTATGGTTAAGTGTTATTTCTGCAGCTGCTATCTATATTCTTCATCATCATCAGCAGAATCTGTCTGTTTATGTGGTATTTGATAGGTATCATGGTTACCGTAAAGCCCACCTACAGAACAAGCCCTTCCCATAAGCCGAACCCCAAAGATTCGTCCTATACAAAATGTCTTTGAAAATAGTTATATTTTTATTCTAATGTATAAAACCCCACCTAAGCTGAACCCCCAACAACTAAAAAAAAAAGGGCTTATAGAAAATAAAAACACCAAATGAAATCTCATAGGCAGGGTTTACAGTATATATGCCATTGCTTATCATGTGTGAGGATACTTCATGCAATACTGTTGTCTGTAGCCATCATAGATTAATGGATCTTGGGCCTCAGATATTCAAAGTCTTTACACACAGACCTGCATTTTCCAATTAGTTTTACACAGCTCCCCTTTATGGCTTCTTTGAGCAGCTGCCAAGCAAGGCCTTGCTTTAATGAACCGTTAATGTTGACTTTGCTATTTATGAGATTCTCAAGAGGATTGGATTTCCTCATGAGCCTTAACTAAAGGACTGATCCCCTCCTTCTGTAGGCTGGAATTTATGTGTGTTTCAAGGCATGCACCTGCTGATAAACACATTGCCAGATTGGTATGTTGCACCAATGCAGCACTGGTGAGTGACCCAATTTCTGGTCTGCATTTATGCATCATGAAGTCATGAAGCTATGTGAAGCTATGTGAAGCTATGTGGTGTGAGTCCCTGTCTGCAGGGAGAGCTGTAGCCTAAATGGGGTGCAGAGAAGGCAGTGGGTATTATTCTTTATCGGACCTCCTGTCTGTCTGTTTCCAAATGTCCCATTGTCTGTTTATCTCTTCCACCTGGATGTGCTGACTGTAAGCCTTCCCCATCCGTCTTGCTGCTCTGTCTCCCTTCAGCCACTGTTATAAGGTGGTACCTGCTGCTTGTTCCACTATCTGATGAATGGCTGTGTAGAGGGATCAAGCCAGTGTTGCTTCCTCCCCCACTTTGATATTCTGCATCAGGGTCATTGATGTATGGTCATCTAGGGCCACATGATCAAGCACCATTGATGCAAATAGCCAGTGTCCCAGCGGCCCACTGCTTTCTGTCAGAGATTAAGCACAGGAAGAGGACAAGGAGAGATTAGGGAGGGTACCTGGCAGGGCATTTTGTGGGAATGAGGGGATGAGTGAGGTGAATGTAGACATCTGCCAGTTATATGCCTAAGGCAGAGAATAATGATATTCCCTTTGTCATCCCAACCTCTGACAGATAGATTCCCGGCATCCATCATAGTCCCTTTGTAGAGTTCTGTTTTACATATGTGCTAGTTGTCAGTTCCCTTATTGAAACTGTTGAGCATTGCTGCATTATATAGAGGCCTTAGTAGAAGGTATAAACTAGGAGTAGAAAGCCAGATGAAGGCCACCATTTTATGTTCCATTAGAGAGAATAGATTATGGTTCTAGCATATTCGGTAATCATGGCTCTATGATTATTATCTAAGTTTGTCTCTGTACCTGATGACATCTTAATACTCAGACACCACTGATGCTAGATTATAGTTTCTGCCTATACCCTTTCTCAATTTTCTCATTTCTCATTCCACAACACCATAGAGAGTAATGAATATTGTTATAAAATCATTCTTTTCTTATCTTTGTACAACTGAAACTGTATAAACAGGTAGCTCAACCGTCAGTGGGAGCAGCACCAAAAATATTAGTACTTTTTATAACCTTTCCAATTCACTTTGGATTTCAGATTCAAACAAAGCTTCTGCTTTCATTGATCGTGGCTTAAGAGGTTCAGGTAAAATTACACTAGGGAGGGAGCTGTTGGCAAGGATGATGAGAATGGAGGGTGGGTGGTAAAGGAAAACGATCCATTGACAACCCGCCACCCGTCCTCATTCAGCCTTTGGTTCTCACATCAGGTTAATTAATTGGCTAGTTTTGCCGCTTGGTAATCATCTTTATTTCATTAATCCCCAGCAGTAGGACAGCTGGAAGAGCCCTTCAAGATTAAACATCTGTCAAATGAGAAAATGTATATGTCGAATTTCATGAGGAACACACATGTGGGAAAAACTTTTATGATTTGCATATTATTTTTATTGAACTATATTCCAGACAAAATGGTGGGCAGGCAAACATCAAGATAAAAGATAAAGCTCATAGGGCTATTAGCAATATCAATAGGGATTCAATTTTAATTGTTGCAACTTGAAGCTTCGTATCATAAATACACTGCACTCCATGGATCTTTCAGAATCAGACACACTGTATTTCATCTCATAAACAGCTGAAATAGAGCTCAAATCTTGATTTTTGCGATTTATAAAACCAACCATTTTGTAATTCACCAATTCATCAATTATATTTACCTGGTAACAAAATCTATGTATACATGTATCAATGATAGATGATGTCATGATAAAGATTGATGTATATTCTGCATAATTTACTTTTGCACACCTTCTATTAGATGCTTTTACTTTTTACCCTGCTCAGTCTCCTGTTGACAACTAACTCCCTATTCCACCCCATCCCTTCACTCAGTGTCACAGATTACAGTATAATACTGTTCAAGACACATCTTACATCACACTCAGGCCTGCCAACAGCTATCTTCCTATGGATAAATCCCACGGGTAAATCACATGCAATGGGTGAGAGTTGGC
Organism: Harmothoe impar; assembly: GCA_947462335.1. Classification (NCBI taxonomy): domain Eukaryota; kingdom Metazoa; phylum Annelida; class Polychaeta; order Phyllodocida; family Polynoidae; genus Harmothoe; species Harmothoe impar. The sequence goes on from OX381705.1 coordinate 92,320,346, forward strand.
ATGCAGATCAATACTGCCTAATCTACCGGCTCCACCTCCCTCTGCCACAGTAGCAGCCTGCATGATTCACTCTCAATCAAAGAGGTGTCTATCTCAACAGGAGCCCCCTAGTAAGCTTTAACATGACAGGTGGTTATAACATGCCCATGCTGGTGCTTCTCCCTAATCTGGGTACTTATTAATCACACACAATGAGGGAAGGTAGATAGGGGAGGGGGCAGATCGATTGACACAATTGATTAGGGTCAATAAAAATGAGGAGAGACTCTTTTTATGGTAATTGATGCCTTTATGACCAATGAACCTATAGGTAAAATGGGCATCTTGATGTATTTGTTCTGAGGTGTGGCTATCCACTGGGATCTCAGAAGGAAGCCTCCTCTTACCTAGACCTAACCATCATTAACAATGCATTAAACTGAGTCTGTTAGACAGATCATCGTCCCTGCCACCAGTATTCTGTCTAGTAGGAGGTTCCCCCAGGTGATGTCAGGTTACTTTGGGCACTGAATGTAGCCTTGCTCCCCTGCCTCCTCATTTTCACTGCTTCATAATGGAGAGTTGTCTTCCTTCTACACTGATATCAAGTGGAAAACTAGGTTTTCAAATTCCATAAAATGTTTGTCATTTGCATGCACAATTGGCTGTGGAGTAAAGTATGTTGTATTTGATGTTTCATGTGACTTAAGATTGTAAGGGATGTGCTTTTTTTAAGATAAAAAGTGATATGCTGTGTCCAGGCATTGTTTTTTTAATGACCACATCACTCGCTATGGCTTATATTCTGTCAGCAGTTTCCTGTATACATTACATTACAAGCATGGTAAAGAGGCTGTGCATTGATGTTTTATTAGCTTATGGCGGTAATCTGCTATTTCCAACACACGCAGCGCATGTGAAGCGATATAAATCAGGCTGAAACTGTTATCAGGCTTCCGCACTGTGGCACTCTCTCTGATTTCCTGGGGCTTTTTGGTCTCTGACTGTTCTTCTGTAATTACCCAAGCCTGCAGTAAATAACTTGTGTGAGGGTTGGTGTATGGAGACCTCCATGTTGAACAGTACCTTTTAACTCTTTAAGAATGTCATAATTCAATACAACATCATGCCTTCGGTCATCATGATGCATGAATGCAGCCCTCACAAATAACTTCAATTCTGCATTCAAGCATCATGCAGACCCTGGTGATTCTGGTCATTTTTACAGGATTCCCATAGAGTTATGTTGACTAAAGTCGATGCTCGGCCAGCCATGGTATTGACTATAGTCGATGCTCGGGCAGCCATGGCATCGACTCTATTTGATGCTCGGCCCTAAAGGGTTAAGCAGCACAAGGTCCAGACTGTAACTGCAGCCAACCTACAGCCCCCAGCACCAAATTATCACAAAGGCAACATGGCGCAATCAAGGTAAGCGATCATTTCACAGAGTTGCTCCAAACATCAATTTAGAGTCTAAATTTAGACTTAAACATGCTTCAGGTTCAACTACAAAGGTTGCTGCTGTCAATATCTGGCAGAAACTCATTTTAAATGTATGGTTAAGGAAGGGTTCGACGGTAAGTGGTAGTATTGTTTGGTGGACTAAAGGCCTTTTCCGAGTAGCTGAAATGGACAGGCCAAACATACTTTCATGGGCTTCTGCTATCAGCAGTGGGTCTTAACTGAATACTCAAGTTATGGGACTGACTGTAACATGTCCTGTCTATATCTGGAAGTCATTTATCTTACAATTTTAAAGGCTTTTTCTGTTCTTCATTTTGTCATTTTTCCTCTTCTGCCTATTTTTCATTTTTCAAAGGTTTTAATTCTACTGCATAGCACTGTAGGAGTTATTTTGGGGGATTCTGAAAAAGATTACATAAACGGAAAACAAAAAAATGTGTGTCTTTGATATACCTGGCAAACAACACCTTTGACTTTATAGACTTCATTTGATGCATTGTGATGAGTCTTCAAGGGTGTATCAACCCGGTTCAGGCAGCATGAACATTTGTGTAATAGCTAATTCAAGCTACTAAGCCTTCTCTATATCATTGTAGTGTTTCCACTGCACTAACACTAGCTCATCACACCATGAGCCCATGAGCATACTGGACCCACAGATTTATCTTTGTACAACTGAACCTGAATGAATAAATAAAAAAATAAATATACATACATATATATATATTATATATATATATATATATATATATATATATATATATATATATATATATATATATATATATACACATATATATTTAGCACTGACAAGTTACTTATTATTGTCAGAGAGGCACAGCATAATAAAGCACTGTGAGATCGTACAGGGTTAAGATAGAGGTGTAAGCTGACTACTCTCAGGTGGAGCAGCACCAAAAAACTGAGTACTTTTCTTTAAACCTCTCGAATCCACTTTGGATTTCAGATCAAAACAAAGCTTCTGCTTTCATTCATCTTGGCTGAAGAGGTTCAGGTAAAATTACACTAAGGAGGCTGGGGGGGGGGAGCTGTTGGCCAGGATGATGAGAATGGAGGGAGCGTGGTAAAAGAAAACGGTCTATTGACAACCAGCCTTTGGTTCTCACAGCAGGTTATTTAACTGGCTGGTTTTGCCGCTTGGTAATCAGCTTTATTCTGTTAAACCCCAGCAGTGCTGCAGCTGGAAGAGCCATTCAAGTTTAGAAATCTGTGAAGTGAGAAAATGAAAGGATCTATTATAAAAGTCATTCTAAACCTTTGATATGTTAAATATTGGATTTCATTAGGTACGCACATGAGAAACAATTTTGCTTTATCCATATTATATTTATTGGGCTAAATTCCATATAAAGTGAGGTAGAAAAACATCAAGAATGTTGAAAAACCTCTGGTCATTAGCAACATGTAGGTCTCTCAGCGGTGATTCAACTTTGGTTCTTGCAGCTAGAACCTTCCTAGCATAAAAACATAGGTATATGATTGGACTCAACAGATCTTTTAGCATCAGCAACAACGTAATTCATATCATAAACATCTGAAATGAAGAACAAATCTCAATTATTGTTATTTTATGAAAAATAAATTGTGACTGCCATCCCTGCTATACAAAATTCATCAATACATCAATTATATTAACCTGGTACCAAAAGGAACAGAAAAATATATATACGTTTACTAATGATAGAGGATGTCATGATATAGATTAATGTATATATTCTGCATGATTTATTTTTTACTCCTTTTACTTGTCATCCCTGCTCAGCCTTCTGTTGACCACTAGTTTTCCATCCCACCCCACCCCTTCACAGATGACAATATACTACTGTTCAAGACACACCTGATACCACACTCAGGCCTGCCAACAGCCTTCTCCCTATGGCTAAATCCCATGAGTAAATCACATGCAATGTGTGAGACTTGGCAGGCAGATCAATACTGCCTAATCTTCCTGCTCCCGTCTCCCTCTGCCACAGTAGCAGCCTGTACGTTTCACTCTCAATCAAAACGGGGTTATCTCAATGGGAGCCTCCTATTAAACTTTCACACGGCAGGTGGTGGTAACATGCCTCATGTCGGTGTTGTTCCCTAATCTGGGCACTGATTAATCACACACAAGAAGGGAAAGTAGACAGGGGAGGAGGCAGATCGATTGACACAATTGATTAGGGTCAATAAAAATGAGGCTCAATTGCCAAGATATTGTAAAATAAGTGTAAGACAGACTAGATTTAATTCTAGCCCAGTTCTTTATTATCCTATAATTCATTGTACAGCTTTCGAGAATTCTCCCCAGGTAACCTGTGCTCAGTTGTGGAATTCCTTAGACCCTGAAACGAGAAAAATTGCAGAATTCATTGAGTTTAAGAGTCTAGCCAAGCAGTGTATGTGTAATACTATTCCAAAATAATGAGTATTTTTTAATGTTATAAAACTTAAATGTTGGTAAATGGGGTTTATTTTCCAGGACATTATATCCTTTAAATACAATGACTCAAGACCTTAAAGAGATCTAAAGGAATTTGTTCGCCCATCTTGCTGAATGTAACCGTTATTTTACAAGATTGTGACTACTAGAAAACACTCTCACGGTGAGCCCATACAACAGTTTTACTGACGGGTTCATCGTCTTTTCTTTGCCATGTAAACTTATTACATAACTCGTTGTACCGGTACACCTATTATGCAACATATTACATCTACCATTTGGTTGACAATGTATTGATTAGGCTACTTTCGCCCTGTACCATGTATAGACCTCTTGTACTGACAACAACACACATTTGTAAATCGACGCTGGAATTCAATTGGCAAATAAAAGTATAACTTTTTCAAAAACAAAAAAAAGAGGCTGTGCAGCGATGTATCATATGCTCATGGTGGCCATCTGCCATTTTCAACACACATAGAGCATGTGAAGCGATATAAATCAGGCTGAAACTGTTATCAGGCTTCAACACTGTGACACTCTTTCTGATTTCATGCAGCTTTTTTGTCTCTGACTGTTCTTCTGTCATTACCCAAGCCTGCAGTGAATAACTTGTTTTTAAATGATTTATAACTAGACCCCATAGAAAACAAATTGCACTGGGATTTATCTCTGTCTCAGTGTGAGGGTTGGTGTGTGGAGGCCTCCATGTATTACTCTATAGCCCTTTAAGGATGAATCAATACCATAATGCATTATACTATTGGTCATCATGATAGATGAATGCCGCCTTGGCAAGCAACTCCGGAGTACTGCATTGAAGTATCAACCCTACATGGTAGAGAGACTTCCGAGTAGTCTGCATGATGCACCAATGTAGCCCCAGCAAGTAACTTGTCTTGGCTGCATTGGTGCATCATGCGGAAGGGTTACCATGATGCTTGAATTCAAACTTGGAAAAGTTGTATTCACGCATGGCAACAAAAGGGAATTTGCATTAAGTCACTATGTGGCCCGTTAAGGGTTAAAGTATCAGTGCCAGTGGTCCTCATAAGTCACGTTTTGGCAGATGTTGGTGAAAAGCCACATGAAGAGATTAACCAAGGACTGCATGATGCTTTTATGTGCTATCTTCTTTGTCATGATGATGCATAAATGCAGCCCTGGGAGTAATTCACCTCGTTTTTAGCATCTGTAATTATGGTTCATGTCAAACCATTATGATTGTATAGACCCAATAGTTTTGTTATGATGTTAGAATGCCGCCCAGATGAATTACCCACAAGGACTGAACTTATAATATTACCAAATGGCACAATGCAGTAATGGGCCATGTGGCCCTTAAAGAGTTAATCCCAGCTCTGTCAGTCTCTGAAGGGCTAAATCTGACCAGGCTTCCAGTAATTTACTAAGCAGACCTTGTCAGCAGGGCCCCATCAGAAATGTCTATCTGCCTGGCATTGCCTGCTATGCACCCTTTGTGTATGCATCATGGCGCTGGATACCCGGTCTGCGTCTACTCTGAATTAAACTGTCTTATCAGCTGGCCACAGGGAAGCTATCCATCAGGTCTGTAGCCATTAGGATTAGTCCCTGATCACTAATGATCCAGGTATTTAGGGCCTTACTGAATACGTCCCCCGCTAATGATGAGGATGCCATGGGTCTTTCTATGACATGACTTTGGCATCTTGGGGTTATTGAGCATGTTGGGTTCTTCGGTTCTTTGAGGGGTTACGATATATATATTATGAAATGCATCCATTGAAATATTTTTCTGGTAATCAGCCTCGGGTCTTATTGCATGTTCCATTTTCATTTAGAATCCAACTGTGGCCCACAGCTTGCCAACACTAGACCAAGCCCAGTTTTTTTTGTAAACAATTCAACTTTATTTGGCATCTTTTTAATATAACACTCTAATGTGCTATATCCTCTGTTCTCATGGTGCATTAACCCTTTCCTGGTAAGTCTACTAATTAGCACTGCATGAATGCATCATGTTGAAACTTTCACGGGTATATCAAATTTTAGGGTTGGTATGATGCTTGAATGTGTTACTTACTGGAGAGCCGCTTTCATTCATTTTGACAACAAAGGAGTATAATTTTTCCATCACTGTAAGCAGCAGGAGGTCTTGCCTGTAACTGTGGCCTTCCTACAGCCCCCGGCACCAAATTATCACAAAGGCAACGTGGGGCGATCAAGGTAAGTGATCATTTCACAGAGTTGCTTAGAAAAATCGATTGAGGGTCCACATTAAATGTAACTCTAAAATTATTCTAGAGACTTTAACAAGCTTCAGGTTCAACAACAAAGCTTGCTGCTGTCAATATCTGACAGAAACTTATTTCAAATGTTATGATTAAGTGAGCAGTCCCACGGTAAGGGGGTGTTTTGTTTGGTGGATAGAGGGACTAAAGGCCTTTTCTGAGTAGCTGAAATGGAAGGGCCAAACATACTTTCATGGGCCTCGGCTGTCAGCAGTGGCTCTTAACCGAATACTCAAGTGGCAGGACTGGCTTTAACATGTCCTGTCTTTATCTGGAAGTCCTTTATTTTACAATTTCAAAGGCTGTTTCTGTCCTTCATTTTGACATTTTCCCTCTTTTGCCTATGAAGAAAACAATGAAGCAGACAATGCCAAAAATGCTCACAGGGACCACAAACAGTGGGAGTTGGCTGTACATATAGAATTAGAGAATGCTCACCTTATGCCTCATGTTTACTCTGGGATTTCTTTTGAATCCACACAAGGTTCTAAGGAGAGAACTTCCTCACAGTCGTTGGTGTTGCGTTAAATTTCATATTTTACTCAGGAGAGGGTGCCAATGCAAGGAAGTGACAATGTATTAGTGATGCAATGTATGAATTTGCATGTCTTTGATATATATGGCAAAGAACACCTTTGACTGTAAAGAGTTTTGATGCATTGAGTCTTCAAGAGTGTATCAGCGCCATTCAGTTAGCATGAGCACTTGTGTAAAAGCTAATTCAAGCTACTAAACCTTCTCTATATATCATTGTAGTGTTTTCACTACACTAACGCTAGCTAGGCACACTATGAGCATGCACGACCCATAGGTTGTCCATTGAAAAAAATCAAATTAGCCTTATCTTTGTACAACTGAAACTGAATAAATATATAGATATAGCACTGACAAGTTACTTATTTGTCATGGTCAGAAAGACACAGCATAATAAAGCTGAGTGCTTTTTTTAAACCCTCTTAATCCACTTTGGATTTCAGATCCAAACAAAGCTTCTGCTTTCATTGATCGTGGCTTAAGAGGGTTAGTTAAAATTACATTGAGGAAGCTGGCAGGGAGCTGTTGGCCAGGATGATGAGAATGGAGGGAGGGTGGTAAAGGAAAACGATCCATTGACAACCAGCCACTTTTCCCAAGTCAGCCTTTAGTTCTTACAGCAGTTTAATTAACTGGCTGGTGTTGCAGCTTGGTAATCAGCTTTATTCTATTAATCCCCAGCAGTGCTGCAGCTGGAAGAGCTCCTGAAAGATTAAACATCTATCAAGTGGGACAGGATATCATGGTGAACTCGAGACAAAAGTAAATTCCCTAATCAATGCATACCTTGGATCTGTTAAATATTTGATTTCATAACTAACACACACAAGACAATTTTGCTATAATCATATTTTAGGTATTACTAGCGGGCACAACATACACAAGGTGGCAGATCAGTTAAGGCTGGACCAGATCACAGAAAGTAGCTTACAGTGAGGTGTAATCTTGTAGCAGGAAACTTAGACCGAAATCAATGTTCTTCTCTGGCAAAAACCTGTCAGCAGGACACAAGACATTCTAAACCAAGTGTATGGACCATAATATTACCACATATGTTTTATATAGATATATCTAGAAGGGATCCAATGGGATGAAAGAATATTGAAAATATTGCTCAATTCAAGAAAAAGATGAAGGAGTTACTGGCAGACTCGATTCCGAAAAACCAGAAAAATGTCTTTGATATTGTTTAATTCTTGATGTATGACATGTACATGACCTGAAAGTAGTAACTCGACTATGTGTTAATCAAAAGTACATGGACATATGACCACTATACGTTTGTTGGTACGGTATGTTAATCTGAGTTTATTGATGTGATAAATGGTCTAAAAATGTACTCATATCTGAGTTAATATTTACTAAAACTTTGGAATAACCTGTGTTTTTATTACTAATAAGGCGTGGGATATAACATCAGCTACGCTGAAATTCCGTCCTTACTTGTTTGGCGAAGTATTAATTAAAATATCTTCATAAGTTCTTATATTAAAATAAGACGCCTACCGGTATTCATACACTGTACTTTATTTTTCTTAAATCCTGAGATAATTACCGTAAATATTCTGTCAATATGTTGTTTTATAACACTGTGATGGCTGCTAATCTTATATTATATGGATACCCGATTCATTAAATCGAAGGAATTAATGTAATTTGTATTGTATGGATACCCGATTCATTAAATCGAAGGAATTAATGTAATTTGTGACTGCAAAAAACGCCAAATAAAGTTAAATTGTTCTCAAAAAAAAGTTTAAACCATGATCAGATACATGTCCCTTACACTATTGTCCTGAGGATGGGGATTAGATATCATCAAATACTATCATGTCCATGTGCATTTGGTGGCGATGAACGTCCACCTGTATGTATTCTAGCTTGTTTGTCAGTTAAGGCCAAGCAAATTCTCCCTACCTGACTCTATGTCATATGATAGGGTCATTTGCATACTATTACCCATTGACTTAGCCCTTGCTGTCCCTGGCCCTGTCCAGGCCTGTATCCCGCCTGAAATTCTGTTCAATGGCAATATAGCTATGGGCATCTCAACAAATACATACAGACTATTTAGATGGCAATCTATATCTTATAGCTATCATACTTTCTTGGGCAAAACATGGACTTTTTAAATGTAAACCCCATTAGTCACTTTTCTCTGGATACCCAGTTAAATCAATTTTTCTTTTTTCTGGGAGAAATCAACTAAAATTTGGATATTCCATGTATAAGTTTGGGAGTCATATATTATTGTTTCAAATATTATCGGCTTCCCAATGATATGATGTCCATAATTTTGACGTTATTCTTTCAAAATTGCCTGTTCCAGCCACTATTACTCCTGGGTGGTGTTGTAAGAAATATCATAATGAGACAGAAAATTGGTCAAACTTTGATTATTGTGAGGTGTGAAAACAACTATTGTTATTGCCATCATTGTTCTGAAGGAAGTTTTGCAGATATCAATTGATTCAAGAATATGTGTATGCATTTTTTCCATACAATAAGAGTATGTTTAGATTATAGAGGATGTCATAAAAAAGTGTGCCCTGTGCATGATTTATGAGGTTTCATTAAATACTGTTAAACATCCCTGCCAAGCCTGCTGATGATAACCAACCCTGCTCCTCCCCCCTTCCCCACCCCTGTACTCTGCTTCTGTCATCCATCCCATCTTACATAGGTCCCTAACCCTCGCTCAGACTGTCACAGATGACAGTATATACTATCCCAAACCCATCTCAGACCACTCCCATTCCTGCCACCAGCCACCAGAGTGAATCCCATGCAATGTGTGAGAGTTGGCATGCAGATCAATACTGCCTAATCTATCGGCCCCAGCCTCCCTCTGCCACAGAAGCAGCCTGCTCGATTCACTCTCAATCAAGGAGTTGTCTATCTCAACAGGAGCCTCCTATTAAAGTTTCACACAGCAGGAGGTGATAACATGCCTCATGCTGGTGCTTCTTTCTAATCTGGGTACTGATTAATCACAGACAATGGGGGAAGGAAGGGTGGGCAGGGGGCAGATCGATTGACATGACTGATTAGGCACAATAAAAATGAAAAGTTGTTTTCATTGTTTTTGATGTATTTTGGATCAGGGAACCAATCAGTAAAATGGTCACGTATGTTTCAATGCTCCTGTCAAAAAGTCAATACAGGTCAGCAAATTCAATATCTGTCGGGTTGTAATGTTATATTGGTGGCCACAACTCGATGTGTTGATGTATTTGTCCTGAAGTGTGGCTATCCACTGGGAGCTCATAGGAAAGTAACTAACGTGAATATGTATGTATTGTTGTTGACGGTAAAACTAATTAGTGTTGTGAGCTCAGTGTATGTTGGTTGTTCAGAATTAATCTTCCTGTTCACATACTCTGCAAAAATGTTTTTTGTTCTCTCAGAAGGCCTTGGGAATGGACTGATTCCTGATAGTCAATGCCTCTGCTGACATCAGTGTTGGACGCGGTTTCAAATTGCTGGAGTCATGCGAAATTCTTATCACTGACCACATTGGGTAGGTTGCCAAGCTCAACACCTAAAAATATAATAGTATACAGCATTGAATAACCATGTTGGGCTGGTATATACATGTATACATCATGAAGACAAAGGGCATATTATATAGTGCATATCTAGTGCATTTAATTATAAATTATATGCAGCTCTTAGAGGTTCAATAAATCTAGTTTCTCACATATTCAAAGACTGGTATTACATTTCCCCATTAGGCTCACACAGGCTCCTTGTATGGCTAGGTCTTCTTTGAGCACCTGCCAACTGCATGAAGGGTGGCCTTGCTTTAATAGATCTACACTGCCTTTGCTATCTAGAAGATTCACAAGAGAATCCCATTACTTCCTTTACAGACTAATCCCCTCCTTTGTAGTCTGGGATTTATGTCTCATTCAAGCAATGACTACAAACTTGCACCTGTGCATTTGGCAATGTATTGAGCCGATGGAGAAACCCCTCACCAAATTTATCTTTAAAGCCAATATGCACATTGTAATGGCATACCTCAGTAGTGCTACATTGATACCAACCTTCCACCTTAATACAGATCAAAGTGTCAGTATGGTGCACCACTGCAATTCCTCTGAATAACTCATTGCCAGGGCTGCATTGGTGCAACATGATGCCGAATCTTGATATAAGGCTGTCCTTTAAGATTTAATGTTCAACATGTAGGGCCTATATAAATGTGGGGAGGAGGTGCAGTTACAGAGTTACCATGGATACCATTAATTAGGTCAAGGTAGTAGAATTACATGACAAGTTACCATGGATACTGGAGTCGATGAGAAGTTACCGGTATATGATATGTGACATACTATGTATAATTAGCTATCCATTCGCAGTTGAATATTTACTAGCAATTACTTTAGCTACCGGTACATATAATTACAGCCATAAATGTTATCATAATAAATACATGACATGAAGGAAGACACAAGGCATTGGGTTTGGTGGAAATTTAACACTTAAACAGTCCTGTTTATTAAGACAAGTGCAAGCAATAATACAAGTACAAAAGGGTCACAGTTTCTTTCTCAGTGCCCTGGGCATATGCCCTAGTAACAAACAACAGATTGATCAATAATAAATCGCAAGACAAACATTTTTATACGCGCATGACAGGAAAAATTCGAAAAATTCATAAAAAATCCTGACAAAAATCCTAAAATTAAAAATTAAAAATTTGAGAATCCTGGGTCAGACTGACGCAGGGTATCTGTTCACATCAACAGCTTACAGCCAACTGACAATAGAACGAGCAGAGTGCCCTTTTAAAGTCATGCGTCAACAACTGCCCTAGTTACATGACAACCGTGACGTCATGTGGTGGCGCCGTATTACGGCGACGGCCGGTACTACGGCGATACGTCACCAAGCGGCATAGGAAGGAACCAGCTGCCACGCCCACCTGGATTTATACGTGTAGTAGCTAGGCTATACTGTGCATAAATGTGGGGAGGAGGTGCAGTTACAGAGTTACCATGGATACCATTAATTAGGTCAAGGTAGTAGAATTACATGACAAGTTACCATGGATACTGGAGTCGATGAGAAGTTACCGGTATATGATATGTGACATACTATGTATAATTAGCTATCCATTCGCAGTTGAATAATTACTAGCAATTACTTTAGCTACCGGTACATATAATTACAGTCATAAATGTTATCATAATAAATACATGACATGAAGGAAGACACAAGGCATTGGGTTTGGTGGAAATTTAGCACTTAAACAGTCCAACCACCCGCCAAACACAAATGCAATTAAAAGGAAGAAAAGTGGGTTAGAGCATGTGATTCAATAGAGAGCATCTCAAGTGCAGATTGATGCAAGTACCTCTTGACAGCAGAAGAGGTCCAGTTACCCTTCCTCATAATAGAGGCTACCGGTACCCCCAATGATTGAAGCAGGGAGGTACCCCCATGCCTGAGGGAGTGGCTAGACACCCTAGCAACAGGGAGGTCTAGCATAATAGCCAAAGACTTCAACTTTTGATTAAAAAATTCATATTGAAGTGGGAAGGTCAGCACGCCCATCTTATGGGCCAACAAGTTACCCCCCGGGGTCGAGGCAGCCAAGGCCTCTCTGATAAGGGGACCCCGGGATATCTGGGAAGTAGACTGAAAAGGGCTTCCTCCCAAATTGGTCAGTCTTAGAGGTCAAGATTTTAATAGAAACAAACCCTGGAGAGAGTACCACACTGGACGCACCTATGTTGTGTGGCCCTGAGGAAACATGGCTCACCCTCAGTAGGCCCCTGAAGCAAATCAGGGCTGCAAGCCAAAAAAGACGATCGTCATGAGAGGTCATGTCAAGCAAGTTAAACATGTGCAGCATGTCTAGAGAAGACAAAGGGTAGCGTACCATGTGATTAGAATTATCAAAGCCCCTGTCAATACCGAACAGGGTCTGTTTTAGAAGGAAATTATCTGAAAAATCAGCATAACCCTTCATTTTTATGGGTGTACAGCTGACAGATAGTTACGGACAGACACTGGGGACAGGTCTGGGGACAGATAAGTAGCATAGATACAGGCCCTATGGGCGTTACAGGGGAAAGGCTTAAAATTGAATTTTTTACAGAAAAAAATATACCTTTTCAATTGGCTCACACGAGCCCTCTTGGTAGAGGGGGCCACCCCCTCACTCGCCAACTCCGCCTGGGCAGCCATTAGTTTTGATAGAGCATTCACTGGAAAAACAACAGCACATCTTGTGGTTTAATAAGGTAGATTGGCATTTTTTAACATAGCCCTTATAGGGGAGCCTGGACAGCTGGTCAGCCAGGACGTTGTCCTCAGACCTTATATAGGAAGCATGGAGATCAATATTATTAATAAAACAGATCCAGTAAAGTTCCCTCAGCCATTCCATACACAACCTATTCTTGCTGCGTCCAGTATTCACCATTGCCAGAACCTGCATATTGTCTGTAATGATATTAACCTTAGAATTAGCATAGAGATGGGACCAGCGCCTAAGGCCTACTACCACCGGCCAGAGCTCATACACGTTCATATTGCCCCTGTGGACCTTAATATTATCCATTTCAGGGGGGTGTTCCTGGTGGGAGCCGCAGTCAATACCCGCAGAATAACCCTCCCATGTACCAAAAAAATAGTCACTACCCATCCAAGCTCCAAAACCTCGTTTAGAAGCATCAGATACCATGGGCAGATGGTGCATATCCTTTCTAATAAGGGTCTTACAATTAAAAACAGCGCAAAACTGGATCCACCACCTCAAATCCTCCCTGGTATCATCACTAAGGAAAATGGCTCTACCCGAGCGGGCCCGAGCACACAGGTCGAATAGGCGCCTGCTGTAAGTCCTCCCACCCCGCACTATCTGTGAGCAGAAGGATATTAACCCACCAATCCTCTGGAGCCTCTTCTTGTGAACATACTTCATGCCCACACACTCCTGTAGGGCGACACTGAGCTTGTCTAACTTTTCCTGGGGGAGGGACAATTCCATACGGGTAGAGTCTATAGAGATACCCAAGAAGGTAGTAACCTGGCTGGGTGGAGTCACCTTTTTATAAGAGACCACAAACCCTAAGTACTCAATGACCTCAATCAGGATATTCCACTGACGTAAGCACTCCTCCTCAGTGTGGGCTAACACTATAAAATCATCTAGGTAGTTGGTCAGATTAGATACACCATAGCTTTTTGCTACTAAGACAATGAAATTAGAAAGGTCATTAAAAATAGTGGGGGCGCATCTCAAGCCAAAGCTGAGGCGGTTATTTACAAAAAATTCCTTACGACCACCCTTAATCCAAGCAAAACCTTGGTAACCCACATGGGGGGCAAAAATATTCACGGTCCTAAAGGCAGATTAAAGATCCACCACAGACATGAACATGCCCTGTTCCAACTTATCTGCCACTGAAGAAACAGAGTTATAGGAGAAGGGGCGGTAGGTATCCAACATGTAGTTATTAATGGCCCTGGAGGGGGGCATGGAACAGTCGGTAATGGGGCGTAGTTTCCCATTAGATTTCTCAACCCCCCCCGGAGGGGGCCTTCCTGCCTTCTGTACCCTTCTTAGAGTTAGCTACAATTGTACTGTCGTAGCTGAAGAAACGGAGGACATCAACATTTTTTACAGAGGCAAAGGAGCAGGGGCCATGAATGTTAGCCCTAGATCTCACCGATTTGTCATAACTGATAAGGGCTGATGGGCGGTAGACCCTGGTCAGGGCCTTCTCACAGAGGTGTTCAAAATGGTCAAGTACCCCTAGGAGCTCCTCAAGGCCCTCCCCCTGCTCCAACATGATTCTTATGGTTCTAACATTAATGAGATAAAGGGTGTCTAATGTGTCGATTTTCACCGATTTATCAAGAAAATTGCGTTGGTCAAATGGCGTTTTGTCATGCTTACTTCTCGGGGGCTTGGTAGTTGCACCTGAAGCTGACGACCCAATTGACGACGCGCCTGACGAGCAAGATGGGCTGCGGTGACCTGTAGCCCACTGGGCTCCTGGAGGAGACTGATGGCGCTTCCCCGACCTAGGGAGAAGCTCCGCATCCTTGGCAGCTTCCTGACGGTCCAGAGATGCTTCAATACCTCCCATCATCGCTGCTAGAGATTGGAGACCTGCCTCGACTTTTGACAGCCTGCCCTCGTTCCTCGCCCTCGCCGCCCTCGTATTGCCCATCTCGGAATTTGCAGAGTCACCAGATGATAGACCCAAATCTGAAGGTCCGGGGAAGGCACAACCAGCCCCCTGGCTCTCTGCTGGAGTTGACTTGCTGCTCGTCGATTTTGTCGATTTCGCCGGCGATTTCTTGGCCCTGGGAGCCATGATAGAAGCCCTAAGATACGACGATCGAGAATTAAAAATTTGAGAATCCTGGGTCAGACTGACGCAGGGTATCTGTTCACATCAACAGCTTACAGCCAACTGACAATAGAACGAGCAGAGTGCCCTTTTAAAGTCATGCGTCAACAACTGCCCTAGTTACATGACAACCGTGACGTCATGTGGTGGCGCCGTATTACGGCGACGGCCGGTACTACGGCGATACGTCACCAAGCGGCGTAGGACGGAACAACCTGCCACGCCCACCTGGATTTATACGTGTAGTAGCTAGGCTATACTGTGCATAAATGACACTCATCAATGCATGTTGTGTGTTTGTAAAGCTAGGGCTGGTGTGAAGCCTCTGTCTGTACCAAAAGAAAAGAGGTTTGTTTCAGGTCCCCTATCAGAACCCTATCAAAAGAGGGCCGACCCTTAGATTTTTTATGCAATTTTTGAATTTTTTTTTATCTTTACACTTTCTTTTGGCTGAATTTTTGGTTTACAAAGATTTAGAAAAAATCGTCACATTTTCACACTTTTTGCGACCCTAGAGTTTCTTCCAAACCTTTTCTCACAATTGGCCTTATCTATCACATTGTCTGTTTGTATGTAAATGCCCCTTTGTCTGTTTATCTCTTCCCCCTGGATGTGCTGACCTTACCGCCTCCCCTTTATCTTGCCACGCTCGGTCTGTCTCACATTGGTCAGTGTGATGGATAGACCCATGTAGCTTGTTCTGCTATTTGATGAATGGCTGAATGGAGGAATTGAGATGGCATTCCTCCCCCACTTTGATGTCCTGTGTGCAGGTTATTCATGTATGGTTATCTAGGGCTACATTATGCTTGATCAAACAGAGCCGATTCAAACAGGCAGTGTTGTAGAAAGAGTCAGCAAGCCCTTTGCTGGTCGCTGGTCACTGGTATGCAGGGATGTGGCTGGGAGGGGACCAGCAGAGATTAGGAAGACTTTCGGGTGATTTTGGGATTTCAGAGATTCCAAGCAATGCAGGAATGACAGGGATGAATTGGTGCATCATGGACCTTAGCAAACTATGCCAGGACACAGACTTGTGCCATGCTGTTAGCCTAAGGGACAGCATTATGATATTCCCTTTGTCATCCTGACCTCTGATTTTAGAGGAAAGTGTCGTGCCTAGTGGCTAATAGAGAAGTAGTATAGTATGTATCGGAACGGGACTATAGTTAAGTACTGTTTATTACTCAATCGACATGCAGCCAATCAGAGGCCTCCATTTGGTCACGTGACCCGTTGCCATGGTAACGTGACCTACTTAGGGCTCTCAGCCAATCAGAAGCCAGCATTCTGGGTGACCTACTGACCTACTTAGAAGCTCTCAGCCAATCAGAGGCCGGCATTCTGGTAACCATGGTAACGTGACCTACTTACGTCACGTGACCTACTTAGGCTCAGCCAATCAGAAGCCGGCATTCTGGTAACTAGGGTAACGTGACCTACTTAGGGTTTGTTTGTAAACAACACCACGTGGCTTTCTTGTTTGTAAACAACACCACGTGACACGTGACTGTTTGTAAACAAACAAACAAAAAAAAGTTATGTAACTTATATATAGAAATAAAAACACAACAAGATAATTTCTTTTCTTTTCATTTTATTCTTTATTTTTTCATTTTCAATCAGAAAAAACACACAAGTTTATGCTTTTTTAGCTTGCTTCTTCGATTTGCAGCAACTCAACAGGCCGCAAAGTCTCACGCCGCCGTCACTCGCACCACCACACCCCGGACGACTTTTCTCCAATAGACATTGCACGACTTTGGATAAATCCAACACCATTTCGGCAAGGCAGAGAATCTTTGCCTCCATGAAACGGCCGCCATCGCAACAACCCGTCACAACAGCATCATCGATAGCTTCTGACTCACGACCCGGTCGCTCAGCTTTGGGATTTTGCTCATGCGCATGACGCACTTCTTGGGGTTTCTTGTTCGACATGCTTCAATTAGGAAATGAACGCAATGAGGTCCACAGGTGTCAGCAGAAGTGTCTTGTAGTTGAATGCGGTTTCTTTGCCACTTGAACGGAGCAGAGCGTTCCACGAAAGACAAGAACTCCGCACTCAGCGGCGGTAAGCCGAAGGAATCAAAGTAGTACACTTCACCCGTGCTCGACACGTAAAACGCCACCCAATGCTGACCTGGTAAATGTTGCGGATCTGTGTTGCTCACGAAACAAGTGTCTTTGATAGGGTGCTTCGGAATAGTGTCACAAGAGAAAACGCCCAGGAAACGATGTTTTGTGTGAACGTTTTCCTTCAACACTCTGCTTATTTCAAGCGTGTTCATACGATACGCCAAGTACCGCCGTCTTGTCTTCAGTTCATGTGGTAGTCGGTGACGGGGTGTCGATCTCGGGTCAGCTCGACGACGTTGTCGTACACCAAGTAGAGTAGCACCGTTGTTGTCGCTTGTAGCGCCGAGCGGAAACTGACTTCCACCCTCAGCTGACCCGCTCTTATAAGGTTCACGCGACACCCGTCGTGCGATCTGTCTGGGGTTAAGTCGAGGGGGAACACCGTGTAACCGTTCAGGAATTGTTCGTATGAAATACCGCAGGAGCGCGCGCCCTCGTACATCCCCGTTTCCGTGTGTAGCGCCAAGTACTCTCTCACGGCCGCTTTGGTCTTAAAGTCGGGCACGTAGGCGTCGTTCGGCACTTTCTGATCGTTCACTATCACTTGAAGCGAGCTGATGTCGTAATGCTTCATCTCGAACGGGTTCTTGGTGTAGCTACCGTTGAAGGCGTCGTGGTCAAGGAAGCAAATCATCATCGACTTGGGAAGCTGGCCTGTGTTGGAGTGCGTGTAGCTGTGATCTCTGTTACCTTGAGGGATGGCGTAGGTCGTCACCTCCACTCTGTTCACCGGGTAGTCGAAGGGCCCGTGTTCTATCACCGCTCTCTCGTGCGTTTCCGCTACAGCGTCCGCCACCAGCACGCGTCGCACGTAGAGCTTTGCTTTGTAGATCTTCAAGCTGTAGCCTCCGTCAGCGGCGCACATCAGATAGAAAGAGGGCGCCGCTTGTTTCAGAGTGAGATTGATTTCTGTCTCTCCAACGATGAGCTTCGGTTGATGAGCCAGGTCAAAGTGCAGTCGCGCCATCAGCGAAAAGCGCTTGTTGGAGATTAGCTTCTTGCGCGCTTTGTACCCCGCATTCGCGTCAGTCAACGTGTCAAACTGACCGGGCGTATCTTCATGCCACCCCTGGGCGCTCATGACGCCGTCCTTCACGTCTTTGTTGTAGTTGAGTAACCCTTCCAAGTAAGCTCGGTAAGGGTAGGTCTCGGTGTTGCCAGACACTTTGAAACCGCCGATGGAGACTTGGACGTCTTTGAAGAGCGAGTGAGCCAAGTTGTTCACCGGAGCTACCGCGTCGGTGTCCTCGATCGCCGCTCCGTCCTTTAGCACTTGACATTCCAGATGAAGGTAATTCTCGTTCAGGTCTGTGTACTCTTGCGACTTGTTGATGGTGAAATTTATGTTACCTCCATCCTCTAAAGAGTTTTTTGTTTCTATCCCCAGGAAAGACGACTTTAAGATAGTAGTCTGAGTCGGCGCTACGGTGTGCAGGTCGAGCTCAGAGAGCGCGCACTCGTTACTGCTCTCGTGTACGTAAGCCATTGTGTTCTCTCTTCATGCGGCCGACAGACTGACGCCGGCCGCCTCCAGTCTTTTTATTTATACCTGAACGCCTAGGCGCTTACCGGTCGAATACATCCCCTCTACGTCTCTTGCAAGAGCCACCGCCCGTCTGAGGAGAATGCCGGCGACGTTTCGACCCTTTCTTAGACGCGACAGGCGTCTTTCCTCCCGAGAACGCCGTACTCGCCAGTCTCTTCAGAGCGCCTGCGCCTCGGTCTTTCACGCTGCTCTTTAAAGTCCGACCCGCCAGCACATCTTTAGCTACGCCCACACCGGCGCGGAGCAGCGTTTTTCCCACCGACTTCAATAGCGGGGTAGCCGAGCGCATCAGACCTAACAGAGCGCCGCCTAAACCGTGCCCGCTCTGGAAAGAGCGCCCGCTGTACACGTTGACGCCGTTGCCCAGCTGCGCGTTGTAGTAATCGCTGTACCCTCTGCCGACGGTGCGCCTGGGTGGAAAGTACGGAACGCGTTGACGCATCATTTTTCTCTCTTTCAGCGCTCAATAGGTCTCAGATGAAGTGTCACGGTCACCTCGCCTCTACCGAATGGGATGGAATGACCGGATCGGTCTCTTAAATAGATGCCGACCTCGGTAAACCTCTTGGATTTCAAGGGGAAATAATCCAAATGGGGAAAACTGATAGCTTGCACGCCACCTCGACGCTTTCCGCCTCTGTCCACCGCCACGCAGCGCAACAGCGGCACTTGCATGTCGCCCACACGTCTCTCCTGGATCATGTCGGTGTATATGTACACAGAGTGCACGTCCCCGTAAACATCCATCGAGTAGGCGCCGGTAGTCGGCGACGCGAAACACGTCTTCTCTCCGAAGCCTAGAACGCATGCGAGATGCTGACTCAGCAGGACAGCACAGTGTCTCGGCGGTTTGATGGTGACGCGTTTCGTCTTGGCGTCGTACGATAAGATCCGCATCGGTTTGAGCAAGAAGCTGTCGCCCTCTAGTCTGTCATCTCGCAACGTCTCACTCAAGCGCTCGATTAGGGTGTGGTTGCTTCCGGTGAAAATAGAAGGTATCTCGAATATGTTTGGCATGAAACTGCGCACTCCCATGTCCTTCTCCATCTTTTCGATCATCTGTCTTGCTTGATGGCTGATCGTCTTCTTCTTCACCGCCGGGGACAAGAACTGCTTGTATACGGCATTCGTCTGTCTCAAGTCGACCTCTCTCTTGAACCTTTTTGTTTCCGGTTTCAATTGCTGCTCTTCCGACGTGTCTGATATCTCTTCCACCGTTACATAGCTCGCTTCCTTCCAGTTCAGCGGGAATTTTGAGCTGAACGTTAGCTTGCTCAGACCGTTCGCGTTTTTCATTCTCTTCCAGTCTACCTGTGGTTTTTTTCCTTCGGAGAATTTAGTTTCTTTTAAAACCTGGATCGCCTCCTCTAGCGAACCTTTGGTGCGCAGAGGAACAACGATGATCAAGTCGTCGTCGTGCACGTTAGTCCATTCTGTAGGGAGGATGATCTCAGTCAGAGCCGCTTCGTACGCTTCGGGCAGAAGGAGCGGCGAGTCGAAGTGAGTTCGGAAAGACGTCAAGCTGTTGTCAGGATAATACTCCATAGAGCTGTTGCTAGGTAGAGTGATGTTCATTTTTTTTTTTTTTTTTTTTTCTACGTTATTTTTTTGACGGGGATCCACTCGTTGAACTTGTCGTCGTAACCTAACCAACGTACGAAAGCTAACTCTTTACCGTCGACGGTCTTGCGGCGCAACACCTCGTCTATCAGGTAGTTGTTGTCGTAACGACTCTTGTACACCTTCTGAACCTCTTCCGGGTAGAAGACGCCTTTTATCTCCTCGCCCTTGTCGTCTTTCAGCTCGAACCCTCTGCTTCCCAACGTCTTAGCAACGTCGACCACTTCCTCGCGCCAGTTTCCCTCGTACCCTTTGTCGAAGGCGCCTTTAGTTCTCAACATCCTCACTCTGTCACCCGGAGCGATGACGTCGACGGCGGACGTCTTTGTTTTTTTCTTCTTTTTCCATATTTCGTCGATTTGTTTGTTAGTTGGGAGATCTTGTCGGTAGAAAACTGTTTCGCTGTTTTCCGAGCTGACTTGAGCCGGCGCCATTTTCAACGTCTTGTGGTGAGTGCGATTGTAAGAAGACACTACATGGTGCAGTACGTCTACGTAGCGATACGTGCGCTTGTGTGTGAAATAACGCCACAGCTTCTCCTTCAGACTGCGGTTCAAGCGCTCCACTAGACTAGCTTTGATGTCGTCGTTCTCGCCAGTGAAGAACTCTATGCCCTCGCTCTTCAAGTGATCTTGAAAGATCTTGTTCAAAAACTCTTTCCCCTTGTCTGTCTGAACAGTGCGCGGTCGTCTCTCGCCAGTGCCTGTCATCTCTCGGAAGGCCTCGGTGACATCAGCGCCGCTCTTGGATTTAATGGGAACGGCCCACGCGTACCTAGAGAAAACGTCGATCGCCGTCACCACGTACCGGAAGCGGTCGTTGTGAGACGCCAAAGCTTGCATGTCCATCAGATCTATCTGCCACTGCTGATCGATTGCGCCGGTTATAGTCTTGTTCCTTGCGAATTTTCTCCGAATGGGTTTATGATTAGTGTAGGCGTCCAGCGACACTAAAGCATCTCGGATGACGGCCGGGTTCAGGTGGCGAAAATGATGTTTCTGGAGTTTAGTCACGCTAGTGAAACTGGAGGGCGCTTTGACGTCGGTATATCTAGCTACTACGCGCTTCTTTTCTTTTTCCTTCTTGGTCAGTCTCTTCACTGGTTTGCCCATGGTGGGCTTGTTGAGGGCGTGAACGACGAGCTCGCCGCTAGGCGGTTGCGCCCTTTCCTTTTCTTACGCGGCACGCTCCTATAGGAAGTCGGAGTTTGGAAAAGTTCACGGTCGTCCTCCTCGTCTTCAGAGGATTGATCGTCCACCACCTGGAGAGAAGAGTCT
Organism: Harmothoe impar; assembly: GCA_947462335.1. Taxonomy (NCBI): domain Eukaryota; kingdom Metazoa; phylum Annelida; class Polychaeta; order Phyllodocida; family Polynoidae; genus Harmothoe; species Harmothoe impar. The sequence goes on from OX381705.1 coordinate 92,342,002, forward strand.
GCTGCTGCTACTGCTGCTGCTGCTGCTGCTGCTTCTCCTTCTTCCGAGTCGAAGCTCGGTCGTTTCCGACCTCTGTCAGCAAGCCGTGTGTCCAAACTTTGGCCAGGTCCGCTCGCTTTATACAGATGGTTTCCGATCAAGGAGTCTGTGGGAACTGCTTCGCGCAGCGCTTTCGTGAACGGCGAGTAGCCCGCCGGTCTGGGCGCCGTCTTCCTGAACCTGGCGGCGTCGTTCAGTAAGTCCACTATGTTGATGCGACGCTCAGGTGGTATTCTCCGACCCGACATCTCGCGCACCGCACCGTCCTCGTTCCACTTGATCACACCGGATTTCTCCAATTGTTTGTACAGCGCCACGGTCCGAGTGCGATTCCTCTTGGGAACTTGGTTCACCAACCGCTCGAGTAGGGACGCGCTGGCCTCTTCAGCAGACTGACGGAGGTGAGCCGGGGGCGAAGAAGAGTAGGACGAAGAGATGTTGCTGTTGTGGGGATTCGCGAGAAAAAATTGCAATCTATTCAACAACCTTCGGTATTTCAACATTTTCTCGCGCGATTCCAAAGTGGGGTCGTTCAACACTAAATCCAAGTCCCTGTAGATAAACTGTAGCACCTGGTGCAAGGCCGCGTCGGGATGAAGGGACTGTTCTGCCTGCTTGTGGTAATAGGCCATGTCGGCAGGTAGGCGGGCGGCGGTGGCAGGAGCGGAACTCTCGTTCTTTTCAGTGCGCTCATCAGGAAGAGGAGGAAGGTTTGGAGCAGTAGAAGTACTAGCAGCAGCGACTGCAGTAGTAGCAGCGCTAGTAGTAGCAGCAGCAGCGGGCACATGATGAAGAAGACCTGCTCGTGATGATTTGTAGAGCGTCTCAGGATCCACGAGCGCTAAACGTTTGTAGTGTTGTTGCTGCTCTGAGTCCGTCATGGGGACGACGGTGGCAATGACGCTGGTGGTGGCGGTAGTGGTGGTGGTGGTGGTGGTGGTGGTGCTGTCGGCGAGTAGGTGTCGAATGAGGCGTCTCATATACGGAGAATGCTCTTTATAAGCGGTAAGGCCATCCCTATGAGAGCCGGAATGAGGAAACCTCCCTCTTGTACCAAGACGCGTCTCTTTTTTTTGATGGGCGTAGATTTTTTGCCGACCTCCCTCAACACGTCAGCCGATTCTCGAAGCTTGTCCAGTTGTTTGTCGCTGAGCGGGATGTTCCCTACCAGTAAATTGTGACAGATCTCACTTAACGCTGCGATCAGATCGTCGCTTCCAGAGTCTATTAGATGCGAGCAGTCCTTTGGCGAGCACTTAGCTAAGTGCTTGAGAGTACCAAAGTGTCTTTCGAGTAGATGAGAAGACATTTTTTTTTGCTACTGCTTTCTCTTGTTCTTTTTTTTGTCTAGCGGTACGAACACTAGCTGAGAGTGTATGGACGTCAAAGAGGAGCGTATTCTCAGATCGTCAGGTGTTGACTGCTTGAAGTCCAGAAGGAGGTATGAGTGAGGTCGCTTGAGTTCATGGGTAAATATACTAGAGAGGGCCGCCGCGTTGGACGGAAACACCTGGCGAGACAGACTAGCTATTTGCCCCATGTCGCGCGGGTTCTTGAAAACGATCATGTAGTGAGCGTTCAGACTCATAGTTCGAAAGTCGGGTGATTTCTGGAATAGGTTCTGAGTGATGTATATGACGCTCACGTTCCAGTGATGCGAGTATTTAGTAAAGATGTCGGCTACCACTTGCTGATTGGAACTGCTCATCAGATCGTCCAATATCAGTAGAGTGTGGGGTCGTAAAGCGTCTTCTGCTACTTCCACGTCTCCCGCTATAGACTCTTTGCTAGGAAGACCTTCTCTGAATTCCACACCGTACTGATTTTGCATTTTTTCAAACAGAGGTTGCCACTCGCCGTAATGGTAAAAAGTCTTTTCCACCGGCGGCGTGACCAAATTGTTCACGTCGCTCAGAAATTGATCCACCAAGCGCGATTTTCCACAACCCGACGGACCGCTAATGATACAACTAAAGGGTCCTTGTAGTCGAGCGTCGAAATGAATTTCTGTGAAGAGTTTGCTTTTACTACTGGACATTTTTTTTTGTTTTTTTTTCAGGACGCGTCAGAGAGCGGTTGTGTGTCTGACTGTCTGCTGTGTTTCTCACTCGAACGGTCGGTAGTGAATGGTTGTGGAGAAAAGTCAGCCGACCTTTTTATTGATACCGGCCGGTGTCACAGTAGCGGCGGCAGAAGTGACTTTTTTTTGCGATAAAATTCTATTTTCACTCAATAGTCATAAATGTTTGTATCAGACTCCAGAGGAGTCTGATACAAATATTTATTTTTTTTTTTAAAAAGAAGAAGAGGAGGAGGAGGAAGAGGAGGAGGAGGAGGAGGAGGAGGAGGAGATTGCTGATTTTTTTTTTTTTTTTTTTTTTTTGATCATTTAGGCAAAGCTCGTCGCTTTGCCGTTTTTTTTTCTATTTCTGTGTTGTGACACGATCGTCTCGAAAAAGCAATAAGGCGTGTGAGCGCGGCGGTGACAAATACATATTGGAGCGTATGGTTTAAAATAGTGCGTCCCTATCTTCTTCAATTCGGCTGCGTTGCAATATGCGGGATAACAAGTGACGACGTCGAAACGTTTAGAGACCGTGTTCACGTCGGCCACAACGCGCGCCCACCGAGTGGGAGCTGCAGTCGCTCCCAAGAAACCGATCGGCTTGTCGAATCGTTTCATAGCACTTATTCTCACTTTATAAGAGGAGGCAGGGTGAGGAGAGTAGCGGCGCTCTTTCTTTTCATGAAACGCCCAACGAGTGGGGGCGCTGAGAGCAGCTGTTATGCAATAGTAGAGTAAATGCTGTTCTGAGAAGACGGCTCTCGGCCATGTCGCTACGTTTTCCTTTTCCGCTCTTGTATAACGACGATGGCGCTCAGCTTTGCATTTCTCGAGAATTCGGTACGCCTCAAGAGAAGCGTGAACCTCAACTACGTGACGCTCTCTCCTTTGAGATAAAAAAATAGCCGGGCAGTTGAGGAGAGCGCTTTGTTCGCGCGACCGTCTTTTAGAAACTCGCGCCCTCTGCAGCGCCATATTTCTTTCCTCCGAAACAAAAAAGACTGAGTGAAAATAAAAATTTAAGAAAACAAAAAGCTCAAAGAAAAAAAATAAGCAATAAGCAGACTCAGCTCGAAATTCCCTGCTGGCGTGATGGCGGTGACTGCAGGCGGTGGCGGCGGTCGGCTGGCCGGCGGTGGCGGTGTCGGCGGCGATGGTAGAAGGGTGTGTGGAAAGAGAGACGCATCTCAGTCTTTTATAGGAGCGGCGAGTCTGACATTTTCAGCTGTCGCATGCTGACCTGCTGCTATCGTAAGAGAAACAAAAGCCCTAATCACACTTTTCAGCTGGATCCTTCCACCCCGCCAGACATGGATCCCAGATGGGAAGGCGGTTTAAAATTAAATCCGTGTACCGACTGTCATACAATAGGGTAATTAGTTGAACGCGTGTTACCTGTATAAAGGATTAACGGGTCATGGGCTCAGCGTGTGTATAGAAAAACAACTACAGGTAGCGTGAACAAAGCGACCCCCTCCCTTTCTGTCACTCTGTCTGTGACTAGAGGGTGCGCGTGTGGTAAGCGGCTTATATCTAAAGAAAAAAACAAATCACCCTCGCCTGTCATCAGCAGACAGCCGGCTGGCGGCTGGAAAATGCGATTAGAGGGATGATGAGCCACGTAGTAAGCGACTTAAGGCTGATCTAAAGACCTGCCGTGAAGGGGCAGCTGGCCGGTGGCTTGAAAAAAGGCGGGGCGTAAGGGTATATAAGGGGAGTGAAACCACATTCAGCATCGTCATCATCGTTCACGCTACTACTACTACTACTACTACTACTACTACTACTACCACCACCAGCACCGCGCCTCAATTTGCAGATCCTCGTGATGGAAAGTTGCTACCGTGACATGAAGCGGAATGACGAAGCGGCGCGCGAATGTGAAGCTGATGCTGTAGCCTCTGCTACTGCTGCTGCTAGTGCTGCTCAGCGTGCTACTGCTGCATTTACTGCGGCTGTTAGTGACGCGGGTCGTGATGACGTTGTTGTTGTTGCCGCTGCGGCTGTGACTGCTGCTGTTGCTGCCGCCGATGCAGCTACTCATGCCACCGATGCCGACGCTGCTGCTGCTGATGCTGTTGCGGCTGCCGATGACGCCGCTGATAACGCTACTAGTGCCCGCTCTGCCGCCCTTGCTACTGTCGCTGCTGCTGTTGTTGCTAATGCTCACGCTACTGCTGCTGCCGCTGCTGCTACTGCTGCTACCGCTGCTGCCGAGGCTGCTGCCGCTGCTGCCGATGCTGCTGCCGATGCTGCCGATGCTGCTGCCGATGCTGATGTTAGCAGTCGCGTCGACAAAGAATCGTCATTTGTCACTCTTAAAGCCGCTCCAGTGGAACGCGCGACGGGTAGTAGGGCTACCAACGCGACGGCCGGATGGTGCAAATGGTGTCGTCGCTTCTGCTCGTGCGCTTGCTTTTCTTCCGGTCCTACCTGCTGCTGCTACGGTATGATAGTGTTATAGTGTTTGAATGAGAACGCGCGTAGTTACACATAGACGCTGTTACAGATGTGCTTTTTTATTCGAAAATATAATTTTAACATAAGATGGAACTTGTTGTGTTTTTTTCTATATATACGTTGTTTGTTTACAAACAGTCACGTGTCACGTGGTGTTGTTTACAAACAAGAGAGCCACGTGGTGTTGTTTACAAACAAACCCTAAGTAGGTCACGTTACCCTAGTTACCAGAATGCCGGCTTCTGATTGGCTGAGCCTAAGTAGGTCACGTGACGTAAGTAGGTCACGTTACCATAGTTACCAGAATGCCAGCCTCTCATCGGCTGAGAGCTTCTAAGTAGGTCAGTAGGTCACCCAGAATGCTGGCTTCTGATTGGCTGAGAGCCCTAAGTAGGTCACGTTACCATGGCAACGGGTCACGTGACCAAATGGAGGCCTCTGATTGGCTGCATGTCGATTGAGTAATAAACAGTACTTAACTATAGTCCCGTTCCGATACATACTATACTACTTAGAGATGTTGTCCACATCCATCATATAAAGCCCCTCTTTAAAGCATTGTTTTAACATTTGACCATGTTGGTGGTATTGTAATTCAGGATGTGGAATTGATGTTTTACATTTATTTCTACTGCTGTATTTAAACAGAGCTCTCGGTAGAATGTTTGAAAGGCCAGTAGAAGGTATCATGTTGTTACATTTCATATTCCCTAGGGCATTATAAATTATGTGTCTTATATTCTGTCCATTTGTAGTAAACACACTTCATTATTGTAATAACTAGCCCAAAAAACTGTCTCAGTGGAGTCATTATATTATTGACACATGGTTGTTCTGACACACTGAAGTCAAAAGGCCTCCCCTTGCTTTCCACATCTCTTAGCCATAAATCTCATCACAACTATTCCACCATGAAACCTATATTATTAACTAGCGCCATATAACAGGGAACTGTGAGAGAGGGTAGGGTCAGCTCTGGTAGGTACTCTTTAATGGTCTGATGGATCTTTAATGCAATGTTCACTTTTTGCTTATGATGCATCAAAGTAGCCGTCATGAGTAACTCATCAGGACTACATTCAAGTAAGAGAGTGCAGGGAGGGGTTTGGGGGGGGGGGGGGAGATTTGTCTAGGTTTAATGGAAATGAGAAAATGTTCTTTTATTCTGATGGATGTATCGAGCATCAATGAAGCTATAGATGAAATTGTCAGGTCGGGTAAAGCATTCTACTCAATTCTACTCAATTCTACTCAATCAATATAGGTCACTAAATTTATTGGTTATACTTTGATTATTACATCTAACAAATTGTGTTATTTAGTATACTCCTTATAGGAACATCTAGCTGATACTAGTGATGGATTACAGGCTTCTGGGATTTTCACTTGTAAGAGGGAGTGAGAGGAGGTGTCTACCATGACAGAAATGCTCAATGCTCAATCATGTCTACTGACTACAGTACCCCTAAAAGGGACTCATAATGAGACCAATTCATTAATCTTGGGTAGGAAGGCTTAAATTCTCCATAACTCAGATTGTGATCGATCACTTCTAGTTTTGCGTCAGCTGACAAGTCCCAGATACGAGCTGCTTAATTACGAGTGATTAGAACTCAAAAGTGCCCCGATATGATAGTCATTCTAGTATAGATCTGAAGGAAGATAATCAATATGCACTTCATATTTAATATGGTAATGCTATTTATCTATATTTAGACATACACCTTAATGTATCTACGTTGCAGGCATTGATTTAGCTGTAACATTTACTGTAACAATATATGTAGGTGGGTTCATTGTAATGGTGATAACTAGTCAGGAGAGAGTCGCGAAAATGTATACAGCGGGATGAAATGACAATGGCCGATGATATCCGCACGAGGATCTCGTGCGAATAGCGGCCGCTTTTTGCATGAGGAGCTTGGGTGAATAACGGGGGTTATTTGCACTAGAAAATGCCGAGATAGGCAACAGTGAGATGGGCGACTTGCACAAGGAATTGGCAAGACAGGCGATGGCAAGATAGGCGACTTGCACGAGGAAATAGCAAGCTGTGGGACACACCGTATCACTATCAGGACCTGGAGCCACCTGACTAGGGGCCCACACTTTTCATATAATATTTGGTCGATTTCAGAGTTTCCCCCCAAAAGAAGAAAAATTCCCATCGCATGGATTTCCCAATTCATCTATCGATTTAAGAAATTGCCATGTCACCATGTGGATTTTAGCAAATGCCCAAGTCCTATGTCACTATCTCTTATATTTCTCATGTCACATGTCACTAGCCCAAAAAATGCCTATGTGGCTGTCTCCAATTTAGTGGTCCACTCCCATGTGGTGATGTCACCTCTCTTACCGTCACATCACATCCCCTCTCTCGTCGTCATGTCCCCTCTCTCGTCATGTCCCCTCTCTCGTCATGTCCCCTCTCTTGTCACACCATTAAAATATGTCCCTGCAGGGAATTGAACCCCTGGCCGTCACATCGCTCACATCATCGTCACATCGCCTATCTCATTGTCATGTCACCTACCTCGTTGTCATATCAGTAGATAAAATAAAGGTCCCTCCGGAAATAAACCCTGGCCGTCTGCATGGAGGATGCAGACGATCACCACTACATCACTGTGTCACTTGCTGATGAGCAATAAAAAGTCTTATATCCTTGTACATGTCGCCTCTCTCTCCATGTCCTAGTGTATGTTGACTCTCTCTCCATGTCCTTGTGCAATGCCTCTCTCGCTATGTCGCCTCTCTCGCCGTTCCTCGTGTGAATAGCGAACGTTATTCTCGTGTGAATATCGCTGGTGAATGGGAATAGATGTCTCCTTTTACTGCCGCTATGAATTGATCTATAAGCTTTGATAACTGCATCTATCGTCCTAGTGTTGACAGTAAAAAAGAACTGTGTTAATGCAATTGCTTATAAGTGTTGCTTTCCACTGGGAGCTTGGAGTTAAATTTTCTTTTTTACTAGACCTATTTTACATTAACAATGCATAAAAACAGAGCCCCGTAAGAAAGATCATCTCCACTTCAGCACTGCCAGTAGGAGGTTCACCCAGGATGACATCAGTTTACCTTACTGTGACAATTTATTTAGCCTCCCCTTCTCCCCTGCCTCCTCAATTCTACAGCTTTATAATACAATGTTGTCTATTTTTTTGCTGCACCCTATATCAAAATTTACTATTTTATGATATAGCAGATCAGCATGCATGGTTATTGTTACTGCTATTTATTTGCATGTACGAGGTGACAGTAAATTTGTTTAAAGAAATGCTCACACAATTCTTTGTACATAATGTAAGACAAGACCAGACTTCTTGGCTGTTATGTAGATATTAAGGTCTAATGTCTGAAAACGGATTTCACAAAACACAAGGGAAATCTTCTGAAACCTATTATTTCTAAGTGAGGTCCCACTGGTGTTGGGGTTTAATCAACTGCAAAATGAAGTCTTGATATTTAATGTGAAACAAAGAATTACTGTATAGAGAAGGTCCATGTTAACATATTGATATCATGGTAACATGGTGCTTTTACATGCATTGTGACGCACTTTCCTGCATACTTAAAACTCTTCAACCCAAACCGAAAGAAATTATGCATACACTAGCTGGCATTTCTAGCTCTATGGTTAAGTTATATTTGTCTGCAACTGTTAGGTAAAGAATCCACATTCCTCATCATCAGAGTGACTTACAATTTCCAATTAGTTTTACACAGCTCCCTTGTACAGCTTCTTTGAGCAGCTGCCAAGGAAGGCCTTGCTTTAATGAACCGTTAATGTTGACCTTGCCATTTATGAGGTTCTCAAGGGGATCGGATTTCCTCATGAGCCTTAACTAAAGGATTAATCCCCTCCTTCTGTAGTCTGGAATTAATGTGTGTTTCAAGGCATGCACCTGTTGGTGATGGGTGTTACAGGCTGAGGAAAATACCCTCCTCTGTTCAATCATTAATGTTTATATATGAATATGCATTGTTCTCTGTAATGTGTGTGTGCTGCATTTATGCATCATACCAGCACTTTGGAGAGTTCCAAAGAGTTGCTATAGGGGCTCAATACACCAATGCAGCACTAGCAAGTGACCGACTCTTATGTTGCAATAAGTATTCCTTAAAGAGTTAATCACTGTTAATCAACCTTTAATGTCTATATGTATATTGCTTAGAAATGTTTGCACTGTTTCTGTGAAGCTAGGGCAGATGTGGGTCCTTGAATGCAGCTACAGCTGCATCATAACTCACTGGAGTGAACAGAGGATATGATATTATTCTCCTTTATCCAACTTCCTGTCTGTCTGCTTGAAAATTTCCCTTTGTTAGTTTATCTCTTCCACCTGGATGTGCCAACGGTGCCCCCTCCCCATCTGTCTTGTTGCTCTGTCAGTATCCTTACAGTCACTGTTATTATGTGGTCCATGACGCTTGTCCCGCTATTTGACGAATGGCTGTACAGGGATCAGGCCAGTATTCCTCCCCCCACTTTGATGTTCCGCCTGATCAAACACTGCTGATTCAAACAGCCAGCACCCTGACAGCCCATTGCTTGCTGTCAGAGATGCAGCACAGGGAGGAGACAAGCAGAGATTAGAGAGGCTTGTAAAGTACTTGGGGACCTCGGAGGGCACACTATGGGATTGAGGAGGATGAGTGAGGTGGATGCATACATCTGACAGTTATACAAGGATGTTGGACAGGTGTGAAGGCACAGAATAATAACATTTCCTCTGTCATCCCAACCTCTGACTGTGGGGTAAAGAGTCCAACCGAGCATCTGACAGATAGATGGCCTGCATCCTTCATTGATAGCCCCTCTGTAAAACAGTGTTTTATATATGTGCTTGATGTTGGTTCTATTATGGAAACCGCTGAGTATGGGCATTGATGTTTTACCGCATATATTTCTATTGCTGCCTTTACATAGAGTTCTCAGTAGAATGTTTGAAAGGTCAATAGAAGTTAACATGTTGCCACAGTTATGTATTTCCTTGGGCGTATGGATATGATGCTATTATACTCCGCCTTGGTGTTTGGTCTATTGTTCTTGCTGTAGGTTATATGGCATATTCTCGTCTGTTAGACCACCAGGTGGTCTTGAACAGCCTGAGGGGAGTGGCCTAGTTCATATGACCTTATGAGGAGATTAAATGATTTAGGTCGAGTCTGAGAAGATATTGTGAGCATGGTTTCCTCCTACTTAGGTTGCCATGTTAAGTGGTTACCCAGCTAACAAAAAAAACGTTATTTTACGTCAAAATAACGTTCTAAAATTGTATATAACGTTATGCCATAGTGAGGAGCCTTAGAGAAACGTTATATAACGTTAAATAACGTTACAATATGTTGTATAACGTTTTTTGTTTGCTGGGTAGCACAGAAATACCTGGTGGACATATTCAGACCTATTTTCACCTTTTTCTTTTCCAAACTTGATAGAAATGGTTTGATATGTTTATCTCAAATTACAAAATGTATAATGCTGACCAGGATGTGACTAGAACCAGGGACCCTTTGACTAGATTACCCTGTGCCCTATCTGTGTGGCCACCAGGTAACTAGTACAGTTGTGTGTTGCTTTAGATATCTAATCATGTTACTTCAAAGGGTAGGGATGTGTGGGTTCAAACCCCTATCATTTTCTTGATCTTCTATGGATAGAGGGCAGAGTATAAGTGAGAAACCTCCTTTGAGCTTTAGAATATGGTACACAACCTCTGAGGTTCAGCCCACGGAGGACAGCAATGCATATTCTTATAAAATCATGAATTCCCTCAGTTAAACAACTCACCAACAGTAACCTAAATTACTTATTACTGCCCACAAATTTAGAACAGCAAGACCGAGGCTGTAACCTACAGACATACATCCCCCGCCATGCCAAATCACCACAAAGCAAACGTGAATCTAGGAAAGCAATCGTTCACTAAGTTGCTCCAAACATTGATTGAGAGTCTAAATTTAGAGACTGAAACAAGCTTCAGGCTCAACTACAAAGGTTGCTACTGTCAATAACTGGCAGGAACTCATTTCAAATCTTATGATTAAGTGAACTGCCAACAGTTGCAGCAAGTTTTGTTTGGTGGCTAGAGGAATCATAGGCTCTGCCTGGAAAGGAAGATCTATAATAGATGGGCAAGACATATGTTCATGGGCATCAGCTCTCAATGGGGGCTCTCAACTACTTTGGTCAGGGTACAGACTTGAATATTGTTGAACTCTAGTCTTTATTTGCAGGAAATTTAACAGTAAGTTCTGTCAAATACTGTTATTAATTTTCCTCTTGGTCTTCCTTCTTCTCTTCAATTCCCCTGCCTTTTTATTCTACTGCATAGAAGTGCATGAGGTTTTCAGATGCAGCAGAGTGTATACTCCGCAAAGAAGATGAAAGTTGCCGCCACCTTAATGTTGAAAAAGCGTTTTTTGACTACGCAAAAAATCATCTCCGACCTTATGTTTGCCCTGATATATCTTTCGGATTGCACAGAAAAGAGTTAACTTATGCTAACACTTGTTTTAGAGATATGTGCCTCAGAAACCAGCTAGGAGTATATTCATGCATTCACTTGTTAACACTTTAAATGCAGCAGTCAAATATTTCAAACCACACATTTTTAAAGTAATTAATCCCATAACTATCCCACTAGGACGCGTATGACGAACATCATTCACCAAGGAACACCATACAAAGGAGAAGGTGGGTATACTTTAGTAGATAGGGTGCAAATTAACTCCCTAAGGGCTGCATAGTGATTTAATAAACCCTGAAGCACCAGAGTAGAAAATGATTAATGTTGCATTCATGCACTGTCATAGCAAAGGCACATAGTATCAAAGGAACATGCAAGAGGAATAATCAACAGGTGTTTACCCTTCATATTGCTACTTCTGTTCTAGCTTGCTATGTGGTGCAGCGTGAGTGGTGACAACGAAACTTTAGAGGGCTTTGATAGCTGAAAATAAATCCCTGACAGTGGAGAATTAAATAGCCATTGATTGAGAAAATCAAAGGATATCTTTAGTTGGATTTTAAACCTTGCATTTGTTAAATACTGGAGTAACACAGTGTGTTAAATCAGATATTAATGATAGAATGTGTCTCTCTATCAATTAAGCTGATTTCTCATCATTCCATTTCCATGTTCTCTGATACTATCAAAGATGACAGTAAACTGTCCCACATGGGACACTCACCCTTCCTCTGAGTGTCACAGGAGTCACTATGCTGTCCCCAACACATCTCACACCAGTCATTGACCTGCCAACAGCCACCAGGGTGAATCACATGCAATGTGTGAGCGTTGGCAAGCAGATCAATACTGCCTAATGTTAGACACCCGGCATCCTGCCCCCACCTCCCTTTGCAGCCTGAACAATTACAGTCAAAATAAAAGATGTCTTAATTCCACCAGCAGGTGGTGAAATGCCTCTTTCTTACAATTCTCCCTAATCTGGGCACTGATGACCCGCACACAATGATCGAGGGGAGGGGAGGAGGCAGAACGATTAGCTCAATAAAAATGAAAAAAGTTTTGTTTTTCAGATTGACATATTTAGATCCAATTAGCCCTAGGTGAAATGGCTTAGAGTGACTCTTGGTGCCAGTAAATACGTTCACGCAGGTCAGCAAATTTAATGGTCGTTAATTGATGACAGACACCACGATTTTCTCCAAGAACTAGTCCAATTATTCCATTATTATATATCAATAGAACTTAATATCTAATATGTTCCTCATTGAAAACACTTGGTCGGTACCATTCTAGTCTACATGGTTCAATTGATTTATAATTGTTGATGCTTGGTCCAAAAATGTCAGTGATGGATGAAAGGGTTTTGGGAAGAGGAATGTGCATGGTAGGAAGTAATGAGGGGGGGGGGGGTCTCCCTCACCAAAAACGATCAATGCTCAATCAAGTACTAATACTCTAATACTCTTAGAGGGGGCTGTGGGGCCTTCAGCTCACAAAATTGCCTTGAGCCCACAAAAGAGTACCATTTTGTTAGCTGAAGGCTAACACCGGGCCTTCAGCCCACAAAAGTGGCTTTAAAGCACAAAAGCCTTCAGCCCACAAAAAAAAAGTCTTCAGGCCACAAAAGCCTTCAGCCCACAAAAGCCTTCAGGCCACAAAACAAAGATGCCTTCAGCCCACAAAAACATATATACATGCTGGTCTCACCTACCAATCTAGCTTTTTATATGAACTAGCCTTCAGCTCACAAAACCTATATACTGGTTTCACTGGTATGTAAGATCAGTATATATATAGGTTTTGTGACTTGAAGGCAAGTTGATATCTTCTTATGTGAGATCAGTATATAAAGGTTTTGTGAGCTGAAGGCAAGTTGATATATCCTTATGTGAGATCAGTATATATAGGTTTTGTGAGCTGACGGCAAGTTGATCTATTCTTATGTGAGATCAGTATATAGGTTTTGTGAGCTGAAGGCAAGTTGATATATCCTCATGTGAGAGCAGTACATACGTTTTGTGAGCTGAAGGCAAGTTGAGATGACAGGCTTGATTGGTATGTAAGATCAGAATATATAGGTTTTGTGAGCTGAAGGCAAGTTAATATGAGAGGCTGCATTCATACTTAAGATCAGCACATAGGCCTGTATGTCAGATCAGTACATAAGTTTTGTATGCTGAAGGTCAGTATATAGGTTTTGTGAGCTGAAGGCAAGTTGATATGAGAAGCTAGATTGGTATATGAGATCAGTATATATAGGTTTTGTGAGCTAAAGGCCAGTTTGTCTATTCTTATGAGAGATCAGTATATATAGGTTTTGTGAGCTGAAGGCAAGTTGATATGAGAGGCCAGATTGGTATGATAGATCAGTACATAAGCTTGTATTTGAGATCAATTTGCCTTCAGCTCACAAATCCTAAGTATTGGCTTTGTGGGCTGATGGCAAGGTGATATGAGAGGCTAGATTCGTTTGTAAGATCAGTGTATATAGGTTTTGTGAGCTGAAGGCAAGTTAATATGAGAGGCTACATTCGTACGTAAGATCAGTACATAGGCTTGTATGTCAGATCAGTACATAAGTTTTGTGAGCTGAAGGTCAGTATATAGGTTTCGTGAGCCGAAGGCAAGTTGATATATTTTATGTGAGATCAGTATATATAGGTTTTGTGAGCTGAAGGCAGGTTGATATGAGAGGCTTGATAGGTATGTAAGATGAGTACATAAGCTTGTATTTGAGATCAATTTGCCTTCAGCTCACAAATCCTATGTATTGGCTTTGTGGGCTGAAGGCAAGGTTATATGAGAGGCTAGATTCGTTTGTAAGATTGGTGTATATAGGTTTTGTGAGCTTAAGGCAAGTTAATATGAGAGGCTACATTCGTACTTAAGATCAGTACATAGGCTTGTATGTCAGATCAGTACATACGTTTTGTGAGATGATGGTCAGTATATAGGTTTTGTGAGCTGAAGTCAAGTTGATATGAGAAGCTAGATTGGTATATGAGATGAGTATATATAGGTTTTGTGAGCTGAAGGCCAGTTGATATATTCTTATGAGAGATCAGTATATATAGGTTTTGTCTTTCAATCTTTCAAAAAATTGAAAAACTTAAAAAAAATACGGCTTTACCCATACACAGTCATAGTTAAGGGTGTCCTATCTTCAAATGTCTATATATCAAAATCTAGCACTTTGAGGTATTGATTTCTTTGCTTTCATTACATCACCATATATAAAACTAATATAATTCCAAGTGATTAACAGATATTATGGGTAGATCAGAATTGACCGAACCCTGGTGTATACCTTTAACTAGTCCTAGGACTAGTACCGATAGAGAACTCGCCATGACATGGACCCCCTTGGTACACAACAGGTGTCACTGAAACTGAGCCATGCACAGCTTTCACAGCTTTTCAACGGGGCTTGTCCACGGGGCTTGTTCACGGGGCTTGTTCACAGGGCTTGTTCACGGGGCTTGTTCGCAGGGCTTGTTCACAGGGCTTGTGCACAGGGGTGTTGGCAGGGCACCCCCTCTCCCCATCTACCCCAACACATAATATACATAATAAAGCACCCTATTATTATATTGCAAATCCGCAGGTCTTAACGAGAACATAGCTTGACATTGTATATGCCACAGTTCCTCTCGATATGATGTACTTATGAGAAAATAGGTGCGGGGTAAATGCTTTTAATAGTCCACGAAATTCTAAGAAAGTTTTTAATAAGTCTGGCCTGCATCATCAAGTAGAATACACAAAACAATAGCTAGATATGTCCTCTAATGGGTGCTTATGGTTCTCATGGCTTTATTATCTCATGCCACACCGATTTCTACATGAATAAATAAGGATACTCCCAGTGGTGACTGAATACATGGCCCTTGCACATTGGGCATAACACTACCTACACCCTCAGAAAAGTGAGAGTCATTGACACTAAAATTACCCTCACCTGAGAGTCAGGCAGCCTGACCCTCAAGTGAAGGTAGTTTTAGCGACAATGACTCTCACTTTTCTGTGTGCGTACAGCCATCCAACTGATACGGGCCCCCTATTGGTGACGCTACTGCTATGAATTTATATTTCAGCTTTAATACCTGTTTTTATTATCTTATTGTTGGTGAGGACACAATGTGTTAATGTATTTGTCCCAGAAACGTTATCAAACAGCCACATACGAGGTAATTACAGACTGGTCACTCAGCCGTTGTTAACCCCCCCCCCCCACCCCGTACACCTGCCCAATTCTACACTTTTCAACACCCGCAATTACCCCCCCCCCCACCTCCAGTTACATGCTGCCAACACGCACGCACCATACCATATGAACTCCATGTGACTGGTTAAATAGAGCACTGCCGACTTCCATGTGCTTACAATAAGACACAAGTTCTGTGTAAAATCACATACAGTTGACAGACTGAATATAGTAGAAGGTCAGAACATGTTATAGGTACTTCATATATTTCTTATAAAGGGGAAATAATGAATGGATGTGTGCCAAGCATACCTCTAAACACGGGAGGATCAGATTACATGAGCATATGACCACCAAGTACGCAGTGGACTTGTATCAGACCAGCTGGTACCAACCCACTCGTCTGGGTTGTAGGGATTTTTTGGCGTAATATAATGTAAACATGCACATGTAGATCTGTGCCTAGTTTGTACGGAATAATGAATTCAAGGACTATGTAACCGACTTCACAAGTTCATTTTTATAGTAATACAATTGACAATCTATGTATTAATATGTCTAGGAAGATTGTATGACACAAACATGAGGTAAAAATGAGACATGTATCTACAATGTTGTAGCTACTGCAGATTGTAAACATTACTTCAGACTAAGCGTGACAGCTAGTAAGTTAACTCCAATTTACTGACGAATGTATGGAACATGTTCTTTCTGACTATCAATCTGCGGTATGTAGTAATAAAAATGAAGTCTAATAAGTATGTATTATCAATTCTCCGATAACTACATATCGATTCAGTATCCATATATACACGATATATCATGTCGGCCCAATATTGCACTTTAATAACATGTAAATGAAAGTTGGCAATAAAATATACCAAAACTCACACTCAAACTCATACTAGGAGCTCCGAAGAAATTCTCTCCCTACCTAGACCTAGCTTACGTTAACAATGCATAAAAATTCCTGGTAGAGGGATCGCCTTGTTGTGGCCAGTATTATGTTCTTCCAGGATAGCATCACCTTACTTTGGGCACTGTTAAACATGTATGTAGTGAGCCCCACTCTTGCCTCATCAATTCCTGCTACTTTATAACACAGTTGTATAACAGATTATGTCATGATATAAAAGATATGCATGGCCTCAGGTGAATATCAATGCCATATATTTGAAAGTTGAGCTGTGTTTGAGAAGGACTCACAGTAGTCTGAACATTATGTTAAACAAACCAGATGTCTCGGGCATCAGCCAAGCCATGTGGCTAAAAAGATTCTATTAACCGGAAAAAGGGTTTGACAAGCCTCATAGGAAATCTTCTGACACCTATTATTTTGAAGGAAGTCCCATGGTATTGGGATTTAATCAGCTTTAAAATTCAATCAGAAAATGATGTGAAATGAAACTAATACCTTGCTGTTGACAATAAAAGTAATTAGCGTTGAGAGTTCTGTGTTGGAATAATTTTCCTGTCCACACCCTCTGCCAGGAAGTTTTTGTTTTCATATATGGCCTTGAGAATAGACTGATTTATGATTGCTGATGAGTGCTGGCATCAGCAGGGGACTTTATAACGCCAGAAATTGCTGGTGGTATGCAGAACAATAATCATGGAGTAGGTTGACAAGCCTAATAGCAGATGACATCCACTGTTGGTGCATTCTGGATTTACACATATGTTTATCATTCTCAGCACCAAAAAACATTCATTCCTTCTAGAGAAATAACAGCACATATGGAAAGTTGCCTCTTGAGGATAGATCCCTCTAAAAGAAAGTGTTACAGGAATGAACTGGGGTTTCACATGAAATTGGTGCATTGCAGTGTAATTGCCATGGGTAAAAACGAATCAGTCCAACTGCCTTAATCTGATTAGAATTGAAATGAAAGTGCCATAGGGTAGGTTCACCCTAAGTCAAACTCATACCTTGAGTCAACCACTTTTGACATGAAATTACAAGTTCAGTATGCTTCTGGTGACAATAAACTACCACCGATTTAAGAATTTAAGTGTTTTCCAGATATAAACTGCACATTGCATCCGCATCATCACTCTTTTTCATACTGTAAAATCAGTCAGAGGTACCCCTGTTTGACCTGTTTTGACAAACAGAGAATGGAAATCTCTCCACTGTTCATACTCTTTGGTAGTTGATTTGAAGTATTTGTCCTTTCCATACACAGTGTCGCTTAGTTTTGTGAGCTGGATGTGTATCTAAATTATACAAATCATGACTTTATTGAGCAAAGTTAATTTCCTAAGTTAAATTTAGGACTGATTTCATAAGGTATACCCATTTCACCTTAAGTCAGCCATGAATTCACCCTAAGTCAACCACCTCATACCTTAAGTCAACCATGGGATTTTCTTCTCTGGAATCCCCCCTGGAATTCTCTCACCCTGAATTTTTGTCTAAGAACTCTCCCCCTACCCTTGTGAATACCTCCTCCTCCCAGAATATCATTTTCTACTAAAGGGTTAAGGATAGCAGGCCTACTTGTGTAGTGTATAGAGGGCAAGGGTGAAACTCAAAAAGAGGTGGGAAAAGGGGGTAAGGGGGCAGATCCCCTGATATATTCAATAGAAGTCCATATTGCATGTCTAAAATGTTATATTTAGTCCTCATTGCTCATACAATTAATATTTACTTGTATTTATAGCTCATAATGCAGTTGTATTCACCTGAGGTGCAATACTGACCTTGTCTTGATTATTCCATATTCAATCAATTGATTTCTTCTCTTTTGTTAGTTGCAACATATTGATATATGATGCATGCATTCATGTCAGCCAATCCAATCAGGAAATCACTGGTTTATTCCACATATTCTGGTGGTTGTAATATGGCTGACTCAAGGTGCATTTTGGCTGACTTAGGGTGAAAAGGGGCAATTCTGAATACTCTGATAAATCATGGAATTAAATGCTGTAAACTGATATATGGCATTGTAAGACATCATGAATGTTATTCTCCAGAGCAATACCTAAAGTTTGGTTCAATTCTGAAGGACATGCACAAAAAACTATAGGAGCAATTAGACCTGAAAGGTAGCTCATGAAAAAACATAGATCAGACCGGTTGAAAGTGGTGAACCTACCCTATAATAGGTGAATATAATTATGCTTAAAACTGAGTCAAAGACATGTTCCTTTAGGTTTAAAATGCAATAGTGGATTTTTCCAATATATTGCAAAATGAAAATGGGTGCTTGCGGAGCTTGGTTAAAGCTTCAGGTCTACACCCATGGGCAACGAATTATTCAAAATATTATCTTACATAATTCGAAGAGGTCAGCTTCAAAGTAGCGCAGGGTACTTTTGCTTTGATTAATTTCCCCGGTATACAGTCTTCTGTATAATGTCCCCCCTCAATGGCTCTGGTCCGGCATAATGACTGGTGTAGCCGGAGCAGATGTCCTGCTGATTCTGGGTTTTTCAGAACTGAACAAATTTTTCAAATATACCAAGTAGAACTGAAGTTAGAAGTTAAAGAGTACACCTTAAAATTCTAGGCAGTGTGAAGTTATTTTCTTTAAGCATTTACTGTAATAAGATAATAAATTATCCTGTAAAATTGGCAAACTGCAGGACTAAATGTCCTGCATGGTGAAAAAGTGTTCGCAAAGACCTAGTATAGAATCCTGATCCCTCTTAATCATAAACCAGCAGTATACTCCTGGTTCTCTTGTACTTGCCTTGTCCAACGCAGCTGCTTTTCATGTCTCAGGACAGTGAATCAATATCGTTATATATACAGATTTTGGGTGAATGGATCTTCCCCATTAGTCTCACAAAGTCTTCTTCTTTGGGTAAGTGTTCTTTGAGCACCTGCCAACAGCATCCAGGATGGCCTAACTCTAATTAATCTATGATGCCTTTGCTATCTATGAGATCCACAAGATAATCACATTTCCTTGTGGGTCTTAAGAGGCTTATTCCCTCCTTCTAGAGTCTGAGATTTATGTGTGTTTCAAAGCCTCTTGTCAACTATATGTATGCATATGTGTATTTTGTAATGATAATAATATGATAAAATAGCTGTATATAGAGAACGACCTCACCTGTTTACTCCTCTGATATTGTAATAGGGATTTTGGATGCCTTTTTTTTCGTGTCATTAAGAATGAATTCACACTTGGCAGGTAACTCATGATTATTACAATTATAGATCATGTCAAGCTTTTGATGTTGATCCACTCCCAAATAGTTGCAGCAATGCAGCACTTGTGTGACAATAAATGTTGCATTAAGGGCTAATCCTCAAGGGGAATCTTAAATGTCTATATATACATTTACTCAGCAATTTCCGTAGTATGTCTGTAAGGCTAAGGCTGGGGAGAGCCAACTGTCCAGCAAATACCTTCAGGGTCATTGATTGTGTATATATTCTCTTATATCACAGAATAAACTATATGTCTGCTTTCAAATGTCCCTATGTCTGTTTATCTCTTCTACATGGATGTGCTGAACATGCTCCCTCCTCTGCCATCTTCCCACTCTCTGTTTGTTACCCTTTCCCGACTGTGCCAAATATTCTGCTATTTGATGAATGGCTGTGTAGAGGGTTCAAGCCGGTGTTCCTTCCCCACTTTGATGTCCTGTGTCTAAGTTATTGATGTATGGTTATCTAGGCCTTCATTCTGCCTGATCAAACACTGCTGATTCAAACAGCCAGCATCCCAGAAAGGGCTGGCACCACAGCCTCTGGATATTGGAGACACTTGTATGCAGGCACATTGCACTAAGAGGGAAGATTAGGTTCAAACCAAAAATAAAGTCGTCTGAATACTATTCTATGTGACAAGTTAGCAGGTGTTCTAACTATAGTTGTCAGGTAAAGCACCTACTTGGCATGTGCTAGCCCAAAGCCTGACATATGCCAGCCCTAGACACCTCAGCCAGGGCCTGATTCAGGATTCCCCCTGTAGGTGGTATCAGTATGGCATGCATTATGTATAAAGTGAGGGAATGAATTGTTGATCTTAATCATAATTCTGGAAATACACATTCACTTTGGAGAATCTTGAGAATTATCTATTGGGGATGCTAGAAAAGGTAAAAGATTCAATGTTTTGATATGATTAAGCCAAAACAAATATGTGTAGGGCATAGACACCTCTTTTGTGTTCATTTCAATAGTACAATAGCTGCAAGGAAACTCTCATAAGTATGACACCTACATACTTTGTATATGTGTTAACAGTCTGTTACTGAGGACTAGAAATACTCTCATACAGACTTTCAGGACATGGCAGGGATTCCCCTAACCTACATACCTCTATGAATTAGCTATTACAAACCTGAGAATTAGAGACATGGACAGTAATTATGCCAAGGCTCAGAACCCAGTGAGCTCAGCCTTCAGTGAAGTAGAGGTTATAGTGCACAAGTTAACCCTTGAAGGGTTGCATAGTGCTTTAAGGTGCTATGCTGTATGTGATCATAATGCATGATTGCAGCCTTGGTACGTATACTCACCTAACTGTTAATACATTTCCAAAGGGTCGGCGTGATGTATGAATGCAGTCTTGATGGATAGATTTGTCAGGTTTACATTCATGCATCATGCTGAGAAAGGTGTTGAAGCACATTTAAAGTAGTTTGCAGCCAATAAAGGGTTAACTATTCTAGGATTGTGATTTTGACAAGGCCAAAAAAAAAAGGTTTGTTTCAGGTCACCCGACCGACCCTATCAAAACAGGGCCGACCCTATGTTTTTTATGCATTTTTGAAGAAATTTCCTTATTTTTAATCTTTTTGGGACAATTTTCGGGTCTTCAGAGAGGGGGGGCAGTACTTTCATGTTAAAAAAAAAAGTTTAAAAAAAATTAATCCGACCTACCGACCCTACATTTTGTTGCCATGTTACCTGAAACAAATCTTTTTTTTTGGCCTAACCCTATAGACTCATCAGTTGGAGTGGGCCACCACCTGGGCTAACATTGTCAGTTAGATGAGTCTAGTGTTGTCTTGTGGGATGGTAACTTGGTAAGTCCTCAGGTAGACAACCTTTAACTTGTTTATTTTGTGACCGTCACTTTAAAGACCCTAAACTCTTCTTATAAGACGACCATTTGACAAGTCTGGATCCCTTCATTTTATCAGTGTATGCTTCCAGGTGATATTTGGATCAGGTAAGTTCCAAAGGAGAGTGAGGGTACAAGTCAGGAGGGTGCACATGTCACCTAGCTATACCAGAACACATCACAAGTGTCATGCTGTCAGCCTAAGCCACAGAATAATAATGTTCCCTTTGTCATCCTGACATTTGACTGTGGGGAAAGTGTCCAGCCGAGTAACTGACAGACAGATTGCCTGCATTCATCATAGTAAGCCCCCGGTTTAGAACTGTTTTACATATGTGCCTCTGTTGTCTGTTCTGTCATAGAAGCAGTAGGGGAAGAGGGAAACGGATGTCATTATAGCATTTACATACTCAGAAAGTACTCAATAATATGGTCTGTAGTAGAAAGCACAATAATGTTGCTTGAATTCTTGTATTCATTAAGATTTTTCAACTTTTTCTTTTACTGTTAACAACAGTTATTTTCCCCCTTGTGCCCTTCTTCTTCAACTCTCATACTTATCCATTCTACTGCAGAACACTGAAGATAGAACAGGAACACTGACAACACTGACGATGTTACAGCAAGTTTTGTTTGGTGGCTAGAGGAATCAAAGGCTCTGTCTGGAAAGGAAGATCTATAATAGATTGGCAAGGCATGTTCATGAGAATCAGTTCTCAATGGGGGCTCTCAACTGCTTTGGTCAGGGTACAGACTTGAATATTGTTGAACTCTAGTCTTTATTTGCAGGAAATTTAACAGTAAGTTCTGTCAAATGCTGTTATAAATTTTCCTCTTGTTCTTCCTTCTTCTCCTCAATTCCACTCCCTTTTTATTCTACTGCATAGCAGTACATGAGGTTTTCAGATTCAGCAGAGTGTATACTCCGAAAAGAAGAGGAAAGTTGCCAACTGTACGCAAAAAAAACATCTTTGACTTAAGCCTTATGTTTGCCTTGACATATCACAGAAAACAGTTAACTTATGCTTACACTTGTTTTAAAGATCTGTGCCTCAGAAACCAGCTAGGAGTATATTCATGCACTCACTTGTTAACACTTCATGCAGCAGTCAAATGTTGCAAACCACACCTTTTTAAAGTAATTGATCCCATAACTATCCCACCAGGACGCGTATGACAAAAAGAATTCACCAAGAAACATCATACAAAGCAGAAGGTCGGTATGCTTTAGTAGGCAGCTTTAGAGGGCTATGATAGCTGAAAATAAACCCCTGCCAGTGGAAAATTACACAGCCATTGATTGAGAAAATCAAAGGATATTTTTAGTTGAATTTTAAGCCTTGCATTTGTTAAATATTGGAGTAAGACAGTGTGTTAAATCAGATATTAATGATAGAATGTGTCTCTCTATCAATTAATGTGAGTACTCTTCATTCCATTTCCATGTTCTCTCTGATACTATCAAAGATGACAGTAAACTGTCCCACATACATAGGACATTCACCCTTCCTATGACACTTTGCTGTCCCCAACACATCTCACACCAGTCATTGGCCTGCCAACAGCCACCAGCGTGAATTTCATGCAATGTGTGAGCGTTGGCAAGTAGATCAATGCTGCCTAATGTTAGACACCCGGCATCCTGCCCCCACCTCCCTTTGCAGCCTGCACAATTACGGTCAAAATTAAAGATGTCTTTATTCCACACAGCAGGTGGTAAAATGCCTCCTTCTTATGATTCCCCCTAATCTGGGCACTTATGACCCACACATAATGAGGGAGGGGAGGGGAGTAGGCAGAACAATTAGTTCAATAAAAATGAGAAAAGTTTTGTTTTTCAGATTGACATATTCAGACCCAATTAGCCCTAGGTAAAATGGCTTAGAGTGACTCTTGGTGCCAGCCAATACGTTCACGTAGGTCAGCAAATTTAATGGTCGTTAATTAATGACAGACACCACGATTTTCTCCAAGAACTAGTCCAATCATTCCATTATTAGATATCAATAGAACTCAATATCTAATATGTTCCTCATTGAAAATACTTGGTCGATACCATTCTAGTCTACATGGTTCAATTGATTTATAAATTAAAATATTCATATCAGTTAAGATTGCCATACTTCCACATCAATTGATGCTTGGTCTAAAGATGTCAGTGATGGATTAAAGGGTTTTGGGAAGAGCAATGTGCATGGTAGGAAGTAATGAGGGGGGGGGGGTCTCCCTCGCCAAAAACGATCAATGCTCAATCAAGTCTACTGACTCTAATACTCTTAGAGGGGGCTCATAATGAGACCAACTCATTAATCTTGTGAGGCAAGGCTTACGTGCATAACTCATATTGTGATTGATCAGGTGACAAGACCCAGAGACTTGCTGCTACAAGTACCAGTGATTGTAACCCAAAAGTGCCCTGGCATTATGACAGTTAATAATTAGTACGATATTGATCTGAAAGAAGATAATCAATATTTCACACGGTACCATACTGTCTAAATAAAGATGTATAGTTCAATTTTCCTATGTTGTATGTATTCATTTATTGCTACTAATTTTTCATGCAGTAGGTTCTTTATGACGATTGACATCTGATGTCACTGCTGCTATCAGCATTACCACAGAGAAATTCACAATATATTGTATTGTTATAATTTTTATTTGTATTGGTGCGACAGACAATTAGGATGACAAAACTGTTTTAATTTTGTCTCAAGCATGTCTGTAGCCAGTACAATTCAAGATAATTAATTGAAAAAATGAGGCTCATAGAGCAGCAGTGGTCTTGCTGTCAAAATCAGACACAGGTCAAGCAGTGGAAGCAGCGCCTCGTTAACTAGTCCTAACACTAGTACCGATAGAGAACTCGCCATGACATGGACCCCCTTGGTACGCAACAGGTGTCACTGTAACTGAGCCATGCACAGCTTTCACAGCTTTTCCACGGGGCTTGTCCATGGGGCTTGTTCACGGGGCTTGTTCACGGGGCTTGTTCACGGGGCTTGTTCATGGGGCTTGTTCACGGGGCTTGTTCGCAGGGCTTGTTCACGGGGCTTGTTCACGGGGCTTGTGCACAGGGGTGTTGGCAGGGCACACCCTCTCCCCGTCTACCCCAACACATAATATACATAATAAAGCACCCTATTATTATATTGCAAATCCGCAGGTCTTAGCGAGAACTTAGCTTGACATTGTATATGCCACAGTTCCTCTCAATATGATGTACTTATGAGAAAATAGGTGCGGGGTAAATGTTTTGAATAGTCCACGAAATTCTGAGAAAGTTGTTTTACCCTTTTAATAAGTCTGGCCTGCATCATCAAGTAGAATACACAAAACAATAGCTAGATATGTCCTCTAATGGGTGATTATGGTTCTTATGGCTTTATTATCTCATGCCACACCGATTTCTACATGAATAAATAAGGATACTCCCAGTGGTGACTGAATACATGGCCCTTGCACATTGGGCATAACACTACCTACACCCGCAGAAAAGTGAGAGTCATTGACACTAAAACTACCCTCACCTGAGAGTCAGGCAGCCTGACCCCCAAGTGAAGGTAGTTTTAGCGACAATGACTCTCACTTTTCTGTGTGCGTACAGCCATCCAACTGATACGGGCCCCCTATTGGTGACGCTACTGCTATGAATTTATATTTCAGCTTTAATACCTGTTTTTATTATCTTATTGTTGGTGAGGACACAATGTGTTAATGTATTTGTCCCAGAAACGTTATCAAACAGCCCCCCCCACCCCGTACACCTGCCCAATTCTACACTTTTCAACACCTGCAATTACCCCCCCCCAACCTCCGGTTACATGCTGCCAACACGCACTCACCATACCATATGAACTCCATGTGACTGGTTAATTAGACCACTTCCATGTGCTTACAATAAGACACAAGTTCTGTGTAAACTCACATAGTTACAGTTGACAGACTGAATATAGTAGAAGGTCAGAAAATGTTATAGGTACTTCATGTATTTCTTATATAGGGGAAATAATGAATGGATGTGTGCCAAGCATACCTCTAAACACGGGAGGATCAGATTTCATGAGCATATGACCACCAAGTACGCAGTGGACTGGTATCAGACCAGCTGGTACCAACCCACTCGTCTGGCATGTAGGGATTTTTTGGTGTAATATAATGTAAACATGCACATGTAAATCTGTGCCCAGTTTGTACAGAATAATGAATTCAAGGACTTTGTAACCGACTTCACAAGTGCATTTTTATTGTAATACAAATGACAATCTATGTATTAATATGTCTAGGACGATTGTATGACACACCCTAGTAGCAAACACACTGTGGCCCCGGACGGGGCCAGACTGTGTTTGCAAGTCTGGCCCGGAGTGGGCTAACCGACGGGCTCCCGTCGGTTTAGGGCACTGGGCTTTGGTCTGGCCCCGTGCGGGCTTCCCATGTTGGGCGCAGATCGGGTTTTGGACGGGAAGCCCACTTTGGGCTCAGATCAGTTTTTGGACGGGCTTCCCACTTTGGGCTCAGATTGGTTTTTGGACGGGCTGAAAGTGGGTTCAGATCGGTTTTTGGACGGGTTGAAAGCGGGCTTAGATCGGTTTTTGGACAGGTTGAAAGCTGGCTAAGATCGGATAATTATGGGTTTTTAGAATCTATTCAATCATTCTCCAATGATTTCTTGTATTTGTTGAACCAGATATCCTAGTTCCTGCTAATCAACCCAAGGCATAATCATACTCTTCCTACCCAATAATGGAAGTATCAAGCAGGCCTATTAGCATCAGGTTTGAGCCACATGCAGCATAGACAAGTGTCTATGGTGCACATTGGCCTTCAAAGCCATAGTTCATACGAACATGGGGCACATGAGTCTTGTATTAAGATTGTAATGCCACAGAAATAGTGTTTACACTGGATAGCTGCTTAGAGAACCTCCTTTTCATCATTCAAATATATATTCTATCTTATTTCCAAACTGTGAGAACATCTATTTATTGTTTCCTATTCTACATCACTTTAACATTTTATTGTATTATTATATAATGTCAATCTCATCTGGCTTTGTTGGAAAACTCTAGATATTGTATAGTAGTGACATCTGGTGTCAATCATCAGAACTATTAGACCAGTTGCCCTGTTCAAACCCAACCTCAGCCCTCATCGGCCCGGAGTGGGCTAACCGACGGGCGCCCGTTGGTTTAGGGCACTGGGTTTTGGTGTGGCCCCACAAATCGGGCAGCCCGCTTTGAAACTGATCTGAGCCCAAAATGGGCAGCCCGATCGGGGCAACACTTCAGCCCAGCCATCTGCCCAACATGAAACCCAGCTCAGTTTTGCCCGACTTCAAACAGCCAATCCGAGCTAAAACCAAATTGGCCCCGTGCGGGCTTGCTACTAGGGCAAACATGAGGTAAAAATGAGACATGTATCTATAATGTTGTAGCTACTGCAGATTATAAACATTACTTCAGACTAAGCGTGATAGCTAGTAAGTTAACTCCAATTTACTGACAAATGTATGGAACATGTTCTTTCTGACTATCAATCTGCGGTATGAAGTATTAATATGAAGTATAATAAGTATGTATTATCAATTCTCCGATAACTGCATATCGATTCAGTATCCATATATACACGAGGGTTCATGTAGGCCCAATATTGCACTTTAATAACATGTAAATGAAAGTTGGCAATAAAATATACAAAAGCTCAAACTCAAACTCATACTAGGAGCTCTGAAGAAATTCTCTCCCTGCCTAGACCTAGCTTACGTTAACAACGCATAAAAATTCCTGGTAGAGGGATCGCCTTGTTGTGGCCAGTATTATGTTCTTCCAGGATGGCATCACCTTACTTTGGGCACTGTTAAACATGTATGTAGTGAGCCCCACTCTTGCCTCATCAATTCCTGCTACTTTATAACACAGAGTCTTCATTATTTACCACCAGTCTGCTGTGAGCTAAGTTGTATAACAGATTATGACATGATATAAAAGATATGCATGGCCTCAGGTGAATATCAATGCCATATATTTGAAAGTTGAGCTGTGTTTGAGAAGGACTCACAGTAGTCTGAACATTATGTTAAACAAACCAGATGTCTCGGGCATCAGCCAAGCCATGAAGCTAAAAAGATTCTATTAACCGGAAAAAGGGTTTCACAAGCCTCATAGGAAATCTTCTGACACCTATTATTTTGAAGGAAGTCCCATGGTATTGGGATTTAATCAGCTTTAAAATTCAATCAGAAAATGATGTGAAATGAAACTAATACCTTGCTGTTGACAATAAAAGTAATTAGCGTTGAGAGTTCTGTGTTGGAATAATTTTCCTGTCCGCACCCTCTGCCAGGAAGTTTTTGTTTTCATATAAGGCCTGGGGAATAGACTAATTTATGATTGCTGATGAGTGCTGGCATCAGCAGAGGACTTTATAATGCCAGAAATCGCTGGTGGATTGGAGAACAATAATCACTGACCTCATGGAGTAGGTTGACAAGCCTAATAGCAGATGACATTCACTGTTGGTGTATTCTGGATTTACATATATGTGACCAGGCGAGGGAAAACATATGGAAAATTGCCTCTTGAGGATAAATCCCTCTAAAAGAAAGTGTTACAGGAAGTAACTGGGGTTTCACATGAAATTGGTGCATTGCAGTGTAATTGCCATGGGTAAAAACTAATCAGTCCAACTGTCTTAATCTGATTAGAATAGAGATGAAAGTGCCATATAAAAGGTGAATATAATTATGCTTAAAAATGAGTCAAAGACATGTTCCTTTAGGTTTAAAATGCAATAGTGGATTTTTCCAATATATTACAAAATGAGAATGGGTGCTTGCGGAGCTAGGTAAAAGCTCCAGTCATACACCCATGGGCAACGAATGATTCAAAATATTATCTTAGATTAAAAAAATTCGAGGAGGTCAGCTTCAAAGTAGCCCAGGGTAATTTTGCTTTGATTAATTTCCCTGGTATACAGTCTTTGCCAATTTATTTTCTTTGAGCATTTACTGTAAAAAGATAATAAGTTATCCTGATTTTATGCAAGACTTTGATTTTGGTATCCGGTCCTGCAGAAATCTAGTCAGTCCTGCAAAATTGGCAAACTGCAGGACCAAATGTCCTGCATGGTGAAAAAGTTTTTGCAAAGACCGAGTATAGAATCCTGATCCCTCTGAATCATAAACCAGCAGCATACTCCTGGTTCTGTTGTACTTGATTGGATGCATGGTTAAATATGCCTTGTCCAACGCAGCTGCTTTTCATGTCTCAGGACAGTAAATCCATATCGTTGTATATACAGATTTTAGGTAAATGGATCTTCCCCATTAGTCTCACAAAGTCTTCTTCTTTGGTAAGTGTTCTTTGAGCACCTGCCAACAGCATCCAGGATGGCCTTGCTTTAATTAATCTATGATGCCTTTGCTATCTATGAGATTCACAAGATAATCACATTTCCTTGTGGGTATTAAGAGGCTTATTCCCTCCTTCTAGAGTCTGAGATTTATGTGTGTTTCAAAGCCTCTTGTCAACTAGATGTATGCGCATGTGTATTTTGTAATGATAATATGATAAAAATACCTGTATATAGAGAAGGGCCTCACCTGTTTACTCCTCTAAGATTGTAATAGGGCTTTTGGATGCCATCCTTTTTTCTTGTCATGAAGAACTTGATTTTAGGTTTGATAATATTTTATTGACAAATCACAGGTTAAGTACATGTGGTAGGAATTATGCCAATAATAAAGTTTCCTTATCAATCTTCGTATTATGAATCATTTGAAGCACATGAATCAATGATGATATAAAGATGATTGATTTACAGGCAATATAAAGATCATACAGATTAAAAACACACATTAGATACACAAAGAAAATACACTACATTACAACTAACAGGACACATCAGAGACGGACGACAACTAGAAAAAGGATCAAACAACTAGGAGGATGGCTCATAACCAGTGATTATCACCACTACTGTTAAGAAATTTAGACTTTTTCAAGTAATGAATTCATACTTGGCAGGTAACTCATGATTATTACAATTATAGATCATGTCAAGCTTTTGATGTTGATCCACTCCCAAATAGTTGCAGCAGTGCAGCACTTGTGTGACAATAAATCTTGCATTAAGGGCTAATCCTCAAGGGAAATCTTAAATGTCTATATATACATTTACTCAGCAATTTCCGTTGTATGTCTGTAAGGCTAAGACTGTCCAGCAAATAGCTTCAGGGTCATTGATTGTGTATATTCTCTTATATCACAGAATAAACTATATGTCTGCTTTCAAATGTGCCTATGTCTGTTTATCTCTTCTACATGGATGTGCGGAACATGCCCCCTCCTCTGCCGTCTTCCCACTCTCTGTTTGTTACCCTTTAGACACTGTGCCAAATATTCTGCTATTTGATGAATGGCTGTGTAAAGGGACCAAGCTAGTGTTCCTCCCCCACTTTGATGTCCTGTGTCCACGTTATTGATGTATGGTTATCTAGGCCTGCGTTCTACCTGATCAAACACTGCTGATTCAAACAGCCAGCATCCCAGAAAGGGGTGGCACCACAGCCTCTGGATGTTGGAGACACTGGTATGCGGGCAACTATAGTTGTCAGGTAAAGCACCTACTTGGTATGTGCCAGCCCAAAGCCTGATGTATGCCAGCCCTAGACACGTCAGCCAGTGCCTGATTCAGGATTCCCCCTCTAGGTGGTATCAGTATAGCATGCATCATGTATAAAGTGAGGGAATGAATTGCATAATTTCTATGTTGATCTTAATCATAATTCTGGAATACACATTCATGCTTTGGAGAATCTTGAGAATTATCTATTGGGGATGCTAGAAAAGGTAAAAGATTCAATGTTTTGATATAATTAAGCCAAAACAAATATGTATAGGGCATAGACACCTCTTTTGTGTTTATTTCAATAGTACAATCGCTGCAAGGAAACTCTCATTAGTATGACACCTATATACTTTGTATATGTGTTAACAGTCTGTTACTGAGGGCTAGAAATACTCTCATACAGACTTTCAGGACATGGCAGGGATTCCCCTAACCTTCAAACCTCTATGAATTAGCTATTACAAACCTGAGAATTAGAGACATTGACAGTAATTATGCTTAGGCTCAGAACCCAGTGAGCTCAGCCTGCAGTGAAGTAGAGGTTATAGTGCACAAGTTAACCCTTGAAGGGTTGCATAGTGCTTTAAGGTGCTATGCTCTATGTGATCATAATGCATGAATGCAGCCTTGGTAAGTATACTCATCTAACATTTAATGCATTTCCAAAGGGTCGGTGTGATGTGTGAATGCAGTCTTGATGAATAGACATGCCAGGTTTACATTCATGCATCATGCTGAGAAAAGTATTGAAGCACATTTAAAGTAGTTTGCAGCCAATAAAGGGTTAACTATTCTAGGATTGTGATTTTGACGACCCTATAGACTCATCAGTTGGAGTGGGCCACCACCTGGGCTAACATTGCCAGTTAGATGAGTCCAGTATTGTCTTGTGGGATGGTAACTTGGTAGGTCCTCAGGTAGACAACCTTTAACTTATTTATTTTATGACCATCACTGTAAAGACCCTAAACTCTTCTTATGAGACGACCATTTGATAAGTCTGGATCCCTTCATTTTATCAGTGTATGCTTCCAGGTGATCTTTGGATCAGGTAAGTTCCAAAGGAGAGTGAGGGTACAAGTCAGGAGGATGCACATATCACCCAGCTATAACAGGACACATCACAAATGTCATGCTGTTAGCCTAAGCCACAGTATAATGACGTTCCCGTTGTCATCCTGACCTTTGACTGTGGGAAAAGTGTCCAGCCGAGTGACTGACAGACAGATTTCCTGCATTCATCATAGTAAGCCCCCGGTTTAGAACTGTTTTACATATGTGCCTCTGTTGTCTGTTCTGTCATAGAAGCAGTAGGGGAAGAGGGAAATTGATGTCATTATAGCATTTACCTACTCCGAAAGTACTCAAGATTATATTCTGTAGTAGAAAGCAAAATAATGTTTCTTGAATTCTTGCATTCATTAAGATTTCTTAAACTTTTTCTTTTACTGTTAACAACAGTTATTTTTCCCCTTGTGCCCTTCTTCTTCAACTTTCATACTTATCCATTCTACTGCATAACACTGAAGATAGAACAGGAACACTGACAACACTTAAGATGCTGACAAAGAACAAAAACTCTGTTCTCTGTACACACAGAGTAGGAGGGTTCTCACCTTACGCCTGGTGTTTGCCCTGACTCAAGTTTCTAAGGAGTTCGCTTATGGTTTTTCTTTCCCATCACAACTCAAAAGAGTACAGTCTAATGCATTGTGTCTGACACAAAGTGTATGGTACTGTAGAGATGTCTTGGAAGTGATAGATAAAACACAGTGTCAAACAAATCATGTTGATAAAACACTGTGGCTCTTATACAATGTATACCACACCTTTAACCTTCTATCCAACAGGGCACTTATGCAAAAGTGCCGCGTTTCTTACCACACAGTATTTATGTATCATGACAATGATGGTAATAGCATAAATGATCTATGCAGGCCCCAAAGGGTTAATAGTAGAGCCAGGCAACACCTTTAAGTCATTCATTCTAGGCATACTAAAAGCAGGGCTGTTAGAGATTGGCTGGTGTACATAGGCGGGCCTTCAGAAAGACTTGAATACAGGCCTGAGGGAGCCACCCAAAATCTCCCGGAGAGTGGCACCAAAAGACT
The DNA here is from genome assembly GCA_947462335.1 of Harmothoe impar. Taxonomy (NCBI): domain Eukaryota; kingdom Metazoa; phylum Annelida; class Polychaeta; order Phyllodocida; family Polynoidae; genus Harmothoe; species Harmothoe impar. The sequence continues at coordinate 92,374,023 of OX381705.1, forward strand.
GAGGACATTTTAATAACCTCTCCAATCTTCTTTGAATTTCAGATCCAAAGCAAGCATCTGCTTTCATTGAACTTGGCTGCTTGGTGCTGGCTGCATAGTCAGGCTTTAGTTGTTCAAGTTAAATTTCCCTATTGGGGCGTGGGAGGGAGACGTTCCAAGGTTGGAAAAGCAGCTGCCCACTCGTATTCTGCCTTTGGTTTCTCACAAAGGTTAATTGACTGGCTGGTTTTGTCAATTGGTAATCAGTATTATTCCAATGATCCCTATTTGTTTTTGGATGGGAAGAGCCCTGCAAAATTAAACATCTGTTGAATGAGAAAATGAAAGGAATCTTTTTAAGGACCTCAAGACAAAACTGAAAACTTGGTTTGGTTATATTGTATTTCAGGAGGAACACACAATGTAAATCAATTGCCAACTTTGTGAAATTCATATATTATATGCCTTGAGGTCTATTTCAGATGCTGGGGGTTATTAGACATTATGTAGGTTATTGCTATCTGTGTTCCAAATTAAACTTGTAGAGCTGTGCGCTCCGAAAACAGATCAATTGGTTCAAGAACATGTATAATGAAGATGGCTTTAAGAACCAATCAAGTAACCATTCTCATTGTGCTATTATTGTTCCCAATCTAATTCTAATGCGTCCGGTAGGAGGTTCTCCCGGGCTGAGGTCAGCTTACCGGAGGATCTGTTAAACATGTATGTAGCCATTCTCCCCTGCCTCCTCAATTTCTGCTGAAATATAAGGTGGTGTCTGGTCGAGGAGTAATGCACATTCACATAGGAAGTTTTCTGAGAGCTATTACTGTGACGGATACTATGCTGTCATTGGGACTTAATCAGCTTCAAATGAATTAAAAACATCATGTGAAATTAAATCATTACCTTGCTTTTGAAATTAACGTAATTAGTATTCCGACTCCAGCATAAACGGATTGTTCCAAAATGTTTTTGTTTTTTTTGTTTTTGTTTTTGATCTCCCAGAAGGCCTTGGGAACGTTTATAGCTAGAAATTAGTGCTTTCACGCATCTATACAAAGACATTGCTGCTGTCATGCGAAAATTATAATCCCTGACCACATTGAGAAGGTTACCAAGCTCAACTCACTAAGTGACTCTCTTCCACAGGGGTAGGGCCACCGGTTGCTTTTTATAGAGGTATCTATATTCTTGATGTAGTGACATTTGTTTCAGAGGTAAGTAACGTGCAAACGAGAGGACCCTCATTAAGATTGCTGTGAATACTGACCTACGGGAGCAGCTCACCTCTCCTAGGGAGCAGCTTAAGCAAAGACGGAGTACTTTTTTAACCCTTCCAATTTGCATTGAGTTTAGGTTTTAAAGCAAGGTTCTGCATTTATTGAACTCGGGTTAAGACATCCACGTTTCTTGGTAGGGAGTGGGATGGTGAGCCTAGAGGGAGAATGGTAAAGAAAAATGGTCTGAGGTTGGACAATCAGCCTGCCTTGCTTATTCAGCCTTTGGTTCTAACACAAGGTTAATTGACTGGCTGGTGTTTTGCCAGGTAATCAGCTTTATTCCATTAATCCCAAACAGTACTGTAGCAGGAGAGCCCCTGCAAGTCGTTTAAGTGTCTTGCGACAAAAGGAAATTCCCCGAAGTCATTTAAACCCTTGGATTAGTTAAATACTGGATTTCATTAAGAAGAAAAGAAGCAGATTGTTGTGGCCTTTCAAGTTAGGTCCTTCTTGGCTGTATATAACTGCATTGTCATTATAAGAACATGCTTTCTAAATTGATATCAATGACCTGTGTCATCATATCATAATATTAGAGGATGGAAATTATTCATTATGAATATCTTATCACTTAAGCTATATATGGGGGAATTTGATGAGGCCATCAAAGATCAGTACAGGTTCCTGTAATCTACAGATATTGGGTTTCCTTGAACAGACATAATTACTAAAATAAAGATCAAACTTTAATTGTGCTGTATAAAATCCATGACTGTGATTGCCTTCCCTGTTTAAAAGCCAAATCAGCAGATTTGTGCATCAAATGCATGTACATGGATGAATGATACAGTACCTCCAGACGTATTAATTCACATTACTCCTCATCCCATTTCCAACTCCTGACCACTCAACCTTGTACTCTTGTTATTTCCTTTGCAGTTCTGCATGCCACCTTATGCCCCCCTCAGCCCAGCTAGGTACCTACCTTCTTTCATACTATCACGTATGACAGAACACTGCCCCATTTAGATCCCTAACCCTCCCTCAGAGTGTCACAGGCGACACTATACTGTCCTCCCAGGCCTGCTACTAGTCATCATCCTATGGGAGATTCTCATGCAAGGTGTGAGAGTTGGCAGGCAGATCAATACTACTTTTAACACCCGGCAGCCAGCCCCCACCTGCCTCTCCCACTATAACAGCTTGCATGACCAAAGTGTGTATTTCAACAGGACCCTCCAATTAAAGTTTCACAGTGCAGGAGGTGATAACATGCCTCATGCTGGCGCCTCTCCTTAATCTGAGCTTTGATTAATCACGCACAATGAGACAGGGTAGAGAGGGGGTCAACGCAGATCGATTGACATGACGGAGGATAGGGTCTTCTCTCTATTATGAAAAACAATAAGTTTGGTTAGTCTAAGGGACTTCTAACTATATTACTCCCACAGGGGGCTTATAATGAGACCAAATCATTAATCTTGGGGAGGACATCTTAATTTTATAACTCATATTGTGATTGATCACTTCTTGTTTCGTGTCAGCTGGCAAAATGGCGCGCTTTTATAACTACCAGTGAGTAGACCTCTAGTTTAAGTTCAAGTTTGAATCAATAATTGCAGCATCCAATCACCAAGCAAGGAGAAGAAATGTACATAGTTGAATTACAAAATTATTACTTATTGGTATGAACCTCGAAGGTACACTGGCACGGAAAGTTAAGTAATGATAATAATAATAATGATAATAATAGTAATAATGATGATAATAATAATAATTCAGGAGTCAGATCAGTAAGGCAATCACTGTGTTCTTATTGCTGCTATGCAAAGACCAGTAAGTTTTAATAACTGCTCTTATCATCCTATTGCTCTTTGTAACATGATGTGTTTAATAATGTGTTGCCATCTCTGAGTCAAGAGAAATATCTCTGCCTGCCTAGATTAAGCTCATATCAAAAATGGATAGAAATAGAGCGCTGTAAGAGGGATTATCTTGTTGCCACAAGTATTATGTTCGGTAGGAGGTTTTCCCACTTCGGCCCAGGTAAAACACACATGTAGAGCTTCTATCATACACTCCTCAACATCCTAGCTATCTTCCTTTTACGCTACCCATCTCATAAGGAGAATGAAATCAATAAACTCATTGATTCATGCAACTTCACTGAAATCAATTTGGTGGCAATGAAGCAATTTAAAAGAGTCTGACAGCCGTGGAGCAGTAATGTTTAACAAACCAGGGTTTCACAATACACATAGGAAATCGAATCAAACCTCAAGTCCTCTGGTAATAGGATTCAATTAGCTTTTAAAATTCAATCAGAAAATCACATGAAAAATACCTTGTTGTTGATGATAAAAGTAATGAGTGTTTTGAGTCATACTTGAACAGATTGTTCAGAAACAATATTCATGTCCTTACCCTCTTTTGGGCACTTTTTGTTCTCCCAGAAGGCCTTGGGACTGATTTCTGATTGCTGATGACTACTGGCAGGATCACTGATAGACAATCGTAAAAGGCCAGAAATTACTGGTGTCATGCAATTCCCAAATCACTGACCACTGTGGTTAGGTTGCCAAGCCCAACAGCAGATTGCATGCACTGTGAGATACAGCATGAAATGATTATGTTGATGTATGTTCAAGAAGGCAAGTAGTAACTTCATGCTTTCAAATGTTCTATTCTTTATTTTAAGGAGAATTATCCTATGGATAGTAGATTGGAAATCACTGCAGAGCATCTTCAATTTAAGGACAAATAACTATGTCCTACATTTTGACTTACTGACTAAAATAGCAACACTTTGCATTACTTATGTGTCTTAAGATTTATGCTCTACTTACAAAGTCAAAGAAATGTAAAATGAACTAACCATATATACAGAGCCTGTACATGTATGGTGATCGTCAACATGATGTTTACAGCCCTGGTTTAACAATTGAGCTTTGCTGGTTGATTATGCAGTCAGTGTGGTTTCATATGTATCACTTCTTGATGGTTGTTGTGATGTGTCAGGAGGGAAGGAGATTCTGGTGAGCTGGTTGCTGCCTTTTAGCATATTCAGGGACCAGTGGGGTTGTCAGCTGCCTGCTACGACCTACATGGCTTTGGTTTTATCCAATTGCAGCCTCCCTTACCTCCCCACCCTCTGCCATATCAAGCTAGTTAAGGCTTTAAGAAGGGTGACCCGCAGGAAGGAACTATTCTATATCACACTTTTGCTGATAATATGTAATCACATATTATATAATATATAATATGTAGATCACCCTTTAACATCTTAATGCATTTAGAGGGGACCAGAAAAGGAGATGTATGTATTGGTCTAAGAGAAAGTTCTCTCTGAGCACGTATGGATCTAAAAAGAAGTATCCCCAGGGACATTCTGCTGCATGCAACATCTCAAACCCAAGAATTCACATACGCTGCGGGACATATTAGTGTTCTGTATATCAGTAATTATTCAAACTACTTTCTCTTTTTCACTGGAAATGTGCAGTTACTGCAACTAGAAAAGTCTCTTTATATAGAAATACATTTTCAATAATATACAACCTTGGGTTTTATACCCTCCCTATGGATCTTATCTGATGGTGTATTACATCCTAAGGTTCTCAGGGGTCAGGGTGCACCAGGTTAAAAAAAGGTCAGGGAATGGTATTTAGGAAGGATTGATGGGGAGGGTATGATGTGGTATGGCGACCCCTGACCACAGGTCAAAGCCTATTGGATACAGCATGATACGTTGGACCGTTAAAACTGAGGCTTCAGTATTAAGCTACACCCAAACTGGGGTAAATATTGGGGTAAGGATAATTCCAATGTTTCAGCGTCTTTTAGAAGAGTAGGGCCCACAATAAAATATTTTCGCAACATTTCACAGTAATGTCTTTGCATATCTGAGGTTTAGTTAAGTATTATTATTGACTACTTTTAGAGATCTTATGCTTGAATATGACTGAATTTCACCATCATCCTTTAACCCTTTGTGGGCGAGCTTCAACTATAGTTGATGCCATGGGTGGGCGAGCATTGACTATAGTTGATGCCATGGCAGGGCGAGCATCGACTATAGTCATCATAATTCTATGGGTTTAGGCGATGCCCCGTCCTTAGGGGAAATTTCTGCTACAGTTCTCGTCCTCACAGCTAGCAATAGCAATTTTTGGTCGTCCTCTAAGGGTTAATTGTTACAATTTATTCGTCCTCTCCAATGAACTCTGTACGCATTTAGTCAAGCATTTGCCTCAGGCTGACAGGATGGCTGCCGTTTATATTTTCCACTTGTACGCTGGTCCATGTAAGTTATTCTATTTAAAATTAACATATCCACTGGTTTGTTTGTCTGGTTCATTGTGGAATGATCAATTAACCAATATCTACATTTTAAGAGTGATTTCATGTCCAATAATCATAATACCTGAATACAGGCCTCGTTATTGTACTCAACAGTTCTGTAACCATGCATCATAATAATCTGCATTCGCGCATTATAATAAAAGGCATAAAAACACCAAGCAGCCCTTAAAGAGCACAAAGGTCAGATACACAATGCCTACAGTAGACCCTTACAATGGATGGGCTACTCACTTGAATCTCATGTTCATCTTTAAGCTCATGGTACTCTTTCATATATACTCCCTTATAACATCTATGTAATCAGAGTGTCTTCTAAAGTAATTACATTAGTGGCTCCTTTGTCTTGGAACATGGTGTATGATTACCGCTTTTGTTACCCACAGGATGCTGAACTAGGTCATAGATAATCAGTGCATTAAAAGCTCTGATATAGCCTGTGTGCAAAAATGGATTAAAAACATATTATAGAGTAACACAAATCCATAGACATCAAATCAGCCTGTTCTAAATTTGGTCATTGATGCTGAGACAATTGCTTCCTTGCAGACACTATATGCTACTACTGGCCTCTGCTTGAAACTCCTGCAGGGCAGTGCTTTAATAGTGGGATAGCGCTTTGATACACTCTGCACATGATTGATTCAACCCTTCAGAATAACAATTTTTGCATCCAAGAACAATACCACTTCGATAATATAGTTTCATACTATCCCAAATGGTATGAATGAAACATACATGCACCCTGGTGAGTAGAGTTTCGAAGGTGTTTCATACAACATAAAACAACAAAGAAAGCGCCACATTGTAGAACTACATGGCCCTTACAGGGTTAATAGTAGCTTATAACATCCTTTGAGCTCCTGTTATTTGTGTTTTGACAGTGCTGTAACCATTGCCTTATAACTGCCAACCACTTTACAACAGGAACCGTAGTAGTCTCAATGTTTCTTTATGACACAGATGGCTCCCAGTCACTGTCTGCTAAGGTGACCCAAAAATGAGAATTCTGTTTGAAGTTGACAACAAGATGAACTGACATCATTAACCCCTGGTTAGCATATGACAGAGCACCTCCCTGGTCAAATTAGAACCCACTCCATCATGATGTTACAACGTCTGGCGGTGCTTACCCCTATTGCTGTTTTGTATGTCAGTTGGTGTTACTTGCTTAGTGATGACTGTTACACAAACGAAGAGGAAGGAAGAATATAAACATAACTACTGTAGTCATTTATTTCAACTTATAAACTTGTGTTAACTTATATTTTCATGGAATACATGGAATCCATAAAATTGTTATATGCTACAGTGGGGAACAAATTCCCAATAGAATTGCCCAATGTTGCCATGAATATAAATAAGCTAATATAGCTAATATATGAAAATACTCCATAAAAATTAAGTTTATTTTGACGGGCAAGTGGACCTTATTTTGGGTTATGCTGAACATTTGGTTATCAACTTTGGGATGAACCAGGGCCATTAGTACCCAATGTTCCTACATTAGTTTATCATAATGTGCCCACAATATTTTGCAAACATGCAACTCTAAAACACGTCTTGAATAGTGTTTTGTCCATCAGAAAAAATTATATCAGTATTGCTCCTCCATGCAGCAATTAGTACAAGAGCCTGTTTTAGTATATTAATCAAGAGTAGCCACAAATAATTAAGCCAGACTGCACAAATAACTTTACCTTTCTAGGGTTGATTTGTAGCATCATGTCATCTGGAGTTTGGCATGGTGCTTAAATGCAGCCCTGACGAGTCTTGTGAATCATGGCAACAAATGGTAGAGCAGATGAAACCACTATCAGACCCTTAAGTTTAATGTATTTCTAACAGACAAAATATCAGGGAACTCCCTAAGGAAAAGATGCCAAGTAAAAAACGCAGATTGCTTTGGCCTTTCTAGTTGCTCTTTATTACATACACATTGTTATCCTGACTGGGCGTCTTTGTTGCCTTGTGCTAAGTGAGGAGTGAAGGATGTGGGTGGGGGAGGAGCTCATCAGATGGTGGGCACCAGGTCAATGTAGGAGGCGGAAAAGTATCTCAGAGGATACTTCAGTAGGCAGCTTCCACATACATGACCACCGTGAGCTGGTAACCATCAATCTCCATTAGAGCCGGCTGCCTTGAGTTTACTCAAACCAAAAGATGAATCTTCTACAGTGTTTGCTGAGCTCTTTTGTTGTTATCACATCTGAAAGGGGACTTGAACAGCAAATACAAACATTGTAAGCACAACTGCAGTATTGAGATCTTGAGGAAAATGTGTCTGAAATATAAAGCCACTTGAGAAAATACTGATAAAACTATAGGAAAAAGTGATAAACACAGACAATATTGAACGTGTGTAATCTCTATGTCCACTTGACAACATATTTCTGCATTAGAAGGTTTTTTGTTGCAGTGTTGTACCATATGTGTCTGTTGTCAGTCCTCTTATGGAAACTGATGGGACTATTGATGTTTTACAACATTTATTATTATTGCTGGATTGCTTTATATAGAGGCATATGTAGAATTTTTGAAAAGCCAAGTGAAGGCAACATGTTGCCACCGTTTTTTATTCCCTTGAGTGTATAGATTATTGCGCCTGAACGCAAAGGAAAATGTCCAATGGTTAGACAAGAAGCACCCTCCTGAATTCAGCCATTATATCCGTCCTGTTTCACTTTATCTCTCCTAGTTCATCTAGGAACCTAACCCTCTCCCATACTATTAAAAAGGACAATAAACTGTCCTATATTGGAAACCAACCCTTCCTCATAGTGTCAGAAATGACACTATACTGTCCCAAACACATTTCACACCATTCGTAGGCCTGTCACCAGATGCCAGAATGCATCCCATGCAATGTGGGGAGGTTGGCAGGCAGATCAATACTGCATAATCTTAGACACCCGGTATCCTGCCATCACCTCTCTCTCCCACTATAGCAGCCTGCACAATCATAGTCAAAATCAAAGTATTCTTCATGTCATCTGATTGAAAAATGTCTCAATAACCTAATCCTTCATCACTACAAGTTTGTTTATTCGATGCAATGTGAGTCAGTACAACTCCTACAGTAGAATCATTATGACAAGTGATATATACTATTACTGCTGCTGTACATATATATGTCAGCTTTGATAACTGTGTTTATTATCCTATTGTTGGTTAGAACACAATGCATTTGTCCTGAATTGTTACCACCCACTGGGAGCCCAGAAAAAATTCTTGTTGTGGCTAGTATCGTGTTCTCCCAGGGTGGTATCAGGTTACTTTGAGCACTGTTAAACATGTATGTAATGAGCCACACTCTTGCCTCACTAATTTCTTGATACTTTATAGCACAGAGTCTTCATTATTCATCACCAGTCTCCTGTAGGAGCTAAGTTGTTTAACAGATTATGCCATGATATAAAAGATGTACACGGCCCCAGGTGAATATCAATGCCATATATTTACATGCACACAGTGAAAGTTAAGTTGTGTTTGAGGAGGGCTCACAGCTGTTGACAACAACAACAACAACAACAAGACCTTGGAAATGGACGGATATCTGATTGTTGACCAGTGTTTGCATGAAAAACTGAAATCACTGACTACGTTGAGTAGGTTGCCAAGCTCAATAGCAGATGACATCCACTGTGAGATGCACCATAAGATACCCCTTTTGCTACATTATGGTTTACCTACATGTTTATCATTATCTAAACCGCAAAAAAGGACATTCATCCCTTTTCGAGAAATAGCACACATGTTGAGGTTCTGCTCTTGAGGATAGATCCCTCTTAAAGAAAATGTTACAGGAATGAATTAAGGTTTTCACATGGAATTGGTACATTGCAGCGTAATTGCTATGAGTAAAAACAAATCAGTCCAACTGCCTTATCCTGATTAGAAGTGAAATGAACATTTTGATATACATCCTTAAAACTGACTCAAAGACATGTTCCTATTAGGTATAAAATGCAGAAGTGGATTTTTCAAATATATTCAAAATGACGGTTGTACTATCAATGGGCTCATGCAGAGCTGGGTAAAAGTTGCAGTCATACACCAATAGGCAACGAATGATTCAAAATACTATATTAGAATAAAAGTTTCAAAGAGGTCTGTGTCATAGGAGCCCAGGGTATTTTTCCTCTGATTGATTTACCCAGTATAGAATCCTGATTCCTCATCATTATAAACCAGCAGTATACTGGTTCTGTTGTACTTGATTGGATGCATGGTTCAATATGCCCCGTTTAATTCAGCTGCTTTTCATGTCTAAGAAGGATGAATTCATATTGTTATCTATAAAGATTTTGGGTGAATGGATCTTCCCCATTAGCCTCCGACAGCCTCCTTCTTTAAGTGTTCTTTGAGCACCTGCCAACAGCATACAGGACGGTATTGCTTTAAGTAATCTATGATGCCTTTGCTATTTATGAGATTCACAAGATAAGAACATTTTCTTGTGAGCTTTAAGGGCTTATTCCCCCCTTCTGGACTCTGAGATTTATGTGTATTTCAAAACCTCAACTATATGTATGCACCCATGGATTCTGTAATGATAATATGATAATATAGCTGTATGAGGAGAAATGCTTCACCTATTTACTCCTTTGAGATTGCAATAGTGCTTTTGGATGTCATCCTTTTTTCTTGTCATAAAGAACAAAGGCAAACTTGGCTGGTAACTCATGATTACTACAATTATTGATCATGTCAAGCCTTTGGTGTTGATCCACTCCCAAATAGTTTGCACGATGCGGCAATGCACCACTTGTGTGATAACAAATGTTGCATTAAGGGCTAATCTTTAAGGGTTAACCCTTTAGGGCCGAGCATCGACTATAGTCGATGCCATGAACGGCCGAGCATTGACTATAGTCGATGCCATGAACGGCCGAGCATCGATTATAGTCAACATAACTTTATGGGAATCAGCAAAGGCTCGGCCCAGGGAAAGTTCCCAGGGAAAATGTCTTGCCCTCATTCCCAGCAAATACTTTTTTTGGTCGGCCTTAAAGGGATAATCGTCAATGTCTATATACATTTATTCAGCAATATCGTCAGGGAGATTGATGGTGTTCATTCTCCTATATTGCAGGATCAACTATCTGTTTGCTTGCAAATGTCCCTATGTCTGTTTATCTCTTCTACATGGATGTGCTGACTATGCCCCCCACCTCCTCTGTCTTCCCACTCTCTGTCTGATACCCTTTGGACACTGTGCCAGATATTCTGCTATTTGATGAATGGCTGTGTAGAGGGACCAAACCAGTGTTCCTCCCCCACTTTGATGTCCTGTGTCTGGGTTATTGATGTGTGGTTATCTAGGCCTGCGTTCTGCCTGATCAAACACTGCTGATTCAAATAGCCAGCACGCTGGAAAGGGGTGGCTCTAGCACTCAATGATAGAAACACTGGTATGTAGGCACAGGAATGTGACATGCAAAAATTAGGGAGGTTTCTGGGTGGTTTTCGAATCAGAGAGGTTCCAAACAGGAGCATGGGCAGGATTCGAACGTCAAGCATCTGTACCAGGACACAAAACATGTGTCATGCTTTCAGCCTTAGCCACAGAATAATGACATTCCATTTGTCATCCAGACATCTGAGGGGGTAAAGTGTCGAGCCGAGCGGCTGATAGATGGATTTCCCACATCCGAGGCATCATAGGAAGCCCCCTGTAAAGAACTGTTTTACATATGTGTGTCTGTTGGCTGTTCTGTCATAGAAACAGCCAGGATATGGGAAATAGATGTCATTACAACATTTACCAAGAGTACTCAGTAGTTTATTACACCTGACCAGCAGAAGGTGAAAGAAACTTGCCATAATATTCACTTGGCAAATAGACATACATGTTTTAGTGTTCCTTGTACTTTAGACAAATGTTGCATTAAGGTCTTCTTCACATTCCATTTCCCACTATTCTGTATTATGCATGCAAGCTGACACCACTCACAATACTGACAAAGATAAAAAGCAGTAAGAGTTATACACACAGACTTATAGAGGATCCTCAAATGAAGCTAGGTTTTTGTTCTGATTTTTCTTTTGCAATAACTCAAGTTTCTAAGAAAGATGTCTCATACAATTCTTTTACTTCAAGGCTCAGGAGACTACAGTGCTAATTCATTGTACTTGACACATAGAGTATGGTAGCATTCAGGTGTCTGGGAAGCGGTACAAGAAAGGCAGTGCCTAATAAATACTGTGCCTCTTATACAATGCACTCCACAGCTTTAATCTTCTAACTGCCACTATGGAAACAATGGTCATAGCACTAAGCAGCTCCACACACTATGTACACCAGATCTTTAAGCTATTCATCCTATTATAAACAATCGACAATGGAGTTTAATAAAAGCAGCATCTAGTGGTAATCATAAGAAAATGCCATTCCTAGGGTGGGGGGCCATTGAAAAAGCAAAGTGAAGACAGACTTAAGGGAGACGCCTAAATATCCGGATGAGCAGACTGATTACTTTTTTTATAACCTTTCCAATCAACTTTGAATTTAAGATTCAAAGCAAGCTTCTGTTTTCATTGATCGCCGCTTTAGAGGTTCAGCTGAAATTACACTAAGGAGGCTTGGGAGGGATCTTGAGCCTGGAGGGAGAATGGTAAAGACAATCGTTCCAGGTTGGACAAGCCGCCTCCCTTTCTTATTCATCCTTTGGTTTCTCACACAAGGTAATTGACTGGCTGGTTTTGTCAGTTGGTAATCAGTATTATTCTAATAATCCCAGATAGTTTTTGAGTGGGAAGAGCCCTCGCAAATTTGAACATCTGTAATAAGAAAATGAAAAGGGATGTCAAGGCAAAACTAAAGTTCCAAACACATTTTAAACTTTGGATTGGTTAAATATTGTATTTCATGACGAACACACAATGTAAATCCATATCAGTTGCCTATTTCGTATTAAGGTTTCACACGGCAGGAGGTGCTAACATGCCTCATGTCGGTGCTTCTCCCTAATCTGAACACTGATTAATCACACACAAGGAGGGAAGGTAAAGAGGGGGCTGGAGCAGACAAACTGGTATGACGTTCTAGGTATAATTTTTTTCAAAGTTATTGTTGTAACTGATAGATTTAGGATTGATATTTAGTTAGTGCAAGGGTTATTATCGTGCTCGTACAGAATGTGATGATACCGAGTCATTTATCTTGTTAGGACAGCTTAAAATCATAAGGATCACTTCTAGTTCTGTGACAGCTGACAGGTCCATTCTCCTAAAATTACCAGTGATTAGTACTGATGGATACACTGTTATTAAACATGCTTTAGAAATAAAGTACTTAATATGGGGTACAGTATCTATGGATCTAAGGGAATATGACTCATATCCACCCCATAGTTCATCTAGTTATATAATGAAGATGTAGACAGATACTTTTGAGTGTATAAGTGTATCATTTATACACAGCAGACATGATATATGTAGATACTTTCAATACATAGTCATGTCCTAGTAATCATTCATTAGACGTCTTTTACTCCATGCCATGTGAGTTGGAACATCTCATACAGTGTGATCATATGAAGATCGATTTCTATTTTTGCTGCTGCTATAAATGTATCTCTGCCTTAACAACTGTTCTTATTGTCCTATTGTTATTCATAGTACGATGTCCGAATAGATTTGTCCCATAGTGTCATTTTCCACTGGGAGCCAAGAGGAGAGTCTTCCCCTATCTAGATCATGTTTACATTAACATTGCATGAAAACAGAGCCCTGCAAGGGTGATCTTCCTTGTTACTTGCAGGATTATGTCCGATAGGAGGTTTCCATAGGGTGGCATTGGTTTAGTAGAGGATCTGTTAAACATGTATATGGCTTGCCCTCCTCCCTTGCCTCCTCAAGTTCCCCTGTTATATGTAGCAGCGTCTTCTTCCGTTTTCACCACAGTATCCAATGAAAGACTAAGTGAGTATTTTACTATTGAGAAGATATTTTTTATCATGAATGGCCTCAGATGAATGCTAGTGTTATTTATTTGCATGCATTCAGTGACGACAAAGTTGGTTGACGAGTGATGTTATTAGACAAGGAAGAAGGCAGTGGGATCATGCAGAAAATTTTAATTGAAAAAGAATGTCATAATCCACACAACCGATTTTTCTGGAACGTATTATTTTGAAGGAGGTTGGGATTTAATCAGCTTCAAAGCTCTATGATGTGACACTAAATTAATGCCTTGTTTTTGACGATAAAGTAGTTAGTGTTGTGAATATAGCATAAACGGATTATTTCAAAAAAGTGTTCCTGTTCACAGTTTTTTGGTGTTTTCTTTTGTTCTGCCAGAAGCCTTAGGGATGGACTAATCTCCAACTGCGGGCGACCAGTGGTAACATCAGCGGAGAACGGTGGTCCCAAGAAAGGGGCCAGAAATTGCTGGTGTCATGTAATACCAAAATCAGCTCAACAGCAGATGCAATACATCATCACATCAACAGCAGATGCAATACATCATCACATCAACAGCAGATGCAATACATCATCACATCAACAGCAGATGCAATACATCATCACATCAACAGCAGATGCAATACATCATCACATCAACAGCAGATGCAATACATCATCACATCAACAGCAGATGCAATACACCTCACTAGGTAACTCTCTCCTGCAGGAATGGGTCATTGGATGTTCCTATCTATAAGTGGAGTAAAATGATTGAGTTTATGTAGGCCTACACATAGTTTGTATTAGACATCTAGTAAGAATTATTTCTGTAGTGGAAAAACCTGATTTAGAGGTATGTAATGTTGTGTTATGATTTTGATTTGTTAAGCATTTTCATGGTTTTCCGCGATGGTGCTCTCTCATTTTCCATGAAGCTACATGCTTGTCATAGAACAGACCCATTAGCACAGAATAACCAGCAGAGGGGAGGTTCACCCATACCCTGAAGTGCCACACCTTGAAATAGCTTGAAATTGATGTTTCATAATGTTATGTAGTTTTTGAAGCAGCAAAATATGAGTCATTACTTAAAAGTGAGAGATGCCATAAAAGAATCCCAATTAAGTGCAACTAATTATGTATGGAGTAATTCGTGAACCATTGACAGGCATTACCCATTTCTGTCTTTCCGGCACTGCAATTTCTGTCCCCAACGTCACACCACTCCCAGGCCTGTCACCAGCAATCCTAGTATGGGAGATTCTCATGCAAGGTGTGAGAGTTGGCTGGCAAATCAATACTACTTTTGTCATTGGCAGTTAGCGCACATCTCCCTTTTGCCACTCTAGTAGCCTGCATGATCAACGGGGTTTCAATTTCAACCAGACTCTCCTCTTAAAGTTTCACACAGCAGGAGGTGATAACATGCCCCATGCTAGTGCTTCTCCCTAATCTGGGCACTGATTAATCCCACACAATGAGGGTAGACAGGGGAGGAGGCAGATCAATGAATGACTTGGCTCAATGGACTGTGATTGGTGTATGAATTTAGTTTTATTTAGCCACTTGGTCTGGCTAGTCCAAGATATCTGTCTGACTATAGTATTCCTATTGGGTGCTCATAGAGACACCAACCCATTGAAATCGGGTAAGACATCCTAAATTGCTACCTTATATTGTGATTGATCACTTCTTGTTTTGTGTCAGCTGGTAAGTCCATGCTGATATAATTGCCAGTGATTAACCCTATCTTTGATTTCAAGTCCAAATCATTCATTGCAGCTTCCAATCACTTTGGGTTTACAAAGGCAATATGGGGCCGGCCAACCTGCACGGGGAAATTTTTTATGTTGTTGAATTACAATATTATTTGTATGATATTGTCTCATAATCCTCAGGGGTGCACCGCCATCAGATGATATCATATGTGATTCCATTATAATCCAGGGGCTCGATTCATAAGTTTCTACGATATAGAGGGCTATTTTACTGCTACGACCATTGCTGATCGTCCAGGGGTCATTTTATGCTATTCTTACAACACCTGTTGAATACTTGTAAGGGTGGAGAAAAATAAGCACACATACAACTAGCTTATCTCATACGACTAGCTTATCTCAAGAAAATCGTAGAATGCTGTCGTACAAAAAAAAGGGTGCATTTCATAAGAAAATCCTAGCAAATTTCCAATCTACCTGATCGTACAGAATACCTGTAAAAGGTGGTTTTAAGGGCAAAATTTCCCATTGCACAACAGATGGCTGAGACAGCCTCTGAAGTCATCTCAGCCATTCAAAAAATCTTTAATAACACTGTGCAACGACGAAAAAAAAACCGGGGGCAGACCTACCTGACTAGACTAATTTGAGGTCACTGAATCCAAAAATGATGGTAAAAAATGCCTAATAAGTCTCAGTTTCAAGATATTCCAACCATGATTATTTGTCGGTCTACTACTGAATATATAGTCTGACCAATATACAGCAGGGACAGCATTCATAAAAAATGGTCAATTTTGTTTGCCTGGCAGAGACAACATGACTCTGAAGCACATTTAGTGGTAACATACCGTAAAAAATAGGATTCTACACTGTTATGAAGCTAAATTAGTGATATTTTACCGATATTAATTGAAAAAATACCATAAAATATATAGATTCATCCGAGAGCGATATAACATTTTTTTAAGCTACTAAGATCAGGATTGTGACCCGTTCTGACAAGAGGTACCTTCAGGGAAGCTATTATCACTGTTTTTAGCCCCCACCAGTGCCAGAATCCCAAAAAGAGTAATAAATAGACAGAAATTTGCTCGGATAACCCTTTATGCAGAATACAATGACAGATCATTGGTGTTACATCTTTAGGATTAAAATTCTATATCTATAATGGTTTTTGTAGACAAAAATGCTACAAAGGCCAGTTTCTGGCTACCATGGTAGCCATTGACACAGTCAAAATATTGGATATTGGCTCTAGAATATTGGAAATCTCATCAATATCGCAAACCTCAAAACAGGCCTTGCAAATTCCTTTCAGAATGAATTTTCTACTAAAAGGTATCCTTGTATGAGGATATTTGACCATCAAACCTAATTTTACATGAAACATTAGCCAGGTACATTGCTGAAATATGGTCAGAGGTGGTGCTTATGGGGAATAGAATAGGAAGACAAAGCGACCTTTTTAAGCACTAGTTATATGTTTCAAAGTGTTATTTTGGACCTATTTATTCACAAAGAATATTTATTTCTATAACAGATCAGTAATATATTAATAATGTAACTAGTTAAAAATGAGTTTTACATGAAAAGAAGCTTTTTCCTACTTTTTGAACAAATAGTGTATATATAAGCTCTAACTGGGTATACAAATAAGACCATGTGAAAATCTGAAAACTGAGACTTACCACACAATTTTGAGTGCTTTTTTTGAATTCCCCAGGTCAAAATACATAAGAATAATTGAGTCTGGTCCCGGTTTTTTTCAATTTTTGAAAATTTGTTGTACAGTGTAATGGTTTATTTTGTACCAAACCAAGATGTAATAAATCATAATAATATATAGAGTGGCCTGTAAGAATGAGTGCCTCATAAAGTCACTGTATCATACATTTTTTGAAAATCCTATTTCAACTATTTCCTCCTGAATCGTAGTGTGGGTAATGTTCTAATGTACTCTGTAATAAAAAGTTATATTTTTAGCATAATTACTTTTACAACAGCTTTCTAAAAGCTAGTGATATGATTGAGTGAAGGAAATATGTTCTATGATTATCATTGTGAAATGCACCATATTTTTCTCTACGACTGCATTGTACGACTCCTTGACTACAAGCAGTAGAAAAAAACTATTTGCTCTCTTTTCCCTACAAACATGTTATTTTACGGTCGTAGCTTTTCTGAGCTGTGGTACAATGTTATGAATCGACCCCCAGAAACCTGATCATCATAGCTGAGTCACTATAATTATATGGATTTCTCAGGCAGGACATTGAGACAATCAATGTCTACTTTTATTGCTGCTATAAATTGTTAGATTTCCACCACGACTTCCGTGCTGTAATGATATCACTTTTTTAAAACAACCTGCTGAGGAGAACAAAGCTGTATAACTAAATAATTCATGATGTGAAATATGCTGTCTGACGTTCAGTAACTTTGATGAAATGCTCTTCCCCTTGGTGGCAATGAAGCTAATAAAAAAAAGTCTCACATCCATGCAGCTGTACTGTTAAACAAACCAGGAGTTTGTTCTAATTACTGGGAAAGTGTTTCACAATCCACAGAGGAAATCTTCTGAAACCAGCTATCTTAAACTCAAATCCCCTGGTATTTGGATTTAATTAGCTCTAAAATTTAATCTGAAAATTACATGAAAAATGCCTTGTTGTTGATGATAAAAGTAATTAGGCATGAATGGATTGTTCAGAAATAATCTTCCTGTCCACACCCTTTGCTGTTTCGTTTTTGTTCTCCCAGAAGGCATTTGGCATTGACTGATTTCTGATTAGTGATGACTACTGGCAACATCAGTGGTGGCCCATCCTACAAGGAACAAAGCCAGAAAACTACAGACATCATGCAATTCCCAAATAACTGACCACTCTGATTAAGTTGCAAAGCTTAACAGTAGATAACAGTCACTGTGAGATGAGACAAAATGAGTAAATCCTATAGTTTTACTTGAAAAATAATGTGATTTCGCATTATAAATGTGTTGTAAGATGTATGCTCTATATGCGAAGTGGAAGAAATATACAGAGCTTAACAGTAGATAACAGTCACTGTAAGATACACATGACTACGTCCTATAGTTTTCCTTGTTGAAAAATTACGTTAAATGTAAAATAAACCAACCATATGTATACAAAGCCTGCACATGTATGCCATTTGTGAACATGGTGCCTAAATACAGCTCTTGTTCAACAGTTAATCATGAGCTTTAAGAGCTGCTTATGCTGTCAGTAAATCCTGATATGTATCACTTCTAGATGGGTTTTGTGATATGTCAGGACGCAAGGAGGTTCTAGTGGCCTGACTGGTAGTTTCTAGCATCATCAGCAACTTTTGGGATGTCTGCTGCCTGCAATTTTAATAAGACAGCCTCCACTAGTCCTACATAGCTTTGGTTTTAGTCTGTCACAGCATCCCACACCTCCCCACCCTCTGCCATAACAAGCTAGCCAAGGCGTAAAGAGAGGTTACCATCAGGGAGGAACGATTACATATCACATTACACACTTATGCTGTAATATGCGTCTCTTAATGTTTTCACAGGGGACAAGAGAAGGAGATATATCAAATGACGAAATACTCTCTCAGCATTCCCCTGGAGGGAACTAAGAGTTGTAATGTATGGGTGGGGGATATCTTTAAAAGCCACCTGACGACCCTTGGGACATTTTGATGCACGCTTAAAACCCTTGATCCCCAAGTACAAGATTTAAAATACACTAGCCGATATATTGCAAATGGCATATTTGAATTACTTTCTCTCTTTAACTGTCACAGAAAATGTGCAATCAATGGAAACGTGCAATTACAGGAGAAGAATCCGAAATGTTTTGCATTTAGAAACACAGTATCTTTTTACAGAAACGTATTTTTGTAGTATCACACAGTAAAAACTAGAAAACGTTAGTTCATTGGGGTTTTCTGTAGGACATCCTAACCTCACCCTTGATTTCATAGTCTAGGTTTAATGCAAACTGTAGAAGTACAAACCTGAACCCTCCTTATAGATCTAATCTGTTTGGTGCATTACAGGGGGTTAGGGTCAGCTAGGGTTCACAAAATGGGGGTCAGTTTAGATATGTTTAAAAAGGGTGGATGGGGAGGGTAGGATGTGGCCTGCTAGCCCCTGACCCTAGGTCAGAGTCTAGTGGATACAGGATGATACGTTGGACCCTTGCACCTGAGGCGCCAGTAGCCAGGACCAGGGTAAAGATTGCGGTCAGGATAAATCCAGAAAAATGGGTTTCGGAGCCTGTAAGAAAACTAGTGTCTACAATTATTTCGTTAATCAATATCATAGAAATATTTCATAGTAATGTATTTGTATATCCAAAGTTTAATAAGGAATTTTGAAGAAAAGTAGATTCACACAAAACCAGATGGGAGGATTTGTACACAAGTATCTTTTATTTTTCCATTGTATAGTAGAATAGTTTTTGGCTAAGTATAAACGTTTTGATAAGTTTAAATAGTCTTCCTCAGGCCAGATCATGAAATAAGGAATTATCATTGACTACTTTTATGACATCTCATGTTTGAATATTATTGAATTCAAACATTATCCTTAAATTGCTACCATGCATTTGCCCTTTCTGCCAAACACACTATACCCTTTCATTTAATCATTTGCCTTTGGCTGAAAGGAAAGTTGCTGTTTATGTTTACAACTTGTGCAGTGATCCATGTAAGTTATTCCATTAACAATTGTCATGTCCACTGGTTCGTTTGTCTGGTACACTGTGGAATGATCAATTAACCAATATCTATATCACAACTGCTTTCTCATCATATCCTGTGATGTGATCATATGCAATAGAAAGACATTTAAGTTACATCCTTTCTGATACACTTCTCTGGTTTCCAGTGGCCTGGCCAACAATGCCTGCACCAATCTTAGACCCTCACAATAGATGAGCTACTCCCTTGAGCCTCCTACATGTCATTTTAATGTTCCTTGTACACTTTCATATATACTCCCTGATAACATCTATGTAATCAAAGTGTCTTGGGAAAGTAATTACATTAGTGGCTTCTCTTTCTTTGTGCATTGTGTATGATTGCATCCTTTGTTACCCACAGGACACTGAACTAGGTCATAGATGATCAGTACAGAAAAAGTTCAGATGTTACCTTCACAGCAAATGGATAAAAAGCATATTACTTGTAGTTAACTCCCATCTATACACTTCGAACCAGCCTGTTCCAAATTTGAAGTGGTCATTGAAGTTGAGACGATTACTTTCTTACAGTAGCTGTACACTACTACTGGCCTCTGCTTGAAACTCCAACAGAGTGTTTCATACTCTCCCAAAGGGTCTGTATGATACATTATAGTTGCACCCCTTTGAATAGATGTAAGGGCTGTATGCATGTTACATAAAATGGAAATGCCACATTGAAGCAATACGCAGCCCTTACAGGGTTAATGGTGGTTTATGCTTCCTCTGAACTCCTGTTATATGTGTTTTGACATAGCTGTAACCATCGCCAACCAGTATACAACAGGTCTAGTACTCTAAAGACTGGGTCCCAAGGAACCGTAGTAGTCTCAACATTTCTTTATGACAGCCTTTGGTCGCTGCCGCTTAGAGTTTAAGACAAGATGAACTGACGTCATTAACCCCTGGTGGGCACTCAACAGAGCACCTTACTGATCATGTGAGGACCCACTCCATCACGATGTTACGACGTCTGGCTGTGCTAACCGGTGCTGTAGTTAAGTATAGGCTGCTTGTCCAGCAATGACTTTTGAATAACAGACAAAACAAGAAAGAGGACCATGACTACTGTGGTCGTTTATTTCAATGTGTTAACTTATATTTTCATGGAATTCGTAGAAGTTGCAAATCCATAAAATAGTTGTATGCTACCGTGTGGAATAACTACCCATTGAAATTGCCCATTTACAGTTTTCCATGAAAATATAATATCAGTGAATATACACACATTCACAGTAGCTAGTATATAAGGTATATTCCATGAAAATGTAGTTCAAATGTACAGACCACATTCTGTGTTATGGTGAACATTTGGTTATTACCCTGAGAATGCGACATGGTCATTAGTGCCTGTTCATACATTAGTTTATATTATCTCACCTAAAATGTGAAATAATCTTCAACCATGCATTTCTAAAACATATCTTGATTAGTGCATTGTGTTTCAAAAGAAATGTCAGAGGGAGGTCCAGCAAGTAACTGTTGGTTCTTTAAACAGCAATCAGTACAGAGGCATGTTACAGTTTAATTGTAATTGATAGTATTATGCAACATCTCCCGTGATACATGAATGCAGCCCTCACGAGTCTCCTGCATCATGACAACAAAGGGTAGAGCACATAAAACCGCTATGCAAACTTTAAAGCATTATGTATGACAGACAAAATATTGCAGAGCTCTAAAGAAAAGACACATGGTATTGAAACATAGATTGTTTAGTTTCTGGTTGCTCTTTATTACATAGTCATTGTAATCCTGACTGGGCGTCTTTGTTGCCTTGTGCTCAGTGAGGAGTGAAGGATGTGGGCGGGGGGCAGCTCACCAGACGGTGGGCACCAGGTCAATGTAGGAGCTGGAAGAGTAGCTCAGAGAACGCTTCAGTAGGCAGCTTCCACATGCATGACCATCCTGAGCTGGTAACCATCGATCTCCTTCTTACCCGGCTGACAAGAGTTTACTCAAACCATGAGATGAATCTTCTACAGTGTTTGCATAGTTTTCTTGCTCTTATTATGTCTGCCAGGGACTTTCAGCAAAAATGATTTTTGCACAAGGGCAGTTTTGAGATTCTGAGAAAGAGGTGGCTGGAATATAAGGATACTGATAAACAGATGGAGAACATGATAAAAACTGACAAATATTGGTCACATTCTGTATTACCCTAAGACACCCTTGACATCCCAGTAAACACGCTATGTAATTCCAATGTAGCTCAGAGATTTGTCTAGGTTTGGTCTCAACCAATGGTCTGATTTACGCTTTTTTGTAAGATTTGTGAATGTCAAAACATGAAGGTTTATTTACGTTCAACTGACGTAGATGTCTGATTTAGGTTTATCAACCTCATTCAGATGTAAATAGACATAACAAATCCATGTATATCTACGTTGAAAGTCACATTTCTTCAACCTCAACTATGTATTCAACTCCCCAGTATCACACTAGATGGCAGCACTATCAACTATGGAGAGAATCATGTTGCATTTGAGCAAATTCCATACATTCTATCAATATACTCTTAATGCTTATGAATTTAATGTTGTGTAAATCAGCTAGTCACCATTGACTATTCAGTCATAAAGGTGAGGAGATAAAACAATGGACGGTTATATCTATATTCAAGGATTTTGTTGATTTAACACCACATGGGTGGTACTGAAAGAAATACAAAGCCTCACTGAAGCCAAAACTAAGGTTACTTTCTGACAAAGAGATACTAGGCTGGTGTAACATATATTGAGATTTTCAATTATAGTATTTCTGAATGAATCAGATCTGTGAATGTAAATGATATATATATCTATGCTGGAATCCCGCTTATACTTGTATGTCAAGTCAGTGTTATTTTACAATAATATCATATTTACGTTCAAATGAGGTTGAAAAATGTAAATCTGATATCAACGTCTGTTGAACGTAAATAAACCTTCATGTTTTGTAAAGCGGTAAATTTGTAAAAAAAAAAGCCTTTCTATGACGGATGCGGGCAATCTATCTGTCTCCAACTCGGCTGGACACTTTCACCTACAGTTAAAGGTCGGGATGACAAAGAGAAGGTCATTATTTTTGTTGCTCAAGCTGACAGCATGGCAGCTATGATGTGTCCTGGTATAACTGGGTGATGTATACATCCTCCTGACTCATCCCTCTCATTTCCACACTGCTTGGAATCTCCCAGATCCCAAAATCGCCAAGAAACCTCCCTAATCTCCTCTAGTCCCCTCCCTGTGCTGTGTTCCTGCATACCAGTGCCAGCCACAGGTGGGTTCCCCCTCTCCGGGACACTGGCTGTTTGATTCACACTGCACACAGGACATCAAAGTGGGGGAGGAACAGCGTCTCAATCCCTCCACTCAGCCATTCCTCAAATAGTTGAACAAGCAATACACCCAGGCAGACACAGAGAAACAGATAGAGAACACCAAGACAGGGGGGAGGCATGGTCAGGACATCCAGGTGGACGAGATAAACAGATGATGTATGCTGTAGCTCCTCCTACACACACGGGGCTCACCCCTGACCTACCCTTAACAGACAGAGTCCAAGGTGTATAGACATTACAGATTGAAGAGGTTACCAAATTTACAGGTGCATGCAGTTTCATGAGGAAATCTGATCCTTGTGTGACCCTCGTAAATAGCAAAGGCAACATAGGCTCATTAAAGCAAGGCCATTCTTGATGCAGTTGGCAGGTGCTCAAAGAACAGTTAACCATACAAGGAGCCTGTGTAAGGCTAATGGGGAAATATAGTTTTGTGTTCAGGACTGCCAGAATATGTGAGATATTAGATCCATTAACATTTGATGTCTCTACTTAACAGTATCATATTCACTGTGTAAGTAATAAACACATGACAAGCACCTGCATAGATAGATCTGATGGGCATGTAGGACCATGCCGCCAATCAAATACTACAGAACCAGAAATATTCTGCTGTGTTATAATAATGAGGGATGAGAATCCTTTACTGGGTAATTAATCTGAGTAAGAGAAATTTAGAGGGACTGGCAAAGACCTCATATTATATCAGCAAAGTTTACAGTATTAGTAGTGTGTTAGATATTATACCACAGCGGGCACGGAGAACAAAGCATTTCACACCTCTTGTATACTGTGTACAGCCTGTTATTACAGCTAGTGGTATAAAGTAGTTATAGGCCTAGTACCAATCTGTAGGGGTATAAGGCTCCTTCACTGTATTTCGCGTACAGATTGGTACACGTCCTATAACTACTGCATAGAGCTGGCGGAAAGGGCATTTTAAACTATGTTGGAAAAGCTTTGATGTATTTACGTCACACTAGACCGGGTGAATGCTTTGAATGGAACTTCAGAGAGATCATATAGTGATAATTAAATAGGCATTATGAGATTATGACCTATTTGGGCTCTCTGGGACCTGTTAATTGGCAGCATTCTTTAAGAGACTTTGGTTCTCATACTTAAACATTTAATTCAATTTAGACGAGACACTATTTAAGACATGTTTTAGCTTTATTATGTATGATTGCAAGGCAAGATATAATGAATCGAATTATGGGCATTGTGGACTTATGAAATGTCAATCTCAAGGTCATGAGCAAATACTCACCATAGTCCACAATGTCAATTTAATAAGCTACATTTTTTATGGCTTCCCAAAGTAGTACATACTTACCTTCAATGTAGTAGTAGCAGTTAACGCTGTCAGACATCATAATGGAGCGGGTCCTTCAGTGACGAGCCACATCCTCTGCCACCTGCCCACCAGGGGTTAATGACGTCAGTTCATCACGGTGTCAAAAAGGTCGCCTTAGCAGACATAAGCAGAAAGGGACTGGGGTTTTTCTCTGTGCAATGTCAAAACACAGATAACACTGTTCTATGACAAAAGACAACCGGGGGCAGACCTGCCTAACTAGACTAATTAGAGGCCACTGAACCCAAAAATGATGATTAAAAGTGCACCATAAGTCTCAGTTTCAAGATTTTTCAACTATAATTATTTGGCGCTCTTATACAAGATATATGACCAACATGTAGCAGGGACAACAGCCATGAAAAAGTTACAATTTTGTCACCCTGGCAGAGATAACACAACCCTGAATCCCATTCAAAGATAAGAAATCATTAAAAAAACTGAATTTTACACTATTATGGCGCTAAATTTGTGGTATCTTAGCTATATTTATTGAAAAAACGCCATATTAAATAGCTATAGATATATCTAGAAAGGAAAATAACATTTCTTAAAATCACTAAGACCAAATTTGTAACCCATTCTAACAAAATGAACATTCAGGTGTGTTTTTTAGAACTGTTTTTAGCCACTGCAGGGCACCAGAACAGCAGAAGAGCCCAGAAATGTAATGTTGTATGCAGAATCTTTGGTGTTCCATGTTTGTAGAATACCATATGTGACCCATTTTTAACGAAATGGGTTGGAAGTCGCACATCAAAAATGTTATGATATTGCCATATTCATGAACAGCTCATCAAGAGCTTTCATTTGGTATGTGACATGTAATACATTGGCCAGTTTTGACCCTCTGGCGATATTTTTGTTATTTTTTTGCTGAATTAAATGAAATGATCCTGATAGGGAATACAATAGGAAGGCAAAATGGCCATTATTAAGCACTAGTTATATGTTGCAATGTGATATTTCACACTTAAACATTCATCAAAAGTACTTAATTTTGCAATAAATTAGTAACATATCAAACTGGTAACTGGATTAAAATAGGCTTCAGCTAAACTAAGGCATTTTTCTACTTTTAGATTAGATAGTGTATATAAATAAACTAGCCGGTGATACAAAAAGAGACCATGTAAATATATTAAAACTGACTTACCACAAAATGTTAAGTGCTATTTTCGAATTTCCCAGGTCAAAATACATAAGAATAAATGTGTCTGGTCCCGTTTTATTTTTCAACTCTTGAAATTTGTAGAACAGTGTAACAAACAGAAACAGGTAATATACTGTACTGAACTCGCTACAATCAAGAATTTTTTTCTTGGCGGTGAAGAGTTTTGCCCATGCAGCAACATAGTTTGCAGCATTTTCGAGCCTTTGGGAGATGGCTAGTGAGAATTGATACCTTCTTATCCTTTCCTAGCACCCTCTGAAAGAATTAAGATGTTAAACGGTAATCTACAGGAATGCATCTTAACAGCACAACTCTGTAATGTGATATTGAATAGCCCCGCCCTCAGGCTTACCCTCTTTAAGTCTTGACAATCCTGTAATGGAGGATGGTTGTTAATGGCTTGGTCGGAAGGGGGATGAGGGGATAGGTAAGTAAATCCTCCCACAGGAGAGGGTGGGGAGGTGAGGAAGGCCGTGACGGGCTAAAACCAAAGCCATGTAGGGCCATGGGAGGCTGTTTTATCAGGCAGCAAACATCGCCAAAGGTTGCTGATGATGTCTCTACTATTGCCTCTATCCTAACCGACACATCATCCATCTAGACGTGATACATAGGCCAGCAATGTGCTTCAATGATGACAAAGGCCATTGCACTACACAGCTTTAAATTTGCCCAGCATGCATACCATAGTTTTCTCTCACATTTCTCCAAACTTCACAAGTAAAGCATGAAATGTTGTGCATAATATTGCATATAGAATGTTCATGTGTGAATAATGAGATATAGCATCATGATTTGTGTCTAATTACCTCTTTTAAAAAAAGGATGTTAAGTCATAACTGCTAATTATTTCCACTTGAAAATCAATGATCTTGATTAATTTTCTATAGTCATTTAAGGCAATAGACATTTGAAAGTACTTAACTTCTTGAACATGAACAAACATGAATTTGAATGGTCACTGCGGGTGTTATCTTCTTTGGAGTTAGGCAACCTGCCCAATGTGGTCACTGATTAGGGTGTTGCATGACACCAGCAATTTATGGCCTCCACCTTGGTATCATTGTCAGTACTGGTCATCAGCAATTGGGAATCAGTCCATAACCAAAGGTCTTCAGGGAGAACAAAAACCTTCCAGCAGAGGTTGTGGACAGAAAGATTAGTTTCGAACAATCAGTTTACACAGAACTCACAATACTTATTACTTTTATCATCAACAGCAAAGTAGTAATTTTGTTTCACCTCATTTTCAGGTTGAATTTTCAAGC
This sequence comes from Harmothoe impar, assembly GCA_947462335.1. Lineage (NCBI taxonomy): Eukaryota > Metazoa > Annelida > Polychaeta > Phyllodocida > Polynoidae > Harmothoe > Harmothoe impar. The sequence continues at coordinate 92,401,067 of OX381705.1, forward strand.
TGATTAAATCCAAATGTCATGGGAACTTCATTTGACATCAATGTGTTTCTCTCTGTATTGTTAAACTAACACAGGTTGTGGACGAGAAGATTAGTTTTTAACAATCTGTTTACTCAGCACTCACAGCATCATGTTATACCTGTGGGTCTTGGCTAAAAAAACAATGAATTGGTCCAGAAGATCCCCTGAATTATTATATTTTTCCTGCTGGAACATATGTTATATCATATACATCATGAAATTATCAGCTTTGCAACTTGTTTTTTCAGAAGAGACAGCTGGTGTATAGGTAAGACAAAGCTGCATTATAATAATATAGCAGGAAATTGAGGAGGCAAGTAGGCAGACGCCACCCTGGGAGGACCTCCTACCAAATATAACACTGACAGCAAACAGGCCCGTTTTTGTGCATAGTTACTAAAGGCTAGGTCTAAGTAGGGAAGGCATCTCTCTGAGTCCCCATTAAATAGCTAAAGAAGTACAGTAACACATCGTTTCAATAACAGCAGCTGGACAAGTGTTAACAAACTAACAGATCAATTCAAAGCAGCAGTAAAAAGAGATATTAATTGTCAGAATAATCCAGATGCATGAATTGCTATGACTCACATATTACATGCCTTCTCAGGGTACTAAGATATTATCATAAAGTCACCCATATAAAGTGTGTGTCTTATCATCTGTGCTTTGTACTTACATGTAAGCATGTCTATATGTCTGTAAATCATGTTATGTTAAGTATTATATTGTATGAAATACGAGATGGATATTAATTATCATCCTTCAGATCTATACCGGTCTGATCGTTAAGTACATTAATGTCATGGCACATTTGGGTTCTAATCACTCATACTTGTAGCAGCACATCTGTGGGACGTGTCACCTGATCAATCACAATTTGATTTATAAATTTAAGCCACGCTACCAAAGATTAATGGCTTGGTGTCATTATGAGTCCCCTGTAGGAGTACTATAGTCAGTAGACTGTATTAAACATCAAGCGTTTGTAGGGTGTGTTCTCTCTGCCTTCTATCATACAAATTCCAGTTCTAAACAGTCTTCAGTAATGACACATTGTGCTAGAACTTATCGATGAGACAACATTTCAGTTCCTTCCTTCAATTTAAGACCATTAGATTTGCTAACCTGTCGTAACCCTTTGACTGACACCACCAGTCCAGGAACAAAGAGATACTAACTGACCAGATCATTTCACTTATTGGGTCATTGATCCTGAATACATCAATCAGAACCTTTGTCATTTCTATTGAACCTAGTCACTAATGGCGATTGATCACCCCACTTCCCCTCCATACCCTTCCTCATTGTGTGTGATTTACCAATGCCAAGATTAGGGAAAAGCGCTGTCATGAGGCATGTCATCACCTCCTGTCGTGTGAAACCTAATTACATAGGGCCTCTTCAATTGAGAGTTAAATGTGTAGGCTGCCTTCTGTGGCAGAGGGAGGCGGGTGCAAGATGCCAGTTCTCTAAGATTGGCCAGTATAGATTTGCCTGCCAACTGTCATGCATGTGATTTGCCCTAATGGCTGATGGTAGGTCTGGGAGTGGTTTCAGATGTGTGGGACAGTGTACTGACATCTACAACCATCTGAGGCAGGGGTAGGATCCTGTGTGGTCTGGGTTGGACCTGGAGGTTTGCAGAGGGGTTAATCATGAACCACAAGTTAAAATACCATACCTATATTATGTCTTACACAACTTTATGAACTCCAGTTCACTAATTAACCTAACCCTTTTAATACAGATTGATTCTTCTCCTTGTATAATGAGTGCCTGGAACGATTTTGGAATATGTACAGACTGATATATGGCAGCCCACATATGAGGGGCCATTTTTGTATAGAAAGGTAGCTACTATAATATTTGAGAAGGGTGTTTGTGCTAGTATTTATATCTTACAGCTATTATAGTTTGTTGTACTTTCAACTGTCACAGAACGCACCTATACATAATACAACTTTTGGTGGTATTGCAAATTGAATAATATTCAATCATGTTTAAATTTTCCAGAATAGAACTGTCCACAGTTTCCAACATATTTGTGCCTTCAAGGGAAGGCCGAGTGAGGCTCAATCCTTGTCTATCCCCCTGTAAAAGCATTGAGATGTTAAAGGGTAATCTATAGAAATACATCTTGCAAGCACAATGTGTAATGTGATATTGAATATTCCCTCCCTCAGCTTTACCCCTCTTTAAGCCTTCACTATCTTGTAATGGTGGATGCCTGTTGATGGCATACTTGGAACGGAGATGAGGGAATGGGTAGGTAAATCCTCTTACAGAAGAGGGTGGGGAGGTGGGGGAGGCTGCGATAGGCTAAAACCAAAGCCATGTAGAGCCATGGAAGGCTGTCTTTTAAGGCAGCAAACATCCCAAAGGTTGCTGGCATGGCTAGAAACTGGCATCAATCTCCATCATTGCCACCTATACATAGGCCAGCAAAGTCCTTTAATGATAACACTGGCCATTACACTAAACACTCTTAAATATCCAAGCCATGCATATCATAATTTTCCTTCACATTTCATCAAGTTCACAAGTGAAGCACAAAATATTATGGTTTTTATGATTGGCAAGATATAGCATTATGATTAAATTTTGTCTTTAATCAGTTCATTCAAAACTGAAAATAAATCATATCTGCTAGTTATATACATTTGAATATCCATATGAACTAGAATAGTCATTGAAATAAACTTTGAGAAGGATTAGCACTTGGCTTAAACCAGTCAGCATTGATGAGAACTTAACTTCATGAACATGGAATACATGGTTATTGGATGGTGTATCTCACCCAGGGTGTTATCTTCTCTTGACTTTGACAGGCTGCCCAATGTGGTCATTGATTTGGTTTTTGCATGACACCAGCAATTACTGGCTACCCTCCTGGTACCATGGTCCACCACTGATGTCAGCATTGGTTATCAGCAATTGAAAATCAGTCCATTCCCAAGGCCTCCTGGGAAGACAAAAATGCTTTCTAGAAGATGCTGCAAAGAAAGATTAGTTTGGAACAATACACTTACACAAAACCCTGTCAGTGGGACTCATTTGGAAATAGCGGGTTCTATCTGCATGGTGCACACAGGAAGATGATATCAATGTATTGTTAATGTAGGCTAGGTCCAAGTAGGGAACGCTTCCCTCGGAACTGACAGTGAATAGCAACACTTCAAGAAAATAACATTAACATATTGTTTCTCGGACAACAGCAAGACTATAAAAAACAGTCATAAAAAATGACAGATCAATTCATAGTAGCAATTATCTTCTGTGCAATGTATATATGTGTAAGTGTATGCTTATGGGTTTCTAAAGTTAGTATTATACTGCATGAAATAATATTTCATATTATGAGATAGATATAGATCATGAATCCTGCTTCGGATCTATCCTGGAGTGACTAATCAGTACTATAATACTAGGGTACTTTTGGGTTCTCGTCACTGGAACTTATAGCAGCCTGTCTTGGGGACTTGCCACCTGATTAATCACAATATGACTTATAAAGTTAGGCTGTCCTATCCAAGATTAACGAGTTTGTCTCATTCTGACACATCTGTAGGAGTAATGTAGTCAGTAGACTTGACTGAGCATTCATCGTTTATGGGGTGCTCTCAATGCCTTATATCAGGAGCAAAGGGGTACTAACTGACCAGATCATTTTATTTATTGGCTTATTGATCCTAAGTACGTCAATCAGAACCTTTCCTCTTTTTCATTGAACCTAGATACTAATGGTGATTGATCACCATACTCCCCCCTCTCAACCTCCCCTCCTCATTGTGTGTGATTAATCAGTGCCCAGATTAGGGAGAAGCACCAGCATGAGGCATCTTATCACCTCCTGCCGTGTGAACCGTCAATAGGGTGATCTTCTTTAAAGAAAGACTGTGTGAAACGTAAATCGAAGGTTTCAGTTGAATTAGAGATGTCATTGATTCGCACTGTAATTGTGCAGGCTGCAATAGTGGCAGGGAGAGGTGTGGGAAAGATGTTGGGTGCCTAATATTAGGCAGTATTGATTTGCCTGCCAACTCTCACACATTGCATGGGATTCACCCTGATGGTTAGTGGCAGGTCTGAATTTGGTGTCAGATGTGTGAGGACAGTTAACTGTCATCTGTGACAGTGTGAGATAGAGGTAGGATCCTGTGTCGGCCGGGTGAGAAAGTAGAGGGTGCAGTAGGTACTTGCAGTTGTATACTTCACATTATTTAATATGGTGACATTCTCTATCATTAGACATGCATCATATAAGTTCATGTTTATATGGATCAGGTAAATATGGTGTGGCTATGTCTTTCAAATCTTTCCTTCCACACTTAGAGGTGCAGATGACTAAAAGAATATCATTATTCTGTGGCTTTGACTAAAGCCATGACACCTGTGATGTATCTTGGTAGAACTTGGTGACATCTACTTCCCCTAACCTACCCCCCCCCATTCCCGCATCATTTGGAATCTCCCCAGAAGCCTCTCTAATCTCTGCTGGTCCCCTCCCTGTGCTGCTTCTGTCAATGCCAGAGCCTGACAGCCAGTGGTGGGTAGTAGTCCCCCTGCAATATGCCGCTGTTTAAATAAGGTGTGTTTGATCAGGCAGAATGCAGGCCTTAGAACTAATATCCCAATAACCTGGATACGGGACATCAAAGTGGTGGAGGAACTCTGTCTCCATCCCTCCAATCAGTTTTTCATTAAGTAGCGAAACATGCAGGATGTGCAGCCTTTTCACATCGCCAGGCAGGGAAACAGACAGAGAACAGTATAGGACAGTGGGGTTAGGACACGCACAGCACATCCAAGTGAAAGAGATAATTAGACAAAGGGACATTTCCATGCAGACAGACAGCAGGTCTGTTAAATGAGAAAACGCATGCCAACGACCAGTCTAATGATGCTGGAGCTCTGTGGGAGTCTCACACCGGCCCTATAGGTTTACAGGCACAGTACATACGATGCAGAGTCAATGATTATATGCATTGAAGATATAAAGCTTAAAGGTAGCACAATTTTAAATTCCACACACTTTCCTTTCATCGAGAGATTTTGGGCAGAATGATACAAATAAGAAACATTTCAAGTAGGTAGGAGGGATGGTATAGCCTTGGTCAACATACTGATTCAGTTTTCAAGAAATTGAATTTTGAGTCCCAATTATTAGATATACTAGCTTTAACCAATAAAGTGTCTTCTCTATAAACTGCAGTCCTTTCATCACCAATCAGAGCAGATTACTTGTATAAATCACAGACTACAGAAGAAGGGGATTCGTCTCTTAAGGATCACAGGGTAATCTGATCCTCTTGTGAATCTCATAAATAGCAAAGGCAATATAGATTCATTAAGGCAAGCCCTGCTTAATGCAGTTGGCAGGTGTTCAGAGAGGTCCATACAATGGGGCTGCGTAAGACTAATGGGGAAATGTGATTCTGCAGTGGAGACTTTGAATATATGAGACACTAGATCCATTAACTTGTAATCTGGATAGATAATGCTGACCGATTCAATGTGCTTAGACATGATAGGCAGCTGCATCTTATGGGGCATATAGAACCATACCACAAATACAACACGACTAGAGTGTTCTTCTAAGAATATCCTACTGGGTTATTGTTATGGTGGATCGGAATTTTATACTGGGGAATTAATCAGGGCAATAGACATACAACATAGAGAATACCTTATGAATAAGCAAACATTACAGGATTAGTTAAATCGGTAGATGCTAGAGGCATTGGAAAGGGAGTTTTAATATGTACTAGAAGAGCTTTGAATCATTTTAAACTAGAAAAGGGAATGCTTCAAATGGTACTTCCGAACATTTACAAACACTAGTTCATCATATAGAAGCTATGTCCATAATTCATCCACAGACAAGTGGCACATAGTTACCTATAGACCAATGCGTCAAGAAAGGGTCACTTTTTAAAAATAAAGTTGTGTTTATGTTGATTTCAGCAAAACCAGGTAAGATTGCCTGTAATACCTGCAAACATCTCATATCACGAGATTCACACAACAATTATCTTTCAAATAGTATATGTCAGTAGCAGGATTTTGAGGTAATATTCAAGTATTAGTTAGTCACGCATCAGAACTGTTTGAAAACATTATCAGTAACTTTTCTGAAGTCACCCTGCTCGCTGCATAGGTTAGAGTTAGAGCTGTCAGATATCCTGACGTCATGATGGAGTGACTCCTTATAAATGTGACCAGTCACACACTCTGTCACGCTCCCACCAGGGGTTAATGACATCCATTGGCGGATCCAGGTGGGAGCCCGCCGGGCCTTGCCCCCCCCCCCCCCCCCAAAAAAAAAAAAGGGAAAAAAAGGGGGGGAAATAGGAAGAAGAGAAAAGAAAAGAGAAGAAAAGCGGGGAAAGGGAGAGAGATGGAGACAATATTATATAACATGACCTGGAGGGTGGGGGGAAGGGGGCTGAGTCATAAAATATTGTATCCTAAAGTGCATGAAAATGCATCAGTTCACATCCAGGCCATCAAAATTGTCTGGGGGGCATGCCTCCAAAGCCCCCTAATATGGCTGCTGTGCTTCGCGCGTGGGAAACAGACAGTCACTCCAGGTTGGCCAGTAAAGAGCAATGGTGGCAATGTAAACAACACACCCGTAAATTTACAATCAAAACTCACCGATTAAACATCAATTTTATGAAGCCAGATGCCATTGAACTACACTGAAGTCAAGTTTCCGTCTCAAGGTATGTGTCCGGCTCCAGGTGCATCTACCCTAAAGCCTATAAAGGGTTTCAGGTGGAGGCAAGCAGGAGCATGTGGGGACTGCAAAAAACATTGTCTGAACCGCTTTAGGTTTAGGGAATAGACATCAAGCAATGAATAGAATTTGGAACAGCCTACCTAGAACATGATACTGGTGGTTATGAGAACGATCCGTCTTACAGGGCTCTGTTTTTATGCATTGGTAATATATGTTACGTCTGGATAGAGTGTAGTCTTCTTCTCTCCTCTCAGGGGATAGCGATACTTCATCACAAATATATATTAACACATTTTGTTCTGAACAACAATAGAACAATAAGTACAATCATTAAAGCTGACAAATGAAATCTTAGAAGCAGTAAACCATATATCGATTCTCATAGTTGTGTTACTGTATGATTCTCGTAGCATCGAATAAAAAGCTAATGAGAAAAGATCAGGTTACTCTGAATTTATTGAAATTGAGTCACAAGGTGGATATCAACTTTGTTCCGATCTATATTGAACTGATTGATGGACTTATACTGTTGACGTGGCTGTTATCTGCTGTTAAGATTGACAACCTTACCAATATGATAACAACACTTCAGGACAAATACATCAAGACATCTTTTGTAGAAAGCAGAAAGGCTATAAAAATTGTTACTAAGACTAACAGATCAATTTATAGCGGCAGGAAAATTAGATATTGATTGTCATAATGTCCCGACTGTATGAATTGTGCAGACTTACATTGCATTGAATTACTATAAATAATAAAGTTGTATAACGATAAAATCACTTACATATATAATGTATAATATAATGTACAACATATATAATGTATAATATAATCAGTTCAAGAACGTGTCTGCATGAGTTTCCTTCAGATCTATACTGGACTGATTATTTAGTGCCTTATTGCCTGAGTTCTAATCACTGGTTATCATAGCAAAATGGACTTGTCACCTGACACAAAGCAAGAAGTGATCCATCACAATATCAATTATGAATTTAAGCCTTTTTAACCAAGTTGAATGAGTTTGTCTCATTGTGAGCCCCTTGTAATCGTATAATGGATTGAGCATTGAGCATTTAGGACATGGTAGACCTCTCTCACTGCCTCCTAGCATACACATCCCTCTCCCAAAAGCCTCTATGTGTTACTAACATCTTTGACTTTACTATAATTGAAATTTATGGCAACGTAAACTGACATTTTCTTTAAGAAAATCAATTACTAAATCAGTAGATCCAGGTAGACATAATAGACTGGTATAAGCTAAGCTAAGGTAGGTGTTTTCCATGTAGCTTAATTTGTATAATCAATTATGAGCCACCACTTTAACAAGCCGCCACATTGACAAGCCGCCACCTTGAAAATTCTATAAGCCCCACAGGGGCTCTCAATACTTTTGATTTAGTTCTATAGTATACATAAACCCCTAAACCACCCTCACCCTATAAATGCACGTTGGGTATCAAATTAAAGCTGAGTCTGACTCATGTATAAGCGCCAGCTTGTATGTGAAAATTTACGGTATAAGGAATGAACACTATATATACCAAACTTCTATTGATGTGTACTAATGAAATAATTAGTCATTGAAAAGACTTCAAATCTCAATGACTTCAATTGATGACCATTTAATTTGCTGACCTGTATTGGCACATTGACTGCCATCAAAATAACATTGAAAACCCTCTTCAACCTGGTTGATGCTTTCACTTATTAGTGCATTGACCCTAAATATGTCAATCAGAATAAACTGTTTTTATTGAACCAAGTCATTCGTGTCAATTGATTTTCCCTTCCCCCTTCCTACCCTCCCTCACTGCCTGTGATCAATCAATGTCCAGATTAGGGAGATGCACCAGCATGAGGCATGTTATCAACTCCTGCCGTGTGAAACTTTAATAGGAGGCTCCTGTTGAAAGAGGAGACCTATTTCATTGAGAATGAGCCATGCAGGCTGCTATAGTGGGAGAGGGAGACAGGGGCAAAACGCGGATTGTCTAAATTTAGGCACCATAGACCTACCCTCACACATTGCATGGGATCCACCTTGGTGGCTGTTGACAAGTCGGGGAGTGGTCTCAGATGTGTTGGTGACATTGTAGGCTCCTCTGAGAGAGGGGTTAGGGTCCTAGATTGACTGCCAGGACACTACCAGAACATAAATCACCATCATTAGAGGATGATCAGGTTGTTGAGTGAATGTGAGTTAAAACAAACATGCATGTGCAATCTGTAAAGACCCTGTTCTGGTTCAGACTACTAGCTCAAGGCATATTATATGCATATATCGCAAATCTTTTGTCCTGAGCATATTAAAACAAAAACGATTAAGTGCATCTTAAGCATGTGTGCAGTGTGTACATAATGATAAAATCCAATAGATTTCCAAGAGACTCGGAAACGTTCCTAAAAATTTTTTCAGATTTTACATTGCTTTTCTTGCTTTAGTACTAGGGATTAACAGAATAAAGCTGATTACCAGGCAAGGAAAAAACAGCTAGTTGATTAACCTTGTGTTAGTATCAAAGGCTGAATGAGGAAGAGAGGATGGTTGTCCAACCATGGACTATCTTTCTTAACAATACTCCTTCTAAGCTCACTATCTAACAAATGCCTCCCAGTCTCCTAAGTGTAATTGCTCCTGAACCTCTGAAGTGAAGGTCAATGAAAGCAGATGCTTGCGTTGGATTAGCAATTCAAAGCAGGTTGGAAAGGTTAAATAACTGTTCTGAGTCTCTTGAAGCTGCTATCCCTGTATTTTGGATGACGTCAGTTTTCTTTGTTATTTCTTCAATAAGACATCTTTTGCAGAATCTAGCAGCCTCTTCCAGTGCTATGCAATGGAATAAGGGAAAAAAGGGAAAAAAACAAACGAGAACAGGGCACATCACAACAGTAGAGTCTAGCCATAAGGACGAAATTGTGACAATCTATTATTCATTGGGACATAATTACCAGATAGAAAGATATCTATATATGCTTAAGGGAAAGGTATTACCTTCTGGTCTATATCACGTGCTACTGAGTGCTTTTTGTAAATGCAGTATCAACATCAGTTCTGCTCTTTCCCGACTGTTTCCATGACAGAACAGATTCCCAAATGTAGAACTTTGTTTTGTGATGCTCAGCTGAATACTTTCCTCTGTCAGAGGTTGGGATGAAATAGATAGAGGTTCACGATGATCTGTCTGAATGACAGGTTTCTCCACCAGTGGTACCTTGGATCATATCACACAAGGCAGAGCCGAGTGTGATATGATCCAAGGTACCACAAGTGGAGAAACCGGGTATTCAGACTGATTAGAGTGGACCTCTGTGTTCATGTCATTGATTATTGATAAATTCTATTCGAAAATGACAGTTAAGAATTGGTTTCATAGATATTTTAGTGACGTCATCATGGAGAAACACCCCATGGAAAATGACTCTCCTAGTACTTAAGAATCGTAACTTTGTTTCTCTACATGAAATATAGGGGCTTCATTATCCTGTGGCTTAGGCTGACAGCATGACACCTGTCTCATAATTATCCAGTATAGCTGGGTGACATCTGCATCCTCCCATACCATCCGCCTCATTCCCAGTATTTGGAAACTTACCCGTCATCCCAAAATCACCTAGGAGCCTTCCCAATGTCTACTGGTCTATCTCTATGTTTGATCAGACGGAACACAGACCTTGATAACCATGTATCAATAATCTGGACACAGAACATCAAAGTGGGGAGGAACAACTGTCTCCGTCCTTCCACACAGGCATTCGTCAGATAGCGGAACAAGCGGTGCGTTGTCACATTGGCTAACAGGAGACAGATATAGACAGGGAAACAGAGAACGGCAGGACGGAGTAGGATGGCCAAAGTAAGCTTATCCAGGTGTATGAGATGAAGAGACAATTACTTATAACGATAAAACGGGTGGGAACTTGTTCCTGTGATCAACATACATGTGCAGGCAGACACAGGCAATCTCGCGAGAAGTTGGCTCTGTCCATGGAATGCAGCTTGTTCCTGGCAACTATGGTGTGTGAGACTTTGGTACTCAGCTAAATCTCGCGGGATATTCTGAGAACAGAACTAACATGGTCGCGCATACGGAGCCACCAGAATTATAGTTATACACTACATATCACTTTGGTGATGGATGCTTTGGCTCCGCCAGACGGACAGGGATTCAGACCAGCACTATTTCTATCTACAGACACACAGCAGACATTCCTGGGTAAAATGTATATGGCAATTAACGATTGAATAAGTTGGTGTATTCTCTATAGACCGCACAACTTCAGTTACCCAATGCCCTGGTGTATGGATCTATTTGACAAGACACCTGGAAACACAAATAAAGCCCAGGCTACAAAATTACTCTCTTAAGGCTCTTAAGGAAATCTAATCCGTTTTTAAATCTCATAATTGCAAAGGCAGCATATATTCATTAAAGTGAGGCCATCCTTGATGCAGGTGGCGGGTGCTCAAAGAAGATTAACCATGCCGGGAGACTTCTCAGACAATATACTTCTGTGATCAGGATATGTGAGACACTAGACCTATTAACCCATTATGGCCCTTCGCTTTAATGATGTTTTAATGCACTCCTGGCAAATCTACTTTCCAGGGAAACATTTGTGCATCATGGCTCATACTATGGGGATATCTGTGCGGTGGGATAGACGGAAGGGCGATAAGGGGACGGGTAGATAAATAATTAAGCTTGAATCCAAAATAGTAAAATATAAACACAAAGGAACACTGGTTTGAGTCTGTTGGGTGGGTTATGTCACTTGTTGAAGGTCGGGCCGTATTTCATGAGGCCGTAGCCGCCTTCAGCTTGTGAAATAACCCACTCAACAGACTAAAACTTGTGAACCTTTTTCTATGTGTTATATCAAATTTGACTAATGTGAGCTTCTCTAAACAGGTTTAATGTCTTCAAATGCAAGTAAATCAATAGCATTTCACCTAAGATGAGGATGAGACATCAGTAGTACAACTTGGCCTCTTACTGGGCAAAATGTAATTGTTGGTGTTGTATATGGAAGACAGCAGGGGAGATTGGGGAGGTAGGATTGAGAGCTACATACATGTTTAACGGTGCCACAAGTAAGCCGAAGCCACCCTGGGAGAACAGCCTACCGAGCACAATACAAGAGTGATCCCTCCGCCTGGGCTCTGCCTTTATAAATTGTTAATTTAGGCTAGGTCTAAATAGGGAAGGCTTCCCTCGCAACTCCGAGTGGATAGCCACACTTGTGGACAATGATACCAGCACATTGTATTACACACGGCAATAGAACAATAAATTGGTCCAACTGTATGCCATGTCAAATAGCATAGAATAAAAGAATAGCAATGAATGATCGGGTTACTGATATATTATTACAATGACAAAGAAACACAGATGTATAAAATGTAAGTTTTATAGCCGAATCGACACTCACAGTGTTGATACATTCAAGAATATGTTTGAATGTTTGTTAATAGAATTATTCTGTATAAAACATTAGGCTGAGAGAGGGTGTGAACTTTGGATCGATTGATACCCATTGGAACATGAGCTGGATATCAACTGCCTTCATATCTTTACTGGACTGACTGTTGAATATAATGCAATGGCTCTTCTTGGTTCCAGCCACTGGTTATTATAAAGCAGCATGTCTCTGGGACCTGTCAGCGGACACAAACAAAAAGTGCCCAATCCCAATATGACATGGATGTAAGGTGTGCTATCAAAGAGTAATGAAATTATGAACCATATGAAATGTTAACTGAGCGTTACTTTCGTGACCTTTAAGCAAAGTGATAACTAAATCAAGTGATCCAAGCAGGGATAGGAAAATTGTCAAAAGAAGAAATTAGGGTCAGCCCTGTTTAGGTAGGTCGGGTTACCTAAACTGGTGTTAGTTAGGGGTCCTCATATATGTAAGGAGTATGTCAAACGACATTTTCTAATGAGAAATAATGAAACAATCAGCTACATCTAATTGGTCGGGGGACATCTTTCTCAGCCTCTGTTTTCAATGATGACCATTAAATTGGCTGAAATCAACCTTATAACTGCAACTAACGGTGCAGGAGCATGAAAATAATTCTTTAATTCAGCTGACGGTCTCCCCCAGAGACTTCCTTAACCCTTAGTTGTTGCTAAAAGATTACCTTTGTCGTTATTATGCACCAATGCAGCTCTGGCGAGTAACTCACTGGTTTTTTACATAGGTTTATCATACCGACCCAACAGGAGTGTCTCAATCCCGTACGCTTGGCATGATGCTTGAATGCAACACAAGTTACTCGCCACGGCTGCATTTATGCATCATGACGAGCAAGGCTATGATGCATTAAGGCATCATGCTGTCCTTAAACGGTCAGTCTCCTCTGCCCCTGCATACAAGTGTTTCTGACAGCCAGTGCTGGTGGTGATGCCCCTTTCCTGGCTGTTTGAATCAGCAGTGCTTAATCAGGCGGAACCCAGGCCTAGATAACCATACATCAATAACCCAGACACAGGACATCAAAGTGGGGGAGGAACAGCTTCTCCACCCCTGCACAGAGCCATTCATCAAATGGAGGAACAAGGGGCAGCTGCCACCTGAACCCTTTAAGGAGAGTATGATGCCTTAATGTATCTGCATTGGTACATCATAACGACAATTGTCATCTTTTAGCAACATCGGTCCTTAAAGGGTCAAAGCAGTGGCTGAAGGCAGAGAGGGACAAGACAGAGCGGGTAGGGGCACCGGGAGCACATCCAGGTGGAAGAGATAAACTCACAAAGGGACATTTGTATGCAGACTTAGGTCTTATAGAAGAGAATATAAACCACTGATCAGTCTGATTGTTTATGCTGGAACCATCCCTACAGATAAGGGGACTTACACTGGCTCGAACTTAACAGAGATACACCATACATGTATATTGACATTAACCTTTCAAGAATGGGTCATTGTCTTGGAGCAACCTTTGTTGTCACACCAACTCACCCAAATGAAAAGTAATTCTCAGTGCTGCATTGGTGCATCATACCGAAAGGTTGGCATAATCTATCTTTGTAGCACTGGGTATTAGACATTCCAGGGCTGCATTCTTGTACACGTATACATCATTGGACATTAACGTATTATACACAACTGGTTACACATATAGGAAAGGGTCCTCGGGAATATCATGTAGCACCTGTGAATACCTTAGTTTGCATCTCTAGAGCAGGGTCGTCAGAGAGGATCTTCTTTCAGCATAATACGTTCAGCTCCTTATCTCAAATCCTGAAATGTTACAATTTGAACTATAAAAAATGATCCTAGCATGATTCTGTAATGTGATGTGAAATAGTCCTTCCCTAAGGGTAACCCCTATTTAAGCAATCACTAGCTTGTTATGGGGCATGGCTGTGTGGTTGGGTGTTAGGAGGCTGAGGGGTATATCGGTGAGTCGTCCCACAGGAGAGGGTGGAGAGTTGAGGGAGGCCTCGACGGCTTAAAACCAAAGCTGTGTAGTGCCGTGGTAGCCATGTTGACAAGCAGCAGACATCCCAAAAAATGCTGATTAGGCTAAAACTGGCAGACTTAATGCTTGACCCCAAATGGCTGCTTAGTGCTTCATTGCCTTTTGTTGACATGATGCAATTATGCATCTCCCTCACACTTCTTTGACCTCACAAGTAGAATTATATGATATTTCAGCTCATTTTAAGATTGACTTTGGAATCTGATGAGCTAACCATATTATACTAGAGTTAACTTGATGATAAATAGTTTCAGATACCAGCTAAACGATGTTAACCTAAATTATAAGACTGACAATCTGGACATTTGGTTCATTTACCTTAAATGAACTTCTGTCACCTTAAACTTGTGCATACCCAAGACTGGCAGTATTAAAGAATGGAGGCACTGAATCATATAGCAGGGAGATTGAGGAGGCAGGGTAGTCGGGCTACATGCATGTTTAACAGTGCCCCATGTAAGCCAACGCCACCCTGGGAGAACCACCGGAAGAACATAATACTGGCAGCAACCAGGGTGATCCCTCTTATGGGGGCTCTGTTTCATGCATTGTTTCCTCTGCTCCCTTACTGGATAATAAAACTTTAGGGCAAATACATAACATAACATATTTCAGAAAACAATGCTCTTTATTTTCACTTGAGCATCCAGACAAAATATATCTTGTCCTCAAAGTTTGAGAAGGATAAAGTCCATTCTTAAACGGTTTCAAAGACATAATATTATATTCAGTTCATGCTTCTTTAACATGGAACATCAGTGTTTCTGGATGGTATATGTCACCTGTAGTGTTATCTGGCAACCTCTCAGTGGATAATGCTTTATGCTTTAGGACAAATGCATCCAGTTCTGGAAAATAATAAGACGATGCCTGAGAGAACAATTTATACCAGCAGTAAAAAGAGATACTCATTGTCATAATGCTCCTTTTGAATGGGTGTTCCCAATTTATATCGCACTGAATGACTATGACTAATTGAATAACCATGAAATCACCTACTATTATGTGGATGTCTAATAGTTCAATTCAATACCTACAACTATTCACCTGGACCAAGGTTCAATGGAGTTGAAGTTATGCCAATGGTTAACTGAGGAATTTTTGTGGTGCAGCTCACGCTATACACAGGTGGCTCAGACCTGCCCTACCTTTACAGACATTGCTGAGTCCAAGGTGTATAGACATTAAAAACTGAAGAGGTGGGGGTCTTATCCACAGACTGCAAAACATTTCTTACCATAATACACAGGTGCACATGTAACCCAGGGGACCAGAGGAGTTTAGGGTGTTGGCTCTGCTGTAAAAGGTTGGTCGATTTTCCCAATAACTGGGACCCATTGGAAGTTGATTCCACCTGGCCAACCTTTTTGGAAGTCCACACATATTCATCTGGACCAAGGTTCAATGGAGTTGAAGTTATGGCAATTGTTACCTGAGGAATTTTAATACACTTTTAGTAAAGCAATTACTAAATCAATAGATCCAAGCAGAGAAGACTGGTAGCAGCTAGATATTTGATTATAAGAAAACTTAAGGAGACTTTTTATGAGATGCATAATTGAAATAGTTGACCTGATATGATAATTATCATTGACAGGACATCTAAGTCTCAGTTTTAATTTAATGACCAATCAATTTGCTGACCTGTATAGACCTATTGACTGGCACCAAAGGACCATTGAAAGATTAACTCAAACCAACTGCACCATTTCACTTATTGGCTTATTGATCCTAAATACATCAATTACATTGAAAATAACCTCTGCTCATTATTATTGAACCAAGTCTTTCATGCAAATTGATCTGGCCCCTTCCCTCTCAACCTCCTAACCCCCTCATTGTGTGTGTTTGATCAGTGCCCAGATTAGGGAGAAGCACTGGCATGAGGCATGTGATCACCTGCCGTGTGAAACTTTAATATGAGGCTCCGGTTGAGATAAAGACTTCTTTGATTGAGGGTGAAATCTCGCAAAGGGGGTGGCCTGGGCAGCCCTAGACAGGGTAAAAAGTTGAAAGGTTTGGTGTGCATGGTATTAGAACTCAATGTATAATTGAATTCTCCCTTACACAATCCAATAAGGAATGCATTGGATCCTGTCAGATAACCTGTACTAGAAGGCTCCCTTGAGTAGTCATGTAATCATTGTGCCAAGTTGAGTATTACACTAGTAGGCATGAGGGAACGCTTTCCATAGAGGCTTACTGCTCCAGATTGACATTTTTGATAATTGTTTGGCTACAACTAAAGTCTTGCATATTGCTTCACTTTCTTGACCTGATTCATTGATGCATCATATGTAAAGGCCATATGGCATCATATCAGCATGGGTTCCGTGAAAGAATTGAACAACATTATTAATCAGTGTGTCCCCGTACAGCAGTTCTTAGGTTATAGAAGATAAAAGAACTGAATTAAAAAAGTTCCTGATTATTTTAGTATCTCAGCCTAATAATCCAGAGCCTCAGGACAAAGGTTTGGTTCATGGAGCAATACATAGACTGATTGATTGAGTTTGATTGGCAGACTCATGATTATTATGTCTTACACAAGCTTATAAATGTATTATGACCCCTGTACTTTCAAATTGTCACAATACGACACTTCCACTGCCAATACTCTCAGCATTGCTTACTTAGACTTGGTATAAAGATGTTCTTTAGAACAGGGACTATAGAGAAAATAATGCTCCTCTTTGTAATTCATAAAGGGTTATGGTTCCCAAATAGAAAGATATTATATGCCAAAGGAAACACAATATTACCTCCTGCTGGCTTATATAGCATACACAGTGCTCTATGTAAATGTGGTAAAACATCAATACCCCAATCCTCGACTGTTTCCATGACAGATCAGACAGCAGACACACTTATGTAAAGCTGAAGCTTTACAGAGGGGCTATATATATGATTGATGCAGGCAATCTATCTGTCAGCCGCTTGGCTGGACACTTTAGCTCACTGTCAGAGGTCAGGATGACAAAGGGAATGTCATTATACTGTGGCTTAGGCTGACAGCATGACACCTGTGATTTGTCCTGGTATTGCTGCCTGACATCTACAACCTCCCAACTCATTCCCCTCACTTCCATACCATCTGGAACCTCATTGATCCCAAAATCACTGGGAAGCCTCTCTAATCTGTGCTGGTCCCTTCCCTGTGCTTCATCCCTGCTTACCAGTGTTTGTGACAGCCAGCAATGAGTACAGCGCCCGATAGAAGATGCATCAGCTGTGTTTGATCAGGCAAAACATGGGCCTTGATAACCAGACACCGATTGCTCCACACGGCCATTCATCATATAGTGGAACAAGTAGCATGTGCCACCTTATAATAGGGGCCAAAGGGAGACGGATAGAGAGCAATATGACAGATGGGGAGGGGGCATAGTTTACACATTCAGTTGGAAGAGATAACAGACAAATATCCTTTGCATACAGACAGGTCTAATGCAAGAAAATATACACCACCGATCACTCTGATGATTTACAAATTTTGTGCCGCAGCTCACTCTACACACAATGGGCTCAGACTTGCCCTACCTTTACAGACATTGCTCAGTCCAAGGTGTATAGACATTAAAAACTGAAGAGGTGGGGGTCTTATCCACAGACTGCAAAACATTCGTTACCATAATTCACAGGTGCACATGTTACCCAGGGGGCCAGAGGAGTTTAGGGTGTTGGCTCTGCTGTAAAAAGTTGGTAGATTTTTCCAATAACCGGGACCCATTGGAAGTTCATTCCACCTGGCCAACCTTTTTGGAAGTCCACATATTTTGAATATTGGGGACAGTGAGAATATAGATAATCTATAAACATGGATATCTCTGCTTCTAACTAACATAGAAATTCAAATTTTGATTCAAAATATTCATTTCTGAGGTCAAGGAATGCAATGGAGTACTTTTGAAATAGGTCAGTGGTGGCTATTTTGAATTATTAATGAGGTTTTCATTGACATTTCTCTTTTTTTCCTTGTCTGTTGTCCATCAGTCATGGCTGGACAAGTGTCCCATACCTAACCACAAAACAGTAGTCCCACTTAGCGCTGTGAGATGTCGTAACATCATGATGGAGTGACTGAGACTTAATTTGACATATAATTGTGTGAGGGGTGTGATTCTTCACATCCACGTCCTATTAAATGCATCTGATTGTGCCTGTCAGAGATTCATATTATACTATCCTATTACCCATATGTTTTTGTATATCTGTGTTTAATGTGTATTGTACGGGAGACACTCACCTCAATACTATATTCAATGGGACCTGTATTTCCTACTAATGTGTGTAAACTGCATATTGGCATCATTTGAGAGATGTGTCATTAGATGTGGAATTTATGTCAATGAAATCTTACCCAACCTAAGAAACCATGATACAGAATATTGTCTACACTGTCTGTTTATTTAAACTAGATTTTGATGGATTTTTGTTCAGTGTACATATATGATAAATGTACTAGTTACTTAAGAAAGCCTTGGTAGTCCTTTCTTTTCATTTTGTCTGTTGGCCATCGGTCATGGCTGATCAAGTGTCCCATACTTCACCACAACACACGTAGCCCTGCCAGACGTTGTAGCGTCAGGATGGAGTGGGTCCCTACATGACCAGGGAGGTGCTCTGTCACGTAACCACCATGGGTTAATGACAGCAGTTCATCCTGTGTTTGACTCCAACTGGAATTCTCATTTCTGTGTCACCTTAGCAGACACCAATTTTGGTTCTGTCTGTGACATAAGGTAGCAATAAGATTACTATGACATCGTACTAGGGGCAAAGTCTCTAGTGAGAACAGAATAGTGTAAACAGGACACAGCAATTTTAGGGCAATGCTGACAACCATGTCCAAACACAGATAGACACAGGTCAGTGGAAACATAAACTACCATTAATCACTTAAGGGTCATGTAGTTCTTTGTTGTGCAGTGCCTTTCGTCTCCATGATGCATAAATACAGTCCTGCACACAACGGGGCTAAATTCATGAATCAAGTAAACCCTTTAGGAATGTATCAATCCATAGGTTCAGAATACATAAATGCACGACATGTATCATGTATCATGATGACAAAGGGCATCACACAATGAAGTAATAACCCCTAAATGGTCAAGATTGAATTTTTAAGCTGATAAGATACCCTTACTATACTGGACATAACTGATAGTATTTTGGTAATAAGTGGTTTCCCATGCAGATTGAAAAAGTACTATTTCAGTTAAAACGTGTTAAATCATAGCACTTACACCCTTGATATTTGGTCCATTTACCATCACATTTTCAACTAGCATGAACTTTCTGTCCCCTTAAGCTTGTGCATGCCCAAGACTGGCAGTATTAAAGGACGGCAGCACTGAGTCATACAGCAGGGAGATTAAGGAGTCAATGTCACCCAGGGGGAACCGCCGGAAGAACATAATACTGTGCGGCAACCAGGGTGGTACTGGGTGCAGTAGCATTTAGGCATTTTTAGTGTAATCTTAGTTTAGATAGAGAGATACTCTCCTCTGCTCGTTTACTGGAGATCAGCACTTGAGAACAAATACTGAAATATTGTATTCCAGAAAAAATCTTAGTTATATCGAATTGAGCATCCAGAAGAAATACACTTTGTCCATTTAATACAATTTGGGAAGCATAAACTTGGTTTAAGTCATTTGACCATATATATGTAGTTGAAACTTGATGTCTTGAACATAGAACACCATAGGTATTGGATGCCGCATCTCATCCAAAGTTGTATCTGCCTTACCTACCCATTGTTGTCATGATTTGCGTTTTCCCTGACACCAGCAATTTAGTTCCATGGTGCACCATGAGCAAAATCCTTCAGGGAGAGCCTGCAGAGAGGATTATTAGTATTCTGTTTACACGGAAGTCACAAGGCTACAATTGCCATCAAGATCAAGGCGTTTTACACTTATTTGTTCACCTCATGTTTATATTGAAGGTGATTAAATCCCAATAACAGGGGGATTTCACTACAAATAATAGGTTTCCTATGTGGATGGTGCAATGTGGTTTGTTCAATATCACATTTAGACAAGTGAGAGCAAATTTGAAACAGCTTCACTTAACAGCCAAATCATGCATGCAAATAAATAGCATTTAATGGCATTGTATAACTTGGTTTTCCACTTGATTTAGGAGACCGATGGAGTAAAAGGAAGACAACACTCCATTAGCAGGGAAATTGAACAGGCAGGGGAGCAAGCTACATACATGTTTAACAGTACCCAAAGTAAGCTGATGTCCCCCTGGGGGAACCTCCTACCAAACATAATACTGGTGGCAACAAGGACGATTCCTCTTAGAGTCAGTTTTTATGCATTGTTAACAAAAGTTAAGTCTAGATCGGAGAGTGTTCCCAGTGGATAGCAATGCTTCAGGAACAAATGCTTTAACTATTAAGTTGTGAACAACAATAGGGCAAGACCTGAATAATCAATATATTATAGTAGCAACTAAATTACACTGCATTGAACAACTTTGAATATCCAGGTGTCTTAGACAAGTACATTTATGCTGGGGCACTATTGAGTTTTAATCACTAGTGATTATAGCAGCATATAGACATTACATGAAATTAAACTATAATAGAACAGATCAATTACAATGTTAGTTAGGGTAGGTTCACCTGAAGTCAGCCACACACCTAAAGTCGGCCATCTTTCACTGCTAATTACCACTTTATTACATATTCCAAAGGGAAGTGTCTCATTAGCAATTTAGGTCAATTTAACTATTATTCATTACTTATAGGAGCAGTCGGCTTCCAGTGAACCTACCCCATCAATGAGGATCACTCATTCAAAGCACTCATTCAAACCATCATCAAATCCATCAGTAATATCTTTAAACCAAGCTTCAATTAAGCTGAAATTATGGCAACAGCTAACTGAGTATTTCTTCGTTGCACTTTTAGTAAGCTAATTACTTAATCAATAGATCCAGGGAAAATACATCGTATGCAGATTTTCCATTAAGATGGACTATTGAAATAATTAACCTGAACAAATTATTAAAAGGAGATTTCACTCTCAGTCTTACTTTAATGACCTTTTGATTCGCTGACCTGTTCAGACGTATTGAATGGCACCAAAGGAACTTTGAAAGGCCTCTTCAACCAACTGCACCATTTCACATATTGCCTCATTGATCCTAGATAGAGCAATTACAATGAAAAGAACCTCTGCTCATTTTGTAATGAACCTTGTCATTCATGCTAATCGATATGCCCATAGTGCCTTTTCACCCCTCCCCATTGTGTCATAAATTGGTTACCAGATTAGGGAAAGCACCAGCATGAAGCCTATTATCACCACCTCCTGTGTGAAACTTTGGACTTGAATCGTGCAGGCTACCATAGTGCCGTTGGGATGTGGAGGGCAGGATACATGGTGTAAGATTAGACAGGATTGGTTTTTTTCTATCACATTGCATGGGCAAAACATGGGCCTTGATAACCAAACATCAATAGCTCCACACAGACATGCTTCATATGGTGGAAAAAGCAGCATGTGCCACCTTATAATAGGGGCCAAAGGGAGACAGACAGAGAGCAATATGACAGATGGGGAGGGGGCATAGTTGACACATTCCGGTGGAGGGGATAAACAGACAAACATCATTTGCATGCAGACGGGTCTAATGCAAGAAGATATACAGCACCGATCACCCTGATGATGTATGCTGTAGCTCCCCCTGCACACAGGGGCTCACACCTGCCCTACCTTTACAGACATTGCTGAGTCCAAGGTGTATAGACATTAAAGATTAAACTGGTGGGGGTCTTATCAACAGACTGCAAAACATTCATTACCATAATTTACAGGTGCACATGTATACAAGACAACTATAAGCACACATAAATCAAGATATGAAAGAGGGGAATTAGTCTCCTAAAGCACACAAAGAAATGCGATCCTCTTGAATATATCATTTTATAAATAGCAAAGGCAGCATAGATTCATCAAAGCTGATATTTAGAGCCCAGTGAATCGTAGGCATTTCATGTATATGAATGGCCCTGATTATAGTGGAAGGGGGATATCAGTGATATATAGTATGTACACCTCGTATTTAGAACCTTGTATCTGTTCCATGATATGCCCATTTTACCATGAGATGGCACATCTAGTGCAGGGTGTAATTATTGACCATATGGATGGATCGGACAGGACATTATAGACCCAAAGTACTTTCTGCTGCATATCAAAGAATTTAATCACAAAGCTGTAGCGATATAGAAATTGGTAAATTGATCATTTCCAGTTTGCCAGACAAAACGAGACATTAAGTGTAAGTAGAATATTATACATGGATGACTGCATAAATGTAAATAGCAACAGCCCCTCCAACACAAAAGCACTTTTTCCTTGCTGCGGATACATACTGTCATCTTCATCCACCCTTGGATAATGTATATTAATCAATTTATCTTGATTAGAGTCAGAGACCAAACATATGCCAAGAAATTAATTCCTCTGCTAGAGAGGCCTTTCTGATTGCTCCTCTGCTGTAGAATTGGGTCAAAGGTATGGTAGAAGGGTTAAAATATAAACTTATTTGTTATAATATAATTATGGTATTAAAGACAGCAATACTTCATACCCCTTTACTATTTACTACATCTCGTATACTCTTACTACTTTGCTCTCTGCCTTTCCGTATACTATGGAAAAATCAAGTTCAATACCAAGGAGAGTATTTCAACCTTTGTTAGTATTGCTCTGACCTTTATAAATACAATAGCTGACAGTGGGTGCCTCCACAAGTGCTCACTGTGTACTGGTCACTCTCATTATTGGTTCTTATTTAATGGCAATTGCATATAGCAGTGTACAGGCAAGGGAAAAGGGTAGTCCGAGGAAAAGGCCAACTTTGAAATTGATGTCATAAGCTTTCCAATGATATCTTACTCTAGTTTTTGAGAAATGGGTTCATGAATATGTGTGGGCATCACTCTTTCCAAAATCCAAATAAGCTCTAAGTCTCATATTTTTTAAGATATCCCTATTTAATTAGCATTATCTATGATGATTAGAAATTTATGATACATTTTTATTCTCTAAGTCAATAAATTCGATCTAGGAATGGTAATTTTATTTTGTTTTCACTATGGCAATCCTCAGAAATCATTCTATCAATTTATGTCTTAATTTCCTCTATTTGGAATAAAAAATCATGTTTCCATGGCAACACATATCAACAAACACACCCATTTAGGCTTTAAAACGTTCCTTTTACCTTTCAAATATAGAAGCTTTTTACCATAAATGGAATGTTTTATGTAATCCTATTGAATTCTCCAGAAAAAAGTACCCATGAGCAATTATTAGCCTAATTCTTTCATTTTAGGCCACAGTGGCGCCCCCTGGTGGCTAAAATCGGAACTAATCCCGCGGGGACTATCCTTTCTGCTTGGCTGCTCACATATCAGCCACTGGAGAGACCATGCCTCTCTCGATATCAACTCAAAATGACCTGTAGAATACAGAAGTTCCTATGCCAAACGCATCCCCCATATCAATGTGCACAATCCCACATATGATCCCCCATCCTCAGTAGAATGTGTCTATTATACATGCCCTAATTGTTCCTGTATTTCCCTCACCACAATGAGTAATGTGTGGCAACCTTTGATGCTAGCAGTGGAAGGATGAGAAGCGTGTCTGTAATTGCTTACCATCGACTGCTCATGCCCCGGCCGCCCTGACGACTAGAGCATCGATCGCGGTAAGGCTGACAATGACGTGGTACGGTGGCCGCATCACGAGTGTCGGTTAAACGAATCCCACCCAGCCGAGTGTAAGTGATAAGCACCATCAGGCCAGGAGTATATTACTCTGAACCATTTAAGTACCATATAGTACAGTACAGTGCTTAAATGTGCTAGACCCTCCAATGCAGTCATCGCGAGTAACTTACCGATTAGTGCAGCAAAATGTTAACCCATAGAGAGTGTATCAATATGTAGGCTCAGCATGATGCATGAATGCAGGTTTTTTACCAGTATCTGTAGATCATGAAATCAAAGGAAAAAGGGGATTGAAATACTCAGCTATCCTCAAAGGATTGACAGAGTAAACGGTTTGATGAACTATAGCATATAGAGTGGGATCACAATGGAGAGTCTGTAGTATACCATATTTGCATTTTCACTTAGTTTTTTGTTGATTGTGTGTATCACCATGCTATCTGATGATAAACCGGCATGGTGGACTTAAAGCATTTATGTTGTGATTTAAAGGGTTAACAGAGTGAACTATGCACGGCATATAAAGTGGCACTTTAGGATTAGAAGCGTACAGACAGAACAATGGGGTGTGCTTCTCGTGTGACCCCTCGGCTTCCAGGATTATCATCATCGTCATCATCATCAACGGTTGTTCAGTATAGCCCCAGGAGTAGACCATGTTGCTATTTTTAGTGTTTTTTCTATCATTAGGGCGCTGTCTGTCGGTGGACGTGCAGACTAAGCTCTGATTGGTCACGACCCCTGGTGGCTACCGGGTGTGGGGAGGTAGGGGCTAGAGGTCACACCGTCATCAATCACAGCTAGCGGCTATCGATCCAAAATGGCCGCCACAGGCTGACGACGCCGGGCGGCCGTCCATGACTCTGTCACCAGCGATGATTATCACTGGACGGGGAAGTCGATATCTGCCCGGTCGTCTCCCCAGATAAACCCACTGTTGTCATGCATAGCTACATCAGTCCTTTTTTACCCCTGGCCAGTGGGTAGGTGAGTGGGTGGTTGGGTGGGCAGATAACCTATACCCCCTTTCCACCACTTTAGCCCTTTAAGAGTCGCAGATTGTGTTAATGAATTTTTTGTCTATTGTTGTCATTAAGCACATGTATGTAGCACTGGAAGGTAACTCGCCAGTGGTGGATCAATGTATCATGCAGAATGTATCAGGTCGATACACTCCCAAACGATTGGCATGATGCACCGATGCACCGCTTGTGAGTTACTAACCAAGGCTTCATTGGTGCATCATGATGACAAATGTATTTTAGCAAGATGCCATCTCTAATGGGTTGATATAGAACCCCCGCCCACCTCCTCACCCATGCCATTCCCCTACCCTTCTTGCCTGCCTGGCACTGATGTTTCAGTTTGGGCCACGTCCCATGAAATCCCATCCGGGCGTGGCCTGACCCGGGGCATAGCGGGCCGCAGCCGGAAGCAGTTTACCGCAGTGGACGACTGATGCCCGTCGTTAACACTGCTGACAGCCCCGGGCCGGAATAGCGGGCCGCAGTGCGCTCTATTATTTCCTGCACGACCATTGTGGGCTCTCATGCGTGTGCAGGGAAAACGGTCATCCCGTCCCCGCCCGTATACCCCTTTAAGGACCACGTATTGCTTTAATGCAGTACACACATGACAGTCATGATGCAAGACTGCAACCCTTGCCTTCTACTTGCCAGGGCTGCATTCAAGCACAATGCTGACTGGCCGTACAGGAGTGTATCAAGGTTGTATAATCAGCATGATGCTTGAATGCAGCACTGGCCAGTTACTCGACCAGGACTGCACCCATGCATCCTGCCCAAATGGTAAACTGTATCTAAGACCCTGTGGCCCTTGCAGGGATATATACAGTGCCATTCCTTACACTGTACAGTCCCCGGCCCGCCTCTCCCTGTACCCATCAGTGCACATCCTTCCGCTACATGCGGGCTGAATGGGAGGTAGAGGGGGGCAGCCTACTTCCGGCTGTTGGCTGTGCGGGGGGGGGGGGAGGTAACTGAGTTGGGATCTGTATGGATCCCCTCCATGCGTGTCCTCCTACTCCAGCCTTAGTTACTTTGATGGACGCCCAGCGACCCTGCCCCTACCCGGCTGGATCTAACCCTCTAAGGGCTTCATATAGGGCTTTCATGTGCAGTGCCCTTTCCCAGTGGGTACAAAATTCAGTCCAACGTTGAATCAACATTGCATCAACATTGAATCAATATTGACAACCATTTAACAATGTTGATTCAATGTTCTCTGCCCACTGGGTTATCGTCCATTAACTTGCCAGGGCTGCATTCAAGGACCATGTCGACACTACTGAGTTGATACACCCCTGAAGGGTTAGCATGGTGCATGAAAGCAGTACTATATAGCCGTTAGACTCACCTTAAAGGACTGAGGCAGTTGGCCCCCGGGGATTATGTATGAGTGGGACTACTTTTATTAGAGGCACTGAGAGCGGTTTGTGGTCAGCTTCTTACCGCTTACTTGTAACACGCTCTGAGAGTGTCAGCAACTGCCGCCAGAGGGCCGCCGCCCAGATTAACCCTTTAAGGGCCGCACAGTGCTTTAACCCTTTAAGGACGGTTGTTGCTAAAAGATGACATTTGTCGTCCTGAGGCACCAATGGAGCCCCACGAGTAACTCGCAGGGGCTGCATTGGTGCATCACGCCAACCATTTGGGGGTGTCTCAACCTCATAGGGTCATCATGAGGCTTGAATGCAGCCCTCGCGAGTTACTCGCCAGGGCTGCATTCATGCATCATGGCGACTTAGGGCATGATGCATTAAGGCATCACGCCCAGCAACCCTGCCCCTACCCGGCTGAATGCAGCCGTAATAATAATCATGCCACCCGTACTGGGTTTACACACTACCAACAGTTAGGTATGATGCACAAATGCAGTGCTAGTCAGGGCAGCATTTATGTATCATGACGGCCAAGGGTATACCACGTTAAAGCACTATGCAGCCCTTAGTGGGTTAAACCAGATCCGGCGCCATATGGTAACATGGGGGCAGCCTACTTCCGCCAATCTCCCCTCCCCAGCGCAACTAATCCGGGCAGCACCTCGCGGCTTGGCGCTGAATGGTGCCTCATCCCCGCCGTCTGACAACCGAAATTTAATTTGCCCAGTCTGAGCCCACTTATCTCCAGCTTCCCGGGCAAGGAAGTGTGTCCATGGAGTACACCCGTATGAAGTGCCCCTACCCTCCTCAACCATGAGTGAAATATATGTACTTTCCCCCAGTGCAGTTTGTTAGGGGTTTCCCTCTGATATTGTTGTACAGTCATGTTTTAAAAAGGCTAGATCCGATTTTTCAGGGAATTCTAAGCCACACCTAAAAATGGACTAAATACTATCAAAGTACACTGGGGTCTCGGGACATACACATGTTATACATGGCAAGTAACAGCTAAGAAAGAGGGTCCATTGATGGTAGTAGTATAGTATGTATCGGAACTATAGTTAACTACTGTTTATTACTCAATCGACATGCAGCCAATCAGAGGCCGCCATTTGGTCACGTGACCCGTTGCCATGGTAACGTGACCTACTTAGGGCTCTCAGCCAATCAGAAGCCAGCATTCTGGGTGACCTACTGACCTACTTAGAAGCTCTCAGCCAATCAGAGGTTGGCATTCTGGTAACCATGGTAACGTGACCTACTTACGTCACGTGACCTACTTAGGCTCAGCCAATCAGAAGCTGGCATTCTGGTAACTAGGGTAACGTGACCTACTTAGGGTTTGTTTGTAAACAACACCACGTGGCTCTCTTGTTTGTAAACAACACCACGTGACACGTGACTGTTTGTAAACAAACAAACAAAAAAGTTATGTAACTTATATATAGAAATAAAAACACAACAAGATAATTTCTTTTTTTTTCATTTTATTCTTTATTTTCATTTCAATCAAAAAAACACACAAGTTTATGCTTTTTTAGCTCGCTTCTTCGATTTGCCCAACAGGCCGCAAAGTCTCACGCCGCCGTCACTCGCACCACCACACCCCGGACGACTTCTCTCCAATAGACATTGCACGACTTTGGATAAATCCAACACCATTTCGGCAAGGCAGAGAATCTTTGCCTCCATGAAACGGCCGCCATCGCAACAACCTGTCACAACAGCATCATCGATAGCTTCTGACTCACTGTCCGGTCGCTCAGCTTTGGGATTTTGCTCATGCGCATGACGCACTTCTTGGGGTTTCTTGTTCGACATGCTTCAATTAGGAAATGAACGCAATGAGGTCCACAGGTGTCAGCAGAAGTGTCTTGTAGTTGAACGCGGTTTCTTTGCCACTTGAACGGAGCAGAGCGTTCCACGAAAGACAAGAACTCCGCACTCAGCGGCGGTAAGCCGAAGGAATCAAAGTAGTACACTTCACCTGTGCTCGACACGTAAAACGCCACCCAATGCTGACCTGGTAAATGTTGCGGATCTGTGTTGCTCACGAAACAAGTGTCTTTGATAGGGTGCTTCGGAATAGTGTCACAAGAGAAAACACCCAGGAAACGATGTTTTGTGTGAACGTTTTCCTTCAACACTCTGCTTATTTCAAGCGTGTTCATACGATACGCTAAGTACCGCTGTCTTGTCTTCAGTTCATGTGGTAGTCGGTGATGGGGTGTCGATCTCGGGTCAGCTCGACGACGTTGTCGTACACCAAGTAGAGTAGCACCGTTGTTGTCGCTTGTAGCGCCGAGCGGAAACTGACTTCCACCCTCAGCTGACCCGCTCTTATAAGGTTCACGCGACACCCGTCGTGCGATCTGTCTGGGGTTAAATCGAGGGGGAACACCGTGTAACCGTTCAGGAATTGATCGTATGAAATACCGCAGGAGCGCGCGCCCTCGTACATCCCCGTTTCCGTGTGTAGCGCCAAGTACTCTCTCACGGCCGCTTTGGTCTTAAAGTCGGGCACGTAGGCGTCGTTCGGCACTTTCTGATCGTTCACTATCACTTGAAGCGAGCTGATGTCGTAATGCTTCATCTCGAACGGGTTCTTGGTGTAGCTACCGTTGAAGGCGTCGTGGTCTAGGAAGCAAATCATCATCGACTTGGGAAGCTGGCCTGTGTTGGAGTGCGTGTAGCTGTGATCTCTGTTACCTTGAGGGATGGCGTACGTCGTCACCTCCACTCTGTTCACCGGGTAGTCGAAGGGACCGTGTTCTATCACCGCTCTCTCGTGCGTTTCCGCTACAGCGTCCGCCACCAACACGCGTCGCACGTAGAGCTTTGCTTTGTAGATCTTCAAGCTGTAGCCTCCGTCAGCGGCGCACATCAGATAGAAAGAGGGCGCTGCCTGTTTCAGAGTGAGATTGATTTCAGTCTCTCCAACGATGAGCTTCGGTTGATGAGCCAGGTCAAAGTGCAGTCGCGCCATCAGCGAAAAGCGCTTGTTGGAGATTAGCTTCCTGCGCGCTTTGTACCCCGCATTCGCGTTAGTCAACGCGTCAAAGTGACCGGGCGTATCTTCATGCCACCCCTGGGCGCTCATGACGCTGTCCTTCACGTCTTTGTTGTAGTTGAGTAACCCTTCCAAGTAAGCTCGGTAAGGGTAGGTCTCGGTGTTGCCAGACACTTTGAAACCACCGATGGAGACTTGGACGTCTTTGAAGAGCGAGTGAGCCAAGTTGTTCACCGGAGCTACCGCGTCGGTGTCCTCGAGCGCCGCGTTCGGTTTCAGCACTTGACATTCCAGATGAAGGTAATTCTCATTCAGGTCTGTGTACTCTTGCGACTTGTTGATGGTGAAATTTTTGTTACCTCCATCCTCTAAAGAGTTTTTTGTTTCTATCCCCAGGAAAGACGGTGTGCAGGTCGAGCTCAGAGAGCGCGCACTCGTTACTGCTCTCGTGTACGTAAGCCATTGTGTTCTCTCTTCACGCGGACAACAGACTGACGCCGGCCGCCTCCAGTCTTTTTATTTATACCTGAACGCCTAGGCGCTTACCGGTCGAATACATCCCCTCTACGTCTCTTGCAAGAGCCACCGCCCGTCTGAGGAGAATGCCGGCGACGTTTCGACCCTTTCTTAGACGCGACAGTCGTCTTTCCTCCCGAGAACGCCGTACTCACCAGTCTCTTCAGAGCGCCTGCGCCTCGGTCTTTCACGCTGCT
This sequence comes from Harmothoe impar, assembly GCA_947462335.1. Lineage (NCBI taxonomy): Eukaryota > Metazoa > Annelida > Polychaeta > Phyllodocida > Polynoidae > Harmothoe > Harmothoe impar. The sequence continues at coordinate 92,431,212 of OX381705.1, forward strand.
CTTTAAAGTCCGACCCGCCAGCACATCTTTAGCTACGCCCACACCGGCGCGGAGCAGCGTTTTTCCCACCGACTTCAATAGCGGGGTAGCCGAGCGCATCAGACCTAACAGAGCGCCGCCCAAACCGTGCCCGCTCTGGAAAGAGCGCCCGCTGTACACGTTGATGCCGTTGCCCAGCTGCGCGTTGTAGTAATCGCTGTACCCTCTGCCGACGGTGCGCCTGGGTGGAAAGTACGGAACGCGTTGACGCATCATTTTTTTCTCTTTCAGCGCTCAATAGGTCTCAGATGAAGTGTCACGGTCACCTCGCCTCTACCGAATGGGATGGAATGACCGGATCGGTCTCTTAAACAGATGCCGACCTCGGTAAACCTCTTGGATTTCATGGGGAAATAATCCAAATGGGGAAAACTGATAGCTTGCACGCCACCTCGACGCTTTCCGCCTCTGTCCACCGCGACGCAGCGTAACAGCGGCACTTGCATGTCGCCCACACGTCTCTCCTGGATCATGTCGGTGTATATGTACACAGAGTGCACGTCCCCCAAAACATCCATCGAGTAGGCGCCGGTAGTCGGCGATGCGAAACACGTCTTCTCTCCGAAGCCTAGAACACATGCGAGATGCTGAGTCAGCAGGACAGCACAGTGTCTCGGCGGTTTGATGGTGACGCGTTTCGTCTTGGAGTCGTACGATAAGATCCCCATCGGTTTGAGCAAGAAGCTGGAGCCCTCTAGTCTGTCATCTCGCAACGTCTCACTCAAGCGCTCGACTAGGGTGTGGTTGCTTCCGGTGAAAATAGGAGGTATCTCGAATATGTTTGGCATGAAACTGCGCACTCCCATGTCTTTCTCCATCTTTTCGATCATCTGTCTTGCTTGATCGCTGATCGCCTTCTTCTTCACGGCCGGGGACAAGAACTGCTTGTATACGGCATTCGTCTGTCTCAAGTCGACCTCTCTCTTGAACCTTTTTGTTTCCGGTTTCAATCGCTGCTCTTCCGACGTGTCTGACATCTCTTCCACCGTTACATAGCTCGCTTCCTTCCAGCTCAGCGGGTATTTTGAGCTGAACGTTAGCTTGCTCAGACCGTTCGCGTTTTTCATTCCCCTCCAGTCTACCTGCGGTTTTCTTCTTTCGGCGAATTTAGTGTCTTTTAAAACCTTGATCGCCTCCTCTAGCGAACCCTTGGTGCGCAGAGGAACAACGATGATCAAGTCGTCGTCGTGCACGTTAGTCCATTCTGTAGGGAGGATGATCTCAGTCAGAGCCGCTTCGTACGCTTCGGGCAGAAGGAGCGGCGAGTCGAAGTGAGTTCGGAAAGACGTCAAGCTGTTGTCAGGATAATACTCCATAGAGCTGTTGCTAGGTAGGGTGATGTTCATTTTTTTTTTCTACGTTATTTTTTTGACGGGGATCCACTCGTTGAACTTGTCGTCGTAACCTAACCAATGTACGAAAGCTAACTCTTTACCGTCGACGGTCTTGCGGCGCAACACCTCGTCTATCAGGTAGTTGTTGTCGTAACGACTCTTGTACACCTTCTGAACCTCTTCCGGGTAGAAGACGCCTTTTATCTCCTCGCCCTTGTCGTCTTTCAGCTCGAACCCTCTGCTTCCCAACGTTTTAGCAACGTCGACCACTTCCTCGCGCCAGTTTCCCTCGTACCCTTTGTCGAAGGCGCCTTTAGTTCTCAACATCCTCACTCTGTCACCCGGAGCGATGACGTCGACGGCGGACGTATTTTTCTTCTTTTTCCATATTTCGTCGATTTGTTTGTTAGTTGGGAGATCTTGTCGGTAGAAAACTGTTTCGCTGTTTTTCGAGCTGACTTGAGCGGGCGCCATTTTCAACGTCTTGTGGTGAGTGCGATTGTAAGAAGACACTACATGGTGCAGTACGTCTACGTAGCGATACGTGCGCTTGTGTGTGAAATAACGCCACAGCTTCTCCTTCAGACTGCGGTTCAAGCGCTCCACTAGACTAGCTTTGATGTCGTCGTTCTGGCCAGTGAAAAACTGTATGCCCTCGCTCTTCAAGTGATCTTGAAAGATCTTGTTCAAAAACTCTTTCCCCTTGTCTGTCTGAACAGTGCGCGGTCGTCTCTCGCCAGTGTCTGTCATCTTTCGGAAGGCCTCGGTAACATCATCGCCGCTCTTGGATTTAATGGGAACGGCCCATGCGTACCTAGAGAAAACGTCGATCGCCGTCACCACGTACCGGAAGCGGTCGTTGTGAGACGCCAAAGCCTGCATGTCCATCAGATCTATCTGCCACTGCTGATCGATTGCGCCGGTTATAGTCTTGTTCCTTGCGAATTTTCTCCGAATGGTTTATGTTTAGTGTAGGCGTCCAGCGACACTAAAGCATCTCGGATGACGGCCGGGTTTAGGTGGCGAAAATGATGTTTCTGCAGTTTAGTCACGCTAGTGAAACTGGAGGGTGCTTTGATGTCGGTATATCTAGCTACTACGCGCTTCTTTTCTTTTTCCTTCTTGGTCAGTCTCTTCACTGGTTTGCCCATCGTCGGCCTGTTGGGGGCGTGAACGACGTCGCCGCCGCTAGGCGGTTGTGCCCTTTCCTTTTCTTACTCGCCGCGCTCCTATAGGAAGTCGGAGTTTGGAAAAGTTCACTGCCCTCCTCGGCGTCAGAGGATTGATCGTCCACCTGGAGAGAAGAGTCTGCTGCTGCTACTGCTGCTGCTGCTGCTTCTCCTTCTTCCGAGTCGAAGCTCGGACGTTTCCGACCTCTGTCAGCAAGCCGTGTGTCCAAGCTTTGGCCAGGTCCGCTCGCTTTATACAGATGGTTTCCGATCAAGGAGTCTGTGGGAACTGCTTCGCGCAGCGCTTTTGTGAACGGAGAGTAGCCCGCCGGTCTGGGCGCCGTCTTCCTGAACCTGGCGGCGTCGTTCAGTAAGTCCACTATGTTGATGCGATGCTCAGGTGGTATTCTCCGACCCGACATCTCGCGCACCGCACCGTCCTCGTTCCACTTGACCACACCGGATTTCTCCAATTGTTTGTACAGCGCCACGGTCCGGGTGCGATTCCTCTTGGGAACTTGGTTCACCAACCGCTCAAGTAGGGACGCGCTGGCTTCTTCAGCAGACTGACGGAGGTGAGCCGGGGGCGAAGAAGTGTAGGACGAAGAGATGTTGCTGTTGTTGGGATTCGCGAGAAAAAATTGCAATCTATTCAACAACCTTCGGTATTTCAACATTTTCTCGCGCGATTCCAAAGTGGGATCGTTCAACACTAAGTCCAAGTCCCTGTAGATAAACTGTAGCACGTGGTGCAAGGCCGCATCGGGATGAAGGGACTGTTCTGCCTGCTTGTGGTGATAGGCCATATCGGCAGGTAGGCGGGCGGCGGTGGCAGGAGCGGAACTCTCGTTCTTTTCAGTACGCTCATCAGGAAGAGGAGGAAGGTTTGGAGCAGTAGAAGTACTAGCAGCAGCGACTGCAGTAGTAGCAGCGCTAGTAGTAGCAGCAGCGGGCACATGATGAAGTAGACCTGCTCGTGATGATTTGTAGAGCGTCTCAGGATCCACGAGCGCTAAGCGTTTGTAGTGTTGTTGCTGCTCTGAGTCCGTCATGGGGACGACGGTGGCGATGACGCTGGCGGTGGCGGTAGTGGTGGTACTGTCGGCGAGTAGGTGTCGAATGAGGTGTCTCATATACGGAGAATGCTCTTTATAAGCGGTAAGGCCATCCCTATGAGAGCCGGAATGAGGAAACCTCCCTCTTGTACCAAGACGCGTCTCTTTTTCTTGATGGGCGTAGATTTTTTGCCGACCTCCCTCAACACGTCAGCCGATTCTCGAAGCATGTCCAGTTGTTTGTCGCTGAGCGGGATGTTCCCTACCAGTAAATTGTGACAGATCTCACTCAACGCTGCGATCAGATTGTCGCTTCCAGAGTCTATTAGATGCGAGCAGTCCTTTGGCGAGCACTTAGCTAAGTGCTTGAGAGTACCAAAGTGTCTTTCGAGTAGATGAGAAGACATTTTTGCTACTGCTTTCTCTTGTTCTTTTTTTTGTCTAGCGGTACGAATACTAGCTGAGAGTGTATGGACGTCAAAGAGGAGCGTATTCTCAGATCGTCAGGTGTTGACTGCTTGAAGTCCAGAAGGAGGTATGAGTGAGGTCGCTTGAGTTCATGGGTAAATATACTAGAGAGGGCCGCCGCGTTGGAGGGAAACACCTGGCGAGACAGACTAGCTATTTGCCCCATGTCGCGCGGGTTCTTGAAAACGATCATGTAGTGAGCGCTCAGACTCATAGTTCGAAAGTCGGGTGATTTCTGGAATAGGTTCTGAGTGATATATATGACGCTCACGTTCAGGTGATGGGAGTATTTAGTAAAGATGTCGGCTACCACTTGCTGATTGGAACTGCTCATCAGATCGTCCAATATCAGTAGAGTGTGTGGTCGTAAAGCGTCTTCTGCTACTTCCACGTCTCCCGCTATAGACTCTTTGCTAGGAAGACCTTCTCTGAATTCCACACCGTATTGATTTTGCATTTTTTCAAACAGAGGTTGCCACTCGCCGTAATGGTAAAAAGTCTTTTCCACCGGCGGCGTGACCAAATTGTTCACGTCGCTCAGAAATTGATCCACCAAGCGCGATTTTCCACAACCCGACGGACCGCTAATGATACAACTAAAGGGTCCTTGTAGTCGAGCGTCGAAATGAATTTCTGTGAAGAGTTTGCTTTTACTACTCGACATTTTTTTGTTTTTTTTCAGGACGCGTCAGAGAGTAGTTGTGTGTCTGACTGTCTGCTGTGTTTCTCACTCGAACGGTCGGTAGTGAATGGTTGTGGAGAAAAGTCAGCCGACCTTTTTATTGATACCGGCCGGTGTCACAGTAGCGGCGGCAGAAGTGACTTTTTTTTCTTTTTATTTTTGCGATAAAATTCTATTTTCACTCAATAGTCATAAATGTTTGTATCAGACTCCAGAGGAGTCTGATACAAATATTTATTTTTTTTTAAAAAGAAGAGGAGGAGGAGGAGGAGGAGGAGGAGGAGGAGGAGGAGGAGGAGATTAATTTTTTTTTTTTTTTTTTTTTTTTTGATCATTTAGGCAAAGCTCGTCGCTTTGCCGCTTTTTTTTCTATTTCTGTGTTGTGACACGATCGTCTCGAAAAAGCAATAAGGCGTGTGAGCGCGGCGGTGACAAATACATATTGGAGCGTATGGTTTAAAATGGTGCGTCCCTATCTTCTTCAATTCAGCTGCGTTGCAATATGCGGGATAACAAGTGACGACGTCGAAACGTTTAGAGACCGTGTTCACGTCGGCCACAACGCGCGCCCACCGAGTGGGAGCTGCAGTCGCTCCCAAGAAACCGATCGGCTTGTCGAATCGTTTCATAGCGCTTATTCTCACTTTATAAGAGGAGGCAGGGTGAGGAGAGTAGCGGCGCTCTTTCTTTTCATGAAACGCCCAACAAGTGGGGGCGCTGAGAGCGGCTGTTATGCAATGGTAGAGTAAATACTGTTCTGAGAAGACAGCTCTCGGCCATGTCGCTACGTTTTCCTTTTCCGCTCTTGTATAACGACGATGGCGCTCAGCTTTGCTTTTCTCGAGAATTCGGTACGCTTCAAGAGAAGCGTGAACCTCAACTACGTGACGCTCTCTCCTTTGAGATAAAAAAATAGCCGGGCAGTTGAGGAGGGCACTTTGTTCGCTTGTCCGTCTTTTAGAAACTCGCGCCCTCTGCAGCGCCATATTTCTTTCCTCCAAAACAAAAAAGACTGAATGAAAATAAAAATTTTAAAAAACAAAAAGCTCAAAGAAAAAAAATAAGCAATAAGCAGACTCAGCTCGAAATTCCCTGCTGGCGTGATGGCGGTGACTGCAGGCGGTGGCGGCGGTCGGCTGGCCGGCGGTGGCGGTGTCGGCGGCGATGGTAGAAGGGGGTGTGGAAAGAGAGATGCATCTCAGTCTTTTATAGGAGCGGCGAGAGTTCGACTTAGTCTGACATTTTCAGCTGTCGCATGCTGACCTGCTGCTATCATAAGAGAAACAAAAGCCCTAATCACGCTTTTCAGCTGGATCCTTCCACCCACCAGACATGGATCCAGATGGGAGGGTGGTTTAAAATTAATCCGTGTACCGACTGTCATACAATAGTGTAATTAGTTGAACGCGTGTTACCTGTATAAAGGATTAGCAGGTCATGGGCTTAGAGTGTGTATAGAAAAACAACTACAGGTAGCGTGAACAAAGCGACCCCCTCCCTTTCTGTCACTCTGTCTGTGACTAGAGGGCGCGCGTGTGGTAAGCGGCTTAAATCTAAAGAAAAAAAATCACCCTCTCCTGTCGTCAGCAGTCAGCTGGCCGGCGGCTGGAAAATGCGATTAGAGGGATGATGAGCGCGTAGTAAGCGACTTAAGGCTAATCTAAAGACCTGCCGTGAGTGGGCAGCTGGCCGGCGGCTTGAAAAAAGGGGGGAGTAAGGGTATATAAGGGGGAGTGAAACCGTATTCGTCATCGTCAATCATCATTCACTCTACTACTACTACTACTACTACTACCACCACCACCAGCACCACGCCTCAATTTGCAGATCCCCATGATGGAAAGTTGCGACCGTGACATGAAGCGGTATGACGAAGCGGCGCGCGAATGTGAAGCTGATGCTGTAGCCTCTGCTACTGCTGCTGCTAGTGCCGCTCATCGTGCTACTGCTGCATTTACTGCGGCTGTTAGTGACGCTGGTTGTGATGACCTTGTTGTTGTTGCCGCTGCGGCTGTGACTGCTGCTGTTGCTGCCGCCGATGCAGCTACTCATGCCGCCGATGCCGACGCTGCTGCTGCTGATGCTGTTGCGGCTGCCGATGTCGCCGCTGATAACGCTGCTAGTGCACGCTCTGCTGCCCTTGCTACTGTCGCTGCTGCTGTTGTTGCTAATGCTCACGCTACTGCTGCTACCGCTGCTGCTGCTGCTGCTGCTGCTGCTACCGCTGCTGCCGAGGCTGCTGCCGCTGCTGCTGATGCTGCTGCTGATGCTGCTGATGCTGCTGATGTTAGCAGTCGCGTCGACAAAGAATCGTCATTTGTCACTCTTAAACCTCCAGTTGAACGCGCGACGGGTAGTAGGGCTACCAACGCGACGGCCGGATGGTGCAAATGGTGTCGTCGCTTCTGCTCGTGCGCTTGCTTTTCTTCCGGTCCTACCTGCTGCTGCTACGGTATAATAGTGTTATAGTGTTTGAATGAGAACGCGCGTAGTTACACATAGACTCTGTAACAGATGTGCTTTTTTTTGAAAATATAATTTTAGCATAACATGGAACTTGTTGTGTTTATTTTCTATATATAAGTTGTTTGTTTACAAACAGACACGTGTCACGTGGTGTTGTTTACAAACAAGAGAGCCACGTGGTGTTGTTTACAAACAAACCCTTAGTAGGTCACGTTACCCTAGTTACCAGAATGCCGGCTTCTGATTGGCTGAGCCTAAGTAGGTCACGTGACGTAAGTAGGTCACGTTACCATGGTTACCAGAATGCCGGCCTCTGATTGGCTGAGAGCTTCTAAGTAGGTCAGTAGGTCACCCAGAATGCTGGCTTCTGATTGACTGAGAGCCCTAAGTAGGTCACGTTACCATGGCAACGGGTCACGTGACCAAATGGCGGCCTCTGATTGGCTGCATATCGATTGAGTAATAAACAGTAGTTAACCATAGTCCCGTTCCGATACATACTATACTACTGATGGTCTGCATGTGGAAAATCCCTTCTACCCAAATTGATAACCGAGATACTTATGATTTTGCAACCTGTATTGTCTTTAATTTTGGATGCGGCCATTTTTGCCCGTTTTTATAGCAACACTTTTTGAAGGTTGCGGGTGGTGTCGCAAAACTAATAATCAACTTTAAATGGGCTTGTAATGTTGATGTATAAATGCATCCCTGGCCACTCTTTTTCTTTGAATTATTGGCTGCATCCGTTTGATTTCACTTACAAATTGTATTTGAATGCTCACCCAGGAATCCAGGGCATAACACATAAAGGCACAATGCAGTCCTTAAAGGGGTAATACACTATGCACCACACCATGTATCCACCCTGCTATCCAACATTCCTGCTGCCGCCCAGCCCGGGCCCTGCCCCGCCCCTACCATGTATTCCCTGTTCCCCTCCTCTATTCTCCCCTCTCAACTGTACACTGTGATGAAGGGGACTATAGTAACTGTAGTTACCAGATCACCCTTGAGGGATCCCCACTGTAGCATAGATAATCAAAAGCGGTGATTACACTGTGTGTATAGCAGCTTGGATATTGCATAGTTGTAAAGTTACAGCTGGTACCATACTTTAAGCAGTCTATACAAAAAGTTTTTCGCCTTGCAGGACATTCGGTCCTGCAGATTTTTCATTCAGCAGGCCTGGCTAAATATCTGCAGGCCCGTATACCTGGGGGAACTAAATGTTTGAATCTAGAGATGTAGTATTAGATAATGATTTATATAGACGTTACTGGTGTATTTGAATCATTTCAATAAACTTAACAAAATATTCAGGCTTTCTAGTTTACTCTCTAGAAACGTTAATAATGGTCCAATTTACAAGCCGTAAAACTGGCATGTAGCCCAGGAAAGTAGCCAGACATTGGGGCCGGCAGACATAGTCTTTCTGCCGGACCAGCAGGCTTTTAGACGGCTATAGCCGGTGTCTGACAGGTTTCCGTATAGACTGTACTTTATCATCTAAAAGTATCATGGAATTGTCTAGAACAGCAGTGTAAAGGGGTTATAGGATCAAGTTGTTATAGTACATGTTATTGTAGACCAAAGCTTTTGTAGAACAAAGCAAGGGTGATCTGGTAATTGCAGTAACCATATAGTCCCCTTCCTCACGGTGCCACCTAGCCACCCACTGACGCATGGAACTCCAGGGGCCTTAGTCCCTCCCCCTTCATGTTGCCCCTTGTCTTTACATCTATTCCTGTCTACCCCAGCTGTTAACCATATATCTTTACTATATACCACAGAAGTGACTCTAGAACTGTGGCAGCATGTCTCGAGTGAGAAATCGCCTCTTGGTAAGCACCATTGGCTTTAACCCTTCAAAGGGTTAGAGCATATCGCTAAAACCATGTCATGATGCAGCAATGCAGCCCTGGCAAGTGGCTCGCAGGTGCTGCATTGGTGCAATATGCCCACCCTTCAGGAGTGTCTCAACCTCATAGGGTCGGCATGATGCTTGAATGTAACACTGGCAAGTGAATCCGCAGTGCTGCAATGGTGCACCATGATAACCAAGGGCATGATGAATTAATGCACCATGCCGTCCTTAAAGGGTTAAAACAGCGACAGAAAGGCTAAAAATACCTTCCTTCCCGAAAATTGGATAATGATGGGACATAACGACAATCAGCATGGCATTACTATCTGGCCCTATTATTTGGCCTCATCTACTTTTGGAAAGTAAAGAATCCGCTCTTTCGGATTCAGCTCTTCTGCTATTTATCAGGCTTGCATTCATACGTTCATTACAAGCACTGCTTTCTTCTCTGCATAAACTTCCTTAGGCAGTCTTTGCGAAAACATGCAGGACATTGCCAATGTCCTCCTAAAAAGCCACTGGTCCAGCAGATTCACAAGTGGAGCAGGACCAAATGTCCAGTCACATTTAGGCTTTTATTAACTAGAAGAATTGAGTTGGGCTTTTTATTGAACCTGAAATATGTGTGTCAACATACTGTGTAAAGCCTGATTTGGCCATAGATACTTTTGATGGACAATACTATCTTATACTTAAAATGCACAAGCCGTCAGATATGTGGCTATCTGGTCCTCCTAAAATATAGCCAGTCCTGCAACATTGAAAATTTGCAGTCCTGGGGGTTGAAAATGTTTCACAAAGACTGCTTAGGGATACATTTTAGATATCCATATTTACAGAATTTAGTTTTTCATACATTTAAGGAAATACAATTTTTTAAGTACTGTCCGTGACTATGTGATAGGAATTGAAATTATTCCAGAGGACATCATTTATATGTATATGGAAATGTAGTGTGCAATGCGGATAAAGGAGAGCAGCGAAGTATTACTGTTTTTGGCCCTTTTTCCAGATTTAAGCAGAGTTAAGGTACAACAGGGAAAACAAGTTTCTAAATACCCGCCTGTCGTTCCCGCTCCGCTCATTTCCCACACAGACCAGGACACACAAATACAGCTTCCTGGTGTAGGCTGACGCTCATTGGTCACCCAGAGCATTACACGGTCACGTGGTCATGCCCCGACTCCCGTGACCGACAAACGGACATTGGCCCTTTCTGTGTGACTTCCGGTCAGTGGAGCAGGGACGGGGAATGTCAGGCAGGGTCGGGAGTCCACTGTGCTTCCTGGAATAACCTCCACAGTGCTGAGCCATGTCACAATTTCCTGGTTTCCGGCCTCCACTTGTTTACGTCCCATGCCATTCTTGTCCTTAATCCCAGATTATGTCCACTACCTTGTTTTTTGAGACACTAAGCTCACGCTCGGGAAAACACAACCCATTACCCTTTAAGGTAGCAAACAGTTTTAATGTGCTATGCCTTTTGTCATCATGATGTCCTGGCAAGTAACTCGCCAGTGCTGCATTCATGCATGATGCCAAAACTTTGGGAGTGTATCAGTCCTGTATGTGTGGAATGGTGGTTCAGTACAGTGCTGGTACTTACTCACGATGAATTTATGCATCCTGATGACAGAGGGTATAATACTCTAAGCATTGTGTCAGCCATTGCTGTAGTGAATCATGGGATAAGGCCGTCATTATATAATAATCTCCCCTTGAAAGTATATTGCATTACAGTTAATGTTTTTGTATTAAAAAACATTGGGTCCCACTCAATATTTAATCTAAAGTTTAACCCAATATTGTCCTATCCAAAGTGTTTTTGCCATTAGTTTAGATAAATTGTGTCTTTAGTTAGAGAGGTCTCCCCAAGGTTGAATAATAGGCCAAAAAAACTAAATGTGGGTTTCAATTTTAATCATTTTCTCTAAATGCTGAGAATTGGCACAAAAAGCTCGCCACTTGTCAGGATGACTCACAGAATTCTCCCCCAATTATAAACATCAAGCTTGTATAATTATAGACCCAGAGGTCTAACAATGATTTAGGTCAATGAGAACAGATGGATACGTTTACAGTTTTAGAAGGAGTGTATTCAATTCTTTGCCAAAATATTGCGGAAGAAAATTCTAGAAACTTAGTGAAAAAAACAAGTAGGGTCGGGCCTGCTTTGCCACCAGGCTGACTGAAACATAATGGCATAAGGGCATGATGAATTAATGCATCATGCCGTCCTTAAAGGGTTAAAACTGCGACAAAAAGGCTAAAAATACCTTCCTTCCCGCAAATTGGATAAAGATGGGATATGACGACGATCAGCATGGCAATACTATCTGGCCTTATCTACCTTTGGAAACTAAAGAATCCGCTCTTTAGGATTCAGCTCTTCTGTTATTCATCAGGCTTGCATTCATACGTTTATTGCAAGCACTACTTTCTTCTCTCCATAAACTTCCTTAGGCAGTCTTTGCGAAAACATGCAGGACATTGCCAATGTCCTCCTAAAAAGCCACTGGTCCAGCAGATTCACAAGTGTAGCAGGACCAAATGTCCAGTCGCATGCAAGGCTTTTAGGAACTAGAAGAATTGAGTTGGGCTTTTTATTAAACCTCCTATTAATCTCCCCTTGAAAGTATATTGCATTACAGTTAATGTTTTTGTATTAAAAAACATTGGGTCCCACTCAATATTTAATCTAAAGTTTAACCCAATATTGTCCTATCCAAAGTGTTTTTGCCATTAGTTTAGATAAATTGTGTCTTTAGTAAGAGAGGTCTCCCCAAGGTTGAATAATAGGCCAAAAAAACTAAATGTGGGTTTCAATTTTAATCATTTTCTCTAAATGCTGAGAATCGGCACAAACAGCTCGCCACTTGTCAGGATGACTCACAGAATTCTCCCCCAATTATAAACATCAAGCTTGTATAATTATAGACCCAGAGGTCTAACAATGATTTAGGTCAATGAGAACAGATGGATACGTTTACAGTTTTAGAAGGAGTGTATTCAATTCTTTGCCAAAATATTGCAGAAGAAACTTCTAGAAACTTAGTGAAAAAAACAAGTAGGGTCGGACCTGCTTTGCCACCAGGCTGACTGAAACATAATGGTTTTACATTTTTGGTCTTAGATCATATGATGAAGAGGAATCACACTTTATGCTTTTATATACTAATGTGCACTTGAAAGCGTATCGCATCACAGTTACTTTACTTATATGGATATTGATGGGCCACTAAATAATGTTCATGTTAAGTTTACCTCCAAGTATGTCTAGGATAATTATGGAGCCATTAGTTTTGATCAGCTGTTGATAGATCACCATGGCTAGAATCTACCAGGTATTTGATCTTTCCAAAATTAAAGGATGTAGCTTATGAATTATTGCTTTATTTCCATGGTAGCCTAATGGCAGTAGGACACATTTATTTAGATTAAGTGGCTTTTGTGTCCTTTATAGATCGCTGGTATATCTGTTTTTAAGACATAGGGAAGTGAGATTAATCATCTAAGGACTGCATGACTTTAATGTGTTATGGCTGGTAAATTAGTCTTTAAGAGACAACGGGTGGCGTAGCTAATCCATCATGCATTTTTTGCAGAAGTTACCAAATTTCTCACAGACATAGACTGAGAAATTATAAACAAATGTCCATCAAAATGTAAATTAGATATGGTGTATGAAGGCAGTAGCGGCCATTTTTAAAAAGGGTTACTTATAGTTGCATTTCTGATCACTGAAACTGCTGAGGCTATATAAATATCCTATTTTTCTGACTGCAGATACTGAGATATGCCTCAAATGACCTTCAGAAAGTTCAAGAGCAGCGGCAAGGTCAAGATCATTTGTCAAGGTCAAACATTGGCAAAATGGAATTTCTTGATGGATTTTATTCATTTTAATACAAAGAGGCTAGTAATAGCAAATTAGACACATTCAACAGAACAATATATCACCTTTCCTTCTTCTCAGCAGTATTTGTCCAATTATGATATTCCGAGAAGAAGATGCTCTTTGATGAAGTGTGGTATCCATGACAACTCAAACCACTTGGGTTCTAAATATAATAGTGTATTTCATAATTGTAAATTGCAGTCACTTTCATTTAGTCATTTTGATGGCTTCAGACATATATATGCAAACAGTATAGACAAGGGTTGGCATGAAAAGCCTCTTTATTCTTATTTAATCAACCTAATAGATTGAATTTGATTAATGTAATTAACCAGTATCAAAATAGAAAGATGATGCACTAAAGAAAATCTAACCACCACATTTTTTGTATTCACTTGAATTGATCAGAGCTACAGGGACAGCATGATATATATACATGTTTAAGGCTGTGTTCAATAGCATGAATAAGTTAACCAAACCTCCCATGCTTTCCACAGAAAAATGAATTGCAATACAATGCTTGACATGAATTTAGAGATCTGTGTCATAAAGGAGTGTATATATATATATATATATGGGTGGGGGTCCAGAAAATGTCCATTTCCAGTGAAAAACAATAATATTTCTGAATCGCCCAAATGTTGTAGCAGATTTGTCTATATATAAAGGAGGCAATGAACTATCCCATTCCAAAATTTTGTGATACTAGGATTCTTACTTTTTTTTCTAGGTAAGTTTGAAAAATACAATTACTAATAACACAAAATTGTGTTACGTTCACCAGATATTATCATAAACATGAGAATAGTGAAAAAATATGATGAAATATTTTAGTTAGGAACTTGTTTCACTGAATTAGGGAAAAAATGTGTCATTTCCTACCATGTAACAGGGTGCTGTACACTTTTTCTCTATTTTTAATTCCCATTTGTGATAGTTTGATAGATAGAGTCAATTGAGGGCCAGTTGGTTTCTGTCTAAATCGGACCTATAATCTTTTTAAATAGGGAAAAGTACTAACATGGAAGAGTATTAAACTAGCTGTGTAACCCAGATGAAAGTATACAAAGTGCTCTAACATATCTGAAGATATTTTGTATTTTTGGCCATTCTATTGTGTTTATTTTACTACTCAGAGGTGTTCAGTGGGATCTGGTGAACGTAACATAACAGAAAAAAAGAGGAATTATAATGAAATATTGGTCAATAATAGCATTGTTTTCAATAGGTTGTGGTATAGTACCTATGCAAAAAAAGTCACAGCATGTCTCAGATATTTAATATAAGATAAATAAGACAATTGCACCAAAATTCTGTTGTTTTCAATAAATCTGGTGAACGTAACATCTAGTGAACATAACACAAAAATTGAATAGTTTCTAGAATGAAATATGTTAATGATAAAATGATGGAAACAGGTCAGTGTCATTTGTAATGCTCAGATATACTCAGACAATTTATGTTACGGCTATATTTTAATTATTTATGCATATTTCTGACTTTTTCATATATCTGGTGAACGTAACATCTCATAAAATAAAGGACATGTTGTTTTGATAGTTCTTTATATTACATAAATCATGCATTCATCCACATACATCCTTGCTGATAGGTTTGTCAAACAGACATACATGCGGCCTATCAAAAGAAATTAACAAAAAAGGAGATATTTTCGTGACAATTTACTGTCTCCGTGGAACCAAACATAATTCTAGTGAACGTAACATAATTCTAGTGAACGTAACATAATTCTAGTGAACGTAACATAATTCTAGTGAACGTAACATAAATTGATATCTTAATTTACAAAGACAAAGACATTGCACCTAGTTAAGATTCTTATTGTATATGGTGGATGTACTATGTAGGCAACACATGGATATTTCCCTTTCTCCTTAGAGGACATTTAGGCTGATATTATTCAAAATGTCAAATAAATCTAGTGAACGTAACATCAATCTGGTGAACGTAACATCCAGTGAAAACGATTGTTTTCGCTTGTTTGATGTAAAATAGAAAAAATCTATCGATGTGGGAGTGTAGAGCTTACACATACGCATATCCAATGCAGGTAATATGTAATTTTATGCAGGATTTGTATAATTAATTACTTTTTTAAGAAATTTGGCTTAAACAGGTCGTTTTTAATTCCTTCTTTTGGCTCTAATTTCACCTAGAAAATGATCAATTATCTTAATTTTCATCATTCTGCCCAAGAGTATAGGTGTCCGGGATATGCCTAATGGCACAAAACATCCATCTAGTGTAGTATTTTTCCAAAAAATTCAAGCGTTTAAAAAGATATATGAGAATATGAGAATAATTGCTATTTTTGTGATTTAAACAAATATTCAAAAAATATATTTAAAAATATTGAAATAAATGGTGTTATGAAGAAGTATCTTTTGTATGCAACACATATGAAGCAAAAAGTGTAATTCTAATATCATTGGGAGAAAATCTCCGTTACAATCTGATTTTTTCCAGGGGACATTTTTTTTTTGGTCATTTTTGCCCTGAAAAGTAGCTAAAATCTGAAAAATTCATGAAATTATCATTTATATGCATATTTTTTCTATTAGTACTCATTGGGCTTTTTGCAATTATGTAGTTATCCCAATATATTCTCTTCATTCAAAATGATTATTTTTTAGAAATAACTCAATTTGTGAAATGGACATTTTCTGGACCCCCACCCATATATATATATATATATATATATATATATATATATATATATATATATATATATATATATATATATATATATATACCATTCCAATCAGGGGTGTCATTGACATCCCATTTATGTTGACGACGATTATTTACACATAGTTCTCAATAATTATATCAATGTATTGTAATATGATATCTAAACTATTAAGTACATCTGGAACACTGTTTATTGCCTTAATAAGCAGAGAAAAATAACAAAAACAAAGGTTAATGCTATCTGAACACCAGTCCCATTATCGTCCCTGAAAATGTTGACATAATAATCATCAATATGAAACACAAAACTCCCAACCTTAAATACTGCAAGGTAGGCTTCTGACCTAAGGCCAGTCGAAAGGATGAGTAACTGTAAGCTCAACTATTAGACTTAGAACACTATGTCTATAACCAGTGATAACCCCGCCTCCCTCCCTTACTATAGACCATTACAGCAAGAAAAGGTGACTTTTGAGAAAAGTTGTTGGTAACGCTTTTGAACACTTCTGAAGTGTCACTGACAAGTAAATAGATATAACGTCAAAGTCCTGAATTCTAATGTATACTACTTGAAAGACGATTGTCCTGTGATCCTCCTGATATGAGATGTTTGCAAACATAACCATGAAATACAGGCGGAATCAGCCTATTCTATGTACAATCAAAACAGAAATAAACTATATGTATAATATACAGACAATATTATGAGGTCACCCTTTCCTGCTGCATAATGTCGAAGAAGAACCTTTTTGAGGGTGCACTGGATGCAAGCACATTTAGGTACAGTGATACAAGTGCATACATTGTTTTCCCCACTGGCAGAGAACATTTTCTCATGAAGAAAATATTGACATAATTGTATTGACATACCAAAATTGTCAATATGATATATTGACATAGTGACAGTGATAGCGATATATCAATATAGCAAATGTCAATGACATCCCTAGTTACAATAGTGTGTATCCATACACTATAGTGGTACCGCCTGATATCTCACTTATGTGAGCATTCCCCATCTCACATGCAGAGGGTTGTGCATGGAAGATTCGCTATCTGCATTTGCAGTTCCTAACACAGCCCCTCTCAAGCTGCCTTGGTAGGTGGGTTTGGATTCTCATTGTTCTTCTTCATGTTAGGATCAGTATATATATGTGCCCCTACATGGGTAAAATTCGACACGTGTTTCTAGGGATAAAAGAATAAAGCTGCTGTTGCTAAGACGTGTTTTACATTTGGAACTAAATGATGACACTAATGAAATCCATGTGGTGAATCAAGGGGTAGGTAAAGACGTATTGCACAATCCAACTGCCTACTGCAGCTAAGCCGCCCTGCTATATGCCCTTTGTGTTAAGGATAAAGCCAGGGTGAGAAAATACAAGCATCATACAGACAAAATGGCTTTCATACACGCGGCTTTAGCTGCATGCTTGCATGTGGCCATTAAAGGGTTAAGATTTACTGCAGGATCCAGGATTAGGGGATCCTACCACCTCTCCCCTGTGACCCACTCCCCCCTGTCGGTTCCGCCCTGTGTTTCCTGTGGGTCGGTCCATGGGGCTTAGAGGACTGGTCATTACTTCAAAATGTTTTCAGCAAAAACGTCACATAGGCTAAGGGGTGGGGTGAGCCGAGAAATACATCATCTTGTCCCTATAAATGTTAATTACTGGTTCTACTTTAACTATGCTATTATAGAAAGAAATATGCATATGTACAATCATATACAGTATACCCCTAATCTCAAGGTTAACATATATAATGACCCATGTCCCATGTCTATTTTAAGAAATACCCATGTCACCATAGCGATTTCATTTACAAATATGGTACAAAGGCCAGTTTATGGGTACCATGGCAGCCATTCCCATATTCAAAATATTGGATATTCGTTCTAGTACATTGGAAATGTCATCAATATTGCAAAAAAGCCTCAGAACAGGCCTTGCAAATTCCTGTCAGAACCAATTTTCTACTAATAGGTATACTGGTATTATGATATTTGATCACACAATTTTAAGTGCTATTTTTGAATTCCCCATGTCAAAATTCTTCCTCCCCTTCTCAGAGTCACCGTACAGTCTATTTCTCTAAAGGGAGGCACAATAGCAAATCTTTTTTGGGGTGTGAATTGTGAATAGACATTTTTTTCACCGGGCTTCATTAACTTTCAGCAGCAAAGTTACAAACTGCATGTTGTGGACACTTTGTGATTGAAGGCTGTGGACAAACTGTATTCTGTAGACACTTCGTGGTGAAAGGCTGTGATGTGGACACTTTGTAGCATGTGGACAATACGCGGCTGAACACACCATTCTGATAATTAGTTCGTTATAAACGAAATTCATTAATACAGAGTTTGTAACAACAAAGTATGACTGTAGACCCGCCTATGGTTGTACAGGCCTGCCGGATACAGGGAGGGCACCAGCCATGCATGACCATGGGAGGGACTATATCCGTCCCATGTTGGAAGGATGGATATATAGTCCCTCCCAAGGTCATGCATGGCTGGTGCCCACCCTGTGTCCGCCATGCCTGGACAATTGGAGGGACTATATCTGTCCCTCTATTATATAACAATACTACACCACTCTAGAACCCTCAGTAATGATGTTTAGCATAACCGTTTAGGTATTTAGAATGAACGTGTTTAATCCATGAACACATGATCAATAATACACCTATACCTATCAAAATTGTTTAGATGTCTAGGCATAAACATGTTCAAAACCTTTTTTCACAGTGTATTGTCACTAAAAGATGATGTTGGGTATCCATTATGAGTGTTTTTTTTTTTGTTTTTTTGTTTTTTTGGGGGGGGGGGTCGTGTTTATTCGAAACAATCCAACTTGACGAGGATTTAAATGATGCTTACAAACAATACCCATTTTTGTGCTATGTTTATTTCGTTTTGTCACAAATAAGATCATAAATTATATTCAGTATTTGGAGTATTTCTACAAGGTATGATACGATATGTAATATACAGGTATGAGTTGAGTTTGAGTTTAAATAGCCTTTTTTGCACACTTTTCATATAACAGTTACATTCTATTCTTTGGTGTTCAATAGCAGTGAAAATCAGGCAGGCTGCCTTTAGGATTATGCATCCCGTTTATGGCAGCAACCTTAAATGAGTTTGTACAAACTGTATATACACAAACGCTGATGTTATTTGTAAATATGCATGATGACATTTTAAACAATTATATGGGGGCTGGTAACAGCATTGGTCAAAGGTATGAACGTCACCAACAGTGGTCAACAAGGTAAAAGTGATACACAGTGATTAAGATAATCGAATAATGTATTATGTTTAATAACAGATTATGAGCATCAAGGTTTTTACATAGAGATTACACTGTGCTATATATTCCCATAAAAGATCTCAGGGACTGATACTAAACCCAGGTGATCAGTCTGTGAGAATTTACATCCTATTACCTGTATGTACCTATATGCATATTAATTGTAACCCTTTTTGAGATTAGCTCTCAAGTCCTTGATTTTATCTATTTCATTTTTTAACTTCAGTTTGCTCGTTGCCCCATTGTACACCTGAAGGTAAGGCATTCCATCGGAGAACTCCCCTATACCAGGGTGACCTTTTGTAGAAGTGCCCAATTAAATGAGGCCATTTGAAGCAGACTTTCGACCTATTTCTAGTAACAATGTTATCATCATCTATGCTATCACTGTCGTCATCACCATCCCTTAGTTACAATGACCTCGTATACATCAAACTTAGCAATAGTATTTACTAGTATTAGTAAATAACATAATGGATATACTGGATAAGATTAGAGCAAATTCACATCAAGCTATACAATGCATTTTTTCTTCTGTTATTAATAAGTTTTGTTTTGATCTTTTCGGACAAAACATTTAATACTACGTTTTTTGAAAACAGGGTTTCCATTTATCGACCAAAAATCACAGGTATGCTTTTATTAACAATGGTAGAACATTAATTTAAGAAAATGAGAAAACAGAGTGCAATACACTAAAGGTACCTTGTACTCACAATATGCTGTTACCGGTACTCAGTTATAAGATGAGATTATACAGCATTACATTGATTTAGAATGTTAACTGCATCCTCTGTTTTCAAATGCATGTGTCATACCTTACGTGTTAGCTGTATGTCTTGTATATTTTGTAAGCCAGCCTTCAACCCCATGACAACCTCTGCCAAGTTGTTCCAGAGCCAGGCCGAAGTAAGAGTCTTCTATCGGCAGGAAGGGGATATTGGGGGATATGTCCACCAACTCCCGTGTGAGATTGATGGACGTCAAAAATACAGTCCCCAGTGCGTAGGGAGGGAATATATCCCTTTCATATTCTAATGTACTAAGGTAGCCTTTGAAGTCAGCTACCCTGTATGGCTGGAAGTTATTGTAACATTCTCCGACCTGGTATTTCTGGAATGCCACATCCTTGCCATATGTGTGAATCAGTCCAAACATTTTTTTTATATCTATTGATGTATCATCGGCAGCGCGTATTACAAACTGTGCTTTGGGGCATTCTCGCAGAACCCATCGAAATCCCATTAGCACTTTCTGGGTGAGGTTGTAATAATTGTCAATAAAATCATCCATGAGAATGTCGTTATGCTGTGTATTCTCCTTCTTCAGTAGGTCAATTTGATCGTCTGGCCACCCATCCCCAAACAAAAAGATCACTTCATAATTATACTTCTTTTTTAACTTAACTGACCCCCATTTCTTTCTGATGGCCTGTCGCTCCATAACACTGTTTGGGACAGTTGTGATTATTATCACTGTGTCTATGACATCCCCTTGTTGACATAAATGATTGGGTGATATGATGTTCTTGAAATCATATACAAAACACCTATCACAAGTTAATGGTATGCGTTGCTTTGGGAATTTCCTCCCCTTAAGAATAGACAAATAATATCGAATTTGACCCATTGTCATAAAATCACTTCTTTGGATGTAAGTCAGCAGTTTGTTTGTTTTCATCCTAATAGTAATTGCTCTTCTCTTTCTGTTCTTGGTTAAAATTGCTATAATGTTGCTACTCCTTTTTGATTCCCACTTTGGCTGTTTCAGTAAAATAAAGTTGACAAGATCAAACATTTCAGAAATCTGCTTGTTACCAATGTAATTCTCCATTGGATCCAACTGTGGGGCACGCACGTATTTGTATGGGAACACAGACTTACATGGTGGTGGCGACTTGGGATCAAGGTAGGTCATATGGCCTTTTTCTGGAGGTGCTTTTTTAGTCCTATAGTCATTAACGCTAGCACCACAAAGTAGTGGCGACTTGGGATGAAGGTAGGTCATATGGCCTTTTTTTGGAGGTGCCTTTGTAGTCCTATGGTCATTAACGCTAGCACCACAAAGTAGTGGTGAGTGACTGTTTGGGAAGAAGTGGCTGGAAGGATATTGGTTGCTCACTTGCAGCTCTTTTGTATTCTCTATATTCCAAAATGAAAAACTCCATAGCAGGAAAGCCGTCAAGTAGAAGCATTTTCCCCAGTTTAGAAGTCGTAATCTCCGCATGGCTCCACTTGTAGTATCTGCAGCATAGGCCAGGACCAGCGAACTGTAGCTGCATGAGCAAACCTACTGTACAAGGGACCAGTCATTTTTCATGAACTAGGGGAGGGGGGTGGCGAATTTTCTTGCATTGCAATTTCTTTAGCTGACCCTGCAATAAGTTAGGGATTGCTCATTCATAAATTAAAAGGGGGATGGTAAAATATCACACAACCTTGTTCCCCCCCTAATTTGTGTGCCCCCCTACACCTTCCCCATAAAGAAATGACATACAATATATAAGCCCCTGGAATGATCCACAGTCATCTTTTATCCCCACCCCCTCCCGGCAATAAATGGCCTCTATAAATGAAGACTCCGGTGTCACAAATGGTGACACTGACTGGGATATTTACCTGGATAATTTTAGAGGTAGTAAAAATAGCATCAGCAACTAGAGGTCAACTGAAGTAGCTGGGTGTAGCTAACAACATTGGCCTCTGCTACAATGGTGCAACAGAAAGAATAGCATAGGCATACACACATGGTTACTATAGAAAATGGGGCTCCCTGCCCCCTTATACCCACCAGCAAAAATAAGTTGGGCCAAAAAGGAAGTGGGGGACATGCTTGGTCTGCACCTCTTAAATGTGTGTCTGTATGTGGGAAAATAATCTATTTACAATGGTTGGGACTAGATACAGCCAAATAATTGGGTACTAAAATGCATCAGTATGCCCCAGTTTAAGTCTGAGCTTTCAAATGCCCCCAGATCCCCCTATAGTGGCCACTGTAATAAAGGTTAACAACTTTCCTACTATCTATTTAGTGATATCAGACAGATTTATGATCCCTTAATGTTAAACATTTGAACTTAGAATGCATAAAGTCCATTTATTTTCATAGTTAATTTCAAAAACTTTCAGGGGTGGATGTCGTTACTTATGTTCTTCCCTTGTCTTTTTTTTTGGCTCCAGGATTTTCAAATATGCCCTCCCCTGTTTCTCATTATAAATCAAAATAGAGGCATATGGGATAGTGGGGAGATGAGAGATTGGATTAATATAGTGTCCTACTTAACTGTATGTGGTATTTTTCCGTTTCTGTTGACTTTTCCATTTCTGCTGGAGCAGTCGTATGTACAGAAAAAAGATGCGAAGGGCTGTATTCACATACGACCGGCCATATGCAAAGATGGCCAAAATTCTGTTTCTGTTCTTTGGCGTATTTTGGTCCAAATATCCTAAAACTAATGAAGGTTGCAGATTGCATAAAGCTACTTATAATTGATTACATATGAACTGTAGATTTGCCTAGAGCTGACTACACTTGACGACATAATTAAGGGGTTTGTCTTTTATTTAGGGGAAATTATTGAATTTTTTTTCGAGGAGTCATCAATTTCGGGAGATTGGAGCAAATCTGTCCTGGTCCTGGAGGGCCAGGCGTGGTCCTGGAGGGCCGGGGCGGGGTCCTGGAGGGCCGGGGCGGGGTCCTGGAGGGCCGGGGCGGGGTGCTGGAGGGCCGGGGCGGGGTCCTGGAAGGCCAGGGATGCTGGAGGGCCGGGGCGGGGTCCTGGAGGGCCGGGGCGGGGTCCTGGAGGGCCGGGGCGGGGTCCTGGAGGGCCGGGGCGGGGTCCTGGAGGGCCGGGGCGGGGTGCTGGAGGGCTGGGGCGGGGTCCTGGAAGGCCGGGGATGCTGGAGGGCCGGGGCGGGGTCCTGGAGGGCCGGGGCAGGGTCCTGTAGGGCCAGGGGGGTCCTGGAGGGTCGGGGGATGCTGGAGGGCCGGGGCGGGGTCCTGGAGGGCCCGGGCAGGGTCCTGTAGGGCCAGGGGGGTCCTGGAGGGTCGGGGGATGCTGGAGGGCCGGGGCGGGGTCCTGGAGGGCCGGGGCCTGGGTCCTGGACCGTTAAGGGGGTCCATTGAGGGCCCGGGCAGGGTCCTGTAGGGCCAGGGGGGTCCTGGAGGGTCGGGGGATGCTGGAGGGCCGGGGCGGGGTCCTGGAGGGCCGGGGCAGGGTCCTGTAGGGCCAGGGGGGTCCTGGAGGGTCGGGGGATGCTGGAGGGCCGGGGCGGGGTCCTGGAGGGCCCGGGCAGGGTCCTGTAGGGCCAGGGGGGTCCTGGAGGGTCGGGGGATGCTGGAGGGCCGGGGCGGGGTCCTGGAGGGCCGGGGCCTGGGTCCTGGACCGTTAAGGGGGTCCATTGAGGTGATATAAAAGCTGAGAACGGATACATAAAGAATTACATCAAAAAGTCACGCCTAGATGCATGTCATATATACTAATTGTTCATATGACACTGTAACTTTGATGGGTAAGCTCCCGCTGTAACATGTTCCTCTGGAAAATAGAAAAATAATTGCAAAGATTGTACATTTATATAAACAATGAATGAGGTATGACAAACCCCCTGCTGAAATGAATTATGCCTACATATATACAATACTATATTATTAAAGTATGATATTCGTGTATTGTAACTATAGAGTTTAGCAATGTCACTCATAACACTTAGTGTACATGGCAAACAGACTGCATTTATATATTCCTACCTGTGATATGGATGTGTGTAGGCATCCATACAGGTGTACATGTACATGTGGTCTGTGTGCTGCCTTGTGGTGGTCACCCTGTTTAAAAACAACCCTGACCGCACACCTCTAACAGACTGTCTACCGTACCGTCACGTTTAAGCGCCGGGTATTAAATAAGCGCCGGTCTTGGATAAGCGCCGGGGGTATGAGGGTCTTGAAATTACTCTTAAGCACTAAAACTGGATCTTGAAAAGCGCCTGTCTTGTATAAGCGCCGGGGGTAAAGACCCTGGGGCATTTTAAGGACTCTCAGCACCCAAACACCACAAAAACCCTTAGTAGTGGTTGATTCCAAGGAAGTGTGTTGTTAGAGCTGTACATATCATACATCATTTTAACCGTATATGATGCCTTTATCAAATCCCTTGCTGTCACGGTCTGATTCCCCAACCAAACGCTGCTGAGGCCCTCAGCATGCATGTAGCCGGGGTTTTCTGATGTCATCCCTCAGTGAAGTGGCAGCCTCAGGAGGGTAGATATTGGGGTGCAGGTGGATGGGGGTTACTTGGCATATTTCTTTTGAGTATATCCCTATACAAATGTATAAACCTCCCTATTTGGAAATAATTACTGCAATAATTATCTTGTTATGATCAGGTTTAGTACAGGGCTAGGTTGTTCTAACAAAGTTACTATAGAAATGTATCAGGGAATGACAAATATGTTCGTTGTAAGCAAGTGGTTGTTGTAGCCAAGTTTTACTGTATTAGGCCTATTGTGGTGATGGCTATTTCTGGAGAATACGGTGTGGAAGAATAGACTATTCTGAGTAGGGTAGGGGGATATATAGAGCACCTAGTTCAAGGTGGTACATGCAGCAGTAGTGGACCATACACCTTAAAGTATGCCTTACCTTTAAAAAGCATTTTCTAAATACTGCTTAACACTGAGCCTTACGGAGAGAACCAAACATGAATGATCCTCAAGACATATATAAATCCGGCTGTACTACTTCTGATAAAACACACACAGAACGTAAATTAACATGTTTATTGAGACATTGCATTCCATCTTCCTCTCTACAGACCAAGTGTATACTCAAGAACTTGTGATAGATTATAAAGGTTGGCACTAAAAATCAGCTATGCTGAGTGTCATTTCCTGATCGTTGTTGACGGTAATTATAATAATACTTTTAAATTCATCTGTGATACCAATGTGACGTGATACTTTCATTTGTAATACTGTGATACATAGGAACATATATGGACACGATTAACTGTACATTAATATGGTCAATAAACGATTAAAACGCTTCAAAAATGCAGCGAGTAACTCGCCAGGGCTGCATTCAAGCATCATGCTGACACCACAGGATTTTTACACACGGGAAGGGACAGCATTATGCATCAATGCAGCACTGGTGAGTTACTCGTCGGTGCTGCATCAGTGCATCATGACGACAAAACTCCTATTTTAGCGACATCCATCCTTAAAGGGTTAAAACCCTGCTGCTGTTCTGGCTCTGCTCATTTCCCACACAGACCAGGACACACAAAGACAACTTCCGGCCGTCGGCTGACATTCATTGGTCACCCAGAGGATTACACGGTCACGTGGCCACACTCTAACTTCAGTGACTGACTAACAGACATTGCCCCTTTCTGTCTGACTTCCGGTCAGTGTAGCAGGGACGGGGGAATGTCCGGCAGGGTCAGGAGTCCACTGCTGGTCAGGTAATGACCTCTACAGTGCTGCACCTTGTCCAGATCTCCTCCTTTCCACCCTCTCTTGTTTGCATCCCTGCTGTTGTCGGCTCTAACCCAGTGTAACGTCCACTACTTTCTTTTCTGAGCCACTAAACTTTGCAGATGGGAAAAAAACACCTCAAATCCTTAAGGCAGCACAGTTCCTTAAAGTTGTGGTACATACCAGTTATTAAGGTCACCACCCTAAATCAGGTCACTTCCGGGTTTACTGGCCAAAGAGTCCCTAATGAACTTTGTTTTTTTGCGGAATTTATCCTATAGGGGAGGGAAAGAAGGGTTAAATACATGGTCATTTGTTATTAGGGCGATCAGAAAGTGTTTATTTATAGTCCTAAAAGAAGGATTTATCTACTCCCGATAAACAGTGTTTCGATTGATTAGCTTTATTCTATGTCCATTATATATGGCTGGCAAATTAGTTGTTAAGACATAAGGAAGTGAGTTTAACCATTTCAAGACTATAGATATTTTAATGAACCAGGTACATTGTTGTCTTGATGCATCAATGCAGCACTGGTTTAAAGCTTGTCTTGTCTATATTCAGCCATTTAATGATGTATAAATACAGTCCTGGTAAGTTACTGGCTAGCATGTATCATGACGACACAGGCAACTAAAGCAGCATGCAGCAGGTAATTTAAAAAAAATTGTACTTCGGGAAACAGAGATCAGGAGATCCAACTACCTCTCCCCCTGTGACCCACTTGTTCCTATTGGTTCTGTCATGCTGTGTCTCCAGTGAGTAGGTCCTTGGCCGTTTATCAACATTACCGGTAGAGAACTGGTACCATCGAGCTTAGGGAGTGGTCATTATTTCAAAGCAAAAAAGCCGCAAGAATTTAGTTGTTTCACCGAGAGATGGGGGTTGCAGTAAATTACCAATCTTAGGAGGGCGTGAATGTTGATTGATGATCACTCATTTTACTATGCATTATAGAAGAAAATGTGCCTGAATTTAACTATGAAGTGACATTATTTAGTTTTTTCAATGAAACTTTTCTCAAGCTTTATATATACAATGTACTTGAGTTTGGAATTCCTTCTTCATGCTGGACCAAGACGTGTTTTTTTACCACAATATCTGATTGACCCTATCATAAAGGAGTCTCTGTTTTAAATGTAGTCCGGTCATTGTTATTCACTAAGACATCAGTACCTTTGTGTTAATCTAATGGACATCCACATATCAGAGGCGACTAAACCCCAGAAAGTACGGAAGCTGTCAAGGGTCACCAGAAAAAGAAATCCTATATGAAATTTCTATATCGTTCTTGCAATTTCTCAAAATCATTTATTTTTGGCTGTCATCATCAATAATTGGTGCTGTCAACTGTCAACTTTACCAAAAACCTAGCTGTCAACAGCAACAGTTGATATGGGGGAATTCGATTTTTTAAAAAGAAAAATTAAATTTATAAATTAAATTCTTGAAGTGTGTTTTCGGGGTGACACTTGACAACTACCGTAGGTAAGATTGGTCTGTGATGTACTTCAGCTGACAGGTGCGCCACTGACCCCCCCCCCCCCCCCCCCCCACCGTAGGTAGATAGGGAGTGGTCATATTTGATGAAAGAAAAAAAGGGGGGGTCGCTGCCAAGAATATTGGCCTGAAATCTTTATGGTGTCCGTCCAAAGGGTCTAATTTCTTACTTTCTCTCACTGCCTTACTTCAAATTGATCGCGGTGGACCCTTTGAGGTATAATAATGCAGAGGCTTTTTTCATTTAAACCCAAATGTGGTCCATATTGTCCTCCCCTTTTCAAGGGCTCTGAATCCTTTTGGTCCCCCCCCCCAAATCCACCCCCTTTGTATGTTGTTACGATATGGGCCCCTCCCTTTTCGACTGGGGGCTTGATTCATGCAGGGCAGGTGTCTAGGTTTCGGTATAGTAGAATTTAGATACCTGTAACTCTTTAAAGGCTGCATACAGGCTTATTGCAATGTGTGCTTTATAACCATGACACATGAATGTAGCCCTGGCCCTGACTCCCTAGACAAACAAAGAAGACATAGCATCATAAAGCAGCATGCAGCCCTCAAAGGATTAACCCTTTAAGGACAGATGTTGCATTGGTGCATCATGCCGACCTTTGTGAGTGTCTAAACCCCATAGGGTCAGCAGAATGCTTGAATGCAGCACTGGCGAGTTAATGCTCAGGGCTGCATTCATGCATCATGACGACCAAGGGCATGATGCATTAAGGTATCATGCCACCCTGAAATGTATAATGTATAGCACTAGAGCAGCCCTGCTGTATGCATGACAGGTGTTGAGGTGAGTGGGATACAGTAGAGTAGATGTCCCTAACACACCTATAGTAGGTGGCTGGGTGGTTACCCCTACTGTGTGTGAATTATTCATGACTTGCACGTGAGATTGCATGCACGTTTATGATAGCCTTAGCATGTTGGGGGGTGCCGGAGGCTGGCTCATCAGGGACTTTCCATATCCTTAGCACTGCCATAGCGGGCCAATGCATATAGTAAAAAGGGCCCCCTGAAAGCCAAGATTTTGTGTTTGAATTGGAAATAATAAGCTATGGCAGTGCGCCTCCAAAAGGTACGGGCAGTCCTATACTACTTACATCTAGACCTGCTCATCAGGGACTTTCCATATACTACCTACACTAGACCTGCTTATCAGGGACCCTCCCTATACTACTTACGTCTAGACTTTTTTTGATTGTTTAATGTGGCAGCCCACCTAGATGGTCTCAGAGGAAACCTAATAACCTTTGCTTGCTATTTTATATCCCCCCTTTAGGCCAAAAAAAAGTGTGTTTCAGGCAACATGGTCCAAAAGTTTAGGGTAGGTAGGTCGGATTCTTTTTTTTTTTTTTTTTAAATGTTGGAGGTACCTGGAATGAGTCGTGGACTGCCATATCGACTCGTGGGTCATCAAGACGACTCACCAATTCTTACTATAACTAGGAATATCATAATATTATTGGACATTCTTTTTAATAAGCAATTTCCTGAGGCTGGACAGTTAATTAGGCATGTAATCTGTTCTTCCTGACCAAAAAATTGCTAACATTTCCGAAAAAATGTGAATATTTTGCAAAAAAAAAAGAAGAAAAAAGTCCAAAATCGGAAACAAATGCTAGGGTCGGCCCTTTTTTGAAACTAGGGTCGGGTTGCCTGAAACACACCTTTTATTTTTTTTGGCCTTAGCAAGATTCAAAATGTACCATAGCCAATCCCAAGCCTAGATAATGTGCAGCCTTTTTTCCCTTTTAGGTCAATCCCTCCTCCCCATAACCCTTTACCGGCGGCCTCATGTCTTAATGCATCATGCCCATGGTCATCATGATGCATAAATGCAGCCCTGGCGAGTGACTCGCCAGTGCCGCATTCAAGCATCATGCCGACTGTGCACGCTTGTCCCTCTCTGCCCTCTGTTTAAGATGATCACTCCCTGAGCTAATCGTAAACTCTGGTTAAGGCTGCCAGGAGACACTACCCCCATTACCTACTCCCGGTGCACCGGGCGATCGACACGAGACACCATTATTCACTAAGTCTACTGTACCGTGCATGCGATAACAACAACACAAGGCGTTCTCTCAAAGACTTCTTTATCTCTGTATTTATGTGTCCGTCCTGATACAATATAAAACATTGATTTATTATTTGGTCACGCTCAGATACACTGATATATTCCCCAGCTGTGGTCATACAGTCATCAACAATCACAACATGGATGCATGTGCCCGTATGTAACAATCTTTAAAGCTGGTATAACAGTTTGCTCACTAAATCTAGGTTTTCTTCATTTGTATACTGAATGATTATATACCCCTTTCCCTCTTTTAATATGCTTTTCACTCTAGCAGTGTATGAGTCTTGTTTTAAACAGCACAGTGTTTCAATTACTGTCTATATTCTGGAGCAAAGGGAAAGTTTTAGTATTGATCAAAAGATTGAACTGAGCTGTTTGCTACATGAAAAGGCCTCTATTGCACAAAGTATCGAAAATATAGTGGCTAGTTAGTGACTACGGATAGTGCAACTGGGCTGGGGTTATCGAGTGCAACTACTTTGCTGAAAGCGATTGAATTTTCCTCATCTGTTTCCCTGAAATGAGTATGGTTAACATTCACAAAATTGGTTGAGATGCAACAATTACACTCGAACAAAGAGACTGAAATTGACAGAAATCTATATCTAAGGTGTTATACCAGCTTTAATATCGATATGAATGTGGTGAAATGGTACATTTATTAATTCAAGAAAAGAAAATTTTATGATGATGCTTTAATCCGACGGACATTGTACGGCAGGTCATTGATATGTCCATTTGTGGTCACTTCACTGTAGAAGGATTGTATACAGATCTTTGCCTTTTAGGTGCCGCATAGTGCTTTAGTGTGCTATTCCCTTTGTCGTCATGATGCAAGGATACATACCTGGCAAGTCCACTTTTGGATGCAACATTCATGTATGACGCTGAACGTATGGGATTTGGACACTCCTGAATAATCCGCATGGTATGTGAATGCAGCAAATTTAGCAGCAAGGGCTGCATTCATGCAACGTAACGACAAAGGGCATTGTAACACTATAGGAGGGACCTTGAAGGGTATATTGATTAATTTCCTTCGGTGAGAAAGGCCCATATTCAATAATGTCATTATGAACCTGTGCGACCCTTGACTCCTGATACAATGCACGTAGCGATAGACTTCGATCTGCCTCCATACAGCCCGCGTAGCGCCCCCAGGCTGCAGCCTCCGGGGTGTTACTTGTCGAGGTTATTCCACCTTAGGGAGTTGGTCATGCATGTAGATGGTCCTGAATAGGACTCATACAACCAGAGTAACCATGGCAGCAGGAGACGCCGCCCCTCCCAGAGGACCTGCGCCACCTATTGGACGTACTGTATAACAGCCCTCACGCTGCAGGGCGATAATAGAGTAATTTCCCGCAGAGCCTGTGTATATTCTGAAGTATTTTTTATATTCTGTATTGTGAGAGTTTCTTTTAGATCCAAGAAAACGACTCTCCAATATCCCAGAGGTAAATATCCAGTCCCACATTGGCAATATGTATACGCTGTGTTGAAACATTGGACAAGAAAGACCCAAAGGGCCATGGACAGTTTTGATGATTATTTTTTATCTTTTAATGACACATGATATTGAATATATTTACTCCTGTATTTACACGTACATCCCGGCACATAGATACATGGGTAGGTCTGTGTTGGTACTCTGCATCCACATGTAGCTATACTCTGAATGGGAAGATTTAGTTAGCCCTCATGTTGGGTGTATTACAATTGCATGTGCTATCCTATCAACAAAGTCACCTCACACCACTTCCTCAACCCATTCAACTTGTAGTAGGTGATCCTCTTCTGCCCTGCACAGTTTTAAAGATCTAAGATTTCTAGAGGTCATTATGACTTGTTATGAAGCTTATGGTTGCTCCACGTTTTGGAGGCCCATATATTGCTTATAACCCCCTCAATTAGGCTGACCTGTGTCTACCTCACCAAATCCTCCCATCTTGAATACACTATGCCGTCTTCCTCAGACACCCAGTGTCTCGTGTAGACCAGCAGTGACACCTGAAGCCACATACAACATGCGACTGGCTCGAACTATGTAGGTATCCATGCACACTTGCCATATGGGTCCATTCTCATATTTATAAATGCACACCATTATGTTGTATATAAACATGAAGAACTGTCTTTAAGTATCATAGTTCTGCCAGTGCGTTTGTCTATACAAGTACCGCTGCTGTCGGGTTCACTATTATAAAATGGTGGTGGCCAATGGACTAGAACAGTTGACAGCACTGTACATGATACACCAGCTGTGGCCCTTGGTCTTCACAATCCACTGTGGTATAAACACACATGTATAAAATGGTTCATTGTTCCCATGTATACCGATATAAACTGACCACTAGTATCAGAGCCGCTCTTCTCGCGTGGAAGAGTAGTTGGGTGGTCGGCGCCCGGCCCCGTTAGACAGGGACATGTCCATGTGCGCCCCCGTGTCGGTGTACCCCGACAGGTGGTCCATGCTGCCACACATATAGAGCTGCCGCCACGCCGACCGGAAGTCCTCCTCTGTGATGAACCACACATAGAGCTTGGCCGAGTGGTTGAGTAGAAACAGTAACTTGGTGATGGCGTAAGCCAGGCCGACAGCATCCCGCGGCAGGCTCAGACCAGGGTAGTGTTTCTGGAAGGAAGCAGAAATGTTTTGTTTTTTTGTAGATTTGTTAATTATGTATCAATGATGCCTCGGAATGCAGCTCTGGAGACCAGAACTAACTATCTCCAAGTCCCAAACTATGATACGTAGTTACATCATCTAGGGGAAGTGCGTAAGCCCATTGTCATGAGACTTTTAAAATATCACTTGAACGCCTCTATAAGGCTGAAAACTAAAAAGTTAGGTATATCATTTTTGAGATATAGTTGCAATATCAAATATTTGAGTAGAACATAAAATATGAAAAAATATGACATTGAATGAACCATCCCGTTTAATCTATTTAAGTTGATCCATGGCCTTTTTTCAGCTGAAAGTACATTTTTTAGCATTAAAGTGGCCTCGGGCTACTTAAAGAAGGCCATCAAACTTTAATTCTTGTTTGAAGTTGCTTAAATCGGATGTTTCATGCATTGGGAACTACTGACTTGAATGGCATTGATGGTCTCCAAGGCAGCTGTGGGTGTGACTGTGATGAGGAAGACGCCGCACGTGGCAATAACGGCGTAGGAGAAGGTGAGGCCGGCATGGTCGTCTGCCGGGTGGGTCATGGTGGGGTCCGGCGGCTCCAGGGGAGACGTAGGGGTCCCCGGGCCCGGGTCCAACATGGATAACACTGACTTCATGGTACACACGATGATGAAGAATATGGGCACTAGGGAGTCTACGGCAATGCCGAGCACTATGTCTGAGTAGGTATCAAAGAAGAGCATGTATTTGGACGAGCATGTGTTGTGGTCGGTGGCACGGGCAATAACCAGGAAAGGGAAGCAAGCCGCGACAGCCACCAGACAGATAGCCAGGGCCACATACACAGCCCGCTTAGTGTTAGCAATAGCCGGCCGCCGCTTGGGGTCACTCCTCACCAGGCAGAGCTCCACCGACATGGCCACGGTCAGCCAGGAGGAGATCACCCTGGCTGTGTCGTACACGAAGGTGGTCACACGACACCGCCAGTCACTATGTCCATACAACAGGTCCCCAGCCGTCACGGCCGGTATGATCTCACCCACGTCATCCAGCAGGTCTATCACCAGGATGACCGTGTCACTCAGGACGGCACCAAACAGCAGCACACACGTGGACGAGCCCTTCAGGTAACCTATCCGCATCACCTTGGCACATAACGCGTTCCCCACCAGCCCCAGGGCACCCACAACCACCGCCACGATGGCAATGATCTGTCGGTAGTCCTGGCGGATGGCCATCTTGCTGTCACCTGGCTAACTGACAGTATCCGGGTTAGCCCTCCTGCTGCTGCTACTACACATTGCAGACGTCATCCATGACGTTAGCAGGAGGATTCTGCTACTTCCAGCGTTTACAGGATTTGGCATCATCAAATTAGGTTCTAGGAGTCCATGAGACAATCTGACAAAGAAAAAGATATTGTACATTAAATATAACATTGAATTATCAAGTCATCACATATTGTTCAACAAATGCAGCGCATTTCTTGCCGAAACAAGAACTATATTTTAGTAAACTCTATTTATTCCCTTTGTAAGGCAAGTCATTGATAGGGAAGGACCTTATTTTGTTGCAATAATTAACATACCACCGTGTATACCCAAGACTGCAAGTTTAGTGAATTCAGTCATCTCTCATTGCATTTTCAAAATCCAATGTAAATTTTTTGAATTTGATGTTGGACACTTTCTTTTTACAAATACTCAAACTCAAAATAGTAGATAAAGAACAATTCCTAGCTTTGATTTCTAAAATAAATTAAAGAAAAGGAGGAAGATTCCTTTATAGATAATAGCTGAGGGCTATTATTTCTATCCATAGGGTCTCCTCTCATGTATGTTGGTACTTAGGGGGTTGTTATAAGTTTATGATCTATGAACCAGGGGGGTCCATGACCGCGGGGAGAGGTTTTATTAGATCAGGACCAGAGGGTATTTTCCTCCTGTGTTTGATCCAAATCCTTGGGGCTCAGAGTAGCATAGGAAGCTAGATAAACAGATAGACAGCCTTTGTTCCCTCTAACTATGGAGATCCCCAAGGTTGGCCCTTGAATGAGGTGCTTATTGACCATGTGGCCATGAGCCTTAGGGAGTGGTCATATTTTAAGTAGAGGAAGGGGAGCCAAGTAAACGAAAAACGTTGTACAACGTTGTATAACATTTCTCTATGGCTCCTTATTGTGGCAAAACGGTATATAACGTTTAAAACGTTATCTCAACGTAGGATAACGAATTTTTGTCAGCTGGGAAGGGTTGGGTTTTCGCTTGGGTGTATCATTGACATTTCCCAGCAAGGTATTTTTTGTTCCCCATTTGCCCCCTCTTTCCCAAGAAGCATAAAAATATTTCAAGGGGTCAATATTTTCTCCTACCCCACCTCTAAATCCATTGATGATTCCCTTCCTCCCCTGTTGGCAAGATATTGTCAATTCCTTACAGTTATTTGTGGGAACACTTGAGGAATGGGTGCGAGGGAGTATGGTGGTCCAAACTCTTATAGGGGAGTAAGTGTCTGAGTGATGGAATCTGATTTACATACCAAGCTGCTCCTTTATTCAATGTTGCAGCTCAATTGTCTCTCATGGATGTAACTCCAGATAGCTAGTCTATAGAAATGAGATGCATGCATGGCTAATTTACCAGCCTCAATATTTGCCATCGTACATGTCATAACTGTAGGTCAATATCAACACTGTAATACCATTCCCAACAAAAGAAGTAGAATCACTGTGACTCACTGAGGTTACTCTCCCTAACATTGGCAGGATCCTATAATAACTCTATAATGACTCCCATTCTAAGACTTCCTAATGATTGGGAGTCACTTTAGAGTCGTGGAGAGAGTTACCTTAGTGATCAGGTCCAGACCCTATTTGAGAGTCACTGTGCTTCTAATTCGTTTCTCTGTAATGTCTGTAGCTGGTCTGTATGCTTGTAACACTCTATTCAGAGAGATCTGGCTGTGTATAGGCCTAATCAAGGTATTGTTCCCACCCACCTGTGTGTCACCTTTCAGGTGAGGGTAGACCACCCATGAGGTGACTAGCTGGTCTGTAGAAAGCCTGAGTAGACTGCTATGTCTCAATCAGGATGCCAATGATCATTGGGCCAATCTTCCACAGGGCTATCATAGACCTTGGGCTGGTCATCCTCAGGGCTAATCACCATAGGGCCTATTGTCCACAGGGCTCCTGATCTGTGTACTGGTCTACTCAAGGTAACAACAGACCAACTAGTCATCTCATGGGCAGTCTACCTTACACCCGCTCAGTCATCAATATACCGTGCTGCCACCTCTCTGTGGCCATGGGATTATCCAGATCCAGCATATATTTATCCCACCATACATTTCCTTCAACTCAAATAGGGCCTCATAACTTTCAGTAAACATTTGCCAGTATGGTATAGGGATGCAGACCCGGCAAGTAACTCGCCAGCGCTGGATTCAAGCCTCATGCTGAGCCTATACAACTGATTCACTCCTATAGGGTCGGCATGATGCCAGGATGCAGGGCTGTATATATGAATCATGATGCCAAAAGACTATGCGGCTCTTAAAGGTCTAATGGAGCTCTCTATACAGTCATGCACGCCTGTTTGCATTTTAACCAAGCACTCACTGAATGCTGCTTACATTAACACATTAGGAAACTCGGTAGAAAGGCTGGGCCCTGTGCTCTGGGCTCATGTATTATACATATGAAGATGTTTTGCATTGACACCACCTAGGCTATGTTGCTGCTTATTTTCTCCCTCTGTCACATGCACTTATGTGCTGAATGTCTCCAGAAGGATACAACCTTATGGGCAAAACCCCAGGGGTATATTAAAAGACAACAACACGGTGTTTTCTTTTCATCTCATTTCACCCACACCCTGTTCTTCTGTGATCCTCTCTGCTGGACCCTGCAGACACGACTAGTAGGCCGCTACAATCGAAAGGGATCATTCCTGAGTATTTAGGAAGGGTACCAGTTAAAAAGCTTAACTATCAACTGCAAACTATCAACTGCAGTTGCTTCAAAGACTCTAGTCTAGGGCACCTCTATCTATCTAGCATTACTGTGTAAAGCAGGGTGATGATTATACAATGCAGCACATGAGATCCCACGATGCCACTGTCCTGCTATGTGCGCCACTTTACAGCTG
Source organism: Harmothoe impar (assembly GCA_947462335.1). Lineage (NCBI taxonomy): Eukaryota > Metazoa > Annelida > Polychaeta > Phyllodocida > Polynoidae > Harmothoe > Harmothoe impar. The sequence continues at coordinate 92,467,064 of OX381705.1, forward strand.
GCTCGCCTCTAACCTTCTCAGGATGGCATGATACCTTTAGGCATCATTTTCTTGGTCGTCATGATGGCTAAATGCAGCCCTGGCGAGTAACTCACCAGGTAGGCTACTGCAGCAGGGTGGGGTTACCTTGTAGAAGGTGCAGACTGCCAGCACACATATCATTATGCACACAGTGGATAAAATGTACACAGATAAGAAACTGTGCCATATATTCACCCTCATCAGTGGAAGCATCATATCATATGAATATACCAGTGAAGTTCAATCAAAAACTGCTCGTGCCTCTCCATGGAGAATACACAATTTGTGTTAAAAAGATGATTGTTATATCTATCCAGACAGCCTCCTTTAATGTTTTAATTGGTTGTTATCAATCTATGATCTAGAACGAGCAGGGTCCATGTCCATGATAAGTATACAGTAACATGTCCATGATAAGTGCTTATATTAGATATTGACCATACGTTTTTTCCTCCATTGTTTCATCCAAGGCGAAGGTGAGAAGGGTGCTTTAGGAGACCAGGTAAACACTTAGCCTGTGTTACTGCTGAACAGAGCAGCCCCCAATGGAGAGAGGTACTTCAGTCAATCCTTTAAGGGGCAAAATGTGCTTTAAAATGCTACATCTTTTTGTCATGATACTTGGATACAGCCCTTGCAAGAGTGTGCCGACCCCATATGGTCATCACAAAGTGTTAATGCAGCCATTGCGAGTTACTTGCCAGGGCTGTTGCATTCATAAATCATGGCAACAAAGGGTATTGTACGTTAAAGGGTTATTGGCTGTGTGCCCGGTGGCCTTATAGCTTGTATTGATACCACTGTAGAAATGGCAGACAGAAGATAGGAGAGTGTGTTCATACTCCTGCGTGGGAGTCTCCCAGTCTGGGTAATATAATCTGAAAAGGGTGCACTGCAAATCAATATTTGGGCTCAAATGCCTATTTATACTGTAGGTTAACAATATACTTACAGATAATCAGTACATACAAAATAATAATATCAGTGCATGCCTGATTTAAAACATTGATATAGCTGTCATTACAGAAGTTCAGACGGCAATATCAATACTATCATAGCTTTTCTAAGGCCATAACACAATCCATTCGGAGGGTTCTGTCTGTGTATGATTAAGAAACTGAATGTGTTATTCCCACCCACCTGTCCTTAGGCCTTTCTGGTGACACCCACCCACTCAGTCATCAATATACCGTGTTGCCGCCTTTCTGTGACCCTATGCAAAGTAATTCCTATTGTAGGGGCAATAATATAGGTGTAATATGGGTTCATGGATCCGAGGCGGGAATGGCACAGTTCTATGCGAGGTGGCAACACCTGGCTTCCTATGCCATATCCCCCGAATGATTACCTGGTTGCGAGTTCAGGTAGGGCACTCCAGACGGCGCACCAGTGGAGTGCCACGTTGACACTGCTTGACCCGCAACCTGGGTATATAAGAGGCCGCGGTTGGCCACATCAGGGAGTTTGTCCACAGACCCACACCCTTCGATACCTTTGTGACTGGGGCCCTTACACCCCTCCTGCTCCTGGCTCTTGCACCAGCCCTTGCTGGGACAAGACCAGTCCAAACAGCTCTGCTGACTTCGAACCAGGGAGAACGCTGATTGTATGCTTTGAACCTTATTTGTAATTAACCTGTACATTTATTGAATACTATTTCGAGGCCGTGTTCATATGAGAACCAAGGATTGAGACTTGAATAAACCTGTTGCATTCAAACCAAATTTGGAACCTGTGTTTGTTTCATCCTTTGACAACCCCTACACTATCATAGGTTAGGGTGTTTTCTTCAAATATAACACACAGTTCTCATGATAGAAGTGCTCTAATATGTGAGAAAGATATGTGCCAGTACATAGCAATAGGGAGTCAGGTGTTTCCATTCGCTATATGTGGATCCAACATTGCCCCTGTCCTGTAGATTAACTATGAATAATTAACCTACCCTCATATATCCAACCTATGCTCCAACCCATGTGCTACATGAATACAAAAGGTTTAAACTATACAACTATTTATTTCTTCACCCACCTCCCAGCTGAGTTAGAAATGATCCGTGAGAATCAACCATATGCTTTTATATTTTACAGCGAAAAATTTCCTAAATATAAAACTAATCTCATGGCAAACTATTTATAGCCACTGCTTTATTGCATCAGAAGCAGGGTCAAAGACAATACTGAATCTGGGACCTGCTGGCGAGGCCGACAAAGGGCTTGCCTAATGAGCTCACAGCTGGACTGGATACCCAATGTCTTAGAGAAATTAGCAGGGCAATAAAAAGTGGGATGGAGCTGGTGCTATCTTCAAGGGTGTCCACTGTGTATTGTAAACTTGATGGTAAATGTGGTAACCAGGAGGATGCAAACTTTATTGATAGTGCCTGTTAATGATACTTAAGTTGGGTGTTGTCTAAATTTTAATTGATATTATCAATGTGGACCATAATGACCTCACGGTAGGGGGCCTCGCCAGCAGGTCCCAGATTCAGTATAGTCTAGAGTACCTCAATCTATCTAGCATTAAGTTTGGATGATGGTTGTGCCCATGCAGGAGAGATATAAATAGGAGACCCCCCTGATGCCCTTTCAAACTGAATGGTGGCCTCTTTGTGCCCCTTGCCGCCTGTCAGAACACCGCCCTGTTACGTGCTCCACTGTTCAGCCGGCTCCTCTTTTACATCCTATGATGTTGGTCATCTGGCGACTGGAATAAATAGCTGAAGGTGAGCGTGTCCAAGAGAGGGACCAGTGGGAGTGCTAGCTAGTCATTTAGGGGCTGCATGATACATCCACTGTAAGCATGATGCATGGATGTAGCCCTGGGATGATACATTCATGCTGCAGGGGAGTAGCCCTAGTTAGTTGATTCATAAGGCTGCATGGATACAGCATGCCATTAAAGGGAATAGCACATTAAGGCACTATGTGGTCCTCAAAGGGTTAAGGCGAGGTCTAACAATAGTGAGGCACCAGGTATGTTATGGCAGTAGGATGGGGTTACCTTGTCAGAACAGGAGGTAGAAGGTTTCAAGTGCAGACTGCCAGCACACATCATGCACACAGTGTGGAAAATATACACAGATGAAGAACTGTGTCATATATTCACCCCCATCAGTGGAAACATTATATCATACTCCCATGAGTATATAAGTGAAGTTCAATCAGAACCTATACAAATTGTGCCCGTCCATGGAGAACATACGATTTGTGTTCATAAAATGATGTTTGTTATATCTATCCCAGCAAACTGGGGTGATCCCTGGCCATGACTGGTGATGCATGGTGACTATTATTTGAGTGATCACACACTGAGTGACAATGCGCCACTGCTGGTGAGTCTCACTCAGCATGGCGACTCATCACTCATCTCGCCACTGTGGTGATCACACGCTGAGTGACAATGCGCCACTCCTGGTGAGTCTCACTCAGCATGGCGAGATATCACTCATCTCGCCACTGTGGTGATCACACGCTGAGTGACAACGCGCCACTCCTGGTGGGTCTCACTCAGCATGGTGACTTTTCACTCATTTCCCAACTGTGGTGAGCTCACTCAGCATCACCAGGATATTAGCATTGGAGGTATACTGCTTGTATTTTGCAGAGGGGAATAGAAGTTGATGTTGATTTCATTAATATTATCGCACATATGGACCAGATTTTCACATGATTATAATCACTATAAAAATGTGCACATCATGATAGCCAACAATATGATTTTAGATTAAGATTTAAGACAGAAAATACAATTTTCCTTTGTCTATGGGACTTAACACTGAAATGAAATTGTCTACATTTTACATAGTATATAGACATTGATCAGCCTTGCTCTAACAAGAATAGGAAAGTTTGATATCCAGTGACCATCATGGTATCATATAATCATGAGTAACAAGTAAGGATTTACAACAGTATGGTAAAACATTCTTGCATTGAGTGATAAAAGGGGAACTTTCTTTGTCTGACCAGCATGGCAGCTCTCACTCAGCATGGCACATCATCACTCACAGTCGCCAACATGGTTCTCACTCACTGAGTGACTAGGCGCCACTCGTGGTGAGTCTCACTCAGGATGGCCCATGATCACTCACGCTCACACACATCCTGATTTCCTGAGTTCTGATTGGTCCATTTCAAATTTCCCGCCCTTTCTTTGTTCTCAGTGGAAACTTCTAGCATTCACAACAGACAGGCAGAGACTGGCAAGGAGAACAGATGTGAGGTGGGTTGTCCTATATAAGTCATGGTGAAATCTCAGCCATAAGCTGATTGTGAATTCTACAGTAACTGTTCTTGCCTATTTTATGTCTCTATTTTTCTCTAATATATTCTACTTTGCTCTTTTTATAATTATAGGTAGGAAGTATATTCACTGACTGGAATGACACATTTATTGGTAAGTTCTATGGTAGTTTTTGGCACTTTCTTTACCTTACTTGTATTGTTATATTCTTATATATGTATAACATAATTGATTAATGATAAAAGGGGAATTTCACTTTCAAAGTAACATTTAAACAGTTTTATAACCTTGCCATGTACACTGTGTTCCTCCATAATAATCCATTATGTTTGCTTATATTTAAACAGACACTCCCACAAGGACTTCAAGTATTCATCATTGCCAAGAGAAGAAGAGATTCTGGATGAACAGCTTAAATGATGTTGTCAATGTTATGAATAAAATACCCCCCTCCCCTGCCTCAGTGCTGATTGGTCAATGTGCCATCCCTCGTGATGCTGAGTGATCACCAGCGTGGCCATCCCTGGTGATGCTGAGTGATCACCAGCGTGGTCATCCCTGGTGATGCTGAGTGATCACCAACGTGGCCATCCCTGGTGATGCTGAGTGATCACCAACATGGCCATCCCTGGTGACGCTGAGTGATCACCAGCGTGGCCATCCCTAGTGGTGCTGAGTGATTGATGGCGACACATCACTCAGTTTTATTTCATCTAGCACATTGAGTGAGGACCTCACTCAGGATGGCCACGAGTCACCCCAGTTTGCTGGGATCCAGATAGCTTCCTCTCAATCTAGTATCTACGAACTAGCAGGGTCCATGTCCATGATAAGTGCTTATATTAGATCTTGATCAGATGGCATTTTCCTCCAGTGTTTCATCCAAGGTGAAGGTTCAGTTAATCAAAATGTGCTTTAAAATGCTACATCTTTTTGTCATGATACTTGCATACAGCCCTTGCAAAAGTCTATTATGCCGAGTTGTATTCCTGCATCATACTGCTGAGTAGTTGGGAGTGTACTGACCCTGATATGGTCCTCACAATGTGTTAATGCAATCATTACTAGTTACTTGCTAGGGCTGTTGCATTCCTTAATCATGACAACAAAGGGTATTTGGCTGTGTGCCCGGCGGCCTCATAGCTTGTATTGGTACCATTCTAGGAATGGCAGACAGGTGGTGGGGGAGTGTGTTTTCACTGTTGTGTGGGAGTCTGCCTGTCTGAGAGAATCTAAATACAGGGGCAATGTAGATCAATGTTGGGGGCTCAAATGCCTATAAACTGTATGATTACAGTGTACTGACAATACATCAGTACATGCATAGAAATAAGATACAGGCATGCCTAATTTACAATGTTGATATATCTGCCATCATAGAGGTTCAGCCGTCTATATCAATACTGTAATACCATTCCCATACCTGTGTTAGTAACACAATCCATTCAGAGGGTTATGTCTTTGTATGATCAAGACATCAAGACCGTGAAGGTATTGTTCCAACCCACATTAACGTCCTGAGGCCTTTCAGGTTTCACATGTTCACAGACCTGTCATTACTGCAAGTCATCAATATTATTGTGCTGCCACCTTTCTGTGACCATAGTAGACATTTTCTCTACCCGTTTCAGGGTTTCATGGTGCTTTTATGTGCTATGTCCTTGGCCATCATGATCCCTTCTTCCCAGAGATATTACCAAGATTAGACCAAGATTGTAATGTACTATTGACACTGGAGGGTTCTACCTCTGCATCTTTTGCAGTTGCTATTTGTCAATGGTACAGGCTCCTTGTGCATTGTTCTAATTTCAGCGGAACCTTCAGTATGTAATGCATTTACTGACATAATAGCATTTGCTTTCATATTCTAAATGGTTAAGCAATTTAAAACTGATCTCATCGAAAACTATCAAATGTCATTTTACGTGATTTAATGCATAGGCTGCAGAGTAAAATACTCTAGTTTATCACACTTCCATCTGTCCAGCATTCCTGTGTGAAGCTGGATGATGATTATACCATATAGCAGAGATATAAATAGGAGACCCCATGGTGCCCCTCTGTAAATTGTACTGAATGGCAGCACATTGCCTCTTTGTGCCCTTTGCTGCCCGTCAGAACACAGTCCTGCTACGTGCGCCACTTTGCAGCCGGCTCCCCTTTTCCCTCTTGTGATGTTGGTCGTCTGTCGACAGGAATAAAAAGCTGAACATGAGCTTGTCTGAATGAGGACCCAGTGGGAGTACTAGCTAGTTGTTTAAGGGATGCTCAGTGATTTAAAGCTAGGTGCTATTGTCAGTATAATGCATTCATGCAGCTCTAGTGAGTCTTTTAATCAGGGCTGCATGCTGACCCTTTAGGATGGATAGGCTCCAGAAGGTCAGAATGATGTAGCTATGGTTCCACTGATAGATGGAATAGTATAACAAAGCACCATGTGGTGCTGAAAGGGCTATGGTCTAAAAATAGCAAATCACCAGGTAGGCTATTGCAGCTGGGAGGGGTCACCTTGTCAGACAAAGGACGAAAGGGTATGGGTGCAGACTGCCAGTACAGAGGGTATGAATTGTACACAGATAAAGAATAATACCATGCATTCTCCATCATCAATAAAAGCCCTATATTGTTCTCTCTGGAGAATATCAGGAAAATCATGTCAAAACCTATTGGGAAATGCCATGGTAAGTGCTCTGTAAATAATCTAAGGGAATATGTCCAATATCAGGTGTTCCCATATCAAAACTTTGCTGGCGCAATCTGTGTAAGTCACACTGTTTTTTCTTAATACTTACAATAAAGGTGATATAGTTATCTTGAGGTGGCTACAAGTGCTAAAACAGCTGAGGGCTGTTATCTTTATCCAGAAGGTCGCCTTTCATGTTGGATCTGACAAGGTTGTTATCAGTCTAGGATTTAGGAACCAGAAGGATCCATGTCCGCGGGAGAGATTTTATTAGATCGGGACCAGAGGGCATTTTCCTCCATTGCTTGATCCAAATCCTTGGGGCTGGTACAATAAGAGGCATATAGACAGATAGATGGCTAGCCTTTGTTCTGGCTCACTGAGGCGGCTCAAGGGTTGGCCTTGGAGTGAGATGTTTATTGAATATGTGCTTGGAAGCCTTAGGAACTGGCCATCTTTAACAGTCTGGGGAGGGGTGTATGAATTTTCACTAAAGTGTTACACCTAATTTTTTCATGCCCCCTGCTCCAGTTGGGTTTTAATTTATTTTAGATATAGTAATAGAAGGCTTTCCTGCTACAAGTTATGACATTGTTTGGTTCCCGCCTTCCTCAAAATCCATCAGCCCCCCCCCCCCCCCCTGTTGTTAAGATATGACCAATCCCCCCTTGCCTGTTGTGGGAAAGCTGGAGGATTGGAGGCCTGGGAGTGCAGGCATTCAGACTCTTGCTTGGGAATGTCAGCTTCTCTGAGAGATGGAGTATGAATAATGGAGGCAATCAATATTGCAGCTCAAATGTACCTACATCTAGACATTGTATCGAAATTATATGCATGTATGCCTAATCTGTCAACGTCGATTTCTGCCATCACAAAGACCCAGCTGTAACTGTAGATTGATATCAATACTAAAGTGCTGGTATCATATGTAATACCATTACCACGTCATTGTATATAGCACACTCTATTCACCATCTTCTGTAGAATTATGTTGCCCGATGTATTGTTCCAACCCACCTGTATATCCCGAGGCCTATCTGGTGACACCCACGCAGTCATCAATATACCGTGCTACCACCTCTTTGTGGCCATGGGATTATCCACACTTACTGACACGTGTATTTGCACCAAACATTTGCCCCTAACCAGGGCAGCATACTGCACATCCGTTGTTGCCATGATTCATGAATGTAGCTCTAGAGAGTAACTCTGCAGTGCTGCATTTAAACATCATGCTGACTCCATGGGCTGGATTCACTCCTGAAGGGTCAACATGATTCAATTATTAAATGCTTGCAAATATCTGACTCCCCAAGCCTGCAAGGATGAAAACAGGAGGTATAGCACATTGAAGTACTGTGCTGCCCTCATACAGCTAATGGAGGTCTGAATACATCATACACACCTGTTTACTTCTGCGTTATATCCACTGCTAATGCCTTTAGCAGACACTCCTTAAATGCAATGTCCATTAACACCTACAGCCCATAATAAAATAAAGTGGGGCTATTAGTGAAAGCTGTACATGTAAATATAACCAAGCAGTATGGAATCTACAAGTGTTTCTGGTATATATATATATATATATATATATATATATATATATATATATATATATTTTTTTTTTTTTTTTTTTTTTTTTTTTTTTTCCCAATTGTGGGACTTGTTGGGAGACTGGTACCAATTGAGTAAAGATAAGCAGACTTTCAAGGCTCGACTCTCCCGGGTCGCTGACCTAACTACCCCCAGTCCTAACCCGAATGTAACCCTGAACGAGTCACTGGACCAATCACAAATATAAACAGTGTAAAATTAACTGCCTGGCGCCATGTGTGTGCCTTGTTGCTATACATTAACTGTGGAAGGAAGTTGTAATGACTTCATTTCAAAGTATGTCACACTATATGACCTTTAATAACTTGATGGGGACGTGACGTTTACTTCATCACATGCCCGAAGCACGTGACAATATTGGCAAATAATAATGACAATATTGTGCAGTATAGCAGCCCAGCCAAGCCCAGCGTGAGCACTCCGTAGGTGTTGTCATTCTTTTGAGCCTATGAGTAGAAGGAAGTTGTGATGACTTCATTCCAAAGTAGGCTCTGAAGGGGAAAAAAGGGGGAATCATGAGGAAGTTGTGATGACTTCATCCTGATTTACAGACTCCTGCCCGCGCTGGCTTTGGCTTAGGCTTTGGTTTTGTTTGAATCTGGCTGAATTTGTTGTTGAGTCACACATATTTATATTTATAACTTGTATTACTATTATTGAAACCTGTATATATAAACAATTACGGTAGGCACACACAAGACAGATATGGACTTGGGGCTGACACAGATAATTGTCCGCCCTATTTATTGAACATGATAATAATAATAAAAAAAATCAAAGTATTAATCCAAACGAGCGAGCCTCAGAGCATACATGTTGCTGCAGTGGATAACAGGTGAGCTATGACCCTTACAACATGGCGACCTATGACGAGCAGAGCCTCCCCCTGGTGTCAATACTCGCAACTAATGCACCAGTGCCTTTGTTACTGCACATTGAAACCTGTATATATAAACAATTACGGTAGGCACACACAAGACAGATATGGACTTGGGGCTGACACAGATAATTGTCCGCCAACACCCAATACAAACAATATACACATTCATACGAACATAGATAGATACATTTAACAACTCATAACTTTGTCAAATCCTCTGACACCCTTTTATCACTAGCGATCTTATTGTCCATAGTCTTTGACAGATACAGAAGGGCAGCCATACTCGACCAATCCCCCGCCTCCCTGATGTCCTCTAGCGATAGGCCTATACTATGCATGTAGGCTGCGCTGGCCCTGCGCAGGGAATGTAACCCTGCACGATGAGGGTCCAATTTAATTGATACCAAAAGTTTCTTTACAAACCGGAGGAGTGGTGGGTACAATAGTGGTTTACAAACTTGGCCTTTATGGACCATGAAAACTGGTGAGTCTGGTGGTAGATGAGAACATGAGTCCATGTGCCTCTTGAGCAGGGAAACCGCACACAACGGGGAACCCTTTGAATAGGTTACCGGTATCTTATGCTGACGTTGTCCATATTGAATTGTCTTTGATGATGAAATGCAGATCAGCATGCCCCAGTCATGGAAGGATACTGCCCCCCTGCGGAGGAAATGAGCTGACGTAGAATTAGATTCTGCTGTTGTGTTTGGTACCAAATTACTTTTTCGTAGAAGTGCTCTGAATGAGACTACTACACAAGTCCACATCACCAAATTGTCTTCGTCCAACACTGACATACACTGAAACATGTCCAATAGATTAGTGACTGATAACATCGGTCTAGCTGGGTTGGGGTCGCCCAAAACCCTCTTGAGTCCCGCCAACGTCGTCTTGAGAATGAAGTCCTGTCTTATACCGGTAATGTCATGCCCATAGTAACTATTCAGGCTAATCACTCCACTCACATAATTGTCTATACTCACAAAGCGCAGACTGTCTGATAAATACACTAAATATCTGCACATTACTTGGATGGATGTGGGAATAGGTACACATCCCGATATCCTGCAAAACTGGATGAATCTTCTCCACTGAGACATCTTAGTTCTCCATGTTGCCTTTGACCACGCCTGGGCTCTCAGTAGAGCAGCCCGTCTGTCTAGTTCTTGACACCAGTTTCCCGCTTCTGCAACATAAATGAAACGGGATTGTAGATTCCTTCCTTGAATTGACTCTAGATAAATAGTCTGGCCAGATATTAGATGGACCTGGCAGGTGTATAGCAACTAGATGACAATTAATGTCTACACATTTCCAGAAGATTAATTTTAACAAATCCAGTGAGTGACAGTTCTCACTTATTCCCCCATTGATGGCTGCTACAACCTGAGTGTTGTCGGTGTAGCATTCAACCCGTGAATCCCTCCACCTATTCCCCCAGCGTCTGACTGCCGCTAAGATGGGGAATAATTCCTGCACGTTAATATTGTCTGGGACGTATTCCGTAGGTACCGGGTGGATATGATCATGGTCCTCACAAACATGAACTGTCAGAATATCCTTGCTCCAGCACCCACATACCCAGTCACCGTTGTGAATGGCGGCAAAGCCTGAGCCTGATGAGTCTGTATATACCTTAGCTGTTTTCCAAGAAGACACATCAATGATTTTTGCCAGACCATTGAATTTGTTGGAGAATACTTTCCACCAATCCAAGTCCTCATGAAATGCATGTGTGAGTGAAACATAACGTTTGCCCGGTTTGAACTTTGATAATAAACTGATGACTCTTCTCGAGAAAGTTCTGCCTCCCCGCACCAATTGAGCACAATGAGACAAAATACCACATAGTCTTTGGAGCTGTCGTTTTGTTGCCTTCCGGCGACCATCAAAAAACGATAACTCGTCAGCCAAGCGAAGCATTTTATCCTCTGGTAGCCTCAACTGCAATGAGACTGAATCAATGTCAATGCCCAAATATCTCTGAGTTGTGCTAGGACTAAGAACTTTCTTGTATGAAATATAGAAACCCAGATCTCTCAAAACTCTATGCAAAAATAACTGAGCTTCTGTACATTCATCCTTTGTATCTGCCATAACTAGTAGGTCATCAATATAATTTACACAGAAATAACCTGCTGCACATACAAATCTGGCGACGGCGTCACTTATTCTAGTAAAGATGTACGGTGCCGCCCTGGTACCAAACGATATGAAGTTATCCTCTATATACACTTGTTCATTATTTACACACCACGACAGACCTTGATAACCCCTATCTGAGGTTTTAATCATGACAAAACGATAAGCAGCAGCTACGTCTGTGACTGCACAATAACCACCTGGCTTCAAAACTGCCGTCACATCATCAATTGATTTATACCTAAATGAATGAAAAGTGTCTAACATGTAATTATTGATTGACTCATATGCGGGCTTGCTGGCGTCAGTTATAGGTCTAAAACCACCAGATGATTTTGTGACCGCCCCTAAAGCATGAATACACTGTGGTGCTGAGTTCACAATTGATAATTTCCCCGATTTGAGTTCTTGTTTGATGATCAAATCAATCTCACTGAATGCTGACACTGTAGCTGAAGGATAATTGTTCACCTTGTATGGCATGATCTCCGCACCGGGGTCGACTATCTTAAAGCCCGTCAGGATCCCGTCTAGTAGGAACAGAGCGTCCTTGTCCCACATTCCTTGACCGAAGACGGCCGCTGAACCCCCCGACAACATGCGTCTCCAGCCGTCTGGACGCAGCTGAGCACGGACCCCGTCTAGAACATGAGGTGTATTCCGGTCCCACAGAGGCTTATAACCTGCCGCATTGGATAATAGTTCCTCAATAGAGTCATAGATAACTAATTTATCTATACCTGTTGTCGTAAATTCCCAAACCGGATGGTCTCCGACGCCATGACACCTCCCAGCCGCTGGTTGCTCCGTGTCTACATAGCGACCGCCGGTCACCAGCGTAGGAAGGTTCCTTCAGTACACACCAGGCGGCGGTCCATGTCCACCGCCATAGTTCCCGCCACCAAAGTTGGGCTGAAATTGTTGCTGTCCATGGTTCCCCGGGGGACCCCCCGGGCCCTGGACGTAATTGGTGGATGGACGACTCTCCCCCGTATTGCTGCCTCTTGACCTGCATGCCTTGCCCTTGTGCCTGCCACCACAGAATGTACATACATGAGCTTTTGAGCAATTTGAAAACTCACACCAACCGAAGTTGTAATTTGCACAAATGTTATCCGGTACCACATATTTGTAGTTCTTTTTCCCGGATGTACCTGAACTGGGTCCTGCCTTAGCCTGCATACCTTTAAGCTTGATCTGCAACTCCTTGACCACATTCATATTCTCCGCCGAGAGGTGGGCGGTCATTGAAGGCTCGTCCCCCGCCGTGAAATCGACCACCTCTCCCTCAATGACACGTGACACTGCCTTGTGATCGTATGCCGCTAACACATCTGGGTCATATAAGCTTTAAACGCCACAAACTGCATATGATCCACATACCCATAGACCGACGCCTGAGATGGCTGTGGTATAGGGTTTCTAAGTAGCGACTTGACCACAGATGTCATCCCGTACCATAACTCAACCAAAGACATATCCGAGTAAAGTTTGTCTGTGGGGATGTGGCAATCAGCCCTGAGTCTATTACGAGAACGTTTACGCTTACTGTTAGAAGTAAGCCAGCTCAAACTAGCAAGCAAATCTCTAGTACCTGACTGAGTGTGTGGTTTGTGGCCGGCTGGGTCATCGAACTCCTCTGGTAGAATCCCAAGGCCGAGGTCCTCCCCCTCAACCCCGGTCGCCGCCAACTCCTCACGAATGGACTGTAGACCGCGAGGAACCCTTTCAGTGCCTCCCCCCTGGCCGGGGGACGCCGTCCTCCTTCCCGGGGCCCCCGGGTGGCCCGCCCGGCTTGAGCGGAACGATGTCGTGCCTGAGTGAACACCCAAACCACCCGCTACTGCGTCGCACTCTTCAATGTCGCGTTCTATATCCTTGTTGGAGATTCTCAAGGTCGCCAACTGATGCTCTAATTGTTTAACTCGTCGTTTTTCCTCCAGAGTCTCCTTCTGTGCTTCTTCTTTCTCAAGCAGCTTTTTGAGATGTTCCTCCCTCGAAGGTAGGGGTGATTTCCCCTTGCTCCCGGTCCCCGGCTCCGAGGTGTCATGGCTGACCTCGCCGGTGGTACTAGGGCCCTGTTCCATTGTCTCCCCTGAGTATTGGCAATTCTTACCAAAAGGCGGAGGATGATGGCCGAAGCATGTACCACAATTCTTAGAAACCTTGCCTGCTATCTCCACATGTATCTTTGAAGCCATTGCAAATCAAAGTATTAATCCAAACGAGCGAGCCTCAGAGCATACATGTTGCTGCAGTGGATAACAGGTGAGCTATGACCCTTACAACATGGCGACCTATGACGAGCAAATATCATATGACATATATCAGTGTTAAATCTTGTAGCTTGAGGTTTGGAGTATGTGGTTTGAAGCTTGTAGTTGTAGTGGTTTTTTACACTCTAAATTTGATTTATGCTCAAAGGTCTCGTATGTATGCTCTTGTACGTTGGGTTGAACTCACAAACCAATCCTAATCCCAGTTCTAATTGAATTTGAACTTGGATATGAATTACTTGTGCACTCTCCTAGTCATTTCAAGTTTTGTGTGGGCCACTATGGTCGTCGTCCTTCTATGATGTGTCCTGTTATTTTTAATACGTTCCGTGGTATGTAGTTAATTTGTGTACATAATGTATGTTTTTAATATTTCATCTTTATATCATCTGTATCTAAACTCATCTTTACATCATCCATAAATATACCTGATGTGCTTCAAAAGATTCATATTTCAACGATTGATAAGGAAACTTTATTATTGACATACTTCCTACCACATGTACTTAACCTGTGATTTGTCAATAAAATATTATCAAACCTAAAAATATATATATATGTGTATATATATATATATATATATATATATATATATATATATATATATATATATATATATATATATAATATGGTATTTGTGTTAAAATCACTTTGTCTTGGTTGGGTTCACTATGCAAAGTGAACGTATGAATATGTGTTGTCTTTACATTGTCTATGTTGCTGCTTGCTTTCTGTCTCCATCATCATATGCATTGGTGTTACTGAGGCTGATTATAATCACACCTGAGGCTGATAATAATCACACCTACACCCCTAAAATGGACCAAAGGAGTTCAATGGTTTCTTTAGATTGTTGCTAAGACAGCTGGTTGCCTAGCAACAGCTATTCTAATTGTATATTTGCCTAGCAACCCACATTTCCATGCCCCTGAGGTTGATTATAATCATACCTATCCCCCTAAAGTAAACCCAAGGGATTCAATAGTTCTATTGGTTTGTTGCTAAGACAGCAGGTTGCCTAGCAACAGCTATTCTAGTTGTTTATCTGCCTAGCAACACACATTTCAATAGTCTCTAGGTTGAATATAATCATACCTACAAAGCCTAAAGTGGACCCAAGGAATTAAACGGTTCTATTAGTTTGTCACTAATGCAGCTGGTTGCCTAGCAACAGCTGTTCTAACTGTTTGGCTGTCTAGCAATTCCCATGACCATGGTCCTGAGAGTCCTCATATGGACCCAAGGAATTCATAGGAACTACCATATTTGAAGTAATACTATCCTTCCCCCCTGTTTATTTGGTGCCTTGAATGGGTTCCCTTCAAATATACCAACCATGTAGACATTATATTCCTTCGAATGTAAGAATTGTGGTTGTTGCAGCGTATAAAAATGTCTGAGGCATTTTTTCATGTGGCAGCAACCGCAATTCTTGTTATGAACATTATCATATACATACAATTATGAAGCTAATCATCTAAACTCACTAATTTCACCATAAGTCGACCATAATTTCACCATGAGACCACCTCAATCTACAAGGTATTGGCTGGTCCCCCATAGCCATGCTGATTTTGCAAGCAATCCTACGTACTATACCTACTTTATATAATGTCCCTACATCATCAAAATTCATCATTAAAGGCCAAATAACGACCAAGCCTATTTCTGCTAATATTTGTCTTAGTAGTTCCAATTAGTGTGAATACAAATTCAAAGTGCTTCTTTTTGTTTAATTGGATATACATATGGTCGACTCTAGGTAAGTTTTGGTCGACGCTGAGTGAAAATAGACTATATGAAATCCTCTAACAAGAGGGTTTTTGGTGCCGACTATCTGCATGCTTTTATTCATGCTCACAGACTAAAAGACATACACAGATAAGGAATAATGCCATATGCTCTCCCATATCAATATAAGCCTGTCTTACATATATCAGTAGAATTCAGTCAAAAACAGTCGCAGTGTGAATAATTCAATGTAATATAACTACTATCTGAATGCCCTATATTATAGGCTAATAGCTAATAGGCCGATTGAGGCCAATTGCTCATGTTATTCACTTTTATTGATTAACTAATTAAGGTAGTAAGGCTATGCTTCCTAAGCTTCATCCTATCTTATAGTGTAAAAGCCACTGCATCATAATCTGCTTTTATGTTATAAGAAATGTTGTGGTATCCGCAAACATAATTCTATAAGGATATCACCTCAGGGGGGAAAAAATCTAATGACCAACAAAGTAACCAGAGTGTTAAATTATATTTGAGAAGAAACATAATCATGTAATATACAGGTCCTTCCAGTCAGTAATCCCATATAGTTACATGTACTCACTCTTGAGGTGGTTGCTGATGATATTCAGAGCCCTACATCATATGTCACGTCCTGCACCCGTAGGCAGTCCATTAAACTCAATAGAAACATCCACATTAGGATGACAGGACACGAGTAGACTGCAAAGTTATCGTCTGCTCTGTAAATCCCGCACCGGTCACCACAGACTACACGCGCCAAATCCCCCTATGCGCCGCCTGCCAGCGTCTGCGGCAAGCCGCCTCTGACAGTTGCTAATATTTACGACACTGCAGCACATTGTGGCACGTCAGTGGCTGTGTTATTAGTTTATATATCAGTGCCCCAGCGCCCGTCATGGACAGGCCTTTGTCGGCCACCCTGCCCTCCCACGCTCCGGGGTTAACCCCAGCAGAGCCATACCTTGTCTAATGTAGTGGGCAAGCAACAGCTGGTGCAGGGAGGCTGGGGAAGGGGCTGTTCAGGGCCTCGCCTGTCTGTCTTGGCCTTGGCAGACGGTTCTTCCACACTCGTTCCCCACACAATAACTTATGTACACACAGGTGGTCGGGCCCAATACCTTGATGGACGGCACCCTACCCCCTAACATTCCTTCTAATGCTCTGATAGATGCACTCCCACTTACCAACCCCCGACTCCCATCACAGACAGCTGCCTCCCCTGCAGCAGGCAGGCCGAGTAGCACTTATAGATAGCTGACCCTTTAAAAGCAGCAAAGTTCTATCATTTTCAATGGCCGTGATCATCATGATACATAATTTCAGTCCTGGCAAGTCTATCGCCAACCCTATTGGATTGATACACTCTCAAAGCATAGGCATGATGCAAGAATTTCAAGTCTGAATGTATCAGAGAAACAAAATGCATGGCAAATAAAAGCACTATGAGGGCCTTAAAGGGATATATGCCGCTAAAGGAGGGTAAACTTAATGTGAACTTTACATAGATAAGGAGTTCATTCTGGCAGTGTAGCCAGTGTAGTTGGTATGTATAACCTGTGGTCTTTGACTGGCAAAGGATGAGGGGCATGGCTGATGTTAATGTAGCTAGAGTAGTACATCGCTGAATTAGCATGTTGGTATTGTTATCATGAGTTGAGGGTAACTTAGGGAGGAGGGAAAGGGTGGATGAAGGCATGGCAGCTAAGGGTATAGTCCAGCTGACTGTAATGTGAGGGGTACGGGAACTATTGCCTAGCTATGAAAGACATTGCTAAGCAAACTAGAATGTGGGTAGTATATAAATGAGGAGTATAGAGGCAGTAGGACAAAGGTTTGGGTTTGATACCTGGAGCATTAGTAAGACATGTATGCATAGTGCATCCCAGGAAACTGGGGTGAGGAAGGGTGAGACTAGTGCAAGCATTGCCCACAGAGCAAGGTAGGGTGAGCCCTGTGTGTAGAAGCTCACCCTATGTGCTAGACTGGGCAAGCCTTGTGCCTATAGCCTCCTCTGCCCTCACCCACACTGAGGGTGACCCTCTGGTCTGTGTGCGGGCACACCACCTTACCCAAGGTCCCCCAAGCATGCACACCAGTATTTAGTAGGTTGTGTATTGCCATGGTGGATAAATTGAGGTTCCTTTATATGGCCACCCAACACAGATCCGATAGTATAGTGGTCATCACTGGGGCTTTGTATGTGAAAGGTCCAGGGTTCAAGACTCGGCCATGTCAACCTACCCACCATTTTTTTCTTATTTTTACTAATGTAACTTTACAATTGTCCACAAAATACATGTCACTGGTCTATTGTTCTTAAAACAAGGGGCAACTGGGAGAACTCACATCATAGCTGCATAAGGGCTTTCCTTATGCTACTGCCTAATGCCTCTTGTAACTCTTCCACAGTGCCACACAGTCCCAGCCATCAAGCCTGGATTTGGGCAACATGGCAGAGAGCTAGATAGGGCTAGCACAAGATTCAGGCTTGTGTGAGGGCAATGCTAGGAACAAAAGGTTAAAACATTCCAATGTAATACATATAGGTTCCTTAGATATCCCAACCTTGTACCCACATGGTAGTCTAGTGGTCATCACAGTCACCTTGTATCCCAAAGGTCCAGGGTTCGTGAATCAGCCATGTCAACCTTCCCACCATTTTATCTTCAATTTTCTATTTTTATGAAGAAAAAATGGTGGGTAGGTTGACATGACCGAGACACAAACCCTGGACCTTTGGGGTACAAGGCGACGGTGCTGACCACTATACTATAGTGTGGGTGTGAGGTGTTGACATATAAGTAACTGATATATACTGCACACTGGACAACCCCACACCTTGTGCAAGCCCTCACCCACCTCTCACCCAAGTTCCCCCACCACCAGCTAGCCACTGGGTGGGATTGGGTGGGCATGTGGAAGGGCTAGGGCACCTCACCCAAAGCTCACACAACCTTACCCCTTGAGCTAGGCACAAAAGTAGTTTGCCCTAGCTGGCACCAGCATGCTCTAGCCTCACCCCAGTTTCCTGGGATAGTACCTAAAACTGGGTATGAGGAAGAAGATGAGTATACAAATTGTGGTTTACGTCCAGTAATGTTGCAGATGCCAATTTGATATATATAGGGGTGGCTATATTTAAGCATGCCAGGTTTTATGAATAAACAAATGGGGAACGCAATTTTATTTATGCAATAACCTTCTATATGACCTTGTTGGTCCTAGAGAGAAATAACAGACCACTGTCATGTAGCCCTCCTATATCCACTTACCTAATGTTGCAGTGAGGCCTGACATTTATTGTAAGAGTTATAGCCCGATTGCAAGAAATATCTTCAGAGTTATTTAAGCTATGCAACTCATGTCTCGTGTTCAAAGGGCATATTGGATTGGCCCTAATATAACAAGAGGTTACAATCCTTAATACCGCTTACTACACGCCACCCACTGCTCATAGAACATACATAAAACAGTCTGCCCTGTGTTTTATCACTTTGACCCCCCCATCCCCAACTCCCCAACTCCCCAACCCCCCAGGCTACCCCAGCTGACACTCAGTACATGGGCAGCGGCCACTGAGCAAAGAAAAAATGATACAGATAGCCACCCACCCTTCCACCACTCACACCATTCTCTGCAGCCACCACCCTCCACTTTGGAGGCATGACTGAGCAAAATCTCAAATTTCAAATTAATGTGACCATATACACCAAACAAACACTCAATGTAATCATTATTAACACATTGTACAGCAACCATACACATGCTCAAGTTATCCATACAATGTTATATTGCAGTGATACATTTATCATCAGTGACCTTAATTACTAGGTGCTCTGAGTTTGTTTTAAAGGTGCACATATTGGTACTGCTCCAGCGACAGTTGGAGTGGAGCTTGTAAGGTCATGTTTAACATTTTTATGGTCATGAGGGGCGTTTATATAGTTACACATCGTGAAACAAGGAGGCCAGTTTTTGCACCGCTATGTTTCCACTCCTCCCAGTCCCTCCAGGCCTTGTCTGTAACAAACGGAGGGAGGTGATGCATGCCCCACCTGGCCGCCTGCCTCTGGTAGCCCAGGGTGTGGGGCCAGTGATATGGTGCTGTATGGGTACCAGCTGTCGCCGTAAACACATCACCAGTCGCTTCTCCTGTAGGTGAGGAAGCTTTGATCCCCCTCGCCCCTACTAAGCCCCCCCTACTACCACCCCACTTCCACCATACACCCATCCTATACCCACCCCATCCCACCATCTCTAGGCCCCATAGCCCTTGATGCTGGACCACACAGGGGTAACTCGAGTAGGGCTTCGTATTTCGATCTTTATGGTTGAATATAAAAGTGAGTCATTTAAAGAAAATATATGTATTCGATAGGAAGCATTCAAAGGGGGCATTTGTGAGTGTATTTTGACTGCTGATGAAAGTGTTGGCTAGGACACATTTAGCTGATCTGGGGACCCTTTTATTGACACAATTTTCTTTGACCAAGCTCATTGGCTTGGATTCTAGTTATATGGTTCCCTATTCTGTAAATACATTGTAGTTTGGTGTTTTTGAGAAGTGTTAGGTATAGTTTGTAAAGGGTGGCCGCAATAGACATTGTGGCTTCGACTGAAAGTATGTTGTTAACATTAAGAAGCACTGCAGAGCTCTTTGCTGCAATGCACATTTTCGAGATCAAATACTAGCCGTGATCTAGAGACTACCTCTTTGCTGCGAATCCTTGTTTGAAGTTCTCACAACTCATATTAAACCTATTTTGTGGGTAATTCTTTGTGGCTTCCTCCTGTCATTATCACTGTCCTCTCCTCTCTGATAGGCTACAAATCATAGTTGATGGCAATGTTTAATTGCATGCAGCTGCTTGAGATTATATGAAAATATCAACCTTTAAGGAGCCTTTTTAGAACCTTTAATACTTTAATATGCTGTGCCCTTGGTCGTCATGATGCATGTACGAATGCAAGCCTGGTGAATAATTATTTCAAGCACAATGCATTCAAACTTCATGCATTCAAGCATCATAACAACTTATAATGTTGTTCATATACAGTCCCAGGGCTGCATTCAGGCATCATGACTATAGAGGGTACAGCGCATGCAAGCACTATGCAGCCCTCAAAGGGATAAGTACCTCACAAAATCCTTTTTCAAAACACTCCAGCCTCTTGTTTTTAATCACAAAGAGATATTTCCCTAAGGCTCGACCTTTTGGCAGTAAACAAGGCTGTGCGTGCATGCATGCTCCCTATGGATACCACTTACATTACAAGCTACTTCTACTTTTTACCAGTGGTGGGGTATAACCCGATTTATAAGCTGCCTCTAGCCTCCTGTGCATGGCCTTGCTGGCATTGACTGCAGCTGTACCTGTAATTAAATAAAGCCACTTTGGTGCTGGATATATCAGATGGCGTTATTATCACGGGGCCTCCGGGATGCGGATTACATTTTGACGGCACCATATGCTCACCACGTCCGTCGGGGATTCGTATCTCATCACCTCACCAGCAAGCCATCAACCAGATGTTGATAAGCTGCTGTGATTCACTGAGCCCGTGTCAAGAATTTCAATAATCAACGCCTGCTTCCGGTGTATACAAAAATACATATTGAAACATGGTGTGGTCTTCCTGCTGCTAGTGGCAGCACCAGAAGATAACAATTGGGTGTGTTTTTTATGAGGTTAGAGTGGAAGTGAGGGGTTTGGGATATTGATAAGCCAGACAGTGCTGTAATGCCATGCCCTTTATTAGAATGGTGCATTAATGCAGTCCTTTGGAGTAATTTATGATCATATATCAACAGTGGAGATGGTTTATTTCCACAGGAACAATATTTTTAACCATCTTCGTAAATTAGGTTGCAAGCATGCCCTTTGAAACAAAGTAGTACACCTCCTTTTTGCTGGATTTTTACCTAAATGTTTAACCCCTCCCAAAAACCCTGCACTCCCATGATGCACTTCCAAAGCAGCCCTGGCGGATAGACTCGATAGGGTCTCATTTATGATGAGCAAGGGAATGGTACATTAAAACACTATCCCGCTCATGAAGGTTGAAGGGCCTGGAGGGGATTGAGGATGTACCTCTAAAGGTTGAAGGGCCTCCGTTAGCAGTAAGACTGGCCCCAAATCAGCAGTCTTGTGCCCAAACGTCTAAAGCAGACAAATATTTCCCGGTTGTAAATTACGGCCTGCAGCCTTGTGTGGTGCCTCACTAACACCTGGCTGTGGCAGCCGGGGCTGCAGGCACTTCTCCACACCTTCTTCTTGTTATAACCCTGATGATAACCCTGATAGGGCCGCATAGCACTTTAATGGCGTGTCGCTGATAGATAACATTTGTCGGTGGGATACACTTGCGAGTTATTCGCCAGGATTGCATTTATGCATCATGACAGCCTAAGAATATAGTGTTCTCTAGCACCATGCGGCCCTTAAAGCCCTATCTCTGCACATACCACTCCACTGCTCCTCCCTCTTATGATCTCCTACTCCGCCTCGCTGCCTCCTTGTCCCTCTATTCTCTGTAGGCTTACTTATCTACGGCATCTTCACATTAATGGGCTGAGATCTGGAGAGGATTGAGGATGCACCTCTATATGAAGGCACCTAGAGTAGGGCTCTATAGGAAGCAGTCAGATATTACCAGTAGCCAAAAACAGGGGCAGTCCGTATAATGTATCAAGGCCAGGGAGGGGGTTGGAGCGGGTTTATGTAGGGATGTTGCTGCATGCCACAGTAATAACTGTTGAAGGGCAGCATAGTGCTTTATTGTGCTATGCCCCTTGTGATCATGAATGCATGACTGGGGCTCTGGTTGGTCTACATACCAGTGCTTCATTCATGCATCATGGCAACCCTTTACAGTCGATACGCTTGAGGTGCGCTGGCATGATACATGAATTTAGCCATCCATCATGATGACCAATAAGAGCATGAGACATTTCAGCAATATGTAAGCCTTAAAGGTTTAAGCCATCAGGATATTGTTCTGCCCTGCCTCACATCCCTGGCAGACTTAGCACAAAGCTGTGTCCATAGAAGAAGGACCAATAGTAGGGGAAGTAGTAGAGCCGGGGACCGCTGTGTAATCACCACTTTCCCTAATGTATGAATCAGCATCAATGTCTGTAATGCTACGCCCGCCAAATCAATATAGATAATAAAATTTGTGAACACGTAGCGGCATGTGAAAGGCACCCCAGAGCAGCGATGCTACTTTCTTTCTGCCTATTTAAACAAAATTAGGTTGCAAGCAGATCACGAGAGAATCAACATGCCTCAGGAGATTTCTATTTCGTCGATATTGCAATTGATTGCAGCGCATGATCAAAGTGAGAATTTGGGGTCAGCGAGTGCAGGACAGCGCCCCTTACGTATGAGGCTGACATTCAGGGTCAAACTGTAATTAATATTCCTGATGGATTGCTCTGTTAACACCCTTTTATCATTCATTTCTCTTGCACTTTCTAAGTCGTCTAAAGCAGAAATTGATATTCAATTAGCCTCTAACTATTAAATGACAGATATTTAATCACTTCATGCTATAAATATAGAACTATAGAAGCACCTAATATGGAATAGCACTGAACCTTATGTAAAAGAGGTACAATAACCTTTTTGAGGTCAATATTTGGTTGCAGGTTGATAAAACCATTTAAGGCTTGCATAGTTTTTTGAAGCATTATGCCCTTCATGCATACATTATGATTCATGCATACATCCCTCAGGAGTTACTAGCATGTACAATTCATGCTCCACTGCTCTACTCTCACACATGCATGCAGGCCTTTATAGCGGTATTGATGATATCATGTCAGCATGTAAAGAGCATTCTGCAACAGAGAAAGTTATCAGAAGGCCTCTTTGCATGGTTCAAATGTCTAGCATAGGCATTACTCTCCAAGAGGTTTTTTGGTATAGTCTCAAATATATTTGAATAGATTGGCATGTAAAATTCAGAGTGGACAAGGATAGCCCCATCTGTATATAGAGCAAACTGAGTGCAACGTGTAGCGCCATCTCTACTCCAGTAACAGAATGGATAGAGCAGTGCAGATGGAGGCAGTAATAGGCCCGCAGCCAAGGTCAATTATCAATTGCTGTAGATGGAGGAGAACAGTGAACAATAAAACCCAGCTTGATCCTCCAGGAGCTAATTTTACCACCTACGACCACCCACCTGCAGGTCTATAACTCATGAACTGCAGGCAAGCAGATTTGGTGGCATCGTGCAGGGGCGGAGTAGTGGGTGGATCCCTGCCATCTTTAAAGGTAGTGGCATGGGGGAAGGGGCGGAGTTGGATGGTGGATCTTTGGTAGTAGGCAGAGCACATTGGAGGATTGTCGGAAGCTTTATAGATCCCTTGTGGGTTGCTGCTGGGGGCATGAGGTAGCTCCTGAAAGCTTAACTCTCTAAGGGTTGGATAGTGATTTAATGTACTATGCCTTTGTTGCAAAGATGCATGACTGCAACTTTAGCCAGCAGTTCTGCATTCAAGCAGAAACGATACACTCCTGAAGGATTGACATCAATCCTTCATGCAGTGAGGGAGAGGTGGCTCCATTCATGGGATCCATTCATGCATTGTGATGACAAAGACCTTTGGACATCAGAGTGCTATGCAGCCTTTATAGGGCTAACACACATGGAAGCAGCTTGTCTGACAGGATCTGGTGAGTCTCAGTCTCAGAGCATTGCATGTGCGCCATCACATCATGAAATGCACTTCATGAAAAGAAGCCATGAAGAATCCTCCAAGATTGAAAGGCTTTGTTTCATTCCAAGGCTGGTTTCTTACATTTTTGTCTGAATGATGTGGATGAGCAGTTGAAATAAGGGGACAAAACTTATTTGAAATTACTGTTAAAATATGAGGGCTTCATTGAGTGACAAGGTTATTTACTGGGCTTCGTTGACACCAATTGGATTTGAAATTTTTATGATGCCAATTGCAATCTGGATTTTCCAATATCATTGAGCATTGCAGGGACTTTATAGCTGAGAATTATGTCAGGGACAATGATATATTATGTTAATCTTCTGTACCAAAACTCCAGCCCTTTAAGGGCTACAAATTCCTTAATGTGCCATGTCTTTGGTAATCTTTATGCATTAATTCTCCTAATCCACACTGCTTATGTTCATAGCACACCTCTAAATTACCAATATTCCATTGGTAACAGACTCTTTAAGGCTGGCATAGTGCTGTAGTGGGATAGCCTGTTTTTGGTTTTATGCAATATGCAATATGCAATATGGAGGCCAATGGCAAAGTGTAATCGTGTACAGCGCATAAGATGATAATAACAAGAATTCAAAATCACAAATATTAGTAAATGGATGTTGAAACTGTGAGATGAATTTGATCTTGAATGATTACGCATCAATTTTTATTTATGCACTTCAGATTTTAGATACCGTGTGGGTCTAGCATGCTCCCCACAATCTTTCTCCTCAAACATGTTTTTATTACTCCACATAAACATGAAATGTGCCTGAATTGGTTGGGAGTCAAAAGCTATATCAGACACCCGCTGTGACAAAATAGGGTATTGTGACAGAAACCTGCCTGGGGGTATTGGACCTCAGGATGTGTAGTGTTTCCTTCTTGCTTCTTCTTGCTCAGAATACTGTCTGTTGTATCTTTTCCCATTTACGCTCTAAGCCTGATATCTGGTTTATATAGTACTTGAGCATCAGGGTATGTCGTGTTTTCCACTTTTACCCACATATTTGTATGTCTATAACACTGTATCATCTTACATCTATATTCAAGGCAATATATCTGGTTTGTGTTACTTTTTTTACCAACAAAAGCTAGGTTGAGGCATCCCTGCCACTCTCTCATGTGTATAAACAACTCCCCAGTCAGGACATGTAAGCACACCTCCATCGTGGCAAATCTTTTTTGGGGCATGCAACTCAGGACCTGGGCTGGACGTGGTGGGTAAGCAAAGCATTGGGAATTGGCTGACTGAATCAGGCCGGGCTGAGCAGCTGGAGACCCTGTGTCAGACTCCTGGGCATGGCCTGCAAGGGTTCATGTTCTACACAGCCCTACAGAGCCAGCTTTGAGGGGTAGGGTAAGCTCAGGTCAGAGAGGAAGGTGGATCTGACAGGCAATGGTAGAAGGAGGGCTTCCTTATCCCTTTAAGTGCCATGTGGTCCTTTACTGTGCAATCATGATTCATGGATGCAGCCCTGACGAATCTTAGAGGCTCAGTGTATATATGTCAGGCACAGAATAGGAACCAGCCCAATTCCGGAATTGCCCAGGTACAATTCCGGATCTGCGCAGGGCAATTCCGGAATTGCTCCCTACTTACATTGGGCAGTTTCAGAATTCCTAGCTATTCTACACATATAACGCTAGATATTCTTTGTCAATGTTGTTTTAATATGCTGTGCCACACCTTGGAGGTGTGAGAACAGTAGAAGGTCCCCATACACTTACACCTCACAGTAGGTGTGAATAAGGTGTAATCCCTCTGGTGTGATAAAAGAATGGCAGTTCAGTTGCCTGTAACCCACCAGTAGTATAGTATGTATCGGAACGGGACTATAGTTAAGTACTGTTTATTACTCAATCGACATGCAGCCAATCAGAGGCCTCCATTTGGTCACGTGACCGGAAGTGACCTACTTAGGGGATTAGTGGTGACGTCACGTGACCTAGTTAGCCAATCAGAGGCCTCCATTTGGTCACGTGACCGGAAGTGACCTACTTAGGGGATTAGCGGTGCATTCTGGGTAACCCTGAAGCCAATCAGAGGCCTCCATTGGGTGACCGGAAGTGACCTACTTAGGGGATGGTGCATTCTGGGTAACCTACTGACCTACTTAGGGGACCGGAAGTGACGTCACATGACCTAATGGCCAACCGGAAGTGACCTCATTGAGGATCACGTGACCGGAAGTGACCTGATTGATCACGTGACCGGAAGAAGAAGAAGAAGAAGAAGAAGAAGAAGAAGAAGAAGAAGAAGAAGTGACGTCACGCGACTTAATGAAGAGATGAGCGTCTTTAAGGGGTCACGGGCTTTAAAATGTGATATCTTTTTTTTTTGGAGGAGGAGGCGAGTCTCTTATTTTTTTTCGGTAAACTAATAAAAAACACTACGATATAAGTTTTTTTTTCATTTTTTTTCATTTTTTATTGTTTTACGAGCGACTGGAAGTGACTTATTGAACTAGGTAGAAGCGTTCTTTAGAGTGTATAAGGGGGGGAGGGGAGGGGAGGGGGGGAGGGGGGCTTCTTTAAGATGCATGGGGAGGGGGGCGCTTTTAGGATGCATGGGGCGGGTGGTGGGGGGGAGGGGGGGAGGGGGGAGGGGGGCACTCTAGGGGGGTGGGGGAGCACTCTAAGGGGCGTTTGTCTCTTTTAAGAAAAAAAGAAAAGAAAAAGATTTCAATCGAGAGACACGCTTCTTCCTCTCGAGAGGAAGAAGCGTGTCTCTTCGTTTTTTTTTTGTTTATCACGTGCTGCGATGAGGCGATCAGCTGCGACTGGAGGAAGTGACACTTTAAGAGATCGCGCGTCTTAATTGTTATGATATTTTTTTTTTTACTTACTAATAAAGAAGACGTATGAAAATAAAACACAACAATTCACATGTCCGTCGTTCTCGTTGTTTCTTGCTTGATAAAGTCAAGTAATATCGCGATGCCGAGGCCAAACTTTCCCATGTCCTCAGTCAACACTCGAAGGAGTTCAAAAGGCGTACCGCCGGCGCCGTCAGCTTCATCTTGCCACATTTTCAACACTCGGAAGGCCCACTCAGCGGGACTTCCTCCGTATTCGCATTCTTCAGCGATCTTATCTAACCTCTCAGGCGACAATTTTAAATGGTCCCCCACCTCTTTCCACCTGCTACCCAGACGTCTGCCGAGGGTGCCCAAGTGCTTATGCATCGCGCGCGAGTCGGGGTTTTCGAAATCCAACCCCTGTCTGTGGAGAAGGGCCATCCACTGAGCCAACAGTTCCATGCGTCTTATGCGGGTGAAGACGCGACCGAGCTCGCCCCATCTATGACGATGCGGGGTTTCACCCCACCACACTCGGAACATCGCCGTACACAGCTCCTCCGGTGTCTTGACACTGCGCTCTACTAGAGCATCCATACGGGCGGCGCTGACTTTTAAGCTACTGCCCAACTCTCTCCAACAGCCGCTCAACTCTTTACCTAGTTGACGAAGCAAGGCGTCGCTATAGGCTAACCGCCGCTGTCCTACCTGTCGGGTCTCCCCATCATCGGTCTGCTGCCTCGCGCCGCGTCTCACGTCGTCAAGCCGCATTAACTTTTTTTCAGGCGCACCGGGCGGTGAAGGCGAGCTTGAAAGTGGAATAGCTTGAGCCATCTCGTCTCGTCTTGGCGGCGGCGGCAGCGGCGGCGGCGGCGGCGGCGGCGGTGGCGGCGGTGGTGGTGGTGGCGGTGGTGGTGGTAGTAGCCGTTACTGGGGTCAGAGGTGATATGTTTTTTTTCCAACAGAAATGAGAGCTTTTTATACAGAGGGAGTTTAATCCCATTTCCAACAGCGCTCCAGCTGTCTAGCACCCTGTCCGCATGACGCTTTTTCAGCCGCTCCGCTCCTTAAGAGCTTAGATGACGAGGGGGTGTGGCATCGCTATCCGTGGAGACCAGCTGAAAACGGTGTTTTTTCCTCACTCATAGCCTTAATACCTCCTACCCCCTACCCGAGGACGTCTCCCTCCCTCTGACATTCATTGTAACAAACGTCAGAGGTCAGGTGAAAATCGGATTTTTTTTCATGCACAGCCTTAGGCAGCTGTCACCCCTCCCTATTGAACTAGCCGGCCGCCCGCCCGCCTGGCCGGCCCGGTCTACTCACCACGGCAGGAGGTGGCGATTTTTGTCTTACACTTAAGTCGCTCACCACATGCACACGCCTCTACTCACAGACAGACACGTTCGTCTTAGGGGGGTCCTGCTTCACGCCACACGCCTCCTGTAGTTTTTTTTTGTATACACACTGTAAGCTCATCACCGTTACCGTTAATCCTTTATACAGCTAACGCGCGCTGAATGGCTGAACAGGGTGGTAAGCGGCTTAGCTCACCACAGTGGATCCCTCAAAAAGGGATCCAGCTGAAAACGTCATACCTTATGTCTTTGTGAATGGCCGCCGCCGGTCAGTCGACGGCAGGCAGCAACCGCTTAACCCTTTATACAGCTAATGCGCGTTGAATTGCTGAACAGGGTGGTAAGCGGCTTAGCTCATCATCACAGTCGATCTCTCAAAAGAGGGGGGGGGAAAGGGATCCAGCTGAAAACGTCATGCCTTATGTCTTTTTGTTTCTCTTTGTGAATGGCCGCCGGCCAGCCGGCGGCAGCTGAACAGGGTCGGTAAGTAGCTTAGCTCTAGAAGCGAGAAGGCGTATATAAGGGGCTTGGAAACCTCCATTCACTCACTCATTCTTTTTTGCTGCTCTCTACAGTCACCACCATGAGCAAAAGACAACAGCTAGCGGCGTTCAAGAACAAGAAGACTACGCGGAACAGCGTTCGTTTAGCGTCAGTGCCTGCTCTTGCTACTGAACATGAGACTACCGCCGCAGCCGGTTGGTCTTATCACCCTCCTGCTGTAGCGAGCGCTCGCGGCAGTAGTAGTAGTAGTAGTAGTAGCAGTAGCACTAGTAGTAGCAGTAGTAGTAGTAGTGGTAGTAGTACTAGTAGTACTACTGGTAGCAGTCGTCGTGCTAGCGACGTTGTTACACTCGCGACGGTACACGTTGCTGCTAAGCGCGCTGCCGCTGCTACCGCCGTCCCGCCTGCCGCTGCTGCTGCTGCTGCTGCTGCTGCTGCGCCTGCTACTGCTGCGCTTGCTACGGCTGCGCCTGCTGAGGCTGCTGCTGCGCCTGCTACTGTTGCGTCTGCTGCGGCTGCGCCTGCTGCGGCTGCTTCTGCTGCACTTGCTGCTACTGCTACTACTACTGACGACAACGCTCCTGGCACAGCGCAGTACTGGCAACCGGGTTTTTACCTCCCCACTACTGTTGATGACTTTGATGACCTGCCGCACGTTGCACAGCCCCTCTCCTCCACCACTACATCGACGGACGCCCTCGACGCCGCTCGCGCTGAGAGTTACAGCTATTCGGACACTCAGCCCCTGAACCGAGAAGAAGAGGAGGAGGAGGAGCAGCAACAGGGTGAGACAGAGAACGACGCTGACGACGAGGCGTACGAAGAACCCGAAGGGCAAGGGGTGAGCGGTACGTTTTTCGGCTTCCCTCTTCGACCTTTCGACCTCACTTCCTCCACTGCTAGCGCCCCCCCGTCCGGTCCGTGGCGACTGCCCTCACCGCCACCTTACGAGGGCGGCGGCGGCGCTTCATCTTCTACCGCTACACACAGCACGGACGGCGTGTGGCTGCGCTGTTCCAACAACGAGACCTCCGATACCACCAGCGCTGACGCTGCTCCTGCTATCGGTTCTGCTGCTGATTCAGCTCACGCTGATGGTGTTACTCATCCTGCGGGTGTGAAACGTTCTAAGGTGAGTTCCAGAACAACAAGGCCCACTAAGAAGAGAAAAATACAAGAAAAAGAAGGAGATGGACGAGAAGAAGCAGAGAAAACACTCGGGTTAGAGTTCTGCTTAGACGGAGCTTTGACGCTGGAGATCTGGGAGGACGTGGCTAGACTGTCTAGGAGGCCGCGCTACACAAAAGACGGCCAGGTGAAAGAGGCGTCTCTGACCAGAAGCAAGCGAGTGCACTTCACGGCCGACGCGCTGCGCGAGCTCATAGCACGCATCGCCGATATCCGCGCAGTGGTGCGCATACGCGACACAGCGGCCGCGCAAGGAAAACCTAATCACACCCCCTGGTTCGCAGTGCTGGATGAGGCGGGCGAAGTGTACGCAGCTGTGAGCTACTACAGCGGTAAGAACCTCGTCCACGTGCGCAAGTACGAAGGTCCTGACAAAAAACCCACACAGCAGGGGGTGACGCTGTCCGCCAGAGCGCTCAAAGAGTTGGATGACAAAACAGAGATCATTCTGAAATATCTCGGCATAGATTCGGAATGAGAGACGCTCAACGCTCACGCGCGCACACACACACACACAGCGTTTGACGTACGCTGTATGAGACAGACAGACAGACAGACAGACAGACGGATACACAGACAGCAGACAGAAAGATAGTTACATAGACGACAGATTGATAGATGGCTAGATAGATAGATAGATAGTTAGACGGCTAAGTAGTTGGTAACCGAGTGAAAAAAAACATGACACAGTACGTATGCGAAAAGTGTTTCAAAATGTTTAAAAGAGCGTACAACCACGAGAGACACGTAGAAAATTGTAGAGTAGTAGCTAAGTTTTGCCCTCTATGCGGCGAAGGGGATTGCCGAAAGAGCGCTTGTCGACGCGAATCTCTGGACGGGGTGACCGTCCCTCCGCGCATATGTGCTGTACCGAACGGGGAGGAAACGTTCACGGCGAATTGGCCTGCGATACAAACGGGCGTCAGGATGCACGGGACTCGCGTGAGTGT
Organism: Harmothoe impar; assembly: GCA_947462335.1. Lineage (NCBI taxonomy): Eukaryota > Metazoa > Annelida > Polychaeta > Phyllodocida > Polynoidae > Harmothoe > Harmothoe impar. The sequence continues at coordinate 92,498,224 of OX381705.1, forward strand.
AACAAACTTCAGGCTACCAACCGGCGAGTTGAGTGACGCTGTAGATACTATGCGTCGCATTCACTTGACACAAAGATTCAGATACAAAGTGGGTTTCTCGGTAGGCTTACTGTTACAACACAGAGAAGACAAGAGCAAACTGCGCTACTTCCACGCCTCCCAGAACAACGCAACTCTCATACAACCGCTCCCTACTGTAACTAATTCAGAAACTTTGGAAGAGCTCCTCTCAAAGATGCAAAACACCGTCGCTTGCGAGGAGGTACGGAAACTTTGCGACGCTGACACCAAGTGGCACGTTCTTTTTCCTACCAATTTGAACATCTGCGTTTACATGGGACCGGGGGAATTCCCCATAGGCGGTAGGATCACTCAGGCCGGTCGAGTTGGAAAGAGAAGCGGCGTGTTAGATTTTCCCAACAAGGACAACCTCTGCATCTTCCGCTGCATTTCCTTTCACTTATACAACACCAGCAAGCGCGCTTCAGATTTGTTACGTCAGTTCTGTCCCGCTGCCACACCTGAATCCTTTCCGGGTCTGAACATCCGCGACTTACCCGCGTTAGAGAACTTGTTTGACGTACAAATAGCGGTTTACACCGCGTCGCGTCAAGTGCCGGGGCGGAAGTTGAGAAGACGCGTTACTCTGATCAGACCGCCTTCCAGAACTGTGGCCGCCCGAGGTAAAGTCAACCTACACCTGACGGCGAAAGGCGGTTTGCACGTCTCTCTCGTCACGGACTTCAACGCGTACGCGGGCATATACGAATGTTGCAAGTGTAAGGCGGCGTTCACCACCGAGTTCTTGCTGAAGAGACACAGGAACCAGCTTTCCTCTTGCCGACAAGTCAAGTTGCGCTACGTAGGTGGCATCTACCAAAATTCGAGAACGATTTTCGAAGCGCTAGCAGACTTCTCCATTTTTCCCCCCGACGGACATTCCGGAATCTACCCTTACAAGATCGCCTTCGATTTCGAGGCTTTCTTCAGACCGTGCAAAGAACCGTCGACGGAGCACGTGTCCCTGCTGTGGGATCACGTCCCTTTGTCGGCTAGCGTCGCATCCGACTTTCCGGGGTGGGAGGGGCCCGTCTGCTTCGTCAGAGCGTCCGACGCAGATTCCGACCCCTTGTTGGACCGAGTTTTAAATCACATAAACGAGAACGCCAAAGCGATCGGGGAAGCTGTGCTAGAACTTTACCGACCGACCGAGTGCATACCGTCGCACCGATATCAGTGCGCTTCACTGAGAGAGGAGAGACGCGACAGAACGACCAGAGTAAGCGCTTACTTGAAAGCGTTAGGTTACAAGCTGGTCGTCGTGTGGGAGTGCGAATGGCGAGAGATGAAGCGTCGAGATGAGCGGGTCAAGGCCTCCCAACAACGCTGGAAGGTTGACGCTTTGAAAGTGTCTCGAAACGCGATGAGCGAGAGCGACATCCTTTCCGCTGTGAAAGAGGAGAAAATGTTCGGTTTAGTTCAAGTGGACATCACTACGCCGCCTCACCTACGAGAGTACTTCGAAGAAATGACCCCCGTTTTCAAGAACGCGACCGTTTCAAAATCGGACATAGGCCCTCACATGTCAGACTTTGCGCAGGAAGAAAAGCTGTTGAGCACGCCTCAGAGATGTCTGATAGGGAGTTACCACGGAAAAAATATTCTCTTGGGAACGCCGCTTCTCAAGTGGTATTTAGAGCACGGTTTGATAGTCACCAAAGTGCAGCTGGTGGTAGAATACCTACCTAAACGCTCCTTTGCCGGTTTCGCGGACGAAGTGACGGCGGCGCGAAGACGTGGCGACGTGAACGAGAACGAGAAAATTCTGTCAGACTGTTACAAGTTAATGGGAAACGCTACGTACGGTAAAACAATCTGCAACAAAGAAAAACACACGGCGGTGAGATACACTGACAGTCGGAAGTTCGAACTATTGGCCAATTCGTGGCGCTTCAAAAAGGCGTCCGAGTTGACTTCCGATCTGTTTGAAGTCGAACTACAACCGAAAACGGTCAAGAACAACCTCCCTATTCAGATAGGGTTCATGGTATACCAGTTTGCGAAGTTGAAAATGTTAGAGTTCACATACGACTTCTTGGATAGATTCGTCGATCGGCGCGATTATGCCCTTTGTCAAATGGACACCGACAGTCTTTACATGGCTCTCAGCGGTGCCACGTTGGATGACCTAGTGAAACCTCGCCTGAGAGAGACGTACTTCAGAGAGAAACGAAAGTGGCTTCCGACAGCGGTGTGCGACGAGCACTTAGAGCTTTTCGTGAAGACAAAAACGGAAAGAGTGCGAGAATGGTGTGCGCCGCCCGGCGGATGTTGTGAGAGACGGTACCTTCACGATCTGAGAACTTCGGGGCTCATGAAAGCGGAGTGGGAAGGTGACGGGATCCTAAGTCTCAACCCTAAGACTTACATTTGCTACGATCGAGTCAGCGACACCGGTGAAAGAAAATCCAAAAAATGGAGTGCAAAAGGCGTACAGAAGAAACAAAACCCCCAGGAACCAGACGCCTTCTTGGATGTTCTTCGCCAACGAAAAACTCTCATTGCTGTAAATAGAAATTTCAAAGTGGTGCGAAACAAAATGGTCACCTACACCATAGAGAAAGACGGCGTGCGCTACTTGTATTATAAGCGTCGCGTGCATTCTGACGGTGTGACAACGAGTCCTTTAGAGATATGAAAAAAAAAAAATAAAAAATAAGCGTGTGCATCTTTTCAAAAATAGAGTGTTTATCAAGATTGAAAAAAAAAAATAAAAAAAAATTAAAAGAAAATATTGTTGTGTTTTTATTATCATACGGCTTCTTTTACTAGTAAGTCGCGCAGTCTCTTAAAGCGTCACTCATGTGACGACGTCGCTTCCAGTCACGGGATCCTAAACAAAAAAAAAACTTCTTCTTCTTCCGGTCACGTGATCAATCAGGTCGCTTCCGATTGGCCATTAAGTCGTGTGACGTCACTTCCGGTCACGTGACTCATCAGGTCACTTCCGATCACGTGATCCTAAATTAGGTCATATGACGTCACTTCCGGTCCCCTAAGTAGGTCAGTAGGTTACCCAGAATGCACCATCCCCTAAGTAGGTCACTTCCGGTCACCCAATGGAGGCCTCTGATTGGCTGCAGGGTTACCCAGAATGCACCGCTAATCCCCTAAGTAGGTCACTTCCGGTCACGTGACCAAATGGAGGCCTCTGATTGGCTAACTAGGTCACGTGACGTCACCACTAATCCCCTAAGTAGGTCACTTCCGGTCACGTGACCAAATGGAGGCCTCTGATTGGCTGCATGTCGATTGAGTAATAAACAGTACTTAACTATAGTCCCGTTCCGATACATACTATACTACTCCCACCAAAGAGCTAATTAATTCTGTAACATGTCTTTGTAAATACCTTTTCTACACTACATTCTTGTTTGTGCAATGCACTAACTTATTTTATAAGACTTGTTATTGAGATGTTCAAGTTCTGATATTGCGCAAATTCCGATATTGCGTGTGACATATAAATACATGTATATATGAGTGTAAAACACTGTGATTTAATTGGACTTACCATTAATAGACAGAAGACAAAATGGCTGTGGTATGGTACTCCTTATTGTCCAGAGGCCTGATTAGTAATCTGGAAAAAATGGGCAATCTATTAGAAGAGTGAAGGGTTAGGCCTACCTTGGTGCAGCAATAGATGAGAATCTAACAGTGCAAACACATGCAAAACTGATAAACAGAAACATTACAGTATCAGCCCTTGGATTTAGACAAATTTGTTACTTAATAGGGGTGGCATAGAATTTTTTGATATGTTAGCAAATTATACTCTCTAGTTCTGACCACTTCTTCTTCTTAATCGACACCTGAATCCACAGTTGGGGGGGCGGGGTGGTGGCCCAGCATCAATGATAACGATGCTTTATTGTAAAGCTATACAGGATATATATATGGATCTTAAGCCAATCCATGGATCTCAGGTTATAGAGTTCCAGTGCCAATCTATCCTTCACAACCAATCTTATAATGTAGAGTGAGCTTCAGTATATTAAAGTGGTTACAAAACCTGCATCAGTCTAGCGCACCTCCGTCTATGAAGCAATACTTTGTTTAGATATAAATAGCAGATCCTCCCTGATGCCCTATCTATAGGTCATACTGAATGGCAGCCTCTTTGTGCCATTTGCTGCCTGTCAGAACACAGTCCTGCTACATGTGCCACTTTACAGCCGCCTCCCCTTTTACATGATGTTGGTCGTCTGTCGAAAGGGATAAAAAGCTAAATGAGAGCGTGTCCGAACAAGGACCCAGTGGGAGTATGAGCTAGTTGTTTAAGGGCTGCTCAGTGATTTAAAGCTAGGTGACATTGTTAGTACAATGTACATGAATGCAGCTCTAATGAGTCTTTTAACCAAGGCTGCGTCATGCTGACCCTATGAGATGAATAGGCTCCAGAAGGGCCCGAATGTTGTAGCAGTGGTTCCACTGATAGATGGCATAGCATAACAAAGCACCATGTGGCCCTGAAAAGGCTATGGTCTAAAAATAGCAAATCACCAGGTAGGCTATTGCAGCTGGGAGGGGTCACCTTGTCAGACAAAGGACAGACGTTTATGGGTGCAGACTGCCAGTACAGAGGGTATGAAATACACACAGATAACGAATGATGCCATATATTCTCCACTATCAATGAAAGCCTTGTTCCCCTAGAGTTTATCAGGAAAATGATGTCAAAATCTATTGGGAAATGCCACGGTAAGTGCTCTGTAAATAATTTAAGGGAATCTGTCCAGTATCTGGTATCCCCATTCCCAAGCGATCTGTGTAAGTCACATTATTTTTTCTTGATACTTATAATAAAGGTCATATATAAAAAGTATCCTTTGGTCGCTAATGTTAGTTCTGACGGGGTCGTTATCAGTCTAGGATTTATGAACCAGAAGGATCCATGTCCGCGGGGAGAGATTTTATTAGATAGGGACCAGAGGGCATTTTCCTCCAGTGTTTGATCCAAACCTGTGGGACTGGAAGGTGGGGGGCTGTAGGAGGCTAGGTAAACAGATAGACGGCCAGCCTTTGTTCTGCCTCACTGAGGCGGCCCAAGGGTCAGCCCTGGAGTGTGATGCTTATTGGCCATGTGCCCAGGGGCCATAGAGAGTGGTCATTTTTTTAACATTCTGGGGAGGGCAGTGTGCGGGGAGTTTGCTGAAGTGTACAGCCTAATTGCTTTACACTTTACCCCATTCCAGTTCAAACTTATTTTGAACTACAGTAACAGACAGCTTTTTTGTAAAAGATGTGATATTCTGTTCTTCCTCTGATCCAGCAGTTCCCCCCTCTCCACTGTTGTTAAGATGCGATCACTCCCTTATAGAACTCGACCCGTCTGAGAGAGCATAAAGGAGGCATGCATGTTTCAAATCAATGTTGCAACTGAAATGTCTCAGTCATACTACACCTACATACATACATTGTATTTAAATTAGATCCATGGATAACTAATCTGTCAACATCAATATCTGCCATTGCCAGAACTGTAGATGAATATCAATACTAAAATGCTGGTATCTTTCATGTAATATCATTCCTCTGCAATTGTCCATAGCACAATCTATCCAGCTTGTTCTGTAGAATTGATTTGCCCAATGTATTGTTCTCCGCATCCTGTATGTCCCGAGGCCTTTCTGGTGACACCCACTCAGTCATCAATACACCCTCTCCACTTTTCTCTATGGCCATGGGATTGTCCACATATACTGGTGTATTCACTGAGTCAGACATTCCCACCAACCATTTAAGGCCTAAAGGGTACATTACTGCTTTACATATCATTTCCTATTATGATACATGAATGTAGCTCTGACAAGTAACTTGGCAGAGCTTTATCATGCTGACCCCCATGAGCTTGATTTACTCCTGAAGGGCTTGCATGATGCATAAATGCAGCCCTGACAAGTAGACTCACCGGAATTGCAGTCTATATGTTTAGATCTGGCCTATATCTGCTGCTGATGCCTACAATCAAATACTCCCTAAATGCATACCCAACAATGCATGTCCATTACAGTCCAGAATAAATCTACTTGGGCCATTAGTGGAAGCTATATCATGTCAGAAGTGAATGTAACTATGCAGCAGAATCTAGTATAGTTTTCCTGGTATACATAGTATGGTATTAGTAGAAGAATCTACTGTTAAAAAGGACATTATTTTGGCAGGGTTCACTATGTATAGTGTACTTATGAAAATATAGTGTCTTTACATTGCCTATGTTACTGCTTGTTTTTTCTATCCATCATCACATGCATTTGTGTGCCAAATCTGTGTTGAACATTAAAACAATATTATCAAGCCCATAGGGTGTTTACAAAAGACAGAAACAAAGTTCTCTTTTCATCTCATTTCATCATGTCTGCTGTAACATACAGACACAATCAGTGAGCCTCTACAAAGGAATAGGGTAGATAAGAGTTGCTTCAGCAGGGAGCCAGTGTTGGGAAACACCCATCCTGTGAAATGGTTACATGGTGTCAAATGAAGGATCACACGTTTGGCTTTCATGCTGGACAAGGTGAGACTCTGGGTTGGACCAGCATATAGGATTGTCCGTTTCCGTAGTAACCACTGTTTTAGAGGAGGGTGTTGTGTTTTCTCTTTACTAAACAGTTAAAAAAAACTGTTCTCATGAACTTTAGCTGCCACTGCTGTAAACCATATAAAGTGGGGTCAAAGACAGCAGTTCTGTCTATCTAGCATTACTTTGTGAGGAGAGATAATGTTTATGCCACACAGCCGAAATATGAATGGGAGACCCTCGCCCGCCCCTTACCCTTTCTGTAGATCCTACTGAATTGCCTCTTTGTGCCCTTTGCTGCCCGTCAGAACACAGTCCTGCTATGTGCATCACTTCAGAGCCAGCTCCCCTTTTACATCCTATGGTGTTGGTCATCTGTAGAAAGGGATTCAAAGCTGAATGTGATTGTGTCTGAATGAAGGCCAAGTGGGAGTGCTAGCTAGTTGTTTAAGGGCAGGATGAGGGTTCAGTGTGCCATGCTTTTGCCATGATGAAACACGAATGCAACCCTGTTGAGTAACAAAATTTTCGTAGGCATCTTGTCATTCCCAATACATCCGAAAGCACCAGCATGATGCAGAAATATAGCCATGACTCCTTAGGGGGGCAATTAAGCATCATGCAGCACTTTTAGGGTTATGGTTTAACAATAGCAAATCACCATGTAAGCTATCGCAGCAGGGTGGGGTTACCGTGTCAGAACAGAAGGTAGAATTCAGTCTAAAATCTGTTGCTGTGTAAATAAATGTAATCTGACTAGTATCTTATTGCCCTATATCCCAAGTTGTTAGCTAATAGGTCGATAGAGGCCAATTGTTCATGTTATTTACCACTATTGATTCTCTTTCATTATTACACAAGGTACTGCTTATGTTCTTTGAGAACAGATCAATACTAATGTATTATCAAGTTAATTCTGACTCAAGTAAACTAGGGATTAACAACTTCAAATTAAAGCTAAAATACTCAGATACTTCATCCTATATTAAAGTGCAAAGGACACTGCATCATAATCTGCTCAATAAGAAAGGCTGTGAGATCTGCAAATATATTCTATGAGGATATCACATTAGGGAAAAAATTAGTCTAATGACAAACAAAGTAACCAGAGTGTTAAGTTACATTCCAGGAGAAACATAATCAAGTGATACACAATAACTTACATACACACAGGTGGTCGGGCCCACTGCCTTGATGGACGGCCCCCAACCCCCTTACCAACACCTCCCTACTGCCCTGATGGATGCCCCCACCCCCTTACCAACCCACCCACTCCCCATCATAGACAGCTGCCTCCCCTGCAGCAGGCAGGCCGAGTAGCACTTAAAGATAGCTAACCCTTTAAAGTCAGAAAAGTTCTACAATTTGCAATGGCCTTGATCAGCTTAATACATAATAAAACATACTCAGGGTTACCATACAAACATTGTCCTTCGTCAGTGAACTTAAAAACTAGGTTCTCAGAGTTTCTTTTAACGGTGTACATACCCCTCCAGTAATAGTCAGAGTAGAGTCGGGACAGGTACTCACTTCTATATATCATATAACAAAGGGCACTGGGAATTTAAGCAGTCATACCAGGATACACTAGATATAGTATTTTTATTTTTATTTATATAGTAACATGTCACGAACATATCACAAAAAGGCTAGTTTTTGCACTGTTGTGTCTCCACCTGCCTGATCCCTCCAGGCCTCGTCTGTAACAACCAACCCAGCTAACAAGAAAACATTGTTTTACGTCAAAATAATTTTTAAAACTTTGTATAACATTATGCCATAATAAGAGGCTTAGAGAAACTATATATAACATTGTAAAATGTTGTAATACGTTTTTTGTTTACTGGGAAGGGATGTGGAGCGTGCCCCACCCAGCCGCCTGCCACTGGTAGCCCAGGGTGTGGGGTCTGTGATGTGGTGCTGTATGGGTACCAGCTGTTGTTGTAAACACATCACTAGCCCCTCCTCCTGTAGGTGCGGAGGCTTTGATCCCCCTGCTGCCCCCACTGAGCCCTGCCCCCCTACTACCACCCCACTACCACCCTACACCCACCCTACACCCAACCTACACCCACCCTACGATGTCACCTTAAGGCCCCATAGCCTATAAGGCTGGACCCCATGCACAGTGTTGGATTGAGTAGGGCTTGGTCTTTTCTTGTCCCAAAGAGAAATTCCAATCTTTACTGTCAAATATAAAATTGCGTTATTTCGAGGATATGTGTGTATTCAAGAGGAAGCAAAGGCGGCATTGGTGAGTGTGTTTTCACTGCTGTTGAAAGTGTTGGCTAGGATAGATCTACATGTAGTGGATCTGAAGACCCTGTCATTGACACTATTTTCTTTGATGACCATCAATTTTTGTGTTACCCATGGTTACACGGGACCATTCATTGGTGTGGATATTATTTACCGTTCCCTATTCTGTAAGTAGTTACATGTGTCTGAGAATAATTAGATGTAGGTTGTCAAGGATTACCTGGCTAGACATTGTGGCTTTGGCTGAAAGCATGTTGTGAATTTTAAAAAACACTGCAGAGCTCTTTACCACAATGCACATTCTCGAGATAAAAGACTAACCTTAATCTAGCGACTCTGGCTTCAATTCAGAACCTTGTTTGAAGTTCTCACAATTCCACTTAGAGTTATAAGGCAGATCAAAGGGGCTGCTTGTGGGGAGTTCTTTGTGGCGTCCTTCTTTCATTATCACTGCCCTCTCCTCTCTGATAGGCCACCAATCTTCGTTGGAGGGCAATATTTAGTTACATGCAGCAGCTTGAGATCATTAAACAAATACTAACCTTAAGGAGCCTTTTTAGAACCTTTAATACTTTAATACGCTGTGCCCCTGGTTGTCATGATGCATGTATGAATGCAAGCCTGGTGAATAATTAATGCAAGCACCATGCATTCAAACATCATGCATTCAAGCATCATAACAACTTATGCAGTTTATATTCAGTCCCAGGGCTACATTCAGGCATCATGTCTATTAAGAATACAGCATATAAAAGCACTATGCAGCCCTTAAAGGGTTAAGTACATCACCAAATCCTATTCCAAAACACACTAGCCTCTTGTTTTAAATCACAAAGAGATATTCCCTTAGGCTCGACCTTTTGGCAGTAAACAAGGCTTTGCGTGCATGCAGGCTCCCTATGCATACCACTTACATTACAAGCTACTCCCACTTTTTACTGGCAGTGGGGTAAAACCAGATTTATAAGCTGCCTCTAGTCTCCTGAGCATGGCCTTGAAGGCATCGGCTGCAGCTGTACCTGTAATTGACTAAAGCCACTTTGGTGCTGGATATATGAGACGGCGTTATTATCACAGGGCCTCCTGGGCACGAACTACATTTTGATGGCAACATATGCTCACCACATCCGTCGGGGATATGTATCTCATCACCTTACCAGCAAGCCATCAACTAGATCTTGACTAGCTGTCGTGATTCACTGCATGTGTGTCGAGAATTTCATTAAAACACAATCCTGCTCCTAAAGGGTCAAGCCTGGGGTGGCAGTAAGATTGGCCCCAAATCAGCCGTCTTGTGCCCAAATGTCTAAACCTACAACAATTTCCAGGTCATAGATTATGGCATCTACATCCTTTTTATCATTTATTTATTTTGCACTTTGCAAGTCCACAATCCTCAAAGAGCAGAAATTGATATTCAATAAGCCTCCAACTATTAAATGAAAGATATTCATTCACTTCATGCTGTGAATACAGAATTATTGAGGTTATCCCAATATGGGATAGCACTGAACCTTATGTAACAAAGATACATTAGCCTTATTGAGGCCATTATCTGGACATTGCAGGTTGATGAGGCTTGCATAGTATTTTTAAAGCATTATGCCCTTTGTTATCATACAGCCCTCAGGAGTTAAACGCCAATACAATTCATATACCGTGCTTCCTTTATGGGGTGATACACTCCCGAGGGGTTGGCATGATACATTCATGTAGCACTAAATGCATGAATGCAGCAAGCAGGCTGACCAGTGCTGCATACATTAATCATGAAAACAAAGAGCATAGCGCATTCAAGGGTCAAACTACAGCTAATATACCAGTCGGGGACAGGGGACAAAAGCTAGGTAGGTGCCTTACACTAGTATCTAGATGAGTGGGGTCCATTTTGCCTGTATCCCTATATATTCCACCAGATTTAGGAGCTGCCCATTACACTGCATGTTTCACTGCCCTACCCTGACACATACATGAGCAGTATCAAAGCTCACGTGTCAGGATATGGAAAGCATTCTGTGAAAGAGAATGTCAGCAGGAGAGCTTTTTGTATGGTTCAAACCTCTAGCAGAGGCATAACTCTCCAAGAAGTTTCTTTGTACAGTCTAAGATATATTAGAATAAATGAGCATGTGAGATCCATAGTGCACAAGGATGGCGCCATCTGTATATCCTTAGCACTGCTATTAGTGGGCCAATGCGTATAGTAAAAAGGACCCCCTGAAAGCCAAGATTTTGCGTTTGCCTTGGAAACGATGGGCTATGGCAATGCGCCTCCAGAAAGTAACGCCAAGGATAAATAACAAACTGAGTGCAATGGATAACACCATCTCTACTCCAGTAGCAGAATGGGTAGAGCAGTGCAGATGGAGGCAGTAATGGGCTCGCAGCCAAGGTCAACTATCAATTGCTGTAGCAGGAGGAGAACAATAAAACCCAGCATCGATCCTCCAGGAGCTAATTTTACTACCTATGACCACGCAGCTGTGTCTCTATAACTCATGGACTGCAGCCAAGCAGATTTTACAACTGGCAGCATCGTGCAGGGGCGGAGTAGTGGGTGGATCCCTGCCGTCTTTAAAGCTGGTGGCATGATGGAAGGGGTGGAGTAGGAAGGTGGATCTCTGGTAGTGGGCAGAGCCCATTGGAGGATCATTAGAAGCTTTACAGCTCCCTCGTGGGTCGGTGCTGGTGGCCAGAGGTAGCTCCTGAAAGCTTAACCCATATAATGTACTTAACCTTTATTGCAATGATGCATGAATGCAACTATAGCAAGCAGGTCTGCATTCAAGCATCATGTGACCGATACACTCCTGAAGGATTGACATGATTCCTTCATACAGTGACGGAGAGGTGGCTCAGTAGGGATGCATTCATGAATCGTGATGACAAAAGCTTCGGACATTAGAGTGCTATGCAGCCCTTATAGGGCTAACACACATGGAAGCAGCTTGTCTGACAGGATCTGGTGAGTCTCAGTCTCAGAGCATTGCATGTGCTGGAGACCATCACATCCTGCAATGCACCTCCTGAAAAAAAACCATAAGGAATCCAGCAAGATCGGAAAGGCTGTTTCTTTCCTCCAATGTCAAAGAGATTTGCCACTCAGGGGTCGGTTGTCCCAAGTCTTTGCCAGACGTACAAAATGATCTAGATGAGTAGTTGAAATAAGGGGCAAATAATTATTTGAAATTGCTGTTAAAATACAAGGGCTTCAAGGTAATTTACTGGACTTCATTAGCGTCAACTGATTTTGTCAGTCTGGCACATTGTATCGACCAATGCTATCATGATGCTAATTGCAATTCGGATTTTCCAATATTATTGAGCAATGCAGGGACTTTATAGCTCAGGATTATGGCCATCATAGATCTATATTTAATTATTCTGTACCAGAATCTATATGTAGGTGACTTCTCCGACTCCAGTTAATAACAGTGTCATAACATATGGTCTATCCCCCTGTTAATTAACTGAGCTGAACAAGAAATTGATGAAAATATTTTCTTACAAGTCCGAGTCGAAGCAACCCATGTTTGGTATCATATTGAAGCTTATGTTCCATTTACATTCCATTTATGCTTACAAAGAATGTCAAAGGAGAAGCTATGCCAAAACCTCATTTCAATTTTTTATATTTATAATTTTTTCTAATTTTTGACAAAACTACAGAGAAATCTGGTGGTTGGAGGGTTAAAGTCATGAACAGACGCTCCCAACGCCAGCTCAGTGAATTAGGTGCTCTGGTGGCTATATCGGCCTGCTCGTGCTGAGAGGGTTACCATGCTCCAGCCAGGTGACAGCTATTTATTCTAAGTGGACTAAGGGTGCCACAGTTCAAAAACGATATCTGCATAGATATGGCCATCTTTAGTCACTGTTCAATATTTAGAGAATAGAAAATGATGTTCTTCACATCAAGACTCTTTGTTGCTCTATAATGCACAATGATGTTGAGCCTTCATTAGGTCCCGAGCCTCATGCAGGTTACATTGTCTTTATAAAACATATTTCACAAATTCTGTGGCTTTGTTCAGGGTTTCTGTGGCTTTTTTAACGTTTCCTGAGGTCTTGTTTACTGTTTACTGCTGTGGCTCTGTGCTCAGCGTGCACTGTAAATTATAACAAACAGTCAAGTGACTTCTCTGGGGCTATAATACACAGCCAGCCATTTTATAATGCATGTTCATTTACATAGTTGAATTTGAGTCCCCAAGACTGCTAAGAGTAATGGCTTGTTTGATCGCTTCAAGTTATAGAATGGCACCCATCCACCTCCTATACATGTACAGACACAGACTCTTTCAGAGGTGGGCTACTCCAGTTTAGGTCTATATAAGATTCTGACACTGCTGGGGTTCAGGCTTGAGTATGTTACGGGTGTATGGTTAGGGTGGTGAGGAGGTTTATTGACCAGGCAACCCATCCTCCTTTCAGGTCTAGCCTACCACCTCCACCTCATTTGTCTCAATTAAAGACACTCACATGCAGCATGCACAGCAGTGTTTTCACATTGATGTAATTTATGAGCAGCTGAGCCAAGAGGATGGTCTGCTGCCTCATTTTTGTGTGGCTGCTCACATTTTAGTGAGGAAATCCTTTATGGTAGTGGATGGATTCCAGACTTGCCTCCTTCTCCCTTATTCAACTTCAGTACTGTGTTGATGGCCAGGTGTACCTGCGAATTTCTACCTACTATCATCAAATTGTGAGGCAGCCTTCATTTAGGAGAGATCTCCTATCATCCTGAGGAGGTTCTGATCTTTGTTGGTTATGACTCTGAGAATGATACCAATATACATGGGAACAAGAATGAGGTCCATTTATTGAAGTAATGAATATCTAAATAAATTGTAAGCATGATAGAAAAAGCACAAGAATTTTTTTCTCTCAAAATTAAGGCTATTAATCAGTTGTTATGATTTCATGAAATATCTACCAGGATGCAGACACTGTAAACCTTTGCAGCAATCATTGGGAAGCCCCATATAACTTGTCCTTGAGGAGTAAAAAGGTCAAGTCTCTGAAAACTGTCCATCACCCTATGTTGATTCTTTACTTGAGGCAATTTCATGCTAGAGTGGTCTGGGAGGGATCCTCTTCAAATTGTTGGTAACCTAACATGACGTGGCACACCTGGGGAGGGAGGCATGGAGTGAGATAGGAGGGGTTAGTGCCTACAATAGTGACATTACAACCAGCCCATGCACTCCTAGATAAAGATGACATTGATGTGCGTTCCCAATGTTGGTGTTGAAGTTTATCTGCTCTAAGATCGTTAATCATACTTTAGAAAGAAAGATTATTTAGACAGGAATTATCATTAAACCTTAATTCCTCTCATTTAGTCAGTTGGGTGAAGAAGGTCAACATCTCATTTTTGGTCTAAACCTTTGGGAAAAGGAACTTGTTTTAACTTAAAAGAGGAAACAAGCATGGATGTCACTCTTGTCCCTGCAGGGGCTGGGACATTCTTTCTGCTACTCTGCCCTGTGCCAGTGACAGGTTAGATTCATACTTGGCCATGTATGATTATCTAGGGTCCCCAGTGGGATCACTGATTGCACTGACCATCACAGGCTGCCCCTTAACTTCAAGCCTGCCCTCAGGGGGATAGAGCCCCAGAGATTACTAGTCAATGAATCAAGAGAATTCAATTCGTCAGCTATAACCCATTAAGGGCTACAAATGTCTTGGTCATTTTTATTCACTAATCCTCATATTGTACGAATGCAATTCCAACCTGCTTATGTCCATATCACATGCTCTTTTTGGTGATGAATGCAGCCCACTCCCTTAATCCATTCACTATGACAACCCTTGAACAGTGTATCAACCCTGTAGGTCTTACATGATCCATTGTGAATGAAGCACTTAAAAACGACAATAACAAGAACTCTAAGTCACAAATTTTAGTAAAAGGATGTTCACACTTGAATGATTACTCATCAATAGTTATTTATGCAACAGGACTAAAGGTTTTAGAAAGCATGTGAGTCTAGCGTGCTCCCAGCAAGCTTTCTCCTTAAACATGTTTTCATTTCTCCACATAACCGTGAGCTGTGCCTGATAGCATCAGATTGGCCATAAAGCACAATTTCTTGGCACTAGCTAATGGAGTCCCACAGTTTGCCAAAACAAGTCATCACACTTACACATGGGAACATTGATTTTGATAGCCGACATTCAAACTAAAAGACTGTAGGGAAATAATTAATAGTGCACAGAGAATCAGAGCTGGGCACTTTGGAATTAAAATTGACTATGTCCCAAGGGGGAGAGAAGTCTAAAGCAATATCAGACACCAGCTGTGACAATATAGGGTATTGTGGTAGAAACTTGCCTGGGAGTGTTGTACCTCAGGATTTTCAGAAGACTGTCTGTTGTATCTTTTCCCATTTACGTTCTAAGCCTAATATCTGGTTGGACATCAGGGAATGTTGTGTTTTCCACTTGTAGCCACACTGGACTTCTTTTGTATGTATATTGTTGGCATCATCTTACATTTATATTCAAGGCACTATATCTGTTTTGTACTACTTTGCCAGTGAGAAGTGGATTGAGACATCCCTGTCC
The DNA here is from genome assembly GCA_947462335.1 of Harmothoe impar. Lineage (NCBI taxonomy): Eukaryota > Metazoa > Annelida > Polychaeta > Phyllodocida > Polynoidae > Harmothoe > Harmothoe impar. The sequence goes on from OX381705.1 coordinate 92,513,639, forward strand.
CCTCTCATGTATACAAACAATTCCCCAGTCAGGACACGTAAGCACACCTCCAGTGTGGAAATCTATTTTGGGGAACAAGAGTTGGGCTGGACCTGGCTAGTAACTAGTGCATTGGAAATCAGCTGATTAAATCAGGCCAGGCTGAGCACCTGGAGTCCTGGTGTTAGACTCCTGGGCATGCCCTGGAGGGGTTCATGTCCTACACAGTCCTACAGAGCCAGCTGTGAGGGGGGAGGGGTAGGGTGGAGCTCAGGTCATAGGGGGAGCTGGATCTGACAGGCAATAGTAGAAGGAGGGCTTCTTTATCCACTTGGTCCTTCACTATGCAATGGCCTTTGCTATCATGATACATGTATGCAGCCCTGAGGAATCTTAGAGGTCCAATGTATATATATACATATATATATATATATATATATATATATATATATATATATATATATATATATATATATATATATGAGTGTTAAAGACTGTGATTCCATTGGACTTACCATTAGAATTGCTGAGAGGCCTGCTTGGTAACCTGAAAATAAAGGGGAAGGCCATTAGAAGAGTGAAAGGTTTGATTTACCTTGGTGCAGCAATAGATAAGAATATAACAATGCAAATGCAAGTAAAACTAATGTACAGAAATGATACAGTAGCAGCCTTTAAATTTAGACAAATTTGTAGCTTAATAGGGGTACAATAGCAACTTCCATATGTTAACAAATTATTAGTTTTGACTACCTCTACTTCTTCACACCTGAACCCTGGGGAAAGGGGGAGGGGGGATGGCGGCACAGCACCAATGATGACGAGGCTTAGGATGGATAGGCTCCAGAAGGGTCAGAATGATGTAGCTGTGGTTCCACTGATAGATGGCATAGCATAACAACGCACCATGTGGCCCTGAAATGTCTATGGTCTATCAATAGCAAATCACCAGGCTATTGCAGCAGGGAGGGGTCTCCTTGTTAGACAAAGGACAGACATTTTATGGGTGCAGACTACCAGTACATAGGATATGAAATATACTCTGATATGGAATGAAGCCATTCATTCTCCATCATCAATAAAAGCCTTATAAATATTGTTTTCCCTACAGTATATCAGGAAAATTATGTCAAAATCTATTGGAAAATGCCAGGGTAAGTGCTCTGTAAATAATTTGAGGGAATCTGCCCAGTATCTGGTGTCCTCAAACACAAACCCTGCTAGCGCAATCTATGTAAGTCACATTGTTATTTCTTAATACTTATAATTAAGGTAATATAAAACGTATCTTTTGATTGCTACAAGTGCTAAAACAGCTGAGGGCTGTTATCTCTATCCAGAAAGTTGACTTTCATGTTGGTACAGACAGGGTTGTTATCAGTTTAATATCTACGAACCAGAAGGATCAATGTCCGTAGGGAGGGATTTTATTAGATTGGGACCAGAGGGCATTTTCCTCCAAATCTGTGGTGCTGGGGGTGCTGCAGGAGGCTAAGTAAATAGATAGACGGCCAGCCTTTGTTCTGCCTCACTGAGGCAGCCCAAGGATCAGATCCTGGAGTGTGACGCTTATTGGCCATATGCCCAGGAGCTGTAGAGAGTGGTCATTTTTCAACATTCTAGGGAGAGCAATGTTTGGGGTGTTTCCTCAATTGTACAGCCTAACTTCTTTACACTTCACCCTAGTCCAGTTCAAATTTACTTACAACTATGATAACAGAGAGCTTTTTTTGTAGAGGAAGTGATATTTTGTGGTTCCGCTGATCCATCAGTCGCCCCCCCCCCTCCCCTGTTATATATCATCTGTGATCATTCCCTAATTGCCTGCTGTGGGAACACTGGATAAGTGGGGACAAGGGAGAGTGGGCATTCAGAACTCGACAGGCCTTTGAGGTGGATTATGAATAAAGGTGGCTTGCTTGTCAACCAATGTTGCGGCTGAAATGTCTCAGTCATAATGCCCCTACATATAGACATTGTATTGAAATTAGATGCATGTATACCTAATCTGTCAGCATCAGTATCTACCATTGCCATAAATTTAGATGAATATCAATACTAAAATGCAGGTATCTTTCATACATGAACTACCATTCCTATGCTATTGTCTATAGCACAATCTATTCACCGTGTTCCGTAGAATTAAGTTGCCCAATGTATCATTCTCACCCACCTGTATGTCCTGAGGCCTTTCTAGTAACACACACTCAGTCATCAATATACCCTTCCCCCCTCTTCTATATAGCCATGGGATTATCGATATATACTGGTGTATTAACTGTGCTAGACACTCCCACTAACTTGAGTACTTTGATGCATTACATATGCTTTTTATTATGATACATGAATACAGCTCTGACAAGTAACTCGGTAGAGCTGCATTCAGACATCATGCTGACCCTGACTTGACAAAGGGAGCTTGATTTACTCCTGAAGGGCTGGCATCATGCATGAAATCAGTAGACTCACCAGAACTTTAATAATGACAACAGAAGGTACAGCATATTGATGCACTATGGCTAATTGAGGTCTGAATACATCATACACACCTGTATGTTTACAACTGGACTATATCTACTGCTGATGCCTGCAATCAAATAAGCTCTGAATGCATAATGCCTACGGCCCAGAAGAAACCATCTTGGGGGCTATTAGTGGAAACTATACACATTGTCCATGTTGCTGCTTTCATTTTCCATCATGACATGCATCACCATGTTGAACATTAAAACAATATTATCAAGCCCCGGGGGTGTTTACAAAAGACAGGAACAAAGTTCTCTTTTCATCTCATTCCACCCACACACTGTTCCTATGTGATCGTGTCTGCTGTACCCTACAGACACGATCAGTGAGCCTCTACTAAGGAACAGAAACAGAGTTGCTGTAGGTGGGGGGTCTAGACTTAACATGGAAATCCTTTGCACCACTCCTGTGACCTGGCTACATGGTCTCAAATGAAGGATCACACTTTTCGCTTTCACGCACGACAAGGTGAAACTCTGGGTCAGACAACCATATTGGATTGCCCATTTCCATTGTAACCGATTTTAAAGGGTAGGAAAGGGCTGTTGTCTCATGCAAAATGATTACAAAATGGTTAAAATAACCTGTTCTCATGACCTTTAGCTGCTACTACTTTAAACCATACGAAACAGAGTCAAAGTCAGCGGTTCTGTCTATCTAGCATTACTCTGTGAAGAGGATGATGATTATGCCCCATGGCCGAGATATAAATCGGAGACCCCCCCAAGATGCTCTTTCTGTAAATCCTACTGAATGGCAACACATTGCCTCTTTGTGCCCTTTGATGCCCCTCAGAACACAGTCCTGCTACATGTGCCACTTAACAGCCAGCTCCCCTTTTACATCCTATGATGTTGGTCGTCTGGGGAGAGGGATAAAAAGCTGAAAGTGAGCGTGTCTGACTGAGGGCCCAGTAGGAGTCCTAGCCAGTCATTTAAGGGCTGCATAGGGGTTTAGTGTGCCATGCCTTTGCCATGATGATGAATGCAACCCTGCTGGGTAACAAGCCTGTCCTTAAGCATCTTGTCAACCTTTTGAGGCATGATTCAGAAATGTAGCCCTGGCTTCCAGGGGTGCAAATAAGCATCATGTGGTTAAAAGGCATAGTGCATTATAGCATCATGTGGCACTTGAAGGGTTATGGTCTAACAATAGAAAATCACCAGGTAGGCTATAGCAGCAGGGTTGGTTTAGCTTGTCAGAATGGGGCAGAAGGTTTTTGGTGCAAACTCTCTGCATGCTTTTCTTTATGCTCACAGGCTAAAAGACATACACAGATAAAGTATAACACCATGTTTTTTCCCATATCAATAGCAGCGTACCTTATATTATCCTTCCATAGGTCTGTCATAGAAACAGTCCCAGTAAACAAAAAACGTTATATAACATTTTATAACATTATATAACGTTTCTCTAAGGCTCCTTACTATGGCATAACGTTATATGAAGATTTAAAACGTTATTTTGACGTAAAATATCGTTTTTTTTTGTTAGCTGGGGTAGCCCTATGTATAAATTAATATGATCCAATATAGTTACATGTACTCACTCTTGAGGCGGTTTCTGATGCTATTCAAAGTCCTATGTCATATGTCACATCTTCCACACCACAGCCAGTCCATAAAACTCAATAGAAACATCCACAGTAGGATGACAGGACATGAGTAGACTGCAGAATTATAGTCTGCTCTGTAAATCCCGCCACGGCCACTGCAGATGACACACACCAAATCCCCCACGTGCCGCCTGCCAGCGTCTGCGGCAAGCCGGCTCTGACAGTCGCTAATATTTATGACACTGTGGCGTATTGTGGCACGTCAGTGGCTGTGTTATTAGTTTATATATCAGTACCCCAGTGCCCGTCATAGACAGGCCTTTGTCGGCCAACCTGCCCTCCCACGCTCCAGGGTTAATCCCGACAGAGACGTGCCTCGTCTAATGTAGTGGGCAAGCAACAGCTGGTGCAGGGGGGCTGGGGAAGGGGCTGTTCAGGGCCCCGCCTGTCTGTCTTGGCCTTGGCAGATGCTTCTTCCACACTTACTCGCCACACAATAACTTATGTACACACAGGTGGTCAAGGCCCGCTGCCTTGATGGACGGCCCCCCTACCCCCTTAACAACCTCTCCCCACTGCCCTGATGGATGCCTCCACCCCCTTACCGACCCCCCATACCCCTTTCACAGACAGCTGGCAGTGTAGGCAGCATAGTCAGTAGCGAGAAGTAGTACATGGATATTGACAGCATAAATGTAATAAGGCTGCAATATGTGTAAAACCATCACCTATAGTGTGGGATGTTTACATAGGGATTTGGCCACGTTGATATAACACAGCTGACTATATACATTGTGAGTAGTACACAGTTGGGGGTTTGAATATGGTGGATGAACTTGACTGGATAAAACTGTGAGTAGAACACAAATAAACTACGATGTGGGTATGGTTATTATGAGCTGAGGGTAGCATATAGGGGAAGGAAGGGGCAGCTGCTAACGGTGCTGCAGGGCCGACTATAATGTGAGGGGTACAGGAACAGGAGCCAAACTAGAGTGTGAGTATTACATAAATAGGGAGAATAGAGGGAGTAGGACAAAGGTTTGGGTTTTATACCTGGAGCATCAGTAAGACATGTATAGTGTGCATAGTACCTAAATCTGGGTATCAGGATACAAAGATGAGTTAAGGTTGATCGCTACTCTTAACTTTGTATCCATGAAATATCCTGTTTTTCCTCCCAAAGGTAGCTTAAATCATTTAGAAATGGAAAATGTAAAAAAAATGGGGGCGTCCCGAGCTACTTTTTTTAATACAGATTTTTGGAAAAAAAAAAGTATTCTCTATTTTTGCTAAAAAATACCAAAAAATGGGAAATTTTCATGATTTTTTTTCTCAGTGAACCAATGCCTACATTAATTTTGTATTGCACATGAATAATCCTAGGTTATGTCCTTTAATGGTAAAAATAAAATCATGCTCCAAAAATGTACCTTTGTATGAAAAAACGTGATGGTTTTATGACGATTATTTAAATTTAATGCATAATTCTTCAGCAATATCTAAATATCTCTGAAAAAAATCCATGAACTTTTTTTTTTATTTTTTCAAAAAATTGTTCAGATCAATAGCTAACATTTCTAAGGAATTTTGATAGGTGGTCCCGGGCATATTTTTATGGTTTTGGGCCTTTGAAGTTAAAAAATGATGCAAAAATGGACTAAATTTCATATTTAAAGCTTAAAATAATGGGTAAAATCGCAAAATTCTGGGTATAAAATGGTTGTATTTCCTACCCTTGGTAATTTCAAGGAACCTGATGAGATTTGTATCCATCTAGACAATGATTTATTGATTAATAAGTCCAATATTCTAACTAACATTAGAAATAGCAAATATTATTGGCTATAAATATATAAAATATTCAAAGTCCAATAAAATGCTCAATTTCTCTCAGAACCAGCTCATCTTTTAATATGGCTTCATAAACATGTTTATGTAAATAGTTTTCTAATATTAACTCAATCTGATACATTTAGGCTATATGCGCAGAAACCTGGGCAGTGGTCCATATTCAATGAGTAGCGATCAACCTTAAGTTACACTTTAGGTCCACTATTGTTGCAGATGGCAATAGGGTGGCTATATTTAAGCATGGCAGGTTTTATGAATAAACAAATGGGGAACGCAAATTTATTCATGCAATAACCTTCAGCCCTCCTATATCCACTTACCTAATGTTGCAGTGAGGCCTGACATTTAATGTAAGAGTTATAGCCAGATTGCAAGAAATATCTTCAGAGTAGTGTAAGCTATGTGACTCATGTCTCATGTTCAAAGGGCCATATTGGATTGGCCCTAATATAACAAGAGGTTACAATCCTTAATACCGCTTACTACACGCCACCCACTGCTCATAGAACAGACATAAAACAGTCTGCCCTGTGTTTTATCACTATGACCCCACGATCCCCAACTCCCCAACTCCCCAACCCCCCGGGCTACCCCAGCTGACACTCAGTACATGGGCAGCGGCCAATGAGCAAAGACAAAATGATACAGATAGCCACCACCTTCAACTTTGGAGGTATAACTGAGCAAAATCTCAAATTTCAAAATAGTGTGACCATAATACAACAAACGCTCAATGTTATCATCAACACATTGTACAGCAACCAGTTGTTTGTTTAAAAGGTGCACATATTGGTATAGCTTTAGTGACAGTCAGAGTGGAGCTTGTAAGATCACATTTAGCATTTTTATGGTCACGAGGGGTGTTTATATAGTTACACATCGTGAAACAAGGAGACACCGCTATGTTTCCACTCCTCCCGGTCCCTCCCTCGTCTGTAACAAGGCGACGGAGGTGGAGCGTTCCCCGCCCAGCCGCATGCCGCTTGTAGCCCAGGGTGTGGGGTCTGTGATGTAGTGCTGTATGGGTACCAGCTGTCATGGTAAACACATCACCAGCCCCTCCTCCTGTAGGTGAGGAGGCTTTGATCCCCCCCGCCCCCACTAAGCCCTGACCCCCCTACCACCACCCCACTACAACCCTTCACCCGGCCTATACCCACCCTATCCCATCACCTCAAGGCCCCCTGATGTTTTCATGAGGAAGCATTCAAAGGGGGCATTTTTGAGTATATTGTCACTGCTGATAAAGGTGTTGGCCAATCTGAGGACCCTCTCATTGACACTATTTTCTCTGATGACTTTTTTGTGTTTGCTATGATTACATAGGGCTGCTCATTGGTGTGGATACTATTTACATAGTTCCCTTTTCTGTAAGTAGTAAGGTCTTTCTATCTGAGAGGTATTAGATGTAGTTTGTAAAGGATGACCTCATAAGACTTTGTGGCTTTGACTTAAAGTATGGTGTGAACGTTAAGAAACACTGCAGAGCTCTTTGCAACAATGCACACTCTCAAGATAAAAGACTAACCGTAATCTAGAGACTACCTCTTTGCTGCGGATCCTTGTTAACCCCTTCACCACTGGGTTTCTTGTAACTCAATGCAATCTTGTGCAATATATTGGCTTACCGCGTGGAAGGGGTTAAACCTATGATGCAGATCAAAGCGGTTGGTTTTGGGAAGTTCTTTGAGACTTCCTTCCATCATTATCACTGCCTTCTTCTCTTTGATAGTCTTCCTTGAAGGGCAATATTTAGTCACATGCAGCTGCTTGTGATAATGTAAAAACCATTAACCATTAAGAAGCCTTTATTAGAACCTTGAGAACTTAAATATGGTGTGGCCTTGGTCGTCATGGTGCATGCAAGAATGCAAGCCTGGTGAATAATTCAAGCATCATGCATTCAAGCATCATGACCACTCATGTACACCCCCAGGACTGCATTCAGGCATCATGACTACAAAGGGTACAGCCCATGGAAGAACTATGCAGCCCTTAAAGGGATAAGTACCTCGCCAAATCCTATTCCAAAACACACCAGCCTCTTGTTTTTAATCACAAAGAGATATTCCCCTTAGGCTGGACCTTTTTGCAGTAAACAAGCCTGTGCGTGCGTGCCACTTACATTACAAGCTACTCTCACTTTTTACCGGCGGTGGGGTATAACCCGATTTATAAGCTGCCTCTAGCCTTCTGCACATGGCCTTGCTGGAATCGGCTGCTGCTGTACCTGTAATTGAATAACGCCACTTTCGTTGTGGATATATGAGACAGCATTATTATCAAGGAGCCTCCTTGGTACGGATTACATTTTGACGGCACCATATGCTCACCACGTCCGTCGGGGATTTGTATCTCATCACCTCACCAGCAAGCCATCAACCAGATGTTGATTAGCTGTTGCTATTCACTGCACAAGTGTCGAGAATTTCAATAATCAAAGCCTGCTTCCGGTCTATACAAAAATACATATTGAAACGTGGCGTGGTCTTCCTGTTTGTGGCAGCCCTGGGAGATAATGACTGGGTGCAGTTTTATGAGGTTAGATTGGAAGTGAGCGGGTAGGGGTTAGTCAGCTCTGAGTGCTGTAATGCTATGCCCTTCATTAGAATGATCATAATAACAACAGTAAATTTCTGCATGAACAATATCTTTTATCAGGGTTGAAAATTGGGGTGCACGCATGCCTTTTGAAAGTAAATAATGCACTTGCTTTTTTTATGAAAACACATGAAAGTTTTACCGTAATATTTAACCCCTCCCTAAAATCCTCCACTCCCATGAAACACTACCAAAGCAGCCTCGGGTGGCAGTAAGATTGGCCTCAAATCAGCAGTCTTGTGCCCAAATATCTAAAGCGGACAACAATTTCCTGGTTATAAACTACGGCCTGCAGCCTCGTGTGGTGCCTCATTAACACCTGGTTCCGGCAGCCGGGGCTGCAGGCTCTTCTCCACACCTTCTCCTTGTTATAACCCTGATGATAACCCTGATAGGGCTGCGTAGCGCTTTAACGACATGTCCCTAATAGATAACATTTGTCTTTGGGATACACCAAAACAGCTCCAGCAAGTAACTGCATTAAGCCAACCCTGCAGGAGTGTTTCAATCCTGTAGAGTTGGTATGATGCTTGCATGCATTACTTATGAGTTACTAGCTAGGGCTGCTTTCATGTATCAAGACAACAAAAGAGTACAGTGTATACACTATACGGCCCTTAAAGGATTATTAGCCCTATCTCTGTGCACACCACTCCTGCTCCTCCCTCCTACAATCTTCTACTCCGCCTCCTTGCCCCTCTTTTCTCTGTAGGCCTACTTATCCACGCCGTCTTTGTATTAATGAGCCAAGATCTGGAGGGGATTGAGAATGCACCTCTATATGAGAGGACCTAGAATAGGAAGCAGTCAGATATTCCCAGTAGTCAGAAACAGGGGCAGTCTGTTTAATGTATATAGAGGCCACGGGCAGTCAGAGCAGGGACATGTTACAGACTGTGGTTGCATGTCATGTTAATAACTGTTTAAGGGCAGCTCTTTGTCGTCATCAGGCATGAATACAAAACTGATGATTTTAGGTGCTAGGGCTGCACTCATTTATATGAGTACATTATGCCAGCACTTTGCAGTTGATAGACTCTTCAATCCATGATGCATAAATTTAGCCCTTGTGATTTGACTTAAAAAGGCTACATCAATTCATTAAGCAATATGCAACCTATAATGGGTTAAGGCATCAGGATATTGTTCTGTCCTGCCTCACATCCCTGGCAGACTGAGCACAAAGATGCCTCCGTGCATCCATAGAGGAAGCATCACCTGCTGATGGCATCACCAATAGTAGGGCAAGTAGTAGAGCAGGGGACCGTTGTGTAATCACCACTTTCCCTAATGTACGAATCAGCATCAATGTCTGTAATGCTAAGCCCGCCAAATCAATATAGATAATAAAATTTGTGACCAAGTAGCGGCGTGTGAAAGGCACCCCGACGCAGTGCTGCTACTTTCTTCCTGCCTATTTAAACAAAATTAGGTTGCAAGCAGATCACGGTAAACTCAATATGCCTCAGGATTTTTCTATTTCGTCAACATTGCAATTGATTGCAGCGCATGATCAAAGTGAGATTTGGTGTCAGCGAGTGCAGGACTGTGCCCCTTACTTTGAGGCTGACATTTAGGGTCGAACTCTAATTAATATTGCTGATGAATTGCTATGTCTACACCCTTTTATCATTCATTCCTTTGGCACTTTGTAAATCCACAATCCTCAAAAGCAGAAACTGATATTCAATCAGCCGCCAACTATTAAATAACAGATATTCAATCACTTCATGCCTTTAAATATAGAACTATAGAAGCAAATCCAAGATGGAATAGCACAGATCATTACGTAACAAAGGTACATTAGCCTTATTGAGGCCAATATCTGGAAGTTGAAGTTTAATAAAAAAAACATTTAAGGCTTGCATAGTTTTTGAAGCATTATGTCCTTTGTTTTCATGATTCATGCATACAGCCCTCAGGAGTTACTCGCTAGTACAATTCAAGCACCATGCTTAGCCTTAGAGGGTGATACACTCCTGAAGGGTTGGCATGATACATTCATGTGGCACTCAATGCATGACTGCACCAAGCATGATGACCATTGCTGTATTATTCATGACAACAAAGAGCATAGCGCACTGAAGGGTCAAACCATTGCTAATATACCAGTCAGCGACAAGAGATCAAAGCTAGGTAGGTGCCTTACAACTTTAGTATCTGGATGAGTGGGACCTTTTACACCTGTATCCCTATAATCCATCAGATTAAGTAGCTACCCCTTACACTGCGTGCTCCACTGCCCTACTCTTACACATTCATGCAGGCTTGTATAGAGGAATGAATGCTCTCATGTCAGCATACATGTATAGAGCATTCTGTGACAGAGGAATTTATCAAAAGGCCTCTTTGCAGGGTTCAAATCTCTAGCAGAGGCATTACTCTCCTAGTGTTTTTTTGGTATAGTCGAAAATGTATTTGAATAGATTGCCTTGCAAAAGCCAAAGTGCACAATGATGGCCCCATCTGTGTATAGAGCAAACTGACTGCAACATGTAGCACCATCTCTACTCAAGTAACAGAATGGGTAGAGCAGTGTGAATGGAGGCAATTATAGACCGGCAGCAAAGGCCAATTATCACTTGCTGCAGAGTGAGGAGAACAATAAAACCCAGCATTGATCCTCCAGGAGCTAATTTTACCACCTACAACCACCGACCTGCAGGTCTATAACTCATTGACTGCAGTCAAGCAGATTTTACAACTGGCAGCATCGCGCAGCGGTGGAGTAGTGGGTGGATCCCTGCTGTCTTTAAAGCCGGTGGCATTGGGGAAGGGGAAAAGTAGGATGGTGGATCTCTGGTAGTGCCCATTGGAGAATCATCAGAAGCTTGATAGCTCCCTCGTGGGTCACTGCTGGTGGCCAGAGGTAGCTCCTGAAAGCTTAGCGCTTTGAGGGTTGGATAGTCATTTAATATAGTTTACCTTTGTAAATGCAAAAGTAGCAAGCAGTTCTGCATTCAAGCATTATGTTGCCGATACACTCTTGAAGAATTAACATGCCCAGCTAACAAAAGAATGTCATTTTACGTCAAAAGAACATTGTAAAACTTTATACAATGCTATGTCATAGTAAGGAGCATTAGAGAAACGTTATATTACGTTATAAAATGTTGTAAAACGTTTTTTGTTTATTGCGTGATTTGTTCATACAGTGAGGAAGAGGTAGGTCAGTAGGGATTGCATTCATGCATCGTGATGACAAAGAGCTCAGGACATTAGAGTGCTATGCTATATTATTTGTTTACTGGGTCGTTGTCTTTGCCAGCAGGGCAGAATGATGTGGATGATCAGTAACCATGCAGGCAAAGTAAACCGTCACTGATGGAGGAAGCCGAAGTAGATTCTGATAGATTCTGATAGGATCCCATCTGGTCTTTTGCTGCCCATCAGTCTAGTAGTTCATTGTTTTGAGACGGATGGCTAACACAGATTGTTTGTATGTAAATCTATCTTTGACATGTAGATACTCTGCAGTAATGTACTTGAATTTCTTTCTTGGGGGCAGAGTGTATGGATATGTATGTAAATTTGACTTACCATTAATACACAAAGGATAGAATGGGTGTGGTATGGGACTCCTTATAGCCTCGAGGTCTGCCCTGTGGTAACCTGAAAATACAAGGAAAAGCCATAAGAAGAGTGAAAGGTTTGATCTACATGGATGCAGCAATGGGTGAGAATGTCACAATGCAGTTACATGCAAACTTGATGTAACCGAATGTCACAGCAATAGCATTCAAATTTAGAAAAATCTATCACTTGATATGGGTTGGCACTGGGTGGAGCTCATACTTTATGTTATGATTTGCTTTTCTAGAAATATATGGCTGTGTCTCACGACCTTGGGACAATGTTTTTGTCTCTGATCGGGTGCCGTCTCTGACCGGGTGCCGTCTCTGACCGGGTGCCGTCTCTGACCGGGTGCCGTCTCTGACTGGGTGTCAGAAAAAAGTGTTTTAAAAAGAATTATACTCATATATATAAGTGGTTATGGTGGTTGTTATATAATCATAGTTATAATTATAATTAGCTTCCTGCTGTTAGTATTTTGACCTTATCAAGCCAAGCCGGTCAGAGACGGCACCCGGTCAGAGACGGCACCTGGTCAGAGACGGCACCTGGTCAGAGACAAAAACATTGTCCCAAGGTCGTGAGACACAGCCATATATTCCTAAGATCACGGGATTCCTTCAGGTCATGATAGTAAAACTGAAAGGGATATTGCAAGTTAATCTGACCAGTATCTGACATCCCCAACCCTGCATAATTTGTGTCATTATTATTTCATAACTATTTCATGTACAGGAATGATGAAAAGTAGAAAGTAACTTGCAGTTATTACAAGTGCTTAAACAGCTGAGGGCTGTTATCTCTGTCTAGAAGGTCCCCTTTCTGACTGGGTTGTCATCAGTGTAGGAGCAGTTTCCATGTCCATAGGGGGGGGGGGATTTATTAGATCTGGACCAGAGGGCATTTTCCCCCCAGTGTGGGGCTAGGGCTACAATAACAGGCAGATAAACAGATTGATGGCCAGCCTTTGTTCTGCGTCGCTGAGGCGGCCGAATGGTCAGCCCTGGAGTAAGATGCTTATTGAATATGTGCCTGGAAGCCTTATGTATTGTTCATCTTAACAGTCTGTGGATGGGAGGGTACAGATTTTCACTCAAGTGTACCACCTAATCTTTTCCACACCCCCTGCTCCGATCGGATTCAAATTCATTTAAGATATAGTAATAGACAGGTTTTCCTGCTACACATTGTGACATTTGTTGGTTCCCCGTTTACTCAAAATGCATCAGTACCCCTATTGTTATGGCCACTCCCCTATAGCCTGCTGTGGGAACAGTGGAGAAATGGGGGTGGGAATGTTAGCATTCAAACTGTTGCTTAGGAGCCAGCTTGTCTAAGAGATAATATATGAATAAATTAGCAATCAATGTTGCAGCTCAAATGTCTGATTTATAAATGTACCTACATATAACCATTGTATTGAAATTAGATGCATGTATGCCTAATCTGTCACCATCAATATCTGCCATTGCAGACACCTATAGATGAATATCAATACTAAAGTGCTGGTATCATATATATATGATACCATTACCATGTCATTGTCCATAGCACACTCTATTCACCACGTTCACTCAATCATCATTACACCTTGCGGCCACCTCTCTGTGGCCATGGAATTATCCATCGTAACAGTTTTTTTTGCAGCAGACATTCCCCCTTTAAGGGTCCCTTAAATACATTGTATATCTGAAGTTACCATGAAACATGACTTGATCCAATTGGCTTGAGTCACTCCTGAAGGGTCTGCATCATTGACGAATGCAGGCTTCAAAAGACTCACCAGGGCTGACAACTGAAGATATCGCACATTGTCAGAAAGCCCTATGGCTAATTGAGGTCTGAATATGTCATACACACCTGTAGGTTTACATCTGGACTATATCCACCGCTGATGCCTACAATCAAATACTCCCTGAGTGCATGCCCATTAGACAGCCCACAATAAACCAACTTTGGGGCTATAAGTGGACACTATACAGTGTTGGAAGAAAATGTAATTGAGCAGTAGAATCTAGTGTAGTGTTTCTGGTATATATATAGTATGGTATAAGTGTACATGAGCAGAAGAATCACTTCATTTTGGCGTGGTTCACTATGTATAGTGTACTTATGAAAATGTGTTGTTTTTACTTTGTCCATGTTGCTGCTTGTTTTCTCTCTCCATCATCACATACATTTGTGCGCCAAATCCGTGTTGAACAATATTATCAAGCCCCTGGGGTATTTACAAAAGACAGGAATAAAACTCTCTTTTCATCTCATTTCACCCACACCTTAATTGTTCCTATGTGATCGTGTCTGCTGTACCCTACAGACACGGTCAGTGAGCCTCTACTAAGGAGCAGGATCAGCTAAGGGTTGCTGTAAGTGGGGAGCATAGATGTAACATGGAAGTCCTTTGCACCATTCCTGTGACATGGCTACATGGTCTCAAATGAAGGATTACACATTTGGCTTTCATGCTGGACATGGTGAGACTCTGGGTCAGACCAACATGTAAGCCTGTTTCCGTAGTAACCACTGTTTTATAGGATAGGAGGGTTTTGTCTAATGCAAAATGGTAACAAAATGGTTTAAAAAACTGTTCCCGTGACATTTAGCCACCACTGCTTTAAAACAATAAGAAGCAGAGTCAAAGACAGTAGTATTGTCTCACTAGCATTACTTTGTGAGGAGGGCTAATGTTTATGCCACACAGCTGAGATATAAATGGGAGACCCACCCCATCCCCCCCAGGTTCTTTCTGTAAATCTTACTGAATGGCAGCACATTGCCTCTTTGTGCCCTTTGCTGCCCATCAGAACACAGTCCTGCTACGTGCTCCACTTGACAGCAAGCTCTCCTTTTACCTCCTTTGATGTTATTCGTATATGGAGAGGGATAAAAAGCTGAATGTAAGCGTGTCCAAGTGAGGGCCCAGTGGGAGTCCTAGGTAGTTGTTTAAGGGCTGCATAGGGGTTTAGTGTGCTATGCCTTTGCCATGATGATACATTAATGCAACCCTGTTGAGTAACGAGCCTGTCCTTAAGTATCTTGTCAACCATTTGAGCCTGATACAGAAATGAAGCCTTGACTCCCTAGGGTAGCAATTAAGCATCATGCTGATAAAAGGCATAGTGCATTATTGCACTGTGCGGCACTTTAGGGCTATGGTCTAATAATAGCAAATCACAAGGTAGACTATGGCAGCAGGGTGGGGTCAGCTTGTTAAGATGGAGGCAGAAGGTTTTTGTTGCAGAATCTCTGTACACTTTTCTTCAGAGGCTAAAAAGATATAATGCCATGTATTCTCCCATATCAGTAAAAACCTGCCTTATATATATATACCAGTAGAATTCAGTAAGAAAACAGTAGCTGTGTAAATAATTCAATGTAATCTAACTAGTATCTGATTGCCCTATATTCCAGGCTAATAGCTGATAGGCCGATTGAGGCCAATTGCTCATGTTATTTGCCACTATTGATTAGCTCAGCCCTTTCATTATTACACAAGGTACTGTAGATGTTCTTTGAGAACAGATCAACACTAATGAATTATCTAGTTGATTCTAACTTGAGTAAACTAGGGTTTAACAACTTTAAATTAAAGCTTATAGAGGTAGTTAAGTCTTTGCTTCCTAAGCATAGTACTTCAGCCTACCTTACAGTGCAAAAGCCACTGCATCATAATCTGCTTAATAGGCTTTTATGCTATGGTATTCACAAGTATATTCTATAAGGATATCCCCTAAGGGAAAATTAAATCCACCCCATAGTCAGTCTATAAAACTCAATAGAAACATCTGTAAATTCAGCCACAGCCACCACAGATGACACACGCCAAATCCCACACTCGCCGCCTGCCAGCATCTGCGGCAAGCTGGCCCTGACAGTTGCTAATATTTACGACACTGCAGTGCATTGTGGCACGTCATATATCCATACAAACATTGTACAGTAACCATGAACATTCACTTTAACCAAACCAAGGTTACCATACTAATGTTACTTGGTAACCATATGAATGTTGTACAGTGACCATACAAACCTTGCTCAATAACTATAGATGCCCAAGGTGGCCGTACAAGTGTTATGCTGCATCAGTGCCCTATGCAACTATGTGTTAAGAGTTTGTGCTAAGAAATTGTACTATGTGACATTTGTTAGATCAGATCAAGTCCTTTTATGGTCACCGAGAGGTGTTGATATAGTTACACATTGTGAAACATGAGGGTATATTTTACACTGTTGTGTTTCCACTCCCCCAGCTCCCTCCAGGTCTTATCTCTAACAAATAAAGGGACGTGAAACTTGCCCCAACCGGCCGCCTGCCGCTCGTAGCCCAAGGTGTGGGGTCTGTGATGTGGTGCTGTATGGGTACCAGCTGTGGTCGTAAGCACATCACCAGCCCCTCCTCCTGTAGGTGAGAAGGCTTTGATCCCCCTGCTGCCCCCACTAAGCCCTGACCCCCCTACAACCACCCCACTACCATCCTAAACCCATACTTCCCCACCCTACCCTGTCACCTAAAGGATCCATAGCCTATAAGGCTGGACGCCATGCACAGTGTTGGATTGAGTAGGGCTTGGTATTTTCTTGTCCCATTTGAAAGTGAGTCATTTTAAGGACATATATATATATTCAAGGGGAAGCATTCAAAGGGGGGCATTGGCGAGTGTATTTTTACTGCTGATGAA
The DNA here is from genome assembly GCA_947462335.1 of Harmothoe impar. Classification (NCBI taxonomy): domain Eukaryota; kingdom Metazoa; phylum Annelida; class Polychaeta; order Phyllodocida; family Polynoidae; genus Harmothoe; species Harmothoe impar. The sequence continues at coordinate 92,530,406 of OX381705.1, forward strand.
AGTGGTGGCTTGGTCATGTACATGAAGCTGATCTGAGGACCCTTTCATTGACACTATTTTCTTTGATGACCATTTTGTGTTTGCAATGGTTACACAGGACTGCTCATTGACTATGATTCTATTTATATAATGTCATCTGAGAACGTTAAGAACCACTGCAGAGCTCTTTGCTACAATGCGCATTCTCAAGATAAAAGACCAACCTTAATCTAGAGACTCTTTGCTGCAGATCCTTGTTTGAAGTTCTCACACCTCCAATTAAACCTATAAGTGAGATCAAAGAGCCTGGTTGTGGGGAGTTCTTTGTGCCTTCCTTCTCTCATTATCACTGCCCTCTCCTCTACGCTAGGCCACAGATCTTCCTTGAAGGGCAATACTTAGTCACATGCAGTTGCTTTTTATAATGTAAAAAATATTAATCTTTCTGGAGCCTTTATTAGAACCTTTAGCACTTTAATATGATGTGACCTCGCTCGTCATGGTGGATGCATGAAAGCAAACTTGGTGAATAATTCAAGCATCATGGATTCCTGCATTATGCACTCAAGCATCATAATAACCAATGCAGTTTGTAAACCCTCCCAGGACTGCATTCAGGCATCATAACTATATAGGGTATAGCATATGAAAGCACTTTGCAGCCCTTAAAGTCTTAAGTACCTCCTCAAATCCTATTGCAAAACACCCCAGCTGCTTGTTTTTAATCACAAAGAGATATTCCCCCTAGGCTGCACCTTTTTGCATGCAGGCTCTCTATGGATACCACTTACATTACAAGCTACTCCCACTTTTTACCACAGCGTGGTATAACCAGATTTATAAGCTGCTTCTAGCCTCCTGTGCATGGCCTTGCTGGCATTGACTGCAGCTGTACCTGTAATTGAATAAAGCCACTTTGGTGCTCGATATGTGACATGGCATTATTATCACAGGGTCAGATACATTTTGACAGCACCATATGCTCACCACGTCTGGCGGGGATTTGTATCTCATCACTTCACCAGCAAGCCATCAACCATATGTTGATTAGGTGTTGTGATTCACTGTGCACGCGTGGAGAATTTCAATAATCAACGCCTGCTCCTGGTGTATACAAAAATACATATTGAAATGGGGCGTGGTCTTCCCACTTGTGGCAGTGCCGGGAGATAATGACTGGGTGCTTTTTTTATGGGGTTAGAGAGGAAGTGAGAAGGTGGGGGTTAGTCAGCACCTGAAGAGCCACATAGTGCTGTAATGCTATGCCCTTCATTAGAATGGTGCATTAATGCAGCTCTTGGGAATAAGGAATGGTAATATATATACATGTTTATATCAATGATGGGGATGGTAGATTTTTATGTGAACAATTATTTTTTGCCAGAGTAAAAAAAAACCATGCCCTTTGAAAGAAGGTAATATACTTGCTTTTTTGCTGAAAAGAGATGAGATTGTTACCGAAATGTTAAACCCCAAAATCCTCAAATCCTACAATATACTCCCAAAGCAGCCCTGGCACATTTATGATGACCAAGGGCATTGCACATTAAAGCACCATCCATTAAAGCTATCAAAGGGTAAAGAGCCACAGTGGCAGTAAGATTGGCCCCAAATGAGCTGTCTTGTGCCCAAATGTCTAAAGCAGACAACAATTTCCCGGTTATAAATTACGGCCTGCAGCCTTGTGTGGTGCCTCATTAACGCCTGGTTCCGGCAGGCGGGGCTGCAGGCTCTTCTCCACACCTTCTTCTTGCTATAACCCTGATGATAACCCTGATAGGGCCTCCTAGCACTTTAATGGCATGTCACTGATAGGTAACATTTGTCGGCCGGATACACCGATACAGCTCCAGCGAGAAACTCACTGGATTGGCATTGGTGCATCAACCCGACCGTGCAGGAGTGTTTCAACTCTGTAGGGTTGGTATGATGCTTGAATGCATCACTCATGAGTTACTAGCCAGGACTGCATTCATGTATTATGACAACCATAGAGCACAGTGTATTGAAGCACTATATGGCCCTTAAAGGATTATAAGCCCTATCTCTGCGCACACCACTCAGCTGCTCCTCTCTCCTACAATCTCCTACTCCGCCTCTCTCCCTGCTTGCCCTCTTTTCTCTGTAGGCCTACTTATCCACGGCATCTTCGCATTAACGAGCCGAGATCTGGAGGGGATTGAGGACGTATCTCTATATGAAGGCACCTAGTGTAGGGCTTCTGCAGGAAGCAGTCAGATATTACCAGTAGTCAGAAACAGGGGCAGTCTGTACAATGTATAGAGGCAGGGGGAGCAGGTTTCTGTAGGGACGTGTTGTAGACAGTGGTTGCATGTCATGTTAATAACCCTTTAAGGGCAGCATAGTGCTTCTCTTTTTGATCATCATGTATGAATTCAGCACTGGTTAGTCTAAGTGCTAGGGCTGCATTCATGAATAGGGATACATTATGCCAGCCTGTTGCAATTGATACACTCCTCAATGCATGACACATGAATTTAGCCCTTGTGATTTGACTCAAAAGGGCTTCATTAATACAGCATGATGACTAACGTTGTGAGAGATTTCAGCATTATAAAACCATTAAAGGGTTAAGGCATCAGGATATTCTTCTGTCCTGCCTCACATCCCTAGCAGAGCACAAAGCTGTCTCCATGTGTCCATAGAGCGAGCACCACCTGCTGATGGCAGCACCAATAGTAGGGCAAGTAGTAGAGCCGGGGACAGCTGTGTAAGCACCACTTTCCCTAATGTACAAATCAGCATCAATGTCTGTAATGCTACGCTCGCCAAATCAATATAGATAATATCATTTGTGGCCTAGTGATGTTGTTTGAAAGGCACCCCGGAGCAGCAATGCTACTTTATACCTGCCTATTTAAACAAAATTAGGTTGCAAGCAGATCTCAGGATATTTCTATTTCGTAGACATTGCAATTGATTGTGGCGCATGATCAAAGTGAGCGTTTGGTGTCAGCAAGTACAGGACCATGCCCCTTACGTATGAGACCAACACTCAGGGTCCAACTGTAATCAATATTGCTGATGAATTGCTCTGTCTACATCCTTCTTATCATTTATTTCTCTTGCACTTTGCAAGTCCACAATCCTCAAAAAGCGGAAATTGATATTGGGATGGCAGCCAAGGTCAACTATTAATTCCTGTAGCAGGAGGAGAACAATTAAACCCAGCATCTAACCTCCAGGAGCTAATTTTACCAGCTCTAACCACCCAGGTGCAGGTCCATAACTCATTTACTGCAGTCAAGCATCTAGTCCAGTCAAATAATGGATATACCCAAAACAAATTGCAATAGTTTTGTACCATGGTTTTTCTTAATCCTTAAACATATATGTACATCATATCAAAACTCCTAAGAAAAAAAGTGAGGGGAAGACATTTTTCTCAGGGGTCAAAGGTCAAGGTCATTCAAAAAACCTAATTTCCCCCAAAAATTCAATGAATTGTCTATAATTACTAGGAAAACAGAGCTAGCTCTTTAATATTTTTTGGGTATGTACACCTAAAACTGTTCTAACAATTCTGCTTGTAGGATGACCTTGGGCCAAGGTCAAGGTCATATTTTTCAAGGTCAAATATCAAAATATTGGCCAAAATTAGAGTTCTACCTGATATAGTTTGCCCATATTCACTAAATATACATGCTAGACTAAATCTAGCTGGTTTCCTAGAAGGGCCCACACACTAGTCCCAAATTTGACCCTTTAGGCAGGAGTGTGGTGGCCATATTTGTTTAATCTGAGGTCAAAGGTCAAGGTCAGATGAAGACCCAGCTATAATAAAATCCCAATGAATTGGGTATACTTAAAAGGGAAGCTGAGCTGGCTGTCTAATATTTTGTGGGTATGTTTAACTAGAATAGGTCTACAGTTGCTGTCAGTATAATCACCTTGGGCCAAGGTCAAGGTCATCTTTTTCAAGGTCAAATATCAAAATATTGGCCAAAATTAGGGTTCTACCTGGTATAGTTTGTCCATATTCATTAAATGTACATCCCAGAAGAAATCTGACTGGTTTACGAGGAGGACCCATAGACAAGCACCTAATTTCACCCTTTATGCAGGAGTGTGGTGGCCATGCTTGTTTAATCTGAGGTCAAAGGTCAAGGTCAGACAAGGACCCAATTAAAATAGAATCTCATTCAATTGGGTATATTTAAGAGGGAAGCTGATCTGGTTGTCTGTGAGTATATTCTACTAAAATAGGTCTACAGTTGCTGTTAGTATAATGACCTTGTCCTGGTCAAGATTATCTTTCTCAAGGTCAAATATCAAAATATTGGCCAAAATTAGAGTTCCATATATTCATTAAATGTACATCCTAGAAAAAATCTGGCTGGTTTTTGTAGGAGGACACTAGGACAAGCTCCCAATTTCACCCTTTATGCAGGAGTGTGGTGGCCATGTCTGTTTAATCAGTGCCAAAGGTCAAGGTCAAATTTAGACCTAATTACAATAATTGTATTGGGTATATTCCTGCTATCAGTATGACCTTGGGCCAAGGTCAAGTATTAGCTACATATAGAGTTCCACCTGATAACATTTGTCCATATTTATTGAATATACATCCTAAAAGAAACCTGACTCTTTTCCAAGGAAGCCCTAGAGACTAGCTCCAAATCTGACCCAAATCTGACAGGAGTCTGGTACCCATCTTTGGGTAATGTAGTGTCAAAGGTCAAGTATATACTCTCAATTAATTTGTTCTCTGTAAGAAGCATGATTTGAAGAGGAGAAAATAGCTGTTTTCTTTTTTAACAACAGGGGGTGTGTGAAAAATGTTGACCCTTTGACTGGGGGTTGGGCCAAAAATCCTAACCCATCTTGGGGGTGGGTGTGGGGGTCGGGGTTGGGATGGGGGTGGTTAAGAATATTTTACCCGTTTTGAGCCATAAAGCTTGTATGTTATTATGCAACAAATATGTTTTCTTCTCACTGGGGGAGGGAGCATGTTGACCCCTCGGGGGGGGGGGGGGATTCTGTACTCTCCACCCAAAATTTCTCTCTTATGTTCAACTTAAATAGGTCTACAATAATATTCCTGCTAGTAGGATGACCTTCCTTACCTCAGATCCACAACATTGTGTATGTCAGCACACCCTTAATATATCCCACATGTGCAGCAACTCCCTAGTGATATATCAGGTACACAACCACCTTGATAGTGTCATTGTCAACATAAGTTGAACATTTTCCCCATAATTTGGCCATTGGATTAAGAGTCCATTCCAGGACTGGAGTAGGGGAAACCAATAACTTTGGTCCATGAAAAGAACTTGAAACAATGTCAACTAGAAATGTCATCTTGGACACAGCAGATGTATAGATCTGCTGTAGCAGCTCCTGGCTTCTGATTGGTCTGTTTCTGAGGTTTTGTCTCAGATGAACATAGAGTTGAACATCAGCCCTCCTGCTTGGGACAGCGTCAAGGTCATATATTTCATCCACATTTAGATGATATACATCTTAGAATGGATCTGGCTTATTTCTCAAGAAGTGACTACTCATAAAGTATGATACGGGTTGAAATGAACATTTATAAATTATAACCTTTTCTCAGGACAGGTTTAACTAAACCAGTCATTTGACCGCCAAATGGGGGTCAATGTAAAAAAACATTTTGCAATAGTTTCTAGACTTGCCTCGTACTATCTCTAGCTCTTGATCTGTACAAGTTTGTTGATATAGTAAACACATCACACTTCAGCACCGTAACACTGTAAGTTAGTATATAAAGTCTTGCACTATCATATATAGGGCCTTGGCCGGTCTGGAGCTAGTTGCGGCGGCAAGTACTGATAAGAGCTTATAGGCTGGGTACCAGCATGTCCCTGGAAGTGATGGTTACCCAGGGACAAGGTACCAGTCAGTGTACGTCTTATCAGTGCTGATAACCACACCCAGCGAGATTTTAAATGGCGGACCTACTAGGTATGAGTCTACAGCCCCATACCTGATGCTACATTGTCATTTAAGGACAAGAGCTACAGGCACCTAGCGGCCGTTTTATGAACTACAGCTATTTCACATTGACAGGATTCTGGCATTTTTTAAAGCTAGTTTCAATGATTATTAGTTCAAAAGTTGCACCTAGATATGTAAATCTACCTTTTCATGAAGTATAAAACAGTTTCCACAAAAAGCATCCCCCCTTCAACCGCCCCTCTGTTGTACCCCATAGGCTTAAGCATTAAAGGACCTGTCACTCTGTGTTCATAGCCATATTGTGCAAAAAGTAGCCCTGCAACAAAAACGATTTTACTTCATTATCTTGATTGCTATATAATTTAAGTCTAACTATAGTTTTTGAAAGAAATTGTTTGCGTAATTTATGATTCATTTATCAAAATGCACCAGAAATAGCTACTTTCATGGTTCAGGCCTATTCAATTCAATGATACAGACATCCATTTTATGTGGCCAATCCTGGAGAAACTGGCACTGGGACCCCACTTTTTTATCTTTTATTTTGATTTCATATAATATAAAGAACAAATAATTTGAGTCCATTTTAGGAATCTCCTAATATATTGGGAATCCCCCATTCAGAGATCTTTGGAATTTCAGGAATCCCTCCAAATGATGTTGCTTTCTTATTGAAAGACATACGGTACTGAAGGTCTGTAACCAGGATAAGAGGATAGAATGTGTCTTTTACATCACTATCTCTTGCCTACCCATCACATATGCCTGCCTATCGCCCCCCTACCTCTTACTATCTCTATCTCTAGCCCTGCCTATCCCTCTAACTAGCTGCCCTAACCACATGCTTCAATACCCTTTCCCACTAAGGTGCCCAGTTTTCCCTCACTCCTCCTATATCTCCCTATGTCTCTCAACTTTCCTCTCTTCTGCTTACACTGGTCAACTTTGTTTGTCACATTGTTTTTGGTTTCATGTAGTGTTGCTCCCTGCTTATCCCTTTCTCTGCTCTTTCCCTTCTCCTATCTATTCACAACTCTGACAGGATCTGGCTTGTCTCAGTCTCAGAGCATTGGATGTGCTACAAACCATCGCATTGGGGGAAAAAAAAGAATCCACCAAGATTGGAAAGGCTCTGTTTCTTTCCTCCAATGTCACAGAGATTTGCCAATGAGGGTTTTGTTGTCTTTGCAAGACGTACCAAATGATATGATGAGTAGTTCAAATAAAGGGCATAAATTAGTTGAAATTGCAGTTGCAATACAAGGACTTCATCAAGAAATTGACTGGGCTTTGTTGACGTCAACTGATTTTGTCAGGCTTGCAGATTGTATCGACCCATGTTTTTATAATGCCAATTGCAATCTGGCTTTTCCAATATTATTGAGCAATGCAGGGAATTTATAGCTGAGGATTATGTCAGGGACCATTCCGGCCCCAAGGTATCAGCTATTGGATAGAGGGTGCCACAGTTCAAAACCATTTACCTCTCTGCATAGATATGGCCATCTTTAGTCACTGTTCGATATTGCATGTCAATTTACACAGATGAATTTGAGTCCAAGACTGCTGAAGGGTGATGGCCCATTTGATCACTTCAAATTATAGAATAGCACCTATCCACCCCCTATAAATGCACAGACAAAGATTGTCTCAGAGGTGAGCTTCTCCATGCTAAGTTTAGGCCTATATAAGATTATGACACTGCTGGGGTTCAGAGTTAATTACAGTAAGGGTCTACTGTTAGGGTGGTGAGGAGGTCTGGTAACCAGGCAGCCCATCCTCCTTCCAGGTCTAGCCCACCACCCTAACCTCATTTGTTTTAATTGAAAACACTCACATGCAGCATGCACAGCAGTGTTTTCAAAATGATGTAATTTGTGAACAGCTGAGCAGAAATGAGTGTCTGCTGCCTCTTCGGGGAGTCTCCTTTTGCATGCCTGCTCACATTTTAGTCTGGAAATTCACTGTTGTAGCGGGTGCATTCCAGAGTTGCCCCTTGCTCCTTTATTTTTTATTCAACTTAAATTCTGTAACAATGGCATTGGGCAATTACCAATCTCTACGTAATTTCTTCAAAAAACTGTGATGTCTGCATTTAGGAGAAATATCATATGGCCTGGGGTGGTTCTGATCTGTGTTGGTTATGACTCTGAGCATGCTGCCAATATACAAGGGAACAAGAATGAGGTCCATTTGACCATAAAACAATGTCATGAGCAAGCACCTTTCCTCTCAAAATAAAGGTGATAGATCAATTGTGATGACTTCAGGAAATAGCTACCTTGATGCAGACAATGTAAACCCTCACAGCAATGATTGTGGAGCCCTATATAACTTGACAATGTAGTTGAGGAGTCAAAAGGTCAAGTCTGAGTCTGGAAAGATAGACTTTCCCTCAAGCTAGATAGTAGATTCTTTATTTGTGGCAATTTCACGCTAGAATGGTCTGGGCGGATCCTCCTCCAATTGCTGTTAACCCAACATAACATGGTCCACCTGGAGAGGAAGGCATAGGGTGATATAGGAGGGGTTAGTGCCTAAACATATCAACCAAGAGTGGCATTCCAACAAGCCCCTGCACTACTAGATAAAGATTACATTGACGCTCATTCTCCAATACCACTATAAAAGTTTTTCTGCTGCGAGATTATTGCTCATATTTCAGAAAGTAGGGTTATTTTCACAGGAATTATCATTAAATCTTAATTCCTCTTATTTAGTAAGTTGGAAGAAAAAGTTCAAATCTCATCAACAAGAAGTGTTTATTAGGCTTAAAATGTCAGCATTTTAGGTCTGGAAAAGGAACTGGTTTTAACTTAAAAGAAGGAACAAGCATGAATGTTACTTTTGTCTTTGCAGGGCCTGGGACATTCCCCATGTTACTCCACCTTGTGCCAGTGACAGGTCAGATTTAGACCTGGCCATGCATGCTTATCTGGGGTCCCCAGTGGAATCACTGATTGCACTGACCACCATGGGTAGCCCCTCAACTTGAACTCTGCCCTCAGGAGGATAGAAGGATGTTCATACCGCAGCTCTAAATCATCCATACACCAAGTTAAACCCCTTAAAGGTGGCATATTGCTGTAGTGGGTTATGCTATTTTTGGTGATGAATGCAGCCCAGTGCCTGCCACTGCTGCATTCATTCATTCATTCATTCATTCATTCATTATAATATGACAATCTTTCAATAGTGTATCAACCCTGGAGATCAACGGCATAATGCAATTAAACACAATGCATCCTGAAATGACAATAACAAAAATCTCAATCACAAAGATTAGTAAATGACAATTGAAGCTGTGAAGTAATATTTTATATTAAGTGATTACTCATCAACTGTTGTTCTTGCAACATGACTAAAGATTTGAGAAAGCATGTGAGTCTAGCCTGCTGCCAGCAAGGTCTTTCTATAAACATGTTTTCATTACTCCTCATAAACGTGTTGTAACTGTTTGATAGCATCAGATTGGCCACTCTCTGCAAGCAGTCAGTGTGTTCCACTGTCTGCCAACACAACTCATCACACTTCAACATGTGAACATTGGTTTTGATAGCAGGCTTTGAAACTAAAAGAAAGGCTGTCGGGAAATAATCAATGGTGCACAGGGAGTCGGGGCACTTTTGAATTAAAATTGACCTGAGGCAGAGGGAGTCTAAAGTAATATCAAATGCCAGCTATGAGAATATTGGGTATTGTGATAGATATCTGCCTGTTCAGAATATTGTCTATTGTATCTTTTCCCATTTACATTTTAAGCTATATATCTGGTCATAGTACTTGGACTTCAGGACATGTAGTGTTTCCACGTGTAGCCATGGGATTTCTTTTCTATGTCTATAATAAGGATTCACCTTACATTCATATTCAAGGCATTATATCTGGCTTGTACTACTTGTTTACCAACAAAAGTTGGGTTGAGACTTCCCTGCCCCACTCTCATGTATACAAACAACTCCCAAGTCAAGCCACGTAAGTAGACCTCCGTCGTGGCAAAATCTATTTGGAGGCACTCAACTCAGGACCTGGGCTGGACGTCACTGGTAAGCAGTGCATTGGGAATTGGCTGACTGAATCAGGCCGGGCTGAGCACCTGGAGACCCGGTGTCAGACTCCTGGCATGGCCTGGAGGGGTTCATGTCCCACACAGCTCTAACCAGCCTGCTGGGTGGACAGTGAGGTCAGAGAGGGAGCTGGATCTGACAGGCTATGGTAGATGCTGGGCTATCTTAGCCCTTTCAAGATAGAATGCTCCTTTAATGTGCTATGGCAATTTCCATCATGATTGATGAATGTAGCCCTGAGGAGTCTACATGAGTATTTATACATTAACTCCTCGGGAAAGTATCATGTCATAGGGTCAATGTGATGATGAAATGCAGCGATGCAAGTTGCTAACCAAATTTGCATTCATCCATCATGCTAAGCGGTCAAGTTAGCAGATAAATGCACTGTATTTGCTGGTGAAGGGGCCGGGCATTCTCATAGGAACCCTCCCAGGGCCGAGCCTTTGCTGATTCCCATAGAGTTATGATGACTATAGTCGATGCTCGGCCAGCCATGGCATCGACTATAGTCGATGCTCGGCCAGCCATGGCATCGACTATAGTCGATGCTCGGGCAGCCATGGCATCGACTATAGTCGATGCTCGGCCCTAAAGGGTTAAACCTTGGTATACTGGTAATGTTGGGCTATAGTATGATCGGTGAGGAGAGTGGAACAGTAGGATTGATGAGTCAAGGTCAAAGTGAAAGCCTATAGTCAAAATTGAGAAGAACCAGGATACCCCAACACAAAAAATAACAGCCAGGATTCATATAGCTGTGGTTGTATAGATTTAGGTATCAACTTGGTAACACTGTATAGTGTAAGACCATGCCTTGTCCCTTCATACAGATACCTTGATGTGAAGTACAATGTATCTAGGAGAGGAAGGGTCTCTTTTTACTGCTCTGTTGTGTTGATACCACCCGCATATCTACTTCCTAGCTGGTCTGCTCAGATCTTTTTCATAAATCTATCACTGCTATTTTCTGCAGTCTAGGAGAGTACTTTTTTCTGTGCTCTAAGTATAGATATAAGTGTAGAAAATATACCCATATATGAGAGATTAGGTAAAAAAAGAAGTCAGGGAAGAAAGTAAGAGCCGCCCCTACATTTGTGTTCCTAGCTACATATAGAAGTACATACATTCCTTCAGAGTGTATGACCTTAATTTAGAATCATGTTGTCACAGCTGCCATTACTGCTGGCAGTCTTTTTGGTGCACTGGTTTCAGGGGCTGTATATATATAGAGCATGTAGCTATGTACTGTGCTGTCAGTTGAGAATGATGCATGGTGAGGAGGTAGGACTACCACTTTGGATGCATCAACCAAGATTAATTCTAAAGTTAGCTTTCCTACTGGCTGCATTGGTAGAACAGTACTTCATGGTATCTGGTGCCTCAAATCCGAACCCTGCTAGCGCAATCTATGTAAGTCACATTCTTATTTCTTAATACTTAATAAAGGTGATATTAAACAAATCTTTTGATTGCTACAAGTGCTAAAACAGCTGAGGGCTGTTATCTCTATCCAGGAAGTTGACTTTCATGTTGGTACTGACAGGGTTGTTATCAGTTTAATATCTATGAACCAGAAGGATCAATGTCCGTAGGGAGGGATTATATTAGATCGGGATCAGAGGGCATTTTCCTCCAGTGTTTGATCCAAATCTGTGGTGCTGGGGGTGCTGCAGGAGGCTAGGTAAACAGATAGACGGCCAGCCTTTGTTCTGCCTCACTGAGGCGGCCCAAGGATCAGACCCTGGAGTGTGATGCTCATTTGCCATATGCCCAGGAGCCGTAGAGAGTGGTCATTTTTCAACATTCTGGGAAGAGCAGTGTTTGGGGCGTTTTCTAAAGTGTACAGCCTAATTTCTTAACACTTCATCCTAGTCTGGTTCAAATTTACTTACAACTATAATAACGGAGAGCTTCTTTGTAGAGGAAGTGATATTCTGTGGTTCCGCTGATCCATCAGTCCCCCCCTCCCCTGTTGTTAAGATATGATCACTCCCCTAAAGCCTGCTGTGGGAACACCGGATGAGTGGGGACAAGGGAGAGTGGGCGTTCAGAACTCGACAGGCCTTGGTTTATGAATAAAGGAGGCTTGCATGTAAATCAATTAGATGCATGTATACCTAATCTGTAGGCATCTACCATTGCCATAACTGCATATCAGTACTAAACTGCTGGTATCGTTCATAAATGAAATACCATTCCTAGATGCTATTGTCTATAGCACAATCTATTCACCGTGTTCTGTAATTAAAGTTGCCCAAGGTATTGTTCTCACCCAACTGTATGTCCTGAGGTATTTCTAGTAACACCCACTCAGTCACCAATATACCCTCCCCCCACTTCTCTATAGCAATGGGATTATCCATATATATATACTGGTGTATTCACTGTGCTAGACACTCTCACTAACCATTTAAGGCCTGCAGAGTACTTTGATGCATTAGATATTCTTGAGAGCTGCATTTAAACATCATGCTGACCTCGGGAGCTTGATTTACTCCTTAAGGGCTGGCATCATGCATGAAATCAGTAGACTCACCAGATCTTCAATAACGAGGTATAAGGTATAGCATGTTAAAGGACTATGGCTAATGGAGGTCTGAAAACATCATACACACCTGTATGTTTACACCTGGACTATATCTACCACTGATGCCTACAATCAAATAAGCCCTGAATGCATGCTCATTAACACCTACAGCCCACAATAAACCATCTTGGGGGCTATTAGTGGAAACTATACACTGTTGGAAGTAAATGTAACTGAGCAGTAGAATCTAGTGTAGTGTTTCTTGTATGTAATGTATGGTTTTAGTGTACATGAGCAGAAGAATCTACGGTTAAAAAGCACTTTATTTTTGGGGTGGTTTACTATGTATAGTGTACTTATGAAAATGTGTCGTCTTTACATTGTCCATGTTGCTGCTTGCTTTCTATCTCCACAATGACATGCATGACCGTGTTCAAAATTAAAACAATATCATCAAGTTTACAAAAGACAGGAACAAAATTCTCTTTTCATGTCATTCCACCCACACGCTGTTCCTCTGCTGTACCCCACAGACACTATCAGTGAACCTCTAACAAAGAACAGAATCAGCTTAGAGTTGCTGTAGGTTGGGGGTCTAGACTTAACATGGAAATCCTCTGCACCACTCCTGTGACATGGCTACATGGTCTCAAATGAAGGATCACACTTTTCGCTTTCATGCTGGACAAGGTGAGACTCTGGGTCAGACCACCATATAGGATTGCCCATTTCCATAGTAACTGATTTTATAGGATAGGAAGGGGTGTTGTCTCATGCAAAATGGTTACAAAATGGTTTAAAAAAAGTGTTCTCGTGACCTTTAGCTGCCACGACTTTAAACCATAAGAAGCAGAGTCAAAGTCAGTCGTTCTGTCTATCTAGCATAACTCTGTGAAGAGGAATGATGATTTTGCCACACAGCCGAGATATAAATGGGAGATCTCCCAATGATGCTCTTTATGTAAATCTTACTGAAGGCCCTTTGTGCCCTTTGCTGCCCCTCACGTTACAGTCGGCTCCCCTTTTACATTCTATGATGTTGGTTGTCTGTGGAGAGGGATAAAAGCTGGATGTGAGCGTGTCCAATTGAGGGACCAGTGGGAGTGCTAGCTAGTTGCTCAAGGGCTGCATATGTGTTTAAACGTCCAATGCCTTTGCCATGATGATACGCGAATGAACTCCCAAAGCATTGGCATGATGCAGAAATGAAGCCATGACTCCCTAGGGCAACAATTAAGCATCATGCGGATAAAAGGCATGGTGCATTAAAGCACCATGCAGCACTTATAGGGTTATGGTCTAACAATAGCGTCTCACAAGGTAGGATATGGCTGCATGTTGGGCTGAGCTTGTCAGAATGGGGGCAGAAGGTTTTTGATGCAGACTATCTGTACGCTTTTCTTCATGCTCAGAGGCTAAAAGACATGCACAGATAGAGATTAATGCCATGTATTCTCCCGTGACAATATAAGCCTGCCTTGAAAATATATATCAGTAGAAATCAGTCAAGAACAGTAGTTGTGTAAATAATTCAATGTAATCTAACTAGTATCTGATTGCCCTAGTCTAGGCTAATAGCTAATAGACAGATTGAGGCCAATTGCTCATGTTATTCACCACTATTGATTAACTCAGCCCTTTCATTATTACACAAGGTACTGTAGATATTCGTTGAGAACAGATCAACATTAATGAATTATCTAGTTGATTCTTACTTGAGTAAACTAGGGTTTAACAACTTAGATTTAAAGCTAATCGAGGTAGTAAGGCTATGTTTCCTAAACATAGTGCTTCATCCTATCTTATAGTGTAAAAGCCCCTGCCTCATAATCTACTTAATAGGCTTTTATGTTATAAGAAATACTGTGGTATCCGCAAAACTGATCTATAAAGATATCACCTCAGGGAAAAAATGAATCTAATGACAAACAAAGTAACCAGAGTGTAGAGTTACATTTGAGGAGAAATATAATCATGTAATACACAGGTCCTTCCAGTCAGTAATCCCTTGAGGCCGTTGTTGATGATATTCCAAGCCTTGTGTCATGTGTCACGTCCTCTGCCCCATAGTTGGTCCATAAACGTCAATAGAAATATCCACAGTAGGCTGCCAGGACAAGGGTAGACTGCAGATTTATCATTTGCTCTGTACATTCCGCCACAGCCACCGCAGACAACACATGTCAAATCCTCACCGTGCCTCCTGCCAGCGTCTGCTGCAAGCCGACTCTGACAGTCGCTAATATTTACGACACTGCAGTGTATTGTGGTGTGTCAGTGGATGTGTTATTAGTTTATATATCAGTGCCCCAGTGCCCGTCATGGACAGGCCTTTGTCAGCCAACCTGCCCTCCCACGCTCCCGGGTTAACCCCGGCAGAGCCATGCCTCGTCTAATGTAGTGGGCAAGCAGCAGCTGGTGCAAGGGGCACTTGGGAAGGGACTGTTCAGGGCCCCGCCTGTCTGTCTTGGCCTTGGCAGACGCTTCATCTCACCAATAACTTATATACACACAGGTGGTCAGGGCCTGCTACCTTGATGGACAGCCCCCAAAAACCCTTACCAACCCCTCCCCACTGCTCTGATGAATGTCCACCTCCTTACCGACCCACCTACTCCCCATCACAGACAGCTGCCTCCCCTGCAGCAGGCGGCCTGAGCAGCACATATGGATAGCTGACTCTTTAAAGCCAGCAAAGTTCTATAATTTACCATAGCCTGATTATCTTGATACATAAATTCAGCCTTCATGCCTGAAAGTATCATTGCAACAAAATGCATGCCAAACTAAAGCACTATGAGGGCCTCAAAGGGATATATATGGCTAAAGGAGGGTAAACTCAGCGTGAACTTTACATAAATAAGGAGTTCATTCTGCCAGTGTAGCCAGTGTAGTTAGTAATGTATAATCTGTGCTCTTTTTGCTGGTAAAGTATGAGGAGCATGGCTGATGTGATAGGGTCTGGTAATGTACTTACAGTGACTAAGTTTGTGGGGACAGGTAGGTACAATGGCAACATACATGTATGAGGGCTAAGCGCTGTGTAAGTAATATGTGTAAAAGGATAACTTGTAGTGGGAGATGTTAACATAGGGGTGTGGCGATGGTAATGTTGCATGGTTCACTATATATAGTGTGAGTAGTACACAATTAGGGCTGGTATATTAGTCGCACATGTACATGTATAGTTTGCATAGTACAGAGATCTGGTTATAAGGGTATGAAGATCAGAGGTTCACAAATAGCGGTTTGAGTCCGGTAGTATTGCAGATGCCAAAGCAAATATTAGCGTGACTATTCAAGTATGGCTGGAAAAAGGTTCTGTGAATAAACAAATGGGGAATGTAAATTCATTTACGCAAGAACCTTCTGTATGACCTTGTTGGCCAGAGAGGGAAATAACAGACCTATGTCATGTAGCCCTCCTATACCCACTTACCTTTGCAGTGTGGCCAGATATTTAGCCGAAGAGTTATAGCCAGATTGTAAGAAGTTATGTTGGCTATGTTACTCAGGTCTCATGTTCAAAGGGTCATATTGGATTGGCCCTACTATAACAAAAGGTTACACCCCCTTAATACTGCTTACTACATGCCAGTCACTGCTCATAGAACAGATATAAAACGGCATGCGCTGTGTTTTATCACTCTAACCCCCCCTCCTCCAACATTCTACTCCCCCAGGGGCTACCCCAGCTTATACTCAGTAAGCGTCCACTGAGCAAAGAAGAAACAACAGAGATGGCCACCCCCCTCCCGTCAGAGGCATACACCATCCTCTGCACCCACCACACTTCACCATGGAGGCATAGCTGGACAAAATCTGACCTCAGAGTTGTGTGATTACATGATAACCATACAAATGCTCATGGTGTCTATTAACGTGTTGCCAAGTAACAAAACACATGCAACAGTAAACATAACAATGTTGCACATTAAGCATATATGCTCATGGTAACCATACAAATGTTATGCAGTGACCATATTCATACAAACAGTGTACGGTAACCATGAACATTCACTTTAACCAAAACCATGGTATCCATAGTAACGTTACTTGGTAACCATATAAATGTTGTACAGTGACAATACAAACCTTGCTCAATTACCATACATGCCCAAGGTGACCGTACAAGTGTTGTTCTGCATCAGTGACCTAAGCAACTATGTGCTATGAGTTTGTGCTAGGAAATTGTACCATGAGGTATTTGTTGGGTCAAATTTAGCATTTTTATGGTCACCGAGGTGCATTTATATAGTTACACGCTTTGAAACATTGATGGCTGTTTTTGCACTGTTGTGTCTCCACCCTCCCGGTCCCTCCAGGCCTCATCTGTTACAAACCAAGGGAGGTGGAGCACGCCCCGCCCGGCCGCCTACCTCTGGTAGCCCAGGGTGTGGGGCCTGTGATGTGGTGCTGTATGGGTACCAGCTGTCGCCTTAAAAACATCACCAGTCCCTCCTCCTGTAGGTGAGGAGGCTTTGATCCCCCTCACCCCCACTAAGCCCCCCCCCCACTACCGCCCTACTACCACCCCACTACCACCCTACACCCACCCTATACCCACCCCATCCCACCATCTCTAGGCCCCCTAGCCCTTGATGCTGGGGTAGCTTGAGTAGAGCTTGGTATTCTTCTGTCTCAAACAAAAATTCTGATCTTTATGGTTGAATATGAAAGTGAGTCATTTCAAGGAAATATATGTTTTCGATAGGAAGCCTTCAAAGGGGGTATTTGTGAGTGTATTTTGACTGCTGATGAAAGTGTTGGCTAGGACACATGTAGCCAATCTTAGGACACTTTCATTCACACTTTATGACACTCAAGATTATTTTGTGTTTACAATGGTTGCACAGGACTGCTCATTGGCTCGGATTCTATTTACATAGTTCCCTTTTCTGTAAATAGTTAGGTGTTTCTGAGAAGTGTAATATTTAGTTTGTAATGTGTGGCCTCAATAGACATTGTGGATTTGGCTGAATTGTTGTGAATGTAAAGAAACACTGCAGAGCTCTTTGTAGTAATGCACATAGTTAAGATAAAGATCTAGAGACTACCTCTTCACTGCGGATCCTTGTTTGAAGTTCTAACAACTCTAATTAAACCTATAACAGGTATGGTCCACGGCATTATTAGCACATACACTGTCTCAACATATAACGTAGCGGTATACCATGACGGCTGCGTGACGGCTGCTGAGTGTGAAAGCTGAGGGGGGGGGTTACCTGGGGGGGGGGGGGGTACCTGGGGCGCTGGACACTCACACACGTACCTGTGGCATCTAGTAGTAGGGGGGCTGTGCAGAAATAAACATACAAGTTTTACTCCTTTCTTCTCTTAAATGCAACACAGCATCAACCAAGTACATCCACATGCCTTTAGATAGGATACGTATCTGTTAGGTAACATCAATAGTATATTTCACTAATTTGTAAGAAACATCACAAATTAGTTTTAATTACATTGACAAGTGCATTGACTCATGCATCTCAGTTTAGCACTACGCTGTGACAACCTGTCTGTGAGTGTATGCTAAATAGCAATACGGTGCAGTGTCCCGCACTGACAAGGGAATACTGGTTAGCTGTCACCTGTATAAGGCAGATCAAAGAGGCTGGTTTTGGGGAGTTCCTTCTGCCTTCCTTCTGTCATCATCACTACCCTCTCCTCTATGATAGGCCACTGATCTTCCTTGGAGGGCAATATTTAGTCGCATGCAGCTGCTTGTAATAATGTAAAAAATATGAACTTTTAAGGAGACTTTATTAGAACCTGTAATACTTTAATATGGTGTACCCTTGGTTGTCATGATGCATGCATAAATGCAAGCCTGGCATTCAAACATCATGCATTCAAGCATCATAACAACACATGTGGTTTATATATAGTCATAGGGATACATTCAGGCATCATGCCTATAAAGGGTACAGCAGATGAAAGCACTTTGCAGCCCTTAAAGGGTTAAGTACCTCACCAAATGATATTGCAAAACACCCGAGCTGCTTGTTTTTAATCACAAAGAGATATTCCCCTTAGGCCGGACCTTTTGGCAGTAAACAAGCCTGTGCGTGCATGTAGGCTCCCTATGGATACCACTTACATTACAAGCTACTCCCTCTTTTTACCCGCGGTGGGGTAAAACCAGATTTATAAGCTGCCTCTAGCCTCCTGTGCATGGCCTTGATGGCATCGGCTGCAGCTGTACCTGTAATTGAATAAAGCCACTTTGGTACTGGATATATGAGATGGCGATATTATCACGGGCCTCCGAGGCGCGGATTACATTTTGATGGCACCATATGCTCACCACGTCCTTCTGGGATTTGTGTCTCATCACCTCACCAGCAAGCCATCAACCAGATGTTGATTAGCTGTCGTGATTCACTTCCCGCGTGTCAAGAATTTCAATAATCAATGCCTGCTTCGGGTGTATACAAAAATACATATTTAAATGTGGCCTGGTCTTCCTGCTTATGGCAGGGCCAGGAGATAATGACTGGGTACAGTTTTTATGGGGTTAGATTGGAAGCGAGCAGGTAGGGGTTAGTAAGCATCTGATGCTATGCCTTTGTCAGAATGGTGCATCAATGCAGCTCTGGTGAGTAGGGGAGTGAACATGGGGTGTGGTGAATTTCCACGCGGATGCTTAAAATCAGGGTACATGCACGCCCTTTGAAGCAGCTTTTACTCCTGGAGGTTGAATAATCCCCAAATTCACCACCCACCCGTCTCTGTTAGTAGAAATTGATCACTCCCTAACTCACCAAAGCTACATAAGTGCATGATGCAGACCCTGCAGGGTTGATATACTCCCAAGGCAGCCCTGACGGATAGACTCTATAGGGCTACATTTATGATGAGCAAGTGATTTGCACATGAAAGCACCATCCGACTCATAAAGGGTTAAGGGCCTCGGGTGGCAGTAAGATTGGCCCCAAATCAGTGGTCTTGTGCCCAAATGTCTAAAGCAGACAACAATTTCCTGGTTATAAATTACGGCCTGCAGCCTCGTGTGGTGCCTCATTAACGCCTGGTTCCTGCAGCCAGGGCTGCAGGCTCTTCTCCACACATTCTTCTTGTTATAACCCTGATGATAACCCTGATAGGGCCGCGTAGCACTTTAACGACATGTCGCTGATAGATAACATTTGTCGGTGGGATACACTGATGCAGCTCCATTGAGCATTAATGATGCAGCTCCATGAACTGGTGCATCAAGCCAACCCTGTAGGAGTACCCAGTAATCCTGTTGGGTCGGTATGATGCTTGAGTATGATACTTGAGTGCATCACTTACGGGTAACTTGCCAGGGCTGCACTCATGCATCATGAGGACCAAAGAACATAGTGTTCTCTAGCACCATGCGGCCCTAAAAGGACTATAAGCCCTATCTCTGTGCAGACCACTCCGCTCCTCCTCCCTCCGACAAACTCCTACTCCGCCTCTCTCCCTCATTGCCCCTCTTTTCTCTGTAGGCCTACTTATCCAGGGTATCTTTGCATTAACGAGCCGAGATCTGGAGGGGATTAAGGATGCACCTCTATATGAAGGCACCTAGAGTAGGGTTCTACAGGATATCAGATATCACCAGTAGTCAGAAACAGAGCCAGTCTGTATAATGAATAGAAGCCAGGGGCAGTTAGAACAGGTTTCTGTAGGGACATGTTATATAGACAGTGGTTGCATGTAATGTTAATAACCTGTTAAGGGCAGCATAGTGCTTCATTGTGCTATGCCCTTTGTCGTCATTTTGCATGAATACACCACTGGTAAGTCTAGGTGCTAGGGCTACATTCATGAATATGAGTACCTTATGCCAGCTCTTTGCAGTTGATAGACTCCTCAATCTGTGACGCATTAATTTAGCCCTTGTGATTTGACTCAAAAGGGTTTTATTAATACAGCATGAGGACCAAGGGATGGGATATTTCAGCAATATACAACCCTTAAAGGGTTAAGGCATCAGGATATTGTTCTGTCTTGCCTCACATCCCTGGCAGACTGAGCACAAAGCTGCCTCCGTGTATCCATAGAGCAAGCACCACCCACTGACGGCAGCACCAATAGTAGGGGAAGTAGTAGAGCCGGGGACAGCTGTGTAAGCACCACTTTCCCTAATGTACAAATCAGCATCAATGTCTGTAATGCTACGCCCCCCAAATCAATATAGATAACAAAATTTGTGACCAAGTAGCAGCGTGTGAAAGGCACCCGAGAGCAGCGATGCTATTTTATTCCTGCCTATTTAAACAAAATTAGGTTGAAAGCAGATCCGGGAAACTCAATATGCCTCAGGATGTTTCTATTTCATAGGCATTGATCGAGGTGCATGATCAAAGTGAGAGTTTGGTGTCAGCAAATGCAGGACCGCACCCCTTAGGTAGGAGGCTGACATTCAGGCTCAAACTGTAATTAATATTGCTGATGAATCGCTGTCTACACCCTTTATCATTCATTTCCCTTGTACCTTTTAAGTCCACACTCCCAAAAAGCAGAAATTGAAATTCAATTAGCCCACAATTATTAAAAAACAGATATTCAATCACTTCATGCCTTTAAAAATATAGAACTATGGAAGTGATCCCAATATGGAATAGCACTGAACCTTATGTAAGAAACATCAATTAGCCTTATTGAGGCCAATATCTGGATGTTGCAGTTTGATAAAACCATTTAAATCTTGCATAGTTTTTTGAAGCATTATGTCCTTTGTTTTCATGATTCATGCATACAGCCCTCAGGAGTTACTCACCAGTACATTTCATGCACCATGCTTAGCCTTAGGGAATGATACACTTCTGAAGGTTGGCATTATACATTCATGTAGCACTAAATGCATGACTGCAGCATGCAAGCTCACCAGCACTGCACTAAAGGGTCACACTACCGCTAATCTACCAGTCAGGGACAAAGGATCAAAGCTAGGTAGGTGCCTTACAATTTTATTATCTAGATGAGTGGGATCTTTTATGCCTGTATCCCTATAATCCATCAGATTTTGTAGCTGCCCCTTACATGGCCTGCTCCACTGCCCTACTATCCCGCATGCATGCAGGCCTGTAAAGTGATATGAATGATCTCATGTCAGCATGTAGAAAGCATTTTGTGACAGAGAGAATAATCAGAAAGCCTCTTTGCGGATTATATCAATACATTTTTTGCTGGCACAGGTCCAAAATTAGCCTCTAAACACGACTCTGACTGGTCATTTGATGGGGTACCGGTAGACCATGTAATGTCTGACTTCTCTTTTGAAAATGATGAAATAGGTAAAGTAGTCGGAAATTTAAAGACAAACAAGGCTTCTGCAGTAGATTATATTTCGACCCAATCATTCAAAGACTCAGTCTCTTGCAATATTGAACGTTTTGCCAAAATAATCAATTTATCAATTTTTAATTCTAAAATTCCTATTTCTTGGAAGCAGGCACAGGTCACCCCTTTGCCAAAATCTGGAAATCTAAATGATGTGTCAAATTTCAGACCGGTAAGCCAATTACCGGTACCTGGCAAGGTATTAGAAAGATTAATACACACAAAGCTGCTCTCACACTTAGATGTTAATGGTATTTTATTAAAAGAGCAAGGTGGTTATAGAAAAACATGTTCCACTATTGACACGATAAGCGTTCTTACAAATGATGTTTTGAGAGAAAGAAACATTGGAAGATACACCATGGCCTGTTTTATCGATATAAAAAAAGCTTTCGATTCTTTAGACTATTTAATCTTATTACGGAAATTAAAATTATATGGTATAAAAGGAAAAAACTTAAAATGGATTGAAAATTATTTTAAAGATCGGACTCAGATCACAAAGGCAAATGGTGTATCTTCAGACGTTGTAAACATGACATGTGGCGCTCCGCAGGGGAGTATACTTGGTCCTTTGTTCTTCTTAATATATGTGAACGATCTTGGTGCCTCCTTTAATAATGTAAAATCCTTATTATACGCTGACGACACTGTATTGTATGTAGCAGGATCTGATCTAAAAGCCATGGAAACACAAATGCAATCGTCCTTAAATCACTTTATACAATGGTCATCAAAAAATAAGTTAACCTTGAATGAGTCAAAAACTAAATTAATGCTTCTAGCTTCAAATAGAAAATATAAAACACTTCCTTTAGATATAATAAATATAAAAGCTAACCAAGAGAAATTAAAATTTGTCACTTCTTATAAATATTTAGGCGTCACACTGGATCATGAACTAAATTATAATCAACATATAAAAGAACTTAGGAAAAACCTGGCTTATAGATCACATCTTCTGGGTCGTCTAAAATTCTTTGTACCTACCGATATTTTATTATTAATTTATAAAACTTATGCTTTGCCACTGTTCGATTATGCTGATGTATTATATAATGCATCTAGTAACGAATCATTAAACCTCCTCCAGGGCATTCAGAATAGGTGCTTGAAATATTGTTTAAAGTTACCGGTACTGACAGCAACTGATTATGTACATCAAGAAGCTAAACTACCTATGTTGCATAACCGTCGTCTGTACCATGCTAGTATTTATGGGTATAAAAGGGCTCATAAAGTCGAATTTCTTGATATTAGGCCTCGGGCAACAAGAAATGCTAGATCTCCCTTGTTAAAATATTACCTGATACATTCATCATCATATGAAAAAAGCATTGAGGTTCATGTCGCTCAGGTGTGGAATGCCTTACACCACACGGTCAGAGGGGCAGAGAGTATATCCTACTTTAAGCGTTTAATGAAAATTAAATTGGAAGAATCGATACCGAAAAATATTAGATTGTAATTTGCCAGATCATATTTACCATATTTATCTGTTAATTTCTGAAAAACAAAACGAGCTAAAGAAATCAAGCGTATTCAAAAACATAGCCTACATGTATTAACATTGAATGAGTGAAGTATGTCTACACAAGTGTTTGTCCTGTACTGTTGTAGCCACTTGCCCAAACATGGATTTTTTTAGGAAAATATAACTAATGTGATTTAATGTCGAAGGGGTGGCATTAAACATCTGCAATGCAGACTGCCATCCCTATCTTTTGTCGATCAACTGGGATATATCTTTTTTATGAACGCGTGACGCGAATTAATGTACGGTATTTATAACCCAAAGGAAAAAAACCACAAGCGAAATATGTCGTGCTGATTGTAAATTATAAAAAATGTGAATCAAATAGATCAATAAAAGATAAATCAACCTCTTAAATCAACCTCTTAAGATTCAAATCTCTAGCAGAGGTATTACTCTCCAAGCAGTTTCTTGGTATAGTCTGAATATTTGAATAGAAATGCATGTAAAATCCAGAGTGGACAAGGATAACCCCATTTGTATATAGAGCAAACTAACTGCAAGGTGTAGCACCATCTCTACTCCAGTAACAGAATGAGTAGAGCAGTGCAGATGAAGGCAGTTATAGGCTGGCAGCCAAGGTCAATTATCAATTGCTGTAGTGGGAGGAGAACAATAAAACCCAGCATTGATCCTCCAGGACCTAATTTTACCACCTACGACCACCCACCTGCAGGTCTATAACTCATGAACTGCAGTCAAGCAGATTTGGTGGCATCGTGCAGGGGCGGAGTAGTGGGTGGATCCCTGCCATCTTTAAAGCCGTTGGCATGGGGGAGGGGCGTAGTAGGATGGTGGATCTTTGGTAGTAGGCAGTGCATATTGGAGGATCGTCACAAGCTTTTATAGCTCCTTGTTGGTTGCTGCCAGTGGCCAAGGTAGCTCCTGAAAGCTTAACCCTCTAAGAATTGCCTAGATATTTAATGTACATTGCCTTTTCTTACTATGATGTATGGATGCAACTCTAGCAAACAGTTTCAACAGTTCTGCATTAAGCATCATGTGACTAATAAGCTCCTGAAAGATTGGCATGATTTCTCATACAGCAAGGGAGAGATTCAGTAGGGATGCATTCATGCATCATGATGACTAAGAGCTCAGGACATTAGAGCACTATGCAGTCCTTATAGGGCTAACACACATGGAAGCAGCTTGTCTGATGGGATCAGGTGAGTCTCAGATGTGATGGAAACCATTGCATCATGCACTGCACCTTGAAAAACATATATGAAGAATCCACCAATATTGGAAAGACTCTGTTTCATTCCTCCAATGCCACAGAGATTTGCCACTGAAGGTAGTCTTAGTCTTTGTAAGACATACAAAATCATGTGGATGAGAAGTTGAAATAAGGAGACATGGATTAGTTGAAATTGCAGTTGAAACTTCATCAAGTAATTGACTGGGCTTCGTTGAGGGACAAGGATTTTGTCAAGCAGGCAAATTGTATCTACCCATGTTTTGATTATACCAATTGCAATCTGGCTTTTTCAATATTATTTAGCAATGCAGTAACTTTATATCTGAGGATTATGTCAGGGAACATTATCTCTGCCAATATTCTGAACCAGAATCTATATGTGGATGACTTCTCAACTCCAGTTAATCTTTAAACAGTGTATTTTTGTGTGGCTGCTCACAATTTAGTCAGGGAATTCTAGATGGTAGTGGATGCATTCAAGGGTTGCCCCTCCCTCCTGAATTCAACTTAAATGCTTGATCGATGGCTGGAGGTAACTACCAATCTCTACCTAATATCATCAAATTGCTGGGCAGTCTTTATTTAGGA
Organism: Harmothoe impar; assembly: GCA_947462335.1. Taxonomy (NCBI): domain Eukaryota; kingdom Metazoa; phylum Annelida; class Polychaeta; order Phyllodocida; family Polynoidae; genus Harmothoe; species Harmothoe impar. The sequence goes on from OX381705.1 coordinate 92,555,566, forward strand.
GAGACCTCCTAATAGCCTGAAGCGGTTCTGATCTGCGTTGGTTATTACACTGAGAATGCTGTCAATATACATAGGAACAAGAATGAGGTCCATTTGAACAAAATAAACCAATGTCATGATCAATTGATAAGGCGTCATAGCAAACTTGAACATAAAATAACCCAATCAATCAATCAATCAAAGGTGATAAATCAATTGTAATGGCTTCAGGAAATAGCTACCAGGATGCAGGTACTGTAAACACTGACAGCAATGACACACTAGAGTGGTCTGGGAGGGATCATCCACCAATTGCTGGTAACCCAACATGATGTGGCCCACCAGGGGAGGAAGGCATGGGTGATGTAGGAGGGGTTAGGGCCTACACATATCAGCCAAGAGTGGCATTACAACCAGCCCCTGCACTCCTAGATAAAGATGACATTGATGTAAGTCTTTTGCTCCAAGATGCTGTCATATTTTAGAAAGAAGGGATATTTTCTCAGGAATTATCATTAAACCTTAATTCCTCTTATCGAATAAGTTGGAAGAAAAAGTTCAAAATCTCATCAGAAATAGGTGTTTATTGAGTTCAAAATGTCAGCATTTTTGGTCTGAAAAAGGAAATGGTTTAATTTAAAAGAAGGAATGAGCATGAATGTCACTTATCTCCCTGCTGGGGCTGGGACATTCCTTCCATTACTTTACCCTGAGCCAGTGACGGGGTCAGATGAAGACCTGGCCATGCATGATTATCTAGGGTCCCCAGTGGGATCACTGATTGCACTGACCATCACAGGCTGCCCCTCAACATGAAGCCTGCCCTCAGGAGGATAGAGACCTGAAGATTACTAGTCAATGAATCAAGAGAGTTCACTTCATCAGTCTGTAACCTGCTACAAATGCCTTGGTCATTTTTATTCCCTAATCCTCCTATTTCACAAATGCAATACCAACATGCTTATGTTCATACCATAGCTCTAAATCACTTAAATGCTGTAGTGGGTTATGCTCTTTTTGGTGATAAATGCAGCCTGCTGCCTGCCACTGCTGCATTCATTCATTCATTCATTTATTCATTCATTATGACAACCATTGAAGAGTGTATCAACCCTAAAGGGCTTGCATGATTCATCATTCCTTATTCATGCAACATGACTAAATAATTTAGAAAGCATGTCAGCCTAGCATGCTCCCAGCAAGCTTTCTCCATCAACATGTTTTCATTACTCATGAACAGTGCTTGATGAAACTAATAGAATCAGATTGGCCATAAAGCACTATTTCTTTGTACTAGCGAGGGAAGTCCCCCAGTTTGCCAACACAACTCATCACACTTCCCCATGCATACATTGATTTGATAGCCAGCATTCAAACTAAAAGAAAAGCTTGAGGGAAATAAGCAATGGTGCACAGAGAATCAGAGCTGGGCACTTAAAATTGACTTTGTCCCAGGGGGGAGCGGAGTTCAAAGCAATATCAGACACCAGCTGTGGCAATATAGGGTATTGTGATAGAAACCTGCCTTGGGGTGTTGTACCTCAGGATGTTGAGAATACTATACTGCCTGTTGTATCTTTTCCCATGTATGTTCTAAGCCTTATATCTGGTTGGACATTCATATTCAAGGCACTATATCTGTTTTTTATTACTTGTTTGTCAGTGAGTGGTGGGTTGAGACATCCATGCCACCCTCTCATGTATACAAACAATTCCCCAGTCAGGACACGTGAGCAGACCTCCATCATGGTAAATCTATTTTTGGGCACAGGAGGTGGGCTGGACCTGGCTAGTAACTAGTGCATCGGGAATTGGCTCACTGAATCAGGCCAGGCTGAGCACCTGGAGGCCTGGTGTCAGACTCTTGGGTATGGCCTGCAGGGCGTCATGTCTTCCACAGCACTACTGAGCCAGCTGTGAGGAGAGGGGAGGGGTAGGGTAGAGCTCAGGTCAGAGGGAGAGATGGATCTGACAGTCAATGGTGGATGGTGGGGCATCTTACCCCTTTAAGAAATGCATGGTCCTTTGATGTGCAGCCCTGAAGATTATACCAACTCGTCAGGAGTGTATATATATAAACCCCTTAGGGTCATTGAGATGGTGAAATGCAGCGATGGCTAGTTACTCATCAGGGCTGCATTCATGCATCATGCCAATACTTGCAGGTAGCACATTAATGCACTAGAGGCTTTTGAAGGGTTAAACATTGTATACAGGTAATTGTTGGCTATAGTATGATCAGTGTGAAGGTAGGATAGTGCAATAGTATGATTGATGAGTCAAGGTCAACATAAAAGTATGTAATCAAAATTGAGAAGAACCAGGATAGCCCAATATAACATAACAGGATTTATACAGCCTCGGTAGTATGGATTTAGGTATCAGCTTGGTAACACTATATAGTGGAGGACCATGCCTTGTTCCTTTATACATCTCAGATACCTTGATTTGAAGTATAATGTATTTAGAAGAGAAAACATCTCTTTTCCTGGTCCACTCGATACCTACCTAAAGCTGGCCTGCTCAGACTTGTGTAAATCTATCACTGGCATGGAAGTATTCTGCAGTGTAGGAGAGTGCTCTTTTTTAGTGCTCTATGTATGGATATAAGTGTAAAAATTTAATATACCCGTGTATGAGAGCTTAGGTAAAAATAAAACTCCAGCCACACATAGAAGGACGCACATTCCTTCAGAGCGTATGACATGCCTCATCACTTTGCCACAGCTGCCATTACTGCAGGAAGTAGATCCATCCCTTTACTGCAGTGTATTTTAAGGGGTGTATATATATAGGGATTGTACCCACACTGTGTACTCCATTCAGAATGTGGCAAGCCGAGGAGGTAGGGATGCCACTTTGGATGTGTCAACTAAGATTAATTTTACGGTTAGTTTCCACATTGGCCACTACAATTGGTAGAACACTATTGTAGTATTTGTCCTTCTTATCTGTATTGGACCTTTAGTACTTAGTTTCTAGACGTGTTTTCTGAAAAGTCACAGACAGATGACACAGTTGGATTTTTCTTTGATGGACTACGTGGATAGGTTGGTTTTATAGTTCATATCATTTGCACTAACTGGTTTTTATGTTCCATCTTATAGGCCCCTGGAGAATTTGCTTTTAAAAGAACTGTCTAAGAAGCAATAGCTAGAGGCCTATTAAACCTGATCACAGACTCTTGTCTTGCTTTGCTACTCTGGAATATAATAAAGATATCAACTTATTGCCTGACCTTAAACAGAAGGAGCTTGGATAGCTAGGATAGCTACTCCAGCCTTTTACACTATAGTTGTGGATTGAACAACTTCAAAATGCCAATCCCTTTTAATCTCCCGTTTGCATGCCCCCTCTCCACAGCCTATCTAGTGTCTACCACCCCCTGCCCATCCCCGATAACCTGTCCAACCCTTGAACCCTCACCCCAGCCCTGACTCGTCCTATAAAGACTGACGCCATCTGGTGAAAGACTAGTCAGTGCGCCTTCTTATAATGCAATAGCATAGTCCCTATCACTCTTTGTGCCTCCTAACATTAGTCTTGGAGGCCGCTGCTACAGAGATAAGCCAGAATGGTCAAATAGATGCATGAGCGCAGCCCTTGGGATTAACTCAAAAGTGCTGCATTCTCGCATCATGCTGACCCTACAGAGTTGATACTCCAAAGAAGCTGTGATGATGCATAAATGCAGTCCTGGCGAGAATACCTGCCACGGCTCCATTAATACATAGAATCCAACATAGCCTTTTACATGTATTGCGGGAGGGGCTTTACATCTCAAACTTCAGAGGAGTTTGGATGGATGTTGCCACTACAATAGCTTGATATACTGTATACCGTAAAACCTACTACCAGTATCCCCCTAATCCTAACCTAAAGTGGTGCCTTCTATGGTTACATTAGACCACAATGCGCTGCCCCAAAATATGAAGTTGAACTGGACATGTTTTTAGACCACGATATTATGTAATTTTCTTATAGTACATGACTTCCTCAGTTCCCAAAAAAAAGTTCCTGACGGGGTACGGCCTCGTTTGCCCGTAATGGCCGTTTCCATGGCAACCACCTGAAAATAGTGGATACGGCTGTAAAAAGTGCACATTGGCTGTCCATAGGGCTATTTGAGTTTTACCTACCCCCCCTAAATCAATGTTGAGCTTTTATCTGGTCTCATCATGCGGTTGCTAGGGTAAGCAGTTGCCTAGCAACAGACATTCTATGTGAGAATTCCCTAGAAACGTGAGGAAATATCAATGAGATAGCTAATCTATCCATATTTAATTCATCAAAACTGACCCCCAAGAAACAATGGTGATATATCCTTGTTGACATGGTCCATAGTTACCTAGCAACAGCAGATATGTACCTAGCAACCAGCGTTAACTACCAATATGGCTGAAAAAATCACATTTTGGCTGTCCATAGGACCATACTAAGTTGACCCACCCCCATTAAATCAACTTCAAGGTTTCTGATGGCATTAATGCCTTGTTGCTAGGGTGAGTGGTTGCCTAGCAACAGCCATTCTATGTTATAATTCCCTAGTTACCATGGAAAATATCCATCGGTGAGATGATATGCCAATACCCACTCCATTCAAATTGACCCCCATGGGAAAATGGTGATAAATCTATGTTGGTATAGTCCATGGTTGCCTAGCAACAGTAGATATCTACCTAGCAACCACTTTGAAATGCATTATTTCACCAGACTTGATCATAGTTATCCTGAATACTGGTATATGGCAGTATGTAGGGTGGTATCTAAAGTTTTTTGACATCATCTAGGAAGTATGTGAGGCTCTATGACGGTATCTAGGAGGCACCTGAGCCTGCCTGACAATATCAAAGAGATATAAAAGGCTATTTGACTGTATCTAAGGGCTATCTAATGTGATCTATTGTGTATCTGGGGGGTATATGACATACCTCCTTAACCCCTTCCATGCAGTAAGCCAATATATTGCACAAAATTGCATTGAGTTACAAGAAATCCACTGTTTCTAGGGTGAATGTTAAGTTATCAGATAACTAGAGCATACCTGTGGTTCACTGGCAGTATAATGGTGTTGTTTTTGTGCTGCTATTGGCCATGATTGCATAGTAATAGCAGATATCTACCTAGCAACCAAGGGCAATGTTATATTTTAGCAGACTTGACCATAGGTGCCCTGATCACTACTGTCTGTCAATGTGACGGGGGTACCTGAAGTTGTGTCTAGGTTGTAGGAGGTCCCTGAGGTTGACAAAGAATATCCAGATGGTATCAAAGGCTTGATTACTGTGTCAAAGAAGTATCTGATGTGCCTGACAGTAGCTAGAAGCTATGAAGTTGAGGTTGAAAGTTCCTTTATTCTTCCTGGAATGTTACAAATAAGCCTAGGGCATGCTTATCAACATAATATGCATGACTAAAGACAGCTCCAACTGTCAATAACAGCATAAAATTCTCTTATTGACAGTTTCAACTGGCAATACCAGATCAAAATCCTCTTATTCACAGTTTGGACTGTCAATATGAGAAACTATATTTTTCAATTAATAGTTCCAAAAAAAGAAAGAAACTGCCAATGAGAGAAAATGACTGTCTAACTGTATCTAGCTTTAGCCTGATGTTGTAAAATGACTGTCTGACTGTGTTTTTTTGTAAATAAGGCTGACTGACACTACCTGAAGGGTGTGTACTGCAGTATTTAAGAGAAATATCTCAGACAGCTTAGGGCAGCAATACTATCAAATGGCCAAACCCCTTGGAAACAAACAGTATATATAATTCTGGAAAAATACATGTCACTTATGTTGCCTTGTCAGCAAAATGTCAAATTCCATCTGCAATTTGTATGTTAAACTCCTTAGCTACCATCCTGGGGCAGTAGGGGCACATTAAAATTTCATGGGGCCAGTGAATAGGCCAGAATGATGTTTTTCAAGGTCAGATACTCCCATGATCCCATCAAGCACCTTGCTACTCAACAGATACCCTCATGCACTGGCAACATTCTTCCAGGCTACCTAAGGCTACCTAAGTTGACTTATATGTCTGGCAAAATTTGTCCAACAACCTGCCATATACTGCAAGGTAATGATAGATGGCTTATGGATACTATTATAGAGTATTAAGCAGCCTCCAATATGATAGTGCTAGGCAAATGCAGGTATCTCTTTGATGATGCCTGGGAGGCTGACATAAGGCCCTGTCAGGCAGCCTCAGCACCTCATACAGATACTGTAAGGCAGTAGTAAGCAAAGCCACTATGGCAAAAGCTAGTATATCACACATTTAACATTGGTTGTTAGGTAGGAATCTACTGTTGCTATGCAACAATGGACCATAACAACAAGAACATGGCATCATTGACATCCTGTGGACCTATTTGGGTGTAGGTATGAGTACATCACCTCTATTAATGATAATCGCTCTGGTTTCTGGCTTATTAATATTCACCCTAGACACAGTTAGACATCACTCATACACCCAAGATACACAATAGAGCACATGAGATAACCCTTAGATACAGTCAAATAGCCTTTAATACCTCTTTGACATTATCAGGCATCCTCAGGTGCCTCCTAGATACCGTCATAGAGCCTCACATACTTCCTAGATGATGTCAAAAAACTTTAGATACCACCCTACATACTGCCATATACCAGTATTCAGGATAACTATGATCAAGTCTGGTGAAATAATGCATTTCAAAGTGGTTGCTAGGTAGATATCTACTGTTGCTAGGCAACCATGGACTATACCAACATAGATTTATCACCATTTTCCCATGGGGGTCAATTTGAATGGAGTGGGTATTGGCATATCATCTCACCGATGGATATTTTCCATGGTAACTAGGGAATTATAACATAGAATGGCTGTTGCTAGGCAACCACTCACCCTAGCAACAAGGCATTAATGCCATCAGAAACCTTGAAGTTGATTTAATGGGGGTGGGTCAACTTAGTATGGTCCTATGGACAGCCAAAATGTGATTTTTTCAGCCATATTGGTAGTTAACGCTGGTTGCTAGGTACATATCTGCTGTTGCTAGGTAACTATGGACCATGTCAACAAGGATATATCACCATTGTTTCTTGGGGGTCAGTTTTGATGAATTAAATATGGATAGATTAGCTATCTCATTGATATTTCCTCACGTTTCTAGGGAATTCTCACATAGAATGTCTGTTGCTAGGCAACTGCTTACCCTAGCAACCGCATGATGAGACCAGATAAAAGCTCAACATTGATTTAGGGGGGGTAGGTAAAACTCAAATAGCCCTATGGACAGCCAATGTGCACTTTTTACAGCCGTATCCACTATTTTCAGGTGGTTGCCATGGAAACGGCCATTACGGGCAAACGAGGCCGTACCCCGTCAGGAACTTTTTTTTGGGAACTGAGGAAGTCATGTACTATAAGAAAATTACATAATATCGTGGTCTAAAAACATGTCCAGTACTACCTGTTTTCTAGGCCTCTTTTGAGGTAGCGCATTGCGGCCTACATGAGGTTACTGTAGTACAGTTGTACTTGTTACATTTTATCTAAACAAACTACTCCATGCTAGTTTTAAGACGATGCAATATATACATTTTGCAGCCAGTATAGAAGCATCCACACTTGCTTCAGGAGGTCCACTGGGGCTGCTTTTTTATTCTGGCTCTGATTAGTCCTTTGGTGGACATTGATTTGGTTGCCTGACTGAGTGTTTAAGGCTTACAACAAAGACTCAATGGACTGTACTAAGGTGTTTACTAAGGCACTCTGAGCAGTGTGAGCAGTGTGTCCCTGCGGAGTGAGGTATAGGATGATGTTGGAGGGGTTCCCAGTAAACAAATAACGTTATACACCATTTTATAACGTTATATAACGTTATATGTCAACGTTTTTCTAAGGCTCTTTAGTATGACATAACGTTATGTAAAATTTAAAACGTTATTTTGACGTAAAATAATGTTATTTTGTTAGCTGAGTTACTGCCTGGGCATAACCATTAGTGGCATTCATCTTGACATCTGCATCCGAACTCGTTTGTGTGGCAATTTCTCATCCAATCTCTGTTAAATTGAAAATAATTTTGTATCAAAAAATTGGCTTTTCTTATGAGCCAAGTATCTTAACTTGATTCAAAGGGTGTTTAAATACTGTTTCCTGTTAATAATAGGAAGGAATGTTATATAAAAAAAACTCAGCATTTTTGTCACATTCCTCCAGTGGCTGTGGCCTGTGCCACTGACTGGGTCAGATTTAGACCTGGCCATCCGTGCATGCTTATCTGGAGTCCCAGGTGGGATCACTGATGGGACTCACCACCCCAGCCTTCCCTCAGGAGGAAATAGACTCATAGATTGCTAATCAGTGAATCAGGAGAGTTCACATGGTCAGTCCACAACCGTTTAGGGACTGGATGATGCTTTAGATAATGTGCTATGCCCTTGGTTGTTGTGATGCATGAATGCAGCCCTGGTGAATCTCCATCTGTGATGCATCAATGTACCAAACTTAACCTTCAGAAGTCTATCAACCCTATGGGCTCAGTATGATGCATTTATGCAGTACTGGCATGGTACTTGATAGGACTGCATAAATGTCATGACAACCAACGGCACATTGCACTAAAACACTAAATTCAGCCCTTAAAAGGTTAAGAGCCTCATTCATAGAGATAGTCAAATTTGCAGTTTGGAATAGCATGTTAAAGGGTAACTTATCAATGGTGGTTTTGTGATATGCGAGAGTCTAGCATGTATCCTCCAAGCTTCCCCCTAAACATGTTTTCATTATTCCATATAAACGTAAAGTGTGCCTCATATAAAACCACTGTTTGATAAGCCATAAAGCAGTATTTCCTGGCACTACCTGCCAGCAGTCGGTGGGTTGCATGGTTTGCCAACACAACTCATCACACTTGCACATGCGAACATTGATTTTGATGGACCTATGTAGCAGGTTTTTCAACTAAAAGAAAAGTTGCAAGAATAAAGTTAAATCGTGCACAGGGTTGGAGCACAGTGCTGGGCAGTTAAGAGCTGAATGTTTCCTGAGGTTATGGATAAAGGAGTGGGTTGTGTAGAGAAATATCAAAAACCAGCTACAACAATATAGGGTATTGTGATAGATAAATACTTTTGGGCATTGTACCTCTGCTACTCTCTTACATTTATGTTCTAAGCAGTGTATCTGGTTTGAACTTTTTTTTTACTAGCAGAAACAGTGTTGAGACATCCCTGCCACCCTCTCATGTACATACAAACAACTGCCCAGGCAGAACACATGAGCAGGCCTCCATCGTGGCAAATCTATTTTGGGGCACGAGGCTCAGGAGTTCGGGTGGACCTTGGTGGTAAGCAGTGCATTGGGAATTGGCTGACTGAATCAGGCCGGGCTAAGCACCTGGAGACCCCGTGTCAGCCTCCTGGGCATGGCCTAGAGGGGTTTGTGTCCTACAAAGGGTAAAATGTTGGGGGAGGGCTTGGAGTGTGGTTGCTGGGTGGAAGTAGGCTGAAGGTCAGGTCAGAGAAGAAGCCTGGATCTGACAGGGTATGGTAGATGCCTTGGGATACAACCTATTTAACATTTTAAATGCTGTATTGTGCTTAGATATCATGTGCACTTGTCTTCACAAGCACTCCGGGGAGGATGTCTTGGCTGTGAAGCTTGGCTAACTTGGTCAATGGGCTTGCCATATCAATGTAACCATGAAAATTGATGTCAAAAGCGGTGACATATTCTTTGCCAAGTGGGCACGGACCACTTATTCAATGCGTTTTTTGCCTTGCTATTTTAACCAAATCTGCCTACAGCTTGCTTCACATAATACAGGTAGGCTGTGCTTAGGGTGAAGTCCACAGAGGGGACTAAAAGTAGAGCCCCCTTTAGTTAAAAGATGACACCGCCCTAATCCTCCTCCACAGTAAAATAGAAAAGCCAATGTCTCACACCCATGCAAGGATCTCATTGTGTTTGTACCTTTAATTCACTTATCTACTCAGCGTGCAAATAATGACAGAGGATGGAGTAAGAGGTATTGTGCTGCAGGTGATGGGGGTAATAGCCCCAACAATGCCCTCAGGATGCTACAGATAAACTACTACCTACTCACTCTATAGTGTGACACTTTATGCTTCAAGGATCAGCTTGTTCTTCAATGCCCTTGGCATCATAATGATGACTGTAGCCACCAGGGTTGCATCGATGCACCATGCTGACCTTACAGATTCATCTACTTCCAAATGATACATGACTGTAGCCCTAGCATGTAGGCTTGTCTGAGAAGCATCACAATTGCAAGGGGCACAGCACATGCACGTATTGTGCAGTCCTTGAGGGGTTATATAAATGATAGGGTAGTAGTAGAGTAGATAATGGAAAGGACATTATTACTTGAAAGTGGATACTCCTATACATCCTAATCCTAAAGGATATAGTGTAGTTGATATAGATAGCTTTAGTGCCATACTTTCTATCAAATGGACCTGCAGGCAATTGGCAAGACTGGAGGCAAAGGTTAATCTATCCCCAATCTGATAAAAAAAAAAAAGAATATCAAGTCAAGCACAGTATAAGTTGGTAAAATTGCTACTTAACTTGATATATTTTCACTTACACAGTTTACTAGTAGTGTATGAAATAGTCCTTCTCGAGAGGCTGTATGTTGGTGCATGCACATACTAACCAAGACAAGGCATTGCAGTCAGCCCCTGCACTCCGAGATAAAAATACACCATTCATCATCTTTCCCAAAAACAGGGAAAGAAACTTTGTCTTTTTTTTTTTTCGCTAAAGAGTGTTTTTATTGGTTCATTCCATGAGCACAGCATTTGATCACTTGTTACTTTCAACAATGGGAAGGACAGTATTGTGAGAAGAAAGAAATCCTTAGCAGAAGTCTCGGCTAACGGCTGCATTGTGTTGGCAGCACGCAGACATCCGCTTCCTAGATCGCTGACATGTAGATACTCTGCAGTAATGTGCCAGAACTACCTATTTAGTGGCCCAATGTGTGGATTAAATGTAAACACTGTGATTTCATTGAACCTACCATTAATGCAGAGAAGACAAAATGGGTGGTATGGTACTCCACATCTCATATAGGCCTGCCCTTGTGGTGACCTGTACAAAGAGAAAATGAAAAGCCATTAGAAGAGTAAAAAGCTTGGTCTAACTGGATGAAGTAATAGATGGAAATTTGCAAACACATACAGACCTAATGTATGGAAATATCACAATAGTGCTCAGCTTAAAATTTTGAAAAGCATTGTTACTTATTAAGGGTTGGCACAGCAAATTTGATATGCTAATTATCCTCCTACATTTTGACCACTGCTCCTTCCTCACCTACACGTTAAGCCCTGATGATAAAGATGCTACATGATGAGACTATGCAGTATATGAATCAAGCTATATCAGCTTGTAGCCCAGTCTCAACCACTTCGGAGTTTGCACCCAATCCCTTTTGATCTCCTCTTTGCATGGCTCCTTTTAAAGTACCCCAATGCCAATCTCTCCTCCACTGCCTATCTTTTGACCACCACCCCTTGCCTGTCTCTGATATCCCTTTCCACCTATGAACTCTCGCCCCAGCCCTGACCCCTTCTATGATGACTGTCACCCTCTCATGTCAAACCAGTCAACACGCCTTCCAGTTAATGCAATAGTACGGTGCCTATCGCTCTTTGTGCTCTGTGGTCCTGGTCTAGAAGGTCACTGCTGCAGAGATGGGCAACTGTGGTCAAACAGTTGTCCTACCACACTCATAATCATCATTTATCACCCCTTATCCATGACATGTGTGACAATGAGAGCACCAAAAGGCCAATTTATTAGGTTACACTGTGCTAACCTAATGAAGTCTACAAGCCTCTAGACTTGTTTGTACTGGCCCTAGTTAGTTTACCATGGGATAAATAGGACTTGATGTGGCCATATAGGTCCACAAAGACAACATAAAACCCAGTGCCCATAAGGGGTCGGCCCAATGACCTGTCAGCTTTTCCAAGCTTACATGCCATTAATATGCTGATGGGTTACAGGCCTGGTAAGATTTGCCATTTGGCATAAGCGGATAGTAAAGCCATGCAGCCCTCACCAGAGACACTGCATATGACACTGATTGTATTTCAGTCCAGACTGTAGTAACTATCAGTCATTTATTGGGGGAGGGGGGGGGACTTTACTTTAATGGAAGGTCTTGGGAGGAGAGTAGGTGGTGGCTCATGCTGAACAGTGTATTGTAAACACTGAGAACTCACACGTTCTGTGTAACCTGGCACTAGCAGATCTTATTAAAAAGCTATGTAAATGCTAAAAATCATTTAAATCCATGATACACAGAGTGAATGGCCAATAATTAAGTACCACTATATTGATTACCTGGTAGTGTGTATGTGGTCGGTGGCCATGCAGTCCACTGAGGGTGGTGCCTTTTGATCAGCAGGGCTCATGCACTGCACGAAAAGTTGGATTTACATTAAATTTACTTTCACGTAAACATTTTATTTACATATAATTACGGATGTTTACATGATATTTGTCTGAAAAAGTAAAATTGTGTAAATGTGTCTTTTACAGACTCAGTATACAACGGAACGTCCCTGTTTACGCAAACGTAATATAAAGTAATTATCTAGTTTACGTGCAGATAAAGTCAAGTAAATCTCAATGTAAACATCATGTTTACATGATGTAAACCTCACGTTTACATGATGTAAACCTCACGTTTACATGATGTAAACCTCATGTATACATGATGTAAACCTAATGTTAACATGACATAAACCTCATGTTTACATAATGTAAACCTCATGTTTACATGATGTAAACCTCATGTTTTAGTGATGTAAACCTCATGTTTACGTGATGTAAACCTCATGTTTAAGTGATGTAAACCTCATGTTTAAGTGACGTAAACCTCATGTTTATGTGAAGTAAACCTCATGTTTAAGTGACGTAAACCTCATGTTTACTTGACATAAACACCATGTTTATGTGACGTAAACCCCATGTTTATGTGACGTAAACCCCATGTTTAGGTGATGTAAAGCTCACGTTTTAGTGATGTAAACCTCACATTTCCTTGGTGTAAATCTGTACAACCAGGGGTATTTCCGTCTTAAATCTCATTAAATCCTAGGACAACCTGGGGTAATTTTCCTGGGATGACAAGGTATATTTTATTCAGGAGATTAGGGTTCCATCATTTGAAGATGAATTATCAAATTTGATGCTTTGTAGTCAGGCAGCTCTTCAGTAGGCAAGAGTAAGGTGTAGGCTGGAGGTAGGCAGACAGGAGGCAAGCAGGCAGGAGGTGTGTTCCCATGGTCAGACAGCAGTGAACTGAGGAGTCCACACTGCACCCCCATTATATAGGGGGTGCAGGGGTGGTCACGTGATCAGAACGAGACTTGCTTCTGATTGGTTGAGGCATCAGTATTGCATTGACCACCATGGAGTGCACATGGAGGGCTTGTCCTACACCTCCCACAGTCACCTACCACCTCCCACAGCTTCCTAGGGGCGGGGTAGGCCGTGCAGAGAAGCCATACACCTCCCACAGTCGCCCACCCCCTCCTACAGCTTCCTGGGGGCGGGGTAAGCCGGCTACAGAGTCCCTACACCTCCCACAGTCACCTACCCCCTCCCACAGCTTCCAAGGGGCGGGGTAGGCCGGCTACAGAGTCCCTACACCTCTCACAGTCGCCCACCCCCTCCCACAGCTTCCTAGGGGCGGGGTAGGCCGGCTACAGAGTCCCTACACCTCTCACAGTCGCCCACCACCTCCCACAGCTTCCTAGGGGCGGGGTAGGCCGGCTACAGAAGATTGGAATGTTAGGTTCTCATACCCTGGAATGCCTAACACTTCAGAAGAACATCCAAATCCATCTTCAGCGGTCCATACTCCCTAGCATATCACAAAATAGCTCCCTCATTAGCTAATGGGGGGAAAATAGGCCCAAGTGGCCGACTCATGTGCAGTTTACCCTATAGCTTTATTCTAAAAATAGTTTCAGAGTTTTATCACCTTGTATTCTGGGTAAAAATTTCATCCTTCGGAGAAAAGAAGGATTAAATTTTCATCATCTTTTTACATATTCAAAGAAAATTAAAAGTGATAGCCCAGTAAACACACCTGTACCGGGCCAGTACCGTCATTGTACAGGCAAGTACCGGCACTACCGGGCCAGTACTGCCAGTACAGAGCCATTATAAATCCATTTAAGCTTGGTTGTACTGGCACTGTGCCGGCATAGTATCGACATATCAGTAAGGGTATGCCGGTACTGGCCCAGTACCGGCATGCCACTACCAACATGCCGGTACCGGCACAGTAGTTTTCAAAGAATCCACCAGATGTCACCGGTGCATGTTTTATGATATTGAGGGTTTAGTTGCATATGATATCTCTATTATTATGACCCTCAGAGTCTTGAAAATAGTTTTAAATAGTTTAGCCTGAAACAAATTTCCTGTGAAATCTTATGGAATACAAACTTTTACATTAAATGTTATAAACAATGGGATAACAAAGGGCATGTCTTTGCAAACACCTTTTGCTTGGTTATTACACAACTATAAGACCTGCAAGGTGTGTTATCTCTGTCAAAAACTGGTATGCTATACTTCTGGCTATAAACTGTAGCTGGTTGTTGCACCATGATGACTGATTTCCTAAGTCTTCAGGCCTTGAAGCACAATAGGTACAATATAATGTTAATTTTGCAACAGATAACTTATGCTTTTGACTCTACGTTATACTTTAAACAGTGCTCAGTAACCGGTCCGGTACCGGCCCAGTACCGAAATGCCAGCATTGGTCCAGTACTGGTCCGATGCTGGCCCTGTACCATGTCAGTACTGGCATACTGTACTGGCCCGGTACTGGTGCCATTTGCACCCCAGTACTGGTCCAGTACCGATTGCCTGTACTGGCCCAGTACCGTTGCCAGGTGTGGGCCAGTACAGGACCGGTAAAGGTGTGTTTGCTGGGAGTGTAAACTTTCCCAAAAGGTTGCTCAGATCATTTGCCCATGAATCAGAATAATTTTGATATAGTGTCCTGTGCATAATTTGAGGGTTTTGGTCCTTTGAAATAAAAAAGTAATCAGTGGTAATGGAAAAAACAGACTAAATAAAATCTTTGAAGCATTGCATTATGGGTAACTGGTAAATTCCCAACGTTCAGCATATCAAATGATCTTGTCGTGTAGGTTTGGATATATTATTCACTTTTATGTTCTTTTAAATGCCATTTATTACTTCATAAATGAAAGCTTCAGAAGAATTATAGAAAAATCCAATAATACCTATAATTATTATATCAAAAATATCAAGTGCTCTAAAATGCTCAATTTTGCTCAAAATCATCGAGTAATTCATTTGAGTATAGTGAATTGTTCTAAGCATATGCCTACCAAGAATGGAATTATTCTGACATATTTAACCTATATGCGCAGAAAGATGCCAATAGTCCATTCTCCAATGGCCGCATCCCACCTTTAGGACGTCACTAAATATTTCATCGGGATTTACTGGGATCTACACAATTCAGCAAAAATGACATTTGGATTTACTGGGATTTAAGCAAGTCAGTAAATATTTCATCGGGATTTACTGGGATATATGCAATTCAGTAAATATGGCATTGGGATTTACTGATATTTTCGTAAGTCAGTAAATCTTTGGGAATGTAAATCCAAGTAAATTCAATGGAAATCTCAAAGCCCACACCAGTAACATATTTACTGACATTTCCGTTCTCGTAATTCCCTAAACTTGTGCAGTGATGGCTGGTGGGCTCTGATTAGGTCTTTGGTAGTCTTTACACTTGCTGCAAGCAGCCTTGAAGCCTTCCCTGGACTCAGTAGCATCAAGGGTCTTGGTACTTAAGGCAGTAGGAGGAAGGGTGGGGTTTAGTGCATGAAGGCTAGCTAGTAGAATTCCCTTAGAGCACAGATGTCTAGCTTATAGTTTGATAACAGGGAATTGACTTTGGTCCCTGAGTCTGAGTCAGCAATTATAGACTGAGCATTGACTGAGTGCTTGATGACTCACAACAAAGACTCAGTGGACTGTACTGGACTCTCAGTGTTCGCCACTGTTGAACTTTGCTGATATAATGGGTGGCTTTGCTTCCATCGGTGCTTGACATAATGTTTGCTGCAATGTTATATCTGTTCAAAATATAGGAGGGTGCATCTTGATAAGGCTACAAAATTGTGGCTACAAAATGATGAATTTAAACTGGTTTTAAATGGTAATATTTTAGTACTTGGCCCTTCTACTTCTCTCAATTTGCTCCAAGAAATGTAGGGGTCCATTTAATATCTGCATCTATAAAATAGTATGTAGGCACATGTTCAAAAAAAGGGAATTAGTAACACTGATTTGCCATTTGCTCCTCAATTTGAGTACCAAATAATAAAGTATATCTTAACTTTACCACACAGGAAATTACTTAAATATCAATGCTAAATATACAGTGCCTTCATAAAACCCAGGAGAAGCTTAATCACTGAATGGTTGAAATCCTTAGCAGAAGCTTCACCTTACAATCAAATTCTTGGTTTTAACCTCAAAGAACCATTACATGGATTGATATACAAGATATGTAAGTGGATAACTATGGCAGTATACATACAGAGAGGTTATTGACCACAATGATTGGCCCCACCTCTCCTCTCATAACAGAAAGGCTAGAGAGATAAGGTTGGAGGCAGTAATAGAGTGGCAGCGGGGGCCAATTATCAATTGCTGCAGCGTGAGGAGAACAATAAAACCCAGCATCGATCCTCCAGCTACCTTCTACCACTCACATCCACCCAGATGTGAGTTTATATCTCCTGGACTGCAGTCAAGCAGATTTTATGACTGGCAGCATCGCAGCAGGAGCAGAGGGGTGGATGGATCTCTGCAGTCTTTACAGCTGGTGGCATGGTGGGATGAGTGGAGTAGGAAAGTGGATCTCTGGTAGTAGGCTGAGCACATTGGAGGATTGTCAGAAGCTTTATAGGTCCCTTGTGGACCGCTGCTGTCAGCCAGAGGTAGCTCCTAAAAGCTTAAACCTATAAGGAATGCATAGTAATTAACTGTGCCATACCTTTTTTTTATCATGATGAGTATGACTCAATTGATTTTTTGAGTTTGACCGGCCCTGGTGAGACTCGGAGCATTGGATGATATGTTAGGAACCATCACCTGGCACTATGCACCCCCTGAAAATAAGCCACAAGGAATTCACCAAAATTGGGAAGGCTATTTATTTCTTATTACACAGGGCTTTTCTGCTGACTGGCCGGTTGTCTTGAGTTGTTGCTGGGAGGGTTGAATTATGTGGATGAGTAGTTGAAATAAGGGGACATGAATTAGTTGAAATTAAAGTTGAAATAAAATGACTTCATTGACCTACTGAAAAATGTACTTGGCTTCATTAAAGTCTGCCACTCTTGTCAGGCTTGCAAGTTGTGAGATTTTATGTTTCCAGTTGTGAACTGGCTTTTCCGATATTATTGAGTAATAGTCCTGACTCTGCCTTACGATTTAAAAATCACTGACTGCAATGACCACAACAACCTTCCCTCAGGAGGAAATAGACTCATAGATAACTACCCTCTGCGGTTGTGATGCATGAATGCAGCCCTGGAGCAGCTTCATCTGCAGTGCTATA
Organism: Harmothoe impar; assembly: GCA_947462335.1. Lineage (NCBI taxonomy): Eukaryota > Metazoa > Annelida > Polychaeta > Phyllodocida > Polynoidae > Harmothoe > Harmothoe impar. The sequence continues at coordinate 92,573,204 of OX381705.1, forward strand.
TTCATGCATCAAACTACCCAGTGGGCACAGAACATTGGATCAACATTGATTACTGATTGTCAATATTGATTCAATGTTGATCCAAGATTGTTTAAACGTTGGACTGAATTTTGTGCCCACTAGGTAAACCTTCAGGAGTGTATCAACAACCCTTTGCAGTCAGTATAATGAATGTATGCATGCTGGCATGGGAGTCCCGCTTCATGACGACCAATCACATAGTCAACTGAAGCACTATGCAAGGTTCGGAGCCCTCAATCATAGAGATAGGCAAACTTTGCAGCTTGGACTAGCATGCTAAAGGTCAACTTATCAGTGATTATTTATGTGAAATGACAGATTTTGTTTGAAGATATTAGCAAGCATGGGATTGTCTAGTGAGAGTCTAGCATGTATCCTCCAATCTTCCTCTTAAATATGTTCTCATTACTCCATATGAACATGGACTATGACGGTTAGAAAACCAAACTGTTTGATAGCATCAGATTGGCCATAAAGCAGTATTTCTTGGCATGACCTGCCATCAGTTGGTAGGTTGCACAGTTTGCCAACACAACTCATCGCACTTCAACATGCGAACATTGATTTTGATAGACTGATGTAGCAGGCTTTTCAACTAAAAGAAAAGCGGTAAGAAAATATCAATGGTGAACAGGGTTGGAGCACAGAGCTGGGCACTTTAAAATTGATCATAGCCTGAGGCTAAAGATAAATGAGTGGGTAGTCTACAGCAATATCTAACATTGACTGCAATGATATAGAGTGTTGTAATGGAGACCTGCCTAGGGGTATAGCACCTTTGTCATTTTTTTTTCATTTTTTTTTTTTTAGGTTTTAAATATCTTTTATTGCATAAAGTTTTCCATAAATTTGTGGGTCGGTCTGATATAACTTTCTTCTTACACTTCTATTCTAAGCAAACTATGTTTGTACTTTTTGTTACTAAGACTATGATATAATCTGAGGCTTGAGACATTCCTGCCGCCCTCTCATGTACACACACAATTCCCCAGTCAGGATGCATAACAGGACTTCCATCAAGCATAGTAAATCTATCTTTGACATCTGGGTAGCAGCGTTCCAGGAATTGGCTGAATGAATCAGGCCACTCTGAGGACCTGGAGACCTGGTGTCAGACTCCTGAGCATGCCCTGAAGGCGTTCATGTCCTCCACAGCCCTACAGAGTAGAATGATGGTGGAGTGTAGGTGCAGGTAAAGCAGAGAACCTAGATCTGACAGGATATGGTAAATGCCTCATGATGCTCACTGTAAACATGTTGATATTCGGGTTGTCAGTGCAAAGATATTTCATAAAACATTTATCTTGAGCGGAGCTAAGGGAGCATGCTATATCTATATCACATATAACATATCTATATAAAAGTTAATTTGATCATGTTCAGTTCATAGGAGTATATAAAAAATATAAAAAATAAAGTATAACTGTCCCTCTTCGGCTCAGGCTAGTGATTCAGAATCTGATGATTACATTTTAAAACTCAAATAGTTTTGTGCCTTGGTTCGAAGTTTGCTTCAGTATATATAAAGGGATATTGTTATATGTATACATACAGAACCATATGCTACTGGTTTATGTTTGTTTAGAGAAATGGTCTCTACTATGTTTATTTTTCATAAGACAATACGTATTTGTATCTGTCACTGTTATATTGTCATATGTGAGCGGTATTTATGATAGATATCAATAATATTGTTCAATACAATTATTAATCCTAAGGTCAACATTTTTGGACTAACAGGGATTGAAATAAGTTTTGCAACTTAGGATTCTAGAAGATGACTATTCATTGGTAGAAAGATATTATAAATTCTTCTTTTTTTTAAATGTGCCTTCCTACCCGCTCATTGGTAGTCATTATTTTACAAGCACTCTTCTCTTACTTTCCTCAGCCATCTAGTTTAAAGCTTGCACACTGGACCACACTGGAATGTGATTTTATCTAAATATTAAAAGTCATCAATTGGACAAATCACATTAACAGCCACAGAGATCACTGCTCCCCCTACGTTCACTTTAGAAATGTTGCTATTGACCTGTGGTCCAATGAATTGATGATAATGTGCTCCATCCCCTATGTGCTGAGAAGTCATTGGTATGGCCTGTTTATATGCATGAACAATCTCTACATGGAATTGTTTCATATGATGATTGACCCATGCATTAATGCCTTCAACTGCTTGATTCATCATCATTGATCCATGAAAACCATTTTCAGCAACTGGAAATGTTTCAATCCAAATAAGTTTAGGTGTTTTTTTAAGTTCATGAAAACGTTGAAACAACATAAATATGTCACTCATCCCTGCAATGTATTCAATTATATCATAATTTCGTAAATCATGATGACCGACATCGGCAACTACGACATTGGTACAGTTTGTCAAAGATCTAGTGCAAGCTTTATACACTTCAAGAAGGTTGATGAGAAGGTTCAAGGTATTAACTGACTGGTAATGTACAAGCCGATCCAGCTTATAAGGCTCCTTGAGGGCAAGATAACGGTTCTTTGTATGTGAATCACCCAACATGATCATTGACTTGTTCTTTAGACATGACAGCTGTCTGTCATCAAAGTGATATGGATAATAGCAGTGCTCTGTCGCCCAGTGGAATAGGCCCTTAAAATTCATCCAGAAGCCAGCCTCATGTCCTCTGGCAGTCGTGCATCTTGGTAGTGTAGCCTTTTTGATGGTGTTTGCGGATGTTTGCACTGAGAACTTCTTTAAGATCCATATTTGTTTATCAACACTAATATCACACTGATAATTTGTTGTGCCAATGCTGATATAAGTTGCTCTGATTGTAATGGTGCACCTGGTCTCCAGAAGGGGACAGCTGATGAGATAAGTGCCATTTGTGAAGTAGTCTACATTTGTACAAGGGCTTACGGTAGATTGTGTTTCCACGAAACCAATTATATAATTAGGTATTTGTTTCTTTTTTGTTTGTTTCCCAATTGATGTTTCAATGATATATACAAGTGCTCTTTCAGAAATGATATATGTTTTAAATGTATAGATGTAATCTAATAAAGGATTATAACTGCAGTTTCTTCCATCAATATCAACACCAGAGGGAAGGTCAAGAATTGGGCGCATTTAGGAATGCTTCATCTTCCATGTATTGCAGGGGAAGCTGGCTTGTGCCTCCAAAATAGGACCAGGGTAATGGATAACTAATGGGTTATGATACTCTGGTTTGTCCATGAAGATGTGACTCTTGAATCTGTACAGATTGCTGAAGTTGAAAAGTTCCTCTGACATGGTCTGGTTAAATGTGTTGATGATGATACTCCGCAGCCAGCACAGGTGAACATGGTAACGACACTTCGTATATTCATTGTGATACTGCTTTGTAGAAATGAAGAGATAAGCAATATATGATAGAAGGAAAAGTCCAAAATACATTCCAACAGCTTTGGCACTCAAGTGGACCATGATGCTGATTCATACCCTATGGGGAAGAATAAAGCCATATGTTAAAACAGTTGTAAATAACCAAAAATCATATTACAAACCTTTCAACAATTTGTGCCTCATGTATTTATAAGTGTGATGATTCCCTATTTGCTATATGATCCTATTACAGATCACTCAAATCTCTAAGTCAAATATCTCAATAACTAGCCCATAAACCCTCTAGAGTAATGGTTTAACAGGTTTAAAGCGTCCACTGCAAATAGACCTGATAGACAGGCTATAGCTGACACTGTTGAATTTTGAATTAATTATGTGCTTTGGTTGTTTTGATATCGCAAAAATGAGTTGATGCTAGGAACAGTCTAGCAAGAAACTAACTAATCCTCTGTAGCATTTAAGCATCATCCTGACCGTGTGGGGTCAATCCACTCATAAAGGGTCGGCATAAGACTGGAATGCATCATGAAAACAAAAAGCAATCGCATTGAAGCACTTTGCTGTCCTCAATGGTACAATAGATAAAAGGTAGGTATACAACTTACAGGATGAATGAGGCCAAGGTGCTTCAATCCTGATCATAAAATCATCAGATCTAGCAGCAGCTCTCCATACCCCTTGCTTGACTACCTGACTCTCACTCATTGATCCAGGTGTATGACGTGGCAAGCAATTAAGGTGTAGAGAGCATTCTAGGGCAGAGAGAGTGATCAGAAGGCCTCTCTTCAATGTCCACCAGAGACTATACTCTCCAAGCAGATCCTTGGTTTCAACTAAAATGCATTTGCATGAATTAACATGTTTACATCATCCATCATAGATAAGGATTGCCTATCAACAGATATAGGTCATTGAACTGTTAAGGTTGTGCCATCTCTCTCAGCAGGATGGGTCGAGCTGTTGGGGTAGAAGCCTGTTGGCAGCCAATTGTATTGATTTTCTCAATGCACTAGCTTGATGTACTGCATAACCTACTACCATTATCCCCCTAATCTTAACCTAAAGTGGCGCCTCCTATAGTTACATGAGGCTACTATAGTACTGTTGTACTGGTAACATTTCATCCAAACCAGAAGCTCATGCTAGTTTAAAGGGGATGCAGTATATACAATTTGCAGCCACTATGGTAGGAACATCCCTCCTTGCTTCAGGACGTCCACTAGGGCGTGGTGCTTTTTGATCAGCAGGGTTGGTGTCTGGTGGGCTCTGATTAGTCCTTTGGTGGTCTCTATACTTGCTGCAGGCACAGATCCTGCCCTGCACTCAGGGGCATCAACGGTCTTGATGCTTAAAGCTGCAGGAGGAAGGATCGGTAGGTTTAGTGCTTGAGGGCTAGCTAGTAGTAGTCCCTCAGAGCACAGGTTTCAAGCCTATGTTCGATCGGCCACTGGAGATTGACTTTGGGCCCTGAGTCTGAGTCTGTGATTATAGACTGGGCATTGATTTGGTGTCACTGAGTGCTTGATGGTTTACAACAAAGACTCTGGAGATTGAGCTAAGGTCGTGCCTCAAGCACACAGGGTAGGGTGTCTTAGATGTCAAGCCTGCTAATGCAGTCTGTGGCTTTCAAACTTCAAACTTTAACAGATCAATATATATGGACATTGCTTTCACTGGTGTTTGTCATTGCCTTCGATATAGTGTCACATTTACACAGTCTATAACATAGTCAGGGCGTATCTATAAAATTTCAAGAAAAACTATCTTGACATCTAGGCTAGGTATTTTGATGCCTCATTATGGCCATTGTGTACAGTTTAAAAACAGTTCAAACTGCTGTATCCCTCCCTATTTTTACTTCTTGCACCTGAAGGAATAATCATTTACATACACATAATTACAACTACACAGTCCCAGCAATAGCCTGGCACCTGCATGCCTTGGCAATATTATAGCACTGTCTGGATTACAGGAGCCCCTGTGAGGCCTGTGCAAATTACATTATTAATATACCAGTCAATATACTACATGGTGACGATTAGGCTTATGATTGGCCCCTGTATTTTCATAGCTGTTAACCTACCGATACAGCATTGTCCATCTTTAATACTTAACAACAGTGTATGTGCACGTGTATCATATGTTTATGACTTCTCTTTAATGGATTATGCCCTTTATCGTCATGCTGCAGGAATACAGTCTGGCAAGTAACTGGCTAGGGCATTCAAGCATCCACATGTTATGCCGACCATATAAATGGGATTGAGACGCTCTTGAGGTGTCAGCATGATAGTAGAAGGCATAACAACGGAAATGGCATATATAAGCACTATGCGGTCCTTAAAGTGTTTAACTATCAGAGGGACAATAGATCAAAGGTAGGTATCCCCCTTACAATTGTAGTATCTAGCCCATTCCGCTTATATCCCTATCATCAATCAGATTTAGTAGCTTACACCCCCTTCTCCATTGCCTGACCCTCACTCATTCCCTGAAGCTTATAGCTGCATGAAAGCTCACATGTCATGATGTAGAGAGCATTCTCTGGCAGGGAGAGTGATTAAAGGGCCTCTCTGCATGGTCCAGATCTCTAGCAAATATTATACTCACCAATCAGATTCTTCACTAAAAAGCAATTGCGTAAATTAACATGTACGTATGTGTACATCGTAACCCATAAGATAAGGATGGCTTTATCTATACAGGCAGTAAATTGGCTTAGAGCAGTGGTTCTATTTCCTGCAGCGGAATGGGTAGAGGGGTGGGTTTGGAGGCAGTGTTAGTTTGGTGCAAAGGCCAATTATCAATTGCTGTAGCCAGAGGAGAACAATAAAACCTAGCATCGATCCTCCAGGAGCCACCTTCTACCACATCCGACCACCCAGGGGCTGCTTTGTAATTCACAGACTGCAGTCAAACAGATTTTATGACTGGCAGCAGAGGCTGAGTGGGTGGGTGGATTTTGGCAGACTTCACAGCTGGTAGCATGGAGGCAGGGAAGGGTGCATCTCTGGTAGTAGGCAGAGCACATTGGAGGAACGTCAGAAGCTTTATAGCTCTCTTGTGGGTGGCTGCTGGTACCTCCTTAAAGCTTAACCCTCTAAGGAACAGATAGTGATTTACTTTGCTATCCCCTTTCTCAACACGATGCATGAATACAACCCCATTGACTTATTTGCTAGGGCTGCATGCCAACTCCGTGGGATTGACACAAAAAGGTGGTGGTTATTCATTCATACTGCCCATGTAAAACTCACCTAAGCTTCGTGTCTGCATCATTACATGAGGCATATTGCATTTAAGCATTACATGACCCTTATATGGCTAACACACACACATGGAAGCAGCTTATTTGACATGGTCTGGTTAGAGTATTGGATGATGTATTAGGAAAAGTCACATGGAACCATGCACCTCGGGAAAAGAAGCCATCAAGAATTCACCAAGATTGGAAAGGCTGTTTCTTTCTGATTTCACAGGGCTTTTCTGCTGAAGGGCTGGTTGTCTTTGCTGAAAGGGTAGAATGTGGATGAGGAGTTGAAATAAAGGGACATAAATTAGTTCAAATTATAGTTGAAATGCAAGGACTTCATTGATTGACTTCATAATTAACTGGGCTTCATTGACGTTAACCGGTCTTGTCAGGCTGGCAATTTGTAAGGTTTTATATTGACCCATGATTTTATAATGCCAGTTGTGAATTGGTTTTTCAATATTATTGAGCAATAGCCCACCACCACTACTTCATGTATCTTAATAATTTAAAAACTAGCCGGCTGCATACACACCAAATTTATTATAAATTGCCAGTCTTTGTCAGCCTTTGCATTGATTAAACCCCAGTGATGTATTGAAGGGAGGATATAGCCATTAGGATATCCATATCCTAATGGCTTGAGCAGGTTGGGAACTGTCTTGGTAATGCTTTTGAGTATCCTACCATAATGTAACCAATCAATAGTCATATAATTGACTGGAGTATTGCTACAAGAGATGGACATAACCCACACCCCACCTGGTGGGAGAACCGGTACTAGTGGTCTCAGGCTGGGGACCTCAGTGCACCGGTCAGTCAGTGGTCAGTCAGCGGTCAGCGGTAGGCAGAGAGACAGTGAGCAGCGAGCTGTGGGCCGCGGTGTTTACCTTTTGGAACAAGTATTACATGCAATGTGAATATTCACACAATGAATATTCACATTATTTGCAAAATTTAGGAAAATTAATTATGATTACTTTTTTAATAGCTCCAACCATGCAGCCAACGTCAGCTCACAGCACAGATTTGGGGACACCAATTTACCTGGAAATGTCATCAGGGAGTCCAATGGTCAATTCTGACTCTGTCATCCATTGTTTCACAAAGTACATTTATTATTTGAGGGTATTCGATGCTAGAGTGGCTTAGATGGGATCCTCTGATAATTGCTGATAATGCGGCCAACCTAGGGAGTGAGGTATCAGGTAATGCAGGATGGGTTAGTGCCTGGGCATATCCAGCAGAGGCATTTGTCCTGCTATCTGCATGCCAGCTCGTTCCCAAAAGTGGCAAAAAGTCTTTTATAGTCTCTTCCAATCTCTGTTGGATTGAAAATTATTTCTTGTACTAAAAAAGGCACCCTCAACTCAAAGGGTGTTTAATCACTGTTTCCTGTTAATCATAGGAAAGAAAAATTGTTATGAGAAAAAAGTCAGCATCTTTTGTTACATTCTTCCATTGGCTGTGCTGTGTGCCACTGACTGGGTCAGATTTAGACCTGGTCATCCTTGCATGCTTATCTGGAGTCCCAAGTGGAATCACCTATTGCATTGACCACCGCAGCCTTCAGAGAGTTCACATGGTCAGTCCACAATCATTTAGGGGCCAAATGATGCTTTCAATAATGTGCCATGCCTTCAGCTGTGGTGATGCATGATTGCAGCCCTGGTGAGTTTTAAACTGCAGTTGTGTGTTGATGATTCAAACTAAACCGTCAGGAGTGTATCAACCCTGTGGGGTCAGTATGATGCATGTATGCGGTGCTGGCATTGTACTTAATAAGACTGCAATATGCCTCAAAATGCCCAATGGCAGAGTGCACTAAAGCACTAAGCAGCCCTTGAAATTTTAAGAGCCCTCAATCATGGAGAAGGGCAAACTTTGCAGTTTGGAATAGCATGTTAAAGGCTACCTTATCAATGATGATTTATGTGGCATGACAGGTCTGAAGATTTTTGCCAGCATGGGAGAGTCTAGCAAGGGTGTAGCACGCTCACTCCAGGCTTTTTCCTTAAATATGTTTTCATTATTCCATAAAAAAACATGAAGTGTGCCTGATTTAAAACCAAACAGTTTTCACAATCAGATTGGCCATCAAGTAATATTTCTTGGCACTATTTGTGAGCTGTCAGTGCATTCTACACTTTGCCAACACAACTCATCATGCTTCCACATGTGAACAGTGATTTTGATAGCAAGCTTTCAATCTAAAAGAAACAGTGTAGGGAAACAATCAATGGTGCCCAGGTAGTCAGGGCTGGGCACTTTTAGAATTGAAATCAACTTTGTCCTGAGGGGATAACAGCAGTCTACAGCGATATCAAACATTGTCTGCAACAATATATGGTACTGTAATGGAGTCCTGCCTATGGGGTATTGTACACCAGGATGTGAAGTGTTTCTTACTTGTCAGGTTCTTTTGGCTGTCAACACTGTCATAGGTTTTAGTTATTTTAAGCTGTATATAGTACTGTTAGTAGTTTCATACACCACACCAATGTGGAAATCCTTACTACTCCAACATTGTTCTTTTTTCCCCTATGGTTAAGGTTTTTCATTACATCTTTGGGGTTTTCCACCTTGGGACCAGGCCATTTTTTCTCATATATAGATATATAGGGCCTCGACCTTCACCCCCATCTATCTAGGATTCATTGTTAAATGTTGTTAGTCCTGTCACGTCCTTTTGTCCTTGTTCTGTGTCACACAGATCATTGTCTCATCTAAAAACGGAACCTTCATATTACACTGGGGCTCTCCTTAAGAGAGTGCTACACATATAGTGTTGCCTTTATTGGCATAAATTCGAAAGTGTTCAATATTAATAGCCCTAGATATTCATCTGTTCCATTCTGTAGCCCCATACATCACTCCAATTCCCTCAGGAGTTCCCCAGTTCCTATAACATCTTTTTAAATTTTGGCGTAGCCTATAAACGCCATTGTACACCTGCCCAACGCTATGCGATGGGTTTTTAAAATGAATCATCAACATTGTCAGTACAATCTTCATATATTTATATTCTCAGCAGTATAGGTTATTTGTCCTTTTTGTTTACTAGTAGGAATAAGCTTGAGACATTCCTGTCACCCTCTCATATACACACAAAATTCCCTAGTAGTCAGGATGTGTTAGGAGATCTCCTTCAAAAATCTATTTTGGACCTTGCTGGTAACCCATTCCTGTAGTGTATTTCAGCGTGTATCTGTGTGCTAGTATCTATGTGGTGAGCCTTCGGCTCAGAATGGAGCATGTGGACGAGGATGAGAAGCCACTTCGGATGTGTTTAAAAACCGATTAGTTTAACAGATGGAGCGTCTGTGTTGGCTGTATCGGAAGAACACACGTTGTATGGCAGTCACACACGGTTTGCCTGTCTGTGAGTAGAGCTTTAGTACTTACCCAGTGAAAAAAACCCGTTATACAACATTTTATAACGTTATATAACGTTAAATAACGTTTCTCTAAGGCTCCTTACTATGGCATAACGTTATATGAAATTTTATAACGTTATTTTGACGTAAAATAACGTTTTTTTGGTTGGCTGAGTAGTTTCTTTACATGGGTTTAAAGTGTCCACTCTGAATAGACCTAATAGAAAGGCTGTAGCGGGCACTGACTTTTTTGTTCTTGTTAAAATATGGTCACTCCTAAAGCCTCCTCCACAGTTAAAAAAAAGAGAAAAGTCAGTTTCTCACACTCATGTTAGCACTTTGTTTGTACCACCCAATCACTTATCTACTCACCCTGCAAATGTTCACTGAGGATGGATCAAGAGATATCGTGCTGTAGGGGATGGGGGTAATAGCTTTCACATAGCACTCAGGATGCTGCTACTAAACAAGTGCCTACCCACTCCATAGCGTGACGCTAACCCTCAAAGGTCTGCAAAGTGCTTTAATGTCTGATGGCATTGTAATAATGACTGCAGTCCTAGCTAGCAAGTCACTCATCAGGGTTGCATTGGTTGATGTACTCCAAAAAGGTTTGCATGATACATGAGTGTAGCCCTAGTGAATAGACTTGTCTGAGATGCATTCATGTTTCATGATTACAAAGGGCACAGCACAATCAAGTACTGTGCATGCAGGTGTTATATAAATGATAGGGTAAGAGTAGATAATGGAAGAGGTGGCATGGTTTGAAAGTGGATACATTTTAAGCCTAAAGGATATTGTGTGATTGTTGAAGATAACTTTAGTGTTGCACTTTCCATTATATGGACTTGCAGGTGCAACCCGATAACATATAGAAATCTCAGGGCAAGCAGAGTATGAGTTGGCAAAATGACTACTTCACTTCACATTTTTTCACTTACACCCATTACATAGTAGTGCATGAAATTATCCTTCTCGTGGGACTAGATCTTTGTGTATTCTTCAGCTCTCCAATTCCAAGAGTTCCAAGTATTGCATAAAATGGAGCTTTTTCAATGGACACTGAGCTATACACTCTCAATAATACATTGCCCCCACCTCTCTCTCTGCCTATTTTTGTCTATCTGTCTTTCTCTGTCTCTGTCTCTCTCCCTCTCCCTTTTCCTCCTTCATACAACAGTGCCTGGTGACCATGGGAAATGAATGCCTTCATAGTCTCACAGCTTATATATTATATAGCTGTCTGGATAACTGGAGGCCCTGTGAGGTCTGTACCAATTACAGCAGCAGCTTTAATATACCAGTCAGGAGGCTACATGGGGAGGATTAGGGACATGATTGGTCCCTGCAGTCGCTCAACTGCCTAATCAAAGACACAATTATGTTATATTCAGAGAAGGTAATCCTCTCTGTACTGATCAGTTTGATATTATCTCTGTGTAAGGCTCACTATTTATAGAGTGCAGTCAATCCTTTTTATCAATGACGCCATTGCACAATCTTATATTGTAAGATACCAAGACATAAAGTATTTGTATAGTATTAGTAATCATGGCACTTCATGGTATGTATCAGTATGTATAAGTATTGGTATGTACAAGTATCTCATATTGTATAATAGTGTTCTGTCCACGCAGACACCTTAGAAGCCTAGGCCATTAAGAACTCCCTGGCATCTCTCATCATCTATCCCTCTCCTCTCCCTCCCCCCAGTTGTATCACAATAATAGGCTATCTGGTAGTCACCATCATTAAACAATGGAATGGAGGTCCTGTCACCAAAAATGCTTATTGACTTGTCTTATTATCATAAGTATCAGCCTCTTCTGTTATCCAATGGAATCAAATGTTATTGTATTCATACTTTTATATTTCTTGTGATCAGCAGAATAAAAACCTTGCAAATTGAAATTGAAGTGTCCTTTATAATTGGGTCTTTACCCCATTTTGATACATTCTTGCATTATGATGGTCCAATATTGAGCATCACAATAACTTTATACATGTCACATATATATATATATATATATATATATATATATATATATATATATATATATATATATATATATATATATATATATATATGTCAATATTCTGTGCCGGATTCAATAAATAGGTTACTTGTACTGTTGGAAACTACCCTTCCCCCTAGTTTAAACTCTCTTTTTTTTCTAAGCTGTAACCCTATAAACTGCTTAAACCGGCTTACAACTGCACTGAAAACCTTTTGACAATACCAAGATGACTAGCTTAAGATTGTGGATTTAGGTATTGTCGATTTGAAGACCTAAATCATCAGTCATGACAACTCTCCAGTCCTAGGTTGTTCCAATGACTACCCAATGCTACCCAATGCTATAGCAATTTAAGCATGCATGGCACATAACTGTCAGCTGGTGTTAATATATATAGCTGCATAATTCTTTCCATCCAAGCCATAAACTGGTGACAGGAAGCAGAGTGGTCTCTTTAACTTTGTGGCCATCACTCTCACCCATTGGCAATTTATCTATAATAGGGAATACTACTTAGTTCAATCAAGAGTACACCAAATATGTGAAAGGGATGCCTCTCATTCAGAGGTTAGCAAATTAGAGATTATGTTCATATACCATTCTCTAGAGCATCTGCTATTATTTATTATGACCCTAGGCTCCTACCTCTGGGCTTTCAGTGTGTTCTATTGCCAGGGTATGGAGTGTAACACCCGTTGAGACCAATTACCTCTCTATACAGATACAGCCATCAGGGGAAGTAATGCCTCTGATAGAGGTATGAAATTCTGCAGAGAGGTCTGCTGACCATTCCTCACATTTAAAGTTGAGCACGTTAAAGTTACAGTTATGGTGGCAAGGTTACGCAGCAACCAAGTAAATGAACCAATGCCACATCTGGATCCCCCCACCTCGTGTCCTTCAAACTAAGATTGTAGCAGGTATCATGCACCGCAGTGTTTTTACAATGATGTAATTTATGAGCAGTTAAGCAGAATGGAGGATCTCCTGCCCCCCACGAGGAGCATCCCTTAATTCTTTGTGGCAGCTTACACTTTTGTAATTTGCAAATTCCTTATGGTAGAGGGTGCATGTCAGATATCCACGGAAAGAAAGGATATTCTAATAGCCTGAGGAGTTTAAGAACATTGTTGGTAATAGCTTTGGGATGCTAACAATACACATGGGACTAAGTATGAGGTGCATTATAACCCAATACAAATCCATATAAAGCCAACATCATGAGCATAATCCTAAAAGTTCTCTTCCAAGAGTTTCCTTCAAGTTCAAAGTAATAGGGATAAATCAAGGTACCTTAATGTAATAGCTACAACCATGCAGGCATTGTAAACCCCACAGAACTGATTGGGGAATGCCAAATAGATTTAGAAAGGAGCCCAAAGGTCAAGTCTGACTCCGGAGAGATAGACGGCCCATAATTCTATGATTCTTTATTTGAGGCAATTTCATGCTAGAGTGGTCTGGCAGGAATCTGCAATTCTCCAATTGCTGGAAACGCAACATGATGAGACCCACCTGGGGAGGTAGGGAGTGATGTGGGAGGGGTTAGTGGGGTTTTACAGCCCCTGTACGATACCCTTAAATTGAGTAAAAAGGTGTAAAAATTGGAGGGGGAATCGTAAACCTAAAATTGACCCCCCAAAAAAAGTCAAAATATATAAGTATTTCTTCAAAATTGCATAAAAAAATAGGGCCGGCCCTGATTTGATAGGGACCGTCGGGTGACCTGAAACAAACGTTTTTATGGCCTTACATCCAGCCCCTGCACTCCTAGATGACATCCACAACGGGAATTTATGTTATTCCACTCTCTCCTAATGTCCATGGAATCAGGAAAGGTTTTTCCATAATCGCTTCCGGTATCTTATACCACACTTGGATGGAAACACAAAAGAAACTGCCTCCCTGTATAATATGTTTAAAAGTTGACAAAAGTTAGATAAACCAGAGGCAGAGCCCTTCATTCAATATATTGGCTTAGTCACGACTGAGTACATTCATCTTTGCCTCGTGATCAGCTTTGACTGTCACCAATATTTTGAGTTAAGTGCTATGCCTGTGGTTGTACTTAAACTTGAGCTTAATCAAAGGGGTTTTCACTTGACATTTGATGGCTTGTTACGTTCAACCATGGAAGGAAAGTCTCACAAGCATTATCGGTGTGCTGACAGCACCCAGAAATCTGCTTCTTAGATGGCTATGAAAGGTTGTTTTCATTTAACGTAAAACCTTGTGTATAAGCCGCGGCTTGTACGTGAGTCAGGCCGGGGGTGTGGCCTATAGAATTGGCCAAGGGTCAGGGTGCGCTTTTTGTTACTATAGGGCATTATTAAAAGTCACCATATTCAGATCAATGGTGCGGCTTATAGGATTTGCCTTAAGTCAGGGTGCGGCTTATATGCGCTGTTTTATTGCTGATCTGTAGATACTCTGCAGTAATGTGTCAGAAGTACTTACTTAGAGGCCCAGTTTATAGATATGATGCCTGTGATGCCATTGGACTTACCTTTAATAAACAGAAGACAGAATGGGTGTGGTACGGTACTCCTTATCTCCTAGAGGCCTACACTCGTGGTAACCTGAAAATACAGCAATAGATGAGAATAGATGAGCAATAGATGAGAACCTCACAATGCAATCTTAAGGTACCGAATTATCACCGTGGCATTTAAATTTAGAAATACATTCATAACATAATAGGTATTGGTACATTCATTTTGATATGTAAACAAATCCCCTGTTTTGACTACGGTACTGCTCCTTCCTGAACAAAGTATGCAAGAAAGGTCACAAAGCATACCTCATGTACACGTATGTGTATTTAACCAAGGTTTTAAGATTATACTAGATAAGGAAGAAGAGGAGGGCAGGCCTCAGGGTCGCACAGCCCTAATGATAAAGATGCTACATTGTAAGACTCTGTTTGCACCCAATCCCTCTGATCTCCACCCAGGAAACTGGGGTGAGGCTAGGGCATGCTAGTGCCAGCTAGGGCGAACTACTTTTGTGCCTAGCTCAAGGGGTGAGGTAGTGTGAGCATTGAGTTAGGTGCCCTACCCCTTCCACATGCCCACCCAATCCCACCCAGTGGCTAGCTGGTGGTGGGGGAACTTGGGTGACAGGTAGGTGAGGGCTTGCACAAAGTGTGGGGATGTCCAATGTGCAGTATATATCAGTTACTTATATGTCACCATCTCACACCCACACTGTAGTATAGTGGTCAGCCCAGTCACCTTGTACCCCAAAGGTCCAGGGTTCGTGACTCGGTCATGTCAACCTACCCACCATTTTTTCTTCATAAAAATAGAAAATTGAAGATAAAATGGTGGGAAGGTTGACATGGCTGAGTCAAGAACCCTGGACCTTTGGAATACAAGGCGACTGTGATAACCACTAGACTACCATGTGGGTAAGAGGTTGGGATATCTAAGGAACCTATATGTATTGTAAATTGGAATGTTTTAACCTTTTGTTCCTAGCATTGCCCTCACACAAGCCTGAATCTTGTGCCTGCCCTATCCAACTCTCTGCCATGTTGCCCAAATCCAGGCTTGATGGCTAGGACTGTGTGGCACTGTGGAAGAGTTGCGACAGGGGCTTGCAGTAGCATAATGAAAGCCGTTATGCAGCTATGATGTGAGTTCTCCCAGTTGCCCCTTGTTTTAAGAACAATAGAGCCAGTGAGATGTATTTTGTGGACAATTGTAAAGTTAGGTTAGTAAAGATATACAATTAAAGAAAGAATTGTGGGTAGGTTGACATGGCCGAGTTTTGAACCCTGGACCTTTCACATACAAAGCACCAGTGATGACCACTATACTATCTGTTCTGTGTTGGGTGGCCACATAAAGGTACCTCTATTTATCCACCATGGTAATACAAAAACCTAACTACTGGTGTGCATGCTTGGGGGACCTTGGGTAAGGTGGTGTGTTAGCACACAGACCAGAGGGTCACCCTCAGTGTGGGTTTGGGCAGAGGAAGCTATAGGAACAAGGCTTGCCAAGTCTAGCACATAGGGTGAGCTTCTTCACACAGGGCTCACCCTACCTTGCTCTATGGGCAATGCTCGCACTAGTCTCACCCTTCCTCACCCCAGTTTCCTGGGCAGTTTGCATGACCCCTCTTAAAAGCACCCCAAGATGCCAATCCTCCATCCTTTGACCACCACCACCCCTTTCCCATCCCTGATACCCCATTCTATCTATGAACCCTCACCCCAGCCCTGACCCTTTCTATGATGACTGTCGCCCTTGGTGTCAAACCGGTCATCACACCTTCCCGTTGCAATAGCAATGTGCCATCCCTCTTTGTGCTCCCTGGTCTTGGAGGCCACTGCTGCAATGATAGGCTAGAGTGGTCAAACAGTGGTTCTATCAGATCCATGCAGCTGCCAATTGGGCATTTTCACAGATATGATCTTCATTTATGAGCCTTATCTGTTACAAGCATCACAATGAGAGAACGGATAAGTAAATTTATTTTGCTGCACTGCTCTACAGTAACAAGGCTTCAAGGGCTCTAGACCCATTCCTGCTGGCACTAATTAGTTTACCATAGGACAGATTGGACTTGATGTGGCTATAGAGAACCACATAGATGACTAGTCCCATGCACCTTATTCCTACAAGAGGCTGATGCAATGACCTGCCATCTTTCCCTAAGTCACTTTACAAGCTTTCATGCTGATAGGCTGATAGGCTGATGCTCTCTATAGCAGTTGCTCAAACTTTTAGTCAAAGCTGTATTCGAGTACACTATATAGTGAGTGTGCAGCTGCTGATGTCTCTGTCCAGGCCACAGTATGCTGTGTCTCATGGGATTGTTACAATTGAAACATTTATATAGAAAGAAATGGATGGAAAATTTGAAGCATATTATAACACTAAAATAATACAAATGTCCTCCTATTTCTATCTATAGAGGCCTCATTTGAGCGACTTAAAAGCTTTCTGGTCAAAGACATCACCTGGTCAAAGATGACACCTGGTAAAAGATGTCACCCGGTCAAAATCGTTTCAATTGTAGCGATCTCATGAGATATCAACTTACCACTAACAGCAAAGCATATGCATGTATACATCTTTGGGCCAACCCCCTCCCCTAATTACCATGATAATCGACCATTATCCCTAATCTATTATCCTCATATTGTTAATTGCCTCTCTACTGCAACATACCCCTCACCCGATTAGATGATCTGTGAAGTTGCTGTGTACTACTCTGAAACTATTTAAATTGAAGAGACTACTTCAAAGTGCCTATACATGATGCACGGATTGAATTGTCGGTGATCAAAGCCACTCTATTTATCACCTGACAGTATGGTCTGGCCATGCAGTCTCCTGAGGTTGGTGCTTATTGATCAGCAGGGTTGGTGGCTGGTGGGCTCTGATTACGTCTTTGGTAGTCTTTACACTTGCTGCAGTCCAAAACCCTGCCTGGACCCAAGGGTGGTGCTGAAGAGTGCAGGAGGAAGGTGGGGAGGTTTAGTCATTGGGGGCTACTGGGTACTACCTCAAACCACTGGTACCCAGCCCAAAGGTTCAACTGGTGGCTAAGGACTGATTTTGGTCTCTTTTTCAGAATAAGTGATTATAGACCATGCATTGATTTGATGTCAGTGCTTCCCTGAGTGCTTGACGGCTTACAACAAAGACTCAGTGCACTTGCCTAAAGCACTGTATGCAGAATGTCTCGGCTGTCAAGCTTGCTAATGCAGCCAGTGGCTTTGTCAGATCAATATGTGGGCATTGCTTTCACTGGAGTTTGACATCGACTTTGGCATAACATCATATGTGTCTATAATGAAGTCAGTGTGCTTTGAAAGGCTAATTATTTGGAGGCCTCATTATGGCCAATGTATTCAGTGTTCAACTCATATTGCAACTTATATCGCAACTCACCAAATAGATATCCAAATAACAGTAGAATTCTGTGCTAAACAGAAAGGGCAATGGGTGATTGTTATAGATAATTCTCCATTTAATGGACATGCAGGCAATTGGAATTGGAAAGAAGTAGAAGCACCACTTGATCACTGAATGCCGAAAACTGAATAGATAACCTTGTTGCCACCAGTGTATAGGTACACAAAATGGCTACTTAACTGATATAACCTCTCCTACAGCCTTCACTAGTAGTGCATGAAATTATACTTTTGGAAAGGCTATATATTCGTGTCTTCAGCAGGTCTATCACTCTAGGACTTCTTAGAGCTAGGACATGAAATGGAACTACTAAAATAAACGCTCTCACGCTCTCTCTTCCTCTACCTCTCCAGCCAACAAAGGGCATGGTGTATTCTACCATTATTCAGTGCTGCTTGCCGTGAGTCTTCACTCCTAAAAGCCTGAATCATGTGGATGAGTAGTTGAACTAAGTGGAAATAAAGTTCAGTTTAAACACAAAGACGTCAATGTCATTGTAATTTACTGGGCTTCCTTGACATCAACAGACATCGTCAGGCGGGCAAATTGTTTTTTATCGACACATGTTTTTACGATGCCAGTTGGGAATGGCCTTTCCAATATCATTGAGCAATGCAGGGACTTTATTAGGGAGGATAGCGACAGGAAATATCATATTTATCAATATATTGTACCAGAATATATATGTAATTGACTTATCTTTAAAAATATTACATTATATGTTAAATGTGCGTACTTATCTATGGTACTTCTGTGACATGACTGGTCTGAGGATTTTAGAAAGCATGCGAGCATAAAGCGTGCTTCTACCATGCTTTCTCTTTAAACGTGTTTTATTACCCCATATAAACATTCATGAACTGTGCCTGATGTAATACGTAACAGTTTGATAGCATCAGATTGGCCATAAAGCCGCAGTTCTTGGCACTAGCTAAGGGGGGTCTGCAGTTTGCCAACACAAATCATTACACATCATCATGCGAACATTGATTTTGATAGGGCAGGCTTTTCAGGGAAAGAAAAAGCTGCAGGAAAAAAATCAAAGATGCACAGGGAAACAGAGCTGGGCAATTAAAATTGACTATGTCCTGAGGGGTGGGGGAGGAGGGTGTATCCTAGCTGGCCCACTCAGATTGTTTTCATATAGATAATTAGTGTGTAGGTACTCTGCAGTAATATGCTAGAACTATTTCCCCACTGTATAAATATGCATGTAATTATGTACCAACATACAGCATTTGCACACATGGCTGCCCATACACGAGAACTAAGTTTCACAAAAGAAAGTATTAGGTCGAAAGTCACCAAAATTAAGGGCCCCAGGTCACAAAGTTGTTTTTTTAGATAATTTTTACTCTAGCCAAATTTGTCCAAAAGTCACCAGGTCGCTGAAAATAATGTACCAGGTTGTCTGGGCACCTGGAAAAGAGTCCAGATCGCCAGGTCACGGTTTACCCCTCTAGGGCCACATGTCTGGGATCACATCATAGGCGGATCAGTGACAGTGTCCTGTTAGTGACTGGGCAGGCAGGATGTGCCTGAACGCTTTATCACAGCTGTGTACTGCTGCAGGAGGGAGACCCATCCATTTACCGTAGTATAAATCATGGGATGCCTCGCCTCAATTCAGTATGAATAATGTCTAAGAGGGTGGATTGTCACTTTAGATTCATTTTACAGTTATCTGCAATGCTTGCTACATTGGATGAACAGCTCAGCGATTGGAGTCACGCACATTGTGCTCCATAAAGCGTTAGTACTTGATTTCTTTGTATAGGCTTAAAACTGGCAATCTGAAGAGTCAGGCTGCAGCTGGCACTGCTAGATTTTGCATTCTATAGACTGCATGCCAAGTTTTATAAAACAAAAGCTGACACATACATGGCTCTGGCATTAAGTTGTGTCATGCAAACCTTTCATGGCTAATGTATGTACTAGTGATATATCCTATCCATTTTCTGTTGGTGTCTTGTTGCAAAGGCTGTACTATTGTAGCTAGCTGTAGGGGCTAGGATTGCACCGCGTCAAAAAGCTCTGGTTCGTTTGTTTGTACCACCCATTCACTTATCTACTCACATTCAAACACGGGGATGGGTTAAGAGATATCGTGCTGCAGGGGATCGGGGTTATAGCTCAAACATAGCACTCAGGATGCTGCTACTAAACTATTGCCTACCCTACCCCATAGCGTGACTCTTAACTCTTCAGGGTTGCATGTTTCTTTGTTGTTGGTAGGAAAGTCGCCAGTTCTGCATTCATTAATCATGGTAACACTATTGTAACACTCATTTTCATAGTTTACTACTAATGCTTGAAATTTAAATTTCAATGCTGCCTTTACGATGGAGTTGTATGTATTCTTTACTATATCAGTCCCACCCACCAAGGGTCGGCATGATGCACCAATGCAGCACCGGCGAGTTACTGATTTTTATAAGTGAAGAAAATGTAGGTAATCTCTATACCGCTGCATTGCTGGCATTGTGAGCTTTGATTTGATACCAAATATGACAATTATTGTTTTTCATTCAAAATTGGCCCAAAAAAAGTTTTTCTCAAAACCTGATTTTTGTGATGCGCGTGGTGATGGGAAACCTTTTGATTTTTTTGAGTGGCCTAAGTAGGTTACTTGTACTGTTGCCAACTACCCAAGTGTTACTATTTAAATAGCTTCACGGTATGGTGTAACCCTATCACCGGCTAAAAGAGTATTGAGTGCATTACCTGTCAAAGCCAACAACCTCTTCAAAGAGGATTAAAGCCATCTTTTCCACTGCTGGATAATGCATATTGTTTAATGCAGCTGCCTTAAAGTCTAGATCAAGAGCTCATCTGAGCACTTCTAGAGCAGCTGTAGAATGGCACCTGTACACCCAAACATTTTCATGTACTCACACAGATGGTCCGAGAGTTTAGATATTTCTAACCACGCCCAGTACAGGTGTATGTATTATTATGGCACTGCTGGGGTTCAGGGTTGAGTATGTCAAGGGGTCAAGGGTGTAGTCTAAGGGCAGGGAGGATTTGGTTACTAGGCAACCTAATGTACGATCCATCCTTCTTCCAGGTGTAGCCCACCACCCCACCTCATGTGTCTCAATTTAAGACACTAGCATGTACAGCAGCATTTTCACAATGATGTAAATATGAGAAATAGAACAGATGATCCATTGCCCCCATTGGGAGTAACCTTTCTGTTTGCTGGTTCATATTTTTGTCATAGATTTTTTGATTCCATTAGTCGCATGCAAGGTGTGTCTCTCATGCCCTCATCCAACTTAAGTGCTTTATTGATGGCTTGAAGTAACTGTACCCATCTCCACCTAATGTCACCAAATTACTATAAAGTATACATAAGGGATGACATTCTAAAAGCCTGAGGGGGTACAGAACTGTCTTAGCTATGACTATGAGAATGCTAACAATGCACATGGGAAAACGTATGAGGTCCATCATATAGTGCAATAAATATCCACCTAAAGCAGTATCATTACCTTTTCTCCCAAAGGGTTAACAAAAATCAATTATCTAGATAACGATAACATCCAGGCTTGCTCCCAATTAAACAGAAAAAGCAGTAGGTTTGTCACATGAATTGAGGAAAAAAGTAAGATTTCTCATATTTTTGAAAAAGCGGTTATTATTATCAGTTCAGGGGCTGAATCATTGAACTTAAATTAAAGGGTGTTTAGTTGTCTTTCCTAGTAAGGTTTTGTCAAAAGGTGTGTTTATTTACCTGGAAAAGTAAAATAAATAAGAAGGACATTTTCCATCGGAAAATCAGGGGGAAGGTAAATGTTTTTTAGAGTAAGGTGCAGGGGCTTGGACATTCCTGCAGTGGCCACTGTCCCTGTGACAGTGACTGGGTCAGATTTAGACCTGGCCATGCATGCTTATCTAGGGTCCCCAGTGGGATCACTGATTGCACTGACCACCACAGGCTGCCCCTCAACATGAAGCCTGCCCTCAGGAGGAAATAGGCCCAGAGACTACTAGTCAGTGAATTCACATGGTCAGTCTATAGAAAGTCAATAACCTGTTAAAGCGGCATAATCACCGAGCGTATCCCCCTCACAATTCTAGTACTGTTCTAGTCTACCATGTGGTAGCCGCGCGAGTGGTGGGACTGCCGCTTTTAGGGGTGCATGTAATATAACATGCTATGCCCTGGGTTACTATGATTCATGAATGCAGCCCTGGTGAGTTTACTCAGCAGAGTTGGATTCATTCATCATGCCTTTGGAATGTATCAACCCCATTGATTTGTCATGATGCATGACTGCAGCATGGTCAAGCAACTCACCATTGCAGCATTCATGCATTATGATGACCAATGACATGATGCACTTAAGCATTTTGCAGCCCTTAAGATGTTAAAATCACACAAATATAGGGACAAGTAAATGTCTCAGGTTGAAACAACAATTTATGTTTCAGGGTTACTTATTAATGGTGACATGACATGTCTGAAGATTTTGGAAAACATGAAATCTTTAAGTGTGCCCCTGCCAAGTTTTCTATAAATATTATGCCTGTTCTTGTGCTGCATTAACTATTCCATTTTTATTAAGACCAAACTGTTTGAAATTATCATATTGGCTGTGAAGCAGTATTTGAAGAGTTTGGTTCCAAAAGGCAATAAGCAACATTTAAAAAAATGACACCAACTTCTGACAAAGGTGTAGGGCAGGAGAAGGTACATGCAATTTTGAAAAAAAAAATCTTCAAAATTCAATTTTTCATGTGTACCCATCATATCCAAGGTACTATAGTCACCAATATAGTAGGCTTAGATAAATCATAACGTGCCTCAATTCTGGAATAGATTTGTTGCGTTTTGTAATGAAACTCTTCATTTCTTGGCAATATCTTCCAGAAAAGGGTGGGTTCTACACTTTGCCGACACAACTCATCATGCTTCCATATGCAAACATTGATTTTGATAGGACCTGTGTGTAGCAAGTTTTCCGACTTAAAGGAAAGCTGCAGGAAAAAATCAATGGTACACAGGGAATCAGAGCTGAGCACTTTGGAATTAAAATTGACGATGTCCGGAGGGAGGTAGTCTACCTATATCAAACACCAGCTGCAACAATATAGGGTATTGTGATAGAAACCTGCCTGAGGGTATTGTACCTCGGGAAGTGTTTGCTACGTGAAACCCTTTGGTGCTTCTTTTGTATCTTCATGATATTGTCTGTACTATCTTTTCCTATTCATATTCTAAGCCTAGGGTCAGGTTTGTACTACTTGGACATCAGGATATATGTGTGAGCAGCCAAGTAGAAAGGATACTCTTTGAGGGATTAGTTCGATTTTTGCCACCACGGGGGCGCCACTATGGCCTCAAATGAAAGAAATAGGCTTAAAATTGCTCTAGGGTACTTTTTTCTGTAGAATAAAATAGGAAAACACAAAACATTTCATTTTTGGTGAAATGCCTCTATATTTGGAATGTAAAAAAAAACGTTTTAAGGCCTAAATGGGAGTCCTTGTTGATATGTGTTGCCATGAAAACATGATTTTCATTTCACACTAGCCTTCTTTAGTATGTTTACATCACTGTCGTCTTACATTTGTATTCAAGGCACTATATCTGGTTTGAACTACTTGTTTACCATAAGAACTGGGTTGAGACACCCCTGCCCTCCTCTCAAACAACTCTCCAGCTAGGATGTGGAGGTAGGCCTTCAGTGTGGCAAATCTATTTTAGAACGTGAGACTTGGGAGCTGGGGTGGACCTTGCTGGTAAGTAGTGCATTGGGAATTGGCTGACTGAATCAGGCCGGGCTGAGCACCTGGGGACCCCGTGTCATGCCCTGGAGGGGTTCATGTCCTACACAGCCCTACAGGGTGACTTGAAGGGGAGCAGGGGAGTGTGTGGGTAGGTTCGAGGTCAGGATAGGGAGAGAAACTCGATCTGACAGGGCATGGTAGATGGTGGGCCGACTTGGACATGGTACATGGTGACACCACCCATGAATCAATAACTCACATGGATACAGCTGTCATTATCCACAAGCAGATAACTCATGCTAATCAAGCAGTTTTTAGGAGTAAGACACAGGTCTCTTTAAGTTGAATGGCACAAGTCTGCAAATTGGATGAATACGTGAAATAGACGTATTGATGAGTCAAGGTCAAAGTGAAACTCTGTAATCGAAGTTGAGAAGAGATGTGATAGCACAAGAAGGCACAATATACCAGCTAGGATTGATAAAGTTACATCCATGGTAGTATGGGGCTATCAACATGATGGTACAGTCAGGCCTCGATATCCCGGGCGGGTCCGTTTTTGTTTAAAGTCGACCGATGTCTGAATTAACCAGGTGGGTGAAACCAAATGTGCAGGGGCCTGTTGGTCTTTGCTGGAGGGGGGATAATAACTGCAACGTATAGAGCCCATGCTTGTCCAGATTCACGAACATAGCCGTTCAAGAAGAGTTCCACCAGTAGTCTCAGTCTCAGTCTGATAATACCTCCCTGGTCAGAACTGCTCTCGATCGCACATCGTCCACTGAGCATAGTCTGTTCGTGCCAGTAGCCGGGCTCTGTTATGGTCTGGCCGACATTGGCCAGCAAAGCCACTGAGGAACTCTCGTAGGTGGAGGGAAGGAAGGGCATCGCTAGTACCAACTGCAAAACACATGTGACCCAGTTAAAACGGGGACAAGCCAAATCTATGTTTATCCCTCCACTGCAGGAGAGTGGTTCCCGCGCACACTGCACTGACATGGGTGAAAATGGGGAAGGCTACTGTAAAGCTGCTCTAAAATATTAAATATTGGTCATCAAAATTAAAACTTGGGTTGGTGTTGAAGGAAAAGTATTAGTGGCCGAAAAAGGTGAACAAAGTGTGTTCACCGTAGTTGGTGAACAGGTGTTCAGTGGGTTTTTAGAGGCAAGCTGGCTGAACCCATAGACAGGGCCAGTCCGATAGCCCGCATCGCAGGGTTCAGAATTCGCTGAACTAACTGAGCAGGACTAACCACCCTGTGCACTCCAGGCCCCTGTGGAGCCGAGGTGTGGTGGTGGTCGAGGGGGGGGGGGGGGGGGAGGAGGTGATGTTGATACGTTATTAGTTAGGCCAAAGCTTGCCTTACACAAACAAACAGAAAATAATATTGTATACATCATTCATTACTGTAACAACTCATCTGATCAGCAACTGTTCAAGTGTGTAGACAGTGAGATATATGTGTAGGGGGAAGAGGTTTCCATGACAACCAGCAGCTACGACCTGCTTATAAAACAGTAATCTAATGCTAAATATACACTGTGTTCCTTAAAGGACCGACCAGGACCGGAAGTATGAATAACCAACTTATCATATACAGATAAAGAGCAATTAAAATGGTCTTAAACCAATCTGCACTTGATAACTGAGTCACCCGATAAATCAGAGACTGACTTATGGAGACACCACTGTATAGTGTAAGCTGTTGTACTAAGGCTTGTTCCTGTATATGTCTGGGATTTCCTCCTAATCATATCATAGGCAGATAAATAATGATCAGAGATGTATATAGATATAGATATAGATAACGATATAGATAGATATAGATAGATAGATAGATAGATAGATAGATAGATAGATAGATAGATAGATAGATAGATAGATAGATAGATAGATAGATAGATAGATAGATAGATCTGATATACACTGGAGACATAGAGACCAGTAAAAATAATAATCTTACCGTCTGAGATCAGCAGGGAGGCAGTTGCTAGGATCCTATTATCTCTCTATAGGGTGTCCTCATGTTTTACCCTGGACATCTTATACACATATCAGCTTACACCTTGAGCTTAGCCACCTCAAAGTTGGCACTCAATCCCTTTGGCCCTTTATTTCAGAGCTTGCCCTCTCACGACCTGTACCCCCCTTGCCCTTCCTCAAACCCCCATAACGCGCCTGTTTCTCACTCCTATGATGACTGCTGCCCTCTGGTGTCATCCAGACCAGTCATCACAACTTCTCATAATGCAATGGCACTGCTCCTGCTGCTGATGGTGAGCTTTGAGGCCACTGCTGAATTGATATGCTACAATGGTCAAAGAGTGGTCCCACCTCACCAATACAGCCGCTAAAGAGTTATTTTTAGAGATGTGATCATCATATATCAGCCCTTATCTGTGACAAGCATGAAGATGAGAGCATCGATAAGCCAATTTATTAGGTTACGCTGTGCCAACATAATGAGATTTGAAAGGCTCTAGACTCGTTTGTACTGGCACTAATTAGTTTACCATAGGATAAATAGGACTTGATACAGCTATAGAGAACCACAAAGACGACCAGTGGCATGCACCTAGTCCCTACAATGGGGCTGATGCAATGACCTGACAGCTTTCCCTAACTCACTTTACAGACTTGCGTGCCACCTAAATGCTAATGGATTACAGACCTGGTAGTATCTGGTGCCGCTATATAGCCATTGCTTAAAGCTAGTATTCGGCTACTTTAAGATGGTTATTTGAGCTCTCACCAGGGGCACAGAGTGTTAAGCTGCTCGTGTCTCTGTCTAGGCTGCAGCAACAAAGGTCTCTTCATGTGGGGGGAGAGGGGGGTGTACTTTTATGGAAAGGCCTCAGAGGAGCTGGTATGGAAGTTCCCAACCTGGAGCCTGGACATTGCAAATGATGGGAAAAAATGGCCACCTGCAATGTTACCATCTGGGGTGAAATATGATTACTATGAAGACAAGTGACACATGTTTCATTTCATAGCACACATCCATATGCTTTGACTTTGCCCCAAGTGCCCCTTTCCTTTCTTTCTCTTTGATATCTAACTATACACCAAACCTAATAACTTTGTTATAACTTTAATGAAAACTGACATATACTAGCTATATGTATAATATTATCTCCAGTAACCTTAAAAGAAACACTTATTGACACCATGGATGTGGCCCCCTCTGAGGCCTATAAACTGAGCATATCTCACAGAGGATATGTTAGTTTTAAGCTTATGAGGGATACAGAATTCCAGGGCTCACAGTGGGAACATCCTTACTTGCTTTAGTAGATGTTGATGGATGGCTATGCCGTCCACTGAGGGTGGTACTTTTTGATCAGCAGGGTTGGTGGCTGGTGGGCTCTGATTAGGTCTTTGGTAGTCTTTACACTTGCTGCAAGTATGAATCCTGCCATAGGTGGTATCAAGGGTCTTGAGGCCCAAGGCAGCAGGAGGAAGAGATGGAAGCTTTAGTGCATGGGTGCTAGTGGGTGCTTCTTCAAACCAGGGATATCAAGCCCAGGGTTCCACTGGGAACTGGGGATTGACTTTGGTCTCTGAGTCTAAGTCTGTTATTATAGACTGGGCATTGATTCGGTGTCACTGCCTCACTGAGTGCTTCACGGCTTACAACAAAGACTCAGTGACCTGTACTGAGGTGATACCTAAGGGATTCTGAGCGGGGTTTCTTGGCTGTTGAACTTTGCTAATGTAGTCAGTGGATTTGTCAGATCAATGTAATGCAGACATTGCTTTGACCATTGGCTGATATATATCCTTCATGTTTAATGTCCTGTATATTGTCCTGTCTGCACAGTATATATTAGAATAAGGGTACATATATATAAAGCTAGTAGATCTTTGTCTCAGATTATAGATTCTAAGAATCTTGACTTGGGGAGGGAGGGCCTGATAATTACCCTATAGATGCCATTAACAAAAGGGCTGCCAATAATGTTAAACCTGAGTGTAATCTTCTCATTGGCCAATGTGTTCAGTGCACAATCTAATAATGAAACTTACTGGAATATCATCAAGATGTATACATATGACCTTGGCTATTGCTCCTTGTTATCATGATACACGAATGCAGCCCTCAGGAATAGAGTAGATTCACTAGGCTTCAGTCATGATGCCAAATGGCATAGCACACAAAAGCTATAACCGGTCTTTGTGATTCATTTTTGATATAAAGATCTTTATTTGCATTTTGGTTTCATACTAGTACAATTGCCTTATGAATCCTGGGTTTGCGTGTATAATAAATTATTTGTCGCATTTACAGTTTATCAGTAATTCACATTGTCACCTGAGTGTATTTGTTCATTACCGGTGGCTTTACAGGAGCACATTGTCACATTTAAATATGTATTTTGTTACAAATTTGATTTAACACAAACTCAAATAAAAATTTAAGAAAACAGTATTGTTCCTTCAACAAACATGGTGAGGAGTCCTACATTGCCTTTATAGGTACCGGTAGCAATTAAGTTTATATCCCCAGTATACTTTACCTCAACAACAACTGAGTGCGTATGACACTTTATTAGTAGGTACCACAGGTATTTTGAAGATAAATGGCCTAGAGATTCGGCAATAGTATTGTTAGAAAGCTTGAAAAGAATGCGAGGGAAGGACATCAGTTGTGTTGAGATCCTTAGAACGGTTGATTTATTATGAATTTTTTAAGAAAAAAAGTTTTACCTTACATTTGTCTTTTTTTCCTAATGGGCCAATTGAGCATTTTTAGGTTGTTCATACATCAAATATAACACAGCCAGATTGTGCTTGATAGCAATTTCATGATAAACCATATGCTCCCTTTGGGAAATGATCTTGGTATGACATCTGTTTGCACACAACTTGACATGATATGCCCCTCAAAATGCTACTTTGCACCGGAAAAGCTAGTGAAAATAGGCATTCTTCCATTTTCAGGCCATATACAACTTCAAGGGTTTTAGGCTGAGCACCTTTATATTGCGGAAAACATATGTACAACTGGTAAAGAGTGTCTTGAATTTTTTTTCATCACATTCCCATTGAGATTTAATGCCCTACTGGTGTTTAAAAATGACAAAATCACTTATTTACAGCTTTGTCCCAATCATAAGCCAGTGGTCACCTGCAGGCCCATCCAATAAAAAGGGCGATAGAATCACAACCAGTGGTCGGATTGTCTTGAAATTCGAAACAGAGTATATCTTGAGAAGAGATTTTGGGAGAGGACCCAAATTTTATGTACTAGAGTCTAAACACCTGGTACCATATTCCGTTTTACATATACAAAAAGGTATGAAGTTGGTTGGAAGATAAAAATGCTGATAAGACATAATTCCATGGAATGGTTACATGGTAAACAAGGTAATAGAGCTAAAATAATTGATGTTTTTATGACACTCTTCTAAGAAGTATTTAACCCCTACAGTCCCAGAACTATTTAACCAAAGAAAGATATTCGCAACATGATTAGTGTACCATAAGTGAATCTGGAAGAGTTCATTTAATTTTTCTGACATAGGGCGTATGTTACATTTTCTGTGAGTCTGCTATCATATCAGTAGAGATTGTGTAACCTGAAGCGAGGGTCCATATTTTATGTATTCAGACTGTACAGAATATCCTGATATAAAATTGTGAACACTTCACAGTAGAATCTCGTTGTAAGGAGGACACATATAAGGAGCAGATGGTTATAAGGTGCACATATGCCCTGCCAGACGGCTCCTGGTCAGAGACGGCACCCGGTCAGAGACAAAAACATTGGCCCAAGGTCGTGAGACAGCCATATGCGCTTATTCAAGCCATTTTAACCCTCTCTCTACCATTAAACACTAATGTACCACCCAGTAATCGGAATATACCACACAGCAATCGAAGCTGCCTTAACCATTACAGCTTCATTAAACCTGCAAATGTTATAAGGAATACGTATTACTGTTAGTATACTGGATATACCCTTTAGAAATCCTGCTATAATTAATGTTATATGTTATCTGTATAATTAGTGTATACATGTATTTAGACCCCATAGTATCCTGCTCTTCATCTGCTACTGAGTTACCGAATCGTTATGGTACCGATACTGGGTCCAGCTGGGTGTCCAGAGAGTGTGGGGAACAGGGAGAGGGCTAATAGGGACCTTTAGCAACCATGTAAAATCTCATAAAACGCAGATGTAGCAGTGCTCAAGGCATAGGATGCATCTGGGTTAAATGAGCTACGTCGGGTTTGCTAAAGGTCCCTATTAGGGAGCTGATGGTAACCACTTCTCCCAGTCAGATTAATCGAATTACTCTTTATTCCTGAAAAACTTAAGAATCCTGAAGGGTATAAGTATTATTATGCACCCCTGTCCCCCTCATCCCTGGTTGCCATGCTGCCATTCATAGTGTTAGATTCCGACCATTTGAGTAGTACATTACAAACAGGTGATGGTACATTCTGACAGTGGTTCATTCAGGGAGTGGTACATACTGGCTAAGGTTCCTCTAAACCCAGCACTGACCTTCAAAAGGTACATTGGCCCCGTGGCCTCATTGTTAGCATGTCTGACTTCAGATCTGAGGGGAACACCATTGTAGGTTCGAATCCTGGTGGAGCTGACTGTGAGACAAAAAAGTTTGTTTGCTAAAAAGAAAAGGGCTTTACTTTTTTTAGCTCCCCTCCCCCCTCAAGAGGGGTCAGGATTTTACACACCGCCCCCCCCCCCCTCCCCTCAGGAGGGCTAAACTCTTTTACGCCCCCAACCTGCAATTCTCTCCATTACAATGAAAACAATGACAAGGTCTACAGACATTTCGAAAATGTTTTTTTGCAAACGTTATTTTTGGTCAACGTTTTAACATTTTCCAAACATTGGGAAAACGTTTTTGGGAAAACGTTTGCAAACCTCCTGCAAATGTTTTCCAACCGTTAGGAAAACGTTATTTGTTAGCTGGGTGAGAACCATATAAGAAACTTTTTCTTGCAATTTTGTTGACTCTAAGCTATATTCTTTCCCTTCACTTACTGGAATGTGGTTCTGTATTGAGGGCCTGTACCTAATTGTGCTCCCATACACTGACAGTGCATACACCTACCAAATCTAGGACATGGCCAGAGGGTGATCATAATTATTTTACAAAGATTATTTCCTAGATTTAGTCTCACATCGGCCCCATCCATCGAATTGCATAGCTGTTTCAACATGGGTATTCTAGATAATCTGAGCTTTATGGCATGGTGCGGCACAATCAATTCTTTTGAGAATTACTTGTCCATTTAAGATGTTTTATTATTATTATTGCAGCCATAATTTCAATAAAATTTATTCATAATTGTGCCGGGGATACAAATAAAGGTTTGAATCATAGCTATCCAAAGGTGCTCATATTGTATAGGTCCAACCCATGGTGACATCGCAAGACCACTGGAAAGGAAACTTAGGAAAATAGCCTGGTAGAAAACAGGTGACAAAGTGTCTAAATGATAGGAAATGAGCTTTCAGCAAAGACCAATTTTCATAGACTAAGGCTGCACAAAATTGAGAGCACTGATAATAGATGGGACCAGGTGATCAATATCTTTCCGATAAGTGGTCTGTTATTGCTGTATGATTATCGGTCTGGCTGTGAAGAGCATGTAAAGATTGCTCTTATGCTCTGAGATTTGGGCCTTTTCACGGGAGCGCAGCGCTCCTCTGGGGTACCTATTATTAGATATTTAAGGGAGAGAAAAAGGAAAAAGAGGAGACATGGTCAATTTGGTAATATAAAATAGACTAGATAAAGTGGCTTGGGGTTATAGAGATTTTTCTTTTTTAAATCTGATACATTTTAAAGCCAAACAGGAGAGGGAACTGGTTTATTTAAACAATTTAATAGTGTTGTTGGTATTTGGGTCATATGCCAGACCATTTGCATGTATGACCTTACATGGTATGCACTCTCTATGTCTATCTTTTTCCATGTGTGGAGCCTTGGTGTTTTGTTGCAAAGGAAGGTGTGTTAAGCCCTTATCCTACAAAATTGCCCTTATCCTACTAAATCATATAGGTTTGTAGTATAAGGGCTGTCAGTCAAGCCCTTATCCTACAAAATTTGCCCTTATCCTACAAAACACCTGTCAGGCCCTTATCCTACAAAATTGCCCTTATCCTACAAAAATATATAGTTTTGTAGGATAAGGGCAGTCAGTCAGGCCCTTATCCTACAAAATTGCCCTTATCCTACAAAAATATATAGTTTTGTAGGATAAGGGCTGTCAGTCAGGCCCTTATCCTACAAAATTGCCCTTATACTACAAAACCTATATAAGGGAGAATTTGTAAGATAAGGGCTTTCAGTCAGGCCTAATAAATGAACTACACCCAGACAAGCCTTATTTTCATATATTTGACGAGGAAATTTAATATACCTGAGCAATCCTGGTGGCCATTTTGGATTACACAAGGAAATCAAATGAATTTAATCCCACAGCATATGTGTAGGCCCTATGCCACCGGGCTAGACCTGGTGACAAAGTAATTAAAGCATCAGGGACCTTTTTGTAGGATAAGGGCAATTTTGTAGGATAAGGGCCTAACTGATTGCCCTTATCCTACAAAATACATAGGTTTTGTAGGCTAAGGGCAACCTTTTTGTAGGATAAGGGCTGATTTTGTAGGATAAGGGCCTGACTGACAGCCCTTATACTACAAAACTATACATTTTTGTAGGATAAGGGCAATTTTGTAGGATAAGGGCCTAACAAGGTGCTCTGTTTGCTGCAAGTCAAAACTCTTTAATACTGTCTCTCTCTCTCTTCCTCGCTCTCTTTTTTCTCTATCCCACTTTCTTATCCCTTTCTATGTTTGTGTCCCTCTACCTGAAAGACTATTAATTGGATCCACATAGATACATTTACACACCTTCATATATTTACATTTCTGCAATGATAAATTTCCTGCATCTGGGAAATACACCCTTGTTAACCATCATAGTGGCGATAAGTATCATATGGTAGGGATAAGATTAAGAAGTCATTTTCCGTTTTTCACTTAGCCATCATAGTCTGACACATGTATGCCTTGGAAATATTATGTGGCTGTCTGGATTACTGGAGGCCCTGTGAGGCCTGTGCCAATTACAGAGGCAGCTTTAATATACCAGTCAGGAGGCTACATGGGGAGGATTAGGGACATGATTGGTCCCTGCAGTCACTCAACTGTCTAATCAAAGACACAACTATGTTATATACAGAGAAAGGTCCCCAAATAATCCTGCCTGCCTGCACAGAATTGATTAACTATTCTCTGTGCAGGTGTATAGATAGTCAAGTATTTCCCTTTTTCATCGAAAACAGCCATGATAGCATCATGGGGAAGGTCAGCATCATGGGCAAAACTGTTTTCATATAAATGTAATGCTCTACAGTAATGTGCAAGAACATGTAGAAAATGTATAGATATGAATGTAAAACACTATGATTCCATTGGACTTACCATTATTACATAGAGGTGAGAATGGGTGGTATGGTACTCCTTATCGCCTAGAAGCATGCCCTCGTGGTAATCTGATGTATGGAAAACCCATTAAAAGAATGACAGGTTTAGTCTACCTGCTTTCAACAATAGAAGGGCATGCAGAACTGGTGTACAGAGACGTTACAGTAGTAGCCTTTTAATTTAGGAAACAAACTGTGAAACTGTGGAAAAAATGATAAGGGCTACCACAGCTATATTCAAAAAGTAAACAAATTATCCTGAGCTGTTTTGACTACAGCTCCTTCCTCATTAGAATCTTAATAAAATATGTAAGAAAGAACCAACTCCAGGGAGGTGATTGGATATCTATTTGCATACCTTGTGTATTTGTAGCATCCTTCCCATATACTTCAGCTATGATAGATATATTCAAGCTAGGTCTTACAATAAAGGTAGATAGGAAAAAAGGGAGGGGGGTCAGGGGCACAGTCCCAATAATTAAAATGCTACATTATACACTTTGCATGGATATCCGTTTATGGCCAGGTCTTTAATGCCTTCCCATTAATGCAAAAGGATAAGTTAACATGCATTATCTACTGGGGGCTAAGGATGGCCACATCTGTGCAGAGAGAAGATTGACCACTATGGATGGCACCATCTCTCCCCTTATGACAGACTAGGTTGGGAGGTGGGGTTGGAGGCAGTAATAGGCTGGCAGCCAAGGCCAATTATCAATTGCTGCAGCATGAGGAGAACAATAAAACCCAGCATCGATCCTCTAGGAGCTAATTTTACCACCTCTAACCACACTGCTGCAGGCCTATAACTCATGGGGAGGAGTCAAGTGTAAGGTTTATGATGATCAATATTTTATAGTACGAGTTGCAGACTGGCTTATCCCATACTAGTGATCAAGAGAGTTATGTCAGAGATAATAAAATATGTAGGTTATTTATACTGTTATAAACTCCCACAAGATTTATATCTAAAGAGCGTCGCGGTATGGTGCAACCTTATCACCTACTCACACTAAGCCACACCCATTCTGTTGCTGGAGCAAAAGGTGTGTCACCTGTCCAGGACAATAACCTTTCTCTAGGATGACGGGTCAAACTCCTGACTTTGCAACAATTAAAAGTGAAAAAAATGTGAATAAAAAATTTTTTTATTCAGATTTTTTCTCAATTGCAATAGAAAATATAGGTCTTTGGGAACATGCACATAAAATTTTGTGATATAGCTATGATTATTTCTTACTGCATCGTAGCCATGAAAATACCATGTAAAATCATGATTTTTCATAGCTTCAACAAAATCGGACATTTTTCATATAAAAGGGCTGGTTGCTAAGCAACCATTCGAGATAGAGAAAAATGGATAGCCTCATTGGAATCCTTGACATCGATTTAGGGGGGGTAGGTACTCTTAGAATTATTATGAGATAAATATTAACGACATTATGAGCTGCCATATGTTAAAATCAGCTGAGCTAAATATGGCGCCATATGGCGCCATATGGCGTAACGGACGCGTAACGGACACGTAACGGACACCTTAACATGGTCGTTTTGTGACATTGACTTTAAACTATTGAAAATAGGTGAAAAAATTCGAATATTCACATGCAAATGGTGTCTATTTATATCAGAAAAAAATTTCCAATCGTTCTGGACCATTTTCAATTATGCAATATTATGTTTTATATTTTTAAATATTAATACAAAAAATAAAATAACAGCTTTTTAATTTCTTGGAATTATAATGGATTTTTCTGTAAAACGTGGAAAAACTGAAAAAATACCACAAAAGTTCTAAAATTACATCCCTGAAAAGGGAAGATTACAAACTTTGTTCCAAGAAATGAATATGCATTATAACTTAGATAATTCTAATAAAATATTCCAGATAAAAAAAATAATCCACTTTGTGACATCTGAGTATAGCTATTCTGTGGTATTCTCATGAGCCTGAGCCTGACAGCCATCTTTATGCATTGGTGGATAATGTCTCTTTGTCAGAATGGATGAAGACTGCCTCTGCTGGAGATTCAAACCCGACAGAGAGGCCATCTGACCACTATTTAAGCTGATAAAGAATGGTACCCACTCCATACACAAATTGTTTGAGAGGTGAGATATTCCTAACCATGCCCAGTACAGGTGTGTGTATTATTATGGCACTGCTGGGGTTCAGGGTTGAGTGTGTTAAGGGTGTAGGGTTAGGGCAGGCATGAGGTTTGGTAACCAAGCAACGCAGATAATGAACATATCCTTCTTCCAGATCTAGCCCACCACCCTCACCTCATGTGTTTCAATTTAAGACACTAGCATGCACAGTAGAATTCACAATGATGTAATTTGTGAGCGGTAGAAAGGATGATCCATTGCCCCCATGGCCTACTTGGCCATTCTCATTTTTGTTAAAGAATTCTCTATTGCCTTGGTCCCATGCCAAGTGTGCCTCTGCTGACCTTTTTCAACTCAAGTGCTGTACCAATGGCTTGGAGTAATTGTACCGTTCTGTACCTAATGTTACCATATGATGGCTATGTAAGGGATGATATCCTAATCGCCTGAGGGGGCTCAGAACTGTTTTGGTTATGACTATAAGAATGCTGCCAATGCACACATGCACATTCTTGTCTGATAATGTGTGAAAAGGTGGGTGTTTTTCACTTAAGAGGAGGGAATGAGCATTGATGTCACTTGTGTCATTATTTAAAGGTTGGGATATTCCTCCAGTCGCTGCTGTGCCCTATGCCACAGACGGGTTAGATTTAGACCTGGCCATGCATGCTTATCTGGGGTCCCCAGTGGAATCACTGATTGCACTGAACACCACAGGCTGCCCCTTAACTTGAAGCCTGCCCTCAGGGGGAAATAGACATGTATACTATAGACCGGTGATGCAGGAGAGTTCACATGGTCAGTCTGTAACCTTTTGAGGGACCCATGCAACATAATACTTACCTGTGGTATGCCCTGGGTTGTCATGATGCTTAAATGCAGCCCTGGTAAGTCCACTCAGCAGGGTTGGATTCATTCATCATACCTTTTCTTTTGGAATGTATCAACCCCATAGAGTGGTCATGATGCATGACTGCAGCATGATCAAGCAACTCACCAGTGCACCATTCATGCAATATGATGACCAATGTCACAATGCACTTAAGCACTTTGCAGCACTTAAAATGTTAAAAGCACACAAACATGGGGACAAGTAAATGTCTCAGGTTGAAATAACATTTTATGTTATAGGGTTACTTATAGATGGTTATTTATGTGACATAACATGTCTGAAGATCTTAGAAAGCATGCAATCTTGTAGTGTGCCCCTGCCAAGTTTTCTATAAATATTATGCCTGTTTTTTGTAATGCATTGGCTATTTCTGATATAAAACCAAACTGTTTGATTGCATCATAGTGGCAATAAAGCAGTATTTCTTGGCAATATCTCCCAGAAAAGGGTGGGTTCTACACTTTGCCAACACAACACATCATGCTTCCACATGCGAACATTGATTTTGATAGGACCTGTGTGTAGCAGGTTTTCCAACAAAAAGAAAGGCTGCAGGAAAAAATCAATGGTACACAGGGAATGAGAGCTGGGCACTTTGGAATTAAAAATGACTATGTCCTAAGGAGGGGGGGGGGAGTCTAAAGCCATATCAAACATCAGCTGCAACAATATAGGGTATTGTTGTAGATACCTGCCTGGGGGTATTATACCACTATACCTCAGACAGAAGCACTGGAACCAGCCTTGTATGATCCTTTATATTTGAACTTATTTCCTCAGATATTTTCCTTTCTTACACATTTTTTATTGCACATTCGGAATTTAAGGAGGTAAGGGCTGACTGTATTCATAACACTGTCTTTACCATATTTATATTCTAAGCCTTAGGTTAGGTTTCTTCAGCTTATACATGAGGACATGTAGTGTTTGCCATGTGTTACAACACTTGACTTCTTTAGCATGTTTATAACACTGATGTCTTACATCTATATTGAAGGCACTATATCTGGCTTGTAGTACTTGTTAACCAGTGAGAAGTGGGTTGAGACCCTGCCACCCTCTCATATAATACACAAAAAAAACTTCCCAGTCTGGACACGTAGGCAGGCCTTCATCGTGGCAAATCCTTTCTAGAACTGGGGTGCACCATGCTGGTAACCAGTGCGTTGGGAATTGGCTGACTAAATCAGACCAGGCTGAGCATCTGGAGACCCAGTGTCATGCCCTGGAGGGGTTCATGTCCTACACAGCCCTGCAGGGTGGCTTGGTAGGGGAAGGGGGGTTGGAGGTCAGGATAGGATGAGATACTGGATCTGACAGAGCATGGTAGATGCTGGGCCGACTTAGACATAGTACATGGGTAATTTGTGGATGTGTAATGAATAATGAGGATGTTGGTAGTGGATACCATTCTTGAAAGAGAGGAGAGTAGGCACCATCCGTAAATCAATATTTTACATGGATACAGCTGTCATTATCCACAAGCAGATAATGTATGTTAATCTAGCAGTATTTAGGAGTAAGACACCTCTGGGACTGCTCCTGATGCTTTTGTTGCCCCCTGGCTGTGAACCTTGAGGCCACTGCTGCATTGATATGCTGCCATGGTCAAGGAGTGGCCTCACCTCACCCATCCAGCTGCTAAAGAGTTATTTTTAGAGATGTGATCATCATTTATCAACCCTTATCTGTGACAAGCATGACAATGAGCACCGAAATGCCAATTTATTAGGTTACGCTGTGCCGCCATTATGAGATTTGAAAGGCTCTAGACTCGTTTGTACTGGCACTAATCAGTTTACCATAGGATAAATAGGACTTGATACAGCTATAGAGAACCACAAAGACGACCAGTGGCATGCACCTAGTCCCTACAATGGGGCTGATGCAATGACCTGACAGCTTTCCCTAACTCACTTTACAGACTTGCGTGCCACCTAAATGTTGAAAGGTTATAGACCAAGTAGTAGCTGGCGCCGCTATATAGCCATCACTCAAAGCTAGTATTCGGCTACTATAAGATGGTTAGTAAAGCCATGCAGCCCTCACCAGGGGCACAAAGTGTTAAGCTGTCTGTGTCTCTGTCTAGGCTGCAATGATAAAGGCCTCTTTATGTGGAGGGAGAGGGGCCTATATTTTTATGGATAGGCTTCAGACAAGCTTGTATGGACATTCTCAATGTGGTGCCTGGACATTATATATCCTGCGGGGAAAAACATAATCTCAGATTTAGTTGTACCCTCTGTTGTCACATGTTACTCCGACTATCACTTTCGTAGAACAATCACTTAATATCAGGGGATTAACCTCAATGTCCCTTTTCTTTGTTTTTCTTTGAAACACAACTCTGTACACAAACCTAGTACATCTAGTACTCATTTTGATTAAAACTGATCTATTCTAGTTACATGTATAATGTTATCTCCAGTCATCTTAAGACAAAAAAAAAAACCTTAACATTTTCCGACACTTTGGCAGTGGCTCCCATTTAACATTTTTTATCTTTAAACTAATCATATCTTACAGGGGATATCTTACTTTAAAGATCATGAGGGATACAGAATGTCCAAGGCTTGCTATGGGTATATTCTAACTTGCTCCAGTGGATGATGGTGGCTGGCTAGGCTGTCCACTGAGGGTGGTGCTTTTTGATCAGCAGGGTTGGTGGCTGGTGGGCTCTGATTAGGTCTTTGGTAGTTTTTACACTTGCTGCAAGCATGAATCCTTGGGGCGGCATCAAGGATCTTGAGGCTCAAGGCAGTAGGAAGAAGGGAAGCTTTAGTGCATGGGAGCTACTGAGCTCTGGGTTAACCGTGCATTGATTTGGTATCAGTGTCTCACTGAGTGCTTCACAGCTTACAACAAAGACTCAGTGGCCTGTACTGAGGTTTTGCCTTGGGGTTGAGTAGGGTGTCTTGGCTGTTGAATATTGCTAATGCAGTCAGTGGCTTTGTCAGATCAATATAATTTAGACAGTCCTTTGACAAATGCTTCATGCTTAATGTTCTGTATAAATTCATCTTTGCAGGGTATATAACACAGTCACTATGAATCCATATGAGGCCGGAAAACTTGCACTGTAAATAACTAGTGTAGGTACACAGTAGGATCTACAGTAGAATCTACGGTAGAATGGATTTACAGTAGAATCCACTGTAGATTTACAATAGATTCGACTGTTTACCTAAAATTAACTGTGCACCTATAGCAGAATCTACTGTACACCTACAAAAATGGCAACCAACTTTTTACAGTGTGTCTTTGACTACAGATTCTAAGAATCTTGCCTAGGTAAGTCAGACATTTTTTTGAAAGATGTGTCATAATTATCTTATGGTTACCAGTAATTTAAAGGAAAAGGAGTGTCTGATGGTGTCCTTTTAGACAGAATAATCCTTTGGTAATATAAAATATATTCCTTGTCACTCTTGAATCACATGATCTAATGCATTCATTGCCTTTCATGGAAAACCTGCCATCCCCTGAGTGAGATGTCTCAGTGCTCGTTATCATATGTTCGATGCATTCTGTGAGCTTTCTCATAAAGAAACCAACGGGATAAAAACCTAGATAGTGTAACGGTATTAGATGTTGGCTTATTACTAAGAAGGAAAACGAGGAGAGGAGGAGGTGTGATATAAGATAGTTCTCTATTGACGGAATGATGATACAGGATAAGAGCTACCGGAGCCTTTATGGCCAATGCTGCTGGATATCACAATAACGACTTAAGGTCTATTAGAATTCGCCTTGATAAAGGCGGGGAGTCAAGCTCGGCGGGGAGTCTCTCAGGGAGCACAGCACGTCCGTCCCGAACGAGAGCCAAGCAAGACTGGCGGCCCGCGCCGTCGTGCTCGTTTATATAGCACTCCGACGCGGGGCGCCCCCCTGCGGGACGGTGACGCACTATACTCCCCGCGAGACTCCCCGCGACTCCCCGTGGCGGAGACCCCCTCCGCTACACCCTCCCCTGCTTAGATTATTCCCACCCTTACTCTTAGTGTTTCCCCGGATAACTGACTTATAATAAACAAGCTGTTTACCAAACCTGAGTTTAGTTATTATTATCTGAACGCCTATGGCACAAGGTGTCGTAAATATATCCTTAATATGATTACACAGTCTGGACTACTCCGTAGCCGGAGATACATCATAACAATTAACAATCATTAACATCATGCACTTTAAACTAATATGAGAGGGCCCTCCGGGCTGGCTGGTGACCGTTGACGCCCCTGGTACTGTCGGCGACGAACAAGGCACTGTCGGCGACGAACAAGGATCCCTGTCTTTAACTCATGGACGGCACAGGTAGGCCCGACGGCGGGCAACAGAACTTGAATAGGTGACCGGATCGATGGATGAAGATGATGCTATGACCCCCTGTGTGGTGTGACGGCCACACAGGGTACCGGCGAGCCAGGCTCCTAACCGGAGGGGGGTGACGCGTAGGCGCCAACCCCGCGACGAGGCCCCTGCCTACTGCTTCTTCTGCAACACAAAGAGCCAGGTAAGTCATCTCCCTTTTAGGTCCTCCCGCGGCGCACTTGGTCGCCTCTCCCTACGTCCCCTTACCGATCTCCCTCTCTGGCCCGGCTCGGTCCTGTACTGGACCCCGCATCTCTGCTTACGTGTATGATGTACCAGCATCGTATACTTCCCTCCTCCCGTTAAATTGACCCCTCCCGTCATGATGCTTGCCCGCGTACCCCTAGTGGTAGCTCTCTTTTTAACTCACCGGTGGGGGTGGGGGTGCTGCGGTGGCTGCTCGTCTCCGCAGTCTATACCGGGTCCGGACGGACGCCACGACGTCGAAGGTGTCGTCTCCGAGGGCGACCAACCGGGAGTTGACCTCTCCCCCCGTAGCGTCGTAGTCCTCCCCCATGGACAAGGGAGGGAGCAGGAAGGCTGCCCACCGTTCCAGCCGCGTGGGGTCCCGTCCGGACACCAGCCACCAGGGCATCCGAGCGGCAGGGGTATCGGGGGCGGGGGCTGCTGGGTGAGGAGGAACCGGTGGGGTCCTCAGGCTGGGGGAACCCAAGAGGGTAGCTGCGCCGGTCGACCGGGGCCTCCGCGTACTCCTCCGCGCACTGGGTGGGGTACGGCGGAAGGAGGTGCCCGGACCCCGCGACGCCGGAGGTGTTCCCCGGAAGAAGGGCGGCCCCCCAGAGGCGGCTGGAGCAGAGACCCGTCCGGGCTGGCTTTCTGTGGTGATCTGCGGGGACCGGTTCTCCGCGGCCGCCTTCTCCGCATACTTTCGTCGCGGCTGTAGTCTTCCCCATGTCCCAGGGTGATTTGGTGCTGCCGGTCCGGCGTCGGTTGGCGGCGGTCCCGTTGCTGATGCCTGCGCACAGGCGGCTCGCGCCGCGCGGGGCTTGGTGGGAGGGGGCGGGGGATGCTCCGGGGACCTCCATTCCTCGGGTAGCACGGTGGGGGGCACTTCGTCGGATACGAAGGAGTCTAACCCCTCGGGTAGTCGTGTGTCACTCTGAGAAACGGTGGCTGAATGCTCAGCTAACCGCGTGACTTCGACTCCCCGGGACTCCTCGTAAGGGTAGAAGGTGACTTCCCTCTGGGGGTCGTGGGGGGGTAGCAGAACCGAGAAGGACCGGTCCCACTCGCCAGTCTCGGTGCACCCCGGTGTCACCACCACAGCAGAGGACCCATCGTGGTCCGCTAACATGTGCTGCAGCACCCCGGCTGGCAGAGTCCAAGGGGTGGGACCCCGGCGCCTCTCCTGGGCCTGTACGTACGTGGGGAGGTCATGGGGAGGTATGGCCTCCGTGCTGGTCTCCTCCTCCTCACTCAGCAAGTCGATCACCACCCCCTTACTGTCCGGATCTGTGTCCGACTCCGTAGCGTCGTCGAAGGAGAGGGGTAGGTTTCGGGTGGCTTCGGCAGAGGTAGGTGGGCCTGACTCCCCGACACTCCCCGTGGCGGTCGCGGCCGGGTTGGGGGGAGGCTCCACACACCCGCTGCTGGAGGCCTTGGTGGCGAACTCCCCGCCACTCCCCGGGGTGGCTGAGGTAGGGTGCGGGAGAAGGGCTACCTCACCCCTCCGGGTTGACTCCCCGCTGGAGGCCTTCGTGGCGAACTCCCCGCTACTCCCCCGGGTAGCTGAGGTAGAGTGAGGAGGAAGGGCTGCCTCATCCCTTTGGGTTGCGTCTCCGGCCGCCGTTTCAGCAGGGAGCTCCTCTTCCTCGACCGTCTCCTCGATGGTGACGAGGAAGGAGGGTGTGCCGGGTGGGGGGGGGGGGTAGGGCGGACTTCCGTACTATCGCCACGATGTCTTCCCCGCCGTCTGCTGCCGGTACGCTAGCCACCGTACAATCCATCGCCTCCAGCACGCGGCTCAGGGTGCTAATATTGTCCGCTTGGTCGCGAGCCACCTGGAGCGCACCGCTCACGGGGGCAGGGGCTGCGGTCTCCTCCCCCGCTCTCTGTGGGGCCACTGGCCTGCTAGGGGTTGCCCGGGTTACCGTTTCCTGGAACGGTTCCTCTCTCCCCAGCGTCGGCTCTATCGGAGGCTGGCGGAGTATCTGCTCCCCGGACGCCGTATCTTGGTGCTGCCTCCCGGTTTCCTCCGGAGTGTGGGGGATGGAGGGTGTCTCCTGCCCCTCTTGGGGTGACATGAGGAGGAGCTGCACTGCCTGCTGGGCGTCCTCCTCACTCACTCCGAGCCGCTGCACCTCCAGCAAGGATGGGGTACCCAAACTAAAGGCCGGCGAGGCTCCTAAGGAGGGGGGGGTATCGTGGGTGGAGCCAGATGGGGTGGGCGACCGGTGCAGTGGTAGCCTCTCCAGCCGTACTCTCGGCTCTGGACCGGGTAAGGGGGAAGGCGGCACCTTCCTCTCAGCTTTTGTTGCCACCCGGCACTTTTTAGGTGGTGGGGGCTGCAGCTCCTCCCCGGCTTGCTGCCCTTCCTGCGCGATGCGGGGTGATCGGCGCGGTGTTTGGTGCAGCACCACAACTCTCTTGTCGGGCGGAGGCGCCTTGGAGGCGGCAGCCGACGCTTCCGGTAGGGGCCGCGACCCGGAGGGAGTGGGGGTGATGATGGAGGAGCCATCCGCGGACCCGTCCCGTGAGTCCGATGAGGAGGACCGGCTCCGGCTTCGCGCCCGGCAGGTAGGGGTTATGCTCCGCTTCTTGGGGAAGAGGCTACTGTCCCCCACCCATGGAGGCTGATCCATGCCATGCGCCTCCTTCAAGTGTCTCTGTATCTTGTACTTCCGCACGCTCGCAAAGCGGGAGCCGCTGTCCCCCTCCTTGCATTTGAGTAAGGGGCACAGCCAGCCCTGCGGGTATTCCTCATGGATGGTTTTGATGTGCCTTAACAGATTACACGTTTTGGTAAAGGTGGTGGCGCAGTGGGGGCAAGGGAACTGCCCTACTGGCGACTTACTTTTCCTCCCTCGGGCGTCCTCCTCCGTATCCTCCTTTTGCGGGGAGTCTGGGGGGGCGTCCTGTGGCTTCTCTTTCTCCCCCGGGGGCCTCCAGGGGCCGTCTCCTCCCCCTCCACCCGCACTGCTGGTACTCGCTGAGGCCATAACAGCTTCGCTGACTCCCCGCCGCGGGGAGTTCGGGCTGCCAGCTCTGCCCACGTGTCCTCCTTTCGTAATAGTACGGGATTCTCCCGCGTGCCTTCTCACCTCCGAAGCGCCCTTGTCCTCTCTTCGATGTCTGTCTCGCCGGGGAGGGGTGTCAGACCTCCGCTTGGTACTTGGATGCCTTTCCTTGGACCGGCTTCTATGCGGGGAGTCCTTGTTTTCGGGTTTTTTCAAGATGGCGGCCCGCTCACTCCCCTCTCGCGGCTTCTCGTTCTTCCGCGAGAGGTGGCGAGAGGAGTCGCGATCGTCTGCGCGACTCCCCCCACTCTTTTCCCCTCCCCGGGGAGTTTCGGCTGGCTCCCGCTCCTCCAATGGTGACCGCCGGGGTGCTATGGGGCTCCTTCTAGCTTCCCCCCGTACCTTGGGGATGGTAAACCCCGCCTTGCTCCTTTTCTTAGTCATTTTCTGGCCGAGACGCTGCCAGACGCTCATCAGTGAAGTAGTTTGCTGGTGAGTGCCCGTATGTAGCCGGGGAGTCGGCGGGGAGTTATGCCTCCCCCTAACAGGTGGCGCCACCGCTCCAACCTCCCCGTCACGGGGAGTTAGTTTGGCGGTGCTGCCATGGCTCCACACCAGCCTTACGTGTGCTAACGCTTCTCCCTCCCTTTCGGGCACCCCCAAAGGTGCCTCGGGGACCACCTTCAGCTGGTCAAAGGGGACTATCTTGGTAGTGCGGTCCCGTTTTATTTCGTAAATGGATCCGGCCACTTGGTGTGTAACTCGCCAAGGGCCGGTCCACAGACGCTGGAACTTGGGGCTCCGCCCAACCTTCTTTCCAGGGTGGTGGTAATACACCACCGCCCCCACTGGTATCTCCCGTAGTACGGCCCGTCCGTCATAATTGCGCCTCTGCCGCTCCACC
This sequence comes from Harmothoe impar, assembly GCA_947462335.1. Classification (NCBI taxonomy): domain Eukaryota; kingdom Metazoa; phylum Annelida; class Polychaeta; order Phyllodocida; family Polynoidae; genus Harmothoe; species Harmothoe impar. The sequence goes on from OX381705.1 coordinate 92,617,839, forward strand.
GAAGTGCCGATGTGCTCCCGAGCCAAGGCGTGTGCCTTGGCCGTCTGCCTCTGGAGTCGGGCCACATACCCCACCTCGCCCTCTCCTACCCTCTCTTCGGGATCGGGGTACAGCAAGGAGAGGGGGGTATTAGTCTCCCGCCCCAACATCATCATATTGGGGGTAACGCCGGTGGTGGAGTGGACAGAGGATCGATAGGCGGACATAACCATGGGCAGATGCTCGTCCCAATCCTTCTGGTCCTCCGCCACCACCGCCGATAGGAGGGCTTCTATCGTCCGGTTGGCCCTCTCCACCAGTCCGTCCGAGCGGGGATTGAAGGCACAAGTCCTGGACTGCTTCACCCCCAAAAGCTCCACCACCCTGCGGAAGAGGTGCGACTGAAAATTTCGTCCCTGGTCCGAGTGGAGGCTGGTGGGGGCTCCGAAGCGGCAGACCACGCTCTCCACAAGCACTTTTGCTACGGTCGCCGCCTCTTGGTTTGGTATGGCTAGGGCTTCCCCCCACTTCGTGAAGTAGTCGATGATGACAACCACATAGCGGTTGTCTCGTGGGGTTATGGGTAACGGACCCATCACGTCGATGGCCAGTCTTTCCATCGGAAGACCCACCCCTATATGTCCCATGGGGGCGCGCCGTGGGTGGGGAGGGGGCTTCCTCTGCAGACACTTCTGGCAGGTGGCTGTCCAGTAGGTGACGTCCCGACGAAATTCCGGCCAGTACCATTTCTCCTGAACCTTCCTTATGGTCCGGTCCCGACCGAAATGGCCTATCATTCCGCCTCCGTGGGACGACTCCCATGCCTCCTCCCTCCGCTTATCTGGCACGAGGATCTGGAATGCCCGCACCGTCCCTGGTACAAACCACCATCTCCCCAGAAGACCCTTGCGAAGTTCGATACGGCCTAGCTGGCTGGCCAAAGATTTCAAGGCGTATGATCCTTCCGCCAGTTCTGCGGGAGGGGGGGTGGAGCCGGTCTCCACCCACTGGAAAACCCTCCCCAATACTGGGTCGTCCCTCTGGTCGCGGATCCAGTCGTCCCGGATTTCCGACGATACCTCTGGATCTGCGGCCCCCTGCCTGGTGACTGCCCTCACGGAGGGTGGCATTTCGTCATCTTCCCCATTCGTGCGTCCGCACTGCCGGCACGGTATACGGGAGAGGCCGTCTGCGTTCCCGTGCAAGCGACCGGGTCTGTGCTCGATGGTATAATCGTAGGTGTCGAGGATTGAGATCCACCGTGCCACCTGGCCCTCCGGCTCCTTGAACGAGGTTACCCACTTCAACGCAGCGTGGTCGGTACGTACACGCACATTACGGCCCAGCAAGTAATGCCTGAACTTTTTTAGTCCGAAGATAACTGCCAGGAGCTCCCGTCGGGTGACGCAATAATTGCGCTCCGCTGGGTTCAGCGTCCTGCTACCGTACGAGAGAACGATCTCCGACCCGTCTTGATCTTGGGAGAGTACCGCACCCAGTCCACTGTCTGAAGCGTCGGTATCGAGGATGATTTGCCCCTCCTCCCGGGGGTACCCGAGGATGGGTGCTTCGATCAGCCTCTTCCTCAGCTCCTCGAAGGACCGTTGGCACCCTTCATGCCACTGGAACATCCGTCCTTTCTCTGCTAAGGAGGTGAGTGGCTTGGCCAGCGTGGCAAATTCGGGGACGAACGAGCGGTAATACCCCGCCAAGCCGATGAAGCTTCTCACCTCCGTCAGACTGTTAGGGATCGGCCAGTTTTGCACCGCCTCTATTTTGGCGGGATCGGTGGAGATACCCCTCTCGTTCACGACGTGACCCAGGAAGGCCACCTCTCTTCTTGCTAGGTGACACTTTGAGGGCTTCACCTTGAGTCCAGCCGACTCCAGCCGGTTCAGCACCTCCCCCAGTCGTTTTAAGTGCCCCTCGAAGTCCCTGGAAAACACCACTATGTCGTCCAGGTAAACCAGACAGGATGTCCACTGCAGGCCGCGCATGGCTACCTCCATCAACCGCTCGAACGTCCCCGGGGCATTGCATAAGCCGAAAGGCATTACGGTAAACTGGAAGAGGCCCCGGTGCGTCGAGAAGGCTGTCTTTTCCTTATCCTCAGGAGCCATGGCGACCTGCCAGTAGCCGCTGACCAGATCCATGGTCCTAAACCAGCGGGATCCAGCCAGCGTATCCAGGGAGTCGTCGATCCGGGGTAAGGGGTACGCATCCTTCCTCGTCACATGGTTGAGCCGGCGGTAGTCCACGCAGAATCGCATGCTACCATCCTTCTTCTTCACCAGGACTACCAGGGAGGCCCACGGTCCCTCCCCTGGCTCGATGGTCCCGGACTCCAACATTTTATCCACCTCCATGTCAACCACGGCCCGCCGATGGGGGGGCCAGCCTCCTCGGTGGCATCCGCAGTGGGGGACTATGCCCGGTGTCAATCTTGTGCTGCACGGCGGTGGCCCTCCCGGTATCCCCGGGATTCAGCTGGAATGCCCCCTTGTGCCTCCTCAGCAGCTCACTGAGGGGCTGCTGACATTCCGCCTCCACCCCTTCTGTCAGAAGTCGGATTACTCCCTCGGTTTCCTCTGTCGTGGGTAGGGGTTTATCTCCTACCATCCGGCAGCTCTCTCCCGTCTCCACTCCCCCGGGTGGAGGTGGCAGCGTTACTGGCTCCAGTGAGGCCACCGTCATATCTTTATAAATGATCACGGAGTCTTGCCCCGGGTTGAAGATGCGTAAGGGTGTGGAGCCCTCGTCTCGGACGTCGACCAGGCCCCGCCCTACCAGGAACCCCCGCTTCTCCTCCACCTCCCGGAGCCCCTCCACGAGGCCCTCCTCCTCGCCTTGCCAGTCTCCTACCAAGTACGCGTTGATAACCGCTTCCTCCCCTGCTTCGATCACCGCCGTCCCGCAGCTGATGACTCGGCACACTCGGATGCCCTCCTCCTCCTCGGGAGGATCGTCTAGGACCAACCGTTCTCGAGCGAGGTCCACCAGGAAGCGAGATTGTAATAGGAAGCTAGTTCCCAATATGACGTCAGTTGGAATCTCTGTTAGTTCAAAAATCACAGGCCACGGCCGGTCTCCGATAACCACCGCCGTCCGTACACGCCCGTGCAGCTTCATTGGCCGCCCCTCCACCGAGTAGACAGCTTGCGTGGTGTCCTCCAGGCGGCCTGGCTCCCCGTGGGTCCGCCACCATGATAGGGCCAACAGATTGACGGAAGCCCCGGTGTCGACCAAGCACACCGCAACACTCCCTTCTATCTTGCCCTCCACCAGGAGGCCGGACCCTCCCCTTTCCAGGCGGCCCACCACGATCTCTGTTCTCTGCCTCATCCCATCGCCGACCCTACAGTGGCTATCCTGTAGGGTCGTTTCTAGTTTCCCGCCCCCTCTGTCATTGTGGGCGCGAACTGCGCGGATGGAGGTGCCGCGGAGTAGCCGAACTGCCCCGCCTCAGGACCCACGGGTGTGAATGGTATCGGCGCCGGCGGCGCGGAGGGCATGGCCATCATTTGTCCTGCGGCCCGCACGGTTCCGGTGTGACCCGCTGCTCTTGCGTCAGCTGCTGCCATCTGGTCCCTCCATACCGGACAACCTGATCGCTGGTGGCCCAAAGCAGCACAATGGTAGCACCGCATCTCGGATAAGGGAGTCCTGGAAGGATTGCGGGGCCGGTCGGAACGGTCCCCTCCGCCCCTTCTCTCCCCCCCTCGCCCGGCCGAGGAGTGAGAGGGGTTGGCTAGAGCGTTGGTAACCGTCTCCCGGAATCGAGCAGCGGCTTCCCTCTCTTTCGCTGCGTCTTCCCGCAGAACTCGAACCTCTTCTCCCATGGTTTTAGCCGTTGCTCTCACCGTCTGAGAAGGCTGCCCATGTGGCCGCATACAGGCCTCTGCATGTAACGCTACTTGCACGGCCTCCAACAGTGTAGCGGCCGTGCTCTGGTGTATCCACAGTTGGAGCTGGTGATCTCTGAGGCTATCCACGAAGCGATCTTTAGCCATACAATCGATGGTGGCCAGGTCAGCTTGCGGGTAGGCAAGACGGGTCACCCGAGCGATATCCTCCGCGTACGACTGCAAACACTCCCCTTTTCCCCTCTCCTTAGAGCGGAGTAGGGCCTTGTACATCGCGCTTTGGTTCGGTGGCTGGAAGCATGCTACGAGGGCCTCCTTCAGGCAGAGATACCCCTTCTCGGAGTTGGGCTCGATACCTGCTAGCAGGCGGCGTGCCATCCCCGTTAGGCTCAGACCCAGGAAGAGGCCTGCCGTGCTCTCATCCCAGCCGTTCACTTCCGCGCAGAGTTCAAAGTGGGCAAGGTATTCCGTTAGGGAGCCTGTTCCATCGAACTTAGCCGGGGTGTAGACCGGCTTGGCCTTGCGCTCCGCATTAGACCATTCCTTACCCGTCTCCCCCGCCACAGTGGGTGTTCCCGCCTTCTCCTCCTTCGGCCTACCCAGGAGGGCTGGTGGAGTTCTCCCCAGGTGCAGTGTACTGGGTTGCACCGGAAGCCCCACCGGGGGGTGCGGAGACCAGATGGAGGGCCCGACGGGGCCGTACCCCCCGAAGCTTCCCCCCATTTGCCGGGACTCCGGATTGCGCATGGCCACGGTTGCTGCTGCCGGTAGAGTGGGCGTAGCCCCCTGCCCAAAAGGGTAACGTTCCCCACTCTCCCTAGTTGGTACTTCCCCTCTATTATTACGGCTCTGAACGGCGTAAGAAGGGAGTGGCCGGGGAAGCTCCCCCTGGGGTGACGGTATGGGGTATGCGCCCCAAGCCTCCTTCTCACCCCTCTGCACCTCGCTGCGGATGGCCTCCCTATACGCCCCTTCCCGGCGGGTCACCTCCGCTCGGGCTGCCTCCACGGCCACGATCTCCCTCTGTACTGAGTCGGCGCGGAGCGCCGCCTCCTCAGCCATCTCCCTTCTATCCTCCTCTGCTTCCCGGAGCATCCGTTCTTCCTCCCTGGCCGCGGTCTCGGCTGCCATTCTCAGACTGTTCTCCGCCGCCTTCCGCTCTACTTCCCTCCTGGCTACTTCAAGCTGGTTAACCTGCTCCACCCTCTCAGCTTCCCGGCGGGCCGCCGACTCCCTCACCTGTCGACGGATCACTTCTAGCACAGCGGGATCCACCCCTGCCTCGGTAGCCGGCGTGGTGGGGGCACTACCGGCCCTTATCCCTGACTCCCCGCCCCGGGGAGTCGCCTCCCCGCCGGGGGGAGTTGCTGTCTCTCCGGTTAGACTGCCCCGAGCGGACTCCCCGCCCCGGGGAGTCGCCAACGCTAATCTGGGTGAGTCTTCTCGGGGGGTTTCCTCTCGAGGTGGCCGGCTGGCCCCTTCCGTCTCTCGCTGACCTCCCCCCGCTCCCCATGGGATGGTATCGGCCTGGCTGGACCCGAGACTGGCGCCGGAGGTAGGCCTCCCCTCACCGACGGCCCCCAGACCGCCCAAATTACCCGCGAGCAACTGCCATCTCTCCTCTTGGGCCCTCCTTTCTTCCTCCAGCTTCCGAATACGCTCTTCCTCGCCGGTGCGCCAGTCTATCACCCACTGTCTCTGTTTCTCAGTTTCCCCTGCATCGCCAGCAGCCACCACGTCCTCTGTTGGGCGCCCCTCTATAGGATTTTCGAACCCCGGCGGTGCCTCCACCTCCGGCAACCTCAAGTAGATGCCATCTCCTGCCGGCACTTCCCTCCTTCTCCCCACTGCCAGGTCTGCCATCCTTCTTTCTACTGCTTCCAGACCTGTATCTAAGGATAAACCATCCATCTTCTACCGGGCGTGTTGTTCGTCTCTAAAATAAACCCGACTGTCACCACTGTAACGGTATTAGATGTTGGCTTATTACTAAGAAGGAAAACGAGGAGAGGAGGAGGTGTGATATAAGATAGTTCTCTATTGACGGAATGATGATACAGGATAAGAGCTACCGGAGCCTTTATGGCCAATGCTGCTGGATATCACAATAACGACTTAAGGTCTATTAGAACTCGCCTTGATAAAGGCGGGGAGTCAAGCTCGGCGGGGAGTCTCTCAGGGAGCACAGCACGTCCGTCCCGAACGAGAGCCAAGCAAGACTGGCGGCCCGCGCCGTCGTGCTCGTTTATATAGCACTCCGACGCGGGGTGCTCCCCTGCGGGACGGTGACGCACTATACTCCCTGCAAGACTCCCCGCGACTCCCCGTGGCGGAGACCCCCTCCGCTACAATAGTGTATAATACATATGGATTTGGCTTATACACTAGGTTTATGCATTGAGGGAAACGTAGTGCTTCAATTTGTTATGCTTTTTGTTGTTATGATACAAAATACAATCCTGGGGAGTAGAGTAGACTTCCAGGGCTCCAACGGTGATGACAAAAGGCATAGCACATAAAAACTCTATTCGGCCCTTGTGATTTGTTGCATGCACTCGGGATATCTGTCTATTTCCTTGTATGGAGCCTTGGTTTCTTGCTGTAGAGAATTGTGCTATTGTAGCTAGTGTTCAGTTTGCTGCACGTCAAAAAGCGTTGATTCATCATGCTGCCCATAAGTGGGGCAATCCTCCTACTGGAACTCAGCAATACAGGGCTGGATATAAGGAACTGACAATTCTTTGACATTAGTGGGGGTGATTAAGTGGAAGTATTGACTGCCAAGAAGACTTCACCCCTTTTGAGTAAGAATGTCCTCTACATAATATTGTTTGGTTGTTATTTCTCAAACCCAACTGGGGAAGGGGACAAAACAACCTGCACCACTGAATGCAGGGGGAAACAAAATGAAAAGCTACTAAGCTACTTGCTATTAGATGAGCACTGCCTTAGCCTAGTCTGTGTTTACTAGATGAGCCAGATTCACTTTGTTTGTACCCTTTCACTTATCTACTCAGCGTGCAAATATTCACAGATGATGGAGTAAGAGGTAATGTGCTGACACTTCACCCTTCAAGGGCTTCATAGTGCATTTTTGTGCCTCTCATTGTAATGAACTCTGCCCTGATGGGTGACTTAGTACTGACTTACTAACCAACTAACTTATGCACTTTTGTAGCCCTGACTGGTAGACTCACCAGGGCTGCATCCATGCACTGTCTACTAGCAGTGTGTGAGATTATGCCTTAGCACTAGCTATATATTTTCTCCCATCCCAGAACATGTACACATGGTGCACAAAATGGTCGTTTGCAAATGGTCACTCCCTGTCCCTCTCTCCTCTCCCTCTTTCTCTTTCTATCTCTCACTCTCTCTCTCTCTCTCTCTCTCTCTCTCTCTCTCTCTCGCTCTGTCCCACTTTTGTATCCCTCTCTATGTTTGTTTCCTTCTAACTGAACAAAAATTCATTAGATCCACATAGATACATCTACACATTTCTGCAATGATAAATTCCCTGTGTCTGATTTCGTGCCTGACCGTACCAGTATCCACAGCAGGTCTCCAAGGTGAAAAGCCTCTGGCGATAGAACAATCTAGGTAATTAGACATAGCCTGACACCTGCATGCCTTAGCAATATTATATAGCTGTCTGGATTACTGGAGGCCCTGTGAGGCCTGTACCAATTACAGAGGCGGCTTTAATATACCAGTCAGGAGGCTACATGGGGAGGATTAGGGACATGATTGGTCCCTGCAGTCACTCGACTGTCTAATCAAAGACACAACTTTGTTATATACAGAGAAAGGTCCCCAAGTAATCCTGCCTGCCAGCACGGAGCTGATTAATTACATCTCTGCATAGGAAGCCAGCTTATAAATAGTCCAGTAGTTCCTTTTATCAATGAGGGCTATGGTAGGATCTTGTATTGTAAAACATCCAGCATCTTAAATAATGGAGTCTTTGTATCATTTTGATATCCGCTGGATGTCTAAGGTACACTGGATAGCATCTTTATAATAACACTGTAAATAGCTAACCCAAAATCATGCTTTTATTTTCGGAAAACCTACAATAGATTCTACTAATCATATGTAATCATCTGGGGTAGACTGACCTAAAGTCGAACTCATACCTCTTGTCGGACACCCGCATTTATATGTATTGAAGGATGCTAGAACCTCTATTTGGTTTACTCTCTCTCTCGATGTGAGTTGTTGTTAAACTGTATACAGCTCACACCTATAGATACCTTGATAATGTTGAGGTGAGTAAACAACTATGGGTTGGGGAGTAGATCTTATCCCTTTGCCACATAAGGGCCCTTTTCCCTTCATGCCCACCCTTGGGGACCGCTAGGATCGGCAATTCAGTAAACTCAGCATGTGACACATGAATGCTGACTAGCGATTAAGCTCCCCAGGGCTCAATTCATGCATCATAGCAAAACGGGTATAGCACTTCGAGGCACAATGTAGCCTCTAAAGGGTTAGAATAATTGGCCGCCTGTCTCCCTGCACACACCCTGTGAGCAGCAGCTGGGGCGGCTCCCACACACATCGACAGCCGCCACATAGTGAGTATGTGAGAACTGCCACATGATATATCATAACATTGTGTCTATATACATTACAGCCAGACAAACACACTGACTCTATAGGGAGTCGTGATTGCAGCACGGGTAAGGTGCTTCGGGTCGTAACCCATGATCTTGTATATATATATATAACCATGGTTGATGTCTCTGCTAGTTATTATAGTTCTTCCTTTTACTTTCCTGATTATAAAGAGAGTCAGATAGCTTCGTAGCATGAGTGCTAGATGGCATTACAGTCATTGTACAGTAGTGCCACCTAGTGTGCTTTCTATTTCTGACTTGTATTCTTACTTCTGTGACTCCGTTAGGGAGTCCAGGGAACCATTTTCTCACCTCAGCTGACCTGGACATACTCTCGTTCCCAGATCCTCCCGAAGGAAGGCTCTGGGGACAGCCAAATGACCTTGAACTTGGGATTTTGCCGCGTCTTGGCAACCCCTGCTGGTAGGCTGGAACCAGTGAACATGAACAGGAAATGGAACCAGAATGTATGATGGTAGTTTTAGGTAGTTTTACCATCAGCCTTTCTGGTTCCATTTCCTGTTCCTGATCGCTGGTTCCAAGCTATCAGCAGGAGTTGCCCAGACCCAGCAAAATCCCACCATTTGGCAGTTCGGAAGGGTTTGGGAACGAGAGTAACCTGGACTCTGTTTGATCTAATTAAAAAGGACCATTAGAAGGGGGAGTCAGACAGTGTGAAAGTGAACCAAACGGGGGGTCTGGCTCTCTTTTTATATCCTGGACTCCCCTTGTGACTCGGACTCTTCCCTCTGTGTAAGTACTTCCACTCCTGTTTCATTAAAGCATTGTCGTCTGGGAGGTCTGCACCACTATACTCTCGATATAGCTACACATTTTTTGTTGGCTTCCGCCTAAGATGCACTCACTCTATTATTCCTTTGGTCCCTATTCATATCAGCCTCCTTTTCACAATGCCTATAGCGTGAACCGTTGTGGTATCTTTCTACCCTGTGGATGTTTCTTCTGTACAGCAGCTGGTGTTTTGTCAATAAGATAAGTGGATAAGTACACCAACAGGTAGTGCGGACGAGGAGGCCGAATTGATAAAAAGGATTTCCCATTGTACATGTCCATTGAAAGGTTTTGTCAAAAAATAGATGTTCCATACAGCTTACGCTTTATGTATGCATGCTTCTAGTTTTACAATTTTGTATTATCGGTCCTTCCTTTGGCATCTTCTTTTAGAAGATGCTGTTTTGTTCTTGAGTAGTATACTGCACATTATCTCATAGAGAAGAATCAGCGTCAAAAGGGAATCCAGGCTGCCTCAAGAATGGCTCCCCTCTTCAGGAGAGCCCAAGTCCTTGTTTGACTCCCTTAGATTAGTCAGTGAGCTATGTGACTCACCTAGGTGCCTCCCTTAGGCCAGCCAGGGAGTCACCTAGAGAGGAGAGTCATTCTGGAGGCAACCTGGACTCCCTTTTGACGCTGTCTCTTTTCTCTGTGTACTGAACAGCTGAAGGCCTCAGTAGAGCTTACCGTAAAATCTTACCTCCATATTTCTGGTATAAGCCTGACTTGCGTAAAGGCCACACCCCTAAACTTTTATAAATTATATAATAAGCCACACAGGCGGTTGATTATCGTGAGTTTAGTACTGTAGTATACATTTAAGATGCTGCACCCTGAATTTGTCCTGATCCTTTCAAGCCTCACTCACTTGCCGCTGCCTATATGCGAGGTTTTATGGTAATGACTCTGACCTGGTGCACATAGGTCAGTCAACAGTCATAATGTTTGTGCTATCTCTGACTATTGTTGCATAAGCACTCAGGATATAGCATGTAAAGGGTCCCAACGTACTGAGCTATTAGTTCTGTCGTCAAGATGCATGAGTCTCATAGGGTCAGCATGATGCCTGAACGCAGCCATGGTGAGTAACTCACCAGGGTTGCAATAATGTATCATGATGATAAAGGATGTAATGCATTAAAGCAAACTGTGGCCCTTAACGCTTAAAATTGAAGTTTAAGGGCGGTATGTCTTAATGCATCAAGGCCTTGGTCATCATGATGCATGAATGCAGTCCTGGCGAGTAACTCACCAGTTCTTCATTCAAATATCATGCCGACGCAATGGGTTTGAGACACTCTTGAAGGGTCAATATGCTGCACCAATACAGCCCCAGCGAGTTACTCACTGCGGCCACATTGATGCCTCATGACGGTAAATGTCATAATCTAGCTACGTGCCGTCCTAAAAGGTTTTAAGAGTTGTTACGCTCTTAACAACCTTCAAATGACCAATCCCTTGATGGTGATTAACTGAACGTGGCTTCCTGATGGGGTAATTAATTGAATTGATCAACGACACGTCGGGTTGTCTTTGTTGTCTCGTACAATTTGTCAGAACCTTGTGGTGTTATGCTGGCGTAATGTGTCTGTAGGCTGATCTGGTTATCTCTGGGATGCGATCTAAAAGACATAATGGTTACCTTATATCTAACGTTAACCACAGCCTCCATGTAAAACACTGTGTGTCATGAATGGTTCATATCACTATATGATATAACACTGTGTCTTGTAGTGCAGGTGTAGTTTCTAGAAGTATTTGGATTCCAATCTATAATTCACAGTTAGGGAATTAATCCTTTAAGGGCTGCATACACTGAAAAAGTGAACTTGTTTCCAGGCTCGTCGAAGTGACTATCATAAAATAAACGCGTCAAAAGTTGCCTAACCTATCTTCTATTTCCAGCTAGAAGACCCACTTCCTTTTCACTTAGACAAGTTTTTGACTCGTTTATTTTATGACTTTATCTGGAGACAAGTTTATTTTTGGAGTGTAGTGCTATGCCCTTTCGAGAGTGAATCTACACCATAGGATGATACAGGATGAGTCAGTCAGCCGCCAGGACTGCATTCATTCCTCATGACAACAAAGGGCACCGCACAAAAAAGCACGCTGGGGCCCTAAAAGGAGTCATCAAACGGTCTAGAGCTATGTATACTACGGGTAGTTATTGAGTACCCTCCAGGGCCGCTCACCTGTCCTTGGTCAGAAGGACCCCCTTTTATCTGTGTCTGGCTGGATATCTACTTGGGCTCCACAATCAGGGCCATGGAGTGGTCCTTTATAATCAGCGGGGAGGTGGTGTGTTTGGGGGTGTTAAATGCCAATCCCTCCTGAGTATGAGGGCGTAGGGAAATGTTAACGTCTCCCGGGGTTGGTGTGAAAAAGAGTCTGTACTACAGTTCAAAGGGGGAAGGAAGATTTTCAGTGCCATCGTTGTGGGGTATTTCACCCGTTTAGAGGTGGCATGTGGGGCATAACACATGTTTGTATGCGGAATTGCATCCCTCCCTCCATGTTGTAAAACAATGGCCACACCTTGAACTACACGGTTATACCGGTCTATATTCCTACCACCCCCTTCACCGCCCAATCAGTGTGACCGTATTCTGCATCCATTTTCCCGGTCTATAGTTCAAAGCGCACTATGAGATATTTTGCCACTTTAAAGCCAAGGTGTTTGCAGACAAAATCATGTGCTCTGCATGAATGTTTGGATTTCAGCTTACTCTCACTCCTATCTTTCTGGTGTTCTTTTAAGACAGCTTAAATTTGCTTTAATGCATACATTCACGCAGTGGGTCGCCCCCTCCACCTAATGTTAAATAATGGCCACACCCTAAGCTACACAGGTCTCTAATCCTACCCTGGTTCCTACCACCCGCTACACGAACCCCCAATCAGGCCAGCTGTATTCTGCGTCCGTCCTCCCGGTCTATTCCAACATCTTGCCGTTGTCTCTTAGGACCAATAAGCGGCTCCTTTAGACGCTTTGTGGGACTTTAATTGATCTGTTTGCATTTCAAACTGTGTCTTCCCTCCCTCCGGGTCTGGCTGCGATGTGATATGGCTGCCTGCGCTGGTTCCCCTGATGTGATACCTATTGAACGCTGTGCCGATGGGGGACAAGCGAACAAACATCCAGGATGCAAACAGGCAGGTGTAGGGGTTGGTAGGGGGTGGGAACAGGCCTGGAATAGTCAATGTGTCTTGAGCTGGAACCTCTTGTAGCATACACGGGGGAGGGGCAGAATAGGGATTCAAATCGACCTGCTTGGTTTTTATCAGGACCACGTTTGTCCGCAATAATACCCAGCCCTTGGAGAAGGCATCTGCAAGGGGATGGTCAGAGAGGGGGAATTAGACTTGATTATAGCTCTTATCTTGCTGTGCCGGCAGGCTGTGGGTGTGAGATTGTATGGTTGTAGCCCTTTAAGGAGTGCATGGTGCAGCAATGCCTTTGGTCGTCATGACACATTAATGCAGTCTGTTGAGTGACTCGCAGTGCTTCAATCGAGCATCATGCCGACTGTACCAGCCTACAGTGATACAGTCTCAAAACCGTCTGCATGATGCACGCGAGTAGACTCGCCAAGGCTATGCATTCACGCATCATACGCAACAACCAAGTATATGGCGGATTGCAGCATTATGCGGGCCTTAACGGGTTAAGTATAGTGCAATCCTCCCCCACTCGGGTGCGGATGGCCGCTTGTCTGTGGCTCGTTCCCCGGCCCCCACAGTACCTGCTAGTTTACATTAGCTCTACAAGCCCCTGAATCATCCAGAGCCGCACGCTCCGTAAATATAGCGCCGTGTTCGCCGGAAACACAAATTAAGGATGATTTGGCTGCCCAAAGACTTCCCCAGGTTCTGTGTAGTCAACACATCCCGACAGCTGACTGGAAATAGCCACTTGTCAGTCTCCATATACCCACCCACAGTCTGATGCCTGCAGCTGCCTGCCTGCCGTCCTCACACCCTGCCTTTTAGGCCCCTCCAAATAATATGCTCGTTTCTCACACCCAAAATTGTGTTTTAAGGATTTTTTTGATTTTTTTGCAAATTCTGATGGAAAATCATGATAATGAAAGACAATTATGGGCATATTTTATATCATATTGAAGCTTACAGTGCTGCAAATGCGACGGGAGCTTGAAAACATGCACAGTCACAACTTGTATAATTCAATTTTCTTTTTATTTCTTGGCCTTGGCAAAAAAAAGCGCCCTCATCATATTTCTCATGGCTTAATGGTGAGAAGTATAGATATCATTTGGAGTGGCCTTACTATTGAGAGGGAAAAAATAACGTTTGTTCCAGGCTACATGGTCTGAAATCGTATCGGGGAGGTATAGGTTGGATTTTTTAAATCACTTCTTTTTGATTGAGGCCTTGAGAAGAAAGTACCCAAAAATAAATAGCTGCGGCGAATCTTGCCACTAATTCGTTACTGCATGACCCATGGTCCATCAAAAGGGGCCTAAAAATATTTCTAGATTTCAAAATTGGGTGGCCCTGTTAGATACAGAAGGGCAACCTGAAACACACATTATCTTCTGCCTAGGCTGGGTACCAGACACATCAATCACTGTCTATACATATTGCACCCAGCACGCGTATTCACCATCAGAAAACAAAACACTAGAACAAAAAAGCTTCAATACAGAAAAAGAAACACACAAAAATATAAACAAATCCGGGCGGGCTGGGCGTGTGATAAGAGACAATTGCGAGCTGATTATCTGGTGCGATTGGGCTATTCCCGACGGATCAGTAAAAGCCGCTGTCATTTATTCTGGCTGCATCGACCCACACTTACCCCACCCGGTGGTCCCATCGTCCCAGCACCCATACAGACCAGCCACTGTCTGCATCACACTCCCACTACCACTGGGGTTTTGTCATCCTTAAAGGTGTACAGCTTGCTGCCCCTACAGTAACAGTCAAGGGAGGACTCAGGGCCTTTGTAGAGAGAGTAGGGGGCTTTAACCTTTATTGGCGGCAAACTACATTGATGCATCATTTTACTGACTGGTACTGTCATTGACTTTATCTGTTTATTTTACTAAATTATGGTTATTTTAAAATCTATTCAAATATGACTAGAAAAATATATGTCTAGATACTTTGTTAATTGTGATTTAATGATGTGGAGGAATGCTTTCAAGGAAACTTTGCTGTTACAAGGCTACATATCTGGTAAAAAAAAAAGTTGAATTATTACTCAAAAAAATCAAATAGCACCTACGGGTTGATACAGTACCTCAGGGCCGCCATGATGTAGCCTGCCTAAGTAGCTACCCCCTGTCTGCAGTCTGCATTATAGCCACAAAAGGCATAATGTATTGAAGCACTATGTGGCCCTTAAAGGCAGATCTTAGCACCCCTTCAGCAACAGTCGGAGTGCAGCCGGGACCGTTACTCAGCCCTATATATAGGGGCCCTGGGGGTTTAAAGGGTTAAGGGTGTCTGTCCAGTGTCAGCTTCCCTATCGGCAGACGACATGGCAACCATTGCTGACAGATGACATTGTGGCCATGAGAGCGGGTATTCCCCATCGTCACCTGAGGCCACATCTTGGTGGTGATTTCTCCAGTAAAGGACAACAACGCAGACCCCATCAATAAGCATTATAAATAGCCACCTTCAGTTTGCACAGACTGGTGGGAGGGATCGGTGTAGGCAGTGTTCTTGTACTGCCAAAGTGGTCAATGCCACGGTTTGTAATCACTCACAATCTGCTTGGTGCAAAAATAAAAAGTAGTGATTTGGATTTGAAAAGGGGGGGGGGAGGTCCAAGACAACAGGCAATGACAGTTGATAAAGTGATAGGCTTTAGTTTCAGAGTAGTCCTCAGCCGTGATACAGCCCAGCAAATAGAGTGTAGTGTCATAGAGTGGCTACATATTTACATTGATATATCATATGCCTGGTATATGGGCTAGTTTGGAAGGCAGTTGATTGTTATGGCATCAGGGGTTTGCTCAAGGATCTTTGCATCTACCCAGAGTAAATCACCAGTGTTTAGAAACACATTTATATTTGAAAACGCTTTAAACACCTATCAGTATGGCAGCATTGCCTATTACTTATTCAGGCCGAATTGACCTGTCAGGGTCGGGCCTTGATTGTACAGACATACAGGCAGTGGGGCATGGAAGATATGGCCCCTGGAGCCCGGTACAGTAACTCCCAATAGCAACCTGCAGGCACGTGCCAAGGCGCCATCAGATGCAAAATCAATGGATACATGGGTAGAGTTTTATGTGTTTGAACCTCAATGTTGACACTGCATAAAAGGATTTAGAACAATGCTGGTGAGGTGGTGAATTGGTACCATTAGCCTGAGTTGAGTTATGTTGTTGTTTAGGGAAATGATGCTATAAACTTTTAAGGACCTGGTACTACTTTTTGTGCCCTTTGTGTCTTCATGATCCATCATGCATTGTGCCAACCCTTTGGGAGTGGATCAGCCAATATCAGCCCATGCAGCCCTGGTGAGTATGGGTGAGTAACTCACCAATGCTGCATTCAAGCATCATGCTGACCCAACGCGGTTGAGACACTCCTGAAGGGTCTGCATAATGCTCTAATGCAGCACTGGCAAGTCACGCGCCAAGCTGCATTGGTGCATAATGACGACAAATGTCATATTTTAGAGTTCTGGACGTCATTTTGACTCCCCGTCAACAAGGTCTCCTCTTAACCTAAAGCACTATGCATCCAGTAGAGGGTAAAGTACCTCCCCCTTTAAAGGTTTATGTCACTCTTAAAGCATTCACCATCTTGCACCTTGGATGTATGAGTATTGGCGCCGTCTGCTGAGTGGGTGCTGAAGCAGCCAATGACAGGCACATCCTATTAGCTGCTGAAATTAACTGATTATCTGCCACTAGTCTCATTAGCACCTTCATCGTGGGGCATTTAACAAAACGTCAATCACCTCCACACCACGCAGCCTACAGGCACTGTGCAGGTTAGTGCCAGATTAATGGGGTGTTTGTAGTCTAATCCTTTAACGGTGGCATGGTGATTTAACACCCTATGCCCATTCTCATTATCATGCTTGACTGCAGCTCTGATGAGTAAGTCGTGAGAGCTGCATTATACCAACCCTTCAGGAGTGTATCAACCCCAAAGGATTATCATGGCTATTGATGGTTACTCATCAATGCTGCAATAAAGCCTACCTGTGAGGTTGATATACTCCTGAAGGGTAGGCATGATAGTTCAATAGGGAATTGCAACATGTTGACAAAGGGCAAAGTACATTAAAGCACTATGCAGACTTTGCAGGATGGTGTGAATTATTCTAATTGCCCTTGGTAGGTGTTTGACTGATATAAATGCATGAGACATTATGATATGCATTTTTCATCAGATTGACACCTTTAAAGGAAAATGGAGAGGCCTGGTGAGCGGATGACTGATGGACTGGGATGGGCCGGGCAGAAGGTAGGGCGTGAGAAGCAAAGAGAGAAAAATTAGTTGGCAGGATTGGCAGAAGAGGGATGGATCTATGAGCATTAGGAAATCGGTGATGGGAAATTGAGGGACGGATGAGGCATTGGATGCAGAGAAGTCAGGGCACGAAAGACTAGAAACCTGGAAGGACTATGAGGAGAGTTATTAGATCAGAAGGACATGAGGTTAAAGGAGTATAAGGGAGGGCCCAAATTGTCAAATATGTACAGAGAGGGGGCCAGTTGAAGACCACAGAGAGACAAATGGATAGTATCAGTCTATGCTGTCAAAACTTAACTGCTGTGCCTGATTCTGTACCACCCATTGGCACAGAATTCAGGTCAATGAGGAATCAATGTTGAATCAACATTGAATCAACATTGACAACCAAGCATCAATGTTGATTCAATGTTCTGTGCCCACAGGGCATGGCTAAAGGAGTCTACATCTGCCAGAATCTGGAATAAGAGTCTGAACTCCCAACAGTCTTGCATGTTAGATTCTTTGTGTAGTAAGAGTTAAGTACATGTCCAGACTCTCTCACTAGAGTCAGGCAATGCTGGAGGCAGAGTCTAGGCAAGGCGTTGGACGATGTTTGGCAATTTTGGCTGACTCTGACTGTAACACATTGTATAAAAAATGCACTAGTCCTACATATAGACCCTGCTATAAGCTACGCCAATGTGTCAGCTAAATTGACACCGTCCTGATCTCGTAACACACCATGTCATATTGTCTCTATATATAAACTGCCACCAGAGGCACCTTAAGCAGGCACCTTCCACCCACGTAACCCGGTCCGTGTCCCACCACACACACCGTCACTTAGTAAGCCACCCGCATGCCAGTCACCGTTAGGGCACCAGGCTCTCCTGGGGCCATCTCAGAGCACCTCAAGGCAGGGGGGGGCCACTCCTTATCTTTTCTATGGTAACTATATGTTAACATCACCTTAGATTTGTTGCCCTTATTATGAAAGGCAAATCAAGTGAAAAGCATCTGTTTCATGAAATTAAAAGGAGTGGCAAATAACACAAAGGTGTGGCCTTAGCAATAACATTACACTTACATTCTTTTACTGTGCTATTTAGTAGATAACATGACTGTATTTTCACTGTTGAACGACAGTATAATCTGAGAGCTTTACTAATCATTTTTCTTCAAACTTACACTAAAATAAACCCCCTTTTACAGAGCCGTGATTGGCTCATGCTTAGGGTAAAAAATGGGCCCTTCCATTCGATCCATATTTTAGCCAATTCTGAAGAGGTGGCCTCCAAGGTATCAAGGGCAGCCAACAGGCTTCAGGGCATGGCTCTGTGTATTTATACTCCCTACCTCCTGTAGCCCCAGCTGTTCCCTGTGCTGTAGTTATTGTGTATGTAGCAGGGTAGAGGCTCAGACCTTTTTCATCCATCATACCAGGCAGGCATAATGTGCTCAATAACAGATGTGTTTCTGTTAATTGGGGGTTGGGAAAGAAAAGGTATGATATAATAGTAGAGAGGTATAACCTGAGAGGAGGCCTAGAAATCACTTCATGGTGAACGGAATATAAGGTATATACATGGCAAAAAAAAGAGAATTTTGGTAAAGGCTACCTACATCCAGTCCTATATATCACAAAGAAAACCTTTTGTGTGCATTGCATCTACCCTGGCATGGATGCTCTTCCTTAACATGAAATCCCTTATCAGGTAGAGTTTCAGGATCATGCCGCCCTACTAGAAAGGGGAGGGTATGATTTAATTATTGACTGCGTGGTCTAAGCATGGATTCGGTGAAGCACCATGTAGGATGAAGTGCTCTGTACCTGTGTAGAATATCCAGGTCAAGTATTAGCTGCAGCCTGGCAGAATACAAAGATACACATGGTCAGTCTAGAATATACGGCTATAGCATAGAGCGCTGTCCCAACAATCAGTGTGTGTGACATTCACCATAAATTTAATCAGTGTAGGTCCTACTTGAAGTCTGATATGGATGCTATCCTTTGACATAACTTCCCTTATAAGGTGACATTTCAAGATTCTGCCTCCCTACTAGAAAGGGGAGGATTCAATCAGTGTTTTTTTATTATGTTAGCATGGATTGAGTGAAGCGCCATATGCATGTAGGATGAATTGTTCTGCATCTGTATAGAATATCCAGGTCAAGTATCGGCCTCACACTGGCTGAATTCAAAGATATTATATACCAGCTTGTGATTTATTATATATGACGCCATTACACTCAGTATTAGATAATGAGTCATAACCAAAAAAAGCTCTGAGCCTCAAAATGGCATTGCCGAGC
Source organism: Harmothoe impar (assembly GCA_947462335.1). Taxonomy (NCBI): domain Eukaryota; kingdom Metazoa; phylum Annelida; class Polychaeta; order Phyllodocida; family Polynoidae; genus Harmothoe; species Harmothoe impar. Next base: position 92,636,851 of record OX381705.1, read on the forward strand.
TCAGTGGCAGATTATGTTTTAACATAATTACTGTATTACCTTGATAAAAACACTTTAAAAAACAGACGAGAAGTCAGGAATTTCTTTTCTACCTGTAATGGCACAAGTTAAGTGAATTTTGGTAATGGTTACATAGATCAGGACCTATCCCATAGAAACGGGATTTGTGTAAGTAGCATCCAAATGTAATCAGTAGAGGTAGAACTTCAAGTCTGGTCTGTATGCTATTCCCCGACATTACATCCCTTATAGTGTAAATGTTAAAGATTCTGCCTCCCTACTAGAAGGAGGAGGGCATAATTTCATCAGTAGGTGTTTGGGTTTAAGCATTGGTTTGGTAAAGTGCTGAATACAAAAGGGAATACACAGATATTCCTTCTTTTCTTTTAAGGTTTGAAAATGTCTTTGCTAAATCACAGGTTATAAACATGTGTTATCTATGATTATGACAAATAAAATGAAGAATTGATGTTGATATTGATATAAGGTTTTACATAGAAACCTGAACCAGGTTATATGCTGGTGGCTGTAGGTACCTGTGGTAAAGGAAATGGCAGGGAGCCTGCTGTATGAATATTGGATCCAGAATGCATTGATTTTGACACCTGAGTCGTTCCCTCCAACCACAAGCATATACCCTTCTACTATATGACCCAAAAACACTAGTATTCTGGATCATTTCTATGTTCTACCCCCCTTTGCCATCATGCTGCATGAATGTAGCCCTGGTGAGTAATTTGCAGGTGCTTCATTGGTGCACTAGGCCAACCCTTTAGGGGTGTATCAACACTGTAGGCTCCAGAAGAGATTGAATGTACCTCTGTTGAGTCAACCCACCAGGGCTATCATTCATGCATCATGATGACAATGGGCACAATGCACTATAGCAATATGCAGCCCATAAAGGGTTGAGGGTGTCTGTTTAGTGTCAGCTCCCACTTTTGGCAGACCACATTGCATCCATCGCTGACAGTTAATTGTTATTGTACCGGTAAGAGCGGGTATTTCCCCTCATCATCTAAAGCCAAATCTTGGTGGTGATTCCTACCGTGAAGGACAACAATGCAGATCCCATTGGTGACTTATTTGTATCCGTCATGACATGCTAATACCTTTCTACATCAAGACCCAGCAAAGGAAAGAGGTCTTGGTGGAAGAATGGTAATCCGCCGAACCATGTAATTACACTTATGTAATTAATTACCAAATAAACACATTTAAAAAAACCATAAATAGTCACATTCAATCTGCATCGAGGTGGTGAGGTTAGAAGGAGGAGAATACACAAGGTGGCGCCACCAAGCACATGGCAGCCAGAAGATGTGATCAGTTGATATCCAGACCTCTGTTATGGCTCTCAGGGATTGATCTTTTGTGTGAATCATACTGCTTAAAATGACGTTGTTTTTGCCCTAGTTTCAAGATTTAAGTGCAAGGAACCAGGAGAAGTAACAAGAACATGTATATAGATTGAATTATGTAAATTTACCAATGATAGAAATATTGTACCTCTATGCATTTATCAAAAAATAATTTCAGCATATTATTAGTATGAGTGCCTGAACATAAATTATGTGAACAAAAGTGTGCATTCACCGGTTTTCTGGGCCCTAACTATCTAGGAAGTCCTTAGCCATCAGCATTGAAAAAAATGTGTATAGCATGATTCTCCCATAGGATTCCACCTCCTTGGATTATTATCCCTATATACCAAATACCCATCAATGATACATTATTGCTAGTACTGGGGTATGAAAATATGATTTTGGAAGTTTGCAAATCAAAAATACATAGGTCATAGATAGTTTCCAAGTCCTTAGCCTTATCAGTTAAACATTGGACAGTGTTACGCCAGGTAAGAGAAAAGTCTATCATAAGAGTATACTCACTAGCAAGAAGCACCTCAGGTGTCCCACACCAGAGGACACTAGTGCCCCACTGGCCTAATTGACCTTACCCATTAGCTATGCCTAAGCTCAATGAGCCATAGCCAAGTAGTATCACCTGTTGGCTGGCAATTGTACCAACTTTATAAATCTCAGATCACAAAATCTAAAGCCATTCACACTATAGCCTATATGTGCAAAAAGTGCAGTTGTGGCATCTTCAAGTTTCAAAATCTCGGGTTCTACCTGGTGTAGAATCAAAATGTCATAAGGTTATATCTAAAGATCTACCATGAAAAGGAATATGCCACCATTGACCTAATTTTTTTCTACTCTCCCTAGTAAGGTTAGATAGTGTTCTCGTACTGCCAAAGTCAATGCCATGATTTCTAATCACTCACAATCTACTCAGTGTACCAATTTGCAATAAGTGCTAAGTGCTTTAGACAACATTAGAAGTTTTGACAGGTATCAGGATAGTTTGAAAGGAAGATAGATTGTTATGGTATCCTCGGGTAGAGGGTAGCTCAAGGATCTTTGCTTATACAAAGCAATAGTGGTGAGCTATACATAGAAAATTGTCAGTGATTAGAAACATACCGTTTCAAACACCTGTCAGAACTGCTGCATTGTCTATTACTTATTCATGGCCCATTGACCTGTCGAGGGTGTGGCTTGATTGTTCAGACAGGCACGCAGTGGGGTGGGGGAGATACAGCCCCTGGAACCCGGTACAGATAACTCCTGATAGCATCCTACAGTCACGTGCGAAGGTGTCATCAGATACTAAATCAATGGATATACCGGCCGACTTTTATGTGTTCAAAAATGAATGTTTAAGGTTCGTATAAATGAGTCATGTTTTGGATTCATAACAAGGTCAGTGGTCTAATGGTACCATTAGTCCAGGCTGAGTAATGGTGGTGTTTGAGGAAATGGCACCTTAACCCTGGAGGAGCCAGATAGTGCTTTAATGTATCATATCAGCAGGGTTGCGTTCATGTATTATTAGGACCTTATAGGAGTGTATCTACCCCATAGATAAAGATAGTGCATCATTACAACCCTGGGGAATAGACTGGCTAGGGCTCCATTTATGCATCTTGACAGCAAAAAGCATAGTGCATTAAATAGCTATGTGGCCTTGAAAGAGATCTTACACAACCAAATGGTAGGCCCTAGTGAGTCTACATTCATAAATCATGAGAGCAATTTGGAATATGGCATTACATAAGTAGTTGCCATAGCTTGAGTGCCTGTTCAAACTCAATTCGAACTCTTACTGCACAGGCAGAAAGGAACTCAACCTTTTAAATTTACCATGCAGCCTTTAAAGAGCAAACCATCATGCTCATCGGGTAGATGAATATTGGCACTGTATGCTGAGTGAGTTGTTAGGCATCCAGTGACAGGCCCATTCTATTAGCTGCTAAAATTAGCTCATTACCGCTACTAGCCTCATCAGCACCTTCCACGTGCTGCATTTAACAAAACGTCAATCAGCTCCACACCAGGCAGCCTACAGGCACTGTCTGCAGCATGGTGGGAGACTAATGGGGTATTTGGAGATTGGTCTAACCCTGTAATGGTGGCATATTTATTTAATGTGCCATCTCCTCGTCATCATGATGTTTGAATGTAGCCAAGGCAGTCGAACATCATGCCTACCAAATAAGGGGCTGTTAAACTGATGCAGGGTCAGAATGGTGCACGAAGGCAGCCCTGGTGAGTAGACTACATTCATGCATCATTATAACAAGGGCAGAGGACATTAGACTCCAACCCACCCTACATAAAGGCATGATTACTTGTCCTTGCTCGACTAAGACTGTTACTGTTGGACATCAACACGTGGGCCTTCAAAGCACTTTGCCGCCCTTAAGGGGCAATGAAGTGTTGGGAAATATTCTATTTGCTGTTAGTAGGTGTTGCTGTATTATAGATGCATCAGGCATGATGGTGTGCATTTTGACAAATTGACACCTTTAAAGGCAAATGGAGAGGGATGGTGACAGGATGACTGATGGACTGGGATGTGCGAGGTAGACAGCCGCGGGAGACAAGCAATGATAGAAAAATTAGTTGGTTGGATTGGCAGAAGAGGAATGGATCTTTGAGCATTATGAAATTGGTGATAGGAAATTGAGGGATAAATGAGGCGATAGACCCTCCTTGTAGAGTATGGTACAAGATGAAATTCTCCTTCCAGAGTCATCAGGAAAAGCTGCACTCTAGAGGCAGAGTAAAACCTTTAGCTTTCATGTTTTTATCAGCACAATTGCTACAGGTACCCTGGCTGCACATTTACCTGTGTACCTCTAATCAGCTATATTGACACTGGCCTGAAGAAGTAACATATTGTCCACGTCACTGCCTCATGCCCTAAGCAGCCACCTCCTACATGGGGGATGGGGTGATTTAGAAATGTCACGGATTATAGGCCTACTTATAATAGACTATTCACCACCCACAAACCCAGCCCCCAAAGGGACTGTTTATTCCTGGAAATCTATCCCTTTACCTTAAAAAATGAAGCCTTTCCTAATGCTCTTGTGAACCCTTGCCTAGAACATTGAAAATTTGACCACATCTTATCAAACCTAAATGAGTGCCCCCCCCCACTTTCCATCCAGGGCAGACAACCAGCTCCAGGGCATGTCTCAGTATGTGCCTTCTCCCTACCTCCTGTAGATGACAGCCCCAGCTGTTCCCTGTGCTGTAGTCATTGTGTATGTAGGAGGGTGGAGGCCGGCTGTGTAGCTACTTCCTTCCTCCCGTAGGCTGCTGTAGTCATTGTGTATGGAGGGAGATGGAAGCCGGGTTGGTAACTTTGCTCATCCATCATACCAGGCAGGCACACTGTGTTCAACAGCAAACGTTAATCACTTCCCTTAATGCGAACAGTGTGGGCTATATGTATCTAGTAACTTAGGTATGATAGAAAAGTAGAGAGGCAGAATCTCAGAAGTGACACAAAAATCACTTTAGGATGTACCGAATATTAGCGATCTACTTACAAATATATGACTGAAAAAATGTTATTTTTGGTAATGGCGGTCAGTATTGGCCCTGTCCTAAAGAGAAAGGATTAGTTTGTGTAGCATCTAACTTAAACCTGAGTACAGGTCGTACTTCAAGTCTATATTATACTGCAAAATGAAAACATAAATATCAAATCAAATCAGTCTGGTATGGATGCTATTCCCTATCATTACAGCCCTCATCTGGTAAACTATCAAGCTTTTACAGCCCTACTAGAAAGGGGAGGGCATGATTTAAGTATTGACTGTTTGATAGCATGGATTCAGTGAAGCGCCTTGTAGAATGAAGTGCTCTGTACCTGTGGAGAATATCCAGGTCAAGTATCAGCCTCAACTGGCTGAATACAAAGATCTAACAGCCTGCTAGAACATAACACTATACATGGGGAGTCCTGACCAGGCCTTATGTATATGTATAGAGGTGTTAGTGGCAGGAGGTAGGTGTGGTGTAGGAGATGGCAGGCAGCTGGCTGTATGCATATTGGATTCAGAATGCATCTATTTTGACACCTGAGCCGTTCTTTCTCACCAAAGGCACACCCTACACTACACCCGACCTTCCCACCCTTTCCCATCCCTAACCCACACTACCCCTACCTCCCTCACTCTGTCCCATCCTGCCCCACCCTAACCCACCCTGATCTACCCCACCCCACCCTACCCTGCCCTGTCCTACCCTACCCTACACGACCCTACCACTGACAGATGCTTCCCCCAGTACCCAAATAAGGCATACCTATGGAGCACCTATATAGCAGAATGGTTCTGGATTTGGCGCCAGACAGAGCTACCATGTGTTCCCCCGTGTGGTGGCCAGGTGAGGTTGGTGGACTGACTGATCTCCCTGTCTGTATCCTGCACTGCCAGCCATCAGCAATAAACTACCAGCAGTCCCCTCAGCATACCTTATAGGAAGTGGGCATTATTCAACAACAGGAAGGCGTGGTGGTGGTGAAAATATCTTCTTTGAACTATAGTGACATGCTGCCTTCTTTGCTGAAAAGGGGGTATCATTTTTTCATTCTTTTGCCCCCCCCCCCAAAAAAACAGATTGACCAACACCCCCTCCCTATTGTTAAATAATCATCACATCCTTATGGTACTTGCAACCTAAGCGTCGAGTAGAGACTACACTACAGACAGTGGTTCTATAACATACATGGGCTATTATTTGGCACCCAGTGGTGCTGTATTAAAGCTTCTTGCCCATCCAATGAGGTTGATATACCCCAAATGAAGCATGAATGGGAGGATGGGAGTGACAGTATGCACTAACACTTGACCTAATACTGTAGTCTACAGTTTAAGAGTAGTAACAAAGTCCATAGAATGGCGGGGACAGTGGATTGCAGTGGCTCTTTACAACATGCCTGGTATCAGGGATAGTTAGGAATGCAGGTTGATTATTATGGTGTCTTTGGGTACAAGGGTTACCCATGATTCTTTCTTATACTAACTAATAGTGGTGAGTTACCTGGAGTAAATTGCCAGTGTTTAGAAATACACATACATTTGACACTGTTTCGATCACCGCAGTGTTGCCTGTTAGTTATTCAGGGCCCATCGACCTGCCGGGGAAGGCCTGGATTGTACAGACAGGGACCCAGTGGGGCAAGATACATATCGCCCCTGGAGCCTGGTCCTGGTAGATAACTCCTGATAGCAACTTGCAAGCACATGCCAAGGTGCCATCAGAGACAAAATCAATGGATATGACCGCCGAGTTTTATGTGTTTGAAACTGAATGTTGAGGGCGTAAAAAATGTACCTGGTTTTAGATTTAAAATAGTGCTGGGGAAGGAGTCAATTGATACCATTAGTCTGGGTTGAGTTATGTTAGTGTTTTGGGAAATGACACCTTAACCCTTGAAAGGACCCATAGTGCCTTAATGTGTCATGTACTCTGTCATCCTTATGTATGAATGCAGCCCTGGCCATCCAGCAGGGTTGCATCGTTGTATCATTAGCACCCCTTCAGGAGTATATCAACCCCATAGTTTGGGATAAAGCAGCCTTAGTGAGTAGACTCACCAGTGCTGCATTCATCTATCATGACTGAAATAGGCAAACTGCATTAAACCAGCAATTGGTATATTGAATAGCTGAGTACCTGTTCTCATTCAGTTTCAATTATTACTGGACAGGCAAAAAGGTAACCCCCTTAGACACTCTCTGCAGCCTTTAAAGAGCAAACCATCATGCTCATCCGGTAGATGAATATTGGTACCATATGCTGAGTGAGTTGTTAGGCTTCCAGTGACAGGCCCATTCTATTAGCTGCTAAAATTAACTCATTACCCCTACAGCACCTTCAACATGCAGCATTTAACAAAACGTCAATCAGCTCCACACCAAGCAGCATACAGGCACTGTCTGCAGCATGGTGGGAGACTAATGGGGTATTTGGAGATAAGTCTGACCCTGTAATGGTGGCACATTGCTTTAATGTGCCATCTCCTGTGCCATCTCCAGGATGTTTGAATATAGCCAAGGCATTATTGATAAGGGGCTGTTAAGCTGAGGCAGGGTCAGCATGATGCATGAAGGCAGCCCTGGTGAGCAAGCTTAAAAGGTATGCATTCATGCATCATTTCAACAAAGGCAGAGGACATTAGACTCGAACCCACCCTACATAAAGGCATGGTTATCTGTCCTAGCTCCACTAAGACTGTTACTGAGGAGGACCAACATGTGGGCCTTTAAAGCACTTTGCCGCCCTTAAGTGGCAATGTAATGTTGGGAAATATTCTTACTGCTGTTGGTACATGTTGCTGTGTTATAGATGTATGAGGCATGATGATAAGCATTTTTAATCAGATTGACACCTTTAAGGCAAATGGAGAGGGCTGCTGAGAGGATGACTAATGGACTGGGATGGGCTGGGAAGAACCCCAGGTGTGAGAAGCAATGAGAGAAAAATTACTTGGTTGGATTGGCAGAGGAGGGATGGATCTATGAGCTTTAGGAAATTGGTGATTGGAAATTGAGGGAGAAATGAGGCAAAGGGTGCAGAGCAGTCAGGGGCAGGAACAACGCAGAGAAGTCAGGGGCAAAAGAACAACTATGTTAAAGCAGTGAGAGAGTGTAAGAGGCAAAATTGTGAGTGGCTGGAATGAGTTTAGCTTCACTGAGTGAGTGTCCCTTACCCTTTACCTCCATGTACACCAAATACACAACTCACTGCCCACTGCTTTAGGTCTCCTGGTTGTATGTTCACCAACATATCAGCTAAATTGACACTGTCCTCATTGGGGGACATGCCTTGTCATATTGTCTATGTTGCTGCCTCCAGAGGCACCTCTAGTAGCCACCTCCTACTCCCTAACCAGGTCCCTGGTCCCACTGCATGCCCCAGTCACTTAGCTACCCACCCACACGTCAGTCACCGCACTCCTGGGGCCATCCTAGGGCACCTAAAGGGCAGGTGGCCACTCCCCATCTTTTCTATAAAAACTATATATGTGTTTACATCACTTCAAATTTAGCACCCTTATTATGGGGAGGAGGATAACTAAATAGTACCTATCACCCCTGGAATTTACCCCTTTGCCTTTAGAATTGCAACAAAAGAGCACCACTTGTATAACACCCTCATGGGCCCTTGCCCATAGGGTAAAAAGATGGACCCTCTTCCTTTGAACTGTGTTTGCACATTATTACTAAAGCTAACGGAGTGCCCCCAACCCCACCTCCTACCAGCTCCAGGGTCAGGCTCAGTTTGTGTCTTGTCCCTAGCTCCTGTAGGCTACAGCCCCAGCCGTTCTCTGTGCTGTAGTCGTTGTGTATGTAAGAGGGTGGAGGCTGGCTGTGTACCTAGTTCCTTCCTCCCATAGGCTGCTGTAGTCATTGTGTATGGATGGAGGTGGAAGCCCGGTTTGTAACTTTGCTCATCCATCATACCAGGCAAGCACATTGTGTCCTACAACAAACGTTAATCACTTCTCTTAATTGAGAGCAGTGTGGGTAATGTGTAGCTTGTAACTTGGGTATAATAGAATAGTAGGAAGGCAGAATCTCAAAAGTGGCACAAAAATTACTTTAGGATGTACAGAATGTTAGCTATCTACTTGCAAAGATATGGCAAAAAAAGGTAATTTTTGGTGATGGCTGTCAGTATTGACCCTGTCCCAAAGAGAAATAATTGGTGTATGTAGCATCTAACTTAAACCTGAGTGCAGGTCATACTTCAAGTCTATATTATACTGCAAAATGAAGACATTAATATCAAATCAATCAGTCTGGTATAGATGCTATTCCCTATCATTACAGCCCTCATCTGGTAAACTATCAAGCTTCTACAACCCTACTAGAAAGGGGAGGGCATGATTTAATTATTGACTGTTTGGTGTTGGCATGGATTCAGTAAAGTGCCTTGCAGGATGAAGTGCTCTATACCTGAGTAGAATATCCGGGTCAAGTATCCGTCCCACACTGGCTGAATACAAAGATACACCAGCTTGCTAGGATATAAGGCTAAATATGGGGAGCCCTAACCAGGCCTTATATATATGTATGAAGGTGTTAGTGGCAGGAGGTAGGTGTGGTGTAGGAGATGGCAGGCAGCTGGCTGTATGAGTATTGGATCCAGAATGCATTGATTTCGACACCTGAGCCGTTCCCTCTCACCATGGGCACACCCTACACTACCCCCACCCTTGCCCACCTTATCCCATCCCAACTCCCACCCTACTCCCACCCTACCCACCCTACCCACCCTCCCCACCCTTTGCACCCTACCCACCCTACCCACCCTACCCACCCTATCCAGCACCCTACCCCAACTTCCCTCACTCTGCCCCATCCTGCCCCACCCGAACCCACCCTGATCTACCCCTCCCCACTGAGAGATGAATCCCCCAGTACCCAAATAAGGCATACCTATGGAGCAGGCTCCATGTTGTTCAGGATTTGGTGCCAGATGCAGCTACCATGTGTTCCCCTGTGTGAAGGCCAGGTGAGGTAGGTGGACTGAGTGATCTCCCAGTCTGTATCCTGCACTGCCAGCAGTCATCAATATACCGCCAGTAGCCCCTCAGCATACCTTATGAGGAGCAGGCATCATTTAACAACAAGGTGGTGGTTGTTGAAAACACCCTCTTTCAGCTATAGTAACACCTGCAAAAGTGCCCCCCCCCCTTGGAGGTCAATATATGTTAGCCTCCCCCCCCCCCATAAAATTGACCCCCTCCCTATTGTTAAATAATAACCACTTCCTTATGCTACTTTGCAGCAGCCTGAGCCTCAAGTACAGGATTCTTTATGAACAATAACCTCTCACGGGCACATACATGAACATACATTGGCTATTACTGTGAAGTGCTGCACACAGGAATCATGTCCAACCCAAGCTGTTGATGCACACCTTAAGGGTCGTCATGATACATGCAAAGGCTGTTTTTATGCATCATGACGACAAAGGACACAGCTCACTAAAGAACTGCGTTGCTCTTAATGGTTGAAATAGATTACAAAGGCTTCTAATGACTTCCTCACAAAAATCTAAATTCAGATGATTGTGAAATGGTAGCCCATACTTTTTGGTGTCAATTGTACTTCCGTCATCTTAGTCAGTATACCTTGGACGAGCATTCTGGAAATAGGCAAATTCAGCCACCCTGTCTTTAGCATGCCATTCATGTTTCATGCTCCAGCTGATATACCGCGCAGTCTCGCTGCAATAACCTTGGTAGGGACGGCGGGGTATGGAAGTCAATGTAACATTAGTCCATATTACCGCTCCCTGCGTCACGCCAGCCCCATTGTCACACCGACTGTAACACAATGGGTGCATCACGGCTACAGGATGGGTCAGACCCATTACAGGGCCTGGAGCACTGGGGGCCGCATAGTGCGTTAATGTATCATGTCTTTTGTCGCTATGATGCATGAATGAAGAGGAATGAAGGTGACTAGAATGAATACACTTTTGCTGAGGGTGCTGCATTCATGATTTATGCACACCACATGGATCTGATAATTTCCCGAAGGGTCAACATGATATATAAATGCAGGTCATCGCCAGCAGACCCACCATGGCTGCATTTATATATTATGATGACAAAAGGTATTCTGCATTAAAGCACCATGCTGCCCTTAAAGGGTCACAGGGCCCAGGACCACCCTAGCATTATTGTCACAGAAACTATAACACAATGGTTATTGTATCAGGCCTGCCGGGTGAGGCCAGGCCCATTACAGGGGCCAGGATCACTCAGTGTGATTGTGTGGCCAGATGACAAATCCCAGCCTCCTCCAGGCCCACTGGGGCCTGGGGAAGGGGGGGGGGGTACTCTACCTTGACTTTGGTACCCACTGCAAAACAGACCCAGGGAGCTGGCGGCGGCGGTGGATGTTAGAAAATGGAGGCTGTAACTGACGCACAGGCCCTAAAATATGGGGTCATTGGGCCTCTACATGGGTAAAAATCGACACGGCGACACGGCCCTTTTAAAAATCGACACGCGCGACACGGCCCTTTTAAAAATCGACGGACACAGAAATCTTTGAAATAAAAATCAACAGACACATATAACCTATGCATAAAAATCGACTGACATGGTGTGGGCAATGCACAATAGTGGATGAGTTAGAAAATGATGTATGCTGGTGGGCTCTCACACCTAGTCTGAGCAGCATTCTCACACCTGCAGAAGGTGTGAGAATCCAGAGGGTGTTAGAATGCTTTGCCGGGGGGGCACTTGGTCTTGGTATATTTTGTATACACAGGTGTAACATAGTGATTGTGCCTCTACATAGCTATTAAATAAGTAAAAATCGACACGGGTGACATAGCCCTTTTAAAAATCGACGGACATGGACAGTGTATGGGATAAAAGTCGACACGGCGACACGGCCCTTTGGTACTAAAAATCGATACGGCGACATGGTCAAAATTCTGGGTACCCATGTAGAGGCACGTCATTGGAGGAGATGTATAATAATTATGTTTTAATAACAGGTCCGTGAGTCAATGGTAACTCTCAGTAGGACGCCGGGGCTGTGTGAGAGTTACGGAGAGAAGTGTCATTTTTCAACTGGTTTTGCTCCTTGTTGTCCTCATGTCCACCAATCATGTAGATTTCTACAATCAATCAAGACAGGCCATGATTGGCCATTCATGCTACTTAGGGCATTTAGGGAATTTGGTGAGATGCAAGATACAAAATAGTAATTATAGGCATGTCTAGATGAATTGAAGAGCTCATGCCTGCACAGACTACCCTCTACAAAGTGCTCTAATGTGTACAAATGAGTAAGAAACTGCAAATTCCCAAAACATACCAATATAGAGGAGAGTTATAGAGAACCCCCCATGTAATTTCAGCTCGGAAAACTGTTTATTAATCCCAAGGAAGTGTGAATCAAACCAACCTCGTATCTGTGCTAAATTTCCAGTGATTTTTGGACACTAAACTTCTATACTAGTCTGGAGGTTGTGAGCAAGGACCTCGCAGCGAACGACGTACGGAGGGTTTTTGGTGATTCTGGCTCGTGAGACCCCACTGAACGATATCCCACATGGTGCCAAGCTGGCACCGCAGGGAGATTCCGTAAAAGACGTTTTTCCAAAATGGCCCCTGGGAAAATGAGGACATTTAGAAAAATGGATATCTCTACTGTTTGTAGGTCTAGAATTTTGATTTCAACACCAAAGGATATGTTTACAAGGTCATACGTTCATAATCTGTCCATATGAAAGTGATTCAAGGTCAAGGTCAAGGTCAATTTAGAGGTCAAACTTTCTTTTCCTGTATTTTTCATAAAAATCAACTATATAATGCTAGATATTATTATCTGAGGCATATTGAAGGTCAAATGATTCAAGATCAAGGTCAAGGTCAAGGTCAAATCAATGATTAAGCTTCCAATTTAGCTTTTTTTTCATTTGAATCGCGTGTAGGTCCAATCTATCGCATGTCATAATGTCACAGGCTCTTAATATACGGATATAAGAGGTAATATTTCTCAAGGTCAATGTCATGTAACTGATTAGCTTACTTTTTACCTTACATTTACATGTACATTTGGCTGTGGTACAGTTTTCACATGAGCAGCTTTAGAATGTACTGAGGAGCTGGCAGTGTGTTCTTAGGGGTCATAACAGGCATCAGCATTTTATTGACTCTGTCTTTGGCCCTGCCATACGGCTCAGGATCCATCTTTGGGGGATCAAAATCCAGGCAATTAAGCCAGGTGCTTGCTTTGAAGTGTGCTCTTTGCACATTGAGTTTGAATGCCTTAAAGGTAGGTGGGAGAGACATCAGCTTCGGGGATGACACTAAACTTGCTCTTCCTGTCTTTCCCTTCCATACTTTGAATCGCAGAGAGGCTAGGTTGTCGACATCTGGATGGCCATAGCAGGCTGCCGTGAAGGTTGTTGCTTGCTTTATGATGTCTGGAATGTAGTAGCTACATTCCCCAGTAAGTCCATTTGAGCTCCTGTTTGGAGAACTTTAACCACCTTGGCCTTCCCAATGCCCCAGCACTGTGCTACAGTGTCACATACTGACAATGAGTGTGCAGCAGGTAGCCTGGGTATTATTTGTCTGTGTTTCTGTACTGTAGCTTTAATGTCAACACATTTCCTGTTCTTTGATGTTTCTTCCATGACTATGCAGCAATTTAAGCTATACTTGTTGTAATAGTAAAGGAGAAGCATGAACACATCAGTGTCATCAGCAATCACTTTGATGTTGCATGCTTCATTCCCATTGGTGATCCATAGAAGTTGCTGAATCATTATGATATCAGCTTCCTCTAGTGTGGTGCTCATGTCCCCTCTTTGAATGCAAAGACCATCAGTGAATTCAAAGGGATCACCATTCTGGCCTGTAACAAAGAGCTCGCGCTGACCTGTTCCTCTTTGCGAACCACAATTTCACTCACAATCAATTGAATCAGCTGGACCTTGTTTTGTGAAGAGCTGAGTATGACCCTACAAGGAGGTAGCTGCATATTGCAGGAGAGTGATGTCTTGTGCTTGCTTCCGTGCTCCACCTACAGCGAGTGGCCGTTTGATGCTGAAGTCAAGGTATCTATCAAACACAAGGTACACATTGGCCGTCTTCAGTTTCCTCTTGATATATTCAACAATATTGTCAATGTAAGCTTTTACAGTCCCATTTGATGGCCAGTGCACAACTCACAACATGGCACAACCATCAATGATGATATCTATTGGTTTGGGAATATTCTCTGCAGGAACGTCCACTTTCAGGTTGGTCTTCAATGTCACCTTATTTGTTGGACTCCGCAAATCATCAGTTTCAGTGAACAGGGAGATTGGCACAGCTGCTAATTCATAGGATAGCACACCCTGTAAGTTTAGATCTCGACCTGAAGCCTGCAGGCCAACAACGTGTGTGTATATGGCACTGCTATAGTAGGTTTTTGGCAAGTTTATTGCAGCACCTGGCATTGTAGCATGCATTGTTTTTACACATTTTGGTAGTGGTTTGTTAAAGCTGTCTGGCCAGCCCTTCACAAATTCAATTAGCATTACCTCTCCCATAGCTACTGAACCGTCCACATTCACATCATTGACAATCCTTCCTGTCACAACATGTACAATTCATCAAAATCCCATTGGTTACAAGATTGACTAACTGACCTAGCGCATGACTTGGACCTTGCCATTGGTGTATTGTGAACGATATCATCAGGATAGGAAATAGATTATAGTATTTTACCTTGAGAAATGTACCATTTAACATGGTTATGAAAATAGTATTTAGCATTATATACATGTCATTTCTATCAAAAATACCGAAATTGGAGGTTAAATCTTTGATTTGACCTCGACCTTGATCTTAACCTTAACTTTGACCTTGACCTTAAATCATTTGACCTTCAATATGCCTCTGATAAAAATATATAGCATTATATACTTGTTATTCAGTTGATTCTAATGAAAAATATCAGAAAATGAAGTTTAACCTCTAAATTGACCTTGACCTTGACCTTGAATCACTTTCATATGGACAGATTATAAACGTATGACCTTGTAAACATATCCTTTGGTGTTAAAATCGCAATCCTAGACCTACTAACAGCAGAGATAGCCACTTTTCTGGATGCTATCATTTTCCCGGGAGCCATTTTGGAAAAACGTCTTTTACAGAATTTCCCCGGCGGTGCCAGCTTGGCACCATGTGGGATATCGTTCAGTGGGGTCTCACGAGCCAGAATCACCAAAAACCCTCCGTACGTCGTTCGCTGCGAGGTACAGGTAGATAGGCCACTTCTGGCAACTGGACTATACCCACTGCAGTGAGCTGCGGCCTGGGCATTGCGGGCTGTACTAAGAGTCAAACGCTGCCTTTAAGTTGTTGAATTCAGTAGTCTTATGTACTAAGCCCAGAAACAGCTCCCCAGCTGTACCGCCCTGAAAGGGATCTCTCAGCTGACATCTGAGAAGAAGGTGTCCGTTAATTGATCTAGGGAGAATTAGAGTGATTCCATATCAGAGATTGTACCACAGCGGGCACAGAGAACATAGCTTTTCACACCTCTTGTATACCGCATACAGCTAGTGGTATAAATAAGTTATGGGCCTTGTATCAAGCCGTAGGGGTATTCAGTGAAGGGAGCCTATAAGATGACAGCTTGGTACTCATCTTATAACTACTACATAACTGGGCTGCAGTTTGGTATTGCTAAACACCCTCAAGGAGGCAGTGCCCACCCTCCTGGGTCGGCTGTGTTGGTCCCTGGGTGGGTGGGTGTGGGTATGGAGTGGGGGTGTGGGGGGGGGGGGGGGGTGTGTGGGGGGGGGGGTATGTGAAGTGCTGTGTGTGATGTATGGACGCTGGTCATCCAAGCTTTACGAGATAGCAGAGAGCCCCCACACAGACTGTAATGAGACTTCACAAAGTCCCATTACAGCCGCATCCTATTACTCACTATACATCTTCACATGGGGAACGCTCAAAAATGATGTGTGTCTCCTATTTTGGGACCCTTTGCCCATGTTATTTTTTTGGGCAAATTAGTCAATGAAAATGTCTGGTTTGGGTCAAGTTACTAAACTCAAAGCCCCCCTAACCCCTAGCTATCATTTGTGAGTGTTCTCTATAAGTTGTAACTCTATTTTATTGGCTGCTAGTATCCTATTGCTCACTATAGACCTTCACATGGTGAACGTTCACGAGTCATGTACGTCCTTTAAGTTGGGACCCATCCCATATCACTATCTTGGGCAGATTAGTCTGTATGGTTGGGGGTAAGGTTTCATCACTGAAGCCAAAGACACCCCAACCCCCAAGCCCTAGCTATAGTGGTGTCATTTTATGAACGTTCCCCAATGTGTAACACTATATAGTTGGCAGATTGTGAAATAATGATGAGAACAGCTCCCTCGGTATCTTATTACTCGCAATCGATCCAAGATGCAACACTATATGTTGGCAGCTTGCTCTATGATGGTCCTCCTCTGATGTCACTGTACAGTGTTCTTCCTAGAAGTAGGGTGCAGTAAAGCACATGTGTTACAGGGTAATATTAGCAGGAAACATAGCCTCTATGAAGGTAAAGCTTCCCATATGCTAAACCTACCTGTCAGAGTTAGACCAGCAGCGAGTATAATCCAGACTGAGAGGTACTGTCCCACATTCTAGTATTCAACATGGTCGGCACAGATCCCTTTTCTCAACACGTGTGTTTTCCATGGCAACCCCACAGACGCCGATTGCAGCCTCCCCCGACCAGTGGGAGCGCTTCACTGCCGTCAGTGCGGGACTGCTCGGTGTCCCTCCGCGCGGCGCTTTGCTGCGGAGCTGATGTGTGCAGTGCGCGTGCGCGGCAGGAGCAATCCGCCAGGGGGCGCTACTGGTGGCTCTCACAGTGGTGACAGCTACAGACGGCGGCGGAGGGATCTCATCCCCTCAGTGTAGGGTACTATATGGGCTCTGGTTGCCGCCCTACAGTCTCCCCCACCGCCCTGAAGCCTCTCCCAGACCCAATCCCTGCCAGCCGGCCCGGGACACCTACATGGGGCGGGAAGAACCGAGGGGGGGGATGGGGTACTCCGTGTCTTTTCCATAATCACTATGTGTGAACATGACCCCCGGGACATGACCCCAAATTTGATTCCCTTATCACGAGAGATAATTTAACAGAATAACACCCTTTTCACGGGAAACTGCACAAATAATACACACCCTAATCAAGGGGAATCAACATAAAATACCCTCAATGCTGAGGGAGTGCCCCCCCCCCCCCTCCACGCCCCAGGAGGGGTCGGGAAGAACAAGCAGGCCTTGGGTGGGGATTGGGTGGCGGGGAGGTGGGATATAGTATACGTGTACCAGGATCGATGTATGGGGAGTGTTTGGGGGGGAGGCTGGCTATATGGTGGTGGTGGTAGGGGGTGAACATTGGCTCTTCCTATACGTGATTGCCAACCTATAGAAACCACCTTCCTGCATGCAGATTCACTGGGTTGCTATGTTCCCTTTCTTCTCACATGGGTCTGTATGGTCATCAGTGCCGTAAATTCTCGCGTATAAGCCTAACTCGCGTATAAGCCGCCCCCCTAACTTTGACAAATTATATAAGCCGCAGAGGGGGTCTGAATATTGCGATTTTGGTACTGTAGTATACTAATAAAAACTCTCGTATAAGCCGCACCCTATATAGGCATGTTTGGTATCAAAAGAAAGCTGAGTCTGACTCGCATACAAGCCGCGGCTTCTACGCGAGAATTTACGGTATTAACCCTTTAAGGGCTGCCAAAGGCCGCATTGGACTTTTCCAGTTGTACCCATTGGTGTCATGATACATGAATGCGTCTACTGGCCAGGGATGCATCAACGCATCATGACGACCCAACGGGGCTGATACATTTCCATATAAGTCGGTGCGCTGCATACCTCTGGTTCCAAGTAAAGAATGTCGGGGGGAGGGGGGTCTGTGTCTTCATGTCAACAAATAGGGTAGACCGCCCATGAGATGACTAGACGGTATGTTGGTACCGAAGGTAGACTGGTATGTCTCGATCAAGGGGCCATTACTCATGTGGCCAATCTTCCACAGGGCTAGCATAGACATTGGTCCAATCATCCTCAGGGCTAATCGCCATATGGCCTATTGTCCACAGGGCTCATGATGTGTGTACCGGTCTACTCAAGGTACCAACAGACCAGCTAGTCATCTCAGGGGTTGTCTACCCTAGACCGACTTTGTCACCTATTGAGTGTTGTGTCTGGACTTTGTGTGTGTTTATGTGAGCATACCGGCCTACCTTGTCACCTATTGACCACCCAGCAGACCTCCATACAGCACAGGGCGGCGACCGATAGGACACATGTAAACATGGCCTGTATGTTATTGAGATGAGCGGGATACAATCAAAGACTCTCTTTCCTTGTACATCCCTTCTGATGTAACATGTGAGTCCATAGCAGGTTCAGTTCTAGCCCTTTAGGCCACTCAAAAAAGAAAGTTATTTCTCGTCACCACGCACATTATAATAATCATGATTTGGGGAAAAGTGTCGGTATGATTTGCAGGCTGGTGAATCAGGAGCGCAGGCTACATCCATGCATCATGACGACAACCTGCGTAAAGCGGTAGAATGGATTTGGGGGTGTGCTGCCTCCTAACTACATAGTGGTAGGAAAGAGAATAGCCTGACAGATTCGTATTTTTTTCCATCGCCACCCTCTTAAAAATGGTGCCACAATTTCTAATTAAAGGTAAGAGGAATATAATTATTTTCTTTAAAAAAGTGGTAGGAAAGAGAACAACCCGATAAAAGGTATAGCGCATTATCATTATAGCACTCTGTGGCCCCTAGAGGGTTAAGCTGGGCGGGTTATTCAGTCCTACCCCGGGGCGGCATGTAGTGTTGACATACACTCAGTAGTCAGGTAAACACAGGCACACCGCTGTATACAGCGGATTACAGAGGGGGCAGGTAGAGAGGCCATCCTGTCTAACAATGCATTAGTAGGAGGCACGCCTTTGTGACCTCAAAGTGGTACAGAGTAACCTTTCCTCTGTGTAATATCTGATATAGGGTAGACCGCCCATGAGATGACTAGCTGCTCTGTTGGTACCATGAGTAGACTGGTATGTCTCAATCAGGGTGCCATTTATCATGGGTCCAATCTTCTACCGGGTGATTATAGATATGGGGCCAATCATCCTCAGGGCTAATCGCCATAGGGCCTATTGTCCACAGGGCTCCTGAACCGTGTACTGGTCTACTCAAGGTACCAACAGACCAGCTAGTCATCTCATGGGCGGTCTACCCTAGTGTATAGTAATGGGATCCTCTTCTCACTTCTGTATGGGATCTCTTGTATGATGAAATGCAGAAGTTCCATTGGTACGTTTACAAGTTAAAGCCCTTGTAGTTTTAGACACGCAAACGACGATATCTACAGCCCATGCCAACGGTTGCATAGACTATGTATTATCTAGGGTTTTACCTACACCGTGTATTGTTCTGTTAACTCAATACTTCCCCCTTGCTGTAATGTGTGTGTGCCTGACTGATGTTGCTCTTTCCATATGCTACTATGGTGCCACACGTATACGGACATAGCATATTCAACGTAAACGTTCAAACTAGTTTGGTTTTTAAAGCATGAGGCATGTTTTAGATGACCATCTCAATGAAAATAAGTCATAGCAAAACAAAGCATACGCGTTGTTATACTATAGTGTGAATTCAAAAGCTAATGGTAACCCTGTATGAAAGCTGGATAAAGCTATTCTAAGTAGTAGTTCTCGGTCCCCGTGTAAATGTGCTATTTGTCTATATTACTTACTCGGGGTAGTAGTATAGTATGCATGGCCGTGTACCAAGTCCCACGTCCCATATCCTCATGATGCATGAGTGCAACCCTGGCAAATAGGGTGTCATGAATGCTCCATGATGACAAGAGGCGCACATCATAATAAAGGACTAGTATGCGGTCCTTAAAGGGTTAAGAGTGTCAGGTTGAAAGTGAGACGATCAACCAGCACATGGGTGTTTATCGTGTTGTTGCAGTAGCAATCTGGGCGTCCGTAGCGCCACCTATCGATCTGAGACGGAAGCTCCCCCGCTGGTGGCTCAGCACACGTGGTCAGCCTGTAGCAGGGGGGGGGGGGGCGCCCCTCCAGGGTTACGGCCGGGTTCAGGGGGGCGGACCCTATTTCTTAGTACATTTTAATGTAAAAAAAAACCTGTATGGAACAGTTACATAAGTATGCTTGGGTCCTGAAAATGTCCCACCAACAGTAACATCATATTTAAACGTTGCTTCACTGGATTGGCACAAGGGTGTTTGGCCTGTCTTTCAGGTAAGGGTGGTTTTGGTGAAAATGACGCTGACTTTTCTGAGTGTAAAGTCATGGGAAGATAGGGCAGGAGAGGTAGAGGTAGGGGTGTGTAGGTAAAGGTGGTAGATGAGGGATGAGTGAGAGGTGAGGGTTAGAGATGGGGTAGACGTGTAATCAGGACTGATGTCCATCTGTAACGTTACCCTGCAGACACCGCTTAGTGAGGGGCCGGAGGACCATGGCACAAGGTGATGTGGGATTGGCCATTTTTGAGTGAAGGGGGAAGGGGATGACTAGCTGTCGCCATGTTGCTAATAATGTGTGACACTTGCTATATAATTTGCAACAGCTTCCACAGGCTAGACACAAGAAAAAGTTTGGAATAGAGATTTGGAAAAGAAACTTGGGTTGGATCCATAATGAGCAAAGGAAATAGGGCAAAAAAATCAAGAAAAAAATCAAAACTGGCACGGATCATTTCCTGAAAACAAAAGTCTGTGAACCAACTCTTTTTGGTGTGGCCTCATATTGTAATGAAACCCTTTCTTCAGTAGTTAACATGTATACCTACATCTCTAGTTTGGTAAGATTTTGAGCACAATTTCTAAATTTAGCCATGCTGGGGTGAAAATTCACTGCCTCTCCCTGATGTTAAAAAAGGACCATTGCAAAGCAATGAGGGACTGGGGAGCGTTGATACACATGCATGTATAGAGTGATGTATAGGCTGTAGATAAGGTAAGTGGTGTCAGGAAATGCATCTGTACCAGCTTCCACTGATCTATGCTGTCATGGATCCTGGACATTGCCTGCAGTTGCCACATGCTTCTTGTCCTCATAATGTATAACTAGAGTAATATAGATTTATCAGAGTGACCTTAGCCCTTAAGAGACATGCAGTACTTTTATACGCGATGCATCCTGTCTTCCTGGCACATTTAATGCGGCCCTTGGGAGTCTACTCTGCATTTAATGCATCTACACTTCTGCAGGCTCTAGATGATGCATGAATACACCAAGAGTTGCATAAATGCATCATGATGACAAATGGCATTGAGCAATAGAGAAGAATGCCACACGTAAAGGATTAATTGTGACATATAGGTATTATGATCTTATCTTCCATAATGAGGACTTGTTACCTCTGTGGGAGAGTATGTCAAAGTAACACAATCTGACGGCCACTGGAGGAGCAGCAACTGCCCTCTGTAGTACACCCTCAGAAAAGTGAGAGTCATTGTCGCTAAAACTACCCTCACCTGAGAGTCAGGTAGTTTTAGCGATAATGATTGTCACTTTTCTGTGTGTGTATCTTACTCGATTCTGTAGATGTGAATGGCAACATCTCAGCTTATTACAGATACAGCCATCTTTTGCTAGCAGTAGCTCATGTATGGTGATATATGCAATGCATTTGAATCTAGATCAAAAATCACTTGCATATCTTCCAAATGTGGATTCCTCAGAGAGAAAGTTGCTCCGTCGATCTTTGTCCCAGAATGATATCTCCCAGGACATGTTCTAAAGCATGGTCCCTGAGACAGATATTAACACTAACCCATGAGCCCCCTGGGCATGTCATGATCTACGCACTGCAGCCGCCAAGGTGTTGCGAATCTATAAACCAGGTGCATAATGCAAGATAATACCAGGTATTGTACAGTATCTGGAGACCAAATTAATTGAAGGTTTGACAATGACCTACCATCCCTACTGCCTCCTCCTCCCCACTTTCTTCAAATCATTCCTTTAATCTAATCCGCTTTTCATCACCACACCTTCCATCTAGCCACTCCCCAGTCGTGACTGTGATGGCGTCTTTGATGAAGCCTCTGGCCCATAACCCTGGTAGCCATAGAGGGCACCATGACTGGATATTAGTATCCCTACGCTGTCCTAAGGTGGTGTCCATCATGTGGCTACCTGGCCCATTGGGGGGGGGGAGAGCTGGGAGGAATGGGTTTCTGATACATAGCCGGGTTTCTTCTGGTCAATGTAACATTGACCGCTAGGGGCCACTCTAAAAGCATTGTCATGTGACCTGTGGAGGGCTGCAGACTTCCAGGTTGGGGAGGGCCCATACAGCAGCTTCAGGTGGTCATTGATCACCACCAGGGGTCGGGGTGAAGGGGAGGTGGACATGTCATTGGTCCTTATGATATAGCCTTCCTGCAGCTCTACTGAAGATACACGTGAGACCTTTGGCCCACCCCCACCTAGCCACCAAGCTCTCACTAATGCTGGGCTTTCCTATCCATGCTGCCTGCAAATCTACTCCTAACCCAACCAATATCTCCCGCATCCCCAACCCTTGGGGTCACGGGGTCTGGGTTATATAGTTGACCTTTTAGACACAACACCACTATATAAACTACTGGATGGTACTATGTAATATGATATAGCCTAATACATACATCCACAGGAGGACTGCACAAAGTCACCTTCTAAGGGATGGGAGGGACCTTGGGTCTATTGACAAAACACGGTATACTCCTTTCATTTGTATTGACTAATTTGCCCAAAAGAATTTGCACAGGTTGCAGGTTAAGACAAAGGTACTGAAATAGATGATGTGATTTGAAAAGGTTCCCATACCCTGGAGGAGACTGCTATCTGGTGTACTACATAGTTGCAGTAGGTAGATAGTATGGTACTGAGTTGGTCGGGAAAACATGCGGACAGTCCTTTACCTCAATAAGATCCTTTAGTAAAAGAGCTTGCCAGGGCACCACCATTTTGATCTGTTAGGAGTGTATCAGTGTTAGCGTGGTGCATCAGGGTACACTGGTGAGTAGACTCAGCGAGGCTGTATTCATGCATCCTGACAACAAGGGGCATAATACTTTTAAACACTATGCTTTCCTAAAAAGATATGATATACTTCCTAGATGTATGTGTGTGGGTACATACAAAAGAAGCCTTAATGTATTTATTATCATCTAAAAGTAAAATGACAGAAATGACAGGTTCCAACCTGTTTCATTGTTCTGTGTCAGGTGCTTGTTATCCAGGTATATTAAAATGATCCCTCTTGTGCTCTTACTGCATCAGCTATTTTTGTTTCCTTGTGTTCATATTAATGGAATCTTCTATACATTTTCAGGTCCTTCTAGTGGTAGTCCAAAGTATATCTAATCAGGATTGTCTTTTATCTGCTCTTATTTTAGATTCATCTTCAAGGAATCTAATATTTTATCATGTCAGCCTTTGAATACATGACAGGTTGGAGCAGACAGTAATACCAATCCCCCATTGTGGCTTTCTTGTCACAGAAGACCATCCTGCGTCTCTTCTTTACGCCTCTAATATATCAAACTGACAAATGGTGAGTGATTCCCATTTCCTCTTATAACTGAAGTCTCTGCCCCTCCAGTGCCTTTGAGTAAATTTGCTGAGCGGTCAGATTGGTACATGTAAGCTATTTGAAGTTGTCCTTGGGGTGTCAGTCATCATGGGCTTAGTGTGTCACTGAAAGTAGTTCCTGATGGATTAAAGGCAGGTCACACCTAGAGAAATTGCGAGGAGGGGTGGGGAAGTCAAGAAATCATGAAAGCGAGTGGAACTGGTGATATTTCACTCAGCTGAAGCAGCATGGCATGGACAATGATTGTTGGCAGTGAATAAAGACGCCCGGGGGAGTTATCTATCAGTGGCTGAGACCCCTGTCTTACTGAGGGAGGCATTTGGTTAAACACCCACACAGTTATCTGCGGGTACCCATCTGGTTCCCGCCCTTTCATTGCCACCTGGGGGCAAGCTAAGAGGGTCGCTTCAATCCTTAAGAGGCGCCGCTTAGATTTGACGGGAACCGAGGGCTGCAAGCTGAGTGCAGATGATTGTAGGAGCAGTTGGGAGTAGTTTCACACCCTCTGGTGGTTTGGGTGCATTTGCGGTGCCCCCTTGTGTACGGACATGGCAGAAGCACTCAAAGAAGCCAATCACATTCCCACGGAAACAGAACCTGTAGACTTCTGGGTGGGAAAATATCACACCAGCTGTGAGACCAGGGCACCTACGTTTCACTCTCCCCTTCCACAAGTAAATCACTTACTCAACAAGTTCTTTCCAAAGTTTCTCCCAGTCTATAATGTCCAGAGAGACTTTTTCATTATTGGGTTTTTAAATCTGACAGCATGCATTGAATGGCCCAAAACCATGTGAATCAAAATGGCCACTGATAAGAGTTTCTCAGCAATTGGCCTGTATTGCCCATGGATTGACCGCTTCATACAGGTGAAGTGCTTTTTCATTCAGCATAAGAATTCATTTTCAATCAATGTAATTAAGCTGACTGTGAGTCATTAAGTCCATGTGACATCAACAGAATTATTCATTTCTTAACACTTAGATGTGTACACTGTGAACTGTAAATGTCAGATTTACATTTTTTATATAAATGGACATTTTTAAATTGAAGGATTCATCAGATATATGAGTGAATTTAATCAAATTGTACTTTGTTGATATAACTTAACCATTTAAGGATAACAAAATGTGTCATCTTGACGCACCAACACGGTGCTGGCAAGTAATAATTAACTAGGTTAGCCACCTGGGGGGCGAGACACAACCAGCGCACCTTACGTTAAATCAGTCATTGAAGCAAGGTAGCGAGACACAACGTTTTTTTGCGCTATTTCTGAGACCCCCCAAAATGGCAATTTTTTGCGTTAAGTATTAACGCAAGCGTTAGGTGAGACACAATGAAGTTAGGCATAATGCAAGTGGCGCTATGGATATTTTCTGGCGCTAAAATCGGCCAAAAAACCAGATGACTTTTTTTCTACTTGGATGTCTTAGCGCAACTAATTTTTTTTCCAATTAAATGGCATCTAGGGCCATATTATGCATCGTTTATTAAATCTGATACACTGAAGATATTCTATACTTTATGGGGAATATCCCCAACTGTTTCCACCCTTTGTATCTTGAATATTTTAGAAATTATGATGAAAAATATTTTTATGTACCAATGAATGGAATTTTTGGTGGGTGGATTTTTAACGCAAAAATCATATATATGCAATTATATGGTATATGGAGAGGGGAGGTCGGAGAATACACTGGGAATATCAGGGAAGGAATAAGAGAGGTCGGGTAATACACTGGAAATGTCAGGAAGGGAGAGGGGAGGTCGGGGAATACACTAGAAATGTCAGGGAATGGAGAGGGGAGGTCGGTAATACACTGGAAATGTCAGGGAATGGAGAAGGGAGGTCGGGTAATACACTGGAAATGTCAGGGAATGGAGAAGGGAGGTCGGGTAATACACTGGAAATGTCAGGGAATGGAGAAGGGAGGTCGGGTAATACACTGGAAATGTCAGGGAAGGGAGAAGGGAGGTCGGGGAATGGAGAAGGGAGGTCGGGAATTGAGAAGGGAGGTACCAGGTACCAGGTACCAGGGGCCACACAACCCTTGATGCCCCATGGTGAGTAGTACAGGTACCAGGGGCCACACAACCCTTGATGCCCACTGGTGAGTAATACAGGTACCAACCCCAGGAGCTATAAATGTCTTCCAGCGGAGACCGTATTTTTACTCCATATTGGTCCCATATTGGACCAATGGGGAAAAACACCCTCCAGGCCTATACTATAGAAACATTATTAGTATATATATATATTATAATATTCTCTATAGGCCTATACTATAGAAAACATTTTCGCCCCCCCCCCCACTCATAGGCCTAGGCCTACATAAAAATTGTCCATACCAGGTAGGCCTATAGGCTTACTATAGATGTATATTATAATATTCTCTATAGGCCTATACTATAGAAACAATATTAATATATATATTATAATATTCTCTATTGGCCTATACTATAGAAACAGTTTCGCCCCCCCCCCTCCACTAGGCATATAGGCATACTATAGGTATACATTATATTATTCTCTATTGGCCCATACTATAAAAAATATTTTCGACCTTCCCCCCACTATTCGACCTAGGCCTACATAAAGATTGTCAATACTGGGTAGGCCTATAGGCCTATTATAAGTGTATATCATAATATTCTCTATAGGCCTAGGCCTATACTATAGAAACATTTTCGCCCCCCTCCACTACTAGGCCTAGACCTACATTAAAATTATCAGTACCTGGTAGGCATATAGGCCTACTATAGGTATATATTATAATATTCTCTATCTGAAGGCCTATTCTATAAAACATTTTCGTCCCCCCCCCCCACTACTAAAAAGAGGCAAAACTTTTTATACCCCTCCCCCTCAAGAGGGGTCAGCATTTTTTACCCCCCCCCCCCTCCCTCTTTGTAAATATATAGGCCTAGGCCTATAATCAAGAGAGGGGCAATTTTGTACCCCCCTTTTTGGGTCGTCGCAGGCCCCCTTTTTTGACCCCCCCAACCCCCCCCCCCCCATGTTGTTAAACGCTGATCCCTCCCTTATGCCCCACCCCTCAAGGGGTCAGATTTGTTATGCCCCCTTGTGAAAAGCTCTGATATGCCTATATGGCCTACCCTTCCCCAAACAAGGCTAGAGAAAGTGCCCCTCTCTTGATTATAGGCCTATAATTATATTTACAATATATGTCATATTCGGATTGTGAGAAAAAAAAATCGGGTAGCCCCCCCCCCCTTAAACTTCCGTCTGTCCTGACATGAGAGGATCAGGAGGCTTAGTGGGGCTACGCCCCCAACCCCCATCCCCCCCTGCACCCCCCTGCACCCCCCCCCCCCCACACACACACACCACCAGCGCCACCATGACAACTGGTGGCAACCAATTGAACTAATCGCCGATTCGCGATTTCGGTGCCGATTATTGTTCAATAATCGGCAAAATCGGGATGTTTAAAGCTGTAGATAGACAGGGAATACATGTTAGCGTTCATTTGGAACTTTACAGCTTGTTAATCGGTTTAGAAATAACGTTTTTACACAAGAATATGTTTGAATCGAGGAATGGCCGCCACCTGACCTTATCACCAGATGTGACCTTTTACCTTAGTAGGTCAAATTACACTGGTTCCTTTGCAAAAAGTTGCGCTAAGATAAGTAACTTGCGTTAATCGCAACGCCTTGCGTTATGACATCTAGAAGAAACTTGTGTCTCAGGGGGGGTCTTACTGGAGGTAATTGTAACGTTATTTTAGGCTGAAATAACGCAAATAACTGAAATAACGCCGCGCTAGTTCTGTCTCGCCCCCCTCGTCTGTATTCATGCATCATGGTTCCAAGCACAATAAATTACAATGGGTCCCTCAGAGAGTTCATGTTTGCTCTCAGCAGCCTAATATGTATTCCATTGACATCGGACATGAAAAGAAATTCCCGTTATGGCTTTCTGTAAATCGTCTTATTCAAGCCCACTAAATTAGACTAAATCAGGGCTCTGCAGTTTTTTCCTGTGCTCATTAATCCAATGAGACAGCCACACCGCCAATTTCAATATTGCGCTAAAAGCTCCATTTAGTCTGGATAAGCTTTTTCAATTGGCAAGCCTTTCTGTTATTACATTACCCTAAAATTCGCAGGATCCATTTCCATATTGAATTCACTGTAGGGACAGCCATTTCTATCCTCCCCCGTGAACAGTACATGCAATCACTTGCAGTCTGACTGGTGAGCCTGTGCATTTATTGAGGGGCAATGACAGACTGTGAACAGCTGGTAAGGGGGAGCAGCTTTTGAGCAGATTAATGGTGGAACTAGTTTTCATGGCACCTATGCTCTGCCATTATGGCCAGTCTAAAGTGTTACAGATACTTAGTCTCAGTCTGTGTCAGACTCCATAATTCCAAGCACTGAAAGTATGCAGTCATTGCTCAGGCCAACTCAAAACAGTATTCTTAAAAATGAAATACATGTGTGTGAGAAATTTTACGCCTCTCATTTTTTATGCAAAACATGGTTGTAAAGATCTTCCTTATAATATTTTTTTTTTAGAACTAGCTCTCAGTCAGCTGTTTTGCAAGTCTAAGTTTTCCTAGTCAGGACATATTGGGTTCTGTACAGTAGTGAGTGGTATTTGCTGACACCTTCCTCACAACACCCTCCAGCATTCAATGAAAGCTCCCTGGAGAGATCTCTTTGCTTGTTGAGCCTTTTCATCCAGTTCATATTTCTGAATGCCAGCCTTTGTACACATGACAAGTGGGAGCCAACTGTAAAACCAATCTCCATTTTGCCATCCTTGTCACAGGATACCACTCCATCGTTCTTCTCAATGAATGCACCTAATACATCAAATGGAGAAACGGTGAGTGATTCTGATTTCCGTTCATAACTAAAGTGTCCATTGAGTAGATTTTCTAGGCGGTCAGATGGAAATGTGTAAGCTATTTGAAGTTGTCCACGTCACTTAAAAGATGAGAGATGAGTACCAAGTCAAGAAATCATGAAATGTAGTGGATCTGCTGGTATTTCACATGTCTTGGATCAACAGTGATTGTCAGCAGTATATAAAGACACTTTGGGATTTGTCAATTTGGATTATCTGTGGGCACCCATCTGGCCCCAACAGGTCTTTTATGGCCAAGGGACATTGCAATTTGGCAGGAATTGAAGGCAGACAGCTAACGGAACAACTTGAAATATTTTCATAACCTGAGGACGGCTTGGTGTGAACGCAGCACCTGATTGTGCACAGACATGGCAGCAGCACTCAATGAAGCCAATCAGATTCCCATGAAAACACCTTCTGTGAAGCCTATGTGTATCCTAGTTTCCTCCACTACAAGTACCTCCAGGGGTCTCTTTCAGAATGACTGCCATATCTGCTGGGGATATAGTGCCGACAAATTTCAGGTTTGAGGATGACGATCTGGTCAAAATATACTATCGTGAAAAGTGTAAACTTAACAGGTTGGCCCATAATAGCCAGGTCCATGAGGTAGTCCATGGTCAAAGCCAGTGGTGACGGCACAATACTATAAAACTATATTTACACTATAAGCCTGCGAAATAGGAGAGAAGTGACGTATTTGTAACCCTTATGTCATACACAAACCATTGCTTATATCATAAAAATTAATAAAGTACATTTGATGACTTTGTAATTGATAGTGTGCTACTCTTTTGCTAATACATGAAAGGTGCTCAGTTAGATATTGATTGAACCAATGTGATTATATCAATATAAAGAGTTGATCAATGGTTTGGTTTGAAATGATAAGCATCCAAAGGGTTTTATTTTATAGAGTTTACAAGAAATTGTAAGTGTTTCTGTTATATATTCAGCTTTGATGTGTGGTGTTTTTCTTATAATCTAGTGTTCACAATAAATTGGAGCCCATCATGTGAGGCCTGAAATATTGAAGATGAGGTAACGCAAAAATCTGTCACCCCCCTCGCTGATGTTAAAAGATACCCATCACTATTGTTAAATAATAAAGATTCTCTAAAGATGAAGCACTGGGGAGTGTTGATACATATGGATTTATAGACCAATGTACTGGCTATAGAACTCCACATCTTTAGTGTTGTCTGTGCTATATATTTGGACCAATTAGAGAGAAAATTTGTTGAATGATATCCCATTCAGCGAATGTTAAGGTTTGATCCTGTAGAGAGATAGTTTGCCTGGTAGCTATAGAGGGCCCCATGACCAGATATTAGTATCCCTATGCTGTCCTAAGGTGGTGTCCATTATGTGGCTACCTGGCCCATGGGGGGGTGGCGCTGGGAGGAGCGGGGGTCTTTAAGCAGGTTTTTGATACATAGCAAGGGTGCTTCTAATCGATGTAACATTGACCACTAGGGAGCGGTCTAAAAGCATTGTCATGTGACCCATGGAGGACTGAAGAGTTCCTGTTTTGGGAGGCCCCATACAGCAGCGTCAGATGGTCATTGATCACCCCTAGGGGTCGGGGGTGAAGAGGAAATGGACACATCATTGGTTCTTATGACATAGCCTTCCTGCAGCTCTACTGAAGATACACGTGAGACCCACCCCCACCCAGCCACCAGGCTCTCACTAACACTGGGAATTTCCTATCCATGCTGCAAATCTACTCCTAACCTAACCAATATCTCCTGCATCCCCAACGGTTGGGGTCACAGGGTATGGGTTATATAGTTGACCTTTTAGACACAACACCACTATGTAAACTACTGGATGGTACTATGTAATATGATATAGCCTAATTCAAACATCCACAGAAGGACTGCACAATGTCACTAGCTAAGGGATGGGAGGGACCTTAGTACTATCGACAAAATATGACGTAGTCCTTACATTTGTACAAAAACATTTGCACGGGTTGCAGGTTAAGACAAAAATACTGAAATAGATGATTTGACTTGAAAATGCTCCCATACCCTGGAGGAGGCTGCTAACTGGTGTACTTCATAATTATAGCAGGTACATAGTCTGGTGCTGAGTGGCTCAGGATAACATGCACATTGTGTTTACGCTGCACCACAAATAAGCTCAGTATCAAAATACCTTGACAGTTTCATTTTCACCATTTATTAGGTCACTAGCAGCAGGAGGGCAATGTTATATTGCCAATTAAGGACAGCATGTTGCAATAGACTAACATGATTAGTTGCCATGATGCACCAATGCAGCCCTTTATCTTAATAAGATCCTTTGGTAAAATATCTTGCCAGGGCTCCATCAACGCAACATTTTGATCCATTAGGAGTGTATCAGGGCTAGTGTGGTGGATCGGTGTAGCACCGGTGAGTAGCTATAGAGGGCCCCATGACCAGATATTAGTATCCCTATGCTGTCCTAAGGTGGTGTCCATTATGTGGCTACCTGGCCCATGGGGGGGTGGCGCTGGGAGGAGCGGGGGTCTTTAAGCAGGTTTTTGATACATAGCAAGGGTGCTTCTAATCGATGTAACATTGACCACTAGGGAGCGGTCTAAAAGCATTGTCATGTGACCCATGGAGGACTGAAGAGTTCCTGTTTTGGGAGGCCCCATACAGCAGCGTCAGATGGTCATTGATCACCCCTAGGGGTCGGGGGTGAAGAGGAAATGGACACATCATTGGTTCTTATGACATAGCCTTCCTGCAGCTCTACTGAAGATACACGTGAGACCCACCCCCACCCAGCCACCAGGCTCTCACTAACACTGGGAATTTCCTATCCATGCTGCAAATCTACTCCTAACCTAACCAATATCTCCTGCATCCCCAACGGTTGGGGTCACAGGGTATGGGTTATATAGTTGACCTTTTAGACACAACACCACTATGTAAACTACTGGATGGTACTATGTAATATGATATAGCCTAATTCAAACATCCACAGAAGGACTGCACAATGTCACTAGCTAAGGGATGGGAGGGACCTTAGTACTATCGACAAAATATGACGTAGTCCTTACATTTGTACAAAAACATTTGCACGGGTTGCAGGTTAAGACAAAAATACTGAAATAGATGATTTGACTTGAAAATGCTCCCATACCCTGGAGGAGGCTGCTAACTGGTGTACTTCATAATTATAGCAGGTACATAGTCTGGTGCTGAGTGGCTCAGGATAACATGCACATTGTGTTTACGCTGCACCACAAATAAGCTCAGTATCAAAATACCTTGACAGTTTCATTTTCACCATTTATTAGGTCACTAGCAGCAGGAGGGCAATGTTATATTGCCAATTAAGGACAGCATGTTGCAATAGACTAACATGATTAGTTGCCATGATGCACCAATGCAGCCCTTTATCTTAATAAGATCCTTTGGTAAAATATCTTGCCAGGGCTCCATCAACGCAACATTTTGATCCATTAGGAGTGTATCAGGGCTAGTGTGGTGGATCGGTGTAGCACCGGTGAGTACTGTATTCATGCATCCTAACAACAAGGGGCATTGCACATTGAAGCACTGTTCCTTCCTAAAATAGTTATTATACACTTCATGAAAATGTGTGGGTACATGGATGCACATAAGAAATACTCAATGTATTCATCATCATCTATGATAATAACATTAAAAATAACAAAACAATATATAATCCAACCTGTTTCATTTCACATTTTTATTTGGGTGATATCGAACCCACAATAATACAAACTTGTGGGCGACCATGAGATTCTCATTTCCATAAACTTCCTATAATCTTGTGCTTTTACTGCATCAGCTATTCTGCAAGCTTTTAGTTCTTTGCATTCATATTAAAGGAATCTCATATTTTCATGGTATTTCAAGTGGTAACCAACAGTATTTCCAAACAGGATGTGCTTGTACTTTGGATTCTTCTTCAAGGAATCTAATATTTTATCATGTCAGCTTTTGAGAGCATGACAGTTTGGAGCTGACATTAATACTATTCCCCCCGTTGTTGTCTTCTTGTCACAGGAGACCACCCCAAATCTATCCTCTGCGCCTCTAATATGTCAAATGGAGAAACGGTGAGTAATTCTCATTTTCTTTCATAACTGAAGTGTCTTCCCCTCCAGTGCCTTTGAGTAGTTTTGCTGGGCCGTTGGATAGATACATGTAAGCTATCTGAAGTTGTCCTTGGGGTGTCAGTCATCATGGGCTTAGTGTGTCACTGAAAGTAGTTCCTGGAAGATTAAAGGCAGGTCGCACCCAAAGAAATTGCGAGGAGGGGTGGGGAAGTCAAGAAATCATGAAAGTAAGTGGAACTGATGATATTTCACTCAGCTGAAGCAGCATGGCATGGACAATGATTGTTGGCAGTCAATAAAGACGCCCAGGGGAGTTATCTATCAGTGGCTGAGACCCCTGTCTTACTGAGGGAGGCATTTGGTTGAACACCCACACGGTTATCTGGGGGTACCCATCTGGTTCCCGCCCTTTCATTGCCACCTGGGGGCAAGCTAAGAGGGTCGCTTCGATCCTTAAGAGGCGCCGCTTAGATTTGATGGGAACCGAGGGCTGCAAGCTGAGTGCAGATGATTGTAGTAGCAGTTGGAAGTAGTTTCACACCCTCTGGTGGTCTGGGTGCATTTGCCGTACCCCTTGTGTACGGACATGGCAGGAGCACTCAAAGAAGCCAATCACATTCCCACGGAAACAGAACCTGTAGACTTCTGGGTGGGAAAATATCACACCAGCTGTGAGACCAAGGCACCTACGTTTCACTCTCCCCTTCCACAAGTAACTCACTTACTCAACAAGTTCTTTCCAAAGTTTCTGCCAGTCTATAATATCCAGAGAGACTTTTCATTATTGGGTTTTTAAATCTGACAGCATGCATTGAATGGCCCAAAACCATGTGAATCAAAATGGCCACTGATAATAGTTTCTTAGCAATCGGCCTGTATTGCTCATGGATTGAGCACTTCATACAGGCGAAGTGCTTTTTCATTTAGCATAAAAAATTATTTTCAATCAATGTAATTAGGCTGACTGTGAGTCATTAAGTCCATGTGACATCATCAGAATTATTCATTTCTTAACACGTAGATGTGTGCACTGTGAACTGTAAATGTCAGATTTACATTTTTGATATAAATGGACATTTTTGAATTGAAGGATTCATCAGATATATGAGTGAATTTAATCAAATTGCACTTTGTTGATATAACTTAACCATTTAAGGATAACGAAATTTGTCATCTTGATGCACCAACACGGTGCTGGCAAGTAACAATTACCTAGGTTAGCCACCTGGTCTGTATTCATGCATCATGGTTCCAAGCATAATAAAACACAATAAAGTACAATGAGTCCCTCAGAGAGTTCATGTTTGCTTTCAGCAGCCTAATATGTATTCTATTGACATCGGCCATGAAAAAAAACTTCCCGCTACGGCTTTCTGTAAATCGTCTTATTCAAGCCCACCGAATTAGACTAAATCAGGGCTCTGCAGTTTTTTCCTGTGCCCATTAATTCAATGAGACAGGCACACCGCCAATTTCAATATTGCGCTAAAAGCTCCATTTAGTGTGGATAAGCTTTTTCAATTGGCAATTCTGTTATTACATTACCCTAAAATTCGCAGGATCCATTTCCATATTGAATTCACTGTAGGGACAGCCATTTCTATCCTCCCCCGTGAACAGTACATGCAATCACTTGCAGTCTGACTGATGAGCCTGTACATTCATTGAGGGGCTTATGTAATATGATATTTCCCAAAGTGCACAGTAGACATAATTCATGGACCCTGACAGACTGTGAACAGCTGGTATGGGGGGGGAGTGGCAGGGCAGCTTTTGAGCAGATTAATGGTGGAACTACTTTTCATGGCACCTATGCTCTGCCATTATGACCGGTCTAAAGTGTTACAGATACTTCGTCTCAGTCTGTGTTAGACTCCATAATTCCTAGCACTAAAAATGAAATACATGTATGAGAGAAATTTTACGCCTCTTATTTTTCATGCAAAACATGGTTGTAAAGATTTTCTTTATAATGATTTTTTTTTAGAACTAGCTCTCAGTCAGGTGTTTTGCAAGTTTTCCTAGTCAGGACATATTGGGTTCTGTACAGTAGTGAGTGTTGTTTGCTGACACCTTCCTCACAATACCCTCCAGCATCCAATGAAAGCTCCCTGGAGAGATCTCCTTGCTTGTTGAGCCTATAAATCCAGTTCATATTTCTGAATGTCAGCCTTTGTACACATAACAAGTGGGAGCCAACAGTAATACCAATCCCCATTTTGCTTTCCTTGTCACAGGATACCACGTGCACCCCATGGCCCTCCTCAATGAATGCACCTAATACATCAAATGGAGAAACGGTGAGTGATTCCGATTTCCTTTCATAACTGAAGTGTCCATTGAGTACATTTGCTAGAGGGTCGGATGGAAGTGTGTACCGTATTCAATGTGATAAGCGAACAGTGCACTTTAAAAATCATTATGAACACCTTTTAGTAGTTAAGAGTTTAATTGGGGTCACAAATTGAGATATTTTTGGTTATTTCTAGTATAAAGAACAAGGGTGTGTGCGCTTATCAGGGGGGGGTGTTTATAACATCGAATACGGTAAGCTATTTGAAGTTGTCCATGTCACTGAGAAGAAGCACAGAGATGAGTGCCAAATCAAGAAGTCATGAAATTTAGTGGATATGCTGGTATTTTACACATCTGAAGGTATCTTGCATCAGCAGCGATTGTCGGCGGTATATAAAGACACTTTGGGATTTGTCAATTTATGTCCCTGAGGGCCCTCAGACTATCTGTGGGCACCCATCTTTTATGGCCACAGGACATTGCAATTTGGCTGGAATTGAAGGCAGACAACTATAGGAACAACTTGAAATATTTTGACGCCCTGTGGAAGGCTTGGTGTGAACAGCAGCACTCAATGAAGCCAATCAGATTTCCATGGCAACACTTACTGTGGAGCCTTTATGTATCCGAGTTTCCTCCACTACAAGTACCTCCGGAACATCTTTGTAAAGTATAGTATATTACTTTTTTGCTGATACATGAAATCTGCTCAGTTAGGTATTGATTGAACCAACATAATTATATTAGTATGAAGAGTATATATAGGGGACTGAATTATTCCAGATGAGGTAACACAAGAATCTGTCACCCCCCCCCCCCCTCACTGTTGTTAAAAGATGCCCTTCCTTATTATTTTTCTAAAGATGAAGAACAGGGGAGTGTTGATACATATGGATTCATAGACCAATGTAATGGCTATAGATTAAATTGGTCGTTTCAGGATATGCATCTATAACAAATTCCGTAGATGCTTTCATGGATGTTTGCCATCCCCTTGTTTTCAGGAGGAAAGAAAGGATGCACACACAGGTGGAATCAAAGCATCTCAAGCACCCCACTGAGTTGATACACTAGAATATGCGGGCTGCATCCAAATATTCAATTTTGACAACATAGCACTATGCGGCCCAAAAAAAGGGCCAAAATACAATATTAGGTTATATAAGCAAATAATCAAGATAACACAATCTGGCAGTTACTTTAAGAAATACCCTCTGTGCCCACATATTCACCTATTCCGTAGCAGATCTGGCACAACACCTATTTCCCCAGGGCTTATAATATGATGATCTTAGCAAGTGGGTTTAAGTCTAGACAAAGATTGGATTAGAAGAGTTTTGTCTACGCTATTTATTTGGACCAGTTAGAGAGAAAATTTGTTGGTCTCTGAATCATATGCCCTTCAGCAAATGCTAAGGTTTGATCCTGTATAGAGATATTGTGCCTCAAATATGAGGCCCCAGGGCATGTCATGTATGCACTGCAGTAGCCCAGCCTAAATTCCCCTCCAAAGCTGTGCAAATCCATTAAACAGTATGTTTCATGTAAGATAAGGCCAGATTTTGCAAGGTATCCAGGGATTATTGGAGTTAATTGAATGTTTGACAATGGTCTACAATGCCCTTGGCCTCCTGCCCAACCTCTGGTATCTTCTCATCCCTCACCTCTTTGCAAATCCGGGATAGCACTCCCAGATGCGTGGACAAACATTAACAGCGCAATCTTAATCTTAGATCTTAAAATGTCTTAATCTAAGGCAGAAATGAAAAACCAAATAAAGACAGGGGTTGGGGGCATTACATACTAGTTGACTAGCCTATCCTACAATGGACTGTGCAGTTTAAGATAGGATTAAGATAGGTTAAGATAAAGTTAAGACTAATTTTAAGATAATAAAGACAATCTTAATTATGTGCTAGGATTGCACTGTTAAAGTTTGTCCACGCACCTAGGAGAGCTATCCCTGGTGTGCAACCTCTTTATCACCACTACACTCCAGCCCTCTGGCCTCTTGAAGAGTCAACGAGCCCCCTCCTCGCGTGTTAATGAGGTTGACTCCCTCTTCAGTTGATCCTCCTGGATCTGAACTTGTGTATATAGTGTCTTTAGGATTACATAACTTAAACTGGTAGTGATAGTGGATCCTCCTGGATTGATAACCGTAACTATAACAAACCAAACACAAAGCCAAATTCCTAAGTTAGTAAAGTTGGCCTTCAGCTAGGGTTCCTCAGGATCTCCAGTCCTGCCCCAGTCTCTCCAGAGCTGTCTCCTGCAGCTCCAGAGAGCAGTCTCTTGGTCAGGTCCCCATAGCTTACTCCTGGTCCGAAGCTGAGTTCTCCCCAACTGAATCTCTCAACTCTGGCCTATCGGCCTTTATTTATACTCAATCACTCCCCCGCAAGGGGAACCCCCGTTCCTCACCTCCCGCCCCACACCTACGTCATAAACACGTCTCCCCACCCGGCATCGAACCTCATGCTTCCGATGGGGGACAGTCCATTAGATACAATATAGGGATACACATATACATATACATAATAATAGACATACTAATATCAATACAATATGGATACAACATACAAACCTCTCCCTTTATAAAGGGAAGAACACCTATATATTTACAACTGATTTCAAGTGACACAAAGCCTTTGAATGCATACATCTCCTCCCCTAGGGAACATCAAATAGCCAGTCCCACCACCGGAAAGTGGGTGCTTCTGGTCACGACCGGATAGTCCCCAGGTAATTACTCACAATCCCAAACGCGCGGGTTGGGGTGGCTCACCGCCTCACATCTGTACCTCATTCATTTTACAACCGTCGTGCCATTATACAATAAAATGCTTATTCAATTATACCTTCCTTTAGGGTCATAACATGACCCTCCTTGTACTCAGAATAAGCTCTAATGGCGTGTAACCTGCATAAGATAATTACTCAATTAGCTTTAGCTTTGGATACAGAACAATTCCCCAATAGTAAAATATTCTTTGACTCAAACTTTCCCTCCCCCATAATTTAAAGGTGCCAGCTAGGTCCTGCACATGAAGCGGAAAGGGTTGTTCCGGCGGTTGGTTCTTAGAAAGTTCACAGGCAATTAAATAACTAGGGGCACTCAGGGGCTTCCCCTCTGTATCCCCCAAGACCCAACTTTATGACTGGTCACAGGTGCATAATGAGCCAGGAGGCAGTAGAGGTCCTTCTGGCAGGCAGTTTGTGGGAAAGTTCCTGCCCATTTGGTGACCACCAACTTTACAACCCACAAAGATAAACTCCAATCCACTGTACCTGAATGGGGCGATTCACACCTCCCACCTGCAGGTAGGAGGGGGAGGATGAGTGGGTACACCAGCTCATAAATCGCCCACCCCGGATCCCATTAACTTATATTCGCTCGACTCACCAAGGGGCCCACCTGGTCCCTGGAGTCGGTCGGGCACGACATGTACCACCATGACCTCTCCCTTCGGGTACATACATTCCTATTGTAAACTCTACACAGATATTCATACCGATAAACATAATTAATATAACAAGCTACTAAATTCAGGAGTAAATGCACTCCTGACTTTACATACCTCCCCCACTTAAAGTTTGATGCTTGACTTCATCAAACTCATCTGGTCCCACCAGGACCCCTTCTGCCGAGCAGTTGTCCAGGAAGCAAACTCTACCTCTGCGGTCAGATAGAGCTTTCCCTAGGGTAATACACCGCCAAGGGGGTCGTACTGGGTGCCCTCACAGCCCAGCTCGTGACCTGCTTCCTTACATGATACATGTCGGTACCAAGGATAACTGTTGTGTATAAAACATCAATAACTTCTCATTCTCCATATACAGCCTCTACAAACACCTCTAGTAGGCCACATATACCTGTATAAAGTACCAAAATAATAGTCATTTTCCACCTTTCACTGATCCATCCTCCCTGAACCTGAGTAACTCTGAATGTCTTTTCACCCTCAAGATTCAGTGAGTCTATCAGCCGCAATATTATAATTCCAGAGTCTACCTTCAGGTCATCACTCAACCAGAGGGGATGGGGCCAAGGTTGGGCTTTTCTGTACAGCTGGTTGCAGTTCCATAGCAAAAGTAGATGCACTACCCAACCATCACCCCGCCTAGTTGTCATGACACTAAGTAGTTCGTAATACACCGTCTCTAGACTAGCCGTGTAGTCTGTCTAACCGTTCCTCGTCGGCCGGGTGAAACCAAGGCTCCCTGTAGTTCCTAACAGTGCAGTTGGACCCTCTCCAACAGCCCTGTAATTCCCGACTTCCTCCTTCTCGTTCCTTGATTCTTAAACTGTTCATTAGTTGAATTGCCTCCATGACTCCACTAACCTTGTTTCCGCTGGGTAGGCTGTGAAGATGACGGAAGCTGTCCGTCCTCATACCGCATGTGCACTTGCAGAATGAGGGCTGACAGCCGAGCCTCCCAGACTTGCTTGTCTCCAGAGGAGGGGCTATGTTCTGCCCAGGTGTTACCAGGCCTCTCCCAGTCCCCCCACGCCGGCCTGGATAGAGGGGAGGGGGGACTGCTGTTGCCAGGGCAGTCCATACTGCTGCAACTGCCATGGGGACATCATGCACCCTGCGCAGCTGCACAAATCACCCTACCTCCTACTATCCAAAGGGGTTCTTCTCTGATGGTGCCTCCAATCCAGTCATCATCAACCTCCTCGCTTTCAGAGCAGCCCATTAGAGAATATAGCACTAACTCTGTATTGCTAGATGTTCTCCCTGCCACTGCACTGCCCTCCTCTTCCATTGCAGTAGGTTCAAGGCCAGATTCCGAATTCACAGCATCCCTTGTCAACACCATCTCGTCTTGTCTCATCTTGAATTCTCTAACACCTCCCTGGTGTCATTTGATCCCGTATGTATACTGTCTTCTGTGATTGTTTTGAGCCCGGCTGTGATTAAATCAGCACCCGGTCTCGTCGTGGTCGCCAGTGAAGAGTCAACGAGCCCCCTCCTCGCGTGTTAATGAGGTTGACTCCCTCTTCAGTTGATCCTCCTGGATCTGAACTTGTGTATATAGTGTCTTTAGGATTACATAACTTAAACTGGTAGTGATAGTGGATCCTCCTGGATTGATAACCGTAACTATAACAAACCAAACACAAAGCCAAATTCCTAAGTCAGTAAAGTTGGCCTTCAGCTAGGGTTCCTCAGGATCTCCAGTCCTGCCCCAGTCTCTCCAGAGCTGTCTCCTGCAGCTCCAGAGAGCAGTCTCTTGGTCAGGTCCCCATAGCTGACTCCTGGTCCGAAGCTGAGTTCTCCCCAACTGAATCTCTCAACTCTGGCCTATCGGCCTTTATTTATACTCAATCACTCCCCCGCAAGGGGAACCCCCGTTCCTCACCTCCCGCCCCACACCTACGTCATAAACACGTCTCCCCACCCGGCATCGAACCTCATGCTTCCGATGGGGGACAGTCCATTAGATACAATATAGGGATACACATATACATATACATAATAATAGACATACTAATATCAATACAATATGGATACAACATACAAACCTCTCCCTTTATAAAGGGAAGAACACCTATATATTTACAACTGATTTCAAGTGACACAAAGCCTTTGAATGCATACATCTCCTCCCCTAGGGAACATCAAATAGCCAGTCCCACCACCGGAAAGTGGGTGCTTCTGGTCACGACCGGATAGTCCCCAGGTAATTACTCACAATCCCAAACGCGCGGGTTGGGGTGGCTCACCGCCTCACATCTGTACCTCATTCATTTTACAACCGTCGTGCCATTATACAATAAAATGCATATTCAATTATACCTTCCTTTAGGGTCATAACATGACCCACCTTGTACTCAGAATAAGCTCTAATGGCGTGTAACCTGCATAAGATAATTACTCAATTAGCTTTAGCTTTGGATACAGAACAATTCCCCAATAGTAAAATATTCTTTGACTCAAACTTTCCCTCCCCCATAATTTAAAGGTGCCAGCTAGGTCCTGCACAGGAAGCGGAAAGGGTTGTTCCGGCGGTTGGTTCTTAGAAAGTTCACAGGCAATTAAATAACTAGGGGCACTCAGGGGCTTCCCCTCTGTATCCCCCAAGACCCAACTTTATGACTGGTCACAGGTGCATAATGAGCCAGGAGGCAGTAGAGGTCCTTCTGGCAGGCAGTTTGTGGGAAAGTTCCTGCCCATTTGGTGACCACCAACTTTACAACCCACAAAGATAAACTCCAATCCACTGTACCTGAATGGGGCGATTCACACCTCCCACCTGCAGGTAGGAGGGGGAGGATGAGTGGGTACACCAGCTCATAAATCGCCCACCCCGGATCCCATTAACTTATATTCGCTCGACTCACCAAGGGGCCCACCTGGTCCCTGGAGTCGGTCGGGCACGACATGTACCACCATGACCTCTCCCTTCGGGTACATACATTCCTATTGTAAACTCTACACAGATATTCATACCGATAAACATAATTAATATAACAAGCTACTAAATTCAGGAGTAAATGCACTCCTGACTTTACACTCTGTTAAGCCGTCATGGTGGCAACATCTATGATGAAGCCTCCCAATATGCCCCTAGTAGCCACGGAGGGGACCAGGACCGGATATTGGTGTCCATGCCGCCATGTTGCATCCTAAGGTGGCGCCTGATATGGGGCTCACTGGACAGGGGCTGGGGCTGGAGAGGGTTTGAAGAGGTGAAGGGGGTGACTGAGCAGGCTTTTGATACAGGGCTGGACCGTTTCTGGTCAATATAACATTGACCGCTAGGGGACAGTCTAAAAGCATTGTCTTGTGGCCCGTTGCGGGTTGAAGACTTCCGGCTTGGGGAGGCGGCATACAGCAGCTTCAGGAGGTCATTGATCACCCCTAGGGGTTAGGTGAGAGGGGAGGTGGACACATCATAGGATCATAAGATATCTCCCCCCCCCCCCCCACTACCAAAGCTCTCACTAATGCTAGAACTTTCTCATCCATGCTGCCAGCAAATCTAGTCCTTCCTTCCAACCACACCATAAACCCTGCCTGTATGGCCTTTGAGGTCATGGGGTCCAGGCTATCGGTGACCTTTTTAGAGCCCACATCACTGTATAAACCACTGCATAGTACTACATGATATAACAAAGCCTAATACCTACATCGTCAGGGGGACTGCCCAAAATCATTGGAGACATTCACAAATGATGTCAGGGATTGGGTGGGGTCGAGTGTTGAAACGTGACCCAAGCAGGGGTACTGCAAAAAGTCACCATGGATGTTTACATATGACTTCACTGGCTGTACTTTTGTCCCCCAATTTTCCCCAACATAGTGACACAAGGGATGGAAAAGGGTACCGAAATAGGTTTGTGAACACCCCCTATTACATCCACCAACAATGGGACTGCACTAAGTCCCCCTAACCACTTGTAAGATAACCAGACCACATGACTAGACAGGCAAGGATATCTTTTCTAGTTAAGGACATCATGGTGTACTGCCAAGTAGTCTCAGTAGAGCTGCATGCATAGATCATAAAAAGTCATAGCAACATTATACCCCAAATCTAGTGGGGACTATTACAAGACATACAAGATAATTTTCCTAGCGTGGTAAGTATTACAAAAGAATCTCTTTACATTGTATTTCCAGAGGGGGATGTTACAGAAAAAAGATTAATGTTATGGATTTACCTTCATTTTTACGTTATTTCCTTTTTTTACGACTAATAAACCAAAATAAGCGTAAATTTGAAGACCACAGCAAAAAATTGAAGACCACATTGTAAATTATTAATCATACACTCGTATTATCATAAATTATTAAATATTGATGTAAATTATTGAAAATCGTTGAACATTATCGTAAATTTGCTATTTTCACTCCAAGGCATGAATTTTGTTTTGTAACAGCCCCCAATATTTCAATATAAGAAATAACAATACCACAAAAGTGGCGTTTCAGACAAGCTATGTTCATTATGTCTGACTGTAACTGTAGTAGGCCATGTTGCCATTTTTTTCAATAGAAATTATAGTTTAATTTTTTTCTCAGAGAGTTAACCCAATAAACAAAAAACATTACACAACGTTATATAACGTATCTCTATGACTCCTTTGTGTGCCAGAAGTTATTCCCCTATTATAACATTAAAAAAAACTTTTTATTACTTTTAAACGTAACATAGTGTGTGTTTTTGTTAGCTGGGAAGCCATTATACACATGTAATAATATGAGTCAGGTTTACAGAGAAAAGAAGTAGAATCACTGTAACTCTCAAATGGGAGTCCAGCCCCGATCACAGAGGTAACTCTCCCCACCACTCCCTATCATTAGGGAGTCTAAATGTACTGACTCCCTTTGCCTAGAGTCAAACAGGAGTCAGTATGGGACGACACCATAAAAACGGGTTTTATCATTTACATCAATCTGAATGGTGGGAGAAATCAGAGATTTCATTTACTTGATCTCAGCCATCAAGCTTATAATCCATGCATTCTTTTGGTCCCGCCCTTCAACGGGTCCAAATTCTTTTGCCCCCCCCCCCTCATGCACCACCCACCCCCTGTTATTAAGAAATTACCAATCCCTTTATATCAAGAAAGTGTTACAGAATGTGCTACAGATCTGAGGAGGAATTTCCTCTGTTGATATTTTTCTGATATCCCGCTTGGCCAGTGCATCCCATGATTTACGTACTGCAGCAGCTAAGTCCTCTCTCCACAAAAGCATTGCTAATCCATTAAACAGGCTGCATCATGCAGGATAAGACCAGATATTGCAGTTATCCAGAGACCATTGGAGTAAATTGAATCTTTGACAATGACATAACACCCTATTGCCTGCTCCCCCACCTCTATGGTATCGCTTCATCCCTCACCCCTAACCCCCTTTCACCACTACCCTCCAGCCCTCGGACCACTGCTAAGTCGTCATGGTGGCAGGGCCTTTGATAAAGCCTCGCACACTGCCCCCTGGCCACCACAGAGGGCACCATGACCGGATATTGGGGTCCCTACACCCCATGATGCATCCTAAGGTGATGTTGCTCCTGAACTTGGGTGAGAAGAGCCGGGGCTTGGAGGGTTGAGGGGTCGGTGAAGCAGGGTTTTAATACAGGGCTGGTCAATGTAACATTAACCGCCAGGGGTCACCCTTAAAGCATTGTAATGTGACCTGTGCAGGGCTGAAGACATCCGGCTAGGGGGAGGAGGGGGGGGGAGGGGAAGGCTCATACAGCAGCCTCAGGTGGTCATTGATCACCACTAGGGGTATCATATCTGGGGTCTTATGATATAGCCTTGCTGCAGCTGTACTGAGGATACAGGGGAGATCTCCTCCCTCCCCCACCATCAAAGCTATCACTAATGCTGAGACTTGCATGAAGGCAGTAAATTCGTCCCCTCCTCCCACCCCAGCTATAACCGCTGCCTCCATGGCGTTTGGGGTCAGGGGGTCTGGGTTCTATGTAGTAGTATATTTTATACATTACATACATCCAAGTTGGGTCTGTACAAAGTCTT
Organism: Harmothoe impar; assembly: GCA_947462335.1. NCBI lineage: Eukaryota > Metazoa > Annelida > Polychaeta > Phyllodocida > Polynoidae > Harmothoe > Harmothoe impar. The sequence continues at coordinate 92,681,184 of OX381705.1, forward strand.
GAGGAACATTCACAAATGGCACAACTAATGCAGCCCTGGCAAGCATCTTGCCGGTGCTGCATTGGTGCACAAGGAGGGTTCGCCAGTCAAGAAATCATGAAAGCAAGTGTATCTGGTAATATTTCATTTGCCCAAAGGAGTGAATAAAGATACTCCAGGGAGCTATCCATTTCAGGCCAGGACCACATGTGTTACTAGGAGAGGTCCCCTAATGGGAAGCTTACAACATTTACTAGAAACTTTGGGTGTTTATCTGGAGAAACAAATCTGGTTCCTGCCCATTCAACACCACCAGGCCATACGCTAAGAGGGCTACTTCAATCGTTAACTCTTTAAGGATGGCATAGTGCATTAATGCATCATGACTTCGTCGTCATGATGCATGCATGCAGCCCTGGCAAGTTACTCACCAGGGCTGCATTCAAGCATGATGCTGACCTTATGGGGTTGAGACACTCCTGAAGGGTCGGCATGATGAGCTAATGTAGCACCAGTAAGTTACTCACCAGGGTTGCATTGGTGCATCGTGAAGACAAATGTCATCTTTTTTTGCGACATATGTCCTTGAAGGGTTAAGAGGGGATGTTTTCTATTTGTCAGTTTGGTGAGAACTCGAGGCTGCAAGTTGAGTGCAGACAAGTAGACAACCATCCAAGAAAGTAAGACACCCTCACAGAGAGAAGAAACAGAGTCAAAAGGGAGTCCAGGCTTGCCTCCAGAATGACTCCCTTTTCTGACTCTCTTTTTGACTCTCTTGATGAAAGGCGTCGGTACCTGACTCCCTTAAAAGGGAGTCACTTGACTCCCCTAAGAGAGCCCAGGTTTTGCCTCCAAAATGACTCCCTTTTATGACTCCCCGCCCCAAACAGAGTCCAGGTTCATGCTGCAACTCCCTTTAGAAAGGGAGTCTAGGCACAGGGAGTCATTGAACCACGACTCCCTTTGTACATTGGTAGTTTCTATCCCTTACCCCTCTATATAACCATTCCATTAGCTGTCTCCTTAGCTGCTGTTTCTACATCATTTTGGTGCAATGTCTCACAAGGAGGGGGGATCTCAGAAAGATCCCTCAGTGCACATTAGTTATTATATAAAAGAACATCTGAGCTTTTCTGGATTTAACTTTTTCATGTTCTTACAAATTGGGTGTCAATAACTTATACATCATGCTTAAGCTACAGTTTTAAGTTAACTACAATTATTTTATGAAATCTAATTCTGACATTAAACTTTGATGCTACAATGATATACATGTATTAGCATAATTATAAATATCACAAATTATGTGGATCTAGAGATCTGAGCATACAGAATAATACTATTTTAAGTATAGTGCTACCACCTAGCAGGCTTAATCATAACCAACTGACCTTGACTCTGATTATAAAGAGAGTCAGATAGCTTCTAAACATATGTGCTAGATGGCATTACGGTCTTTGTACAGTAGTGCCACCTAGTGTGTTCCCTATTTCTGTCTTGTATGCTTACTTCTGTGACTCCCTTAGGGAGTCCAGGCAACCATTTACTCACCTCAGCTGACCTGGACTCTGTTTGATCTAATTGAAAAGGAGTCAGGACTGTTAGAAGGGGGAGTCAGACAGTGCGAAAAATGAGCCAAAGGGGGCCTGGCTCTCTTTTTATAGCCTGGACTCCCCTTATGACTCGGATCCTTCTCTCTGTGCTCTAGTGGTCTCAGCAGGTACTTAAACCCTCTTTGTGTACCGACATGGCAGTAGCACTCAACAAAGCCAATCAGATCCAATAGAGACAGAATCTATAGAAATCTGGGCGGGAAAATATCACACCAGCTGTGAGAGCAAGATGCTACCTTCCAGTTTCCTCTTCTGCAATTAATTCCCTTACTCAAAAACATCTTTCTAAGTATTTCTAGTCTATGATATCTGCAGAAGTGTATGTTACTTCAGTCCTTCTATATGAAATGTGCACTATTGAGTTTTGATCTTAGAAACATTGGTAAAATTATTATCGTGAACGGTTGAATAATGATGAAACCATTTTTTTGAATGGGTGAAAGATCATGTAAGCATGAACATCTTAAGGAGCAAGGGAAAAAACTGGCATTTTAAAGTAAGGATGCAGCGTCCATAACATGCAATAGATGGCTCTAATGCATACCCTGGTGTCCATTGTGGACACTAGCTTTTCTATTAGGATGTGGAAAGATTTGGATGCACACCTTCCCCTGGTACCCTATATTCTACTCACTCACCAAGCTGAGGTCTTGTTAAAACCTGTAGCCTCAACCCTATAACCCGCTAAGGGCCGCATCATACTTTAATGTAGTGCCCATTCCCATTAAGATGCATGAATGCAGCCACGGCGAGTAAATAGCATTACAAAATCATGCCAACTGTGCAGGGTTGGGACAATACCATAGGGTCGGCATGATACATGAATGCAGCACTGGTGAGTTACTCAGCAGAACTGCATTCCTGCATCATGCCAGCAAAGGTTCACAGTGTATTAAGGCAATTGGTGGTCCGTACATGGTTAATCCCAGTAAACCACGATGACTGAGCAAGGAGCATTACCGTATTCAATGTAATAAGCGCACACCCCCTAATAAGCGCACACCCCCCGTTTTTGGCCAATTTTTATATTACAAATAACCGAAAATATTACAATTTTTGACCCCAATGAAACTCTTAACTACTAAAAGATGTCCATAATCATTTTTTAAATGCACTGTGCGCGTATTACGTCGAATACGGTAGGTATATTATCATTTGCATTATGTATTGGAGAGTCTTGACAATGAAAGTGGCACTTTCAATGGCTTCTCCATGGTAATGTATCATTACAAAGATCCTAGATTTTACATGTCTAGTGACCCTTATATAACCAGTTCAGTAGCCACCAGAGCATTGAGGCCTCTGTACTGTAACAATTTTTGTTCACAGACATCCTCCTTGCCAGTTGCAGCCCCTGCAGCATTCAGTATGAACTCCCTGAGAGGTCTCTTCACTCATTAAGCCCATTGTGTCAGTAATACGATGAGATCAAAACACAATGTGTACGAATCTTTGGGTAGGGGTGTTTTTAAGAGACATTTCGGTTAAGTATTAAGATTGGAATCTCACAACAACTATTAAATAGTGCAATACCATACATCAGTGAATTTAAATGGCAACTCAGCCATCAATCTGTTTTTCCCCGTGATTTAATGGTTTCCATAGGCTGAATGATGGATGACTCATATGAGTGTTTCATACAGGTACAGGGCTATTTCATTCAGTAAAACAATTCATTTTCCATTAATGGAATTGAGGTGACTGTGAGTCAATTTATCATCTAAATTTGTAAAGTACCATCTGAAGAATCGTACCATGTACTGTGTTGTACTCCCTGAATTATGTAAGCGAAGGTAACCCAGCTGGACAATAATGATATGATAAATGCTTTTGTCACATTGCACCAGCACAATGCTAGAAAGTAACTCATGTACCCTAGAAGGTTGTCATGAACGTAGTACTGGTGAGTTAGTAGCCAGGGCTGTATTAATTAATTATGACGACCCAGAACATAGCAAATTAAATCACCACGTTGCCTCCGAATGGTTTATGTTCTTTATAAACAGCCTACTTGCTTTTCCATTACAGTCAGACACTTCAAAATCTAACGGTCAGGGTTTTTCTATAAACGGTCCCATTTAAGCCCAATAAAATCTATCAGTGGGGCTAAATCAGGGTTCCGCCTTTTATTCTTACATTCATCCCATTAATCAGACAGTCACATTGCCAATTACCATGTTAAGTTAAAAGCCCCATGTAGTCCACGCAAACATTTTAATTCTACGACAACCCCTTCTCTCCTGTTATTACATTACATTAACATTTGCAGGATCCATTTTCATTTTGAAATACCATTGGCATAACCCTTTCAATCCTCTCCCCTAACAGCAAATCCAAGCACAGTCTGACCTTGCCAGGATTATAGGCTTAATTGTGATGCATGTATTCTGTGACCGGATCTTCCTGGAGGAAGATATGTGACACAACCTGGCAGTCATTGGATCTATTGCCTTTATATTGACACAACTCTCCATTCTGTAGTGGGAGATGGCACCACCTGAGCCAATCACCTCTCTGTATGGATATGGTCATATTGAGTCACAAGTTATGATGATTAAAGTGACTGGTTACCCTGGATACAAGTCTAAATCAAAAATGTATTAGGAGAGAAGTCCTTGATACAGTTTTGGACCCGTCAGAGAGAATTTTTCTGTTGATCTCTTTCATAGAATGATATTTCCCCTGGCAAGTGCTAAGGTGTGGTCCAAGAGACAGAGATTAATGCCTCGCCTATGGGCCCTAAGGGCATGCCGTAATGTATGCACTGCTGCGGCCAAGCTGCTCCTCTGCCAAAACTGTGCACATCTATTTAACAGGATGCATCATTAAATATTTGTCCAGATATTGAAAGCTATGATAGCCTGCTCCTCCTACCTGTATGGTATTGTTCTCTGAGCCTCTATCACCGATTGCCTCCAGAGATGAGGGTGTCACTGAGCAGGTTTTTAAAACAGGGGCTGGTCGCTTCTGGTCAATGTTGACCACTAGGATACATTGACCACTAGGATACATTCCAACACCAAAGTCATGTGATCCATGGAGGGCTGTAGACTTCAGGCTTGGGGGAGTTATCCATTCGCAGCTGGGACCCCATGCCTTACGGAAGGGGGTTCCCTGGTTATAAGCAGAGATTCAGGCAAACGCCTGCACAGTTATCTGGGGGCATCCATCTGTTTCTCACCACCATGGGCCACACTAAGAGGGTCGCTTCTATCGTTAAGAGGGGATGATTCAATTTGGTGGGAAGTGAAGTCTGCAAGTTGATGACTGAACAGATGACTGTCGGAATAACTGGAAGTACTTGCTGCCCTGTGTGTACACCCCTCTTGTATACAGACATAGTACAGCACACAAGGAAGCCAATCAGGTTCCAATGTGGACAGAACCTGTAGAAATCTGGCTGGGAAAATATCACATCATCTGTAAGAGGGATGTGCTTGTATGAGTTTTACTTTCCTTTCCTGCAAGTTACTCCCTACTCTAGAAGAACTTCCCAAAGGTTTTTGGGTTATATAATGTCTATAGGAATGCATATCACCCTTGTATTAAAATATGTTATGCTCTTTATCAGTTTATTTGATTTAGATCATGTATGGTTATGTTATCATTATGTTTTGATAAATGGTTTGATGAGAAATGATTATCATATAATATAAGTAAACAGATTACATCCATAAACTGTCAATTACATATGTTTTCACCACTGATATGTGTGATTTTGCCATGATTTATCAATTATAGGAGGATGTTATCATGTTGTGTAATGGCTGCTAGTGCAATTCTAATCTGTACTTATTGTCTCAGATATATATCTGCATTCTTTTATAATTGTAAAAGGATGAGAAGTTGATTGTTATAGGCGGATGGCTACTTATCACAATGTAGTTATTCATTTTAACATTTCAAATTTTCCTAGAGTTTTCCCGACAGTGATAAAATCAGTAAAGAAATACTACTCAAAAAAAAGAAAAGAACTCAAATATAAGTTTATACAACTGGATTGAACTCTAGATCAAGAATATGTGGGAGAGACGTCTCTGCTACAGATTTGGAGTCCCCACAAAGACAATATGGCTGTTAATGTCTTTCTCAGAATGATACCCCTGTTGGCCAGTGCTTAGGCACGGTCCAGAGATTAATGCTTCACCCATGAGCCCCATAAGGTATATTGTGATGTATGGACTGCTGGGGCACAGTCTGCTTTCCTCTGCCAAAGCTGTATCAGTTTATCAAACAGGATTCATCATCCAACATAAGACCTGCTATTGCATAGTATCCTAGGTCCATTGGAGTAAATTGAATGTTTGCCAATGATCTACCAGCCTCACATCATTTCATTCCACAATCCTAATCCCACTTTCACCACTACCCTCGAGCCCTATGGTCACTGATACATTGTCGTGGCAGCACTGTCTTTGATGATGCCTCTCACCCTGCCCCCTAGCAGCCACAAGGGTTACTACTACTGGATATTGGTGTCCCTGCCGCCATGTTGCATCCTAAGGTGATGCCTGATATGAGGCTCCCTAGGTGGGGAACAGTTCTGGGTGGGGTGAGGGGGTCACAAAGCAGGCTTTTGATACATGGCCAGGTCCCTAGTGGTCAATGTCACATTGACCGCTAGGGGACGGTCTAAAAGCATTGTCATGTGACCCATAGTGGGCTGCAGACTTCCGGCTTTGGGAGGTCTCATACAGCAGCGTCAGGTGGTCATTGATCACCTCCAGGGGTTCAGTGTGAAGGGGAGGTGGACATGTCATAGGTTCTTATGATCCAACTTTCCTGAAGCTCTACTGAAGATACATGGGAGATCTCTGGCCTCCCTCACCTCACCCTGCCCCACATACCCACCAAACTAGTGAGACACCAGGACTTTTATCCATGCACAAGCAAACCCATCCCTTTCTCTCCACTACCATCAGTAACCCCTACTTCCATGGCCTTTGGAGTCACAGGGTCTAGGTTGTATATAAACTACTAGACCATACTATACAATATTATGTATTGTAATACACACAATTGCATGAGGCCTATTTTTACAGCCTTTCAAGCTGGAGCGTAATGAAGGGTGAATCCACTGAGGCAAATCTGTTGGATAGGATGAAACTTCACCATGTTAAACCTATGGATGAATCTTGTCCGATTTGACAAATTTAAATCAGTGGATTCACCCCTATATCAATGCACGTTGTCTCTTTTGTGATCCTACTTTGGATTCAACGTCAATGAATCTAATACCTTATCCTGTCACTCTTCATGTAAATGACAAGTGGGAGCCAACAGTAACAGCAATCCACCTTTGTGGCATCCTTGTCACAGGAGACCACCTCACGTCTCTCCTGGACAGCCCTAAAATACCAAATGGAGCTATTGGTGAGTGATTTTCATTTCCTAAACTGAAGCTGTGTGCCCTCAGATGCATTTGAGTATGTCTGCTGGGTGGTAAGATGGAGTACTTTAATTGAAGAATCCCTCTGGTGTCAGTTTAATATATGGCCAAGAAATACTGCCCCACGGATAAAATGCAGGCAACACTTGGAGGATTCACAAGAAGGGGTGGCAAATCAAGAATCATGAAAGTGAGTGGATCTGGTGGTATTTCACTCACTTAAAGGAGCCTGGTATTTACAATGATTGTGAATAAAGATACTCAAGGGAGCTATCCATTTGTAGCTGGGGCACATGTGCTACTCAGGGAGATGCCCTGGTTGGAAGCAGAACAACATTTGTTAGAATGCTTTCACATTTATCCCAAAGCACCAATCTGGTTTCCACCCTTTCATCACTGCCAAGAGGGCTGCTTCTGTCCTTAAGAGGGGACATTTCAATTTGACAGGAACTGAAAGCTGCAGGTTGAGTGCAGACAAATATATGACCAACAGGAAGTAAAACAGCCTCTAATGATCATGGCAAGTACTTTGATGCTCTTTGTGTTCTGACATGACAGCAGCACTCAACAAAGCCAAACAGATTCCCATGCCGACAGAAAGTGTAGAAATCTGATGTGGGAGAATATCACACCAGCTGTGAGAGCTAAGTGCCTACATTCCACCTCCCTCTTCTAGAAGTAACCCACTGTTACAAAACTTTTCCCAAAGTATTTCCAGTCTATTATGTCTACCGTACTGTTTGTTACTTCAGCCCTGATAGGCCCATATGCGAAGGATGCAGTACATAAAAGCACCATGTTGTCATGATAAAAGGGTTACTGTTATTTATCAACAGCAAAATTAGTTTTGCATTAAAAGTCAGACACTTAAAAAACTAACAATGGGGGTTTTCTATAAACAGTCTTATTTAAGCCCACTAAAATCCATCAGTGGGCCGAACTCATTTCTTGAATCAGACATCCACATTGCCAAATTCCATGTTATGCTAAAAGCCTTGTGCGCAAGTAAACATTTCAATTCTACCGACAACCCCTTCTCTCCTGCTATTACATTACTTTAAAATTTACAGGATCCATTTCGAAATTGAAATGCCATGGGTTAAACCCTTTCTATTTTCTCCCCTGGAGCCTCACATCCAAATGAGGTCTGACTTTGCCAGCATTATGAGCTTAATTGTGATACAGTGAATTTTCCTGAAGATGTGTAATACAACCTGGCAGTGTGGTTCATAAGACATAGATTAACTCATCACCCATCAGTCCCTGGGGAATGCCATGATGTATGCACTGCAGCAGCTAAGTCCCCGCCTATGAGACAGCCTTATTTTTAGATTCATCCTCAAAAGCTAGGGGTCGTCTAAAAAGTCAGGTTTTGTTATATGGGGTTAAACAGAAAACAATTTCTAATGTTTTTCTCATACAAGGGGGTTGTCTTATAGGTGAGGCTGTCTTAAAGGTGGGGTTTAGGGTATATTTGGCATCATTTCATCCCTCACCTATAACCCCCTTTCCCCAGTACCCTCCAGCTCTCTAGCCCTCTGCTAAGTCGTCATGGTATAGTGGTCTTTGAGGGGGCCTCTCACCCTGTCCCCTGGTCACCATAGAGGGCAACATGGCCGGACATTGATGTCACTACCTCACCATGAAGCATCCTGAGCCAGGGTGAGAGGAGTAGGGGCTCAGGGGGGTAAGGGTTTTATGGAGCAGGGTTTTGATACAGGACAAGTCAATGCAACATTGACTGCCAGGGGACACTATCAAAGCATTGTCATGTGACCCATGGCGGGCTGAAGACTTCAGGCTTCAGGAGGGTCCAGGAAGTCATTGATCACGTCTAGGGGTCGCCACTGAAGGAGGAGGTGGATGCATCAGGAGGTCTCAGAAAACAGCCACCCTGCACGGACACTAGACAAGAGTTCCCAAAACCACGATATCTATCTATTAGCTCATAACACTATTTTGAAAGAACACAAATTTTGTAAGAAAGATCAAAATTAGTTTTAATTCAAGTTGTGTATACATATTGCATCTCAGTTTAACACTACACTGTGATAACATGTCTGTGAGTGTATACTACATAGCGCTATGGTTCTGTATCCAGTGCTGGCGAGGGAGTTCTGGTTAGCTGTAACCTGCTCACTAACCCTAGTACTTTGGTATAAAAAAACAAGCAAATTCAATCCATACTTCCTTCCTTCAACCCCCATCTATGACCCTGCCTCCCCACGGTTTGGGGTCATGGGTCTGGGTTATATGGCCTTTGATAGCCGACACCACTGTATAAACTACTGGTCCTACTTTACAATGTAATAAAGCCTAATACATATATCAACAGGGGGGACTGCACAAACTCACTGGGAACTTAGACTCCCTAATGATAGGGGGTCACTTTAGAGCGCCAGCGATATTCGCACGAGGATCTCGTGCGTATAAGGGCCGTAATTTGCACGAGGAAACGGCGAGAGAGGCGACGGCGAGAGACAACATGTACACGAGGGGCTGGAAAGATAGGAGACATACATTAGGGCTGGGAAGATAGGCGACGTGCACGAGGGGTGAGAAGATAGGCGACATACACAAGGAGTGGGAAGATAGGCGACAGGAGGGGGTCAGACAAATATAAGAGAACTTTATTGATGCCCATTCTACATGGGTTTATGTAGTATGATGGTTATGACGTTGGCATGGCACACCTGCGATCCAGGTTCGCCTCTCAATGAAGGAAGCGAATTTTTCCGTTTTTCTCTTTTACCTTGTCGGCGAGATAGGCGACCATGTCGGCGAGATAGGCGACCATGTCGGCGAGATAGGCGACCTGGCAAATGAGATAGAGAACCGGACTCGGCAGAGGGGGGAGGGGGTGCCGAAGGCAGGGTGCCTAAAAGCAGGTGCCTAAATTCCTACCACCGACCATCCTTGTGACTATTTAAAGGTCAAATTAGCAAGATGGTGTTAAGGGGGGGGGTATGTCGACTACCACCCTAAATCCGCCACGTCCGGGTAGAATAACAAAATAGTCATTATTATTTATTAATTATAAACTGGTTAGGTCTCATGGCATAAAATCAGTGTCCTTGTTTCCATTTATACTTAGCCTAAATTTATAATTTAGGCTGAATTTCCTTTTTGGACCTATCGTATAATTTTCTCAATTTCAATAGGTAAGATGTGGTATATTTGGCTTAGCTCTCATGGAGTTTTAAGTATATCAAATATTAGACCCAAGGTGTGTGATACTAGTATAATTTTTCGAGTCCCGACTAGGCATTTAGGGTGGTACCACCATGACTGGGGGGGGGGGGGGGCGTTGCAGGCTAGAGGGAGGGGGGGGTCAAAAGTTTCAACCCCTCAAGCAGGATCGCTGGTTCCTCGTGTGGTCGCCTCTCTAGCCGTCGCCTCTCTCACTGGTTCCTCGTGTGGTCGCCTCTCTAGCCGTCGCCTCTCTCACTGGTTCCTCGTGTGGTCGCCTCTCTAACCGTCGCCTCTCTCACTGGTTCCTCGTGCGAATAGTGACCACTATTTGCACGAGGAGCTCGTGCAAATACCGGCCGTTATTCGCACGAGCTCCTCGTGCGGATATCATCGGCCCTTTAGAGCCGTGGGGAGAGTTACCTCAGTGATCGGGCCAGACTCTTATTTGAGAGTCACTGTGATTCTACTTCTTTCCTCTGTGTATCTGGGGGCACCCATCTGGTTGTCACCCTTCCATCACCACCAAGGGCCAAACTAAGAGGGTCACTTCGATTCTCAATAGGGGGCGATTTGATTATGTGCAAAGTGAAGTCTGCAAGTTGAGAGCATATGACTGTAGGAATGACTCGAAGTACTAAAAGCCTCTGGTGGGTTTGTGCGCACACCCCCTTGTGCACAGACATAGTAGCAGCACTCAATGCAGCCAATCAGGTTCCCATAGATACAGAACCTGTAGATTTCTTGGTGGGAAAATATCCCACTATCCTCACCTAGAAGTTCCTCTTTTACTCTAGAATTTCCCTTAATCTACTTCAAATTTCCCAGGATTCTATCACATCTATTGGACTGTATGTTACGACAGTACTAATGCATTTGGTGGTCTTGACCAGTTGATTGAATATGTGTCATGATAGCATAGTTATATTGTTATTAAGGTTTGGTAAGTGGTTTGGAAATAATTGTCATATAACGATTTTATAGTAAACAGAGTATTCATGTATTCCAAAGTATTTCTTTTGTATTTGAACCCACCTTTTATACATGAGCCTAGGGCTGATGTTCATTGGCAAGGCTGATATTCCAGATACTTTCGTGGATCCTGGACATTGTATCACAATGACACAATGTCACATCTTCCAGAAAGAAGACTTGTTACCTCTGTATGAGAGTACATCAAAGTAACACAATCTGCCTGCTACTGGATGAGAGGAAATCAGCATCCGTACTGACATCACCCCATTCTGGAATGAGAGATGGCGCCACTTAAACCAATTACCTCTCTCTATGCAGATAAAAATATATTTAGTCATCAGCAGTTGATATGAAAGAAAATTCATGAAACTGGGTTGGAGAATGTGTGGGAGAGACGTCTCTGCTGCAGATTTGGACCATTCAGAAAGACAATTCCTCTGTTAATGTCTTTCTCAGAACCCCTGTTGGCCAGAACTTAGGCGTGGTCCAGAGATTAACGCCTCACCCATGAGCCCCCAGGGCATGCCGTGATGTACTTGCTGCTGCGGCCAAGTCTCTTCTCCTCTGCTGAGGCTGTGTCAATCTATTAAGCAGAGTGCACCGTGCAAGATAAGACCACATATTGCAAAGCATTGGAATTAACCGAATGTTTAACAATGATCTACCAACACCTGCTCCCCCTTTCAACAATACCCTTCAGGCCAATGGTCACTCATACATCGTCATGGCAGCAATGTCTTTGATGAAGCCTCTTGGCCTGCCCCCTAGTGACCACAAGAGGCATTACTATACTGGATATTGGTTTCCCTGCCAACATGTTGCGTCCTAAGGTGTTGCCCGATACCCAGCACCCTAGGTGGGGGGCTGAGGTGTACAAGTCTGGCTGGGGTGAGCTGGTCACCACTCAGGCTTTTAATACAGGGCTGGGTCATATGTAGTCCATAGAACATTGACCACTAGGGGCCGCTCTAAAAGCATTGTCATGTGACCCATGGAGGGCTGAAGACTTCAGGCTTGGGGAGGCCCCATACAGCAGCATCAGGTGATCATTGATCACCACCAGGGGTCTGGGGTGAAGGGGAGGTGGACACATCATTGGTCCTTATGATATAGCCTTCCTGCAGCTGTATTAAAGATACATGGGAGATATCTGGCATTCCCCTGACCCCACCCCGCCCAGCATGCCCACCAAACTAGTGAGACATTGTTAGCCTGTCCTGCACCCAGCGACCCACCCCTTTCTTTCCATTACCAGCAATAACCCCTATATCTATAGTCTTTGAAGTCACAGGGTCTTGGTCATGTGGGCAACCTTTTATTCCATACTATATAAACTACTGGACCGTACTTTCCAATGTATTATCCTAATACACATATCCACATGGGGCCTATTTTCACTGTCTTTTAAGTTGGAGCCGATCGTAATATCAATCCATATTGTCTCTTATTCAACTTCAATGAATCTAATATTTTATCATGTCAGCCTTTATCAGGTTAAAGCCGTACCCACTATTCTAGTACGGCCTAGGTGAGCTATACATGTACTCAATATCTAGGTTATACTAATATAATTGCCTGACCACCAGCATTAGTGTATCTAAGCGTTTACATATAATTTCTCTTATATTCCCAATGTACTATATATCATGTATGGTATCATTGGAAAGAGGACATGTCAATCTATATACTGGCCGATTTACAAACTACAATCTTTCATATTAGTTCAGATATCATGCATTGAACAAGACACATTCATAAGATAATCTTATATACACCCAGTAAAATCCCTTTCCGAATTTTCTGTTAGATTTGCTGATAGAAATATTCATACAGGGTGGTAACATAGATTAGGTCATAATTACGTAAGATCATGAGAAAATAGGGGTCTCCCTCCCCAATCCATGACCCCCAGTGTTGGTATAGACCTATTGTTCTATGACTACAGATGAAGTACTGCACAACCATTCATGGGGTCAGTCACCTAGCACAGCTACTTAGTCATGGTCTAATGATCACATCAAGTGTACCAGTTAAATGGTACGGCCCAGAACCATATGCAGTACCACAATAATGGCATGGTCTAATTGAGAGGACTGTACCACAATAGTAGTACGTACCAATAAGTTATTCCTGTCCCCTACCTGTTTATATAAATGACAAGTGAGAGCTAACAGTATTAGCATCTGCCATAGTGGCCTACTTGTCACATGAGACCACCTCACGTCTCTCCTGGACAGCCCTAATATATCAAATATGGTATTAGGGAGTGATTCACATTTCCCTTAATAACTGAAGTGTGTGCCCTCAGGTGCCTTTGAGTATGTTTGCTGGGCAGTCAGATGGAGAAACGCTTTTTGAAGAATTCCTTTGGGTGTCAGAGGGTGCACAGATTGCTGTGGGGGCTATTACAGGCTTAATGCAAGCACAAAAAGTAGTTCTACTGGGATTAAATGTAGGCGATACTGAGAGGAATCACAGGAAGGGGTGGCAAGTCAAGAAATCATGAAAGTGAGGGGATCCAGTGATAATTCACTTATCTGAGGGAGCCGGGTATTTACAATGATTGTCGGCAGTGAATAAAGACACTCAGGGGAGTGATCTACTAGTGGGGAAGGCCCCATGGCTGGAAGCAGAAGACATTTGGGTGGACGCCCACATGGGTATCAGGGGTAGCCATCTGGTTCCCACCCCCTATATCGCCATGAAGAAGGTACACTAAGAGGGTTGCTTCGATCCTTAAGAGCGGATGTTTTTGATTTGACGGGAACTTAAAGCTAAACGTTGAGAGCAGATCCTTGTAGGAGAGAAATAACAAATTATCCCACCATCTGTGAGAGGGAAAATTCTTTATGCATTTCACTTTTCTATTCTGCAAGTAACTCACTTACTCAGGACTTCTTATCAAAGTTTCTTTCCGTCTATAATTTCTATAAGATATAGTATGTTACTTTAGTGCTAATAGATGTAATGTGCTCAATCAGAAATTAATTGCAACAGTCACATTATCATTTGGTGACCATTTCTTACCAAGTCAGTATTCTCATTAAACCAAAGTATTGCTTTAGACATAGGTGTTGCTATCTCTGTTTCAAGATATTGATTGTTAATTTATGTAACACTCAATAAGATTGTCCATTTTAGCTGTGTGTTCTGCATTGGTGTCAAGTTTACAATGAGACTAAATCAAAAAGAATCGGGTCACTATGGTAAAGCATTTTGGTTCAAATGAAGCATTGTCCATTTGCTTGCTCGCACATGAAAAAACTACACATAATGGGATGTGATCAGAACATAATGGCTATGACTATCATGTTTTTGACTTTTTAAGAGACCTTTTCTTTCATTATTGGGATTTAAATTTCATAGCAAAGGTTGAAAAGCACAGTGCTGAGAACCAGAGGTTTGTAGTACCCTTCATGACCACTACTATAGAGGTGACCTTCCAACCTGCTGACATTTACTAATTAATTAATTAGACATAATCATGCATGGAACCTCCCACTTTTTAGATCAAGTTTATGGCTGTGTCTCATGAGATCGGGCCAATTGCAATGTCTTTGACCAGGTGCCAGCTTTGACTGGGTGCCAGCTCTGATTGGGTGCCAGCTTTGAACGGCCACCATGAAAAAAATGTTGAAGAAAAATAAATTTCTTCTTTGATATGCAATGGATAAAATAAAGAAAATGGCAATGGTTATATCTTCATATATGGCTTTGCCTGCCCTAAATATACCATTTATGTCAGCCGGTCAAAGCTGGCACCCAGTTAAAGATGTCACCTGGTCAAAGCTGGCACCCAGTCAAAGACGTTTCAATTGGCCCGATCTCATGAGACACAGCCATATGCAGTTGTCTCCCATGGGTTTTTGGATTGACCCACTGCATATGTAGGTCTAGTCTCTGGCCTATTTCATACTGTGCCATTGCATGTATGTGTTTTACTAGACACGGGTATAGTGTCTTTCTATGTAGCCATGCTTTTCGCCATATGTATGGCAAGGAGTCCTAGACTTAAAACAATTATGGGAGATTATAATAGAGATAAAGCTATAATGTTCTAGTAGAGGTTTTCGGGGAGGTTTAGAGATTTTCTAAAATCCCTGGTTTTTAAAATGATGTCAATCTTACAATTTTATTGACCACTTTTGTAGTTTCGACCCTAGTTGGCCTCATCTTCAGGTAGGATAGACAGGGAGTAAAATGTGTGATATTACAGTTAAAACACATTTTTTATTAAAAAGATGAATTTGTACATTTTTATGGACCGATGATATTTTGTAACACCTGAAAGAAAAGTTGATTTTCACATTGATACGCATCATATAGTTTATGGTCAT
The DNA here is from genome assembly GCA_947462335.1 of Harmothoe impar. Taxonomy (NCBI): domain Eukaryota; kingdom Metazoa; phylum Annelida; class Polychaeta; order Phyllodocida; family Polynoidae; genus Harmothoe; species Harmothoe impar. The sequence continues at coordinate 92,696,666 of OX381705.1, forward strand.
TAAGCACTTTTCATGGGCTGTCGTGTTCATGAGGCTGGGTGATCAGTGACTAAATGGTGTGTAGCCTTGACAACAAGGAAGTATCGCTGGACTACCCATATTTGCTGCCTCTGGTGTTCAAACTGAGGGGGGAATGTGGATAGAGTCTCTCGATCCAGTGAAACTCCACAAGGGCCAAGAGTCTTTTCCCTTCATCACTTTTTGGATGTCTTTTAATGAAGTCTACCACGAAGATTTTTACATCGCTGTTCTTTTGGTAGTCACATTGCTTGAAGTGCCTGGGCACATCAGTTTCCCCTGCATTTTTGGTTATGGAGCGCATGTGTTCCCTCAGTCCTTCCTTTAGGGGCCTCTCTGTTAGCACAAAAAGCACAATGCTATTTTTCAATGAATGTAAATGACTGCTGAGTATCTCAGCAATCACCCTGTACTGCCCATGATTTAATGGGAGCTATAAGCCGATTGAAGAATGATTTTAGTGACTGTTACATACATGCGTAGTGCTATTTCATTCAGCATAACGATCCCTTTTCAGATAATGAAATCGAAGTAACTGTGAGTCAAAAGCATTTATTCTTTCTCAACCCTTTAGATATGTGAGCTGTGTGCTGTATACAGTCAACTCCCTCCTAACGACCACCCCTCTAGAGCGACCACCTCACCATTGCGACCAGTTTTGGAAAGTCCCAACCGTTTTTCCCTTTATTTTAATGTAAAAAACTCCCCCCAATGCGACCACCCCTCTAATGCGACCACCCCGCCCTCCGACCACCAAATTATCAGTCCCAAATAGCATTTTAACCCCTCTAATGCGACCACCAGGTATCCTCTAGTCATGTATGTGACCTTGAGGTGGCCTCTCTCCCTCTCCACTCCGCCCACCAGTCAGGTATGTGAGGTGGCCTCTCTCCCTCTCCACCCCGCCCACCAGTCAGGTATGTGAGGTGGCCTCTCTCCCTCTCCACCCCGCCCACCAGTCAGGTATGTGAGGTGGCCTCTCTCCCTCTCCACCCCGGCCACCAGTCAGGTATGTGAGGTGGCCTCTCTCCCTCTCCACCCCAGCCACCAGTCAGGTATGTGAGGTGGCCTCTCTCCCTCTCCACTGCATCCACCAGTCAGGTATGTGAGGTGGCCTCTCTCCCTCACCACCCGGCCACCAGTCAGGTGTGTGAGGTGGCCTAGCTCTCTCTCTCTCTCACCTCCGACTACTGTAAAGGTGTATGAGGGGGCTTCTGCCACTCACACCCCTCCCCCTCTCCGTGAGCTTTGACTCCCCCTAGTGCGACCACCCCGCTATTGCGACCACTTTTGGATAGTCCCAAGGGTGGTCGGAATAGAGGGAGTTGACTGTATAATGTTTGCATTTTTTGATAATCATCAACAAAACTAAAGAATTCATCAACTAGATATACAAGGTGCTTTAAGGATTAATGTTCTCTATATCCAGCCCAATTGTTTTTTTTGGAGTAATTCAAATCAGGGCCCCTGTTTATATTTCTACACTTGTTTCCTTAATCAGACAGTTAAGCTAAAAGTCAATGCAGTGCAGGTAAACATTTTAATTAAACTGACAAGCCCTTCTCTGATACTGCATCCCTATAAAATATGTAGGGTCAATTTCAATATTGAAATAGCATTCACTGTTGGCATAACCCTTTCTATCCTCACCCCATGAACAGCACATCCAATCACATGTAGTCTGACTGATGAGCTTGTCCAAGTCACCCTGAGGGACAGCTTATGTAATTCAACTTATCAGACAGACCCAGCTGCACCGAGCGTTCAATAATGTAGTGAGGAATGCTTTGGGGCTGGACTTTCATCTCAGTGAGTGACGGCCTGATGGTTGGCAGATTTATGTTTGTCATAGTGTTCAGACGTGTGTAGCTGACCATGACTGACTGTGAGCAGCTGGTGAGGGGAGCAGCTCATGAGCAGATTAATGGTGGTACTTTGTTATGGCCTCCATCCTCTGCAGTTATGACCAGTATCTGACGGCCAATCTGTCATGGATACTTGATGAACAGTCAATTTCTGATCTCATGGTGCTAGCTCTCACTATGCACTCCAATAGATACAAGTAGATCATACATGGACGTACAAATGATCTATAATAAACTTCTTTTTCAAAACTAGAAAAATCATTGAGTTGGCTCTTGTTTGCTATGACAGGTCAGGTAGGATGATTTTTAAGCATGTATGCCATCTGTTTTGGTCATCTTGTTAGAGTAGAGCACCCCAGTGTCTCTTTTAAGCCACTGATATATCAAATGTCGTATAAATTTTATGAATGATTTCATTTCCTTTGATGACCGAAGTCTTTGCAGTCTTGTGCCTTTCAGTTCATTTGCTGGGCATTGGGATGGATACATGAAGGCTATTCTGAAGATGTCCTCCCAGCTTACAAAAAAAGATTATTTTATGTCAAAATAACGTTTTAAAACTTATTATAACGTTTTGCCATGGTAAGGAGCTTTAGAGAAACGTTATAACGTTATAAAATGTTAACATTTTCGTTTACTTGGCTCGGGTCTCAGATGATGTGCAGATCTCTGGGTGGACTGTCACAGATTTAAAGTAGTTCCCTGAAGATCAAAACTTAGAGCAATCATAGAATGGCTAGTCAAGAAATCATAAAAGCGAGTGATCTGGTGAAATTTCACTTGCCTGAAGGACCTGAACAGTTATTGACAATGGCAGTAAATAAAAGATGAGTTATCCATTGATGGCTGGGACCCCATGTCTTGATGAAGAAAGCCAACTGGTTTGAGTCAGACATTATCTGGGGGCGTCCATCTGGTTCCTGCCCTTCATTGCCACTAGAGGGCGTACTAAAGGGGACGTTTCAATTTGGGAGAGAAGATGACCGTAGGACTAACAGAAAGTGGTTTGACGCTTTCTGTTGGTCTTGGTATGTACCCAGTCAGCATTGGTCCCTGGGGCCCATATGTGTTTAACTTGGGGCAGCTGGGCTTGCCCATATCTGGGTTATGGTCCTTTTGTCCAGGGCTACCAGTGGGGGCCCATATCTATTTTTTTAGATAAATACATCTGATTTCCCTCCAGAAATTACCACATATCGTACATTTTTATAGTGTGTGCTAAATCTGGGCTAGGGCTGGGCATTTTGAATCTGGGCTGACCCATCTGGCTTCCCACTGGTAGCCCTTGTCAAAAAGGACCAAAACCCAGGGTGGGCAAATCAGCTTGTCAAGGTAAAAACACATATGGGCCCCATTAAGCAATGTTGACTGGGTACACAGCGCCCCCTTGTGTACAGACATGGCGGCAGCACTGTAGATGTCAGGCTGGGAAAATATCACACATTCTCTGAGAGGGAGGCACCTATATGCATTCCACTTCACCCTTCTATAAGTAGCTTCCTTACTCCATAACTTTCATCACCACCAGGGGGTGTGCTAAGAGGAACACTTCCATATTTAACTCTTTAAGGATGAATGTCACTAAAAGATGACATTGGTCGTCATGATGCACTAATGCGGCCCCTGCGAGTAACTTGCTGGTGCTGCATTGGTGCATCATGCTGACCCTTTGGGAGCGTATAAACCTGATAGAGTTGGCATGATGCTTGAATGCAGCACTAGCAAATTACTCGCCAGGACTACATTCATGAAGACCAACGACATGATACATTAATGCATGATGCCACCCTTAAAGGGTAAAGAGGGGATGTTTCTATATGGCGGGTTTGAAGGCTTCAGGTTGATTAGAGACAACTATAGGACCAACAGGAAGTAGTTTGATGCCCTGTGGTGGGCTTGGTGCATGCACAGCACTCGCTACTGTACAGACATTCCCGCAGCACTCAACGAAGCCAATCAGGTCCCCATGCAGACTGAACCTGTAGGAATCTGGGGTGGGAAAATATTAAACCAGCTGTGAGAGCGAGGCGCATACATTCCACTTTCTTCTTATACAAAGTAGCTCCCTTACTCGAGAACGCCTTTCAAAGTTTTCAAAGTAAATGATATCAGTGCTAGTACATATAGTGCACTTTTTGGTCATTTTTAGGTTAACAAAGAGGCTGGCTTATATTTTCATATTTATTATATAATGTGAAATAGAAAAGCAGCATGGTACATGTACATTTATGCAATTTTGAAGAAATCCTCACATCTTTACACATTTTTTTTTAATCCGACCTACCGACCCTATACTTTCATCCAAAGTTACCTGAAACAAACCTTTTTTTAAATTTGGCTTATTCATATTTAGACCTCTCAGAGAGAAGATTGTCTGTGTTTATCTCTGTCTCAGAATGTTGTCTGCCTTGGCAAGTGCAAAGGCGTGGTCCAGGAGACAGATATTAACGCCTGACCCATGAGCCCCAAGGGCATGCCGTGATGTACAGCCAACTCTCCCCAGGGTATTATATGCAAGATAAAACCAGATAATGCAAGGTATCTAGAGATTATTGGAGTTTATCTAATGTTGGTTTGTTTGATGATGATCCACCCCACCCTCCTTCTCCCTCCCCACCTGTATGTGGTATCCTTTCATCCCTCAACCCTAACCCCTTTCACCACTACCCTCCAGCCCCCTGATCACGGCTAGGTCGTCATAGCAACAACGTCTTTGATGAAGCCTCTGACCCTGCCCCAGAGGGCAACATGGCCGGATGTTGCATCCTAAGGCAACGCCTGATATGTGGGTCCTTGGCTCGGGCTGGGGAAAGCATGGGGGTGAAAAGGGCAGAGTAAGTTTTTGACACAGGGCTGGGTCCCTGCTGGTTAATGTTGCATTGACTACTAAAGCATTGTCATGTGACCTGCTGTGGACTGAAGACCTCTAACAGCCTCAGGTGATCATCGATCACTGCCAGAGTTTGGGGAGTTTGGGTACTCTATGGCCTTTAGGGTCAGGGGGTCTTGGTTGTAAGGGCAGCCACCATATAAACTACTGGACTGGACAGTACTGTGTAATATTATATAGCCTAATACATATATATCCACAGGGGCACTACACAAACTCACAGGGAATGTTTGCAAATGACGCCACTGGCAAGGTGTTTGGGGATGGGGGTTCTTTGAACTTGATTGTGCCATACATTTGTATGAACCAATTTGCCCAAAATAATAACAACGGTTGGAGCTAAGGACAAAGGTCCTAGAATAGATTATGTCATTTGTGACCACTCCCCTCCTCCGGAGGAGTGTACAGTACTTGTAGTGGGTGGGGAGTGTAGTGCTGAGTGATTCAGGTAAACACAGGCTAGTATTAACTCCACACCCCAAACAAGCTCATCTCACAGTTCCTTGTTAGTAGTTCCTTGTAGTTCCCATTCACTATGTATTAGATCACCAGACCAGGTGGGGTTATGTTGTGGCGCATGAATATAGCAATGGTGAGTTTCAGTTTTAGGCATAATGCAATTTTAAGGCAGTCTATATTGTAACGGTATTAGATGTTGGCTTATTACTAAGAAGGAAAACGAGGAGAGGAGGAGTTGTGATATAAGATAGTTCTCTATTGACAGAATGCGGATACAGGATAAGAGCTACCGGAGCCTTTATGGCCAATGCTGCTGGATATCACAATAACGACTTAAGGTCTATTAGAACTCGCCTTGATAAAGGCGGGGAGTCAAGCTCGGCGGGGAGTCTCTCAGGGAGCACAGCACGTCCGTCCCGAACGAGAGCCAAGCAAGACTGACGGCCCGCGCCGTCGTGCTCGTTTATATAGCACTCCGACGCGGGGCGCCCCCCTGCGGGACGGTGACGCACTATACTCCCCGCGAGACTCTCCGCGACTCCCCGTGGCGGAGACCCCCTCCGCTACACCCTCCCCTGCTTAGATTATTCCCACCCTTACTCTTAGTGTTTCCCCAGATAACTGACTTATAATAAACAAGTTGTTTATCAAACCTGAGTTTAGTTATTATTATCTGAACGCCTATGGCACAAGGTGTCGTAAATATATCCTTAATATGATTACACAGTCTGGACTACTCCGTAGCCGAAGATACATCATAACAATTAACAATCATTAACATCATGCACTTTACACTAATACGAGAGGGCCCTCTGGGCTGGCTGGTGACCGTTGACGCCCCTGGTACTGTCGGCGACGAACAAGGCACTGTCGGCGACGAACAAGGATCCCTGTCTTAACTCATGGACGCACAGGTGGGCCCGGCGGCGGGCAACAGAACTTGAACAGGTGACCGGATCGATGGATGAAGATGATGCTATGACCCCCTGTGTGGTGTGACGGCCACACAGGGTACCGGCGAGCCAGGCTCCTAACCGGAGGGGGGTGACGCGTAGGCGCCAACCCCGCGACGAGGCCCCTGCCTACTGCTTCTTCTGCAACACAAAGAGCCAGGTAAGTCATCTCCCTTTTAGGTCCTCCCGCGGCGCACTTGGTCGCCTCTCCCTACGTCCCCTTACCGATCTCCCCCTCTGGCCCGGCTCGGTCCTGTACTGGACCCCGCATCTCTGCTTACGTGTATGATGTACCAGCATCGTATACTTCCCTCCTCCCGTTAAATTGACCCCTCCCGTCATGATGCTTGCCCGCGTACCCCTAGTGGTAGCTCTCTTTTTAACTCACCGGTGGGGGTGCTGCGGTGGCTGCTCGTCTCCGCAGTCTGTACCGGGTCCGGACGGACGCCACGACGTCAAAGGTGTCGTCCCCGAGGGCGACCAAACGGGAGTTGACCTCTCCCCCCGTAGCGTCGTAGTCCTCCCCCATGGACAAGGGAGGGAGCAGGAAGGCTGCCCACCGTTCCAGCCGCGTGGGGTCCCGTCCAGACACCAGCCACCAGGGCATCCAGGCGGCAGGGGTATCGGGGGCGGGGGCTGCTGGGTGAGGAGGAACCGGTGGGGTCCTAAGGCTGGGGGAACCCAAGAGGGTAGCTGCGCCGGTCGGCCGGGGCCTCCGCGTACTCCTCCGCGCACTGGGTGGGGTACGGCGGAAGGAGGTGCCCGGACCCCGCGACGCCGGAGGTGTCCCCCGGAAGAAGGGCGGCCCCCCGGAGGCGGCTGGAGCAGAGACCCGTCCGGCCTGGCCTGCTGTGGTGATCTGTGGGGACCGGTTCTCCGCGGCCGCCTTCTCCGCATACTTTCGTCGCGGCTGTAGTCTTCCCCATGCCCCAGGGTGATTCGGTGCTGCCGGTCCGGCGTCGGTTGGCGGCGGTCCCGTTGCTGATGCCTGCGCACAGGCGGCTCGCGCTGCGCGGGGCTTGGTGGGAGGGGGCGGGGGATGCTCCGGGGACCTCCATTCCTCGGGCAGCACGGTGGGGGGTGCTTCGTCCGATACTAAGGAGTCCAGCCCCTCGGGTCGTCGCGTGCCACTCTGAGAAACGGTTTGCTCTGCTAACCGCGTGACCTCGATTCCCCGGGACTCCTCGTAAGGGTAAAAGGTAACTTCCCTCTGGGGGTCGTGGGGGGGTAGGAGAACCGAGAACGACCGGTCCCACTCGCCCGTCTCGGTGCACCCCGGTGTCACCACCACAGCAGAGGACCCGTCGTGGTCCGCTAGCATGTGTTGCAGCACCCCGGCTGGCAGAGTCCAAGGGGTGGGACCCCGGCGCCTCTCCTGGGCCTGTACGTACGTGGGGAGGTCATGGGGAGGTATGGCCTCCGTGCTGGTCTCCTCCTCTTCGCTCAGCAGGTCGATGACCGCCCCCCTACTGTCCGGATCTGTGTCCGACTCTGTAGCGTCATCGAAGGAGAGGGGTAGGTATCTGGTGGCTTCGGCAGAGGAGGTAGGTGGGCCTGACTCCCCGACACTCCCCGTGGCGGTCGCGGCCGGGTTGGGGGGAGGCTCCACACATCCGCTGCTGGCGGCCTTGATGGCGAACTCCCCGCCACTCCCCGGGGTGGCTGGGGTAGGGTGCGGGAGAAGGGCTACCTCACCCCTCCGGGTTGACTCCCCGCTGGAGGCCTTCGTGGCGAACTCCCCGCTACTCCCCGGGGTAGCTGAGGTGGAGTGAGGAGCAAGGGCTGCCTCATCCGTTTGGGTTTCGTCTCCGGCCGCCGTTTCAACAGGGAGCTCCTCTTCCTCGACTGTCTCCTCGATGGTGACAAGGAAGGAGGGTGTGCCGGGTGGGGGGGGGGGGGTAGGGCGGACTTCCGTACTATGGCGACGATGTCTTCCCCGCCGTCTGCTGCCGGTACGCTAGCCACCGTACAGTCCATCGCCTCCAGCACGCGGCTCAGGGTGCTAATATTGTCCGCTTGGTCGCGAGCCACCTGGAGCGCACCGCTGACGGGGGCAGGGGCTGCGGTCTCCTCCCCCGCTCTCTGTGGGGCCGCTGGCCTGCTAGGGGTTGCCCGGTTTACCGTTTCCTGGAGCGGTTCCTCTTTCCCCAGCGTCGGCTCTATGGGAGGCTGGCGGAGTATCTGCTCTCCGGACGTCGTTTCTTGGTGCTGCCTCCCGGTTTCCTCCGGAGTGTGGGGGGTGGAGGGTGTCTCCTGCCCCTGCTGGGGTGACATGAGGAGGAGCTGCACGGCCTGCTGGGCGTCCTCCTCACTCACTCCCAGACGCTGCACCTCCAGCAAGGATGGGGTACCTAAACTGAAGGCCGGCGAGGCTCCTAAGGAGGGGAGGGTATCGTGGGTGGAGCCAGAGGGGGTGGGCGACCGGTGCAGCGGTAGCCTCTCCAGCCGTACTCTCGGCTCTGGACCTGGTAAGGGGGAGGGAGGCACCTTCCTCTCAGCTTTTGTTGCCACCCGGCACTTTTTAGGTGGTGGGGGCTGCAGCTCCTCCCCGGCTTGCTGCCCTTCCTGCGCGATGCGGGGCGACCGGCGCGGTGTTTGGTGCAGCACCACCACCCTCTTGTCGGGCGGAGGCGCCTTGGAGGCGGCAGCCGACGCTTCCGGTAGAGGTCGCGACCTGGATGGAGTGGGGGTGATGATGGAGGAGCCATCCACGGACCCGTCTCGTGAGTCCGATGAGGAGGACCGGCTCCGGCTTCGCGCCCTGCAGGTAGGGGTTATGCTCCGCTTCTTGGGGAAGAGGCTACTGTCCCCCACCCATGGATGCTGATCCATGCCATGCGCCTCCTTCAAATGTCTCTGTATCCCGTACTTCCGTACGCTCGCAAAGCGGGAGCCGCTGTCCCCCTCCTTACATTTGAGTAAGGGGCACAGCCAGCCCTGCGGGTACTCCTCGTGGATAGTTTTTATGTGCCTTAACAGGTTACAGTTTTTGGTAAAGGTGGTGGCACAGTGGGGGCAAGGGAACTGCCCTACCGGCGACTTACTTTTCCTCCCTCTGGCGTCCTCCTCCGTATCCTCCTTCTGCGGGGAGTCTGGGGGGGCGTCCTGTGGTTTCTCTTTCTCCCCCGGGGGCCTCCAGGGGCCGTCTCCTCCCCCTCCCCCCGCACTGCTGGTACTCGCTGAGGCCATAACAGCTTCGCTGACTCCCCGCCGCGGGGAGTTCGGGCTGCCAGCTTGGCCCACGTGTCCTCCTTTTGTAGTAGTACGGGACTCTCCCGCGTGCTTCCTCACCTCCGAAGCGCCCTTGTCCTCCCTTCGATGTCTGTCTCGCCGGGGAGGGGTGTCAGACCTCCGTTTGGTGCTTGGTCGCCTCTCCTTGGACCGGCTTCTATGCGGGGAGTCCTTGTTGTCGTTTTTTTTCAAGATGGCGGCCCGCTCACTCCCCTCTCGCGGCTTCTCGTTCTTCCGCGAGAGGTGGCGAGAGGAGTCGCGATCGTCTGCGCGACTCCCCCCACTCTTTTCACCTCCCCGGGAAGTTTCGGCTGGCTCCCGCTCCTCCAATGGTGACCGCCGGGGTGCTATGGGGCTCCTTCTAGCTTCCCCCCTTACCTTGGGGATGGTAAACCCCGCCTTACTCCTTTTCTTAGTCATTTTCTGGCCGAGACGCTGCCAGACGTTCATCAGTGGAGTAGTGTGCTGGTGAGTGCCCGTATGTAGCCGGGGAGTCGGCGGGGAGTTATGCCTCCCCCTACCAGGTGGCGCCACTGCTCCAACCTCCCCGTCACGGGGAGTTAGTTTGGCGGTGCTGGCATGGCTCCACACCAGCCTTACGTGTGCTAAGGCTTCCCCCTCCCTCTCGGGCACCCCCAAAGGTGCCTCAGGGACCACCTTCAGCTGGTCAAAGGGGACTATCTTGGTAGTGCGGTCCCTTTTTATTTCGTAAATGGATCCGGCCACTTGGTGTGTCACTCGCCAAGGGCCGGTCCACAGACGCTGGAACTTGGGGCTCCGCCCAACCTTCTTTCCAGGGTGGTGGTAATACACCACCGCCCCCACTGGTATCTCTCGTAGTACGGCCCGTCCGTCATAATTGCGTCTCTGCCGCTCCACCGAAGTGCCGATGTGCTCCCGGGCCAAGGCGTGTGCCTTGGCCGTCTGCCTCTGGAGTCGGGCCACATACCCCACCTCGCCCTCTCCTACCCTCTCTTCGGGATCGGGGTACAGCAAGGAGAGGGGGGTATTAGTCTCCCGCCCCAACATCATCATGTTGGGGGTAACGCCGGTGGTGGAGTGGACAGAGGATCGATAGGCGGACATAACCATGGGGAGATGCTCGTCCCAATCCTTCTGGTCCTCCGCCACCACCGCCGATAGGAGGGCTTCTATCGTCCGGTTGGCCCTCTCCACCAGTCCGTCCGAGCGGGGATTGAAGGCACAAGTCCTAGACTGCTTCACCCCCAAAAGCTCCACCACCCTCCGGAAGAGGTGCGACTGAAAATTTCGTCCCTGGTCCGAGTGGAGGCTGGTGGGGGCTCCGAAGCGGCAGACCACGCTCTCCACAAGCACCTTTGCTACGGTCGCCGCCTCTTGGTTTGGTATGGCTAGGGCTTCCCCCCACTTCGTGAAGTAGTCGATGATGACCACCACGTAGCGGTTGTCTCGTGGGGTTATGGGTAACGGGCCCATCACATCGATGGCCAGTCTTTCCATCGGAAGACCCACCCCTATATGTCCCATGGGGGCGCGCCGTGGGTGGGGAGGGGGCTTCCTCTGCAGACACTTCTGGCAGGTGGCTGTCCAGTAGGTGACGTCCCGACGAAATTCTGGCCAGTACCATTTCTCCTGAACCTTCCTTATAGTCCGGTCCCGACCGAAATGGCCTATCATTCCGCCTCCGTGGGACGACTCCCATGCCTCCTCCCTTCGCTTGTCTGGCACGAGGATCTGGAATGCCCGAACCGTCCCTGGTACAAACCACCATCTCCCCAGGAGACCCTTGCGAAGTTCGATACGGCCTAGCTGGCTGGCCAACGATTTCAAGGCGTATGATCCTTCCGCCAGTTCTGCAGGAGGGGGGGTGGAGCCGGTCTCCACCCACTGGAAAACCCTCCCCAATACTGGGTCGTCCCTCTGGTCGCGGATCCAGTCGTCCCGGATTTCCGACGATACCTCTGGATCTGCGGCCCCCTGCCTGGTGACTGCCCTCACGGAGGGTGGCATTTCGTCATCCTCCCCATTCGTGCGTCCGCACTGCCGGCACGGTATACGGGAGAGGCCGTCTGCGTTCCCGTGCAAGCGACCGGGTCTGTGCTCGATGGTATAATCGTAGGTGTCGAGGATTGAGATCCACCGGGCCACCTGGCCCTCCGGCTCCTTGAACGAGGTTACCCACTTCAGCGCAGCGTGGTCGGTACGTACTCGCACATTACGGCCCAGCAAGTAATGTCTGAACTTTTTCAGTCCGAAGATAACTGCCAGGAGCTCCCGTCGGGTGACGCAATAATTGCGCTCCGCTGGGTTCAGCGTCCTGCTACCGTACGAGAGAACGATCTCCGACCCGTCTTGATCTTGGGAGAGTACCGCACCCAGTCCACTGTCTGAAGCGTCTGTGTCGAGGATGATTTGCCCCTCCTCCCGGGGGTACCCGAGGATGGGTGCTTCGATCAGCCTCTTCCTCAGCTCTTCGAAGGACCGTTGGCACCCTTCATGCCACTGGAACATCCGTCCCTTCTCTGCTAACGAGGTGAGTGGCTTGGCCAGGGTGGCAAATTCGGGGACGAACGAGCGGTAATACCCCGCCAAGCCGATGAAGCTTCTCACCTCCGTCAGACTGTTAGGGATCGGCCAGTTTTGTACCGCTTCTATTTTGGCGGGATCGGTGGAGATACCCCTCTCGTTCACGACGTGACCCAGGAAGGCCACCTCTCTTCTTGCCAGGTGACACTTTGAGGGCTTCACCTTGAGTCCCGCCGACTCCAGCCGGTCCAGGACCTCCCCCAGTCGTTTTAAGTGCCCCTCGAAGTCCCTGGAAAACACCACTATGTCGTCCAGGTAAACCAGACAGGATGTCCACTGCAGGCCGCGCATGGCTACCTCCATCAACCGCTCGAACGTCCCCGGGGCATTGCATAAGCCGAAAGGCATTACGGTAAACTGGAAGAGGCCCCGGTGCGTCGAGAAGGCTGTCTTTTCCTTATCCTCAGGAGCCATGGCGACCTGCCAGTAGCCGCTGACCAGATCCATGGTGCTAAACCAGCGGGATCCAGCCAGCGTATCCAGGGAATCGTCGATTCGGGGCAAGGGGTACGCATCCTTCCTCGTCACATGGTTGAGCCGGCGGTAGTCCACGCAAAATCGCATGCTACCATCCTTCTTCTTCACCAGGACTACCGGGGAGGCCCACGGTCCCTCCCCTGGCTCGATGGTCCCGGACGCCAACATTTTATCCACCTCCATGTCAACCACGGCCCGCCGATGGGGGGCCAGCCTCCTCGGTGGCATCCGCAGTGGGGGACTATGTCCGGTGTCAATCTTGTGCTGCACGGCGGTGGCCCTCCCGGTATCCCCGGGGTTCAGCTGGAATGCCCCCTTGTGCCTCCTCAGCAGCTCACTGAGGGGCTGCTGACATTCCGCCTCCACCCCTTCTGTCAGAAGTCGAATTACTCCCTCGGTTTCCTCTGTCGTGGGTAGGGGTTTATCTCCTACCATCCGGCAGCTCTCCCCCGTCTCCACTCCCCCGGGTGGAGGTGGCAGCGTTACTGGCTCCAGTGAGGCCACCGTCATATCTTTATAAATGATGACCGAGTCTTGCCCCGGGTTGAAGATGCGTAAGGGTGTGGAGCCCTCGTCTCGGACGTCGACCAGGCCCCGCCCTACCAGGAACCCCCGCCTCTTTTCCACCTCCCGGAGCCCTTCCACGAGGCCCTCCTCCTCGCCTTGCCAGTCTCCTACCAAGTACGCCTTTATAACCGCTTCCTCCCCTGCTTCGATCACCGCCGTCCCGCAGCTGATGACTCGACACACTCGGATGCCCTCCTCCTCCTCGGGAGGATCGTCTAGGACCAACCGTTCTCGAGCGAGGTCCACCAGGAAGCGAGATTGTAACAGGAAGCTAGTTCCCAATATGACGTCAGTTGGAATCTCTGTTAGTTCAAAAATCACAGGCCACGGCCGGTCTCCGATAACCACCTCCGTCCGTACACGTCCGTGCAGCTTCATTGGCCGCGTGGTGTCCTCCAAGCGGCCTGGCTCCCCGTGGGTCCGCCACCATGATAGGGCCAACAGATTGACGGAAGCCCCGGTGTCGACCAAGCACACCGCAACACTCCCTTCTATCTTGCCCTCCACCAGGAGGCCGGACCCTCCCCTTTCCAGGCGGCCCACCACGATCTCTGTTCTCTGCCTCATCCCATCGCCGACCCTACAGTGGCTATCCTGTAGGGTCGTTTCTAGTTTTCCGCCCCCTCTGTCATTGTGGGTGCGAACTGCGCGGGTGGAGGTGCCGCGGAGTAGCCGAACTGCCCCGCTTCGGGACCCACGGGTGTGAATGGTATCGGCGCCGGCGGCGCGGAGGGCATGGCCATCATTTGTCCTGCCGCCCGCACGGTTCCGGTGTGACCCGCTGCTCTTGCGTCAGCTGCTGCCATCTGGTCCCTCCATACCAGACAACCTGATCGCTGGTGGCCCAAAGCAGCACAATGGTAGCACCGCATCTCGGATAAGGGAGTCCTGGAAGGATTGCGGGGCCGGTCGGAACGGTCCCCTCCGCCCCTTCTCTCCCCCCCTCGCCCGGCGGAGGAGTGAGAGGGGTTGGCTAGAGCGTTGGTAACCGTCTCCCGGAATCGAGCAGCGGCTTCCCTCTCCTTCGCTGCGTCTTCCCGCAGAACTCGAACCTCTTCTCCCATGGTTTGAGCCGTTGCTCTCACCGTCTGAGAAGGCTGCCCGTGTGGCCGCATACAGGCCTCTGCATGTAACGCTACTTGCACGGCCTCCAACAGCGTAGCGGCCGTGCTCTGGTGTATCCACAGTTGGAGCTGGTGATCTCTGAGGCTATCCACGAAGCGATCTTTAGCCATACAATCGATGGTGGCCAGGTCAGCTTGCGGGTAGGCAAGACGAGTCACCCGAGCGATATCCTCCGCGTACGACTGCAAACACTCCCCTTTTCCCCTCTCCTTAGAGCGGAGTAGGGCCTTGTACATCGCGCTTTGGTTCGGTGGCTGGAAGCGTGCTACGAGGGCCTCCTTCAGGCGGAGATACCCCTTCTCGGAGTTGGGCTGGATACCTGCTAGCAGGCGGCGTGCCATCCCCGTTAGGCTCAGACCCAGGAAGAGGCCTGCCGTGCTCTCGTCCCAGCCGTTCACTTCCGCGCAGAGTTCAAAGTGGGCGAGGTATTCCGTTAGGGAGCCTGTTCCATCGAACTTAGCCGGGGTGTAGACCGGCTTGGCCTTGCGCTCCGCGTTAGACCATTCCTTACCCGTCTCTCCCGCCACAGTGGGTGTTCCCGCCTTCTCCTCCTTCGGCCTACCCAGGAGGGCTGGTGGAGTTCCCCCCAGGTGCGGTGTACTGGGTTGCACCGGAAGCCCCACCGGGGGGTGCGGAGACCAGATGGAGGGGCCGACGGGACCGTACCCCCCGAAGCTTCCCCCCATTTGCCGGGACTCCGGATTGCGCATGGCCACGGTTGCTGCTGCCGGTAGAGTGGGCGTAGCCCCCTGCCCAAAAGGGTAACGTTCCCCACTCTCCCTAGTTGGTACTTCCCCTCTATTATTGCGGCTCTGAACGGCGTAAGAAGGGAGTGGCCGGGGAAGCTCCCCCTGGGGTGACGGTATGGGGTATGCGCCCCAAGCCTCCTTCTCACCCCTCTGCACCTCGCTGCGGATGGCCTCCCTATACGCCCCTTCCCGGCGGGTCACCTCCGCTCGAGCTGCCTCCACGGCCACGATCTCCCTCTGTACTGAGTCGGCGCGGAGCGCCACCTCCTCAGCCATCTCCCTTCTATCCTCCTCTGCTTCCCGGAGCATCCGTTCTTCCTCCCTAGCCGCGGTCTCGGCTGCCATTCTCAGACTGTTCTCCGCCGCCTTCCGCTCTACTTCCCTCCTGGCTACTTCAAGCTGGTTAACCTGCTCCACCCTCTCCGCTTCCCGGCGGGCCGCCGACTCCCTCACCTGTCGACGGATCACTTCTAGCACAGCGGGATCCACCCCTGCCTCGGTAGCCGGCATGGTGGGGGCACTACCGGCCCTTATCCCTGACTCCCCGCCCCGGGGAGTCGCCTCCCCGCCGGGGGGAGTTGCTGTCTCTTCGGTTAGACTGCCCCGAGCGGACTCCCCGCCCCGGGGAGTCGCCAATGCTAACCTGGGTGAGTCTTCTCGGGGGTTTTCCTCTCGAGGTGGCCGGCTGGCCCCTTCCGTCTCTCGCTGAGCTCCCCCCGCTCCCCATGGGATGGTATCGGCCTGGCTGGACCCGAGACTGGCGCCGGAGGTAGGCCTCCCCTCACCGACGGCCCCCAGACCGCCCAAATTACCCGCGAGCAACTGCCATCTCTCCTCTTGGGCCCTCCTTTCTTCCTCCAGCTTCCGAATCCGCTCCTCCTCGCCGGTGCGCCAGTCTATCACCCACTGTCTCTGTTTCTCAGTTTCCCCTGCATCGCCGGCAGCCACCACGTCCTCTTTTGGCCGTCCCTCTATAGGATTTTCGAACCCCGGCGGTGCCTCCACCTCCGGCAACCTCAAGTAGATGCCATCTCCTGCCGGCACTTCCCTCCTTCTCCCCACTGCCAGGTCTGCCATCCTTCTTTCTACTGCTTCCAGACCTGTATCTAAGGATAAACCATCCATCTTCTACCGGGCGTGTTGTTCGTCTCTAAAATAAACCCGACTGTCACCACTGTAACGGTATTAGATGTTGGCTTATTACTAAGAAGGAAAACGAGGAGAGGAGGAGTTGTGATATAAGATAGTTCTCTATTGACAGAATGCGGATACAGGATAAGAGCTACCGGAGCCTTTATGGCCAATGCTGCTGGATATCACAATAACGACTTAAGGTCTATTAGAACTCGCCTTGATAAAGGCGGGGAGTCAAGCTCGGCGGGGAGTCTCTCAGGGAGCACAGCACGTCCGTCCCGAACGAGAGCCAAGCAAGACTGACGGCCCGCGCCGTCGTGCTCGTTTATATAGCACTCCGACGCGGGGCGCCCCCCTGCGGGACGGTGACGCACTATACTCCCCGCGAGACTCCCCGCGACTCCCCGTGGCGGAGACCCCCTCCGCTACAATATCTAAGTGGTTGCTTGCACACCGAAACAAGTACTTGCCAAAATGAATTTTATTTCCTTGATGTTCAGTATGATATTAAGCTGCCTAATAACAACTCATAGGTTTGATAAGTGTGTGTATTGCCACTTTTTCCTTCTACCGATGGATGGGCTGCTGCCATCTGTATTATAAATCAAACATATTGATTGTTAAGTTGGACACTTTAAAGGCAGTTAGCCACTGAGCTGTCATCGTAGGTGAAAGGTAGTATTCAAACTAATGTTGGGCTTATAAATACCCAGCTCTAACCCTGATCCTACTTCTGATAAATGTATCCTGTTGACAATAAAGTGCATTTGACAGCATTTTATTAGGAGGTGGTTGGTTTGCTCACTTCAAATTAGTTCAAACTACACTGTGTTTAAAAACACATATTGAATGTCATAGTCAGGTCTGATATGATTGTGTTGAGCTATCAGGCTGCAAATGAACACCAATTAACTTTTTTTAAAGCCAATACAATATTGTACAATCAGACTTTGATACTTCTCAGCTTTGCTCATAAAATTGTCTGAACTAGTATATAACCTGATGTTTTATAATTTCCTTCAAAATAGTCAGTTTCCAGATAATAGTGGCCAGGTGAGGGAAAACGTGCCTCCAGGGGGGAAATGGCTTTTCAAAGTTTATGATACAGGCTTTAAAATGAGATATCTTGAGCTAAAATATCCCAAGTAGTTTTGCTGTAATTGCTTGTCAAACTGGGGTTGGTGTGTACAACTGAAAATGGCAAATAAACTCTAAGTCCACTATATCCTATTATGAATGCTAATAATGTAAAAAATACAGTTTTGTTGAAAAAGAACCAAAGACATCTGATATTTTTTATCATAAAATTGGATCTAGGGGGAATTTCTGAGGTCTATTTTCCTTGTGAAATTTTCAAAAACATTTGTGGCAAAAAATTCCCATTTGGAATAATGGAGTGTTTCCATGGCAACCAGAAATTGTCATATATGCCAATTTTCCATGTTCCTTTTTCATTCCAAAAATGGAACGTTTTCAGTGGAGATGGAATAATTCTAAACATGTCACTGGATTCCCCATCAAAAATTGGTCTCAAGCATTCTTTAGTATATTTTTCAGTGTTTTACCCATATACTGCCCCCTGGTGGCCAAAACCAGTACTAAAACTCCCCCCTGGAGGCACGTTTTTTCTCACCTGGCCACAAATTTAATATTATATTATAAGAGATATTCAAAATCTTGCCTTTATACAGACATAGTGGCATTTGTTAGGTAATATGTATTGGATAGTCTAGACAATCAAAATGTGCTTCTGTTAAGGGCTGCTAGACCTACCCTTCTTGCATATCTAGTGACCGTATACAACTAGTTCAGTAGCCACCAGGGCATTAAGGCTTCTGTACAATAGTAATTATTGTTCACAGACATCTTCCATGCAGCCATTGCAGCATTCAGTGAGAGCTCCCTAGAGAGGTGCCTTCACTCATTAGGCCCATTGTGTCAGTAATGGGATGAGTATAAAACAAAATGGGTACAACTATACTCGCATCTATGTGCAATATTCAAGAGACTTTTCAGTTCATTATTTGGATTTCAAATCTCATAGCATTGAACAGTGCAGAGGCTTAATGGTTGCCCGAGGCTACTTGATTGCACACAGGTGTTGTGCTATTTCCTTTTATCCATTAATGGAACTGAGGTAACTATGCACCAATGTATCGTTTCAATTAGTAGTGTACCATCAATAGAATGTCTAATTTTTCAGCCCTGAGATATGTGCTATGTGTGCTGTGGGTGTCACATTTTGATAATTATGAACACCACCAAATTAACTTCGATATATATAAGTGAAGTTAACCAAGCTATAGTTTTTTTTAATATAACTTAGCCCTTAACTTCAGGACGGCAATATTTGTCCTCATGATGAACCAACACAGCTCTGCTGAGTAATTCACAAGCACTGCATTGGTAAACTTTGTAAACCCTTCAGGAGTGTATCAACCTCTCAGGGTCGCCATGATCAATGAATGCAGCTCTGAGGAGTTGGTTTCCAGGGTTGTATTCATGTATCAAGATGACAAAGAACAGAACATGTTCACTATCACAAGCTTAATTTAAGTCATCCATGAAAATGGCCTTTGGGGCTTTGTATAAACTGTCCTATTCAGCCCATCGAAATCCAATAATGGAAATAAATCAGGGAAGTATTTCAGTCAGACAGCCATATCGGCAGTTTTGATGTTTTGCTAAAAGCCCCATGCAGTGCAGCTGAACATTGTAATTCTCCTGACAAGACCTTCTGCAATTGCATTACTTTAAACTTTCAGGATCCATTTCAATATTGAAATAGCATTCACTGTTGGCACAACCCTTTCTATCCTCTCCACATGAACAGCACATCAAACCACATGCACCTTGACTGATGAGCTAGTACAATCTTATGTTATATAATTTATAACATAGCATCCAGCAGCATTTGCTGTTCAATAATGTATGGTGTGATGGATGCAGTGGGATTGTACTTTTATCTGGGGGAGAAACGGCTTACGTTTTGAAGGGCAGTAGATTTACAAAACAGGACAAAACAAACGGATATTAGTGTCCCAACCCGGCCATGATGCATCCTAAGGTGAAGCCCGATACATGGTTCCCGAGGAGTGGGGTGAGAGGTAGAGGGGGTGACAGGGGTGAGGCGGTCCCCAAGGAGGTATTTGATACAGGGCGGGTCACTTTTGGTCAATGTCATATTGACCGCCAGGGGAGGTTTTAAAAGCATTGTCATGTGACCCATGGTGGGCTGAAGACTTCCGGCTTAGGGAGGTCATTGATCACCTCCAGGGGTTAGGGCTGAGGGGAGCTCATGATGCAACCTTCCTGGTCTTATACTGAGGACACATCCCCCACCCAAACACTTACTAATGTTGCAAATCTCCCCTCCAATAACCCGCACCTTCATGGCCATGGGTGTAACGGAGTGTGGGTCATATGGGTAATATGTGAAGGATGACACAACTATATGGATGGTACTATGTATCATTTTTCATGAAATACAGCAGTCTCATTGACTCAACTTAAGTACGCCGTATTCCACAGCCCCTGTGCATGGCCATGGCCATATTTCACGGCCCTATGAAGTCATCAAAATGGTGGTTTGTTTACATTTAAACGACGCAGAAAAAAAGCTATTTTAGGCTCCCCCTAACATAATTTTGGTAATTTGAATCGGAAAAGATAAAAAATAAATACAAAGGTACACTCATTTAGGTCCATTGACAGGGTTATTTCACATGTTGAAGGTGGGGCCGCATTGCGTGAAATATGGCCCCACCTCCAACTCGTGAAATAACCCTGTCAACAGACCAAAACTCGTGAACCTTTGTCTATATATAATGTAGCCTACAGGGGGACTGCACAAAGTCATAGGGAATGTTCAGAGATTATGTCACTGGCTAGAAGTTAGGTACAAATGTCTATGCGTTTAGTAACTCTGGCCATACATTTATGCAGGCAAATTTGCCAAAAAATAGGAACAAGAGTTCTTGGTAAGAAGAAGTTCCTACAAAACATGGTGTTATTTGTGATGATGCCCATCCCCCCTGGAGGAGACTGCTGTGGAGTGTGTAGTACTTGTAGTGGGAGGGAGTGCAGTGCTGAGTGGTTAAGGTAAACACTGGCATTATGTTAACTCTGCACACCAAACAAGTGCTTCAAACAAATACCTAACCTTACATGGTCCCCTCTTCAACTTCTGTTATAATTACCAGATTAGAGAGGACTATGTCATATTAACCATTAAAGGAGAGGATGTTTGCCTAAAGCTATTGCAGAACAGTTGACTATTTGGCAATAGACCTGTGTTCTCATTGTAGTTTTACAGGTCATATGATACTGTTCTGCAATAGACTATAGACCTTCTGTAATTTCTGACAATTCCCCCTGCATCGTTCTGATCATATTTTCATGATTATTGCTACTTCATGATTTCTCCAGATGTTCAGCAAAAGACAGTTATACCAATCTCTCACTGTAGTCACCTTGTCACTGGAGACTATCCCCATGTCTTTTCTCTACACCCCTGATATATAAAATGGAGTAAACTGTGTAATTCTCATTTCCTTTAATAATCAAAGTGTCTACCCCTGCAGTGCCTTTATGCATATATATCTGCTTATTGGTCAGATAGACACAGTCATGTACACTATTTTAAGATGTTCTCAGGGTGTCAGATGGTGCACAGATTGCTGTGCGGGCCATCAACGGCTTAATACATGCACAAAAAATACTTCACTGAAGTTTAAATGCAGACGTCATGAAAGCAAGTGCATCTGAAGGAACATGGCATCGACAATGATTGTCTGCAGTGAATAAAGACCCTCAGGGGAGTTATCTATTAGTGGCCTGGACCCCATGTCTTACTGAGGGAGGCCCCCTGGCTGGAAGCAGATGACATACGGGTGAACACCCACACATAACCAGGGGGCACCCATCTGGTTCCCACCTTTTATTGCCACCTGGGTTGGAGTCTGCCTAGATATGTAAACATACCCTACATGGAATTGATAGTTTGGTTTCTAATTATGATAATAGATATCCAAAGGAAATCCAAAAGGTGCCCTTTAAGACGGGGTGTTTGGACTTGGTGGCAATCAAGGCTGCAGTGCAGATCACTGTAGGAACTACCGGAAGTAGGTTGACACCATCTGGTTGGCTTGGTGTGTATGCAGTGCCCCCTTGCGTACAGACATGGCAGCAGCACTTGGGAACGGAACCCGTCGGAAAATGTCACATAATATGTGAGAGTAAGGCGTCTATATATATGTTTTAATTGTTTCCAATCTGTAATGTTAATAAGACTAAAAATGTGTTGATTCTGTTTTTGTCATAAGCGCAAAGTATTACACTTCACAGGCAGTTTACCCGCAGATAGCACCTCGCTCACGCAAGCGCACAGACAAACCCGGTCTTACAAATGTCTTACTCAGCGTCTTAATGATACTATAGATGGTATATATGATATAGTTTATGTGCAGTCTTAAGGATCATAATAATGTATTTAATTGGGGTTCCACTGTTGCTAGAGAAGGTGAAATAAAAAAGAAAAACAGGGGTTGGAGGAAAGAGCCCTCCTTGAGCAAGGACTAAGAGTAAGACTGCATATAATAGTGGTGCCATCTATGATATTATTAAGACATTTGTAAGACTGGGTTAAGACTCACCGTAAATGTTTGTCTCTGCACTTGCGTGAGCAAGGTTGGTCGTTCATTTTGCAGATCTACATGATAGCACCCCGTCAAGACTATCACATTGGCTCCATCTCATGAGACACAGCCATCTACAGGAAACCGCTTAACTGTGATTCCCAACAATCAATAGTTACCTGTACTTGTAGATATCCCTGTTATCAATATTGGTTCTCAAATGTAGAACTAAGAAGCGAGTTGCATTCCCAATCATGTTTTACCAAAGGACTCTATTGATTGAGAATTGTACCAAAGAAGTGCTTCTGAAGGTATTGAGTGCAGTGCCAAAAGTTCTGTATACTATCTTATTGATGAGTAAGGTTTCTCCTTAAAGCAAAGATCTGCTAAGACATGGACCTTTCTATATCTGTCTGGGGGGAAGTGATTATTGATTTAGGGTATGCTAAATGAGAATGTCCATCATAACAGCTATGGTGTTCTGCATCGGTATTTAAGTTTATTGAGACTTAATTAAAAATAATCTGGCCACTGAGTCTCTAGTCTACATCATTTTAGTTCCAATGAAGCACTGTCCATTTGCGTGCTTGCGACAGAAATCTATACTTCTGCTATTTGCCCAAATGTGTTTTCTTCCCTTTGATGTTTGGCATAATTTCTAGCTGCCAAATGCAACATCACAGGTTAGATGAGTGTGTTTGCTTGCCTCCATTCCCTTGTGCTATGAGATGTGTGAGTTCTGTCTGTATTACAAGCCAAAAGTATCACACTTCACAGGCAGTTTACACATCTACAGGAAACCACTCAACTGTGATTCCCAACAATCAATAGTTACTTGTGCTTGTAGATATCCTTCATATTAATCTTGGTTTTCAAATGTAGAATTAACATGTGTGTTGCATCTTATGTAAAGATGTGTCTATTCAGTGGTCAATATAGTCAGCTGTGTTCCCTTACAGTTAAAACCTCAGCAATCAGAATGGCACTAGAACAGGCAGCAGACCCATGTAACAAACACCAAGCTCACACCCTTACCCTGACCCTGCTTCTGATATATGTCTCTCGTTGAACCTATGTAATGCATTGTTCAGTGTTTTTTATGAGGTGGTTGGTTTACTCTCATTTAAAAGTAGATAGCTCAAACTACACAATGTTTGTTGAAACATGAGGCTGCAAATCAACACTAGTTTGCCTAAAAGTTTGCCTAAAAGGTAATACATTTGTACGGTATTGTATAATCATACCACAATACTTCTCAGATTTTGCAAATGAAATCATCTGGATTAATATACAATCTGAAATTTTACAGTATCTTTTGTAAGTGTCCTGGTCCAGCGTTTAGAGGTGTTCAATATTCTGTTTTTATGTCCATGGTAGCTTTTGCTAGACCTGCCACTCTTGTGTATCTAGTAAATAACCAGTTCAGTAGCCACCAGGGCTTTAAGGCGTCTGCACAATAAAATTCTTTGTTCACAGACATCCTCCTTGCAGATCCTGCAGCATTCAGTGAGAGCTGCCTGAGAGAGAGATCTTCACTCGTTAAGTCCATTGTGTCAGCAATGGGATGAGATCAGAATACAATGGGCCTGAATCCTTAGGTCTAAGAGCATTCAAGAGACATTTCCATTCATTATTGGAATTTCAAATGTCATAGCAAGTGTTAAATAGCACAATGCCATCCATCAATGAACCTAAATGACCACTGAGTATCTCAGCAATCAATGTATTTTTCCCATGATTTAATGCTTGCCATAATCTGGATGATGGACGATTTTATTAAGCAGTTCATACATGCGTAGTGCCATTTCATTCAACATAACAATCCTTTTTCCATTAATGACATTGAGGTAACTATGAGTCAATGTAGCATTTTGATTAATTGAAACATACAATTTACAGAGTGCCTCATTTCTAAGTCCTTTAGGTATGTGTGTTATATTTGTTGTATAGATGTTACATCTGCATTTTTAGTGGACATGACCACATTAAAGGACTCAGATATGTAAGCACACTTTAAGTATTTCACCGTTTTATTTAACAATACACAACACAGTGCTATAAAGTAACTCATCAGCACTGCATTGGTACCCAATGTCGACCATAGATGGTTGTCATGATTCATGAATGTAGTGCTGTAGACTTCGTAACCAGGTCTGTATTAATGCATCATGACAACCAAGCACAGAGCACATTAAACCACTATGTTGTCTTCGAGGGGTTACTGTTTCCTATCACCAGCCTAATTGGTTTTCCATTGAAGTGAACCACTTTAAAAAATGGCCGTTCGGGCTTTCTATAAACTGTCCTATTTAAGCCCACTGAAATCCATCAACAGGACTAAATCAGTGCTCTGCTCTTTTTCCTGCACTCATTTCTTCAATCAGACAGCCACATCGGCAATTTCCATGTTACACTAAAAGCCCCATGCAGTGCAGGTAACCCTTTTAATTCTACTGACAAGCTCTTCTGATATTACATTACTTTAAAACTTGCACAATTAATTTCCACATTGGAATAGCATTGAATGCTGGAATAACCCTGTCTATCACCTCCTCATTAACTGTACATCCAATCACATCCAGTCTGACTGAAGAGCCTGTAGAATTCATCCACAGGGAGTGCTTACATATTTCAACTCACTACAGAGTACTCTGTGGCATTGACGCCCATGGTACATGGGCAGATAATTGAATGGCGCCAACCACCGTCTGCACCTTTCAGTACCCCTTCTGCCCCTGCTGGGAGGCCACAGTACTAACCTCATGAATATTCATAACATACCTCAATCAACAATTTCAGCGGCATTCCCGCTCACTTTTCAAATCATCACCGGCCCGGGAGCACGTAAAGTCTTGTCCTTGCGTGTACATGTGTGTAACCCTCATAAGTGGGTGTGTATGTAATAGACTATAGTTATGAAAAGGTAAACAGAATTAACCACAGCTTACTGGTGGGGCCAGACGAGGGCGAAGCCCAAGTCGCCCTACCAGTAAGCTGTGGTTAATCCTACTTACCTTTTCATAACCATTGTCTATCTTTTTTAAAGCACAGCAGTAATGTTATGTTAGAGTACACGATATACGCAAGGTGCGAAGTCCTAAGTCTTACCCCTCTGCTATTGTTTAAACATGTGTGAAGCCCATTAATGGTGCATAGTGTAGACTACGCATAGCTTAGATTTTTAATAATTTCAATTTCTTGTTTACATATGTAAAATAATGGGTGAGTATACATTTGTGTAGCCCCATCAGTGGGTAGGTGTATGTGTGCAGTTGCCCATTAGTGTGGAGCTACTCATGTCTGTGCACAGTGTATACATCCTTATAGGTCTGTGTAGCATTGAGCTGCTCGGTGTGCTCTCTGGTGGTTGTCAGCTGCTCTGTGTGGTCTGCTGTCAGTGGAGGCTGTGTGGGGTAAAGGCATTAAAACACCATTAGTGTGGACGCTGGTGGACATGAAGGCTGCGCTATTTGTCGGGCGGGGAGGGGTCATGTAGTTCGACACTTCTACCCCTGTAACAGGGGTAGAAACCATGTGCCTTTGGGCTAACCAAGTCACTCTGCCAATCTGGCAGAGTAGCTATTTTGATGGAAGTATTCACTATTCAGTCTAATGCTTCCAGCCAAATGTCCCTCAATGTATTCCCACCTGTTAACCATCCACAAGGTATTCCTAATACATAAATAGATATGTAATCCTGGCTTTGTTTGATGTCAACTCCACTCCTCTGGGACACACCTCCCACCACTTCTCCCTGCTGTTGATATCAAAATGTGTGACATACACTAACATTGACATGTTTGCAGCAGTATAAGAATGCTGGACATGTGGAGTACCTTTTGGGGAACAGGATTGACTATTTTGAGGGACTGACAGTGAGTACATTTATGAGAACAACACCCTTTTTACTCCCACTATAGGATCTCTATGTAGCTGCAGTCTGGCGCAGTAGCGCCAGATGTGTCGGACTAGGGTCATGGGGCACCGTGCGGCGTGATTGGATCTGTCACAGCCCGAGAGGGTCCCTCCTCCAGCCGGCATCAGGCATTTAACCCTTTAAGGATAACATGATGCCTTAATACATCATATCCTTGGTCGTCGTGATGCATGAATGCAGCACTGGCAAGTTACTCCCCAGGCCATTCAAGCATTATCTTTTAGTGGCATCCGTCCTTAAAGGGTTAAGGGCTGCATAGTGCTTTATTGTGCTATACCCGTTGTTATATCTCACCAGGGCTGCCTTCATACATCATGCTGACCCTACAGGGTTGATACACTCTCAAGAGTTTAGCATGATGCATGCACCCATTCAGGTCTAATTAAGAGACACACTAGGGCATCATGACGACAAAGAGCATATAGCGCATTAATACACTCTGCGTCCCTTAAATGGTTTGTCGCATGGCGGGGACGGAGGGATGGGAGTGACATCAGCACCCCCTTATCAACAAACTACCCCTTCCATCCACCCCCTCGGTATCAATAATCTGCCCATATTGGCCCCCCAGAAATAGCTGCATATAGCCTCTCGGGCATCTTGCTGCCAAACGCACCCAAGCGTGGTGTGACCCACATGAGGCTTTTGAGAAGCCCCAAAGCAGTGTACACCCCTTTGCAACTGTATTATTATCATTATTCAGTTTTACCACACACACACACACACACACATATTAATGGTTAAAGTATTGGGCAGTGGTCCATTTTGCTGTAAAACAGTCAGGGGTATGCTTATTCTATTACCACTATAACAGTTTCTTCTTGAGACAAAGTACACAGAGAAAAATGTAAAAGGTTTAAAGTGACAAAAGTTATCAAGAGATGCCCTTTAAAGCTCCATTCTGAGCACGACACCAGCTTGTGTGAGGAAGACCACTTGCACGTTGAAGATTTACCATGGTTACTCATGTGGTCAGCTGGTCACACCTGGGTCAGGCCCTGACCAATGCATACTGACACTGTGCTCACACAAGTGCAGTTTGCTAGACACTGGGACTGTACTTCAGTGGGGCCTAGTTGGTGTGTGTGTACTCTAAATAAGTATGGGGCTACTAGGCCCTATTGCTATATAGTGTGTACATGTTGCTACTCTCTACAATGGATGAAAAATAGATAATATGAGTTTTTACAATATCAGATTTACAAGTGTGTCCTCTGCTGATGTTTCTGCTGACACTGACTATAGTATGGAATAAGGTCTAGTCCGTTCTATGTTGGCAGTATGTTTCAGAGAGCAAGCTTGATGAGGATTATAGCAACATTGAAGATATAATTATACTGTTATATGTTACAGCTTACACATTCATGTCACAGCATCTTGTGTATAATGAACATACTTATGATATATACCATAGGGGTGATAGCAACTATTATATCAAATCACATAAGCCAAGGCTCGAATTGATCCCGGACTAAATTATAAAATAATACAATAGTGTATGTTACTCTCTTACTCAATAACTAATGATACATATCATTCCTTGTTTTGTTCATGGCATACCCAGGGTCCATTGCTGCTTAAGACATTTGCACTCAACTTGCAGCAGAAAGAAATAAACAATTGATTAATACCTTTCAGTTGCAGCCTTCAGTTCCCACCAAATCTAAACGTCCCATCTCAAGGATCGAAGCAGCCCTCTTAGCACGCCTCCTGGAGGCAATGAAAGGGCAGGAACCAGATGGGCGCTGCTACCAACCAGGGGTCCTCCCTCAGTAAGACAGGGGGTCCCGGCCACTAATGGATAACTCCCCTAAGCGTCTTTATTCACTGCCGACAACCATGCATGGTCAATGCTTGGCTTCTTCATGCGAGTAAAATATCACAAGTTGCACTTGCTTTTATGACTTCTTAATTCATATTCCTTGTGATTCCTCTGAGTGACGCCTGCATTTAAGCTTCAGGAAATTACTTTATGTGTGCACATTAAGTCAGTGATGGGGCACAGTCACACACCCTTAGGACTTCAAATAGCATACAATAAGGGAGGGTGGTTCATAGCTCTGTAGAGGGTACGTAGCCTTAAAATATATAGTTATAAGGAGTGCCGTTTATAGGGTCATTAAACGATGGAATGGGCTCAAGCCATCATATACAACCATTGAGACCCTGTGGGACTTCAAGCGAGCCATCAACCAGGACTATCCAAACTGCTCCATGGCAGGTTAATGTCAACTCGACATACAGGTCTCATCCTCATCTCATCAATATTATTATAATATGTATCAGATACAATTTAGACCAAATGACTCAATATTATGTTCAAACACTGTACCTTTTAATGATTTCTCCATAGCTTGAAATGATTTATTAAGACCGTCAAACAAATGTTGTAAAATAGATAGGGGTCCTGGCGACAGAAAGCCAATGCGCCTCAACCTAGGTTTGGTTGCAAACCCATTAGATCGAATAAAAAGTAAAAGGAAAAACAAGAGGGTAGCACAAGAGTTTCCTTGCTGTCCATCTGTGCAAAATCGACCTCAGCGTCCATGTTGTTGAATAATGATCAATCCTTATATAGTCTAGATAAGATGTCTGCTTCTGCATTGGAGGGAAGGTTTTATGATTATCGAAGTAGAGCACGGTCCTGTTCAGATTAATTTGATACATGCGGCATGTACCGGGAAAAGGGACCTTAGTGCTCCCTGCATCAAGGGCTTTTTTGCAGATCCTGTCACATATATAGAAGAAAATAGTTGACAGGCGCAGACCCAAAAACCTCTGGACAGCCGGATTTAGCTTCTAATGGTAGCTTTTTACCATGATTTATACAATCTTTACAAATGACATTAATTATAATCAGGCACAGGCAGTCGACATTGGTTTTTATTGTTGTTTTATGTCTCTCTTGTGATAGGTGCCAGGAAATCCCAACGTCTGAGCAGATACCATAGCAGGATCTTTTCTGTGTGGTTCTGAAGCCGTTCTACAGTGGGTTAATCAGCAAGAATAAATTAGTAAGGCCATTCAAAAAAAAGTTGCTTATCATCTGTAAGCAGTGAAAAATATGACGAGGGCGTTCTTCTATCTAATTCTTTTTTACTTGTGGCAAAATACATAGGAAAATTTGGTTAAAGTGGTTATGGCATGATCGATGATATCCGCATCCAAATGGATAACCATTCAGTAATAAGTAGGCCCGAACTCATCTCACAATCTACTTCTCATCCATTTTAGAAGTTCTTATCACACTTAGAGTAGAATAAGGATGCATATCTGAAACAATTAGTACTGATTAGAACTGCAAAAAGTAACTATTAATCATATTGATTGTGGTCTTATGTAATTGATAAAACTTGGCAGAACCTCCTCCTGCCGTGTTTAAAATTATTAAAACTAAGAACGTGATGTTATTCTCTCTCTCTCTGCAGCTTCTCACCTCAAAACATGTTATAAAATACAGTGTAATAATAATGATACATGAACTGAGGTGCTTTCCTCTAGTCTACTAGCTTATAGCAAGAATGCACATTCTATACAGGTGCAAATCATGAGAGTCTACATATTGCCTGTGACTAAGTATAATTGTGTCAAGGGACTAAACTGCTAAACAAGTTATTGCACTTACACTATTAGAACAGCAATCTATTATAAGAAGATTTCTGTTAAGCACCTAGATATTAAGTATATCGTCAAGGCTATTCGCAGCTACCTGTATGTAGTCAAGAGAAGAATACCTTGGTGATTTTCCCCCGGGCTAAAAACTTGTGACTACATGTAACTTTTCGAAATAGGTTGTATTTGAAAATGATTTATTCAATAAATACAAGTCAACAATTCAAAAATAATTCCTAACCGAACAACCAATCAACTCTCGGTAATTTAACCATGCAACATTTACTATGATCACTATTCAATTGTGCACAACACATGCTTTACCACTGAATTAACATAACATATGCTATCCTAAAAACATTATAGCCTGGGGGAAACTTTGGAAAGAAGTCTTGGAGTATGGGAGTTACTTGTAGAAGTGGAATGTCTAACACATACAGGTGCTTCCCTCTTACAGGGGGTGTGATCTTTTCCCACACATATATCTACAGGTTCTATTTCCATGGAAATCAGATTGGCTTCGTCGAGTGCTGCTGCCATGTCTGTGCTGCATAGGCACCAAGCACACCAGAGGGTGTGAAACTACTCCCAGTCTCCTACAGCAGCCTACTCTTAACTTGCAGCCTCAGTTCCACCGAATCGAAACATCTCCTCTTAAGGATAGAACCAGCCCTCTTAGCGCCCCTTGATGGTGATGAAAGGGCGGGAACCAGATGGCCGGCCCAAGATAGCTGTGTGGGTGTTCACCCATATGTCATCTGCTTCCAACCAGGGGGCCTCCCTCAGTTAGACATGGGGTCCTAGTCACTAATGGATAGCTCCCCAGAGCATCTTTATTCACTGCCGACAATCATTGTAAATACCAGGCTCCTTCAAGCAAGTGAAACATTACCAGATCCACTCACTTTTATGATTTCTTGACTCACCACCCCTCCCTGTGATTCCTCTAAGTGAGTGATGGCTTTGTTTAATGTTCAGGGAACTACTTTCTGTGTGTGCATTAAACCCTTGATGGCACCATCCAACACCCTGAGGACATCTTCAAATAGTGTACATGTATCCATCCACCCGCATAGCAAGTGTACTCGAAGACACCTCAGGGGCAGACACTTTGGGCATTAAAGGAAATGGGAATCACTCACTAATTCTCCATTTGATGTATTAGGGGTGTAGAGGAGTGACATGGGGTGGTCCCCTGGGACAAGGACACAACATTTGAGGATTGATATTACTGTCGGCTCCCACTTGTCATCTATTCTGGAAGTAAAGGCATCACAGGAAAAGAGATTCCCTTCCGATTAACTGACAAAACAATAACATGAAGCAAAAGTTGATCAAGGAAGAGTCCTTGAGAAGGAATTCATTGACCAAGAGCACAAAATGTTATGCCAAATGTTATGGTGGAATGTCATAGGCGATGGGAATATTTTACACTTGAATATGTGTAAAATAAACCTCAATGTCACTTAAATAATGTTTCTTGTTTACTTTGGGTATAGCCCAAAGGAAAATGTCAAAGGAAAGCAGCTTGGATCATAATTTTGTCACACATGATGAAGTTACCTGTTTTTAGTCCCTTCATACCCAGTGTCATTATTTAGGGAAAATTGGCCAATGTGAATATCCTAACACTGGTTTTAATAACACATGTACAACAATATGCACGAAATGACAATTAATCAAATATAACACGCCACGTAACAACATTTTTTTATAAGGGATGGTGGGTGGGTAAAAACAGGTGTTCACTGCTACCTGCTGATTTGAAATATGGCGCCCAGTGACGTCATGGGGTCCCACTTGACCTAGGGTTACATAACAGTGGGTGAGTGTGTGTGTGTGTGTAGGGTAAATTAAACGCTATGGAACATTACGGAGTAATTATGTCCTGTATCATGTTCCATCACTGAACCCCAAGAAACAAACATGCTATTACACTCAGTAATATGATTCTAGAATGTTCCCTATCACTATTTGCAGTCCCCCTGTGGATGTATGTATCAGACTGTATTATCTTATTATAGTACTGTCCAGTAGTTTATATAGTAGTCAGCTCTAAAAGGTCACCTATATAGCCCAGACCCCTGCCCCCAGAAGCCACAGATGCAGGTTTTATTGGTGGGGGTGGAAGGAAGGGGTATCTGCAGTAGAGCTACAGGAGAATAAATCACAAGACCCCATGATGTGTCCTTCACCCTGACCCCTGGTGGTGATCAATGACCACCTGACACTGCCGTATGGGGACTCCCCAACCCAGAAGTCTGTAGTTCTCCATGGGTCACATGACAATGCGTCCCCTGGCGGCCAATGCTGACAAGAAGTGACGCAGCCCTGTATCAAAAACGTACTCAGCGGCACCCTCACCCTCACCACTCCAATCTCCCCAAGCCCTGATTGAGTTCCCATGTATCAGGCATCACCTTAGGTTGCAACATGGCAGTGTAGACACTATTAATATCTAGTCATATTCAGTGGCCATCAGGTGTTTATGTTGCCATGAAGACTCTGCAACGGTCTAAGGGCTGGAGGGTAGTGGTAGAAGGGGGTAATGGAAGCATTCTCTTGCGATCTATATGTGAAAAAGCCTACTACATGTATACCATTGAAACCCTCAGAGTTTTCATTTTACCAAAATCCACAACCTTACGTCGGCAAGGTGACGACCTTAGCTCATCATATAATACTTTAGGTAAGGTCGTCACATCTGATTCACCAAAGTTGTCATGATGACTACCTCAGGTCATCACATTGGTTGGGCTATCAGAATGACTACCTCAAGGTTGTTGATTTATGTATTGGCAATTTAATGACATAAAGTCATCAGTATTGACAGCCTTCAAACTCCAAATTTGCCCTAGGTTGTCCCAATGACAACCTTAAGTTGTCACATACTGAGGCGCATATTGACACATAGCTGCCACCCAATGTCAAAGACATTTATCATGAGTCATTAGTGTTAACAGGAGGCAGAGCTGTCTTTATACCTTTTTGGACATTATCTTCACCCATCAGGCCTGGATAATCCCGGGAATTCGCCATTACAGGTAGAACACCCGTCCAGTGAGGTTCTGCCAGTGAGGAGAGATTCCCCTATACTTAAAGCAGCCCCATGGTCGGCGTCCAGCCCTTATTTCTACAGAGATAAGGGTCACTGGTAGAGATAAGGGCCGCCCCCGGTCCGCACTTCCAAGGGGAGTTCTCCCAGTGCAGTAATACAGGTGGGATGGTGAGGGAGCGGGGGGGGGGGGTAGGAGTCCACATTTCAGTATACATTATTTAGGCTATATTTTGTCATTTAAATCATTATATCTCAAGAAATACAAGACTCCTATGCAAGCCCATTCATATATACCTAGCCAACTATATTGTCGACCTGTTTGTAGGTTAATCATTTTTAGCAAATAATGGTAAGGTATTAACAAATTGGATTTTCTAGTTGAACCTAAAATTACATATATATCCAACCAAAATCCAGTGGATGACATGTAATTTATATCAAGTTATGCTACTTAGATCAACCAAGAATACAACAAGACTGTAAAAGGGGTTCCCCGCTGAAGGCGGTCACTGATTAGAGACTACATTCATAGACCATTCATATACAACTGCACTGCAACCTGTCATAATTTATTTTGACAAACTAGGTTGTCAAAGTATGACGAGGCATAGTTTTCCTGGGTTTTCAATGAAGTACGGAAGTAGCACACGGTTCTATAAACAGTATAGCAAGAGAAACTTTGGAAAGAAGTCCAGACGAAGGAGATTTCCTGTGGAAGAGCAAAGAGGAATACAAGTCCTGTTTCTGTGGGAACCTGATGTGACGCTGCCCTGTCTGTATACATACCAAACCCACCAGAGTGTGTCAATTCCATAGTTTTATTGCACACATATAATACAATTTCTTCAGTGGCAATAGTTGGCCAACCAACCTTCCTGGATATGATTAATAAATCTTCACAATTACATAATAGGATATCTCAACATGATTTTTACCAATTTGACATAATCCGATAACACATCATCGTATGGCGTCCTTATGCCTTAATAGTAGAGTAAGTGCATTCTTTTCATAATAGCGTAGCATGTGGGAGGGAACCCATTATTACATGTTTGTATATAGTTCCTAGGGCTAGCATACAAGCCGCAGGTGGCATTCATGACAAAGAAACCAGGAGATAAAACAATACAGAGTAGAAAATTGCTGACAGGAAAGTTAGATTTCTGTGTGGTCACCACGATACACCTTATAAACGATATACCTTAAGTTCCCCATGCCCCCTGACAGTAGCTAAAAAGGTCGGTATATCACCTGTGTGTGAGAATTGAAAAGCAATACCCTTGCTAGCGTATACACTAAATTGTCGGGCACTAAATTACATTTACGTAAAAATGAATTAAAACTCGTAACAATACAGGCCCAGAGGCAACTCTCATTGACACTCAAACAATTAACACCCATATTCAACAGATCCTCCAGGTCAGAGAGGGCCAAAGTCTGATTCTTTTGGGACCATAACAGGCTGTGAATGGTGGCGCTGCAGTTAGGCACATCGCCATGCATACTAATGGTTAGTTGCAAGCCTCTAAGATGGATGGGAAGTTTGTTACATGCTTTCCCTTACCCAGTAAACAAGAAAACGTTATATAACGTTGAGAAAACGTTTCCTGAAGGTGTGGAAAACGTTTGAAAAAAACAGAAAAATAACGTTATTTAACGCAAATTCGTTGACTCCAATTCACGTATATTAACGTTATACCAAAACGTTTGAATGTACAACCTTATTGTAACGTTATTTTACGTTTTCATACAATGGATTTTGACTGATAATAACGTTTTAAAAAGTTATTTTACGTTATAAAATTGTAACGGAAAACCCTGCTTTTAGTTGGGTGAATTCATGTTGGGAAAATGTGACTTTTCATGGGATTCGAACCTGTTAGGGTAGGACTCATAGACCAGCTCCTAGCCCACACAGCCATGGCGTCCTTACTTAGTTAATGGCACTTATAACACTTACTGATGAAGGATAAACTCCAAAAGATATAAAGAAAAAAGGGACCTTTAGGCCACACCTTTTCATTTAATTGGGTTACGGATCTTTCAAAAGATTATCAACCCATGGAGGACGAAATTTAAAAAAATTGAAAATAAAATAAAAGTTAGCCTCTGGGCATTTTATTAATTTTTTGTAAAGTCTACAGAAAGCCTCTTTATCCCAATGTCGGAGGGAAAAATAAAAAGGACCACCCACAATAGAAAGGATGGTCTGACAATAGAAATACAATAATATTTAGGTAAACATTTTACCATAATGAAAAGTAGATAGTTGGTTTCCTGTTGATTTTAGCTTTCTTTTGGTATATCATATCATATATCTTTTATTTTTCTCCTGTTTTTTTTTCTTCTCTGAATTTCACATAGGAGGGAATAAATTTTTTTTCTAAAATTCAAATTTTATTTTTATTCTGATTTTGGGCTTTCCTAGTGCGGCGGGCCCGTAACCCAAATAAAAAAAAGTGTGGCCTAGCCCGTAACCCAAATAAAAAAAAAAGTGTGGCCTTAGCAAACATAGCTCAATAAATGCAGATGTAGGTACTACAGTATTACGTGCATTGGTAGCAATGGTAAATATTGGGCAGAATAAAACCAAACAAAACATATATTCTGGAGAGGCTTCTGGAGGTATGCACGGCTCTGTGGCCCAATGGATAAGGCAATGGACTTTACATGCATAGGTGGGCTGTTCGAATCCCACTAAAGTCATATTGCATTTATTCCTGCTTTTAGATTTAAATTTATTTTTTCTAAGAATTAGTAGTATCATATCTTATAATGCTACAATAAAAAAATGAATTATTATTATGTATTATGTAATTATCAATAGGAAAGCATCCACAAAACCTCCTTGTTTATGTGCAAAACCTTCGGACAGCTCAGACTTGTGGGAGGGTATTCTTTTATTTTACCAATCCTATCCTGTTTTGTTTCAAAACATATGTGTATTACACCATAGCCCTATAAAAACGTTAAATAACGTTATATAACGTGATAAATACAAACGTTTTTTGCTGAACCATATGAGAATGTAAAATAACGTTTTGCATACAACGTAAAATAACATTATGTATTGAAACGTTTCAGAACGTTAAAAAACGTGTTTTGTTCACTGGGTATGCTCTGCCTCAAAACCTACTTTGACCTTCTAACTTTTAACTATTATTTCAAAGTCGTTTTATTTAGTGTAAATATATTATTTTGATAAATAGAAAATTGATAAAAGCTAGTGGCCATAATTCCATTATAAATGGGGATTTTGATTATTTTACATGCGTGGGGTAATTTGTCAGAAACAAAGACCATATAAATATGCCTGTTTTCATGGTTGGATTCATAAAACACTTATCTGTTAGTTTTCTTTTGCTAGCTCTCTTAAGTGTTTGTTCTGCTTGATACAATCCAAGAACTGTTTGATCAATATGGCAGTAACTATGTAGCAGATGATGAAGAGTCCAACCTGTATCAGTATCATGTACACAAACCACATAGCACCGAGTCTATCAACCAGGAACCCTATCAGAGGGGGAGTGGTCATTTTTGCGAATGATGACCCAGCAAAAAATATAGCAGTCTCTTTGCCATGTGTTGACATACATTCATGTGCCCAATTGATTAGAGTGGGAAACAGACTACCCATGGCCAATCCTGATGATGCAAAGTATACCCACAGTACATTAGGATGTAGGTCAACTGCAAACGTCATTGTCATTGTTGCAATTAATAGAATAGCAAGTTGATAAGCCACGAGCTTGGATGATTGGAAGTATTTGGACAATATTATAACCATGGCTCTGCCAATTGTAATTGTTACCCAGAAGACTGTGTTTACATCTAATGCTGAATCTTTGTCCCACCCCAGATATTTCACAAGAAAGGTTAGTGTCAAGCCTCCAAGAACCTCCTGTATTCCTCCAACTATGAAGGATTGAATAAAGAAGAGAATGAGGATGATTATTTTCTGTGCCCCTTCAATGAAAAAACATTTCTGCACTGTGACTTTGTCACTGTAAACAGATTTTCCAATGCTGCAGCCCTGACAAGCAAATACTGTGATGCTGGTTACAGCTGAAGTCATCAAGCACCCAGCAACTATCAAATAGCCAATCCACACTCGAGATCCTGAATTACCAGCACAGAGGGGTTTAGTGATGTTCTGTGGCATGGTGATGTTCTTAAATACTTCAAGTCCATGTAAGAGGTATGTCTCATTTATGTTCGTTGTTGCGCTGTTTAGAAATGGCTTCATGATTTGCGGAGTGAACACTCCTCCAAGAGTGCGAAAGAAATGTAGAGCTTGTTGGTAAGGTTTGGCATCTGTACCCCAGATTTCTAACATAGTGGCAGCCGCACCTGAAATACGAGGAATTGTTGCAGAAAAAATTAACTCTGCCCGGTTATGTAGCTTTTCCAATAATTTATGTAATTTGCATTGTCATTGTTTAAATATGAAAATGGATATTAAAGGTTCTGCAATGTGGAGAAATATGTCCAATCCTCAGGGTGTCTGATGTGTTGTGTTTTCTAATATTGATGAACAACATCTCAAGAAGCAGTGCCAAGTGAGATATGCCCATGCCAAGCTTTATTGTGGACAAAAGACTTTATGGGGCATGTACCTAGGTGCGTCATATCAACAACAAACGTTTTAACTTAATAAAGGAGCAGGCCATTACCTACCAGTGTGTCAAATATATGACATTACTACCATCAATGGGGATTTGACTTGTATGATCATGTATTGACATTACGTTTCCCACTCTAATATCATGTATATATGTTCCTACTCTAGCATTCAGGGTGATCATTGACAAAAATCTATCATAAATAAATATTTCATGAAGTAGTGATCCATTTTCTTTATATCTCTGTGGAATGTGTTTTCCTATCCTCAACTTTAAAGATTTATACCACATTGACTCTGTGTAGATATAATTGAGATAATTTGTAACACTTACACACAGTGTTGAAGGCGATAGCAATGCCACTACAGCCACTAGTGATGAACAGCCCCATCAGGCTGCCCCATACTGGTGTGAGGGCTGTCGCTGTAGCTGACACACACAGGGCCAGGCCCACCACTAACATCGGATCCACTCTGTCCACTATAGGACCTGAGATCATGGTTCCAAGGAAATAGCCGCCATACTTCCAGGTGAAAACAGCTGTGATGGAGCTAGTGTTGGAGTTTGTCAGGTTCTCCAAATCTATCAGACTTGGTCCCAACACATTGTTGTTCAAACCCTGTATTATTATTGCAAATGGCACACATATTATTCATTTGTCATGTAACTTTGCAAACAGAAAACATGAGGCACTTCTATATATTTGTAGCACCTATACACAGTTAGTTCCAAGCATCCACATGAGGATAACTCTTCCTATACTTAACTATGGGGACCATGCTATACATAATGCACAAATAACCTAGCTCACGCTAGTGAGTGGACAAAACGTTTAAAGTGAGTCGTAACAACTTGAAAGTATTATTGCATACATAAACCCCTGTTTCTTTCTTTCTCTGAATACTCACATGGAATGCAATCATTATATATAGGAAGGTTGAAAACAGGATCTTGGTTCTGAAACTTTGATATTTGGATGTTTTGTCATCACCGAGTTGCTCTTCTGTCTGCCTATCATCCAGTAGAAGCGCCTTCTCAGGCAGTCCCCGGTCCTCCATTTTAATTACCTGTGTATGCAGAGAGAAAAACATGTAATAGAACTGTTTTTTACACATAGATAAATTCAAATTGGAGCAAATATGTATGCCATAAATGGGATAGTATTACACAGCCATACCTGTATACTTCTTATGACCGTGAACTCTTGTGTAGAGGCTACGGCTTGTAAGCAAGTCAGGGGTCCATTTCTCAATGGGAAACAATCATACTGTGGCCAAACTATCTAGAGCTGTGAGCATCGTCCAGTGTGAATTCTTTAAATATCAAATATTACTGCAGGTAATATCTATATTTATTTTCCTATAGTTTTAGATGAATGGGGACCCTCCACAAGGTGTAAAGCTGCCGATGTATAGGTGAATCCTATAGACCGGTCATCCAACTACCGATATAGGTAAATCCTCCAGAGCTGGAGTCGTTAGGCCAGGGTCCACACAGCATTATGCAATTCATTATGCACTGCATTCAGCGAACATTTCTAGTATAGAGCTTAAATGTCATACATTTGTCTGTGATGTTGTCATGTATGTGCATTATGTTGACACACATGTGTCCATTATGTTGACATACATGTGTCAGTCATGTTGACACACACACACACCCCATTTAATGCAGGCCCGGGATAGCTCTCCTAGGTGCGCGGACAAACGTTAACAGCGCAATCTTAACACAGAATTAAGATTGTCTTAATTATCTTGAAATTTGTCTAATCTTATCTTAACCTAGCTTAACCCTATATTATACTACAGTCTATTGTAGGATAGGCTAGTGGACTAGTATGCAATGGGTTTTCTTTTGGGTCTTTTCTTTTCTTTCTGCCTTAGATTAAGACATTTTAAGATGTAAGATGTAAGATTAAGATCGCGCTGTTAATATTTGTCCGCGCACCTGGGAGAGCTATCCCGTATTTGCTCTTTTAATAGCTATGTGGACCCTGCCCTATAAACCCGCCTGGACATATCAGACCAGACGATCACCACGGACAACAGGGCCAGGCAACAGCCCCGGTTGACAGCTCTGTACAACAGCTGGTGGTCACCCATAGGATACCACTTAGGACAGAGGACAGTTAGGGAGCATACCTCACTCTGAATCCTCCGAGGGTAACCCTAGCGATGGTTGCTGAAATGAAAAATCCGCGAAATCTTTATATGCTCAAGTATGGAATAAATACCTGCGAAATTGCAGAGTTTCACTCCTCAGCGAAAATTTACACCCGTGAAAATAAGTACTTTCACAGTATTTAGTAGGTAATTGTAACTTATTATGAGCAGAATGAATCGTACAAACTTGAGAAATACCCCCTTTATTTATTCATCAGATGGAACGGAGAAAACCTCTAGCAGCACATCTAGTAAAAATATTGGCCATTGTTAGTAGCAGATGTGTTTGTACTGCACCGTTGTCTTACTAATGCAGGATACATGCCGTCCTTAAAAAGGTTAATGTGGGATTCAATCCTTCAAGCCTGCACGGCAAATTGTGTTATATTGTATGGACTTGTATATAGTTTTCAGCACATTTGGCATGAATCATACTAGATGGCACAATCTAGGCCTAGTCCTAGTTCTATTCACTCCCACAAGATTGTCTAATCAGGATTTTTGAACCATTCACCATCAAGTAGGGCTGCCTGGCATGCCCTGTTTAAATGCCAATTTTCAATGGCTTTTAGCCTAAAAGCCTAACCTTTTGGGGGTATTTTGGCCTATTAAAGTCGACTTACAACTACTGACTTGTTATTTGGCAGCTACATATGTTGATAAAATCAGATAAAATAATAAAATGCATTTTGGCAAGTAGCACAAGTTTAGATTTCCATGTGCAAGATATGGACTGTTGTTTGAGTCAACAGGCTTCACAGCAGCCAGATTCTTATCAATTGAGTCCCATTAAAATCCCAATACCGATACAGTGCACGAAGCTTAAAGTGTATCATAAATCTTTTCACCCAGAGACCAATAGCAATGTCCATGCATCTAAGTACTGAATCTTATAAAGAATGATGACATGTTATTTAAACTATATCCAGACCTTGCAGCACTGCACTCAATACCTTTACAACTACCTCTTTAATTAGAACTCTCAATCTGTATGGGCCTTTGGTAAAACATGAATGGTGGCCAGACTGTTAATTAGAAAGCTTGACTAACCTGTTAAAAGGTCGCCTGTGTTCATCTTATTAGACTCAACTTAATGCCACTCGAAAAAAACAGGTTTCTCATCACCGTGTGCATCATAAAAATGAAAATAAAAGGTTTTGAGTAAAGATTCTTCTTTTTTTGCAAATTGTTGGTGAAAAACGTGATAAAAATAGACACATATTGGCATATTCGGTATCAAATTAAAGCAGATAATGCCAGCAATGCAGTGGCATAAAAGTGGGAATTTTTTCCACTTTTAAAGATCTTGATTTAAAAATAAGTGAATTTTGGTCATAAAAAACATACATTATACCATACATTTTAGACTGTGAATAAAAACTTTAAATCAATTAAAAACCTCTGCCGAGTGGCCTTAGCCTCATCATTCATACTACATGTGATTGGATGTCCTACTCATGAAAGATAGAAAGGGTCATGGTAAATTCTACTTCAATATTGATATGGATCCTGCATGAAAACCCTAGGCTTGTGGAAAGGTCCTCAGTGCAGATGACTGGGGGTGATCATTCCCAGTTGATCACCTAAAGTCATCACAGTGATGACCTTAGGTGATCAATTTGAGGACATATGAACTGGAGGATATAAAGAATACTATCATACTATAAAGTCAAGTAACTTAAAAGATGATAGACACCTTTTTTGTCTCTGAAGCATTATTACAAATGGAAGGAGTGACTGGTGCTTGTTGAATACACACATGCCTTATGGTGCCTGTTGTGATGGCCATGCTAGGCATATGATTGGGAGGGGTAATTATAACAATATCTCTTCATAATGATGACAGATCAAAAACTGTATGACAGTCATCAGATTGACTACTCAGGGTTTTCATATTGATCACTGCGTCCTCTTGGATTTTGCATAAAAGGTGATCAATATGATGACCCTGGGTCCTCACATATGATAACTCTAAAGAGGACCAGGTACGCCGCCAGGACACCATCAATATGATCACCCTAAGGTCATCACTACTGATCACCTCATGGGCCATAGGGTTTTCAGTGTGCAAACCTTAAAGTAATGTAATAATGGAAGGGCTTGCCAGTTGAATTTAAATGTTCACCTGCACTCCACAGAGCTTTTAGTGTAGCATGGAAATTGGCAATCTTGCTGTCCTATTAAGGAAATGAGTGCAAGGGAAAAAGTATTGCCCTGATTTAGTCTTGTTGATGGATATACATGCACTTAAAAAGCACAGTTTATAGAAATCCCCAATGGGGAGTCTTCTTAGTGGCTGTGTTCCCTAGAAAACAAATTAGGCTGGTGATAGAGATAACCATAGTTCAGCGTGGGTAACTTTATCTATATCCAAGTTGATGAGCCCTTTAATGACGACAGTTCCATAATTATCAAAACGCAAATGGAATATCTACAGCACACAGCACTCCTATATCTCTTGATATTGAGAAAAAATTAATTCGGTAAATGGTGCATTAACTTATAATGATACATCGTACAGTAACTTCAATTCAAGTGACTGAGAGGGGATTATGCTAAAATGAAATTGCACTATACCTGTTTTTATACTGGAGGCAATTTGATAGGAGCCACTATCCCTCTTGTAACTATATCTATAAAGCAACACATCTGAACATATACCCTACTCCCTCTAAGGACCAGCCTTTAGCAGCAATAAAACCGGGAGGAGTATAGGTTTATTGCTCACAGAGGCACTCACTAGCCATTTAGGTTGATTGGTAAATGGCATTGTACTGTTGAATGCCTGCTACAGGATTTGAAATCCACATAATGATTGGAAAGGTTTCTTAGAAAAACACGTACCAGGGAGAGTCATATATATAACCATAGTGTTTTAATTTCATCCCATTAGGGACACATTTAACTTAACGAGTAAAGAGATCTCTCCAAGTACTACCACGTGCACTACATGGTCCAATTTGTATCACAGCATTTCCCCCCTAATAAGCGCCCCCTCCCCTTTTTGGGGCATTTCTAGACTAGAACAAAGGCTAAAATTTTCCGATTTTTGAGACAATTAAACTCTTCAGTACCTAAAACGTCATGAAAATAATTTTATAAGCGCCCAGGACGCTTATTACGTCGAATACAGTATGTGTATTATTGGCGAAATAGCGAAAGTCAATGACGGGGTCAATAATGTTTACTTGTAGTAATTCTCGCATTTTCCCTGATTCTCTTTTCATATGATCATCTGGTATGGGTCACAAGATAAGACTAGCTTAATTTTACAAGGCATTTAGACTAGAAGAGCAGTGGCCAGATTATGATTGCAACCCCCCCCCCTCCGAGACGGTGATAGCAACGGTCTAAGCTTTGAGGAAACTTATAGTTTGAGAAGCCTGCTGACTTGTCATTAAAACAGTATCTTCAATAATGCACTCAATACAACCTCTTTAGCTCGAACTCTCAATCAATATTGTCCTTTGATAAAAATGAATGGTAACCAGACTACTGGTCAGAAGGTTCACTGTCAGAAAACTGGCATACACACAGCACTCCTAGAGTAAACGAATCAACACTAAATTTCTACCTGTTATTATGGTTCTGTGCCCATAAGGGAGGCAGTTAATGTAAGCATTTATCCACAAACCTTACATTGTGCACAAGGACCATGATTTCTGACCATGAAAGAAAACCCAAACTTAAGAAGTGTTGTAAGCAGTATTTAGTAATAAGGTACCTAGCTGATGTGGTATTGGGACGATGTAAAAGAAACCCCCCTTTTACAAAAAAAAGAGAGAGATGATAAGCTGTTGACAAATACAAACTGATTATTTTACTCAATTTGTAAAGCCTCAATTAAAAATACATACATCTTCAATCTAAGCAAAGAGCATCTCTATGTATCCAGTGAAATTTTGTTATAAGGAGGGAATTTTTTGCAAGGCAAATTTGCTTCTTATAAGCAATGTTCCTTAAAACCAATACTAAATAAAGAGGGAATCGCCAATTTTGGCAATGGAAACCTGTTCCTTATAACAGAAAGTTCCTTATATCAGTTCTCCTTATAACGAGAGTTCAATGTATATGTGTGTCATATTGAACCCTGGCTATTATGCCATCAATCTGCTCATGAGCTGCTCAAAAGGTGCTCACAGTCAGTCATGGTCTGCTACACACATCTAAATATGCAAATGAACATAACATGCTGTCCAACCCCACAGCTTCCGTTTCACAATACTGTAGCGGCGACGGAGGGGGGACTTTGGGTTCACAGACCCCCTCCGCCGCCCGGCATAATGGGTGTATAAAGTTAAGGTTTAAACGCCGGGCGGGAGGGAGGAGA
Source organism: Harmothoe impar (assembly GCA_947462335.1). Lineage (NCBI taxonomy): Eukaryota > Metazoa > Annelida > Polychaeta > Phyllodocida > Polynoidae > Harmothoe > Harmothoe impar. Next base: position 92,740,056 of record OX381705.1, read on the forward strand.
CGGCTGGTTCCGCCATCGATTAGCAGTGGCGCCTGAGGAATCCCACCGATGTGGAGACGTTCGAAAGAGAGGCGTAGGCGAAACTTCGCCGGCACTCCTGTTATCTTTATAAGGGGGTTGGAACGGAGGGTTCCAACAGTCTGGTCCGAAGATTGAAACAAAGAGGATCTCCGACGTTACTTATCTGGTGTGGCCAGAGAGAGCCAGGGCAATAAAGAATCTCCGGTTTAATTGTACTTGACGAGTTCTGTCTTCTTCCACATTACGGCGAACACTACAATACATCATGGAGCAGCCAATGCTGCTGGGTTCTGTGTGAATTACATTAGCTCCCCTACTAGATAAATTGTACAAACTCATCATTCAGACACAATTTGACTGGATGTCCTGATGGTGGAGATAACATTGAGATAGGGTTATGCAAATAGTGAATGCTATTTCAGAATTAAGATGGATCCTGCAAATGTTAAAGTAATGTAATAACAGAAGAGCTTGCCAGTGGAGTTAAAAGGGTTACTTGCACTGCATGGGGCTTTTAGTGCAACATGGAAATTGGTGATGTGACTGTCTGATTGAGGAAATGAGTACAGGAAAAAAGCAGAGCGCTGATTCAGTCCCATTAATAAAATTTAGCCATTTAGTGGAAAACCAATTAGGATGGTCATAGCGAACATCAAGCCTACAACCATTCTAATTAAAAGGATGCATAGTGCTTTAATTTGCTATACCCTTGGTCCTCATAATGCATAAACGAAGCTCTAGATCTGCCAAGTAATTCACCACAGCTGTATTCAAGCACCATGCCCAGAGTTAATACACACCTTTGGCTCTGTGTGGTACATAGACCTAGTGGCAGTGAGTTACCAACTCATACTACATTGCTGCATCATGGAAACAGATGTGGCCATCCTTAAATGGTAACGCTATATCACCAATGTCCAGCTTGGTTGACTTGACCAGTAAGTCCTTTAATTATGTTGTGTCCATAATTATCAAAACGCAAATTATCATCTATAGCATACAGTGCGCATAACTGACACTCTGTCAATGATACATTGCCTCATAATGATGCATATGGCTCAGTCTCATGAGTTTGTAACATTTCAAACGTCTTTGACCGGTGCCGTCTTTGACCGGTGCCGTCTTTGACCGGTGCCGTCTTTGACCGGTGCCGTCTTTGACCGGGTATGTTGTTAAAATGAAGAAAAAAGTACTTATATAGTAAAGAAATTTAAGCTATAACTTCTTCATGTAATAAACAGTCTATGGTTGATTTACCCAATTAAAAAAAAAAAATTTAATGCACATATTAAGGGTTCCTTTTGGGCTTTTTTTCTTCAGCAGGTCAAAGATGTCACCGGTCAAAGACGACGCCGGTCAAAGACGTTTCAACTGTTACAAACTCATGAGACTGAGCCAGTAACATAAATATATGAAATATATCAATTTTAAATAATGCCTCGAAATGATGTGTTATAACATATTATACAAAACATTTACCCATTTCTTTACTGTACACTACTTTTTTCTTCATTTTAATCACATACCCGGTCAAAGACGGCACCGGTCAAAGACGGCACTGGTCAAAGACGGCACCGGTCAAAGACGTTTGAAATGTTACAAACTCATGAGACTGAGCCATATAGTCCCTCAGTCAATTCAATTCCATTGATGGAAAGGGTTTCTTTATGCTAGAATGAAATGGCACTGTACCAAGACAATGTCTTGCTGCTGGTAATTTCATGCCAGCCGCACTTCTACTTATTACCTACGCATCTTCTATCAACCTATAGCGGCCGTTGAACCATGGGGAATATATGATGATTGCTCAGAGAGGTACTCACCAGATTTGAAATCCCAATAATGAAAGGAAAGGTATCTAAAAAAACACATACCAATAATAGTTGCACTCATTGCATTCTGAGCCCATAACTGATGCAATCAACTTAACAAGCAAAGAGATATCTCAAGGGAGCTCTCACTGAATACTGCAGGGGCTGCAAGGATAATTCTGTGAGCAGCAATTATTATTGTAAGGAAGCCTTAATGTCCTGGTGGCTAATAAACTGTTGTATACTAGATATGCAAGGAGGGCAGGCCTAGGATAATTTTATTGGGCATTGAGCAGTTGAGAAAATTCAGGCATTGGAAACGCCACATCTTGATTTCCTAGACTATCCAACACATGTATTTTAACTCTTCAATAATGAAAAAAAGACTTAATAAAAGACCTTTCATTCTTTGCTCAATTTATCATTCACTCACATAGAATTAAAGCCTGCTTGTGCGATATTGTATCAGCTTTTATTCAACTAATATCAATACACAGCTGTGGCTCCCAAAATTATATCAGGCCCAACTATGGAATTCTCGATCCATGTGCCAATGAGCACTGTATAGTTTGAATTATCTAATGCAAATTGAGAGTAAACCTACCACATCCTAATATTGTGCAGAATACTGCATTGTACACAGGTACAATAGAGGGAGGGTCAGGGTCTGAGCTGGGTGTTTGTAAAAATGGTCCACTGGTAGTCAGAATACTGAATTTACATATTTAAATGAATGTATCGACTATTGCATAAAGACATGTGTTCATATAGTGTAACAATATAGTGAGAATACTGTTGAGAACCAACAGTGATTTGAAGGCGTCCTTGCACCTACAAATAGAGATAGCTATTGATCTTGAAATCACAGTCGAGTAGTTGGCCATAAATGTGTAAACTGCCTCTGAAGTGTCCATCTTTAACAATCAATATGTTTGGCTTGTAATACAGATGGCACCAGCCCATCCATCGGCAGAAGGAAGAAGTGACAAATACAGACACTTATCAAAGCTATGAGTTGTGATTTGGCAGCTACATATTATGCTGAACATCAAAGGAAATAAGATGTATTTTGCCAAGTAGCACACGCGTAGGTTTCCGTGTGCATGTAACCACTAAGATATGGACTATCATTACAGCTAAAATGCTTTAGGCTAGAGACACAGTGGCAACATTTATTTTTATTTCCGTCTCATCAGAAAACTTAATACAAATACAATGTGTACAGCCCATTCAATGTATAATAGATTTAGTAATCACTACGCTTCCATTACGTATGGCAACGGCCATCGCATTGGTGAGATTTACAGTATATGAAAAAAAAACTGACTCATCATTAAAGCAGTATGGTTGATAATGCAATCAATACCATTGGACTACCTCTTTATGTGCAACTCTCAATCAATATAGTCCTTTGGTAAAACATGAAAGGCAGCCAGACTACTGGTCAGAAGCTTTCACTGCCAGAGAACTGGCATGCACACAGCACTGTCTTCTTGTCAGAAGTGAGTTAACTCTAAGTTCTTACCTGTTAGCATATTATTGTACACTTCAAGAAGCAGACAATTCAAGCACCTACATATTAACCTTACTTTAAATGGAAAGGCAAAACATTGGAAGTTCATAGGCTGTATCTGATAACAAGGTGCCCCAGAAAGAAAACACGCAGTATTCTGCCAACCTGAATAGAGATCCCTGTATGCACCTTTATTAAACAACAGGGAAATCGGGAGCCTACCCAAGAATGCAATTCGTCTGCCCACTCTACATCCTACTCTCTGAGTTCAACTGTAGAAAAGAACAGACCTCACATCTACTAGGAGAATGACTTTTGCGATATGCTAAGGCATTCCCACAGTGCAGTGTACTAGGTCAGACGAACGCTGACTGCATGATTTCCCGCGCCACTATCGCCGGCAGCGGAGCTGCTGGTATCTTGATAAAAAGACGGAAAATAAAAATATGATAAATGGTCAAAAAAATATAGACATATCTGGTAACACAGTGTTGGTAAAATCAATGACCCTGTTCTTTTCCAGGTCAAACTACACATATATCCATCTACATACATCTTGTGTATATTGTGACTATCATTTTACAGATTAAGGTGACAACCTGTCTTAGGAAATGACTCATGCCATACTTTATGAAATACTAAAGATGCCAGCCACAAACCTTTCAGATGACATGAATTTAATAAGTTCATAGTTGATTGGTACAAAGATGTCATCCATAGGAGGTCTACAGAACTATTCCAGTTGAATATACCAATGGACACATGAATTTGATTTTTATTACAATGTAATTGATTCCTTTTCAATTTCAGTAGAATGTGTTTGTGTTTCATGAGACATGTCAATGATCTTACTTTAAAATTATATATCTATATACAAGTATACATATATATGTGTGTGTATTATATATCAGTTGCCAGTGTAGCCCATCAGATACAGACTTCTTACTGAACATCTATGACATATTGGGCCCTGGCTGTTCCGCCATTAATCTGACCATGAGCTGCTCCTGTCACCAGCTGCTCACAGTGAGTCACAGTCGGCTAAACACTTCTGTACATTACGCTAGAAATAAATCGGCCACCTATCAGAATGCCACGACTGTCACTTACTAAGATGAAAGTCCAATCCCACTGCATTGGATGATACATTATTGAACGCTCAATATCCCTGGATACTGTGTGATAAGTTGAATTACATAATGCTCTCCCTCAGGATGGATGCTACAGCGGCATCAGTCATACTGTCTGTGGTTGGTTGTGCTTTGCCCAGGGAGAAGATAGAATGGATTATGCCAACAGTGGATTCTATTTCAATATCGTAATGGATCCTGCAAATTTAAAAGTAATGCAATAACAGAAGAGCTTGCCAGCTGAATTAAAACATTTACAAGCACTGCACGGGGCTTTTAGCAGAACATGGAAATTGGCGATGTGGCCATCAGATTAAAGAAATAAGTGCAGGAAAAAGGAAGGACCCTCATTTAGTCTCGTTGATGGCTTAAATAGGGGCATTCATAGAAAGCCCTGACAGGCAGTACTTTTTAGTGGCTGACTTCAATGGAAAACCAATTAGGCTGGTGATAGAGTATATTAACCCTTTAAGCACTGAATCAGGCTTTAATGTGCTCGGTTTTTTGTTCTATGATTCATGAATGCAACTTGGTGAGTAATTTACTAGGACTGCATTCATGCATCATGCTGACCCTCCATGGTTCATACACTCCTACCAGAGTAAGTGACTGTACATCTTAAATATGTGAAAGCATAATGATGATGAGTTTGGTTCCTGTAATACAACAGTTCCAAATGTGTCTAATTTGTTCAGAATTATTAGTAAAGGTTTATTTGAACAATTGTTGCTGAGTGTGGCAGAATATATTGCATTAAGGGCTAGGCATTATAACAACTAGTATAACTGTGCTTTCTTCTCTCTTGATGTTGACATTTATATTGAATTTAATCATAAATCTCATCTCACCACCCCCTACCCCCTTCCCTAAGTAATATCATCCAAAGATTTTTATATTTTTCCAAATATAAATAAATCTAAAAGAAAGTTTTTTATGGTTGTCAAAACGGATGTTTAATTTAAGGAAGAATACAAAACCTTTTTACTCCTGACTGAGCAATGCAAGTGATTCCTGTTCTCATTTGGCAGCTACATATTATGCTGAACACCAAATGAAAGAACAGACATTTTGGCAAATGGAACCACCAAAATATGTGTTATTTGAGTCAACATGCTTCACAGCAGCCAGACTCTTTAATTCAGTCTCATCAATATGTTAATATGGATACAGTGCACACAGTTTATTTAACTAGAAATGTCCAATGTCTTCCCCAAGACACTAATAGCTATGACGACATGTTATTCAAACTCTATACAGAACCTTCAGCACTGCACCCAACACCTTTAGAACTCCTTATTGAACTAGAACTCTCAATCTCTATGGGCCTATGGTAAAACATGAATGGTGGCCAGACTGTTAGTTAGACGGTTTCACTGCCAGAGAACTGGCATACACATGACACTGCTTTCTGCAACTTCAGATTCAGATTCTTAACTGTAAAAGGCCTTCTCTGTACATTGTCTTGTTTGACTGGTGGCAGTGCAGTGCATGGGAATGGTTTATTGAAAAGAGTTGAAAAATGTATTGTTAATTATCTAGCATAAACCATACATAATTGCCAAAGACCATGACTTTTAAGAGAAAGACCAAATATTAGAAGTGTTATGAGCAGTATTCAATGGTGCGGTGATATGAGAGGAGCCCAGAATGCTTTCCAAATAAGAATTTTTTTAATTTTCCTGAGCAACAACTAACGCCCTGCGATAGGTATGTGGCTGTGTCTCATGAGATTGTAACAAATAGATATTCTGTGACTGGGTGACGTCTTTGACTGGGTGACGTCTTTGACCGGGTGACATCTTTCACCGGGTGACATCTTTCACCGGCAAGATTAAAACAGTTGAAAAGGGACATATTTAGAAAGAAATGCGGAGGGGAAAGTTAATTATAACACTATATATTACAAATTTCCCGGCATTTCCGTGTACATAGCCCCCCATTTCAGCTGTTTTAATCTTGCTAGTCAAAGACATCATGCAGTCAAAGATGTCACCCGGTCAAAGATGTCACCCGGTCAAAGACTATTTAATTGTTATAAAGTCGTGAGACTGAGCCATGTATGTCGTCATCTACCAGTGTATGTATATCATCTATTTTTACCTAGCAATCTTAGATACAGACTATAAAATACGTATCACATACTTGCCATCGGACCCCAGCCATAATAGCAGAGAATGGAGATTGTAACAATTATGTGTTCCATCATTAACCCTTTAAGGACGGCATATCGCTAAAAGATGGCATTTCTCGTCATGATGCACCAATGAAGCCCCGGTGAGTAGCTCGCCAGTGCTGCATTGGTGCATCATGCCGACCCTTGAGGAGCGTCTCAACCCTGTAGGGTCAGCATGATGCTTGAATGCAGCACTGGTCGGTTACTTGCCAGGGCTGCATTCATGCATCATGACGACAGAGGGCATGATGCATGAATGCATCATGCCAGGGTTAACCTGCTCATGAGGTGCTCCCGTCACCAGCTGCTCACAGTTTGTCATGGTCGGCTACACATGGATGAACACTACGTCAAATGTAAATCTGCTGCACATTAGAAAGCCATGAGCCTTCACTCATTCAGTTGCATGATACATCATTAGACATTTAGGGTACTGTGTGATAATTTGAACTACACGAGATATCCCCCAGAGTGTATTGTACAGGCTCTTCATTCATACTTTATGTGGTTGGATGTGCTGTTCATGGGAACAGGATAGAAAGGGTTATGATTACAGTGAATTCTATTTCAATATCGAAATGGATCCTGCAAGTTTTAAGTAATGTAATAACAGAAGGGCCCATCAGTTGAATTTTAATATGTACCTGCACTCCACGGAGCTTTTAGTGTAACATGGAAATTGGCAATGTGACTGTCTTATTAAAGAAATGAGTGCAGGAAAAAGTATTGCGCTGGTTTAGTCTCATTGATGGATTTCTGTAAGCTTAAATAGGACAGTCATTTTAGTGGCTGACTTCATTTTTAAAAAGTTAATAAATCCTCAAAATGTTCATAATCATCCAAGGACAAATGTAATATTTATGCCCCTCTGAAACCATATATCTCTGAGGGTTGAGAAGGTTGACTAATGGGAAGTGAGAGCAAAACAACCTCCTAATAATGTGTGGATGAATGAATTTAATATAGGTCAGGAGACATCTATCAGAAGCAGGATCAGGGTCAGAATTAGGCATTTGTCACAATGGTCTACTGATGGTCAGAATATTGAATTTATAGCTAACACATGAGGGAGTCATCAATGTACCAAACCTGCATGAAGACATTAGCTTGTATAATACAACATGTCCCCTTTTAGAATACAGACCCTTTCAGTTGAAAACACAGTTGATAACCAACATTGATTTAACCCTTCAAGGATGGATGTCGCTAAAAGATGACATTTGTCATCATGATGCGGCAAGTTACTCACCGGTGCTGCATTGGTGCATCATTCCGACCAAGGTATGATGCATCAAAGCACTCTGCCGTCCTTAAAGGCTTAAAGGGTACCTTGTAACTACAGAAGCAGCTATAGACCGTTGGAAATCACAGAACTTTGTGTGGTTGCCTGTAGATGCGTAAATATCTTTAACTCTTTATGGAAGGGTGTCACTAAAAGATGACATTTTTCGTCATAGAGTACCAATTCACCGATTTACTCGCAGGGGCTGCATTGGTGCATCATGATGACTATCTGGGAGTGTCTCAATCCTGTAAACAGTCAGTATGATGCTTGAATGCAGCCCTGGTGAGTTACTCGTCTGCATTCATGCATCATGACGGCTAAGGGCATGATGCATTAGTGCATTATGCCATCCTTCGAGGGTTTACAATCGATATGTTTGGCTTGTAATACAGACAACCACCTGCCCATCTGACAACACAGACTGAAAATAGAGGGAAACACACACACTGATCAAACCTACAGGCTGTTATTTGCACAGACTTAAACTGAGTGGCGTGCTTATGCAAGTAGCTAGATTATTAGATGACTCTATATAGCACAAGGTACGACAGAGGTAGAGGAGTAGTATAGTATGTATCGGAACGGGACTATAGTTAACTACTGTTTATTACTCAATCGACCTGCAGCCAATCAGAGGCCTCCATTTGGTCACGTGACCGGAAGTGACCTACTTAGGGGATTAGTGGTGCATTCTGGGTAACCCTGCAGCCAATCAGAGGCCTCCATTTGGTCACGTGACCGGAAGTGACCTACTTAGGGGATTAGTGGTGCATTCTGGGTAACCTACTGACCTACTTAGAAGCTCTCAGCCAATCAGAGGCCGGCATTCTGGTAACCATGGTAACGTGACCTACTTACGTCACGTGACCTACTTAGGCTCAGCCAATCAGAAGCCGGCATTCTGGTAACTAGGGTAACGTGACCTACTTAGGGTTTGTTTGTAAACAACACCACGTGGCTCTCTTGTTTGTAAACAACACCACGTGACACGTGACTGTTTGTAAACAAACAATTCGACTTAGTCTGACATTTTCAGCTGTCGCATGCTGACCTGCTGCTATCATAAGAGAAACAAAAGCCCTAATCACGCTTTTCAGCTGGATCCTTCCACCCACCAGACATGGATCCAGATGGGAGGGTGGTTTAAAATTAATCTGTGTACCGACTGTCATACAATAGTGTAATTAGTTGAACACGTGTTACCTGTATAAAGGATTAGCAGGTCATGGGCTTAAATCTAAAGAAAAAAAATCACCCTCTCCTGTCGTCAGCAGTCAGCTGGCCGGCGGCTGGAAAATGCGATTAGAGGGATGATGAGCGCGTTTTTTTATATTCAATATATTAGAAGTGTGCTTTGTTGCTTATATAGTTCATTATGCGTTTAAAATGTTCGCGAGTATCGTAGAAATGTACAAAAATCCTATTGTGGCGCCATCTGACGAAAAGAGCGGAGAACTATACTAGGGTATGGCGAGCTAGACTAGAGCATGTAATCACCAGGCGGCAGAGTGGTCAAAAGACAATCTCGTAGTAGTAGGTCTACTTGGATCTTGAGTAGCCACCCTTGTGGTTGCAATTACCTAGACTAGTTGACCCTGCCAGCCTGGTCAAGTGAAATTAGTAAGGAGACCGCACATTAACGCGCTCCACAGTCTTTAGACAGTTAAGACTATAGTACCGTAGATTCTACTGTGTACTCACACTAACTATTTACAGTGCTACATATTCATACCCGTGTTCTAAGTGTTTTTTTTAGAAAAAAGCGATCTACTCACCCATTTTTTTTAGACAAACTCCTATTAGCAGGTAACCCCTGTATAAACCATACTGCAAAGATCTGCTACCAAACTTGAGCTTTTCCAACACAGCTTTGGCCTCTTTCTGTGCAGTAAGGGATCTCTCTTTCGGGTTCATCTCAGTGCTGTCTAGCATGTCCTCAAAGTCTTTAACATAATGTTCCAACGGGCTACAAATGATGTACTCCAGATCATCGTCCGTATATGTCGTCTCCTCGCACCATATTGTGTCTTCTCCTGTTTCGAATTCCGTCATTTTCTGAACAATCTCCTCGTGAGTGCCTTGCATATATCGAAGCTCCTTCAAAGACCTGATAACTTTTATGGCGAAGACTGAACAAATACCTGAAGGAATTTCACCACAGTCAGGTCAAGTATACGGAGCTAAGAAAAATAGCTCCAACAAAATCTTCTCCCTCTGTCCAAATGAAACTACTTCCGTTCCGATGAAGTTGAAGCATGCTTCTATCCATTGCTCCTTGGTGACGTCCTTCCAATGTTTCTTTACCTCACATGCATCATAGGGCACTGTTTCTCTTCCTGCTTCAAGTGGAAGTTGCTTTTTCTTTCTTGGACTCATTTGGAGAGAGTTTCGATGCTCTGTAGCGTCAACACTTCGATAAGAAAAGTAGCTGAAAATAGCAGAACTAACCATCATAACATTCTGAGCGAGCGTAGAGTGGACGATGCTACGATGATGAAGGGCGGGTCGAGAAAGTGTGATGGGTGAGAGCGTCGTTTCACTCCTTATGTACCCTGTCCTAGATAATCCTCTTAAACGGCTGAAAAGACTCTCTCAGTACAGAGTCTCTACTCAATTAAGAGATCTGTTAAGTAAGTTTTCACATGCTACCTGACTACTGCAGGTGGGTTTAGACTTAAGCAGCTTAGTGCACACACGTGTCTGTTAGAAAGCTACCTGCACACCTGCCTTCCTTTTTCACTAGTATTTACCCCCTGCCGACTTATAAGGCGCCTATACACGTGTCAGCCTCCTTATATACGCCTTCTTGCTTCTAGAGCTAAGCTACTTACCGTTGTTTTCAGCTGCCGCAGGCTGACTGGCAGCTATTTAAAAGAGAATACCCGTTACCTGTATAACGGATCAGGGGGTTATGAGATTAGAGTGTGTATACAAAAAAAGCTACAGGGGTCGTGAAGCAAGCGAGAGGGTGTCTGTCTGTGAGGTAGAGACGAGTACATGTGGTAAGCGACTTAAGTGTAAAACAAAAGCACCTCCTCTTGCCGTGGTGAGTGGAGCGGACGGCAGCTGGCTAGTTGAATAAGCGTCAGCTTAGAAGATAATCCGTCCACAGGCTGGCGCGTCACACCTGTCGTTAATCGCCTCCTGTAGTCTTTGTATACACAGTTGACCTGGCTTTATCTCTTCACCAGCTATAATCCCATATACATGTAGCGCACGTTACACTTGTTATCCCTCTTTTCATGCTGATGGATGAGGGGTGGAAGGGTCCAGGTGAAAAGCAATTTGATTCCTCTCTGGAAGAGGGTGGGGCTCTAGGTGAAAACAAGCTTAGAACATCCGGATTAGCCGCTCTCTCAGCTATATAAAGAGCCTCAATTTTTCTTGGAACAGTACTTCACCTCTGCCCACTTTGTCTTGTTGTACACTATCAGTCACGAGGCAGACGCTCGAAGTAGCAGATCTTTGCAGTATGGTTTATACAGGGGTTACCTGCTAATAGGAGTTTGTCTAAAAAAAATGGGTGAGTAGATCGCTTTTTTCTAAAAAAAACACTTAGAACACGGGTATGAATATGTAGCACTGTAAATAGTTAGTGTGAGTACACAGTAGAATCTACGGTACTATAGTCTTAACTGTCTAAAGACTGTGGAGCGCGTTAATGTGCGGTCTCCTTACTAATTTCACTTGACCAGGCTGGCAGGGTCAACTAGTCTAGGTAATTGCAACCACAAGGGTGGCTACTCAAGATCCAAGTAGACCTACTACTACGAGATTGTCTTTTGACCACTCTGCCGCCTGGTGATTACATGCTCTAGTCTAGCTCGCCATACCCTAGTATAGTTCTCCGCTCTTTTCGTCAGATGGCGCCACAATAGGATTTTTGTACATTTCTACGATACTCGCGAACATTTTAAACGCATAATGAACTATATAAGCAACAAAGCACACTTCTAATATATTGAATATAAAAAACCGCGCTCATCATCCCTCTAATCGCATTTTCCAGCCGCCGGCCAGCTGACTGCTGACGACAGGAGAGGGTGATTTTTTTTCTTTAGATTTAAGCCGCTTACCACCTGCGCGCCCTCTAGTCACAGACAGAGTGACAGAAAGGGAGGGGATCGCTTTGTTCACGCTACCTGTAGTTGTTTTTCTATACACACTCTAAGCCCATGACCTGCTAATCCTTTATACAGGTAACACGTGTTCAACTAATTACACTATTGTATGACAGTCGGTACACAGATTAATTTTAAACCACCCTCCCATCTGGATCCATGTCTGGTGGGTGGAAGGATCCAGCTGAAAAGCGTGATTAGGGCTTTTGTTTCTCTTATGATAGCAGCAGGTCAGCATGCGACAGCTGAAAATGTCAGACTAAGTCGAATTGTTTGTTTACAAACAGTCACGTGTCACGTGGTGTTGTTTACAAACAAGAGAGCCACTAGTGTTGTTTACAAACAAACCCTAAGTAGGTCACGTTACCCTAGTTACCAGAATGCCGGCTTCTGATTGGCTGAGCCTAAGTAGGTCACGTGAAGTAAGTAGGTCACGTTACCATGGTTACCAGAATGCCGGCCTCTGATTGGCTGAGAGCTTCTAAGTATGTCAGTAGGTTACCCAGAATGCACCACTAATCCCCTAAGTAGGTCACTTCCGGTCACGTGACCAAATGGAGGCCTCTGATTGGCTGCAGGGTTACCCAGAATGCACCACTAATCCCCTAAGTAGGTCACTTCCGGTCACGTGACCAAATGGAGGCCTCTGATTGGCTGCAGGTCGATTGAGTAATAAACAGTAGTTAACTATAGTCCCGTTCCGATACATACTATACTACTTCGAGGCCCATCATCTTTCAACCCTAGATGGCCCCACTGTACCATGTATGTGGCCCTTGACAGTAGCGCAGTCTGGTTAGAAGTATACAAACTGCTTAGTCCACCATCATCTTTATACTTCAGATGGAGCCACACGTCTATGGCCAGTGAGTAGTATAGTATGTATCGGAACGGGACTATAGTTAAGTACTGTTTATTACTCAATCGACATGCAGCCAATCAGAGGCCTCCATTTGGTCACGTGACCGGAAGTGACCTACTTAGGGGATTAGTGGTGCATTCTGGGCAACCCTGCAGCCAATCAGAGGCCACCATTTGGTCACGTGACCGGAAGTGACCTACTTAGGGGATTAGTGGTGCATTCTGGGTAACCTACTGACCTACTTAGGGGACCGGAAGTGACGTCATATGACCTAATTTAGGATCACGTGACCGGAAGTGACCTGATGAGTCACGTGAGCGGAAGTGACGTCACATGACCTAATGGCCGACCGGAAGTGAGTGACCTCATTGAGGATCACGTGACCGGAAGTGACTTGATTGATCACGTGAGCGGAAGAAGAAGTTTTTTGTTTAGGAAGTGAGGGTCTTTAGGATCACGTGACTGGAAGCGACGTCGTCACATGAGTGACGCTTTAAGAGACTGCGCGACTTACTAGTAAAAGAAGCCGTATGAAAATAAAAACACAACAATATTTTATTTTATTTTTTTTATTTCTTTTTTTTTCAATCTTGATAAACACTCTATTTTTGAAAAGATGCACACGCTTTTTTTTTTTTTTTTCATATCTCTAAAGGACTCGTTGTCACACTGTCAGAATGCACGCGACGCTTATAATACAAGTAGCGCACGCCGTCTTTCTCTATGGTGTAGGTGACCATTTTGTTTCGCACCACTTTGAAGTTTCTATTTACAGCAATGAGAGTTTTTCGTTGGCGAAGAACATCCAAGAAGTCGTCTGGTTCCTGAGGGTTTTGTTTCTTCTGTACGCCTTTTGCACTCCATTTTTTGGATTTTCTTTCACCGGTGTCGCTGACTCGATCGTAGCAAATGTAAGTCTTAGGGTTGAGACTTAGGATCCCGTCACCTTCCCACTCCGCTTTCATAAGCCCCGAAGTTCTCAGATCGTGAAGGTACCGTCTCTCACAACATCCGCCGGGCGGCGGACACCATTCTCGCACTCTTTCCGTTTTTGTCTTCACGAAAAGCTCTAAGTGATCGTCGCACACCGCTGTCGGAAGCCACTTTCGTTTCTCTCTGAAGTACGTCTCTCTCAGGCGAGGTTTGACTAGGTCATCCAACGTGTCACCGCTGAGAGCCATGTAAAGACTGTCGGTGTCCATTTGACAAAGGGCATAATCGCGCCGATCGACGAATCTATCCAAGAAGTCGTATGTGAACTCTAACATTTTCAACTTCGCGTACTGGTATACCATGAACCCTATTTGAATAGGGAGGTTGTTGTTGACTGTTTTCGGTTGTAGTTCGACTTCAAACAGATCGGAACTCAACTCGGACGCCTTTTTGAAGCGCCACGAATTGGCCAATAGTTCGAACTTCCGACTGTCAGTGTATCTCACCGCCGTGTGTTTTTCTTTGTTGCAGATTGTTTTACCGTACGTAGCGTTTCCCATTAACTTGTAACAGTCTGACAGAATTTTCTCGTTCTCGTTCACGTCGCCACGTCTTCGCGCCGCCGTTACTTCGTCTGCGAAACCGGCAAAGGAGCGTTTAGGTAGGTATTCTACTACCAGCTGCACTTTGGTGACTATCAAACCGTGCTCTAAATACCACTTGAGAAGCGGCGTTCCCAAGAGAATATTTTTTCCGTGGTAACTCCCTATCAGACATCTCTGAGGCGTGTTCAACAGCTTTTCTTCCTGCGCAAAGTCTGACATGTGAGGTCCTATGTCCGATTTTGAAACGGTCGCGTTCTTGAAAACGGGGGTCATTTCTTCGAAGTAGTCTCGTAGGTGAGGCGGCGTAGTGATGTCCACTTGAACTAAACCGAACATTTTCTCCTCTTTCACAGCGGAAAGGATGTCGCTCTCGCTCATCGCGTTTCGAGACACTTTCAAAGCGTCAACCTTCCAGCGTTGTTGGGAGGCCTTGACCCGCTCATCTCGACGCTTCATCTCTCGCCATTCGCACTCCCACACGACGACCAGCTTGTGACCTAGCGCTTTCAAGTAAGCGCTTACTCTGGTCGTTCTGTCGCGTCTCTCCTCTCTCAGTGAAGCGCACTGATATCGGTGCGACGGTATGCACTCGTGAGCGTGGAACCAACACCCGTGAAACTGGAAAACCGTATTAGAGGCCGCGTGAAACCCGTCCACGCGAATTCTCCGACAGCCTACAACCATCTCGCCGCCGTTCAAAGCGTGGCGCAGTTTCACGTCGCGGTCGTGCTCTACGAAGCGTAACCACTCCAAAGCGCTGTGAGAGTTTCTTTGCCTAATTTCGGGCTTGAACTCGGTCTCGGGCCGTCTCACCGCGTAATAGCCCGTGCAGTGCGCTTCGCTCATGCAGCGCAAGTACAGAGAGTTAGCGTCTAGTCCTAGGATGTGTTGGCACGGTCTCGCTTCTTCGCCGTACTTGTGCTCCCTTATCCGCGTGGTGCCCTTCTCGTGAAATCTATGGAAGATGATGGAAGGACCGCCGACTAGATTTTCTTTGATCAGAGCGTGGAGGACGGCGTCGAACTGGGGGAACGTTGTGAACGCGTCTTCTAGGTTTTGGAAGAGGAACCGTAAAGTCAAACCGGCGAGAGAAACTCCGTCTTTCAACATGTCAATGCCGCGATCTTGGAAAAATTTAGCGTGATTTTTCAGAGCTTCTATGAAAGGTTTGACGTCTTTGTTGTTGTAGTGGATCAAGTAGTCTTCCATAGTTTGCATCTTCTCGTCGGACCAAACTTTCTGACATGCGGCGTAGTCGGATTCGGACATTTTGACGCCCGTCAGCTCGCTGTCGAAAGCCGATCTCGGTGGCAGCGTTCTGTTTGCCAGTTTCCTGGTAGACGTCATCCATTCGTAAGGAAAGTGACCTTTCTCTTCGTTCCTGGTGAAAGCTCGCAAATAGGTCGCGTAGTTGTAACCGGGTGCCAAATAGTTGACTACGTCCAAGAAAACCGTGTGCTGTGTGTAAACCGCCAAGTATTGATTGCTTCTCTTTATGACGCTGAATTCTTGGTTTCTTCGGTCTCCGGAGGCGAAGAACGAGTGAAGGCGTATTTTGATCAGGTTCAAGTCGTAACGCCCCGAGTTGAAGCCCACGACTGGAGCTTGACGGATGTATCTCAGAAGACGCTTCTTCAGTTGAACTAACGGGTGTCTGGTCTGAGCCGCAGCGAAGCCGCCTGGAGAAGGGGTGAACGTCGTCTCCTCCAGCAGGAGAGCTTCACCTATCGCCGCATCTAACTTCGCTAAGGTCGGTCGGTAAAGTTCTAGCACAGCTTCCCCGATGACTTTGGCGTTCTCGTTTATGTGATTTAAAACTCGGTCCAACAAGGGGTCGGAATCTGCGTCGGATTCTCTGACGAAGCAGACGGGCCCCTCCCACCCCGGAAAGTTGGATGCGACGCTAGCCGACAAAGGGACGTGATCCCACAGCAGGGACACGTGTTCCGTCGACGGTTCTTTGCACGGTCTGAAGAAAGCCTCGAAATCGAAGGCGATCTTGTAAGGGTAGATTCCGGAATGTCCGTCGGGGGGAAAAATGGAGAAGTCTGCTAGCGCTTCGAAAATCGTTCTCGAATTTTGGTAGATGCCACCTACGTAGCGCAACTTGACTTGTCGGCAAGAGGAAAGCTGGTTCCTGTGTCTCTTCAGCAAGAACTCGGTGGTGAACGCCGCCTTACACTTGCAACATTCGTATATGCCCGCGTACGCGTTGAAGTCCGTGACGAGAGAGACGTGCAAACCGCCTTTCGCCGTCAGGTGTAGGTTGACTTTACCTCGGGCGGCCAGAGTTCTGGAAGGCGGTCTGATCAGAGTAACGCGTCTTCTCAACTTCCGCCCCGGCACTTGACGCGACGCGGTGTAAACCGCTATCTGTACGTCAAACAAGTTCTCTAACGCGGGTAAGTCGCGGATGTTCAGACCCGGAAAGGATTCAGGTGTGGCAGCGGGACAGAACTGACGTAACAAATCTGAAGCGCGCTTGCTGGTGTTGTATAAGTGAAAGGAAATGCAGCGGAAGATGCAGAGGTTGTCCTTGTTGGGAAAATCTAACACGCCGCTTCTCTTTCCAACTCGACCGGCCTGAGTGATCCTACCGCCTATGGGGAATTCCCCCGGTCCCATGTAAACGCAAATGTTCAAATTGGTAGGAAAAAGAACGTGCCACTTGGTGTCAGCGTCGCAAAGTTTCCGTACTTCCTCGCAAGCGACGGTGTTTTCCATCTTTGAGAGGAGCTCTTCCAAAGTTTCTGAATTAGTTATAGTAGGGAGCGGTTGTATGAGAGTTGCGTTGTTCTGGGAGGCGTGAAAGTAGCGCAGTTTGCTCTTGTCTTCTCTGTGTTGTAAGAGTAAGCCTACCGAGAAACCCACTTTGTATCTGAATCTTTGTGTCAAGTGAATGCGATGCATAGTATCTACAGCGTCACTCAACTCGCCGGTTGGTAGCCTGAAGTTTGTTACACTCACGCGAGTCCCGTGCATCCTGACGCCCGTTTGTATCGCAGGCCAATTCGCCGTGAACGTTTCCTCCCCGTTCGGTACAGCACATATGCGCGGAGGGACGGTCACCCCGTCCAGAGATTCGCGTCGACAGGCGATCTTTCGGCAATCGCCTTCGCCGCATAGAGGGCAAAACTTAGGTACTACTCTACAATTTTCTACGTGTCTCTCGTGGTTGTACGGTCTTTTAAACATTTTGAAACACTTTTCGCATACGTACTGTGTCATGTTTTTTTTCACTCAGTTACCAACTACTTAGCCGTCTAACTATCTATCTATCTATCAATCTATCTGTCTATCTATCTATCTATTTATCTTTCTGTCTGCTGTCTGTGTATCCGTCTGTCTGTCTCATACAGCGTACGTCAAACGCTGTGTGTGTGTGTGTGTGTGTGTGCGCGCGTGAGCGTTGAGCGTCTCTCATTCCGAATCTATGCCGAGATATTTCAGAATGATCTCTGTTTTGTCATCCAACTCTTTGAGCGCTCTGGCGGACAGCGTCACTCCCTGCTGTGTGGGTTTTTTGTCAGGACCTTCGTACTTGCGCACGTGGACGAGGTTCTTACCGCTGTAGTAGCTCACAGCTGCGTACACTTCGCCCTCCTCATCCAGCACTGCGAACCAGGGGGTGTGATTAGGTTTTCCTTGCGCGGCCGCTGTGTCGCGTATGCGCACCACTGCGCGGATATCGGCGATGCGTGCTATTAGCTCGCGCAGCGCGTCGGCCGTGAAGTGCACTCGCTTGCTTCTGGTCAGAGACGCCTCTTTCACCTGGCCGTCTTTTGTGTAGCGCGGCCTCCTAGACAGTCTAGCCACGTCCTCCCAGATCTCCAGCGTCAAAGCTCCGTCTAAGCAGAACTCTAACCCGAGAAGACGGGAGAAGGTTTTCTCTGCTTCTTCTCGTCCATCTCATTCTTTTTCTTGTATTTTTCTCTTCTTACTAGGCCTTGTTGTTCTGGAACTCACCTTAGAACGTTTCACACCCGCAGGATGAGTAACACCATCAGCGTGAGCTGAATCAGCAGCAGAACCGATAGCAGGAGCAGCGTCAGCGCTGGTGGTATCCGAGGCCTCGTTGTTGGAACAGCGCAGCCACACGCCGTCGGTGCTGAGTGTAGCGGTAGAAGATGAAGCGCCGCCGCCCTCGTAAGGTGGCGGTGAGGGCAGTCGCCACGGACCGGACGGGACGCTACTAGTGGAGGAAGTGAGGTCGAAAGGTCGAAGAGGGAAGCCGAAAAACGTACCGCCCACCCCTTTCCCTTCGGGTTGTTCGTACGCCTCGTCGTCAGCGTCGTTCTCTGTCTCACCCTGTTGCTGCTGCTCCTCCTCCTCCTCCTCTTCTTCTCGGTTTAGGGGCTGAGTGTCCGAATAGCTGTCACTCTCAGCGCGAGCGGCGTCGAGGGCGTCGGTCGATGTAGTGGTGGAGGAGAGGGGCTGTGCAACGTGCGGCAGGTCATCAAAGTCATCAACAGTAGTGGGGAGGTAAAAACCCGGTTGCCAGTACTGCGCTGTGCCAGGAGCGTTGTCGTCAGTAGTAGTAGCGGTAGCAGCAGGTGCAGCAGAAGCAGCAGCAGCAGCAGCAGCAGCAGCAGCAGCAACAGTAGCAGGCGCAGCAGCCTCAGCAGGCGCAGCAGTAGCAGGCGCAGCGGTAGCAGGTGCAGCAGCAGCAGCAGCAGCCGCAGCGCGCTTAGCAGCAACGTGTACCGTCGCGAGTGTAACAACGTCGCTAGCACGACGACTACTACCAGTAGTACTACTACTACTACTACTACTACTACTAGTACTACTACTGCTACTACTACTGCTACTACTACTACTACTGCCGCGAGCGCTCGCTACAGCGGGAGGGTGATAAGACCAAGCGGCTGCGGCGGTAGTCTCATTTTCAGTAGCAAGAGGAGGCACTGACGCTAAACGAGCGCTGTTCCGCGTAGTCTTCTTGTTCTTGGACGGCGCTAGGTGTTGTCTTTTGCTCATGGTGGTGACTGTAGAGAGCAGCAAAAGAATGAGTGAGTGAATGGAGGTTTCCAGACCCCTTATATACGCCTTCTCGCTTCTAGAGCTAAGCTACTTACTGACCCTGTTCAGCTGCCGCCGGCTGGCCGGCGGCCATTCACAAAGAGAAACAAAAGACATAAGGCATGACGTTTTCAGCTGGATCCCTTTCCCCCCTTTTGAGAGATCGACTGTCATGAGCTAAGCCGCTTACCACCCTGTTCAGCAATTCAACGCGCATTAGCTGTATAAAGGATTAACCGGTTGCTGCCGTCGACTGACCGGCGGCCATTCACAAAGACATAAGGTATGACGTTTTCAGCTGGATCCCTTTCCCCTCTTTTTTTTTGAGGGATCCACTGTCATGAGCTAAGCCACTTACCACCCTGTTCAGCCATTCAGCGCGCGTTAGCTGTATAAAGGATTAACGGTGATGAGCTTAGAGTGTGTATACAAAAAAAAACTACAGGAGGCGTGTGGCGTGAAGCAGGACCCCCCTAAGACAAACGTGTCTGTCTGTGAGTAGAGGCGTGTGCATGTGGTGAGCGACTTAAGTGTAAGACAAAAAAAAAATCACCACCTCCTGCCGTGGTGAGTAGACCGGGCCGGCCAGGCGGCGGCCGGCTAGTTCAATAGGGAGGGGTGACAGCTGACTAAGGCTGTGCATGAAAAAAATCCGATTTTCACCTGACCTCTGACGTTTGTTACAATGAATGTCAGAGGGAGGGAGACGTCCTCAGGTAGGGGGTAGGAGGTAAGGCTATGGATGAGGAAGAAACACCGTTTTCAGCTGGTCTCCACGGATAGCGATGACACACCCCTCGTCATCTAAGCTCTTAAGGAGCGGAGCGGTTGAAAAAGCGTCATGCGGACAGGTCGCTACACAGCTGGAGTGCTGTTGGAAATGGGATTAAACTCCCTCTGTATAAAAAGCTCTGATTTCTGTTGGAAAAAAACCATATCGCCTCTGACCACAGTAACGTCTACTACCACCACCGCCGCCACCACCGCCGCCGCCGCCGCCGCCACCGCCGCCGCCGCCGCCGCCGCCACCGCCAAGACGAGACGAGATGGCTCAAGCTATTCCACTTTCAAGCTCGCCTTCACCGCCTTGTCCACCTGAAAAAAAGTTAATGCAGCTTGACGACGTGAGACGCGCGAGGCAGACCGATGGGGAGAACAGAGAGGTAGGACAGCGGCGGTTAGCCTATAGCGACGCCTTGCTTCGTCAACTAGGTAAAGAGTTGAGCGGCTGTTGGAGAGAGTTGGGCAGTAGCTTAAAAGTTACCGCCGCCCGTATGGATGCTCTAGTAGAGCGCAGTGTCAAGACACCGGAGGAGCTGTGTACGGCGATGTTCGGAGTCTGGTGGGGTGAAACCCCGCATCGTCATAGATGGGGAGAGCTCGGTCGCGTCTTCACCCGCATTAGACGCGTGGAACTGTTGGCTCAGTGGATGTCCCTTCTCCACAGACAGGGGTTGGATTTCGAAAACCCCGACTCGCGCGCGATGCATAAGCACTTGGGCACCCTCGGCAGACGTCTAGGTAGCAGGTGGAAAGAGGTAGGGGACCATTTAAAATTGTCGCCTGAGAGGTTAGATAAGATCGCTGAAGAATGCGAATACGGAGGAAGTCCCGCTGAGTGGGCCTTCCGAGTGTTGAAAATGTGGCAAGATGAAGCTGACGGTGCCGGCGGTACACCTTTTGAACTCCTTCGAGTGTTGACTGAGGACATGGGAAAGTTTGACCTCGGCATCGCGATATTACTTGACTTTATCAAGCAAGAAACAACGAGAACGACGGACATGTGAATTGTTGTGTTTTATTTTCATACGTCTTCTTTATTAGTAAGTAAAAAAAAAAATATCATAACAATTAAGACGCGCGCCCTCTTAAAGTGTCACTTCCTCCAGTCGCAGCTGATCGCCTCATCGAAGCACGTGATAAACAAAAAAAAACGAAGAGACACGCTTCTTCCTCTCGAGAGGAAGAAGCGTGTCTCTCGATTGAAATCTTTTTCTTTTCTTTTTTTCTTAAAAGAGACAAACGCCCCTTAGAGTGCCCCCCCCACCCCCCTAGAGTGCCCCCCTCCCCCCTCCCCCCCTCCCCCCCCACCACTCGCCCCATGCATCCTAAAAGCGCCCCCCTCCCCATGCATCTTAAAGGGGCCCCCCTCCCCTTCCCTCCCCTCCCCTCCCCTCCCCCCCCTTTATACACTCTAAAGAACGCTTCTACCTAGTTCAATAAGTCACTTCCAGTCGCTCGTAAAACAATAAAAAATGAAAAAAAAAAAAAAACTTATATCGTAGTGTTTTTTATTAGTTTACCGAAAAAAATAAGAGACTCGCCTCCTTCTCCTCCTCCTCCTCCTCCAAAAAAAAAGATATCACATTTTAAAGCGCGTGACCCCTTAAAGACGCTCATCTCTTCATTAAGTCGCGTGACGTCACTTCTTCTTCTTCTTCTTCTTCCGGTCACGTGATCAATCAGGTCACTTCCGGTCACGTGATCCTCAATCAGGTCACTCACTTCCGGTTGGCCATTAGGTCATGTGACGTCACTTCCGGTCACGTGACTCATCAGGTCACTTCCGGTCACGTGATCCTAAAGTAGGTCACTTCCGGTCCCCTAAGTAGGTCATATGACGTCACTTCCGGTCCATAAGTAGGTCATATGACCTCACTTCCGGTCACGTGACCAAATGGCGGCCTCTGATTGGCTAACTAGGTCACGTGACCTCACCACTAATCCCCTAAGTAGGTCACTTCCGGTCACGTGACCAAATCCCAGTGGGCACAGAACATTGAATCAACATTGATAAATGGTTGTCAACATCGATTCAATGTTGATTCAACGTTGATTCAACTTTGAACAGAATTTTGTGCCCACTGGGATGGAGGCCTCTGATTGGCTGCAGGTCGATTGAGTAATAAACAGTACTTAACTATAGTCCCGTTCCGATACATACTATACTACTCCAGTGGGGCTATCTAATGTTGAAAGATGATGGGCATCTAGTTCTGTCATACCTTGTGCTATATATGGTGATCTACTGTAAGTATGAGCATGCTACTCAGTTTAAGCCTGTGGTTATTTGGCACTACATGTTATACTGAACATCAAAGGATACAAAATGTGTTTTGGAAAGTAGCACAAGAGCAGGTTTCCATTTGCAAACTGGCAGAAAGATATGGATTTCTATTCTACCCAAAATGCTATAAATTGAAGACACAGTAGCCACTCCTTTCTAATGGGTGAGTTAAATTCATACACTTTAAGATGTGTGTGTTGCGGGAAGATGCATTTAAAGAGTAACACACTTTGAGTAGCAAAACAGTGTCACAAACTTTTGAGATCAATACACTTTGAGTAGTGTGAAGTGTGTAACAGATACAATTGTGATAAAGTGCCTGCAAAAAAGTGTGTAAGCATAACACACTTTTCTTAGAGTGTATTCCCCACGGTACATAGTAAATCTTTCACAGAAAAATTGATACCCAATGAACTGGAGACGCAGTGGCCACATTCTTCTTAATTGAGTCCTATCGATGACTTTAATCAATATAGTCCAAGCATCTCATTTAGTGTATAATAAAGCTAGCAATCACTTACCCCAGACACTGATAAAAATGGCCCTGGCCTTGAGGAAATCCATAGTTTGAGAAGAATGCTGACTTGTCATTGGAACAGTATACTCAATAATGCACTCAATACCATTAGAACCATCTCTTTAGAATGAAGTCTCAATCAATATGGTCCTTTGGTAAAACATGAATGGGAGCCAGACTGCCAGACTGGCCAGAAGTTTTCACTGCCAGAGAACTGACATACACAAAGCCCTGCTTTTCTGTAGTAAGTGAATAGGCTCTAAATCTTATGTGTTATAATGCTTTAAGCACCTTAAACCTTACATTACATTATACACAAGAACCATCACTTCGACAAGAAAGCTAAAACATTGGGAAGTACAATATTTGATATTAAGGTGCCCCTTGTGGTGTTGTGACAACGTTAAAATATCCCTCTTGACAACTTTCTATTATAGGAAGGAAGAGAAGTATGATTAATGGTTGATTATATAGACTTACTTGGTAATGCAAAGGTAGTAAATTACTTGCTCTTTCACATGCTTGATCAAAATATAAATTATATACAGGAAAGCCCTATAGTTCCTCGAATATTTCTAAATGAGAATTACAAAATGTGTAAATGCCTCAGCTAACGGAAATCCTATGCATAAATCTGCCAACCAACTAAAGAGCATCAGTATAGATGTATGTCTTATATGCCATTCACTAGAGTAGCACATCAGTTCCATCATAAGTATCTATGATATAATAGGGCCCTACACAGATAATCCAAATGCTCCGGCCCTTCGTCTACAGTGGCTATTCAAGGTTAGTCATAGGGACAGGTGTTATTCAAAAATGACTGAGGCAAAGCAACATATGACTAATGCCCAACTCAACAGGACTTAGCCTAATGTTCATTGAAATGGAAAGGACTGAGTTGGTCAGTACTGAACACCCTGACAGTATTGACTATCCTAGCTTGGTCATATAAGGAGCCAGAAAATTACTAACTAGGTAAGGTACTATTGACCTATTAGTTAGCCAGTACTGACAGAATTCTGGAGCCTAAGGATTATCAGTGTAGCTAGCATGCCATAAATCTGTGCATGAGCCTCCCCAGTCACCAGCTGCTCGTCATGGTTGGCTGGAACGCTACGTCAGACGTAAATCTGCCACCCATCAGAACGTCACGAGCCGTCACTTACTCACATAAAAGTCCAACCCCACTGCATTGCATGATACATCATAGAAGGCCCAAGGCCAAAAAAAAAGGTGTGTTTCAGGTTACATAGCCTGAAAATATAGGTATTTTTTCCAAATTGGATATCACGTTCTAGGGTCGGCACTCTTTTGCTAGTTAAGGTCAAAAATTGACTTGCAAACTTGAGCGCCAACTCACGTCGACTCGCAAACTATCAAATAGACTCTGAAATAGCACAAAAATTACTTGAAATTTACATTCTTTGCACAATTGGATAAAAATGTCCCTATTTTGTTTTGCAAGGTAGGATCGGGTAACCTGAAATAACCATTTTTTTTCTTCATGGCCCAATGTCCCTGGGTACTGTGCGATAAGCTAATTACATGAGTTTCTCCCGCGGGATGAACTATACAAGCTCATCAGTCACACTTCATGACACGGGATGTGACGTAGTGGGTTGAGTTTTGAAAAGGTTTTACCAACAAGGAATTTCTTTTCAATATCAAAATGGATCCTGCAAATATTTAATCAATTTAATAACAAATTGCTGATGTGTCCGTCTGATTACTGAAGTGTAGGAAAAAAGGAGATGCCTGATTTAGACCCCATTGATGGATTTCCATTCATAAAAATCCCCAACAGGCAGTCTTTTCTTAGTGGCTGATTTCAATCCAAAACCAATTAGGCTGGTGATAGAAACCATAAACCCTTTCAGGTACACCCTTTTAGGGTCGCCATGATACAAGAATACAGCCCTGGTGAGTAAATTGCAAGGGCTGGATTTAAGCAACCTGCACAATCTCTTGAGCTAACACACTCCCAAAAGGTTAAAATGATTTTCCAATCTCAGGCACCAATACAGTGCTAGGGAGTCACTCACCAATACTGTGTTGGTCAATCATGATGACAAATGTTGCTGCCCTTAACACAAATTTATATCAACATACTACATATTGGTTGGTTTTACATACACATCTACGTTAATGAGTTCCTTAATTTTGTTGTTTTCATAATTAGCAAACGCAAATGTTATATCTGCAGCACACAGTGTACATAACTGAGGGTTGAGATGCGAGAAATGTTGTCGATGGAACCATGATAAATCGACTTGCAGTCACTTCAATTTCATTGATGGAATATAAATGAATTGGTACCTGTTTGCCTCAATACAGTGTCTTGCTGGCGGTGTCTCAATGGCAAGTCTACTCCTCTTAGGCCAAGTTTAAAAAAAGGTTTGTTTCAGGTATTAACATGGGAAGAAAGTCTAGAGTAGGTAGGTCGGATTTTTTAAAACTTTTTTACAGCCCCTCTACGATAGGGCCTACCCTTAAATTGAATTTTAAAAAGTGTAAAAATTGGAATTTCTTTTTTCAAAATCTTTGTAAACCTAAAATTGACCCCGAAAAAGTGTAAAAATATAAAGATGTCTTCAAAATTGCATAAAAAAGTAGGGTTGGCCCTGTTTTGATAGGGTAGGTCGGGTAACCTAAAAATAAACCTTTTTGTTGGCCTTATTGCCTACCCATCTTCTATCGACCAGCTATAGCAGCCATGGGGAATATAGGTTGATTGCTCGCTGAGATGTTCACTTGGCATTTGAATCCATTGATGGATTACATTGTGTTGTTCACTGCTTCCTATGAGATTTCAATTCCCAGTAATGAAGGTAAAAAAAGGACGGGCTAAAAAACCATAGATCTGGAGATAGTTGTAAGCATTGTGTTCTGATCTCATCCCATTATTCACACAATGAGCTTAACGAGCAAAGAAATCTCTTGATAGAGCTCTCACTGAATGCTGAAGAACAATTATAAGTCCTAATGCCTTGGTGGCTACTAAACTTGTTATATACCGATCACTACATATATGCAAGATGCACTCAAAAAATTAACTTGTCTACAGACTCTTCAAAGTGACGGTCATAATATAAATGAGTCAAAAACTTGTCTAAGTGACAAGGAAGAGGGTCTTCTAGCTGGAGGACCCACTTGGCATGTGCCAGCCCAAAACCCAACATTTCCCAGCTCCAGATTCTACTTGTGGGATGGTAACCTGATAGGTTAGACAACTTTTGACTCGTTTATTTTATGATACTCACTTCGGCGAGTCTGGAGACAAGTTCACTTTTTCAGTGTGGGTAAGTCCTGGATCATTCTAATGAGACATATAGATTAAAGAGGAATTGAAGGTGCCACATGTTAATTTGTGGGTTTTTTTTTCATTTGGTATTAAGAGCTCTCACCACCATGAATATGCAGTCACATCTTTGCATGCACACTTCTGACACTGACTATAGAATAACTTAATACTCAAGACACAAATACTTACGAAAAACCCTGGCTAAAGGTCGACTGTGCTCATAAATGGAAAGTTGGTTGTATTCCCACACCCCAGTAGTGGGAGTGTGGGGGGTCACGTCTCGACTCCAGAAGCTACAGCAGGACCTCCAACTCCACAGGGAGGTCCTCCATCGCCAACACACGGATTAACCAGGTCGAGGATGATATCAACACGCTGAGGGGAGACGTAAAACGCATGACCGACAAGTTAGACAAACTGGTCGGATTGGCACAGCCCCATCCCATAGGGCACAGCACCCCTCAGCCCACCACCCCCGGGGAGCCCTCCCTGGACGACGACAGCATCACATCAGAACCCCCTCACGACGAGGACGACCCCCCACCCAGGAGGACCCGGGCGCCCGGGGGAAGCTCCAGAGGCAGGCGCCCCTCGACCGTCCCCCCCCGCCCACGCAGAACCCACCGACAGCCCTCCCCGCCGAGGGCTAATTCAGCCCGCCGCCACGCACCCCGAGATCAGCCGCGGCGCCCCGCCAACAGGAGGCACGCACTGCCCCCTCCCAAACAACTGAAGGCAGGCCACACCATGTCACACTACATCGACAGGGAGCTCCAGGGCGAGGAATACAAGCAGTCTCATTCTGGTAGGAATAACCCACTATTTGACCCACTGTGCGCCCACCCCATATTTAAACCATATATGTTTGCCAAGCGCCCAGGCTGTCACACTCTCAGACAGCGCCTTGGGAGCAGAGCCAAACTCACCAGGCTCGAGTTTCTAGAGGCCACTATGGCCTTACTAAACCACCCTGAGTCATATGACCCACAGGACAGGGAGTTCATCTCAAAGCACCTCGAGGAGGTCACACACGATGCTAAGGCCAGGTCATGGGATGACGTCATGGCCTGGTCTCAGCATGTGTGGGACTGCATTGAGAGGGAGGATTACAACTGGGAGGACTACCAGATGATACAGAACGACCGTATGTTAATATGCATAGCCCCCACTGGTGCACAAAAACCAAAGCCGGCAAAGCCCGCCGACAACACAGCCCAACCGGAGAAGCAGGCACTATGCCGGGCCTTTAACTCCAGGGCTGGCTGCCCATGCACATCTCACCATGACGACGTCCTGCACTACTGTGCGTACTGTGACTCTCTCAACAAGCAGTGCCACCACCCTATCACGGGATGTGACAGGAAGGTGAGAGATGTTAAAGGGGACTGGCCGATTAAGAAAAACCAGAACGGCTTTGAAAAAGACCGACAGCACGACAAACCGCCAAAAAACGCCTAGCTGGTGACGCCGCCCTCCCCCAGACGTCGTCACCAACCCCCACAGCCCATATAGACAATAGGACCGCCCCAGCATCAACCACCACCACCAGCCCCGACACTGCCTGTCACGACAGCCAAACACACCCACGTGCTCCCACTACACGTGCGCCGCCACAACAAAAACAAACAACACCACGTGACACGCAGATTGGCCACGCCCATTATGACGCCACGCAGCTTCTCGCCCGCAGCGAGAACTCGCACGAGAAGCAGCATGGCCGCCTGGGCACCGAAAGCACGATCCACACCGCAAATAGATTCGAATTATTATCGTTTATAGACGAAAATGACGCTGATCCAAGCACGGATCATGTCCCGCAGCATGTACAAGATACACGCTACAACCGCCAACGACATGCAACTACGGATTACCAACCAAAAGACGCATGCCGAGACACCGCCCCGAGCCCGGGCGGGCCGCCCGGCCCTCACCAGCCCCGGGCCCCGCCAACAGACCGCCCGGCCGACACCGAGCCTCCGAGCCCGGCAACAGTCATCACCGCCGGCCTGGATTTCGCCACGATCAGAAAGGTGTGTGAAACCAACAGCAGTGATCATATATTAGACACCCACCCCCGGGTGTTTCAACAACATCGGTCCACTAACTGGCCTGACATGGCCCCATCTCAGGCCACAGCGGACATTGTTAAAATATATCAAGCTGTTAAACACACCGGCCTTCCCAACAGCATGAAGGCCAGGTACCCGGTACCAAGCGACCTCAACTTGTCAGCCTGGGCCAAATACCTCGCCCCTCAGGAGGGCGGGGAAGAACTGCTCGATTTCCTTACTTATGGTTTTCCCCTCGGGTACATGGGGCCGGTGTCAAATGTCGACCCCGACAAGAACCACCCTAGTGCCGAGAAATATCCAAGGGCCATACAGGAATTCATCAACAAAGAGAAATCACTTGGATGCATCGTGGGACCATCACCACTCCCCATCTTCAAGCAGTGGTCCCACTGTTCACCCCTAATGTCCCGCCCCAAGAGGGACTCTAAAGACAGGAGGGTCATAACAGACATGACACACCCAGCACCGACGTCTGTTAACGCATACATAATCAAGAACTCAGTGCTAGGAACCCAGAGGGAACACAGCCTCCCCACAGTCGAGGCGTTCATTCAGGACCTCCAGGAGGTAGGCACGGGGGCATTCATGTGCACCCTCGACGTCTCCCGTGCCTACAGAAACCTGCGGGCGGACCCAATCTCATGGCCCCTACTTTGCCTCAAGTGGCAGAAAGAGTACATGTGCGACATATCACTGCCATTCGGCTGCAGGACATCTAGCCTCCACATGCAGCGAGTGGCAGGTGCTATAGTCAATATCCTGGCGGCCGAGGGAATTAAATCAAAAATGTACTTAGATGACCTCATCATCCTCTCAAAGAATAGCACCGAGGCATGGGCCCATTACCAAAGGGCAAAGGACCTCTTCAAAGAACTCGGCCTTCCCGAGGCTGAGGCCAAGTCTCAACCTCCTGCACAAAGGGTCAAGTGGCTCGGCATAAACATCTCTGCCGACAACATGACTCTGGCAATACCTGACGACAAATTGTGCGAGGTCATCAGGAAGGTCACACAGTACAAGAAAAAGGAGAGTATCAACAAGAAACAGTTACAATCCCTGATAGGATGTCTGGTTTTTGTGGGGAAATGTGTAGCCCCGGCCAGACTCTTCATCTCAAGATTGCTGGAATCCTTAAGGGACATGACCGGCAAAAAGACAAGAGTCAACAATCAGATGAAACAAGACCTCCACTGGTTCGAAGAATTTTGTGCCGAGTGGAATGGCGTCTCCAAGATCCCCAGCCCCACACCAACACGTCAGTTCACGGTGGATGCTTGCCTTACAGGCATAGGGGGATCAGACAGAACTGTAGCATACGCCGCCCAAGTAGCCCCAATAAGTGACGGGGTCAAGAACATCACCGAGCTCGAGGCCATGAACATCCTCATTGCACTACACAGCATGATATCAGAAGAAGATAGGGGGGGTCACATTAAAATATGGTGTGACAACATGGCGGCTGTCCAAGTGTTTCAGACGGGTCGGGGAAAAAATGGGGTCATCTTGGAAGCCGCCAGGGGTGCCTGGATGGTCCAGGCAATGTATGACATACGCCTGTCATACAGCCACATACCAGGCGTAGAGAATGAGCTGGCAGACAGACTAAGCCGGGCTCACCTCTCTAGAGGTCACAATGACAAGGCCCTACACCTCATCCGGGAATATGGCCTTCACATTGTCGACCCATGCACATACGCATTCGATATGACTGATACACCTATTCGTTGCAGATCCGGCCGTAGACTGGCTGCTAACCAGGGCAGCCCTCAGACAAAGGGATTCCAGGGCACCAGCAACGTGGAGGAGCCACAAAGGTGCAACCTCGACGTACCTGGCATTCGCCCGCCGCACAGGCTTCAACCCAAGAAGGCCATCCCACAAAATGATCTGCGCCTACATCGAATATATAGCCCTTCATGTGAAATCCCCAAGGACAATAGCCAACAACATTGCACACGTACACCAGTACCTAAACCTGGTGGGCGGGTGCAGGACAGGGGCATATCACCCAAGAGTCAAGAGGGCCCTGGAGGGCGTCAAAAGATCCAAGCTCCATCAGCCAATGCCAAAAAGGCCAGTGGACATGAGATCATTCAAAAAGATCATAAAGCACATACAAGAGGTACAGAGGGAGGAAGTGGTGGCAGCAGCCATAATCATCCTCTTCTTCGGGGCACTCAGACAGTCCGAAATCGCCCCCAGGAGAATGAAACTGTACGACCCCACCAGGAACCTTACCAGGGGGGACGTAAAAAGGTACAGGAACTCCGCCACTATCACCATAAAGGCGGGGAAAAACCTACAGAAATCTGGACAGATAAGAACAGTCACCATGCCAAGGATTCACCTCTCACACATGTGTCCAGTGAGAGCCGTGAAGACTATCATCAAAGCAGCACCTACCACCTCACAGGCAGACCCTTTCATCATGTTCAAGGATGGAGACCCACTACCAGTCTCCTACATAGACGCTACATGGAAAAGAGCACTCAAAGCTCTGGGAAAGGGTCACAAACCATGGACACTACACAGCGTCAGGAAGGCCGCGGCCACTCAGGCCCACCTCCACGGCTGTGATGAACTGTCCATAAAGCAGTTCGGAGGGTGGCGATCAGACTCACACAAGGTCTACATTGACACTCGCCGACACAAGGTGGCAAAGGCACTGGCCACGGCAGTCAAATAAGAACTATGACTCCACCCATTAATTAAAACAACAATCAATTTAAAAACCCATCCGCCCACTCCATATTTATGGCAGTTTGGCACATTTATTATCAATACGGTATATATCAATTGTCAAATATATATACTCGTATCTACAATGTAAATTAACATCAAATAATTGGGTTTAACATTTAATAAACCTAATATTCTACAAAATCAAGTTTGTGCATTCATTTCGCGGGGTGCGCTAGTGGTATTCCCACACCCCAGTAGTGGGAGTGTGGGGGGTCCATCGCGCCCCCTGGTGAAATAATGACACACTTATTTTATATACTAACCTCACCTGGAGGTATACTATCACACTACCTATAAGGGTTTCCCCTCAAAGACTATGACATCACTTCCTCTACAATTATGTAATAGGATTTCCTTCTCTCCCTCCTTTCAAAACTCAAACCTCATTCCAACGGTTTCCTTCAAACCCTCAACAACTCCAAAATTCCCACCCACCACCCTAATAACAAATCAAATATATTACTATATTCATATCAATTCATACTGTTAACAACATAAAATTGTCATATTATATCTACGATACTTTATTATTACATTTATTATCAATACGGTATATATCAATTGTCAAATATATATACTCGTATCTACAATGTAAATTAACATCAAATAATTGGGTTTACCATTTAATAAACCTAATATTCTCAAAAAAACAAGTTTGTGCATTCATTTCGCGGGGTGCGCTAGTGTTAGAGAGGGAAATCGGTATCGATGAATTTATTATGGCATTTCAGAGAACCCCTCTTACAAGCAGACCTCTTAATTTTGGAATCGTTGGGTCCTTTGGTGTCCCTTTTTAATAGGTTTTACGGCATGTAGAAGTAGACATGCGGATATCATGTGTTTGATGTTAAAAAGTAAAATTCCATGAAAAGTAACTATTATGAATATCTATGCTTCATTTTGTACAGGTCATTTTTCAGTATTCCAATATCGAAATGCACTTTCAAATTCTTAAGTAATGTTATAACAGAAGAGCTTGCCAGTTGAATCAAATGGTTCACCTGCGTTGAAGTGTAACATGGAAATTGGCGATGTGGCTGCATGATAAAGGATATGAGTGCAGAAAAAAGCAGAACCCTAGGCCTGATTTGGTCCCGTTAATGGATTGTAGCAGGCTTAGTTGTAGACAGGACCGTTTATAGAAACCACCCGTCGGGCAGTTTATTTTTAGTGGCTGACTCCAATGGAAAACCAATTAGGCTGGGGATAGGGAACATAAAACTATTTAGGGCGGCATAGTGCTTTAATATGGTGTGTCTTTGAGCATTAGGATGCAAGAATACAGTCCTCTAGCGAAAAGCTTGCCAGAGCTGCATTCATGCATCATGCTGATTAATTAGGTCATGCTGTTTAATTAGGTCGCGTCCATAATTATCAAAGCACAAATGTAATTTTAGTTTAAGGTCACTGACTAGTTGGGACTATTCTGGTTGAACACCTAGCGATTAAAGCAATACGACGGACCTAGACATTGTTTTCATATAATGTAACGCATAACCATACTTGAAAAGGTCCTCGGTCAAACGTGACCAAATTCGACAGACCACCCTACAAGATGAACTGCACTAGAATCAGTCTTCCCGAAAACGTGCTGGACACCAGCTATAGCCGGCCAATAAGCTGCTGGACCAGCTGCATCTTGGTCTCAGTTTTTACGGTTTGTAAATCGGACCATTATTTGAGGTTTCTAGAGGGAAACACATTTGGCATTACTGTAAACGTATCTTATTTCGCGCTGTACTTATTTTCGCGATTTTCGCGGATTTTAAAATTCGCGAAAATATGTACAGAGTGAAAATGTATCCAGCATAGTAATACTTCTACCACATTACAAAATCCGCGAATTTAAATACACCTGAACTTGTAGTCAATTCGCGGAAATATATACGTATACAGTAACATTTTGAATAAAAATCCTCAAAATTTTACATATCACAAATTTTTCAAATGTAAAATATATCAAAGCATATTTATTCAATGTTAATTCTTGCTTTCAGGAAGACTGGTAGAATGGCGGTTTCTGTGTTGATTTACACTGAAGTGTATGATACTAAGGGAAGACTGTATATTAGCACTGCCATAGCGTACCAATGTGGGTAGTAAAGGGGCCCTCCCAGAGCCAACATTTTGCGTTTGCATCGGAAACAATACGCTATGGCAGGGCTCCTCCAGAAAGTGCTGGCAGTCCTAAGGATTTATATAAAAAGGCGATCGTCTACATATAAGAAATCCCAGATATAGCTCCCCACCCTGCAATAAGAGACTTCGACGCTATACTGTTGTAACATGCTTTTCTGTCGTAATTGTACAGCAAATACAATCCGAGCAATTAACACAATCTGTACCACATCCTATCCCACCAATTGACCAGGTGTGTGATCATCATGGCTACCTCCTTAGCTCGATTCTCCCAAGGACTGCTGAAGCGGAAAAAACAACCAATTCCTTACGCAGCGAAGACGTAAAATGGATTTGCCGACAGCGTCAACATACCGGAAGTGGGGTGCCCACGCCATCTCCAAAATGGCCGCCGGTTGATTCGATAATTCCGTCCACCGCCTGACATTAGTGAGGCGATGTTAGGACGTGGCAAGGCCATTACCGGAAACGAGGCTGCCCGGACGCCAGTGGCTGATTGCAAATGGCTGGTTCTAACCGGAAACGAGGCATCCCGCACCGGGCGTGCCCCTGGTGGCCACTACTGCCACTAGAGGGCCGCATGATCGTCCTCCGCAGAGCGCCTTGTGATTTCATCGGCGGAAACTTATCGGGAGGGACTGCTGATGAAGTGAATCAGATGGCAGCAGTGGGATGCCGATATAGCGGGTGCTGGGTGTGTGGGTGCGCTGTACACAGAACATCTAAATGCCCTGGCCCTTAGTCTGAAGTGACTATCTCAGGTTAGTCATAGGTTAGTCATAGTCAGGCATGACCAAGTGCTATTCAAAAATAAGGCAAAACAATATGACTAACACAATGCCTGACTCAAAAAGACTCAAAACTCATTGAGAAGACTCAGTGGAGAAGACTAAGGTGAGTTGGTCAGTACTGAACAACTTGACAATATTAACCAACTTAGGTTGGTCGTATAGGGAGCCAAAAAATGACTTACTTGATTGGGCACTATAATGACTCACATATATATGTTGTATAGGGAGCCAAAGACTATCAGTGTAGGGTGAAGGTGTTAGGGGTCAATGGGGTTGGAGTAAGATGGGAGCACTGGACGGCAATCTGCATGTGGGGCGGCATATGTGACTACTATAACCCTGTAGGGGCAGCATAGTTCATTAATGCAGTTTGGTGTCATGATGCATGAATATTGCCCTGGCGAGTTGCTCGCCAGTGCTACACTTAAGCACCATCACGACCCTATGGGATTGATACATGCCCGAAGGGTCAACGTGATACAAGAATGCACCCCTAGCGAGTTACGCGCCAGGGCTACAATCTCGCATCATGTCAACCAATGACATTGCACATTGAAGCACTATACGACCACTTAAAGGGTTCTAAGATACCAGCCTGCATGGCCTGCATGAGTGTCAGTAGGCGGCGAGGTGATATTCCCTTGGTACCACTGTAATGAAGGCCATGACAGCTTTAGGGGCTGGAGATGTGCATGCCATCGGCCATTCAGAATTAACCCTTAAAGGACGGTATGATGCCATAATTCATCATACCCTTGGTCCTCATGAGGCTTGAATGCAGCGCTGGCGAGTGCTGCATTCAAGCATCATGCCGACCCTACAGGGTTTAGACACTCTGGGAGGGTCGGCATAATCCGACAATGCAGCACCAGCGAGTTACTCACCAGGGCTGCATTCATGCATCATGACGACCAAGGACATGATTCACACATGATGCCTTAATGCATCATGCCGCCATTAAAGGGTTAACAGGGCGGCGACGTGGGCGGCAACATGGGACAGTAATGAGGAAGATGATATTTCCCAGCGGGTTTTAGGATCGGAAACGTTCACAAATTATGTCATCTATTCTGGTACTGCAAGGCCCCAATATTACTTGTTTTGATTATATGGACTATATAAAAGCCAAAAAGCATGGTCTATTGTCGAAACTGTACAGAGAAAAGAAACAGCGTCAAAGGGGAGTCCATGTTTCCTCCAGAATGACTCCCCTATGCAGGGGAGTCCAGGTCGCTTTTAAGGGAGCCTATGTGACTCTCTAGCTGACCTAGGAGGAGTCACCTGGGGGAGTCATATAGCTCTCTCGGTCATAAGTATGCTCCTTTAGGCGACCTGGACTCCCCTAAACAGTCATTCTGGTGGCAACCTGGACTCCCTTTTGACGCTGTTTCTTCTCTCTGTGTAGGTTCATTACTCAATTAAATAAAAGCCGCCTTGAAACAGATGTTGGACACTGCTTGTATCGTTTATATGGAGAAATCACCAAACTGTATGGCCTTGGTCACTTTCCATCACTAAAATCAAAAGCCCCACCAAAACCAAAGACAGGAGCTCTAAGGGAGTGCTCATCTTTTAACAACAGGGGGGGGGTGGTGGATTTGGGGGGGGGGGGTAAAAAATTTGGACCCCTTGACCGGGGGGGGGTAAAAAATTTAGACCCCTCTTGGGGGGGGTCAAAAAAATTCGACCTTTTTTAGGGGAAAAGCCCGCGCGTTACTATGCTACAAAGGGGCGCGAACGCACGCGATTTTCGGCCTGCCGGGGGGGGGGGTAAAAAATTTCGACCCCTCTACAGTTGTTAAAAAATGAGCACTCCCTAACACTCCCGAAAGTTGATTTTGATCACGTGATCGTAATGGGACGATGTGATTGGTCTCACATGGGTGCTGCCAACTTGGATTGTCAGGGGAATATGCACAACGGAACCGGAAATGAGCTTTACATCCTTGTTTTTCGTCGGTATTTTGCAGTTAATTTCTGCATATTTTCTTTTAATCATGTTATTGTTAGAACTATAATAATGACCTCATCCTCACTCTGTTCTGGTGATAATTTGTTTGCCTCGGTCATCGGGTTGGGCTCGATCGCTTCACGAATTTGCCCAATCTTCAGGCCTTGGCTACCGAATTGTCACCAGACAGAGTTCGCGTTTGGTGCATTATTTTATGGTCCACTTTATCTGTACCCAAACCCCTGGCCGGTCACGTCATTTCTGAATATTTCTATCCATGGGGAAAATCATACACAGCACAGGCCTTCAGAATGAATATCTCTGAGATCGGCATCTTTGACCAGATGCAAATTATAAGCCATAAGAATATTCATCAAGACATAAACCAATATGAGATGGACATTAAACAAATTTGCAGGCCTTGCGTTCACAGGCCTAACAGGGTTATAAACCAGGCTATGTATGAGCGCATTAGTGTGGCCTTTACTCCCTAGGTGGCGCGCCTGTCCCCTTAGTGCCCCGGTACACCACCAGGGGCTCCTTATTCATGTTAACGGCCGATCCAAAGCCAGGCTCTTCTTTAAGATGCTAATGATGTGAGGATGGGGGCAGGACCTCCATGCATAGAACTTAGGAGACCCTGACAAGAAATCTGGGGGGTCCACTCACTCTTGTTTCTATAGTATACTCATACATCACACGAAATTTTGTCACCTTATAATGGTGGAATATGGGGGGAAATCGATAAATGATGCCCCTTAAACTTAAAGGGGGATTTTTTTTTACAGTAAAAGAACCTTCTCGGGCTATTGCCTCGAGTTGGTTCATATCCGTACATGTAATTCTATTTTGCGGTGAAAATACAGAAAAAAAACACATTTTCAAAGTCATTCATGGACACCCCCCCCCCCCCGAACAGACAAGAGGAGAGAGGATTAAAGAACAAATGTTTTAATTGGAGGAATTATGAATTATACAATATAAACCTGAGATTATATGAAGGTCAAATGACATATTTTAGACCTGTATGAAATATAGGTAGACGGGATTGAGTATAGGTCTTTTATAACCTTATAATAACATGTGATAGGTGATAATAAACATAGAATACATGATAATGCTTATGATTTTACCTATTTAATAAGGTGTGGGTGGGTGGGAAAACCTGACCTCCTTGGAAGGCTTGTTGTGGTGGAGTGAGGAAGTAGGGCATGTACAGGTGAGTGGTGGAGTGTAGTTGGGGCTTACATAAGGTGGGTCAATATAACAGGTGAGGGAGTTACAGTAGGTAGGGTAGTGTGATGGGGGTGGTATATAGTAGGTAGGATAATGTGATCTGCCCAGAGAGGGCCATGAATGACAAACCATGCGCGCATTGTCACCCGATATTGGCAGAAATAGCATACCCCTTTCTCTGCTATAAAAGGACAATGTATATATGAAGGCCTCGACAAAAGAATAAGTCACTTGAAATGTTATGTTAGGTTATAGTATGAATGTAATATTGCGTTCTGATGAATGTTATAGAAAACTCCAAATATATGTGCTCTAAAAAAGTAGCCCTTTGGCTCAAAACAACAAAAATG
Source organism: Harmothoe impar (assembly GCA_947462335.1). Taxonomy (NCBI): domain Eukaryota; kingdom Metazoa; phylum Annelida; class Polychaeta; order Phyllodocida; family Polynoidae; genus Harmothoe; species Harmothoe impar. Next base: position 92,777,698 of record OX381705.1, read on the forward strand.
TACCCCTTATGGAGGGACCCGGCAGGGCTGAAAAGGGCCCCTTTTCCCTTCAGTTTGTGTATGTATATATATATACGATAATTATTATGTATTACTATTAACAAAGATCTAAGAGTGGACCCCCCAGGCAAGGAATCCCCGCCCTGTGGCCGTGCTGCCAGATACAGGCCATCTCCGCCAATGTCCCTATTATCGTCCAGACATCCAAATTGGGGACCACTTCCGGTCTAACCTCTGTACACTTCCCTTCTGCATAAAACCGTGTTCCTGTCCCTTCTAGTCACTCTAACTGACCTTTTACGTGCGCGGTGGCTCTGGTATGAAGCAGCTATCCCTTAGCTGTCTAACTCTTTAAAGGATGCATCGTGCTTTAATGTGATATGTCATCAAGATACAAGAATGCAGCCTTCGAGAGTATGGGAGTAACACACTAGTGCAGAAATCGAGCATCATGCCGGCCCTATAGGGTTGATGCACTCCTGAAGAGTCAGCACGATACATGAATGCAGGTCTGTCAAGTAAACGCACCAGGGTTGCATTCAAGTATACCATTTTATTACATGGTACTACGGCCTATGGGACCTCCATACTCCGTGCCCCCATGGAGTACGATGTAGCCATACTCCATGGTTTTCTTTTTAATGGGGGTGGACCCTAAAATTGACAGGGCGACATGGCCTTTTCCTAAAATCGACAGGCAACATGGAGCTTAGTGACAAATGACAGGTGAAATTAGAAGATATTGACAAGGGACTTCTTAGAATTGACAGGCGACTTGGAGCCTAGTGACAAATTACAGGAGAAATTCAAATATACTGACAAATGACATGAGCATTTCTTAAAATCGACAGGCGACACGGGGACCTCCCATATAGACCCCCTTTTCAAGACAGTAGGGCCATGTGATAATCACAAAACCCCACTTATAAACCTACATGTACATCATACATTCACACGTTGAAGCTGGGGCGTATCACAGTCAGCCTTCGGCATCGTGTGATACGCCCCAGTTTCAACTCGTGAAGTATGATGTACATGTATGTCAATGGCGTGGAATCTTGTCTGCATAACCAAGTACATGATGTATCGGCTCTTAAAGGACCAATCAACCACAATCTGCTGTACCGACCTAGATCTACATCGACGGTTGGTAACCATCGGCCATTACTGGGCATTATAGGCAAATGAGCCCCGATGAGGCCAAATTTGAATTATGGCAATCAAAGCTTCAGCCCGGACACGAGGATAATTACGCTTAATTGTTCCCTAGTGGGACTCGCATGTGGAACAGGATGTCAGCGGGTCTTTAGCGTCTTTGGATGGCAGTCGGCAAGAATAACAAACAGGATGGATGAGCAACAAGAAAGAAACAAAAAAGATTTTTAAAATGTAAAAATGAGAGTCTTATGACCCGCCTTGTGACACGCCTTAACCCGTTGAGGGCGGCATGTCGCTAAAATATTTGTCGTCATCATGCCGACCCGCATCGACTCCACAGGGTCAGTACGATGCTTGAATGCAGCTCGGGAGTGTCACTCGCCAGGGCTGCATTCATGCATCATGATGACCAATGTAATGATACATTAATGCATTATGCCATCCTGAAAGGCTTAATACGAACTGCCCTTTGTCGATCCTGTATACACGGTCATCATGATGCTTATACATGCAGAACTAGCAAGTTACTCACCAGGGATGCATGAATGCATTATGACGACAAAGGGCATGAATGCATTAGGTGACTAATAGGTGTGAAGGCCATAGTCTAATCGCCTGACTATAGAGCCATGCGGACAATAGCTTTTATGGCACATTGCTGTTGAGACTGTTTATGTATTGCTTGAATACCTAGAGGCAGAATAATTATCCTCGTTTGCAAATTCGACCCTATTTGGAAGTGCCTTTTTAACTACAGTGTAGCCTATTACCTGTTATCCGCCTGTTATTCGATTTGAGTGTTTCCCAAGTTATAAGTGTCCTTCTCGCAACGTTTTGCTTCTCATGTCTCATTTAGAGTGTGGTATTGAAAGCCAATATTAGCAAGAGATCTCTGACGTTATGGCCTTGACATGAATTATGAGACATCTGATGAGCATATATGTAGGTCTATGTACAGCAGACAGCAAGGTCACAATACTATAATCATTCATCAAAGGGACCAAAAATCAAGGACATCCCACAGAAATCGATTAGTCAACTTAAATGTCATATCTATTGTTTATTCTCAAGGTCGTGTGGCAGTTGGGCTTTTTGGAAATATGTAGGAATCAATAGACCCCCCCCCCCTCTGGGGGATATCCTAGCGTGTGTATATGGCTCAAACTCCTGACTTGTTTTAGGATAGAGGAAGGACAAATCAGAAAGTTCTTAATATGTTTAAACAAGTTTAGTATATTGAAAGGTATATATCTTGGCTCCTTGAAAAACTTTTTGATACATGTCTAACCTTATCGGTTCAGTTTTTATCGCCTCGTGAAGTTTATTGTCCTTTTTTCAGGTGACTCCGTGACGAAAAATCCATGATCATGAACATTATGTTTTAAATACATCACAGCAACTAATAATTTTGTTTACAAGCTGGGCCAACATATATCTTGAAGCATACCAAGAATGGATATCCTCTGAGTAATAGTTTTTGAGATACAGCTCGATGAATTTTGAACGTTTCTCAGAAATATGAACATTTCAACTACATACTCTCAACTTTACCCTAGTTTCCTCAAAATGGTCCCATTATTGGTTAAATTCACTCTACAGTGTCCTGATCATGTGTCCTTTAAGAAATATCAAGCATCATGATATCTGGTTAGACCAAATTTGCACAGTATAGGCCTAAAGTACCCCTATTAACCTATTTTACGTCACAGAGTCACCCGGGTGACTCCGTGACGGAAATTATTTCTTGTATAAATGAGCATAAAAATGGTGGATTTTTGCATTAGAACATTAGAGGGAGTGAGTAGGACACATTAAAACCAGAGATAACTTAAATATATTGGGTATTAACAATTCTATGAAGGTTTAAGTTTTCATCAGGGTGGCTGGTGACTCCGTGACGAATATTCCGGGTGACTCCGTGACGGAAAATATGTATCCCAATAGACATATGCTCCTTGAGGCAAGATTATTGGACATTTTTCAAAATTTCTTTTTTTCCAGCAGAAGACACAAGAGTTACCTCACAATCTGGGATACAATAGATGTGGATCTTCTTTATTTACTATATAGAGGTATCAACCTGAAATGACATTTGAATATTTTGCTGACAAAACACACTTAAATGACTGTGGAGAAAAAAATACGGAACATATCTAGTGAAATCCTCGTGAATGAATTGACTAAACCATAGACCTAATAGAAATTAGTAATAAGCTGTTACTGCCTCAGTACACATGGGAGACATGTAAATCATGTCATTTTTAGCGTTTTGACGTTTTGACGGGTTTTTGGGCCTTTGCAGGGCCAGAAAACGGAAAATATCGGGCCAATACACAAAAAATAGAGATTTCCCGAATTATTAGGTTTTCTCACATATACCAAAAATTTGAATAAATTGGTGCAAAACTGGTTATTCTGTAGGGGTATAAGCCTGAAAAGGGCCAGAAATAGCCGAAATAACATAACTGGGGAGTTTATGCCATATAGTATTTCCGATAATTGTTATATATGCACTATATACTTTAGTATGGCTTAGCTATTTAGGGCCGCAAAGTACAGTTACATGATTAGCTCAGTCAGCCGGGTGCCGAGGGTCGAGGGTTCAAGGCTCACTTGAGCAACCTTACTAAAATGTTTTCAAAAATTAGACCTGAACCAACACACACCAGGTGGTGTATATGAATTTCTAAAGATTCTGAGAATGTTCACCAGGTGGGGTTAGTGAGTTTTTAAATGTTCTGAACATCTCCACAGGGCACCAGTTTGTCCGAATTATCCTTAAATTGGGCCCTGCCAATGACCAGTACCTGCAGGTGCCTTTAAGTGATTCTTCTTTCGTCAAGGCCGTCTTTATGCAAGGGAAGGGGTGCTTTTTCCGATAATATCACTCGAAAAAAATTTCCTGGGTTTCCCCAGTAGAATCGAACTGTACTTGGGTGTTTTAGGCCCAGGAATATACTCGCTCAGCCCCTGAGAAAAAAAATTCTAAGGAGTACCTTTTTCAAAAATCCCACCAACTATAAGCGTACCGAAGTTGGGGTGATGTACGCACATTTATATTATATGTAGTATTGAAAAGGTAGGGAGTGCACCCCCATCTGTGGTTGTGCCGGTGCTGTATCCTGCAAACAACCTCCACCACCACCACGCCCCTCCTGTGTACAATCCCAGCCTGCCCACAGTGAGGACGTGATGATTGATAAGGGCCTAATTAGACGGCACTATTAAACCCTTTAAGGACGGCGTAGTGCTTTAATGTGCTATGCCTTTTGTCGTAATGATGCATGAATGCAGCCCTGGTAAGCAACTCGCCAGTGCTGCATTCAAGTACCATGCCGACTTACCAGGTCCATACACTCCCGAAGAGTCGGCATGATGCATGAATACAGCCTTGGCGAGTAGACTCGCCAAGGCTGCATTCATGCATTATGACGACATAGGGCTAACACATTAACACATTATGCGGACCTTAAAGGGTTAAACAACCCAATTAAAAACATAGCCACTTGTTCTGGGTGGTGGAATTCTCCAGTCTCCAGGAGCCAAGGCGCCCTTTTTTCCACCTCATTAGTGCCACATACCATGGTGTAGAATTATGCCGTCTATGTGCGGCATCAGGCCGCAGCCCGTACAGTTGGTATTGATCTGTGCCGCTATCATACAGTGTATTACTACTTAGGGAGTGGTCATATTTTAACAACAGGGGGGTCGGTGAATTCGGAGATAGGGGGGTTTAAAAAGATTGTGACCCTCTGAGGGGTAACGTAAAAGATATGGACCAAAAAATGTCACACATTTTAGCAAAAAAACAAAACAACGGCAAACCACTAAATATGCTTACCCATGGACTGGCGCAAAAATCCCCTGAGCCCCCTATACACACTGTCAGAGAATTTGTTACAGATAGCGTTAGTTACTACAGATAGCGGTTGGATGGGTACTACAGATAACGTTTTCTTGACACAGATAGCGGTTGCATGGTCAACCTCTATATGTTGTTAACACAGATAGCGGTTATGACACAGATAGTGGTTGTACACCCCCCCTGTTAAAAAGTGACCAGTCCCATATGTGTAATACCAGAAATTCCCTCGTACTACCCCGCGGGTTTTATGCGAATCAAACCCAGCTTTCATTTGATACTATGCCTATATATATTGGGTGCGGGTTATACGAGGGTTTTTATCACTATGGAACAGTACTAAAATAGAATTCTTCAGATCCAGACACAGGTTATACAATCATCCTGAGTTGGGGGTGCGGGTTATACGCGAGATGCGGGTAGTGCGCAGGCATTTAGATATCAACCTCTTAAGGGCCGCATTTTGCATGATAGTTGAATTCAGGTCTTGGGAGTCTCAGTGAATTTTTGCATCACGTCGACCCTACGAGAGCGTATTAATTAAGCCTTTATGATTCGGCACGGTGCTTGAATCCAACACTGACAAGTTACTCCTAAGAACTGCATTCATGCATCATGATGACAATACGGATATATTGCATTAATGCACTTTGCAATCCTGGAAGGGTTTACGATTTGTAATATCCACTGTCTAATCGTCTTCCACCATTTCCAAGAATTGTTTTCACGTTAACACTATAACTTAAAACCACATTATAGTAGAGGAAATCTCCCTCTGGGGGTAGGTGGGGTCGTACCAACTTTAACTAATAAGCACGTTTTAATTGATCCGCTTCCAATTTGTGTAGAATGCTTGAATATGTATTAGGAATTATGCAGACAGCATATTAAGCAACAGCCAATGAATAATCTACTGTAGGCGACTTAATTAGAATGGTCTCTTTCCTGACTAGAAGCGGGGCAAATGGCATTGAAGCATGCCGAATTGTTACTAATCCTGTTTGAGGCCGACCCGACCCCGTCATTAATACTAATTAGCACAAGCCCCACCATTAACCCTTTAGGGGTCGCAGTGTGCAGTAGTGCAGTATATAGAAGAAGGTCCATGGTAAGAGGGTAATTTTGGGCCACTCAAAAAAAGTGGTTTTTAATCAACAAGGTCTGAGCAATCTGACGAGGGAGGCTTTTCTTTCTTTCTTTTTTTCTTTTTTACTCGCAAGCTAGAATGTATAGGATGATTTACGTTTTTTGTTATCAAAATTCATATTCTATTAGTTTAGAATTGATTTTAATTTTTAAAAGTTAAGAATTGATTTTAATCTTTAAAAGTAAGTTATCTCACTATACCACTGCATTGCTGGCATTTTTATGAGGCTTTTCATCAGAAATTGGCAAAGAAAAAAGATTTTCCTCAAAATTCATAGCATTTTAAATAAGTGATGACGTCACAGGCCATGTGATACGGGAACACCATATTCCATGGGTGGGATTGAAAACAGGATTTCTAGTACTTATAGCATAGTGATCGTTGTATGCATCACAAAATATGGGATTCATGATGCATGAATGCAGCCACTGACTCTTCAGGAGTGTATCAACCCTGTAGAGTCAGTATGATACATGAATAATACATTAATATGCCAGCGCTGGATTCAAGCATTATGACCTCAACGAGCACTATCACATTAAAGCCCTATGTAGTCTTTAAAGGGTTAACATACCGCAGATAACGTTTTGGAAAGTGTAAGAGGGAGGGTGAGGGAGTAGAGGGGGGATCCCAGGAAAACTGAATGAAGACCTTCACTCGGGAACCGTGTTAGAAAGCCTGTGCGAATATATATAGACTGCCCAGAAAGTGTGGGTGTTTTGTATGTATATGGATGTAGTAAAAATGGCATCCCATTAAGTGAGGCTGACCCAGAATCTCAATTGCTAAATGAGTTAATGGGTGTGTGTGAGGAGCGGGGGGGGGGCATGGATCGGATGGATGGATGCAGCGTTAACCCTTTAAGGGCCGCATAGTGCTTTAATGTGAAATAGCCCTTGTCGTCATGATGTATGATTTCAGCCCTGTCGATTCTTCTCACCAGGGCTGTATACATTCATGATGTCGATACAATGGGATTGATACACTCCCGAAAGGGTCGGCGTGATTCAAGAATGCCCCGACGAGTAGGACAGGGCTGCATCATGCATGTCAATAAATGGCATAATGGATTAAAGCACGATGTTAGCATTAAAGGTTTAATGATAGGATGGTGGTATGTGGGGACTAGGGCGGAGGTAGTCTAGCAGGTCCCGACCCGAGGTCCCCACCCTACTGTCTAGTATAGCTCATGAAATCCATGTTCATATACATGTTATCTCTCCTACCCCCTTGAGGACCACAGAATCTTTAAGTGAATTTGCCCTTTATCGTCATGATGAATAAATCCAGCCCTGGTGAGTGACACACCAGTGCTGCATTAACGCATCATGCCGACCCTATACATCCGCCAGCATGATGCAGTAATGCAGTACTGGCAAGTAGACTCGACATGGATTCATTCATGCATCATGGTGACAAAGGGCATACTACAATAAAGCACTATGCGGCCCTTTAGAATGAAGATACCGTAGCGTCCTGTTTAAGCGCCCAGGCATTCATACATTTGGAGGCACGATTAACCCCGGTGCTTATATAAGACAACCACTTATTCAATATCGGGTTATTGTGCTTAAGAGCTTTCTTAAGTCTCTCCTATCCCCAGGCGCTTATACGAGACCGGCGCTTATTCAAAACCCGGTGCTTATACTCGATTGTATAGAACTAGTGCATTATAAGTACACTGTAAATAAAATAGTTGCCATTTTTGTAGGTGTACATTAGATTCTACTGTAGGGGTACAGGTCATCGTAGGTAAGCAGTAGAATCTACTGTAGATCTACAGTAGATTCTACTGCTTACCTATACCAACTATCTACAGTGTAACCCATACCCATAACGCATAGGGACATATCCCACAGCAGTAGGAGGAAGCAGAGGGGGGTAGAGTCCCCCCCCCCCCCCCACGCACCCACCCAGAGCATGCACCAATGCAGCCACCACTGTCTAAACCTCTCCCCTCGTTAGTGTCATTTGATGGCTCCTGTGAGCCCCCTCCCTCCCCCACCAACCACCTCCCCCACCACCATGGCTCTAGACCCATGGATTTGATATGGCGACATGGACATTTCTTAAAATCAACATGTGACATGAGGCCTAGTTAATGCGACATGAGGCTAAAAAAGATAGTGACAGGGGACATGGACAGTTCTTAAAATCGACATGGAACATGAGCATTATCAAGCGACATACATGTGACACAGTCATTTCTTAAAATCGACATGGGACATAGGGACTCCCTTATCATGGGCCCCACCACCATCCCACCACTGGTACCAGAGTATAGCCTACTGTAGTCCCATGTCACAGCTCCCAGTAGTATAGTAGCACACACAGGAGGACGTACACACCAGGGAGTAGCAGCAGGCAGTAGGGAGGAGTCCTCATCCAGGGTGCAGTCAGTCAGGTGGAACCAAGCCCCTCATCCTCCAGTACAAGCCTCCAGGGGCTGCTCCACAGGAGGCTACATTTCGCCACCTCCCTATTTCGTATATTGGAGACTGTAGTGGATTAGCTGCCAGACTTATAGCAGAGAGGATTAACTACTAACACCCAGGGGGAGGTGGATAGAGACAGAGAGACACAGGAGGATAGAGACAGATTAACTGCTAGCATCAGGAGGAGCTGGATAGAGACAGGTTAGCTACTAAACACCAGGAGGAGAAGGATAAAGACAGATTAACTGCTAGCACCCAGGAGGAGCTGGGCAGAGAGAGATAAGGGCTATACTATAGAAGGGTTCTCTACCCAGGAACAGCAGCAACAGCAGCAGCAGTAGGAGCAGGAGCTACCCCCACCTCAGGCTGAATGTGCTGCTCGGATTAAGTCGTCATTAACTCCCCCTAATCTCACCAAGATGACGGACAACGAAGGTAGGGCTGCATATTCATCTTGGGCAACTTTTTAGGTCCCCCGTGTATATGCATTAATTAGAAACCCCACTGTTAGTCCTATGTAGTGTATGGTTAGATATCCTGGCCAAGTCAGATTATATCTTTATATATCTGCCTACTCCACCATTTCAATCTCAGTTCATATTCCACCGCACCCACAATGGTCTTGACACTAATTAACTCAATCAACTGATATTAGGATATCTGGGATGTGCTCCGCAGGGTGGGGTTCGCTAGGTGACTGGTGAATGGTGTCCCTTTAAACCTATTTCATTGACGACCTGTTATTGATGTTGATTCAATGTTCTGTGCCGACTCGGAGGGAATGGAAGAGGAAAATATGCGTTCAATGTTTTGAGATGAGTTAGTTTTGCCTAATTTACTTGTTTGTCAAGGACCTCTTTAAGTGATGTCATAAAATGGCTTTCTTTTTTTCTTTATTTTACCCACGTTGAACTTTGCGTTCATGGTCCAGGCTGACTTTTAGAATTATGTGTTTTTATTCTACAGATAAGCTCCTAGTCTGCCCTGTCATTTACTACAAACATCACGGGAGAAATATCGATTATATAATGGCTTACTGGTAAATAGTATAAGGTTCAGCTCCCGGGGGGGGGGCACTCACTCTATGACAGTACCCGCCGACTGCCAAACTACCGCCTGCCTAAAAACAGGGGCCGCCAAACCACCGCCCCTCATAAATACAAAGGACCGCCCCCTGATTCCTCACATATAAGTCATCGCCCCTGTTATTTCAGGTATCCCTGTAACACTATCTGTATTTCCTGATGCAATCAGTGCATTAGACGTGGATAATAATTGTTTTCTTAACATTTTATCATTTATATGTTACTGAGACCCAATGGCTGACCCCTCCTCTAGAGTTACCGCCCCCTATTTATGAGGGTACGAAGAGTCACTGCCCCCTAATTTTTTGATTCACCGCTACCACTTCCGTGGGATGTTTGGAGGTGGGTAGTTATTTCAGATCTGAGTGCCCCCCCCCGGGGTTCAGCTACACAACTACACCCTCAGAAAAGTCATTGTCGCTAAAACTACCCTCACCTGAGAGTCAGGCCTCAGGTGAGGGTAGTTTTAGCGACAATGACTCTCACTTTTCTGTGTGTGTACGGGGTTATGGCATATAACCACTGCCCCACAAGGCCAATGCAATGTATGATAACACTGAGTCGCAGACCAGTGGGCATTAAATACCATAATCTTGGGGTGTATATGTTAACTGGTTTGACCCACCGGTATAAAATGGATTCACAGTGAAGCTATTTGGTTCTATCATAACGATATTACCCAGGTCTATTTCTCAGCTGTAGGGCTTCAGTATGAATGGCATCCCTCTAGGTATCTCTACTTGGTGTTTTCATAAATAGACAAAACTTCCTGCCATTGACATACATGTACATCACACTTCAGTAGTATAGCCGAAGGCTGAGTGTAATATGACCTGGCTTCAACGAGTGAAGTATGATGTAAATGAATGTCAATAAGTGGGGTTTGTGCTTATTACATGTTCTTCTGTTTAAATAATGAAACAATCAACAAATCTGTTAGCCATGGAGTAAGACTACAGCCTACTCCAAGAGGGCCCCCATATATATTTTTGTAACAATTCAACTTTATTTGGCATTTTTTATTATTGCCAATTACATCAGTCCTTCGATACAATAGTATCGGGTTTCCAAGCATGAAAATCATTTATCAACAAACATTGGTCTTGTATGGTATGTATTATCATATAGTTCAGGTCAGTCTATACCTGTTGTCGATACACATGAGAAATCTTTCTTCGGATAATAATAGCACAAGATATACCAGCTGATCAGAAAGGTTGAAACATTTATATCAAAATACTGTGCCAAACAAGTTAGGAGATACTTGTTTGGATATAAGTTAGGAGATACTCTAGAGAGGGCCGCAGTACCCATGTAATAAAGTATATTAACCCACGGTGGACGGCTGAGACAAAGGTTTCACACTTTGGGTATATTGTATACCCGAGGGTTAAGTCAGATAGACGACACCTGGCCAGGCTTCTCCCACATACCCGCTGCCTACTGGTCATCGACTCGGTGTATAACACCTTGTCTTGACCCTTTGGGGCAGTGGGTATATGGAAGAACCGTGTCCAGGTGTCGTCTATCTAATACGTACCCGGTAGCTTTTAGATTATAATAACATACAGTTCTGTATACACAATGAGGAAGCAGACATCAGAGCTTGTCGGGTTGGTGCACCTGTGTCACAGAGATCAATACACCTGAGGACTCTCCACCTGTGTACCTTATACTGTATGTCTCCTGTAGTGTGGGGGGGGGGGGTACTCTGGTCTGAAATAGGTACTCACTCACTCACTGTAAATAGTTGGTGAAGGTACATGTACACAGTAGAATCTACTGTATTTCTACAGTGGACTCTACTGTAGAATATATGTACAGTAGAATCTACTGTAGATGTACAGTAGATTCTGCTGTGTACCTACAATCAACTGTACACCTACAGTAGAATCTAATGTATTCCTACGAAAATGGCAACCAACTTTTTACAGTGCTGTTCAAAGACTCTGGGAAGCGTTAGTGGTGGGTCTTAGAGTTAAAGGGGATGGTGACTCTCGCCACCCTCAAAGATAAGTGTAAATGATGAAATGCAAAGAAAATATTGACTCTCTCCCTGACTACTGTACTATACTATTTGCATCAGGAAATAAAGGTATTACAAGGGACCCTGAAATAACAAGGGCGGTGGCTTATCTGTAATGAATAAGGGGGCAGTCCTCTGCATTCATCATGGGTCGGTGGTTGGGCCGCTCCTGTTTTTAGGCAGGCGGTAATTTGGCAGTCGGGGAGTAGGATCATACAATCAGTACCCCCCCCTAGGGTCTGTCTATGAGTCGGGGCAAGGGAGGGGAGATAAGGGCCGATATGTAAGATACAAACAATCCTATATTCAATATGACACCATGCACGAGTCTGGTCCTGAGGTAGACAGACCAAGGTCCACTGTTGGGGATTACCAGGCATTACCTTAGACTTAGGGTCTTAGACTTTTAAAAATAGTTGTGTTCAGGTAACATGGTCCATAGAATATAGGGTGGGTAGGTAGATTTCTTTTACCTTTTTTAAAAGGACTATGAGGGGAAATTCCTCGATTTTCGCACAAATGCAGTTCAAAAAATATTTTAGTCAAATTATTTTTTGGTAGCAAAACCCCCGAAAATGGCTTCCAAAAAAAAAAGAAATTGGGTAGGGCCAAAAATATAGGGTCGGTCGGGACACCTGAACACAAATATTTTTTGTTGCCTTATAGTGTGCAGGTGTATAGACTTATCAAGTAAGACACCTAATATGTGGCACGTATCAATCTGTTAGGATGTCAAGTTATACAACCTTATAGGGTAGATTTACCTCGAGTCGGACACACACCTTGAGACGGACACTTGAAATTATGTGCTTAATATTATTATTTCTTTTATATCCGTGAAAATAATTTTAAAGTTTAGGTCTTTTTTTTGCAACAAAGAGATGCCACTAGATGCCTTACTATATATATAATACATCCAGATAACAAGAAATCTCAATGTCCGTCTCATGGTATATGTCTGACTCAGGCGATTCTACCCTAATACCACACATCCCCACCCCTACTACATATATATATATGTATATATATACATATATATATATGTATATATATATATATATATATATATATATATATATATATATATATATATACATATGTATATATATATATATATATATATATATATATATATATATATATATATATATATATATATATATATATATGAAGTAAAGTGGTAGGAACTAGAGCATCCTGTAAATAGCACTGCGGCATGCAATGGTCTCCCCCCATATAGGGTAGGTTCACCACTTTCAACCGGTCTGATTCATGTTTTTTCATGAGCTACCTTTCAGGTCTAACTGCTCCTGGAGCTTTTTGTGCATATCCTTCAGAATTGAACCAAATTTTAGGTATTGCTCTGAAGAGTAAATTTCATGATGTTTTACAATGCCATATATCAGTTTACAGTATTTATTTCCATGATTTATCAGAGTATTCAGAATTGCCCCTTTTCACCCTAAGTCAGCCAAAATGCACCTTGAGTCAGCCATATTTCAACCACCAGAAATATGTGGAATAAACCAGTAATTCTCTAATTTTCATATATGGATGAATGCATGCATCATATATCAATATGTTACAACTAACAATAGAGAAGAAAACGATTCATTGAATATGGAATAATCAAGACAAAGTCAGTACTGTACCTCAGGTGAATACAATTGCATTATGAGCTATCAATACAAGTAAACATTACTTGTATGAGCAATGAGGACTAAATATAACATTATAGACATGCAGTATGGAGTTCTATTGAATATATCGGGCGCCCTGCCTTCTAACACCCTTTTCCCTCCTCTTTTTGTGTTTCACCCTTGCCCTCTATACAATACACAAGTAGGCCTGCTATCCTTAACCCTGTCGTAGAAGAGGGTATTCTGGAAGGAGGAGGTATTCACAAGGGTAAGGGGAATGTTCTTAGACAGAAATTCAGGGTGAGAGAATTCCAGTGGAGATTCCGAAGAAGAAAACCCCATGGTTGACTTAGGGTATGATGTGGCTGACTTAGGGTGAATTCATGGCTGACTTAAGGTGAAATGGGTATACCTTACGAAATCAGTCCTAAATGTAATTTAGGAAATTAATTTTGCTCAATAAAGACATGATTTGTGTGATTTAGATACATATGCAGCTCACAAAACTGATTGACACTGTGTATGAAAGGGACAAACACTTCAAATCAACTACCAAAGAGTATGAACAGTGGGGAGATTTTCATTCTCTGTTTGCCAAAACAGGTCAAACAGGAGTACTTCTGACAGATTTTACAGTATGAAAAAGAGTGATGATGCAGATGCAATGTGCAGTATATATTTGGAAAACACTTCAATTCTTAAATCAGTGAGAGTTTATTGTCACCAGATGCATATTGAACTTGTAATTTCATGTCAAAAGTGGTTGACTCAAGGTATGAGTTTGACTCAGGGTGAACCTACCCTACCCTTATGCTATACCTACAGGCAGGGCAATCTAGGGTTGGGGTTCTGCCAGAATTCTAGAGGTCTGGAGCCCCATTCAGAATAAGTCAACAACTTGTAAGAAAATTATCACGTGAAGAAATCTGTTTGGACATGTGAGCTATGAAGGGTATTTTACGGGAATTGACCCGTGCAACATGTTATCACTAATCCTAAAGATCCCATCCCCATCCCTTTTGTCGGTGGACATAATTTGTGAACGTTCCTTTGTAGGGATTTCGCACATATTATATCACATGCTGTTCATTTGGAACCATGTCTGTTTGATTACTACCTGTATGATTATAATAAGTAAGATTCTAAGGATGTTGAAGCCAGTTCAATTACATTTGAATTTCTCTTTGTTTAACATCTTGGATTCTAGATGACCAATTGCTGTGGATTAAATTACTACTACCGACCCACTTAGAAGTTTACTATTTCAAAACACATACATTTAGTATCAGCCCTGTTGAGGTCATTTGCTACCAGATATCATGTGTCTGATCTGGGTCGTCTGACCCTTTAAGGGCCGCATAGTGCTCTGGTTTACTGATTGTACACAGCACTGGCACTTGCCCTGCCAGTGCTATATCCATGCATCATCGTGACCCTATGGGTTTAATCCTACGGGGAGTCGGCATGATGCATGAATGCAGCCCTATAGCTAGTAGCCTCGTCAGGGCCGCATGAATGCATCATGATAGCCCATCACTACTGTGATCACTATTATTCGCTGCCTTATTTTATGTCACTGTCCATGTAGATTTGTGGGTAATTCATGCATGTAAGAACGTTGTTTTTGTTGTCATTGGAATATTGTGGAATTGTAGTCAATAAAAAACTACCAAACTCAAACTCAAACTCATCATAACGACTAAGAGCATATCATATCTTACATTATAGCATAATGCTGCCCTTAAAGGACTAGCTGGTAGAAGTGTACGTCTTGCTAATCAGTAGGAAGAGATAACAAACCACTGTTTTGTTTAACATGGTCTAACCCTCTACGAGCCACATAGTACTTAACGCGCTATGCCCCTGGTCGTCATGATGCATAAATGAATCAACGGCGAGTAACTCGTCACAGCTTTATGACGGTCCTGCAGCGATGTGTCGACCCTGGGAGGTCAACACGATGATTGAATACAGCACTAGCCGAGTAGCGAGTTACTCGCCAGGGCTGCATTCCCGCACCATGACTTCTAAGGACAGTGTACATTAAAGCAGCATGCAGCCCTGACGTGGTCCCCGTGGAATGTGTCATGTTTTATCTTAGAGTGAGTGTTTAGAACTAAACCAGTCGTGTTACATGCTGCTTGTTGTGGGGTGTCGCGTGTGGCCGAGGTTGTCCCTTCAATGGCCTCTTTATAATCTAAGCCAATCTCTGTAGGGTTAAGAGTTTTAGGTGGTCTTTTTGGTGTTCTAATGGTAGGCGCCAAGACTCCTTTGTGTAGTCCCATGACATGATTACACCATTATTTAACCCTTTAAGGGCCGCATAATACTTGATTACCATGTGTCGTCCTACTGCTTGAATGCAGCCCTAGCGATCAGTTCGCTATAGCTGCATTGGTTCGTGGAATAACTCCTCATCGAGGTGAATGTCCAATATACTTTTCAATACTTCAAGCATCATTTCGACCCAACCCTACCGGATTAACGTTGATACACTCCCAAAGGGTCGGCCAGCTGCACAGCCCTGCTAAGTAGACTAACCAGGCTGCATTCATGCATCATGATCAGAATTTTAGGGCATAGTATCACGAAGTGGCCCTTAAAGGTTTAATAGGCCATTTAGTATAGAAGATCAAGGTAACTCCAGGCGCTAGATCCGGTCCCCCCCCCCTCTTGAGGGGGGGACCAAAAAGAATTGCACCCCTTTTTAGCAAAAAAAAGCCCGCGCTTTACTATAGCTCAAAGGGGTTGGCCGTGCTCAATTTCAACCTGCTCAGAGGGGGGACCAAATAATTTCGAGCCACTTGTGCGAAGATCCACCGACCCCCCGACCCCCTTGCTGTTAAGAAATGACCACTCATTGATACAACAGAGCAAAATGGCTGTCCTATTGATTTAGGAAAGGAACGCCGTATATCACCTTCTCGAGAATGTCATAGCCTATGACGTCATCAAGTGTGATCACGTGACCTGTATTAATAAAGTCAGGATTATTCTGATATAATTATTTCCTCAATAACGACATAAGATATATACAAAGGAACACTCTAATCGTTAAAAACAAATGCTTACTTTCACTCATTGGACGTATAAGGATGTTTACACTCAGCTGTGCCTCATGAAATACGGCCCAACGTCTGACTTGTAAATTTACCCTCAGTCCAATAATGATTCTCTGTAAACTTTGTCTATTAATAAAGGGATACTTAATTAACGGTGACATACATCCTCCCTTATCAGGAATTCCAAGACCATGACCCTGATATTGATTAATATGTAACACTATCTATATTTAATTACATAGAGATATGGGGAAGCGACACAATCCAGGGCATTGGTAATTAATGTTGTAGACATCTCATAACCATGTAATTATATTTAGTCTAGTTGTTTTTTTCTCAGAAAACATATAATCCTGGCTTCTCATTTAAGGATGGTGACTCACTGGCAAGGTTGTCGTCAGTGAATGATGTGAAACTGACATTTGAATTCTAAGAATTATTCAGTTGCCAATTACCAGCTTAAATAGTATATGATTATAGACAGGTATTTTATTTATGCGATAAGATGGGGTTAGGAGTACAGATATCAAACAAACAAAAAACTTTTTCCACTAGAGTATAGAAAGCAAATTTAGATACATAATCATATCTGTAGGATTTAAACAGAGAAGTAGCGAACATGTATACACCCCTTTCGGTACAAGTTGAAAAATAGGAAAGGGATTCTCAGTGTGTTAATATTTATTAAGGGCTAGATTGTAATTCAGTGAAAATGCGTTTGTGTGAACGATCGTACCATGTTCTAAACTGGTTTTCAACTTGATGAAATAAGAAGATGGTTACGTATACCATTGCGAAATATGGTACCATCGTTCCGGTAGAACATTCTCCAATTGGTCTTATAGACAGGGGAATGTTTGGGATCCCATCCCGGATCCCATCCCACGGTTTTAAGTATGATTATAAGGCCAAAGAAATAAAAGGTATGTTTCAGGTTACATAGCCTAAAAATCTAGTTAGGGTAGGTCGGATTTTCTAAAAAAAAAATTTACTTTCTCCTCAAAACTACCCAAAAATTGACTTTAGCGCTGACTCACCGACAATGGCGTAGACTCGTGGACTATCAAATTGACTCTCAAATAGCCCAAAATTACTTCAAATATAAATATTTTCTCAAAATTGGATAGCAATTTCTAGGGTCAGCTTTGTTTTGCTAGGTAGGGTCGGGTAACCTGAAACACACCTTTTTTTTTAAATTTTGGCCTAAGTGAATTGTAGTCTGTAGGGATACGTGGGTGTATGTGTTATGTACTATGCAGTACACTGATATTCCTAGGCTCCCTATATGACCAATCTCTCAGTCACTAGTACCTAACTTAGTTAGTCATTTTTTGGCTCCCTATACGACCAATCTAGGTAAGTTATTATTGTCAGGTTGGTCAGTACTGACCAACCCATTTTAGTCTTTTAACTTCCAGGGGAAGCCACTGAGTGGTCATCATAGTATCTTACAGGTGGCACCAACTAGTGGTATACAAATACAAAAAGTAAGGTACACACCAATGATGAACTTAGGTTGGCCACTACTGACTAACCCCTCAGTCATTTTGAATATAACTTTGCCATTGTGACTAACACACATATATGACGAACATAGGATACCCAGTAAACAAAAAACGTTATACAACATTTTATAACGTTATATAACGTTAAATAACGTTTTTCTAAGGCTCCTTACTATTGCATAACGTTAAATGAAATTTTATAACGTTATTTTGACGTAAAATAACGTTTTTTTGTTAGCTGGGTAGTCTGTACTGACTTACCCTTTCAACCTATGGATTTTCAGTGTATGTGGGAACACTACAAGGCATACAGCCTGGTTATATACAGAGCGGACCTAATTTAGTGTTTTTGTGTCTCCAAAACCTGATGCGCTCATTAAACTGATGAGTCTGACCCAGATCCCGCGAGAACACGCGAGATGTGTCCGCACCTGAGACGTCAACAATCTCACCAGTTTGTTACCTTTAAGGGCCGCATACTGCTTTAATGCACTATGCAGTTGGTCGTTGTGATGCAAGAATGCAGCCCTTGAGAGTGATTCACCAGTGCTGCATTGGTGCATCATGCCGACCCTTCGGGAGTGTCTCATCCCCATACGGTCGGCTTGATGGATGATGCAGCCCCGGCGAGTTACTCGCCAGGCCTGCATTATGGCATTGGTCGGCATGATACATGTTCTGGCGACACATGCATGCAGCCCAGGTGAGTTACCCGCCAGGCCTGCATCCATGCAACATGAGGACCAAGGGCATGATGCATTATGCCGTCCCTAAAGGGTTATTGCACTATGTCCTTTGCCGTCATGATGCATGAACCCAGCCCCACCAAGGCATTTAGCATCATGCTGACTCTTTAGTCACTAGTGTATGAACCCATAGGGTTAGCATGGTTCCTGAATCCAGCACCAGGATACAGCACTGATGACTCACTCTCCAGGGCTGCATCCATGCATCATGACGACAAAGAGGGCAGTGCATTAAAGCACCATGCGGCCCTTAACGGGCTAGATTTGGTTGCGTATACAGGTTAGACGGGGACAGGGACCTGCTATAGACCAATGCGTCAAAAAAGGGTGACTTTTTCAAAATAAAATTGTGTTTGCGTTGGTTTCAGCAGAATGCACATGACATTGCCTGTATTAGCTATATTTGCAGATCTCATATCAGGAGATTCACAGACCAATTATCTTTCAAATGATATACATGTATATTGGAATGCAGGATTTTGAGGTTAGATTCATGTACTGTCGGTCACACTTCAAGAATTCTCAAAAACCTTTCTGGGAGGTCACCTTTTCTTGCTGCATTGGTCTATAGTAAGACACTCATAATGAGATAGTTATCTTGCTTGCATTTTACACTACAGCAGCACATCTTTCAGTGTCGCATTAGCAAAAAACCCAATTGCGAGTCGATTCGTGTGGGTAGGCACTTTTTTGCCTTTCTGTGTCGCCACTATCCCCCAAAGGGCCTATACATAATTCTATCCACAATTGAGTTTCCGGGAAGTGTGGTATGGGACAGAAAATGATTCGTAATAATCCACTCAAAGTGCGGGAGGCGGTACGGAAAGGGGATCTCACCCGTGTTGGGGGGGGGGGGCTGCTTGGCTCATTTTGTATGTACAGGGTGGGCTACTGGCAAGGGTCCTTTTTGAGCAAAATCCCCCTCACCAAGAGTCACTTTTCAAACAAATTCCCCCCTAACAAGGGTCAACTTGGGAAACAACATCAAGGTTAAGGCTTGTCGGAGGGCCAGCCGCATAGTCGTACAAAGAAATTGAGTCCCCCCCCCCCCTTTGAGAATCTCATCGTGCCAGAACCATTTAACGTGCCACTGTGGAGGTGGAGTGGGAGGTATGAGGGGGAGGGGGAGGTATCTGGGGAGGATGGTTTAAGATAATTGGCCACAGCAGAACAATTAATGTCTGGTGATCTGAGATTAATCCCTAGACGTACAGCGTCTCTCTATGGACGCCACGTTTACCATTACTACATTCTAACTGTTTAACACTTCAAGGGCGGCATCATGCCTTAATGCATCATGCCCTTTGTCGTCATGATACATGAATACAGCCCTGGTGAGTAACTCGCCAGTCCTGCATTCAAGCATCATGACAACCCTACAGGGTTGAGACACTCCCGAAGAGTCTGCATGATGCACCAATGCAGCACTGCAGGGGGAGGGGGGCCATGGCTCCTTCTCCTGTTACTGTATACTGGTCTGTATTCTCACAAAAAAACCTGTAGTGGTGCTGTATGAAGTTTCATGAACCATACACGAACAGGGACATTATTTCAATATAACCACTTAACCCTTTGAGGATGGATGTCGATAAGATGTGACATTTGTCGTCATGATGAACCAATGCAGCCCCGGCGAGTAACTACGGGTGCTGCATTGGTGCATGATGCCAACCCGTCAGGAGTGTCTCAACCCTGTAGGGTCGGCATAATGCTTGAATGCAGCACTGGTGGGCTACTCACCAGGGCTGCATTCATGCATCATGACGACGATGCATCAAGGCATTATGCCATCCTTAAAGGGTTAAAGGCCCCCGTAGTTTTTCAATGCATTGATATTATGCCCCGTGTAGTTACGAATACAGCCCGATGCATTCATGCATCATGCCAAAGCTCCAGAGTGTACCAACCCCATATGGGTCGCCATGATGCTTGAATGCACCCTCGCCAACCCTGAATCCATGCATTATGACTACAAATGGCGTAACACACTATGATATACTCCTATATAAGTGAGTACTTGATTTGCAGGTGAATGATTTATTGTATCCCGCCATGAGATGTAAAAACAATGTAGGGCAGTCAGGTCAACTACCCTGGGTCGGCCATTACACGCACCCCGTCATATAACCTAGACTGTACCCCCAGAGGGGGGGGGGGCACTTAGTAACTCTGTCTAAACGAAAACTTTTTCACCATGCATTCGGTCCTTCAGATCTTTTTCTTTGCAGGCCCGGCTCAATTTTTGCTGGCCCGGATATTGGAGAACAATTAATCTTGCTATTTAAAAATGAATTATAAAACACGTATCTTTAGTGGCAATGATGATAGATAGGGTTCCCCCTACATGTTACAATTATATTAACCATTTAAATATAAAAATTACTGGATTAAATTACAGAAAATATTCACACTTTCTGTTTTATGCTGTAGAAACCTGATAATGGTCCGATTTACAAGCTGTAAAAAATGACACATAGGCAAGAATCTCCAGAACACAGCTAGCCATTTGGGTCTGCAGTAGCCCTCTTTCTGCTGGACCGGCAGACTTTTCGCCGGCTATTACCAGTGTCCGGCAGGTTTTCGTTTAGACTGTAATAGTATATTTTGAATACAGGGTGTGCAAGGGTGCTTTTTCGCCCAAATCCCCGCAGCAAGGGGCACTTTTCAATTTTATGAAAGAACAAGGGTCTTGGGATTTCTCGCTGACATACTTTGCAAGAAGGGTCACTTTTAACCGAAATCCCTCTCACCAAGGGTCACTCCTAGGGAAAATCTTCTAAAAGCAAGGAAGGTACCACTGACCAAAAATACCTCTTACCAACGATAAGGGCCATTGGAAGGCCTAGCCACACACCCGTGTCAAAATAGAGTTGAGTGTCCCCCCCCCCCCCCTCGGACTGTACACACTATACAGCGTTTATTATGTGACTGGGCATTAGCTATGTATAGAGACTGGTCTACAACTGTATTATGACAGTAAATGGACGCGTGTGTTCACGCTATATTATGATATAGGGACGTGTATTATGTCCATCTATCATATCTAGGGAGTTGTCATTATACACTAGGCGAAAGAGGGTTCGGTGGTTTTTTTACGTGAGCGTGTGACAAATCCCCAGCCCCCTTCCCACTTCATAGACATTTTGCTGACCCTAGCCCCATCTGAACTATTAAAAAAATGTTTTTGCTGAAAAGGTGAAACATCTGTATTGCTTTTTTCTATAGTACTACGGGCGTTAGAATTGCCTCACCCCCAGCCCCCCCCCCCCCCCCCCAATGAAATCCACCACCCACGCTCCAGTGGCAGATCCAGGATTTTGAGAAGGGGGGCCTGGGGCGCGCCCAGATTTTACATTGAAAAAAGTATATTTTGCCCAAAAACAGTGGGCGGGCCTGTGGGGCCCTTATCCCTCAAACGAGCCCTTAACCCTCAAACGAGTATCCGTTTGAGGGTTAAGGGCACACCACGGGCCCTTATCCCTCAAATATGGCGTTAAAGCACAAACGGCCTTATCCCTCAGACGGACTTATCCCTCAAACGGCCTTAACCCTCAAACGTCTTTTCTTCCACCACATCATATAATATATTATAGCGTTTGAGGGATAAGGGCAAGTTGATATTTTAGGCAGGTTAGTGTATGGGATCACTACATTGCGTTTGAGGGATAAGGGCAAATGGATAATTTAGGGTAGTTAGGTATATTGTATCACTATATAGCGTTTGAGGGATAAGGGCAAGTTGATATTTTAGGCCAGTTAGGTGTATAAGATCACTATATATAGTGTTTGAGGCATAAGGGCAAGTTAATATGTTGGACTAGTTGGGAATATTAGGGCACTATATAGTGTTTGAGGGATAAGGGCAGATTATTCTTTTAGTACAAATAGGTATATTAGATGACTATGTTATGTTTGAGGCGTAAGGGCAAGTTGATATTTTGGACTAGTTAGCTATCTAAGATCACTATGTAGCGTTTGAGGGATAAGGGCAAGTTGATATTTTAGGCCAGTTAGGTATATAGGATCATTATATAGCGTTTGAGGCATAAGGGCAAGTTAATATTTCAGGCCAGTTAGGTATATAGGATCATTATATAGCGTTTGAGGGATAAGGGCAAGTTGATATTTCAGGCCAGTTAGGTACATAGGATTGTTATATAGCGTTTGAGGGATAAGGGCAAGTTGATATTTTAGGCCACTTAGGTATATAGGATCATTTAATAGCGTTTGAGGGATAAGGGCAAGTTGATATTTTAGGCCACTTAGGTATATAGGATCATTATATAGCGTTTGAGGGATCAGGGCAAGTTGATATTTTAGGCCAGTTAGGTGTATAGGATCACTATATATAGTGTTTGAGGCATAAGGGCAAGTTAATATGTTGGACTAGTTAGGAATATTAGGGCACTATATAGAGTTTGAGGGATAAGGGCAGATTATTCTTTTAGTACAAATAGGTATATTAGATGACTATGTAATGTTTGAGGCGTAAGGGCATGTTGATATTTTGGACTAGTTAGCTATCCAAGATCACTTTGTAGCGTTTGAGGGATAAGAGCAAGTTGATACTTTAGGCCAGTTAGGTATATAGGATCATTATATAGCGTTTGAGGCATAAGGGCAAGTTAATATTTCAGGCCAATTAGGTATATAGGATTGTTATATAGCGTTTGAGGCATAAGGGCAAGTTAATATTTTAGGCCAGTTAGGTATATAGGATCATTATATAGCGTTTGAGGGATAAGGGCAAGTTTATATTTTAGACCAGTTAGGTATATAGGATCACTATATAGTGTTTGAGGCATAAGGGCAAGTTAATATTTTAGGCCACTTAGGTATAAAGGATCATTATATAGCGTTCGAGGGATAAGTGCAAGTTAATATTTTAGGCCACTTAGGTATATAGGATCATTATATAGCGTTTGAGGGATAAGGGCAAGTTAATATTTTAGGCCAGTTAGGTATATGGGATCACTATAATTATAGCGTTTGAGGGAAAAGGGCAAGTTGATATTTTAGGCCAGTTAGGTACATAGGATTATTATATAGCGTTTGAGGGATAAGGGCAAGTTAATATTTTAGGCCACTTAGGTATAAAGGATCATTATATAGCGTTCGAGGGATAAGGGCAAGTTAATATTTTAGGCCAGTTAGGTATAATTATAGGATCACTATATAGCGTTTGAGGGATAAGGGCAAGTTGAAATTTTAGGCTGGTTAGGTACATAGGACTGTTATATAGCATTTGAGGGATAAGGGCAAGTTTATATTTTAGACCAGTTAGGTATATAGGATCACTATATAGTGTTTGAGGCATAAGGCCAAGTTAATATTTTGGACTAGTTAGGAATATTAGAGCACTATATAGTGTTTGAGGGATAAGGGCAAGTTGATATTTTAGGCCAGTTAGGTATATAGGATCATTATATAGCGTTTGAGGCATAAGGGCAAGTTGATATTTTAGGCCACTTAGGTATAAAGGATCATTATATAGCGTTCGAGGGATAAGGGCAAGTTAATATTTTAGGCCACTTAGGTATATAGGATCATTATATAGTGTTTGAGGCATAAGGGCAAGTTAATATTTTAGGCCACTTAGGTATATAGGATCATTATATAGCGTTTGAGGGATAAGGGCAAGTTAATATTTTAGGCCAGTTAGGTATATAGGACCTAGCGTTTGAGGGATAAGGGCAAGTTGATATTTTAGGCCAGTTAGGTACATAGGATTGTTATATAGCGTTTGAGGGATAAAGGCAAGTTGATATTTTAGGCCAGTTAGTATTTATGGGGATCAGTATATAGCGTTAGAGGGATAAGGGCAAGTTTATATTTTAGGCCACTAAGGTATATAGGATCATTATATAGCTTTGAGGGATAAGGGATCAGCTTGCCCTTATGCTTCAAACACAAAACAGCTGTCTCATAGACCTAACAGCTCTAAAATATCAAGCTGCCTTTATCCCTCAAACCCTACATAGTGATCTCAAATACCTAACTGCCATAAAATATCAACCTGCCCTTGTCCCTCAAACGCTATATAATGGTCTTCTATACCTAACTGGCCTATAACATCAGCTTGCCCTTATCCCTCAAACCCTATATAGTGAGTTCTACACCTAGTACCACCTGGGTCACAACCTGCTCTTATCCCTCAAACGCTATATAGTGATCTTATATACCTAACTGGCCTATAATATCAGCTTGCCCTTATGCCTCAAACACTAAACAGTGGTCTCATAGACGTAACTGCTCTAAAATATCAACCTGCCCTTATCCCTCAAACCCTACATAGTGATCTCAAATACCTAACTGCCATAAAATATCAACTTGCCCTTATCCCTCAAACGCTATATAATGGTCTTTTATACCTAACTGCTCCAAAATATCATCCTGCCCTTATCCCTCAAACCCTATATAGTGAGCTCTTCACCTAGTATCCCCTGTGTATCAACCTGCCCTTATCCCTCAAACGCTATGTAGTGATCTCATATACCTAACTGGCCTATAATATCAGCTTGCCCTCATGTCTCAAACACTAAACAGTGATCTAATAGACCTAACTGCTCTAAAATATCAACCTGCCCTTATCTCTCAAACGCTATATAGTGATCCTACATACCTAAATTGCCTGAAACATCAACTTGCCCTTATCCCTCAAACGCTATAATAGTAATCCTATATACCTACCTTACCTGAAACATCAACCTGCCCTTATCCCTCAAACGCTATAAAGTGTTCCTACATACCTAAATTGCCTGAAATATCAACCTGCCCTTATCCCTCAAACGCTATATAGTGATCCTACATACCTAAATTGCCTGAAACATCAACTTGCCCTTATCCCTCAAACGCTTTATAGTAATCCTATATACCTACCTTACCTGAAATATCAACCTGCCCTTATCCCTCAAACCCTATATAGTGATCCTGCATACCTAAATTGCCTGAAAAATCAACCTGCACTTATCCCTCAAACGCTATAATAGTGATCTTCATACCCAAATTGCCTGAAACATCACCTTGCCCTTATCCCTCAAAGGCTATATAGTGATACTATATGTCTACCTTACCTGAAATATCAACCTGCCATTATCCCTCAAACCCTATAAAGTGATCCTAAATACGTAACTTACCTGAAATATCAACTTGCCCTTATCCCTCAAATGCTATATAGTAAGCTTATACACCTAGTAACACCTGTGAATCAGTGCGCCCTTATCCCTCAAACCCTATTGTCATATAATATGCATAACTTGCCTGAAACATCAACTTGCCCTTATCCCTCAAACGCTATATAGTGATCTTTTATACCTAACTGGCGTATAACATCAGTTTGCCCTTATCCCTCAAACCCTATATAGTTGTCTAATATACTTAGCTTACCGGAAATACCAACCTGCCCTTATCCCTCAAACGCTATATAGTGATCCTATATACCTACCTTACCTGAAATAACAACCTGCCCTTATCCCTCAAACGCTATATAGTGATCCTACATATGTAACTTGCCTGAAATATCAACTTGCCCTTATCCCTCAAACGCTATATATAGTAAGCTTATACACCTAGTACCACCTGTGTATCAGTGCGCCCTTATCCCTCAAACCCTATAGTCATCTAACATGCATAACTTGCTTTAAACATCAACTTGCCCTTATCCCTCAAACGCTATATAGTTTGTGGGTTAAGGCTGTTTGAGGGATAAGGCTGTTTGAGGGATAAGGCCGTTTGTGGGTTAAGGCCGTTTGAGGGATAAGGCCGTTTGAGGGATAAGGCCATTTGTGCTTTAACGCCATATTTGAGGGATAAGGGCCCGTGGTGAGCCCTTATCCCTCAAACGGTTACTCGTTTGAGGGTTAAGGGCTCGTTTGAGGGATAAGGGCCCAACAGGGCCCCTCTATATCTAACACTGCGCTGTGTTGATCCGGGACGGATCCAGGATTTCGAAAAAAAAGGGGGTATACTGGCCATTGTTTAAAAATATATTATATGTGTGTATATATATATATATATATATATATGTGAGGGACACGGTTTCTCCGAAAAATGATGTATTCGGAGACACCGGGACTCAAACCCCGGGCCTTCCGCTTGCCAAGCGACTGCTCTACCACTGAGCTACATCCCCTTGTCCTATCAGATAGACCGTGTCTCACGTTACTGGATCGGAGGGGAGCGGGATTACCCGAGTGATACCCCCTTACGGGGTCACCACCGAGGCGCGGGGGAATCCGTCCCCTACACTGCCCCCACAAGCTTCCATCATCTCCTCTAGATTCGGATTCTCTCCCTCTGATCGAGAGGGGCTTTATCAAGCAGTTACAGAGAGTCCCAGACCCCGGAGTATAGAGGCACCTAGCACCAGGCATTCTCACCCACTGGAGACCGAAGGTCCCAATGGGGCTTTATCAAGCAGTTGTTGAGATACCCTGACTTCCCAGCGATGGAAGCTTTCCACACCATACCGATTCAGCCAATCACTGTTGTAACCAAGTCTCTAACTGCGTATCCAACTACCCGTACTGGAGACAGACTCTTCACTCTTCTGCTCCTCCAACTTCCCAACCGCCAGCAAGTGGCCAATCCCCAGCAAGTTAGAACACTACCTGCCGACTTCTCAACATTTTTCACGGAGCATGCTCGGTGTCTCGGCCAGTGTGAGGGACACGGTTTCTCCGAAAATGACGTATTCGGAGACACCAGGACTCGAACCCCGGGACTTCCGCTTACCAAGTGACTGCTCTACCACTGAGCTACATCCCCTTGTCCTATCAGATAGACCGTGTCTCACGTTACTGGATCGGTATGGTACAGAGGGGAGCGGGATTACCGGAGTGATACCCCCTTACGGGGTTACCACCGAGGCGCGGGGGAATCTGTCCCCTACATATATATATATGCGCGCCATGTGTTTTTAAATAATGGCAACTCCCCTACAATCCACCCAGATTCAGCCTGCATTGGCCGAGTCGGGTTGGGGGGACGGGTCTGGGGGGGGGGGGGGGGGTCCCCCATAAGCATCCTCCTCCATCGGTAATTATACATGAAAGGCATTGCTGGCGTGCCGCAATCTACCAGCGGCAATTATTTCCTGCCACATCCGGTGTCCAGGCAGCTCGCTGGTGCCCCGTGAGAGGAGGCTAGACGACCGGCTCGTACCCAGAGGGCCGGTACCCATGAGGCTGGGAGGTCTCAGACAGGGAAATGAATTTTCACTTTATCTTTGGCATTTAAATGAAAAAGATCCAGTATACTGTATAAATCATCGTTTTTGCCAAAAAAAATATTAACAACGAAAAAATGTAACGTAACATAGGCATACGATGAAAAATTAGCATCCATGTATTGAGGGGAAATCTTTCATGAATGGAAACCTTAACCCTTATGAACACTATATATATGTTAAAATATAATGGGGATCTTTTTCACCGAAATCTGAAATGTTGGTCGCTAACGTGAATGAACCCCCATATAATTAATCATATAATTATGTAGTGAACAAATTCATTTCAAACCGAAGCCAAATAGATATTGAAATATAGGCCTTTCCCTGCAATAAGAATACCTTTTGAGGTACAAATCTCAATTATGATATGCTGAAGGGCATTTGTGAATTAAACAGAATTTTAGCAAATCTTCCAAACTATTTCGACCACCCAGAACTCATCAAATATTTACTGCAGAGGCTGTAGTGTACCTAGGGACCCCGGGGATTGCCTCTCTGACTCTGGGACCTGGTACCAGGAGGTCAGGGGGATTGGGTTTATGTTATTGGTTGATGATTTGCAATCTGGAAACAAATCCCTGCAGTATTGGTGCTGAGCGTGCGTCCTGGGAGTCATGCATGGGGGTAACATGCGGATTAACCCTTAACCCTTTAAGGACGGCATGTTGCTAAAACATATATCGCCATGATGCACCAATGCAGCCCCAGGGAGTAACTCGCTAGGCTGCATTGGTGCATCAGGCGAAACCTTTGGGGGTGTCTCAACCCCATAGGGTCGGTATGCTGCTTGAATGCAGCCCTGGCGAGTTACTCGCCAGAGCTGCATTCACCGATATTGGTCAGCCTAGCACATGGACTATTGGTATTGTGTCTTATCGACCACATCCTATAATGTAAATGTAAATGTATTATACTAAGCCTATAGAGTAGCTCTGTGACTATCATGTCAGGGTAGCATTGGATAATTCACAATACTGACCATGTGTATTGGAGTTTGTATTTCATGTTTAAGGTGGGTCGATCCCATTGAATCAAAGTCATCAGAATTTCCCAATTTTTTTTCTGTGAGTACCCTAAATCATTTGAAAACAGAAAATGAAAAGAAAGGTAGGGGTTGCCGCGCTACTTTTTGAAATATGGAATTTTGAAAAATAGAGATAATTTAATTTTACACTAAAAAATCTGAAATAATGTCAAAATTTGTCTGATTTTATTTCGTATCAACCAATAACCGTAGAGTTTTGAAACTTTACACGTTTACTACATGATTATTTACCTTTATTCTAAAAATAGTTTTGGAGTTTTATCAAGCCGCATTCTGGGAAAAAATGTCATCTTTCGGTGAAGAGTTGGAATAAATGTTCATTATTTCCTTACATTATCAAAGAAAAATTGTAGTAAAAGTCATCAGATTTTTCTTAAACTACCCCAATAGATTGCTTGGATCATTTGCTGCTGAATAAGAGTAACTTTGATATGGGCTTCCGGGCATAATTTGAGGGTTTTGGCCCTTTGAAAAAAAAAGTAATGCAAAAATGGACTAAATCAAATCTTCTAAGCCTTGCATTATGGGTAAATTCCGTACATTCTGCATATCAGATGGTCTCATCATATAGCTTTCGATATATGAAAGCAATTTATTTACGTTGATACTCTTTGAAATGTCATTTATTACTTCATAAATGAAAGCTCCTGGAGAATGTTAGAAAATGCCCAAAATACCTACAATTATTATATCAAAATATAAAAGTGCTCTAAAATGCTCAATTCTGCTCAAATTTGGCCAAAAATTATTTTGGGTGTAGAAAACTATTCCAAGCATATCCCTACCAAAAATGGTATTAATCTGACCAATATAAGCCACATGCGCAGAAAGATGCGCAGTTGTCCATTCTGCAATGGCCTCGACCCACCTTAAGTTACAGAATACACGTAACTAAGTGTAAATTCTGTCAGAGTTTGGTGACTATGGTCAAATACAAAAACTGTCTAGCAGGCAACCCGACCCTATACTTGCAAAACAGGATCGACCCTGACATTTTTGCAAGAATGACTTATTAGGAATCTAGAATACGTCAATTCTTGACATGCTGACGGTTTACTAATATTCGTTGGAGATCGTTCTCAAATCTCCTGAACTAAACGACCTCTTAAGTTCACTTACTAGTAATAAAGTCCCATGATCAATTCTGAGTGACATTTGAGTGACAACACCCTAGTGATAACCACGGTATGGCTATGGAATACTGGTGTTAGTACGCACACGCATTTATTTCTTTTAGGCAACATTTTCGAAATATATTGTAATGTCCCGCTCGTGGTAGCATGTTTTAATGTCATATTTATTCTGGAGTAAAGCCAGGTTCTATTATTTTTAAAGCAACATGCGTTTTGGTATGTGCTATAGATGTCACTACGCTAATTATCACATCATCAAATTAGACATGGCTGAGAAATTATATAAAATATAGAACATGCGACAGAGGAATTTATAGAAAATACAGGACATACAACTGTGTTCATAAATAAAGTACAGATACTATATATGCAGGCTCCGGCGTCCCATCACGTCTAGAGTAGACCACAGAGCCCAATTAGCGTCACATAGGGCTTATTTAGCAGACATGGACTAATTAGGAATCAGTGCATAACGCTGTGTTCTGGGATAATTAGTTACTCTGATAGTTAAGGCTGTACGATACATACCAGTAGTATTAAAGGTCTAATTCTTACTGCCTCTTCAGTATAATTGTCGAAGTCGAGCGAGGACCGTTCCTCAGTGGCTTTTTAGGGAATGGTCATATATAAAACCCAGGGGGTGTATTTGGGGGGAACCAACAAAAAGTGGACCCCTTGAGAGGTGGACTAAGTAAATTTTTACTCCCTCTTGATATAGCTCAAATTAAGGGGTCGGCCGCGATCAATTTGAACCCGTCTGAAGGGATGGAAAAATATACAGACCCCTCTCACGGGGCACATGAAGACATTTGGGTGCTCGTGGGAAAATCCACCAATCGCCTCCCCATTGGGCACACAACATTGAATCAACATTGAAAACTGGTTGACAATGTTGATTCAATGTGGATTCAATGTTGACTCAACATTGAAGTGAATATTGTGCCCACTGGGTCTGTTGTTTGAAAAAAAACACTGGTGGGGGTATGAGGTAAATGAAAATGGATATAGTTCTTGACGGTTTATTCAATAAGGGAAAAAATGCAACCATTGATGTAATATGGACTAATGAAGTCATGCGGAATGTAATGGGGGAATTAGTTGGTACTGCGTGGTTGTGGTGGGTGTACGGCAAGTGGTGTAATGGGAATGTAGATATAATGCCACTTTTCTACTCAATGACAACCACTTACCGAAAGGCATACATTGTATTTATACAAGTAGGACATTTATACTGCTGTGTGACAAAAACGGTCCATAATTGACTGTGTCGGTTACATAGGACAGGCTCCTAGATATTGACATGTTAGTAAATACAATGTGTGGGCTATGTAATGCCATCATACACAGAAAATCTAAATGCTCCGGCCCTCAGTCAGAAGTGGCTATCCTATATAGTTGAGACATAAGGACAGGGGCGTGGCAACCGGGGGGGGGGGGGGGGGGGGAGGGGACATGTTTACAACCGTGATCTGCAGTAACTGACGTGATCTGCAGTAGTGCAGATAACGGCAGACCATCCAAACGTGATCTGCATCACATTAACGTGATCTGCATCAATTTAGGTGATGCAAAAAGCCATAATATCTGTATCAAGAGAACTTGTCCTCACCCTGATGATATCTGCATTAAAATATGTATGTCCATATGGTCTTTGACTCGGTTTATCTAGAAGTAAATAGCATTATTTATGCAGATGGACATATAGGGCATGTCCCCCCCCCCCACTTTTGACCAACCCCAAAAAAAGGTCATACCCAAAAGGTCAAACAAAAAGGGGTCAAAATGGGTCAAAATACCCCTTAGTCCCCCCTACTTTCAAACTGCTTGCCACGCCCCTGAAAGGACATTGGTCAGGCATGGCCAAGTGCTATTCACAAATGACTGAGGCAAAACAACATATGACTAATGCCTTACTAAAGAAGGAATTAGCCTAAAATGGAAAGACTAAGGTGACTTGGTGAGTACTGACCAACTTGACAATATAAACTAACCTAGGTTGGTCAAATAGGGAGCCAAAAAAATGACTAGCTTGGTACGGCTATAATGACTGAGAGATCTGTCGTGTAGGGAGCCAAAGAATATCAGTGTTCGTTGGCTAAAAATATCATGTCATCATATAAGCTTGTCAGGGTAGACTCACATGGGAGCGTCAACAAGAAAATCTGTCCAATCTTAAAAACTTTACAATCTTAAGGCTGTGTCTCACGACCTTAAGCTTGAGCCAATGTTTTGTCTCTGACCGGGTGCCAGCTCTGACCGGCCTGAATAAAAACGGGTTATTTAGGGCAGATGATGATAAAAATGGGCAAATAATTACTAGTTTAAAGAGTTATAACATTCATTAACCTTTTCAGCCAAATTCTATCATCATCTACCCTAAATAACCCGTTTTTATCCAGGCCGGTCAGAGCTGGCACCCGGTCAGAGCTGGCACCCGGTCAGAGATGAAAACATTGGCCCAAGGTCGTGAGACACAGCCTTGATGTTAATAACATTTAAGATTATAGCATTTGTTTAAGATTATTGTTGCCCACCATATCCTGGCATACTGGTTTGATGGTGCTACTAGTGGCTACTAGCACTTGTGTTTTTATTGTATACACCAGGGGCTCTGCCCCCAAACCCCGGTTTCTTTTTTTCCCTTTTTTTTTTTTTGGGGGGGGGGTGGGGGATGACTACACTGAATATCCATAGTTTGAAAGGGTTAGTCAGTACAGACTATCCTATGTTCGTCATATGTGTGTTAGTCACAATGGCAAAGTTATATTCAAAAATGACTGAGGAGTCAGTCAGTAGTGGCTAACCTAGATTCATCATAGGTGTGTTGTATTTGTATACCACTAGTTGGTGCCACCTGTAAGATACTATGATGACCACTCAGTGGCTACCCCTAGAAATCTAAAGACTAAGATGGGTTGGTCAGTACTGACCAACCTGACAATAATAACTTACCTAGGTTGGTTGTTTAGGGAGCCAAAACGACTAACAAAAACGACTAACTAGGTTAGGTACTAGTAACTGAGGCGTATAGGGAGCCTAAGAATATCAGTGTACACACCCATAACCTAACCCAATTGCCTTCAGCTTTACTGATGTAGGCCTACCATATCGTACTTAGGCTATGTGGAAGGAGGGACCTGCAGTGTGCATTCTACTATGACAGTTGTGCCAGAAAGAAAGAAACATTGACTTATACCTTTCTGGTGGTGCCCTCTAGTGTTAAGATAGATCATTTTAAAATTATCCGTGTTAAGATTATCCATTTTAAAATTATCCATTTTAAGATTGGACAGATTTTAAGGTTGGAAAGATTTTCTTGTTGACGCTCCCACGTGAGTCTGTCCACTAGAGCATCATGTAAACTCTTCAGTGGCTAGTCTCCGTTACCCTTTCCACCACTGGAAACGACCTCCATTTATTAAGAACTTAGACTCAGTCAGTGATTATCTTTTTATCAAATCTCTGAGAACACCTCTTTATCTACTTACAACTCTCCATCAAGTGGTAAACAGTAAGTGTAAAGAAAAAAACGATGTAACTTTAAACAGCCGTGAAATAAAGATGTCCTCAATGTAGCCTATCACGCCAACAATCCATTCCTATCATGAGAACTGGGATTTATAATGGATTTGATCTCCTAATGCCGTTCAAATGAAAGGGCTAAAAGGGGAACTTTTTGTTCCATTCACATGCCACAACAATTAAAATTCCAAGAAATGAAGGATATTGGATAGAGTTATTGTATATACGGTCATAATAACGTATACCGTAAATTCTCGCGTAGAAGCCGCGGCTTGTACGCGAGTCAGACTCAGCTTTCTTTTGATACCAAACATGCCTATATAGGGTGCGGCTTATATGAGAGTTTTTATTAGTATACTACAGTACCAAAATCGCAATATTCAGACCCCCTCTGCGGCTTATATAATTTGTCAAAGTTAGGGGTGCGGCTTATACGCGAGTTAGGCTTATACGCGAGAATTTACGGTAATATGCATGTACATGTATATGTGTCTAACATGCTTCTATTAAATTACACATGCTCAAGGGTTCTAGTGGATACTATTGTGGCGCCTTATTAACACTGGATTGATAAAACAGGGCAGAGCCGCAGAGTTAAATGTGTAGGCCAACCAATGTGTATTTAAGGGCCTATTGGCTACTATATGGTAGACATGTATAGGCTTATTACTGTCTCGTCTAAATTATGGTAAGGGGGGAGTTGAGAGAAATGTCAGCATATAGCCCAAAAAGGGATGATTTTGACCCTCTAGATGTCAGCGCTATTCTATATAAAAGGGTATTGTTTCATATATCAGTTTTGCATGGGGAATGCAGGGACCTGGACATTACAATGCAGCCATTGCTCCAGCTCTTTGCTTAATCTCCGTTTAGGTGGAGACCCTGGGGTATGATTTGGACAACGACTGCAGCACGAATGTCCGGAACGAGAATGGTTGATTGTCAGTAGGGGTAAAAAAGAGGGGAGGTCACTCCACTGGAAGGATAAAAGGGAAAGTAAGGGTGTCACCCCTTAATCCCATTGGGAATTTTGGCATAAAGCTTTTTTTAGTTGAAGGTTTCTTGAGTTTATACAGCATTAACTGACCACAAACTATTTATGATTGTTACAAAGGGTCAATTGGTTAGTTTGCAGTGTTAATTGGTGAGTTTGCCATTGCTCTGTCTGGACCTCAAACTTGACTTTCCGAATATAAGGGGGCAGTTACTATACACATTTCCCCTTAATTTGAAAGGGAGGGGTACTAAAAATACTGGCAGAACTTCTCAGTGTGGAAAAAGGGGGCTGTGGGGCAGTAGTGGGTAGACACCTTCAAATAGTCAGTGCCCCCCCCCCCCTGGGGTGAACATACTGCTTCAGCTGCCAATTATCCCCCTTTTTGAACCCAAATATAGGACATAATGTGAGGAGCCTTCTGTTCTAAGTCCAAACACAGAAGGACGCGGTATTGACACATCAACATGCCCCACAGCACAGATATTACATTATTTACAGTCTCCCAATGACGGAGTCCGTGTCATCTCTGCCAACACTTTGTCAATACACTGCAGATCAAAGCTGACCTGCCTACCCCTTCTCTCCACCTCCAACCCCCCACCCCTCTCTCTCTCTCTCTCTCTCTCTCTCTCTCTCTCTCTCTCTCTCTCTCTCTCTCTCTCTCTCTCTCTCTCTCTCTTTCTTTCTCTCTCACAATCACACACACATACCCTGCTATCCTACCCTATGTGAAGCTACAACTAATGTATGGACATCCTCACCATGTTGCCTGAAATCATTGTATGTACATACAACTAGCAGAACCTTAAAAGATCCCCCCACAAGTATCTGACACCAGCATCTTATTATGATCTCAGATATTTAACATACCCTGGCTTCATACTGGTTCTGCCAAGTATTTGCTTTGATTAAAGTTGATCATCATTGCTTAAAGCTGCAGGAAAGTTGCTGCTCCTAATTAAACCCTTTAAGGATGGCATATTGCAGTGATGCATCATGCCTTTGGTCGTCATGATGCATGAATGCAGCTCTGGCAAGTAACTCGCCAGTGCTGCATTCCCCCCTTGTTATTAAAAAAGAGAGCACTCCCTTAGATTGGAAGTACTATGCAGTGCAGGCACCATGGTGGGACTGTTCCTACAATCGGGTGCTGCCCCAGCGGATACCACTGTACCAGATAATTGGCAGTGCACACAGCGACCTATAGCCCTGATATGCGGCTATATTGTGCTATGATGACATGGCAACCTTGGATATGTGAGGGTGAGCCGGTACACACTTATATATATATATATATGGGTCTACAATAGTGTGCAGATCTATATGTACACAACAACACAGAGGTATGCATGTATACTGTGCACAACCAACACTATACACTACCCCAGTGTCAACATGAGTATTACAACCTTAATGTTTAAGAGTATTACTCTTAATGAGGGCACAGGGAGAGGGGCGCAAACGTATTTTACCCTTTGCTGCATGGGAGGACCAAAAATGCTCACCCCTTTCTAGCCTTAAAGCCTGCGAGTTATTATAGCTAAAAGAGGTCACCTGCAATAAATTAGAACCCTACCGGGTGTGTGGGGGGGGGGGCAAGAAAATGTAAACCTTTCTCGCGAGGGGGACTTCACCAGTCCATTCACACACAAAAAAGGTGAGTTCATTATTTGATAAATTGACTAAATTGATGGAAAATGCTCGCCTAAATCCTTGTCAACCTGAGTGATTTATTTTAATATATAAACGTGTAAAAGAGAGCCTTCAAAAGAGGTTTGTTCAAAAAATATTTGATGCAGCAAAATAGGTAGAATTAGCAGTGGGCAGATATTTTTTCACAATCCATGAAGATTTTCACCATCAGTATATACTCTACACGATAGAGTGCCTTAGGTTCATGCGACTCAATTAAAGCAGTAAATTACTGAGTGAACGATAATAGGGGAATATAGTAAAACTGAGTGAGCAGTACAGCTTATCTTAACGAAGGCAGGCATCTGTTATTACTACTAGGGCTTAATGTTTTTGTGCTTTCTCAAAGTAGTCTGTTAAAACGGTTTAACAATGACATCCCTAATGAATCGTTAATTACTATCAGATGCCTGGGCCATAGGAGAATAAAACCATTACCATCATGATAAAAAGAATATGATTGACACGCGATTTCTTAGTGAATAGTTCATCAAACTCGTAAGTGCCCTGCAGCTCAAATACAAGGCATGTAAAAAGCTACTGTCGGACCCTCTTTATTTTCCTGCTTCTAATAGTCATAATGGCCTTCACTTTTTAACCTTTTAAGGTCCTCTAAGGGCCGCATGGTGATTTATTGCGCTAGCTTACTTGTCGGCATGCATTGATGCAGCCTTGACAGGAATGCATGAATAAATCTTATCATGCCTATCCTTCGGGAGTATATCAACCCGTCGGGTAATCATAAATGCAGCACTAGGGAATTATTAGGGCCAGGGCTACATGAATGCATCATGATGACAAAGGACATTTAAGCACTATACCCTTAACCCTTGATGGACGGCAAAAGACGTTAATATAATAATAAATTATGTCCTTGATCATAATGATGCATGAATGCAGCCCTAGCGAGTAACTCACCAATGCTGCATTCAGGCATGATAGGGTATGACACTCCAAAAGGGTTGGCATGCAGCACTGGCGAGTTACTCACTGGTACTGCATTGGTGCATTGTGACAACACATGTCATTTCATCGCGACATGCTGTCCTTAAAGGGTTAAAGCCCCATTGTTGCCCCCTTCCCCACGTGGAGCCCCCTGGTGGAGACTGCGGGAACCAAGGCCGCCTATTGAGCTGCTCCTGGGGAGGTCACGTGGTGGCCTCTGGGGCCGCCCATTGGTGCAAGACGAGCTGCTCACATGCAAGGGGACAATCGGAGATGAGCAATAGTGTCGGGGGGGGGGGGCACGGGGTGGGGGCACACTAATATTCTTTTTATTTTATACTTAGTCAGTAACTTAGGTCAGTAGTGATTAAAGTAGCTTTATTTTTACCAAATTATAAATCCTTCTTGAAGATGTTCCAAATGGTGTAAAGGTATACTATTAAGGAGATGGAGGACAATTAAATTCTATCCATGGCCAGTAATAGGTCATAGAGAGGCAATCTCCTGGATTAAGTCGCTATTCAGAGGGCCAGAATGATTAAGTCGCTATGACCAGACAGCTAAGTATGGAAATACACAGGTTGGGAAGAAAATATGACATGTGCAGGAGGAAAACGGAAGGGGCTGGCATAGCGACCTAATCCGTTTGGGGTGCCATATAGCGACCTAATCCGTTTAGGAGTGCCTAATAGCGACCTAATCAGTTGGGGATGTCCAATAGGGGGA
Organism: Harmothoe impar; assembly: GCA_947462335.1. Lineage (NCBI taxonomy): Eukaryota > Metazoa > Annelida > Polychaeta > Phyllodocida > Polynoidae > Harmothoe > Harmothoe impar. The sequence continues at coordinate 92,815,653 of OX381705.1, forward strand.
GGGAGTGTATGGGTATAGAATGAATGGTTGTCTTTCACTGAATAAGGGTCTCCCTCCCTCCATTGGCTAACACACTCACTCTCCTCCCTCTTATTGAATGGTTGTCTTTTACTGAATAAGGGTCTCCCTCCCTCCATTGGCTAATCCACTCACCTTCCTCCCTCCCACTGAATGAGACCCTTATTCAGTAAAAGACAGCCATTCAGTGGGAGGGAGGAAGGTGAATGTGTTAGCCAATGGAGAGAGGGAGACCCTTATTCAGTAAAAGACAGCCATTCAGTGGGAGGGAGGAAGGTGAGTGTGTTAGCCAATGGAGAGAGGGAGACCCTTATTCAGTAAAATACAACCATTCAATAAGAGGGAGGAGGGTTAGTGTGTTAGCCAATGGAGGGAGGGAGACCCTTATTCAGTAAAAGACAACCATTCAGTAGGAGGGAGGAGGGTGAGTGTGTTAGCTAATGCAGGGAGTGAGACCCTTATTCAGTAAAAGACAACCATTCAGCGACTTAATCCTTCTAGACTACAAAATTGAAGGGGATACACTCACACAGCGACTTAATCCTTCTAGCCTATAATATAAATCAAATGATGGCCATATAGCGACTTAATCCTTCTAGGCTCCAAAATTGAAGGGGATACACTCCCATAGCGACTTAATCCTTCTAGCCTTTAACAGAAATCAAATGATGGCCATATAGCGACTTAATCCTTCTAGGCTCCAAAATTGAATGTTATACACTTCCCATAGCGACTTAATCCTTCTAGCATACAAAATTGAGTGGGATACACTTCCCATAGCGACTTTATCCTTCTAGCCTACAAGAAATGAATAACATACATTTCCATAGCGACTTAATCCTTCTATAGCCTACAAATAAATGGGAAAACTTCCCATACAGTCTAAAAAAATCAAATGAATGCAACATAGCGACCTAAACCTACAGACATTTGTTATGAATAAGGCTGCGCCACCTACCTTCTATTTCCCCCCAAAAGATCCAAGCCCCAATTTTTTAGATAGGCCCCTTCAAAGAAACCCTCTTTCCCGGAGAAACTTCCCCTTGTAATAAATAATTTAACTTGATAAAAATTACAACTGTTCCTTATATATACTCCTGCTTTAGGTCGCTCCAGTTTAAGTCGCTATTTTTAAGTCTATCCTATAGCATAGAAGCTAAGATAAAATTGTGTTACATGCATTTTGGGGGGTTTCTGAGGGTGTTGGGCCCCCTTATATATACTCCTGCTTTAGGTCGCTCCAGTTTAAGTCGCTATTTTAAATGTTATTCATAGTGTAGAGGCTAAGATGAAATTGTATTGGATCAGCAATGGCTGAAAGTTTAAGTCGCTATAGCAGGGCTGAAGGTTTAAGTCGCTACATGTTTTATAAGACTTTCCTCTTGTTTTATCATAAATCCAGTTTTCTATGTTTTTTACATAGCGACTTAAACATAGATATGGCCCAGGCTTATATTCCAACCGATCAAATATGAGGGGAATGATAGGTACTGAGCATGAATGGAATAGGTAGGACTAGGTGTCAGGACTGGAGGCCCCCCAGACACTTGACCCCCTGACATTTGGCCATCTGATTTTCGCCCCCCCCCCTTGACAGTTGGCCCCCCCAGGACAAATGCCCCCCCCCCCCCCAAGAAAGTCAGGGGGGCCTCAAATCAGGGAGCCAAATGTCAGGGGGCCAAATGTCCCAGGGGCCAGGAGTCCTGGAATCGTAGGACTAAAGGTATTCATACTTTGTATTGACTTTGTCATTTTTTCTAAATCAGCTCCTCAGTTTCACGAATGCATGATAAATACCGTTATAACTAACCTGGAATAGCCACTACCGACTAGCCTCTCAGATATATAGATTAACAGTACCTTGGTCCTATTGCGTGCCAATCTACATTAATTGTTGTAACATGGAATTCTGTACTGCACCTTGGACTTTTATACGTTCACAGAGAAAAGAAAAAGCGTCAAAGGGGAGTCCAGGTTGCCTCCAGAATGACTCCACCTTTAAGGGGAGCCCAGGCTGCATAATGGAGCCTAGGTGACTCCCTGGCTGACATAAGGGAGTAACCTAGAGGAGTCGCCTAACTCCATGGCTCACCTAAGGAAGTCACATAAAGACCTGAGCTCACCTAGAGGGGAGTCATTCTGGAGGCAACATGTACTCCCTTTTGACGCTGTTGACGAATTTGGTCATTCTATCACTTTTATGAGTGGATTGGGTTGAATTGCTTCGCAGACAGGTTTCCACAAATAAGATTTACACAATGCCCAAAGTTATATCTATGAACCCCTTTCCATGTTCCCTTTAATATATATATAGGCACTCTCACAGATAGATGAAGACAGATTCGGTAGAATGTCACTCATTCTCCATGGTAATCCAATAGGTGACTATAAAAAGATGAAAGTGTATTCTCCATAGAAATTCCAATCTTCCTCAAGTGATCAAATCTCATCAGTTGCCTTTGTCAAGTAAGATTGGCAAGATGTCCAATATATTCTTCAGAATGTCCCTCATTTTCTATGGTAATTTAAATCTTAACAACTAATATAGGTGACCATAGAAAGATGATAATACATTTTCAATGGAAATTCAAACTTTATCATACTCAGATTTGATCAGGTTCCCTTGTGTGGTTCCTTACATTGCCTCTGCTTTACATGAGGACAACAACCGGCGTCTGTGCGGCGTTTGTAGAGCGTCTGTCTGGAGGACTGAGAGGGCTGCATGCCCACAAGAGACAAAGAGTCACAAACTGAAAAGTGGGTCTTGACAAAGAGCATAAACACTGGTATTCTTTGGCTCCCTATGCAACCAATCACTCAGTCACTATAGCCTAACCAAGTTAGTCATTTTCTTGACTCCCTAAACGACCAACGTAGGTTAGTTGATATTAGGTTGGTCAGTACTGACCAACTCACCTTTGTCTTCTCCATTTCAATGAGCTTTGGGCTTTTGAGTTCCTTTTGAGTAACAGAGAGTAAGGCATTAGTTATACGTGGTTATGTTTCAGTCGATTTTGAATAGCACTTTGTGTTGCCTGACCAATGTCCCTATGACTAAGCTGACGTTCAGACTAAGGGCAGGGGCATTTAGATTGTCTGTGTAGTCCTAAGCATATCTCCTGTAGCCTTACTACTCTATCCCTCTAGATGGCGACACAATCTCTCCCAATACACTAAGGTGAAATATAACCAAATAGGTTTGGTTACATTTCTGATAACAGTTTAACAAAGAAAAAGAAAATAGAAAAGGGGATTCGGGGCAGACAGCAAATACTACCCCGTCTATTCTGATGTGCCATCTAAAGGGATACAGTACTAGTAGCACTCAGCAGTAAGACTACGAGTGATATATGCTTTTTGTGTAGGCTCGTTTTTCAGTTCGTCCTAGCGTGCCAACAAGGCAGCCAAGTGGCAATTTCAGCTCGTCCCGTCCGGGAAATTGAAATGTTGGACTTTATTTATTCAATGATCTTGGGGTAAATATACTTGGCCAAATGTCGCCAGTAGCCGGTGAGTCAATTGTGTATAGGGGAGGGGGCTTCTACGTCTCTGTGGTCTCCACATTTTCTGAGACAACAGCGCTCTCTAGATGGGTGCTTTTGGTTGCGTTCTCAAGCCATTCACTTGGAAAAGTTATTTTGCAAGCCCGAGTGTGGTAGAGATAAGATAGCCTCTGGTATGTTTAGATAAGTCTATAGTTAGTAACCTACAAAATTGAGTTTCCCTTTTCTACATTGTGGAATTAAACTACACAATCTGCAGTTTGTACAATGTTACATATTTTGGGTTTTTAAGGGTAGCACAGTGCTGGAATTAATGTAACATGGCCTTTGCTAACAAAATGCATGAATGCAGCTCCGGCAACTCTACTCTCTGGCTTACATGCATCATGCCAACCCTTGGCAGAATATCAACCCCATAGGATCAACATGATTTAGGAATATGGCCCTGGTGACTAGACTAATCGATATCAGGGCTGCATTCATGCTCTGACAATTACAAAGGGTATAGCACATGAAATACAATACAGCTAACTAAAGGCTCAACTGAGACAACTGTCTCACACCAAAACAGGTTTATTCCAAATTGGGCAAAAAACTGATAATTAGCTGATATCTAAGCTGAAGTCTGGGGGAATAATGTTGAATAAGGTAGATAGGACATGAAGTGTGGCCATATTGAACAGTCTGGTTCATTTTTAGCAAAATTTATTTTTGAGCCCTAATCATCGGACTATGCCACTTTAAGCAATATGTGGCTAAAATAGCTCTCTTATCCCATATCTGGTTCAGTTAATGCGGAAAAATATCTCCATAAGCTGAGCCGTCACCGGTCAGAATGCACCTAGGAAACAGAATATACAGCCCAGCCCCTATCCTATCTACCCATCGCGTGGATATAATCGTCAAACTGGGATTGCCATTTGGAATAATATAGAATTAGGCTGGGGGCTATTTCCCCTCGCTGGCACCGAACTCTGCTGGAGGGATTGGGGCTATTTGCATCAGGGCCCTCCGGGAATGGCCGTATGTCGGAGTGGCCTGGAAATGTGGAAACTAACCCTTTAAGGTTTGCATAGTGCTTGAATGCGCTATAACTTATGTCGTCATGATGCATGGTGAGCAACTTGCCAGTGCTGCATTCATATTGAACCTATGGGGTTGATACACTCCTGAAGGGTTGGCATCATGAATGACTGTAGCCTGTTGCAAAGACACTCAAGCTCACCATGGCTGCATTCATCCGTCATGATGCCAAATGGCAGAGGACATTAAAGCACTATGTAGCCCTTAAGGACTAAAAGCCTTCACAGATGACATCAGACTGACCACACAGTCCCCGGGAAATGGACAAAGAGGGCAAACACACTGCAGGAGGCGGACACGGCAGTTTGACATGAACTGAACAGCTTCCCAACCTACTTCCAGCTTTAACTGGCCCGTCCCATGAATTAGGTGGATGTGTGGTAGTCGTTTAGTTTCTATGAACAGGGGTAAAATGCATGACTATGCATCCCTTCCTTTCCATTTGATGTTTGAAACAATCTTAAACACTTGAAACTTATTCTATGAACAGGGTAAGATGCATGACGTTGCATCCCCTGATGGAAAAATTGATGTCTAAATCACAAGAAAGTAAAACCTCAAAAAGTATTATGTCTGTACTGAATTTTGATAAGAATTTCAATTATCTGAGACTTCAATATTTATTTTGCTTTAAAATGAAGCTGACGTTACTATGATGGAATTCCTGTCATAGGATGTATTTATCCATACAGACACCCACTGTTTACAAAACCATTGACACAAATGGAGAGTACATTTCAGCTGATGACTTGATACATACACAGGGTTGATTTTAATTACAGTATGTAAACAGTATGATGCCGTGTAGAATGAGGATCCCACACAGACCTGCTTCCATCAGAGGCTTGGTTTAACCCTTTAGGGACAGCTTAGTTCTTCAATGAACTAGGCCATTCGCTGTCCTTATCCATGGATGTAGCCCTGGTGAGCAGCTCATCAGAGTTGCATTAATGCATCATGTCAACCATATGGGGTTGGTACAGTCCTTAGGCAGAATGCTCGAATTTTGACTTAAATGACAAAGGGCATAGCACATTTAAGCAAAATGTTGGCCTTACAGGGTTAAACGGGAGGGTACACAAGTCTGTATTTACACATGTAGGCGGTTAGAGTGCTCCCTATACACCCCTACTACTGCTGTTGGAAGTACCGTCATATGGAGCTACACACTCATGAGCTGCTCATAGCAGAGAGAGCTGCACTCTCCCAGCACAGTCTCAAATAAGACTCTGTCAAAAGGCCCGGACCTCAGGAACTCTCCTGTGGAACAAGGGAGGAAAGGGGTACTACTTAGCTGCTTTCCTATCCACTGATAACACCGTGCTATATCTTTACATGAAACATAGTTCTTATAATTATCTCAAATTGTGACCACAAAAACATGGCCATTATTTCTTAAATTTAAAACAATATTTATGCATACATCCCTTTAGATATTTGAATCGAATCATTGTCATATAAATACATATCTTTAAACATTGCGTAGGTAAGTGATCCGTCGCCTTTTGGCAGAGAAGGAAGTAGTGCTAGTAGAAGCAGATGGAAAAATCAGCTGGGAGATTGAGAGAGCTGCTCACCCTGTTTTGCACTCTCCCAGCAACTCTTGTGGCATGTGGTGGGTGTAGGGACTGTAGTAGTGACATGGGGTTGACAAGGTCTGATAGCAGTGTACTCTGATATGGGGTTCAGGCAGGGGTGTCTACAAAAAAAGATAAAAGTATTTCAGGTCAATGCACAAATCATATGCCAATGTGGTGTAGTATTCGGTCACATTACAAAGACACAAGGCAACCTCTGGGTTGGAGTATACACCAAGTAGGGTTTAAATGGGCCCTACTGCAGATTAAACATTTAATATATAGCTCCTTATCATAATTCAATAATCTAAAACATAGAAGGCTACAATGTATCTGTTACATGTACAGTATGTAAAGATAACCTAAGGCCATCGGTAATTATATTGCAGGTAAACATGCAATACAATGAGAGGAGACGATGTAGCCATTCAATAAACCATGCCCTTCATCACCATGATACATTACCACAACCAATTAATTAAACAATTGTGCATCATGAATTGGAATCCATCCACTAGAAACTGTGTTCTATACGTTTTGTACATTTCTTTATGTTACATGGTAACAGTTGTTAACTTTAGATATTGTGTAAATATGATGGCTATTAATTAGTTTCCCTCTCATGGATAACAAGATCTGCCTCAAGGCACATTATACTAACACAGTACTACAAGGTTTGAGAAATTGTCAGAGACAACAAAGACAGCCCGATGTATCATTAATTAAGTTAATCAATCATGTAATCAGGCATCCATGATCAGTTAATCTTCATCAAGAGATGGTCATTTGAAGGTGGTGAACAGCATAATTACAAACCTTTAAGGATGGCAGAGTGCTTATTCCTTTAAGCCCTTCATTGTCAGGATGCACAAATGCATCCCTGGTAAGTACCTGGTCAGGGATGCATTCAAACATCATTCCAATTCGGCAGGGCTACATTTAAGCATCAATACAACAAATAGCATTGCACAGTAAAGTACTGGATGTGTGGTAGGTAGCTACCATCAATGACAGTAATCAACTCAGACAATCCCTCCTCTCTTATAATCACATTTAGAAATAGGGCTCTGGTTCTTTGTATTAGTATCATTAAGACACAACACTAACTAGACAGCGATCCATGCATACACATGATATTAACCCTTTGAGGGCCGTATAGTACTTTGTTGCATTATGCCCGTTATCATTATGACGGATGATGGCAGCCCTCGCCAGTACCTTGCCAGTGCTGCATGTATGTATCATGACCACTCTATAGGGCTGATACTTCAGTCACCAGGGATGCATTCAGCATACTAACCCTCCAGGTGAGTATCAACTCCAATTGGTCGGCATGATTCTTGAATGCGACCCAGGTTAATGAACCACCAGGGCCACATTCATGGCTCATGATAACAAAAAGCACAGCACATAAAGCACTATGTGGCTAAATTAACTGTGTTCCTCCGAACAAGGATCATTTGAATGCTGAAAAATATCTCCATAAGCTGACCCCTCACGACCTGAAATGCATCTAGAACACACAAATTACAGCCCATCCCCTGCGATGTTGATGCATTTCAGCTGTATAGTTTTTTTCTCTTCTCTAGATCTGGTTCTAAATAATGTTAAACCCATCAAACCTATTCCAGAAGATAAAATGCATACATCTGCATCTCTCCTTCTTTTAAATTGATGTTTAAAGCACAAAATTTACTATTTGTTCTTATTTTTCAGCATTCCTCTGATGGAATGCCTGTCTTCCATGTCACAGGATGGATCAATCCTTACAGACACCCACTGTTTACAAAACCATTGACACAAATGGAGGGTACATTTCTGCTGATGACTTGATACATACACAGGGTTGATTTTAATTACAGAATGTAAACAGTATGATGCTATACTGAAGAGCATAGCACACAGAGCTGCTTCCATCAGAAGACGGGTTTAACCCTTTAATGTCCGCACAGTGCTGTAATATTCTGTGTCCTTTATCATGGGGCATGAGTGTATCCCTGGTGAGTAACAGAGACTGAGGATGCATCATGCCAAGCCTGCGGGGTTGATACACTCCTGAATGGTCAACATGATCCCAAAATGAATCCTGTGTAGTAGACTAGGTAGGGCTGTGACTGTACTAGTATCGCAATGCTCATAGGGGATTAAAGCACCATGCGACCCTTAACCCTTTAAGAACGGCAGGATACCTTAATGCATCATACCATTGGTAATCATGATGCATGTATGTAGCCCTGGAAAGTACCTCGCCAGTGCTGCATTCAAGCATCATGCCGACCCTATGGCATTGAGACTCTCCCGAAGGGTCAGCATGATGCACCAATGCAGCACCAGCAAGTTACTCACCGGCCCTGTGTATCATGATGACATATGTCATCTTTTAGCAACATACATCCTCAAAGGGTTAAAGGGTTAAACGGGAGGGTACACAAGTCTGTATTTACACATGTAGGCTGTTAGAGCGCTCCCCTTAGCGTCCCTCCTACCCTGTTCTAGAAGAACCATCATATAACACTGTACAAACTCATGAGCTGCTCACTCATGGATGCGAGAGCAACTCCCTCTTTTGTGCACTCTCCCACAGATCATTTATCAGCTTCTGCCAGCACTAGGTGAATCTCTGTTGGTAACCCAGTGGATCACTACCACGGCACATTGTAAATGTAGAAATATCAATGTATACAACAATCATATTTTCAAATGTTTAATGGACTATTTTAGGCAAATTCTGTGAATAACAGAAATGATTGTCATGATTTGGGTTTGAATTAGTTTTCTGTGTAGAGGGACTGACAGTGTGTGATGCTTATAAGAGAGCAGGAAATTAGTATCCTATTTCTCCACCTTCCTCCACGGAAGAGTTCTTATAATCTGATGGTTTATGCAGAGATAGGTTACACGTCTCTGGCAGGGAGAGTGCCTGTTGTATAGGCATGTGGTGGTTGTAGGGACTGGAGTAGTGACATAGGGTTGACAAGGTCTGACAGCAGTGTACTCTGATGTGGGGTTCAGGCAGGGGTGTCGACAAAAAAAGAAAAGTATTTCAGGCCAATGCAAAAATCATATGCCAAAGTCATGTAGTATTTGGTCATATTACACAAAGCAACCTTTAAGTTGGAGAATACACCAAGTAAGGTAAATGTTTTAATGAGCTGTACTCCAGATGTAACATCTACTGTAGTTCTTGATCATATTATTTTATATCTAAATCATGGAGGGCTACAATGAATATGCTACATGTACAATAAAAAAGAGATTATCTGAAGGCATTGATGATCATATTGGGGTAAACATGTTATGAATAGAGAAAAAAGCTGTAGCACTTCATCAGTTGACTGGTCGAATTCAATAAACCATGCCCTTCTTTACCATGATGAATTACCGCTGCCAATTAAGTAAACAGTTGTGGATCATAGATTGGAATCCAAATATCCCTGAAACGACACGTACACTAGAAACCACATTGTATACTTTTTATATGTGTATTTATATTACATGGTAACAGTAGTTAGCATTGGATATTAGGTAAACATGATGTCTATTAATAAGCTTCCATCCTAGGGATAACAAGATCTGTCTCACGGCTCATTATACTAATACAGTACTCTGAGAAATTGTCACAGACAACAAAGACAACCCGATGTGGCGTTGATTAACTAAATCAATTATCCCAACAGGCAACCATGTTCGGTTAATCACCATCAAGGGATTGGTCATTTGAAGGTGGTAAACAACATAAAAACCCTTCAAGGGCTGCATCATGCTTCAATACCTTGAGTCTTTTACTGTCATGATGCATAGATGCAGCACTGACAAAGTACTCGAAGCTACATTCAAGCATCATGTCTAACCTTTAGGAGCATATCGACCTCATAACATAAGGTTGCCATGATGCATGAATGCAGTCCTGTTGAACATAAGGGCTGTATCAATGTATCATGAAGAAAAAGGTATGGTATTACAACCACTATGCAGCCTTTAATTAAAAGAATGGCTGGCAGGGTATCTTCGTGGGTTTTATGTGCTGGTGGGTGATAAGTAGTCTATCCTGCCATGACAGTAATCATCGCAGACAATCACTCCCCTCCCTTAATCACATTCAGGAATGGAGCTCTAGTTCTTTGTATTAATACCATTAAGGTACTCCATTTACTAGACAGGGCCTCGTGCTTATATTTAATCTTAATCTTAAGCCAAGTGCCGTATAGTGCCATCATGCATTAAGCCCTTCATCTCTCATGAACACTTCGATTGATTGCTAACAAACATGTCAAATGCAACGGGTCTAATGTGAATCACTTTCCCTTTGAGGAAGGAATATTTTTAGTAATGATTACGTGGAAAGAAGTACAATTTCTAATTGATATTTTTATAAATTATGAACAGATATTTGGTATCAAATTAAGCCGTACGGTATCAGTGTGTCAGAAATCGTTTGCATTGCTGATGAGAAACGTGTATTTTTTATCGAGTGGCCTGATGTACCTTTTCAAAAGAAATCTAAATTCAGCATCAAAGCCATTTTCAACACCGTACCTATTTATATAGACCTACCTTACTGGGATACCTCCCTATTCCTTACACCTTGTCCATTCATGGGTTAACCCCTTCAAGGACCACATAGTGTTTTAATGAGCTATGCTCTTTATCGTCATGATGCATAAATGCAGTCCTGGCAAGTCTACTCGCCAGGGTTCCTTATCATCCGACTCTTCAAGAGTGGATCTGCATGGTGCATTAATGCAGGCATAGCAAGATGCTTACCATCACGTTGTATGTATCATAAACCTTAAAGCACTAGGCGGCCCTTATTGGTTTAATGTAATAAGGCATTGGATTAGGCATCAAAGGCTATATTCCATCAATATTCTCTGTGAGGCTGTAAGGAACCCCTTATTACCAGCACTCAGCCCGACAACACCTCAAAGCCCAAAGGTCTTGTCATTTAGGCCACTCTAAAAAAGCACCTGTTTCTTATCTCCCAAGTATAAAAATTCGGAATTTAGAGAATTTAGAATATACATGCTTTCTCTAGCCCATTGCATTACTGACGCTTTAAGGTTTAATTCGATACCAAATAGGCCTTTGTCTATATTTTAACCATTTTAGCACATTTTTCATTTGGGGAGTGGATATGATATACTGTATAACCGCCATGAGCCAAAGACAGGGTGATTGCCCAAGGTGCCAGCCCAGGATAATGACCTATGTCCAAGTCTTATAAGATTTATGCAGATACTCCCGCATATCCAAATGTTACCAGTGATTGGTTTTCAACCTGTTTGTACATGTTATACAAACAGAAAGTTTATTTCTTCTCGTAGACAACTGTATAGTATAGATAAACAACGACAAAATCCCAGAAGACTATGATGCGCACAGTGATGAGAAACACGTTTTTATTGTCCTTAGGTGGATCTACAATAGGTGCACTATGCAACAGGGTGCACACAGGCCCTCTGTGATGGAGCGGTATTGATGTAGGGTATAAAAATACACCTTTAGTAAGTTACATATAGCAAGTACTCATCTATTAGTTCCGGTACAAGGCCAATCAAAAAAGGTTTCTCATCACCAAGGACTAAAACATATGGTGAGGGTGGCTTTCCTTTTCACATGTTTTTTTTACTCGCAGGCTATGATGTATGAGATAATATATATATGCTTTTCATGACCAAAATTCATGGTTTGTATGAGTTCACTGATCTTCTAAAGTTGGGAAAATGTAACCTTACTATCTCATTGCACTACTGGAAGTATGGGCTTCAATTTGGTACCTAGTATGCCTATATTTGTCCCCGTTTATCATGTTTTCCATTGAAATTTTGCAAAAAGAACAAAAGCTGATTCCTATGACCCATGTAGTGATGAGAAACCATTTCATTTTTTGAGTGGCCTAATGTGCACCTGGAGGTGCCACTCTCGCTTCATAGTATAGAACCTCTGGAAGTCTTCCCTTTTTAAGTCATATTTCAGATGGTATTCCCTAATGCCCCTGCAAACAAAATCTCAAGTGGAACTCGTGCTATTCTTGAGTCTTGACTTGTGATCCCTTTGGAATATTTCTTGAACATTTTGTGGGCATTTTCTTGTATCATATTCCCTGGAATTTCTTGTTTTTTTAATGAGGGAAACTCAAGAAATTCACGTCATCATTCTATTTGTGGAATCTCTTGTTATTTGCACGAGTAAAACTCGGGAAATACACAGCACTATTGTCACTAGGAACGTTCATTATTCTTGAGAATCTCCCGTGTCTATCTTGTGTATACAGCTTGTGTTTTACCCTAGAAATACACAAGATACTAACTTGTGTCATTCCCCCCAGTCACAAACATTCAATTCCTGAGTTCTTTTTGTGGATAGGACATGTTCACAATTCTTGAGAGATCTTGTGATCTTGCCAAGCTCTACTGATGTAATTTCGTAGGCTGACATCATAGCTGCTGTGGTTTAAAATAAGGTATATTAATGAGATAAGGGGGTGAGACTGTGGTGTACACTGAAAATCCATAGGTTGAAAGGGTCAATCAGTACAGACTCTCCTGGGTTCGTCATATATGTGTGTTAGTCACAAAAATGACTGAGGGGTCTGTCAGTAGTGGCTAACCTAGGTTCATCATTGGTGTGTACCCTAGTTGTTGTATTTGTATACCACCAGTTGGTGCCACCTGTAAGATACTATGATGACCACTCGGTAGCTCCCCCTGGCAATTAGAAGACTAAGGTGGGTTGGTCAGTAATGGCCAACCTGACAGTAATAACTTACCTAGGTTGGTCATATAGGGAGCCAAAAAATCACTAACTAGGTTGGGTACTACTGACTGAGAGTTTGGTCGTATAGGGAGCCTAGGAATATCTGGGTAGCAGAGCCAATATTCTTGTTTTGTTCCCCAGGGGGTAACAGGAGTCAGGAGTGGAGGAAGTAACGGGTACATAGAAGGGGTAACCGGAACCACTTGAACCTAGAGAGATGGGGGAGGGGAAAGCTATACACTTTACTAGATAGTTACTTTCACTTAGTCTTATATACTTGTATATTGAAATATACCAAACATAAAAAAATTTGTCAAACTCTAACTCAACATTGGTCCTTACAGAGGTGGTGATGACGCCACTGATGGCACCAGAGGGCACCACTGTGCTGAAGGTGGAGCGGGTGTCACGTGGCCTGCTGGACCCCCGCACCGTGCACTACGTGGCCGGGGGCCGCTACAAGGGCATCATCATCAACAGGGCCGCTAAAGGTAGGTTATATAATACCATCATCATCAACAGGGCCGCTAAAGGTAGGTTATATGATACCATCATCATCAACAGGGCTGCTAAAGGTAGGTTATATTACACCATCATCATCAACAGGGAAACTAAAGGTAGGTTATATAACACCATCATCATCAACAGGGCCGCTAAAGGTAGGTTATAATGCATCATCATCAACAGGGATGCTAAGGGTAGGTTATATCATACCATCATCATCAACCGGGCCGCTAAAGGTAGGTTATATAATACCATCATCATCAACCGGGCCGCTAAAGGTAGGTTATATAATACCATCATCATCAACAGGGCCGCTAAAGGTAGGTTATATAATACCATCATCATCAACAGGGCCGCTAAAGGTAGGTCATAATGCATCATCATCAACAGGGATGCTAAGGGTAGGTTATATCATACCATCATCATCAACTGGGCCGCTAAAGGTAGGTTGTAATGCATCATCATCAACAGGGCCGCTAAAGGTAGGTTATAATGCATCATCATCAACAGCGATGCTAAGGGTAGGTTATATCATACCATCATCATCAACTGGGCCGCTAAAGGTAGGTTGTAATGCATCATCATCAACAGGGCCGCTAAATAGGTTATATAATACCATCATCATCAACAGGGCCGCTAAAGGTAGGTTACATAATACCATCATCATCAACAGGGCCGCTAAAGGTAGGTTACATAGTACCATCATCATCAACAGGGCCGCTAAAGGTAGGTTACATAATACCATCATCATCAACAGGGCCGCTAAAGGTAGGTTACATAATACCATCATCATCAACAGGGCCGCTAAAGGTAGGTTATATAATACCATCATCATCAACAGGGCCGCTAAAGGTAGGTTACATAATACCATCATCATCAACAGGGCTGCTAAAGGTAGGTTATATAATACCATCATCATCAACAGGGCCGCTAAAGGTAGGTTATATAATACCATCATCATCAACAGGACCACTAAAGGTGGGTCATTTAGTCATCAACAGGACCACTAAAGGTGGGTCATTTAGTCATCAACAGGACCACTAAAGGTGGGTCATTTAGTCATCAACAGGACCAATAAAGGTGGGTCATTTAGTCATCAACAGGGCCGCTAAAGGTAGGTTATATAATACCATCATTATCAACAGGGCCGCTAAATGCAGGCTATAATACCATCACCATCAACAGAGCTGCTAGGTAGGTTTTGTCAATTAACAGGGCCGCTAGAAGTAAGCTGGTTCAATTCAGCTCAAAATTCGTTATTTACCCTGGGAAAAAATAGATGCATTCACAGGGCCTGCCTTTTCTTCTTCCAAGCAAAACAAATTGAGAGCCAGACAGATTTCTTATAATACATGCATGTATTCTCATCGTTTTTTTCTCATATGCATTTTATTGGCATATTATATATATACTGTTTAAGATCATAGAATATCACCTGCCGTGTTAATCTTGGATTGCTCCATACTTTACAGAGAAGCCCGAGTATCGGTCAGCCAATGTGCGGCGTAACTTCACGTGTTATATCGGTGCCAAGCTGAAGGGTGACGCCATGAGGGTGAGTATAAGGACCTGGGGAGGAGGATACACATTTATAACTTGGCCTTGAAAAGTTTCATTTCTGCACAACGGCACATGACTAAGATGGATAAAGAAATGTAAGCAATATACGTTAAAATTAACTTATTGAGGAGTTCATTGGGCAAAGACATCTATAAAGATAAGTCATTTGCTTCAGTTTCACTTTCGGTGTCGGTTTCATAATCAAACTACCCCATACAGCTAAGCCTTCTAGAGTTCACTGACTATCTCATCTGATGATACAGGTTTAAACATAAAGAATAACCGAGCAGTGTATTGAGGCCCTGGGGGGCTACTCTGTCATAGATTGGATAACCACTGCAACACGACTGTCAAACTGTTTAAACTGTAATTTAAGTTAATTTGTACTAAGTTGTGAGAGGCATAGACTTGCAATAGGCCACCCAGTGGTCTTAAGACTCCTTCAGCCCTGAAAAAACAGGGGCGGTCAGATCTTGTAACCACCATAGATCCTGTTAAGACGTCAGATGTCAGCAAACTGTGATAAGGAGGGCGGTGGGGCGGCAAGTGCTATCTACACTCAAAGACCCACTAACCCCCCCCCCCGGGGGGGATTGGGATGCTTTGAGTTGCTCCCAGCTGCTCCCCAACCACGTCCACAACACCTGCTCTACTGTCCACCCCCACCCCCTGTATGCAGTGTGACCAAACACCAGAAGCACGTGTACACACTGCACCACATCTCAGCCAGTCCATCCTCTAGGGCTGTGTAGACTTAGCGCTCTCTGTGGGAAAGTGAAGAACTATGTTACTACCTACTGGTATGTGTACAGCTGATGAAATGAGTATTCCGACTAAGGCCGAGTAAGGCCACTTCAAATAATATCCTTGTTTCTCATCAGCGCGCGTCACCAAAACGTGTTTTGGAGATTTTTCTCCTTTTTTTGCAAATTTTAAGGGAAAAGTTGATAATAATAGACAAATATGGACATATTTGGCATCAAATTGAAGCTAACGGTGGCATGAATACAATGGGCTAGAGGAAATATTCCTATTTAAAGCGTTTGCAAATTATTAATTTCTTGATCATGAAAATGTGAATGTAAAGTTTGCTGTGAGCCTAGCTCCCTTTACACTTATTTGGTGCCCTCGTCATATGGGTCATGGTTTAGTGATGAGAAACAAAGGTTTTTTTTGGAGTGGCCTAAGTTAATGCATTAAGGGCTACATGATGCATGAACGCAGACCCGGCAAGTCTGTCGGCATTCATGCTTCATGCTGACCCTTTAGGATGTATCAACCCAACAAGGTCTGCATGATGCTTGAATGCAGCACTGGTGAGTTACTCGCCAGGACTGTTCTTCTGTGTCCTGGTTATAAAGGCCGTATACAGGAATGCACTATGCGGCCTTTATAAAGTTAATCTTGTAATGAATGCCGTCTTTGATGTCTTTGAATGTTTGGATGTCGTATATTGGCAGATGAGTCGGACGTTATTCAATCCGTGAGCAATATCAGCGGTGTACTCAAATTCATTTTATTCTCATGGAAAATGATAATCGCGCAAACTGCACAATGTTCTGGGATACTCATATTGCCTGGACACAAGTATGCCTGGTTCAATTCGTCTCTAAGGGCTTAAAAATGACCCGTCCCCGGAGGCATAGGAAGCAAATCTTCATTTGGTATTGGTTTTCATGCATGATGTATTATATACATGCTAATATTAGATTGTATATGAAAAGTAGGTTTTGGGGGGGGGGGGCAAACGTATTCAGCCCCCCCCCCTCCTCGGTGATTAGGGGGGAGGGGCTCCC
Organism: Harmothoe impar; assembly: GCA_947462335.1. NCBI lineage: Eukaryota > Metazoa > Annelida > Polychaeta > Phyllodocida > Polynoidae > Harmothoe > Harmothoe impar. Next base: position 92,832,450 of record OX381705.1, read on the forward strand.
TGGATCCCCCTTTCCTACGCCACTACTCCCTTTAAGTGGGTATACGCAATTTCTACCAAAATTCCACATAAATATATTCCAAATACTGTAGAAATCGGGTCGGGGCACATTGAAATGGTATCCATGGGCAGCAAGAGCTTAGAAAGTGGGTCCCATTTTCCCGTATATTTTCAATGGGGAGACTGAAATCGTTCACGATTTCTTTTCCAAAATGACCATTATATTGAGCAATAAAATTTGATTTGAGCAAAATCAGAGGGAATGTTGGGAAATGGAATAGATAGATAGCTAAGTATGTTATTTGTGAACATTCTGACTCAACCCTTTACTCTTACCTCCAGGAGCAGCGGCAGCTCCGGTTCTGGTTCCGGGGCGGCAGCATGGACGTGGAGCCCATGGCGGACCGCTTCTTTAAGGAGCTCATCAACCCCCACCTGTTCCCCAGAGGTACGTATATGGCCGCTGCTTTCCAGCAACTCAACCCCTTTATATATATATATATATATATATATATATATATATATATATATATATATATATATATATATATATATATATATATATATATATATATATATATATGCCCAAATGATCTCCTGATATTTTGTTGTCAACTATATTTGGAGGTACATGTTGGCCATTTCTACAGTATCCATGTATTTATAATACATATGAAATCACTTACTAATAATTGTATCCTATAGGTGCTTCGTGAACCTAATAAATGAGGCGTACACAGATTTAAATTGCATTGATTTATTGGCCAAAACATCTCAATAGTCCTATCTACCTTGTACTTAAATACAAAACATGACGTCTTCTGAGACTGGCGTCATTCAACACTGTTACAGCGCCACAGACATGGAGACATCTAACCCTTTGAAGACCGCATATTGTGTTAATGTGCTATACCCTTTGTCGTCATGATGCATGAATAAGGCCCTGGTGAATCTACTTGGCAGTGCTGCATTCTTGCATCATGACGATAAATAGCACAATGCTTTAAAGCACTAGATGTCGTCATCAACGAATTAAACCCCTCTCTTTGGGTCAAATCTTACTAGCTATGATGTATGATTTATTTACTGGTATGTATGCAGAGGTTATTTTATTATTACATAAGAGGGCATTTACTTGTATGCTGAACCACCTTTCTATAGATCTATTTCTTCCCGTCAGTAAGGCCACTCAAAAAAGAATCTGGTTTCTCATCACCACGCTCGTCATGAAAATCATGATTAGGAGAAAACCTTTCTCCTTTTTTTTTACATTTTTAAATATTGGGAAACATGGCCATATTTACTGGTAGTATCAAACTAAAGCTCATAAAGTGGGAAATTTGTTCCTGAAAGTCTACCTTTGCCTATATATTTTGGCCTCTCGGTGAAGAAAATTAAATAAAAGACGCTCTCATGCATCATATTTTTCTACAGTGGCCCAGAAGGGCCAAAAAATAGAAAAGTGAAAAGTGAAAAGTGCAAATCAAAAAGTGAAAAGTGCAAATCAAAAAGTGGAAAGTGAAAATCAAAAAGTGAAAAGTGCAAATCAAAAAGTGAAAAGTGCAAATCAAAAAGTGAAAAGTGCAAACCTAAAAGTGAAAAGTGCAAACCTAAAAGTGAAAAGTGAAAATCAAAAAGTGAAAAGTGAAAATCAAAAAGTAAAAAGTGGTTTGAGGTTTGAGGTTTGAGGTTTCCACTTTCAGTGTCACGCTGTCAATCTGTCAACAGGTTGTGACAGGTATCTTTTAGCATTGGGTCAGAATTTCTAAAAATGAGATTTTCAGGAAATTGGCAGAAATGGCGAGAAAAAAGGTCAGAAACGAAAAAAGTCAATTTTTTCCGGGAAAATGTCCAATTGGGCGAGAAAAATGGTCAGAATTTCCAAAAATGCGATTTTCGGGAAATTGGCAGAAATGGCGAGAAAAAAGGTCAGAAACGAAAAAAGTCATTTTTTTCCGGGAAAATGTCCAATTGGGCGAGAAAAATGGTCAGAATTTCCAAAAATATGATTTTTTGGGAAATTGGCCGAAATGGCGAGAAAAAAATTCAGAAACAAAAAAAGGCTTATTTTTTCTGGGAATATTTCAAACGGCGAGAAAAGTGGTCAGAATTGCCAAAAATGTGATTTTCGGGAAATTGGCAGAAATGGCGAGAAAAAAGGTCAGAAATGAAAAAAAAGTCAAGTACACTTTTTTGGTACCTTATTTCTGGGCCATTTCCCAGGGCCTATAATTCAGAAATCGCTTGGGTTGAGGATGTGTCCTTCTTTGAACTGGCTCTATGGGTTACTGGCATGAGGCAAATGTAATATCAAAGTGTATAATATAGAATTTCTCATTTTGCTATGTGGTCAAACTTGGGAAATACACCTTTCCCTTTGAGCATGAAGGCAGGTTCATAGAGTTCTCCCACCAGTATTTGTCATTACAATTGGGCCATAATTAATTTTCTGTGTCTATATAAAACTATGTCAATAGGCATATGTGTTACCATAAGTAAACAAAGATTATTTAGGGAAATATGACTGTCTGAAAATGACACCGAAATAGTGAAAAGTGCAAATAAAAAAGTGAAAAGTGCAAATCAAAAAGTGACAACCAAAAAGTTGTTTGAGGTTTGAGGTTTGAGGTTTGAGGTTTCCACTTTCAGTGTCACGCTGTCAATCTGTCAACAGGTTGTGACAGGTATCTTATAGCATTGGGTCAGAATTTCCAAAAATGTGATTTTTCGGGAAATTGGCAGAAATGGCGAGAAAAAAGGTCAGAAATGAAAAAAAGTCAAGTACACTTTTTTGGTACCTTATTTCTAGGCCATTTCCCAGGGCCTATAATTCAGAAATCGCTTGGGTTGAGGATGTGTCCTCCCTGGAAACAAATTCCCGTGAATTCCCCCTGAATAACACGGGTTGAACTGGGGTCAGTCCCGGGAATAACCCGGGTTATATTCCCGTGATATCACGGGATTCTGTGAGCAAAATTTCCCGTTATATCACGGGATTCTGTTAAAGAGGGGTGCATGGGTTCGAATCCCATGCTAGTAGACCTGAATGGTTTTAGTGAACCTGTCTAGTGTGATTTATCTAAATATTCTTACAAAAACATCCACATACATTCCTTTTGACCACTAACCAACATATGCTTGTCCTGTTCGGGAACTGAACCTGCTACCCTTAGACCCATAGTGCCGTGCTCTAGCGACTGACCTACTGGGACATGTATTGGGAGAGGTACATGATCTGCGACCAGTGGTGACTGTACTATGATATATTATGTATACATAGAGTTGTTGTTGACAAAGAGAGAAGCAGGATAGACATGAGGGACCTTTAGCAAACCTAATCTAGCCAATTAAACATAGGCATATCCTATACTTTTAACACTGCTACGTCTGCGTATAGTAAGCTTAGATTTACACGAATGTAGATTTTCCCATTATTTCTTTCATGCAAAAAAAAAGATCACTAGGGATTTGAACTATCCACCTTCAGATCTACAGTGCCAGGCTCTACAGACTGAGCTAACCGGGCTTGCTGAATGGTTGATGCTTAGGGTGATAGAGTTTCATTCTGCACCCTCTCTCTGTGATACAAATAGGGACCTTTAGCAAACCTGATGTAGCTCCTTAAACACTGATGTAGCAATGGCAAAATTGTAGGCTACATCTGGATCTAATGAACTACCTTAGCTTTGCTAAAGGTCCCTATTTTTCCCATCATAGCTCATTAGGGATTCAATCTCTCCACCTTCAGATCTAAAGTGCTAGGCTCTACAGACTGAGCTAACCGGGCTTGCTGAATGGTTGATGCATGGAAAGGTAATAGGGTCCTGTGGCAATGTCGACACAGCCCATCTAGAGATGATGTAGCCTATGCCTGTAACATTGCTATGGTTGCATTAAATGAGATATATCAGGTTGCTAAAGGTCTCTAATGTTTCATTCTGGACCCTCTCTCTCTCTGATACAAAACAACTGTATGAAGGAACCATTTAACATGGGGCATTTTGCACGTTTAACACATACACACACTTGTATTCTCCCATTAATTGAGGTGTTAAAGTGATACTTGCAATCCCTCAGGAGATTCATTGACTTGGCTTTTGATTTCTAATTCTAAAGTAATTAGTAATAGAAACTAAGCTTTCCAACTACTAATATATTGTCCCGTGCACTAGCATGTGGACCATTGAAACAGGGAGAAGGTGCAGATTAAACACTACCATTCCATGCATCTACCATTCAGCAAGCCCGGTTAGCTCAGTTGGTAGAGCCTAGCACTGTAGATCTGAAGGTTGAGAGGTCGAATCCCTAGTGATCTTTTATTTTTGTATCAGTCATTTAGAAAACATTTCTTTCACACCAACATGTAGAAGATACATTTTTAATGTTTTTTATCATCAACTCATGCTTGAATAAGGTAGAAATACACCTTTTGCTATGGTGTGCACAATTCTACCCCATTGGTTCAATAAGTGAACTGACAGGGGTTCGAACCCACATCCTGCTGATTTGCTGGGGTAAATCCCGTGATTTTACAAGATTCTACATGTAAAATCACGTCTTTTAATCCCGTGATATCACGGGAAATTTTGCTCACAGAATCCCCAAAAATTCCCGGGAATATCCCGTGACTTGTTACCAGGGCTTCTTTGAACTGGCTCTATGGGTTACTGGCATGAGGCAAATGTAATATCAAAGTGTATAATATAGAATTTCTCATTTTGCTATGTGGTCAAACTTGGGAAATACACCTTTCCCTTTGAGCATGAAGGCAGGTTCATAGAGTTCTCCCACCAGTATTTGTCATTACAATTGGGCCATAATTAATTTTCTGTGTCTATATAAAACTATGTCAATAGGCATATGTGTTACCATAAGTAAACCAAGATTATTTAGGGAAATATGACTGTCTGAAAATGACACCGAAATAGTGAAAAGTGCAAATAAAAAAGTGAAAAGTGCAAATCAAAAAGTGACAACCAAAAAGTTGTTTGAGGTTTGAGGTTTGAGGTTTGAGGTTTCCACTTTCAGTGTCACGCTGTCAATCTGTCAACAGGTTGTGACAGGTATCTTATAGCATTGGGTCAGAATTTCCAAAAATGTGATTTTTCGGGAAATTGGCAGAAATGGCGAGAAAAAAGGTCAGAAATGAAAAAAAGTCAAGTACACTTTTTTGGTACCTTATTTCTAGGCCATTTCCCAGGGCCTATAATTCAGAAATCGCTTGGGTTGAGGATGTGTCCTCCCTGGAAACAAATTCCCGTGAATTCCCCCTGAATAACACGGGTTGAACTGGGGTCAGTCCCGGGAATAACCCGGGTTATATTCCCGTGATATCACGGGATTCTGTGAGCAAAATTTCCCGTTATATCACGGGATTCTGTTAAAGAGGGGTGCATGGGTTCGAATCCCATGCTAGTAGACCTGAATGGTTTTAGTGAACCTGTCTAGTTTGATTTATCTAAATATTCTTACAAAAACATCCACATACATTCCTTTTGACCACTAACCAACATATGCTTGTCCTGTTCGGGAACTGAACCTGCTACCCTTAGACCCATAGTGCCGTGCTCTAGCCACTGACCTACTGGGACATGTATTGGGAGAGGTACATGATCTGCGACCAGTGGTGACTGTACTATGATATATTATGTATACATAGAGTTGTTGTTGACAAAGAGAGAAGCAGGATAGACATGAGGGACCTTTAGCAAACCTAATCTAGCCAATTAAACATAGGCATATCCTATACTTTTAACACTGCTACGTCTGCGTATAGTAAGCTTAGATTTACACGAATGTAGATTTTCCCATTATTTCTTTCATGCAAAAAAAAAGATCACTAGGGATTTGAACTATCCACCTTCAGATCTACAGTGCCAGGCTCTACAGACTGAGCTAACCGGGCTTGCTGAATGGTTGATGCTTAGGGTGATAGAGTTTCATTCTGCACCCTCTCTCTGTGATACAAATAGGGACCTTTAGCAAACCTGATGTAGCTCCTTAAACACTGATGTAGCAATGGCAAAATTGTAGGCTACATCTGGATCTAATGAACTACCTTAGCTTTGCTAAAGGTCCCTATTTTTCCCATCATAGCTCATTAGGGATTCAATCTCTCCACCTTCAGATCTAAAGTGCTAGGCTCTACAGACTGAGCTAACCGGGCTTGCTGAATGGTTGATGCATGGAAAGGTAATAGGGTCCTGTGGCAATGTCGACACAGCCCATCTAGAGATGATGTAGCCTATGCCTGTAACATTGCTATGGTTGCATTAAATGAGATATATCAGGTTGCTAAAGGTCTCTAATGTTTCATTCTGGACCCTCTCTCTCTCTGATACAAAACAACTGTATGAAGGAACCATTTAACATGGGGCATTTTGCACGTTTAACACATACACACACTTGTATTCTCCCATTAATTGAGGTGTTAAAGTGATACTTGCAATCCCTCAGGAGATTCATTGACTTGGCTTTTGATTTCTAATTCTAAAGTAATTAGTAATAGAAACTAAGCTTTCCAACTACTAATACATTGTCCCGTGCACTAGCATGTGGACCATTGAAACAGGGAGAAGGTGCAGATTAAACACTACCATTCCATGCATCTACCATTCAGCAAGCCCGGTTAGCTCAGTTGGTAGAGCCTAGCACTGTAGATCTGAAGGTTGAGAGGTCGAATCCCTAGTGATCTTTTATTTTTGTATCAGTCATTTAGAAAACATTTCTTTCACACCAACATGTAGAAGATACATTTTTAATGTTTTTTATCATCAACTCATGCTTGAATAAGGTAGAAATACACCTTTTGCTATGGTGTGCACAATTCTACCCCATTGGTTCAATAAGTGAACTGACAGGGGTTCGAACCCACATCCTGCTGATTTGCTGGGGTAAATCCCGTGATTTTACAAGATTCTACATGTAAAATCACGTCTTTTAATCCCGTGATATCACGGGAAATTTTGCTCACAGAATCCCCAAAAATTCCCGGGAATATCCCGTGACTTGTTACCAGGGCTTCTTTGAACTGGCTCTATGGGTTACTGGCATGAGGCAAATGTAATATCAAAGTGTATAATATAGAATTTCTCATTTTGCTATGTGGTCAAACTTGGGAAATACACCTTTCCCTTTGAGCATGAAGGCAGGTTCATAGAGTTCTCCCACCAGTATTTGTCATTACAATTGGGCCATAATTAATTTTCTGTGTCTATATAAAACTATGTCAATAGGCATATGTGTTACCATAAGTAAACCAAGATTATTTAGGGAAATATGACTGTCTGAAAATGACACCGAAATAGTGAAAAGTGCAAATAAAAAAGTGAAAAGTGCAAATCAAAAAGTGACAACCAAAAAGTTGTTTGAGGTTTGAGGTTTGAGGTTTCCACTTTCAGTGTCACGCTGTCAATCTGTCAACAGGTTGTGACAGGTATCTTATAGCATTGGGTCAGAATTTCCAAAAATGAGATTTTTCGGGAAATTGCCAGTTCTAAATGGCGAGAAAAAAGGTCGGAAATGAAAAAAGTCAATTTTTTCCGGGAAAATGTCCAATTGGGCAAGAAAAATGATCAAACCTCAAAAAATGAGATTTCCAGGAAATATGCAGATTTGGCAAGAAAAAAAGGTTATAGACTTATTTCATTTCTGACCTTTTTTCTCGCAATTTCTGCCAATTTCCCACTAATTTTTCAAAAGTGTCAATTTCATATCTCAGCTATTGTCAGTCAGTAACATTTTCTGAATGAAGCATATTTCACTGATAGTATTGCGCATACCTTTTGACAATTTGAGGTAGATACAGAAACCATCATAGGGACACTTCATGAAAACTACTTTTGATAGGAGAGCTACCTAAACATGTCCTCATTGTCAATTTCAAGGAAAATCAGTGTTTTTCATTGGACTACAACATTATGAAGGAAATGAGAACCCAGCTTTTTTCTTACATCAATGTGAGGGGAAGATATAGCTCTTTCAAATATAATATATTCTGGTTAGGGTTCACCTATCCCACATGGCTATATTTCTGTGTCATTTTCAGACAGTCATATTTCCCTAAATAATCTTGGTTCACTTATGGTAACACATATGCCTATTGACATAGTTATATAGACACAGAAAATCAATTATGGCCCAATTGTAATGACAAATACTGGAGGGAGAACTCTCTGAACCTGCCTTCATGAATGCTCAAAGGGAAAGGTGTATTTCCCAAGTTTGACCACATAGCAAAATGAGAAATTCTATATTATACACTTTGATATTACATTTGCCTCATGCCAGTAACCCATAGAGCCAGTTCAAAGAAGAACACATCCTCAACCCAAGCGATTTCTGAATTATAGGCCCTGGGAAATGGCCCAGAAATAAGGTACCAAAAAAGTGTACTTGACTTTTTTTCATATCTGACCTTTTTTCTCGCCATTTCTGCCAATTTCCCGAAAATCACATTTTGGGATATTCTGGCCCACTTTTTATCTCGCCATATTGGACATTTTCCTGGAAAAAATACACCTTTTTCATTTCTGACTTTTTTTCTCGCCATTTCTGCCAATTTCCCGAAAATCCCATTTTTGGAAATTCTGACCATTTTTCTCGCCCAATTAGACATTTTTCCGGAAAAAATAGACTTTTTTCATTTCTGACCTTTTTTCTCGCCATTTCTGCCAATTTCCCGAAAATCACATTTATGGCAATTCTGACCATTTTTCTCGCCCAATTGGACAATTTCCCCGGAAAAAATTGACTTTTTTCGTTTCTGACCTTTTTTCTCGCCATTTCTGCCAATTTCCCGAAAATCACATTTTTGGAAATTCTGACCCAATGCTAAAAGATACCTGTCACGACCTGTTGACAGATTGACAGCGTGACACTGAAAATGGAAACCTCAAACCTCAAACCTCAAACCACTATTTACTTTTTGGTTTTCACTTTTTGATTTTCACTTTTCACTTTTTGATTTTCACTTTTCACTTTTAGGTTTGCACTTTTCACTTTTAGGTTTGCACTTTTCACTTTTTGATTTGCACTTTTCACTTTTTGATTTGCACTTTTCACTTTTTGATTTGCACTTTTCACTTTTTGATTTGCACTTTCCACTTTTCACTTTTCTATCTTTTGGCCCTTCTGGGCCACTGTATTTTTCAGTATTTGGTGATGAGAAACATTTTTTGAGTAGCCTATCAGTGATACGCCTGGGATAATAAAACGACAAAATCGCCATCACACAAAAACCTGTCAGGTTGCATGTTGACCACTCCTCTTGTAAAGGTCCTCCCTGCCTTTTTTAAATTCAGTAAACGATTTATTGCATGGCCGCCTACAAGGATGCAAACATCTGTCAATTTCTACATAAAAAAAAAAACGATTTAGCGTATTTTCCCTCCCCCCCCTTCCAGCTCCCTATACCAAGTGCGTTCACCATCTTGATCATGCACCGGATGCATTTTTGGCCTTGTATGTGATATCGACACCCGCAGACAGACCTTATATAGATGCTCTGATTGACGCCGGTGCCCTAGGTCTATGTATGGTGCCTTTACCATCATGCAACAATGTCTTCACAAACAGGTAGAGAAGGACGTGATCTGGGCTAGTCCTTTAAGGGCCGAATAGTGCTTTAACAGTGCTTTGCGTCATCTGAATGAATGCAGTCCTAGCGAGTATTTCACCAGAGCTACGTGAATGCATCAGGCCAATTCTTCGGGAAAGTATCAAGCGCAGACGGTCGTCATGATGCTTGAATGTAGCCCAAGGAGTTACTCATCAGGGCTGCATCCATGCATCAAGATGACAAAGGGCTTAGCTCATTAAAGGGGCATTCTCACCACTCGCACTTACACCATAGTAGACTAGAACAGTACTATAATTGTGAGTGGGAAACGCTCGGTGAGAATGTCAGTGTTATAAAGGTTCTCTGAGACCTGTCATTGTCTGGTACCTGAGGGTGTACGTACTGAGCACAGGCTTCAACTGAGCAGCACGTTTATGTAATAGACTATGGTTATGAAAAGGTATGTAGAATTAACCACAGCTTGCTGGTTGGGGCCATACGAGGGCGAAGCCCAAGTCGCCTAACCAGCAAGATTTGGTTAACCCTACTCGTGAACATTTTCATAACCATTGTCTATCTGTTTTAAACCACGGTGTGCCATATAACATAGGTGCCAATCCTTTGAAATAAACATGCATCATCTTTCAACCCTAGATGACCCTACTTTACCATGTCTTTGGTCATCGACAGGTGGCACCATCTGAGGTGGAGAGATGATGGTGGACTAGGCAGTTTGTAGAGTGCAACCTAGACCTACGGCCTAACACATTGTACAGTGGGGCCATCTAGAGTTGAGAGATGATGGGTGTCTACATTGAAAATCTAAATGCTCCAGCCTTAAGTCTCCACTGGCTATCCCAGATTAGTCATAGGAACATTGGTCAGGCAGGACCAAGTGCTACTCAAAAAATGATTGATCAAAGCAAAATAACCAAATAGGGGGCCAGATAATGACTAACTAGGGTTAAATAGGTGCTATTGACTGATTTGTTAGCTAGTACCGACTATGTTCTGCAGCCTAAAGATTATTAGTGTCTATACAGTCATCTACTGTAAGTATGAACATTGCGCTCAGTCTAGGCCTGTTGTGCTGACAGCCTCCTTGTCTCGTGTTTCAGATTACATTGGCTACGTTAAGCGCATCCTGCAGCTGTTACAGGTACGTCATCCCCCTTAGTACATTGTCATCTATGTCTGTACCCGATCATGAACTCTGTAGACCCAGACAATATGGTGGCCCAGGCAGTGACGGCAGAACAGGGGGGCCTGGGGGCCAAGCCCCCCCCCCCCCCAACTTTGAAGTTGGGGGCCCAAGTATGTTTGGGCCCCCCCAACTTTTTGGCATTGCAGGCTTAGAATGCCTAGAATACACCAATCTCAGGGTAGAATTCCCAAATATTCCCAAATTTTCTGAGGATCACATATGATATATTTCAAAACAACTCTGAATGCCTACTCAAGAGTCTAATTCCCAAATTTTTCCTGAGGCCTACGGCCCCAAGACTCCCATTTTTACCAGCCTCCAATCAACACCCAGTGAAAGGTTTAAATTATGTGGGAGGGGGGTCAAAGTGAAGTTGTTTTCTCCAGAGTGTTCATTTTTCTCAGAGATTTCAGTTCGATTAACCTTTTAAAGCTGCTATACAAGCTGGCACACTCGAACCTAAGGCCAAAAAAAAAAAAAAGGTGTGTTTCAGGTTACATGGTCTGAAAATCTAGGGTAGGTAGGTTGGATTTTTTTTTTCTTTTTACTTTAGCCTGAAAAGTACCCAGAAATCGACTCACGCACTACAATGCCGACTCGCCGACGACCACCTCGACTCGTGAACTATCAGATCGATAACCCCAAAATGACCCAAAATATAAATATTTTTTCAAAATTACATAAAAAATTTCTAGGGTCGGCCCTGTTTTGCTAGGTAGGGTCGGGTAACCTGAAACACACCTTTTTTCTTTTTTTGGCCTAAGTTTTCCTCATTTTTATCTTGGGTGATTATAAACTGCTTTCACTTTCATGTCATATTATTCATTCTGGAAAAACGTTTTTATTTGAACAGTGCATACTCTAATCACAACTATTCTCTCCTTTCTAGCTGGAAGGGAGATATTCCGATTATTTAGTGCTGCTTATAACTCTAAGGAGTAGTCTATACATGAGTGTAAAAAATTGAAATATCTATATATCACGCATTTAAGAGGCACTCACTGAGTTAAGTGGCAATCATGTAGGCGACCCAAGCAGAATCACATTATAAAATACAATTGACCTGAACATAATGGTCTTCTTGTTTCAGACAAATTAATCTGTTTTAAAGATATTTAAAGCTTCAATGTGATATGTCCTTGGTCGTCATAATGCCTGAACAATGGAGTCGATATTCTGCAAAAGGGTCGTCATTATGCATGAATGCATACCTGGTGAATAGACCCACCAGGGCTGCATCCATGCATCATCACGGCAAAGGGCATGGCGTATTTAGGCAGCATACGGCCTTTAAAGGGTTAGTAGGAGGGCCTAGATTATGATGTATTTCTGCCCCGACCCGTGAGTGTATACCTTGACTAAATAGTATGCATGAGATATGCCTCCCCAGGTTGCTGAGGTAATATATATTCATTAGGTAAAGGAGGGGGATTATCTCAGGGACGTGAGGGTAGCTATAGGGGAGGGATCTATGATGAGGAAGAATTATATCCTATTTACAGTAGGTTATACTTATAAATCCAATCACCTGCTGAGTAGATTAAGAGATTATCTAAATCTATGGGGAGCCTGCTAGAGGCCTGATACGTGTTATTGACCCCAGACACTGTTCATTGAATACGTAGGTAAATGATGTGTTTAGTTAACCCTATTCTCCGAGTCGCCCAAGGCTGTATATTTCTCGATTCATCTGAAACTATTTACAAATTTACACACATATTTCACCAGAATCAACACATTTGTATGCTACGTCTGGATACAGTAACGTTATACGTCCCCCAACGAAATGGCGGAATTCTGACAGGAAGTGACTGTCAGACTCGGAGAATAGAATAGAAAAGGTCAGTTAGTGGGGTAGATTTCAATACTGGTAATAACCAATGTTTAGAACTGAAATACTTGGAAACATTTTGGACATCAAGGCCACAAGGAAATATAAGAGCATCTACATGTAGATCTAATACTAGTGAGTCCATGCTGGGATATGCTGCAGAGGCAAGACGTGTTAATTTCATTTTGAGAAGACAGGTCTATAAGAAAAGTTCTCACGTGGTACTCCCAGGGCCGGGAGATATAGAGAAAAGAATGGTTCCAATATCACACATAGAGGGCGTATGACACAGTGTCCTTTTGAAAAGCGCCATTCCATGCAGTTCTTACAAACCTGCACAGAGAAGAAACCTCGTTAAAAGCGAGTCCAGGTCCCCGCTCTAGGGAAGTCCAGGAAGCCTGAGGGAGCCTATAGGTGACTGACCTAAGATAGTCACCTGGGGAGTCATATGACACAGAGAACTATATGACTCTCCCAGGTGACTCCCCTGGGTCAGCCAGAGAGTCACCTAGGCTCCCTTGTGCGACCTGGGCTCCCCTGCAGAGGGGAGTCATTATGGAGGCAACCTTGACTCCCTTTTGACGCTGTTTATTCTCTCTGTGTGGGAGATCTACAGAAACACAGATATATATAGCCCGCTCTAAAGTATAATTTCATGCACTACTAGTAAAGGGTGTAAGTGAGGGTATATCAAGTGAAAACTCTGATAGTATTGAGCTTATTTTTCTATACAGCGTTGGGCTGAGATTAATCGGTGCGTCTAGTCCTTCCAATTGCCTGTATGCTATCTAATGGGACTGTAACACGAACGTTATCTATAACAATTACACATGCCACTTTCTGCTCATACTGCAGCGGAGTATCTACTTATGAGCAGTCTAGCCTTTTCCATTATCTGCTGTTGCCTTATTCTTTAACCCTTTAAGGACAGGATAGTTTTACTGCAATAAAACTCGTCGCCGTGATCCATTCATGGCAGTAAAGGGCCCTTGAAGGATTAATCATACAAATTATTGTGTTGTCCCACTTGGCTACCTACAGTGGCTCAGATGATGATGCTTTCGGCTAGGTAACACATACCAGGTTCACTATTGATGTTGCTGGCAGGGATGAGATTTCTTTAGGTTTAGTGACAACGCATGAGCCAGGCCATGCATTGTTATTGGCCCAGCTTATAAACGGCGCTGTGAGCTTATCCCCTGCTTAGACCGAAAAAAACGTGTGTTTCAGGTTACATAGTCTGAAAGTCTAGGTAGGGTAGGTGGGATCATTTAGTTTCAAATTTATTATTCTATTTTGGCTTGAAAAGTAGTTAAAAATTGACTCGCAACCTTTAGCGCCCACTCGCCAACAACAGTGTTGACGTGTGGACTATTAAATTGACTCTGAAATAGCCCAAAAATTAATTGAAATAGAAGTATGTTTTCAAAATTGGATAACAATTTCTAGTTCGGCCTTCTTTTGCTAGGTAGGGTCAATTGACTGATTTGTCCAAATTATTAACAGGTGTGGGTGGGGTCTTGAAAAGGTCCCAAAAGAGATGACGTGACTCATGAAAGTTCCGTTTTCCGACAGGGCTACCTGACGGAGGCTAAAATGATCATGTTATCAGCATTCTCCCACAGAGCTACCCATACAGGTGATTTAAATGCCCCAGCCCTTGTCTGTAGTGGGCCAAAAAAAGACTAGCTTGGTTAAACACTATAGTGACTGAGAGATTGGACGTATATGGAGCGAAAGAATATCTGAGTACAGTGGATTTTGGGGGATTTTACTACTAAACTGTCTTTTCTTTTTGCCTAAGATAATAATGTTATTAATATTGTAATGTGCCCCCCCCCCCAGGGCTACCCGACGGTGGCGAAGATGGAGCTGGAGATGCGTCCGGCGCATCCAGACGAGGAGGACCAGCAGTACGTGGTGCGTCGTGCGGCCCGTCAGCGGTCCCAGCCTCCCCCGGGCCTCCAGCAGGAGGACTACCACACCTGGCACGGACCCACCAAGGGGGGGTCCAGGGGGGAGCTCGGCACTCCTGTAGGTAAGTACTATGACGTCATGCAGCGACGTAACGACATCATGCAGCGACGTCATCTAGCTACGTCATGCAGCGACGTCATGCAATGATGGCATAAAACGACGTTTCACATTGCGTTTTGTAGCGACGTCACATAATGACCTCAGAACTCGTCATGACGTCATGCAGCGACATTAAGAAATAACGTCATGCAATGATGTCACACAGTGACGTTGCACAGTGAGTTTATGCACTGACGACACGTGATGATGTCATGCAACGACGTCACGTGGCAACCCTACACAGCGACGTTATGCGGCAATGTTATGCAGCGACCGCACATCATGCAATGATGTTACACCGTGCCATCATGCAGGGATGTCAAGCAGTGTAATAACATCACGTAAATACACTTTAAGTGCTAAATCTATCAAAGAATAAGCACTCATTCATCGCTCATTTGTGGAATAAATAACCCACCATGGGTTGCTCACCCGTCAGTAAGTCACAACGATGTCATGCAGCGACATCATGCAGCGACGTCATGCAGCGACGTCATGCAGCGACGTCATGCAGCGACGTCAAGTATCTACGACATCAAGTTGTGTCACTGCGTTACATCACCGCACCTCTCCAGTAAGAGTATGGTGTGCAGCCACAGAATGTGGTATTTTCCTATTTACCTCACGAGAGAAACTCACTTTTAAGCAAGACCTCATAGATAATGAAAGATAAAGAACAGAGGCAGCATGTTCACCCAGAAAATGGGAAGCTGTGCTCATTTTTGTAGGGGACATTTTATCGCCATTATCATAAAAACGGTTCCATATGAACCGAAGCGTAAATAAAGCACATTTAATGACCTTTACATGGGGTGAATAACCGATGGGGAGGGATAAAATCTGCAAGATAACCAAGTACAAAGAAAGGCGTGCTGCTGTTGTAAAACATTGTGCTGACGTACTTTCTGCAAAGAGCCACTCGCCTTGAGCCTCTCGGTCGTCGTCTCCAGGCGTCATAATCTTATCTTTACTTCTGACTTAACGTCATCGTCATTCGCGATTGTCACCGATTATCGATGTTCCAGAAATCTGCCAAACCAACCCAAAATGGCCACAAAAGGGTCCCTATTATTGAGCGAGGACCATGGGAGGCAGTAGTGAAGGTGGTAACAGAGCGGAAAAAGTGGGTTTCCGTGAGTGTGAAAGACTCAGCCCCAGTCCCTGCACTCTACCCCAGAGCAGACACCATCAGTGTGCGGAAAACTCGGAAATAAGGGTCGCTTTCCATTCCTTTTGGAAGCTTTTATTTGAAGAAATAGACAAATGCCAACGCCCATTGATACCGTCTCTGTTGTATTTCACGAGTGGGGGCTGGGGCAGTATCCCACGAAGCCGCAGGCTGAGTTGGATGCGCCCCAGCCCCCACGAGTGAAATACATCAGAGCGGTATCAATAGGGCTCCAGACGGGTAAATTCGACAAGGGGACAAGGGCACTTCTTAGGATCGACAAGGGGACAAATCCATTTCTTAGGATCGACAAGGGACATGGATGTTGAGTGACAAGGGACAAATGCCATTCCTTAGCTGCGACAAGGGACACAGGGCTTGTGAGACAGCTCAGCGACAAGAAATAGCCTTTCCACAAAATTTTCAAAATTTTCAAAGTTTTCTCACCCTTGGAGTAGACCAAAATGCTATAGAGTGTACCAATTGACATCTATATTTTCTAAATTTTCTAAACCTCCACTCACAGATGTCCACTCTGCAGATGTCCATTTAGAAATGGCAGCATGTACCTGATGTAGGGGCAGATTCAGGGGGGGGCTAGGGGGTCCAGACCCCTTCCCTTCTTATACAACTACAGAAGGTGGCAGGGCCAAATATGCCCCAAACCCCTCCCAAGATCCATAACCTACCCCTGGACATCTACCTACTAAACTAAACATAACTTTGATGTACACTAGAATGCTATGAACTGCATCAATTGACATCTACATTTTTAAAGCTTTCTCAACCTTGGGGTATGCCAGAATGCTTTAAAATTGCATCAATTGACATTTATTGTCTCAAAAGTTTTCTCAGCCCTGGAGTACACCAGAATGCTATAAATTGCATTTATTGACATCTATATTTTCAAAGTTTTCGCAGCCCCGGGGTTCACCCCAATACTATAAAGCGCATCAATTGACAAATATATTTTCAATATTTTCTCAAGCTTGGGTTAGACCAGAATGCTTTAAATTGCACCAATTTGCATCTATTTTTTTTAGAATTTTCACAGCCTTGAGGTAGACCAGAATACTATAAATTGCACCAATTGACATCTATATTTTCTAAAATTTCTCACCCTTGGGGGCATGCCCCCAAACCCCCTAAAATTATCAAAGCATGTCGCTTTCGACGCACATTGCGCTGATAATTTAGGTGTATTAAACATACTTCTGGGGTAGAGCCCCCTCCCCTTTCAAAATCCTGGATCTGACCCTGTTACTATAACCATATTATCCTAAAGTTGCCAGGTCGCTTATATTGTTGTATCCTCCAGGTCGCCTGGAAAACAGTCCAGGTCGCTTTTGACCCCTCAGGAGCTACTTAGCCTATATGTAGCACACAGAGTGGTTAGCAAAGAATTATAAATCCTGGATTATTTATGGTCTAAGTACATGCCTAAAAAGGAGGGTGTGCTAATTACGCCGAATGCGACAGTGACAAATGGACAAGTGATTTTTGTTAGTGACAAGTGACAAATCCATTTCTTATGATGGACAAGGGACATGGAACCCCCCCGTCTGGGGCCCTATCAATGTAGTTGGCATTTGTGTTTATTTTTTTATTTGAAGCCATTTAATGAATGAAAACCAAACGTTTCTTAGCCCATTGAATACGGCCATGTTGTATTCAATGGGGGCATTGAATACGGCCCTTCAGTGCTAAAGCATAGGACATTTTGTATTTCCAAAAAATAAATGGTAGTGTTTTTCTAGAGGTTTCGGCTTTTTTTCCTAAAAAGGAGTCACTTAAGGGGCAATTTCTGTCCTCATGTTGAAGAAAACAGGGGTATTTTCAGGCCAAAGTTTGCGGAAAAGCTTGAACATTGATGGTGTCACGATCATAACTGGAGTGCGTGGAGTGGCTGCTCGACTCGATGAGAGTGCTCGTACCCCCCTCGTGCTGAGGTCTGTGTTCCCCAACTAGCGAAAGAAATATTCTCCACCGCCTGTTCCGATGGTTATAGAACCGATAAAAGCAAGATCAATACGTTCTGGCGGAAAGAAACGCCAACAGAAGCCCGTAAGTGGCGCACGGACGGCGTCA
The DNA here is from genome assembly GCA_947462335.1 of Harmothoe impar. Classification (NCBI taxonomy): domain Eukaryota; kingdom Metazoa; phylum Annelida; class Polychaeta; order Phyllodocida; family Polynoidae; genus Harmothoe; species Harmothoe impar. The sequence goes on from OX381705.1 coordinate 92,850,375, forward strand.
GCGTGAGAGGATTTGAGGACTGGGAAAGGGTTGGAGAGGGACGCGGGGGGGACGCAGGGGGACGCGAGGGGGACGCGGGGGGACGCGGGGGGGACGCGGGGGGGGGGGGGGGACGCGAGGGGGACGCGGGGGGGACGCCTGGCTGTTAATGACTGCATGAAGAAGGGGGGGGGGGTAACCCTTTAAGGGATGCACAGTGCTTTAACCCTTTAAGAACGGATGTCGCTAAAACATGACATTTGTCATCACCAGTGCACGAGTAACTCGCCGGTGCTACATTGGTGCATCATGCCGACCCCTCGGGAGTGTCTAACCCATATAGGCTCGGCATGATACATGACTTACTCACCAGGGCTGCATTCATGTATCATGACGACCAAGGGCATGATGCAGTAATGCATTATGCCGTTCTTAAAGGGTTGATATGATGTGTCCTTTGTTGTTATGATGCATGAATGCAGCCCTAGCAAGTAACCCGCCAGGGCTACAGTCAAGCATCAAATCGACTCTATGTGGTTATGATACTTCCAAAGGGGTCGACATCTTGAATGAATGTAGGCCTGGCGAGTAGGCTCGTCAGACCTGCATCCGTGCACCGTGTCGTCGAAGAGCATAGCACATTAAAGGGCCTTAAAGGGTTAAGAGGAATGGCACTCGACCCTTGTGTGGTCGCCTTCTAGTTGTGCAGTGAGATGGTTTGCTCTCTTGAAAGAAGAGGAATCTGTAATTGAGGATTCTGCTTAGATCTGCACTCCAGGCCGTTAGCCCTTTAAGGCCCGCAACATGTCCTGCAATCCTTTATGTCCTTTGTCGTCAAGCTACATGATGTAGACTCTCCAGGGCTGTACTTGTGCATCATGCCGCCACTTTGGGAGTGTATCAACCCCAAAGGGTCCGCATGATGCATGAATACAGTCCTGGTGACTAACTCACCAGTGCTGTATTCATGCATCGTGATGATAGAGGACATTATAGATTTATGCGGTCCTTAAAGGGTTGAATGTGTCCGCACTTTATTCACCCCACCTTCCCCCCCCCCCCCTTTATCCTTTTTAACCTCTTTGATGCCGTGTAATGCGTTTCTGCGGCTTTCATGGTTATTCTAAGGAGGATTGACTGGAGGAACTCATCCATCTGCTCCTTGTGCAGCATAAAAAGGCACATCTACCTGTTCTTGGCTTACTGCGAAGTGTGAAGTGACTGGAATCGTTTGGAATTGATTAGGCTTTCATAGAAAATGCTGTGCAACTTGGCGCAAAATGTATTGACCTACAATAGAATTCTCCGTTGTTCATATCTATGATGAACCTTCTGAATGGCACATTTGATTATAATGCATGGCGATAAGTTCAACTTTGTTATCCCTTATTCACGTATGAACTGTTACAATGACATGACGTTATCCTTTAAGTATAATACCTATACCAGTCCTTGTATGTTATGACGTCATGACGTTACGTCCATGACACGTCAGAGGTTGCCATGGTTACTGGTGACGTCACAGGGTGGCCGGTTCATGCATGTTTCCTCCAGGTGCAGACAGGGTGGGCGTCCACCTCATAGAGCGGAAGTCCCGCAGTAGCGTCCACTCCCAGGAGGATACCCGTGCTTACGCCCAGAGACGCGGCAACGTCATCTCCCAATGGTCAAGTCCCGCCATAGGTCCGTCATCCAGCATTCTGTCTCAGCTTATTAACATGCCTATATAATATCCTATTAAGTTGCTAAATTTGGCTTGGTCCATAGTATTGAGTTAAGTCTCAGATAGATGTCTGAGAAAATGGTCATTATTCAACAACTCGGGGGTTAGTCGAATTTCGCTAGTGCACAAAAACGGGACAAAAGCAAGTAAGCCCCCAACTTAGAGAGGATTTCCCCACACCCCATAGCTCCACCCGATCCATCGACCTACAGTAACGCGAACAATTTTGGGCTGAAAAGGGGTGACAAATCTTATGGCCCTAGATCCCTAAATTCGACATGGCGACATGGCCATTTCTTAAATTCGACATGTGACATGGTCCTTAGTGACTGAGAAAATGTATTGCAGCGTGCATCCGGATGCACCATCTCAAGTCTAGACATTCGACATTTTCTTGGAGGAGCCCCCCAAACCCCCTTGTGTTATCCGAATGCCCAAAGCTCAAGCCCTAGAAATCAGAATGCACCATTTCGGTTCTAGAGATTTCAAAATCTTCTTGGTGGGGGCCTAATCCACAACATCTCTTAGTGACAGTAGTGACATGGGGTTTTCCTTAGTGGCATGTGACATGGGCTTTTCTTAAAATAGACATGCGACATGTGGACTCCCCCACCCCAATCAAGGGCCCCAATCTTTAGCCTACGCCAACCTAACAGTGCACCAACCCCCTTTTGTCGATTAATGACCATTCATTTATAAGGCATTGAACACTAAATTACTTAGTTTAACATTCTGCTTACTGTTAGGTTGTGGTTGCACTTCTCTAAGTATTCTAGTATGTCTGCATGCTATATTTAACTCAAGACTAATCATTAAGGTTGAAATAAGAGCTCAGGCTAAAGGCAAAACACCAAATACCGATAGAGGGCCAACATTTATGATCATATATACAATCAAGTGATATATAGATATTGCGAAATCATAAAGCTCCACAGAGAAAGAGAAACAGCGTCAAAAGGGAGTCCAGGTTGCTTCCAGAATGACTCCCCTCTCTAGGGGGATCTTGGCCGCTCAATGGAGCCTAGGTGACTCTCTGCTTGACCTAATGTAGTCACCGGGGGGGGGGGTCATATTGCTGGTCATATGACTCCCCAATGTGACTCCCTTAAGTCAGCCAGAGAGTCACAGAGAGTCACCTAGGCTCCCTTGTACGACCTGGCCTCCCCTAAAGAGGAGAGTCATGCTGGAGGTAACCTGGACTCCCTTTTGACGCTGTTTCCTCTCTCTGTGTCCGATTGAAGCCCCACGTGACGCGCATGCGCTGTGTTGTTTCAGAGCGGCGTCTGACCACGCGCAGTCCGTCCCCGGGCCGCTCCCTACACCGCCCCACCTACCGACACAGCCAAGGTGCGCCACACGGCCTATACGGGACTAGCGCATTAGGCTTTGGGGGTTGCCATGTTGGCTCAGAGCAATGCATTTTATGTTAGGCCCCCGACTCCAGAGCATTGCATCGTGGGTGAATTTATTATCAGCACCTTTGTTCTAAGTGTGAGGGGAGGGGATTAGCCTGATAAGAGATGGGTGTTTGGCCCGACTACCTGAGGTACCAGGATGTGCTAGTCCCGTATACGGGACTAGCGCATTATGCTATTGGGGTTGCCATCTTGGCTCAGAGCAATGCATTGTTGTTAGACCCCTGACTCCAGAGCAATGTATCATGGGAGAATTTCTTATCAGTCCCTTTGTTCCAGGTTTGCGGGGAGGGGTTTGATAAGGAGATGGGGTTTAGCCCCCGACTACCTGAGTACCAATGTTTTTGTCTCTGACAGGGTGCCAGCTCTGACCGGGTGCCAGCTCTGACCGGCCTGAATAAAATCGGGTTATTTAGGGCAGATGGAGATAGAATTTGGCTGAAAAGGTTAATGGATGTTATAACTCTCTAATTATAAACTAGTCATTAGTTGTCCATTTTCATCATCATCTGCCCTAAATAACCCGTTTTTATTCAGGCCGGTCAGAGCTGGCACCCGGTCAGAGCTGGCACCCGGTCAGAGCTGGCACCCGGTCAGAGCTGGCACCCAGTCAGAGACAAAAACATTGGCCCAAGGTCGTGAGACACAGCCCACAGCGCAAAAAGAGGATGTTACAAACGATTTTTTTAATGTTGTTTTGCAAGGGGCTGTGAAAAAAATTACATTATGGATTGTTTTATGTTATGGATTTTTTTACATTATGGAGCCCATTTTTTTCCCACCACCTTTCCAGGAAGTGTGCAAAAAATGTGTAAATTTGCCTAAATTTGAAGACCACAGCGTAAATTTCACATTTACACTAATGTTTTAAATAGTAATGTAAAAAAAAATTTAAACATTCAATCATAACATAGTTATGTTAATGCACATCAAAGCACTTTGCGGCCCTTAACTTGATTCAGAGAGGGTAAATCAGCATGTGATGAAGGGTTTGGGGATCAGCAGAGTAAATGATATGTCCTAGTATTGATTTAAGGGTTCATATGAATTGATATTTTGGAATTTCAAGTTTCAAGTTATGTGATGTTTTGAAATCCTTAGTCGAAAAATTTACACAAAAGTCATCGAACAATACTGGGCCCAAGAAGACCTCTTAATCTTTAGTATGATTGAAGCAACATTAACATTATTTGTTGGGAGAAGGGCCTTTTTATTGTGAAATCTTTTGTATCCGACCTACATACCATGTTTTGATCATGTTGTCAGAAACCAACCTTATTTTTCATTTAGCCCAGGATGAGCCCCACTAAAGGCCTTTTTGGGAAAGTGGGTATACCGCTGAAAATGCATGGGCCGTTCATCCCAGAAATGGCGTAGAATCAAACCATGCTGCACTTGCATACTAACCACTCACAGTCCCTTAACACCACGACCTTCTCTCTGACATACAGACTCCATCATAGCTGCAGTCAACACGCCTGTTCTCAGCACCCCGACCCCCCAGAACCGCTCCATGGACGAGCTACGCCGCTACAGTATTGACTCTCTAGATAGTGCAGGTAACGGGCGCTTTTAACGCTGTTTTAATTGACTTACCATTGCTACTGCTTGTGCTTTTGAGATTATTCAATTTGCTAACAAAGAACTCACCTGATAATCATTAGAATTAGATCTCCAGCACAGACACCTCATATTAACAATTATCTATACTGCGTTTTTAAAACCCTTTAAGGACGCCATAATGCATCATGCCCTTTGTCATCATGATGCATGAATGCAGCCCTGGCGAGTAACTCGCCAGTGCTGCAGTCAAGCATCATGCCTACCCTACGGGGTTCAGACACCTCTGAAAGGTCGGCATGATGTACCAATGCAGCACTGGAGTCCCTAGCCAGGGTTGCATTGGTGCACCAGATTTGATATCAACAACAATAAGTTTTCTATCCCATTATCATGATAGCCACCAGCAAAATGTTTTCAAATCTCGATTTATTTAAGAAAGTCCAGGAATCCCAGATTGCAAGATAGTCCGGCAATGCTGGACCTTCCTTCATTGCTAGATGCTAAATCCTTATTTTCGAACTCCAGCTTTGTCAGACTTTGGTAATATTGGAGCAGTGCCCGACTCTCTTCAAAATATCTAGAATAGAGTTGATTTGCAATTGGCTGCATTCATAATCTTAGCTGCATGCATCACCTTAGCCTAAATGTCTCATCATTCATATAGTAAAAGAGAAGTTGTTCATCTTTCTTTTCATAAACTTAGTATTCTGACTTTCTTTTCCTATAATCACCAACTAGATATACTTGCATTAGTGATAATATGATTCCATTACAGATTTTCGGCCGCCGAGTGACTCCTACCGTATCTATACCAGTAGCCCCCGCCAGGACCGCAAAGGTAGAGAGGAGCCTAATGACCGTATGTACCTCCGCTTTGCCTCTACTACACGCGGTGCCATGTGACATGTTAGCACACCAAACTTGTGGAAAATCACCCCTGTGGGCAAAGTACTTAGTCCAAAGTTGAATCAACGTTGGATCAATATTGAATCAACATTGACAACCATTTTTCTATGTTGATTCAATGTTCTGTGCCCTGTTCTGTGCCCACTGGGAATATTAAATGATTAGCATGACCTTGGGAATTGCGCTTTTGGTATTCTTCATTTTGTGATATTTTGTTGATTCTGATCCTAAAAAATGTTTCTACTTATGCAGAAGAACATTTTGTATATGCTTGAAATTATATTTCTACAGCGTATTTGGATTTATTTGGGTGATGAGGAGTTTTGATTTCAATTTTTGTTTTGTTTTGCATACTGATCCATGATTCGTTAGTCTTCATTGCCTGTTTGCACCTCTGAAATGTGAAGATGGAAAAAGATGCACAATGAAGCACATGAACCTTGGTAATTATTCAAACAGTGTATTTTTATTAAATGTGTATTCATCCCTGCTGCTATCCGATCTCTAGCTAGAGGGCTGAGACCGGTTGGCATACTATTGGGCAAAAGACCCCCGACGTCCATCTGGCAATCTGGGTAATCCCTAATATAATCAGGACAGTGCTAATCAGGATAATCTACTCACTTCAACTGAACTGGTTAGTCTACTCACTTCCCACCAAGACCAATAGGGGGGTGGTCAAGATGTGGAGCGGGTTGCAGGCCGTACCAGTGGTCACTGTTTTGGGGTGTAAAGCGGGCAGATGAGAGATTACCCATAGTCCTATGCCAAATGCAATATGGCCGTCGGGGGTGTTCAGCCCAATATGGCGGCCCCCATGCCCCAATATGTCTAAGCTGTATACAGGTTGTGGTTTGGTTGTGGACTGCTTTCAGTGAACGCTATGTTACGGAGTATGTTAGCACAAGGAGCCACAGAGTATGACTACGGACCGGACCGCCGACCCCCCGACCCGGACAGACCCCGCACACTACGACCAGGTGGGGTAGTCTCACAATGTCTTCCCATCACTGTTACGTCATATAACTACCGTTTTGTAAGGGGACATGCACCTTCATGTGTATGGACGAACGACAAAAATATGTTTATTATGACATAAAACATGTTCTAAAAGGTCAAATTCATAGTTTAATGAATTTGAATATTTTGAACAAAATGGCGGCTGATTCTGCACACAGCGCCCCCTACATTAGTAGCCGACTTGAAGAATCTGACAGTGGTCTTCTCACGTTCTGCCATTCTGTTGCGAGATGGCGCCACCTAAGGATTCCCTCTCTGCACAGCCTCGAGCTCTCCAGGCCCATTGCAGCCGTCAGGCTGTAATGGGCCTGGACGATTTTGTATCTAATAAGAGCTATCCTACTTAGAAAATGATCCGGGATCCTGGATCATTTCTTAATGAGATAGGTAGCTCACTGATTGGTCAGCTATGGTCACATGATCTGAACCAGGTTGTGTATGGCCTCATGGGTTCAAATCCCACCTTGGCAAAGGGTAGGTTCGTTTTTTTACATTATTTATTCAGCCCATTTGAAGCATAAATACACCTTAAATGACATAGTTAAATTAACTATTAGATAGGTGACTAGGAACATTATTTAAATTTAGGTGCAATACGCAGATATCAAAAGTATTAATAATTAAGCCAGAGTGGGGTTCGAACCCACATCCCCATGGTTGCTGATACTAGTGGGACTATACTACAGTATAGCAGGGTATGAGGCCAGTGTAGGTACATAGATCTAAGTAATCTCCCAGACTGTAAACGTACAGTCAGGGCCCGAGACTGCTCTCTGCACGGCTACGGCCATCTTAGGGTAGGCCACCCATAAAAAACCGCGCATCACGATGATCATGATTTGAGGAATTTCTTTTTTATTTACATATTTGATCAAAAATATGTTAAAAATATTAAAGCTTATGCTGTCGGTAATGCAGTTAGCTATGAATTACTTGCACTGTAACAACTTTTGCTGATCAATAAACTCCCAGTTACAAAAATGTGAAAATTGACTGCAAAAAGTCAAAATTTCCCTACGTATTCAGACCCCAAGTAAAAAAACCGCAGTTAATTAATGGGTTAATTTTTGATTGAGTCTAGCCCAAGAATCTGCTAGGAGAGTGACGCCTCTGCTAAAGATTTTAACCTAGCAGAGAGGGATCCTCAGTTGTCTCTGCCGCAGAATGGTTGAATATGATAGTTTAGATATGGAACTTATACTCCAGTTACATCTCAGAAAATTCTTGTTGTCACAGAATAAAGTTTACTTTCAAATCAAATGACTTCAATGTCAGCTTTGCTCTCAGTCTCAGAGATCCTGAGACCCACAGACCGGTGTCGTTATGACGCTGACGGTGACAGTGACGTCACGTCGCCACCCAGTGACGTCACGTCGCCACCCACAGAAACAAACCACAGAAGCAGACTGAGATCTGACTCGGGCATGTCCCTCCGTGTCAATGACCGTCCAAAATCTGAACAACGACGCAGTATCCGGGTGCTGAAAATGGGGCGGAATCACCCAAGTAGGTCTTAGTCTAAGGATTTACAGACTATGATAATTGAACTAGACATCTATGACTGGATTCAGGTAAAGTAGACACAAACAAAAAATCCATGTCAATAATTCGGTGCAAAAGTACAGGTCCATGACGACAGGAAAGGGTAAACTGACCTGAGCAGCCAACATGTCACTCTTAGAATCAAAACAATCGTCAAGATACTTACATAATCGGAATGGCCAAATGCCCAATCACACTTGACTGTGTCTCACAAAGCCGATACAGGTCTGGAATGTCATATACCTTACTGGTAAGGTACATGACATGTCATGGACAGAACCATTAATATACATGAATGGGTTTCGTGAGAGCCAGCCATCCTTAGATTTAAGTCATACCTAAATACTGTATTGCTACTACACAGGTGTGGAAACTCCTCAGTCTTACCTCGATGAGCTAAACATTCCCCAATACCACAGAATAGAACCAGAAGGAATCGACAGACCAGCAGAAGAGGATATCATATCAAGGAGCTCTGCACAAGAAGTTAATACAGCATTTGTGTCCATGAGTTGTCCACAGCCTGCAGAGGAGGAAATGGTGCCCAGAACAGAGCCAGAACAGAGTACGACCAACCCTATTGTTATATATGTTGATTTTACTTTTCACTAGAAGGTTCAGAGAACGTTCAGTTTACCTCTCCATTCCTGAGATAGATAGTATGACATAGTTGCAATATAGTACTCATAGATGCATTGTTCATACTCTGCTGGTGATAGATCCTGTATAGTGTGATCCTTTCCACAGCCACAAAAGTGGTCTTTAGTGGACTCAAGGAGATGTTGACATCTTGTATCAAATAGAATTAGTCCTAATAGAAGAAGGCATCCTTAGGCTTAAGTAATTAATTATAAGAGGATGGGCCTCTTGTATTGGATGAGGAACCCTTGTTTCTGTTTGCCAGCTGCAGAGTGGCCTGTATCAGAACTGGGCATTAGACAAGACTCTCCTGAGGAGGAGGAGGAGGAGGAGTGGGTTGTCTCCTGTGGGCCCTCAGGTGAGGCCTTGGAAGGGCCCCATATAGAGGAAGCTCCAGGCCAATCCCAGGAGGCTGAGGGTGATGATGAGGATAGAAGTGCAGAGGATACAGCAATAAACGATTTGGATGATGTGATTGAAGGGCTTGCCGCTCAATATGAACTCACTGATATAGACGACGCAGAGCAAGAACCCCAAAGTAGGAATATTCATTATGTCCCCTTTAGGTTAAGATGGCTGCCAATACTATAGCACTTAAGGAGCTACTTATCTGGGCCTATGTATTATAGGTTAAGCAAAGCATGTCTTAGAATATTCGTACATTAATGGCTATGAGATACTAGTTGTATCCCCCATTATATTTCTAATACTCTTGGAAACACAGTTCCTTCTTCGGAACTTAATACACATACAGTCTATAGGTCCATATACATACACAGCCCGAGTGTGCTTTATGCTTAAACATGGCACAATTAACAGTGCCTGGTTCTCCAGCTAGTACCACTAAGAGATAAGACCTAACCTGCACGTTAGTGGCACGTATCTGGGCTCGTTTCAGCTGAACATGTAGAACCACGGATGGTGCTGCCACCTCGTGGTTCCTTCAGTGCCTCAGTCTTCCAGAATCTGAACGATGCCTACAAAGCAGCCAAGAGGAAGAAGGGTAGGTTTTATACATAGTAGACAGCAACGTGAATTGTATCATACTAATGGCCCGTTTAAGCGCAGGTGTCTCAAATAAGCGCAGGTCTTGTTTAAGCAGAGATCTAGGACCCCTCTGAAACCCAAAATCTCTCTTTAAAGAGACTTTTTTAAGTGCAGGTCCCTGTATGCGCGCAGGGGTTAACAGGGACTTGAAATTTATAAGTGCAAGGGTCCTTAAACGAGCCACTACGTCTGAATGCGGTCTGAATGCAGTCTGAATGCATTTTGACGTCAAAGGACCAATGAGTGGACATACTCAAGCAGCAGCGCAGACAAGAAAATGTGTCCAATCTTAATTCATATAATCTTAATAATGTTATATTTTTAATCTTAAAATTATAACATTGTTCTTAAGATTATGTCTTCTCCTTCAGACAGTAGGTGACACCACTGTATCATCTGTAGTTTAAAAAAGAAAGAAAGAAAGAAAGAAAGAAAGAAAGGAGGTTTGACGCGGAGCCCCTAGTACATCCAGAAATAAATGCTCTGTTTGGCCCCATCATGGCCGTCCTACTGCTAGTGGTGCCATGTTAATCATGTATACTAAAGATCTTCAGTCTTCTGCTTAAATAACCTTAAATAAACATTAGATCTTGAAACTAAGATTATAACAATATGTAGCGGGCACGTATCACTCGGAGCAACCCAAGAGTGCCTGGAGAGCACACTGTCCGCCTGTGGTAGCTCAAGTACCGTAGCAGAGCGGTGGAGAAGCAGTTAGCCCTGTGGTGTAGCAGTAGCATTCTCAACTCAGAGCAGAGCCTCCGGGTTTGATTCCCTGTGGGGCTGGACTATTTTCTGCTGCCTGTTACAATTATTAAGATTACAAGTATGAATTAAGATTGGAGAAATTTGCTTGTCTACGCTCATGCTTGGGCTTGGCACCACGAGTATAACGGACATAGCGCATTAAAGCACTATGCTGCCCTTAAAGGGCTAATTCTGATCACTAATTATAGCCGAGATAACACAATGACAAAGGGCGCCATCGCTCACCTAAGGCCACCTCATTTTGATAACTTGGATTACGGGCTTTTGCACCAAATTTCATTACAGGGAAAGTTGGGTACCAAAGTTTCCCAGGGGGCGGGACAAAAGATTTTTTTTTTTTTGCAAATTGCTAACATTTCCATATGCGGATCCGTAATCCAAGTTATCAGAATAAAACGGCCTTATTAGGAAGTGCTCATTTTTTAAACAACAGGGGTGGCTGGTGGATTGTGCGGGGGTGAGCAAAAGAATTTGGACCCCTTGAAGAGGGACGAAAAGAATTTCACCCCTGTTTAGCGAAAAAGCCTGTGCATTACTATAGGTCAGCTTCGGTTGATTTTTTACCATAATATTATTGTGGGCAGGGGCGAAAAAAAGGTCCACAGCCAAGCAAACGGCTGCCAAGCCCCCCTGTAATAAAAAAATGAGCACTCCCTTACAATGCGATGTTTCCCCCACAGTTATGTCGTACATTGAGGACTTGGTGCGGTCCGGGGTGTCTCTGACTGTAGATAAACGCCGAGTCATGTCCATGGCAGACCTGGAGCCACCACAACCAGAAGACGATACCAAGGGCGGCAATACCAGGATGGACAATGAAGAGATCTCAGACAGCGTTTTTATATGATAAGGCCAATAAAAAGGTGTGTTTCAGGTTACCCGACCCTACCTAGCAAAACAGGGCCGACCCTAGAAATTTTCAACCGATTTCGAAAACATACTTGTATCTTAGGTAATTTTGGGCCTACAGAGTTGATTAGATCTGTTGATAGTCCGCGGGTCGACTCCCTTGTTGGTAAGTTGGTGCTGAAGTTTGCAAGTCAATTTTTTCAGGCCAAAGTAAAAAAAAAAGAAATTTAAAGTTAATTCCGACCTACCCTACATACGACTGTGACCTAAAGCACACCTTTTCTTGGGCATAAGCTGAGGGATCTTGTTATCAGGGATTGAGATTAGAGTTGACTGACATTGTACATGTACATAGTGAAACCAAAGATACATCAATTTATACTGTAAACCATCGGTATATTCTACTGCCCATGTACACTGATGCCGTATTATATACTGTAAAACTGGGGCTTCATTCAAGCATCAAAGTGACACTAAGGGCTTGATAGTTGATGCATGAATACTAGCCTGACGAGTGGACTAACCAGGGTTGCATTCATTCCTAATCAGATGTATATATAAACATGTTATCAGTATTAAAGACAATGCTATATCAGGAATTAAAGTGACATGGTCCGATTTTTTTCATATTTTAAATCCTGCTTAAATGTGTTTCAAATGTTAGTACAATATCATATTTGGAGGATAGGGCCCAATAAAATGTCTTCTATGGGCAATAAGAACCCAATTAGAGGTTCAGATGTGGCCCAAGTATAGCATTTTACAGTGTATTTCCAATGGGGGAATTATAGCGTGCACTCCAAAATTAGTAAATTGAGCCATAATCTGATAATTATTTGACTTCTAAGCTGAATTCTAGAGAATGAGCTTAAATAAAGTGGCAAGCTCATGCAGTATGGCCATAGGCAACATTGTGGTTCATTTTTAACAAAATTGATTTTTGAGCCTTAATCATTGGACCATGTCACTTTAAACACGTTGAAGATATAGTTTTCATACTTAAAACTAGAAAAAGGGATTTAGAGTCAAGCAGTTTATTGAAGTCTGTAGAGTATTTTGAAGAGTTGAACAGATTCAAATTTGATGATGATCTCTGCAATGTTTCGAGACAATTGATGCCTTGATGAGACGAGAAAAATAAAACATTATCAAAACCTTGTCTTTGTGTTTCCCATGCATGCTTCCTTAACATGTTGGGCTTTGATACCAAAACCTAATCACATACTAATGAGTGCATCATGTGCATGTGCAGCGGAGCATCTAACAATTACTGAATACCATGCCTTCTAACTGACTGCATGCCTAGCCAGGAACAGCAAGACGGTATGTGGTCTCCTTTGAACTATTAACAGCTGAACTAGGAAATTTACATTAATCTGAAAGTATCATCAAAATACAAACTCTCGTAGCAGCTACTTCAAAAGAGCAATTAGCGCAATAAATTTATTAAAAATAATGATAATATTTGCTATGAACAAGTGATGATCTTATTTATATATAATGAACAAGTGATGATCGTATAAAGTGATGTAATTATATCTCTTTAATACAACCCAGCCAACAAAACAAACGTTTATCAAAAGTTTGGAATAACCTTTTTTTGTTAGCTGAGAAGCTTGTCAAACAAAGTGCAATGTGAAACATTACAATGATTTTAGATGGAGGAATCTGCTTTCACTACATGCATGAAGACTTTATTAGGTTATTGTACTGACCTATTTCACCTTATTAACACCCTGTGTACGTGTTTGTAGGTGGTATGTATAACTTGACGTCACGGTCTCCCTCCCCGGCCAGGGTCATCCTACGACGACGTAAGTACACACTTCATCAACTCTGAGCTATTTCAGGACTGTATTACGGAGTGCTCATTAATTAACTACAAGGCTGGTGAAATTTCGCGCTGAGGTAGGAAGATTTTTTACCAGCCCCTCCTCGAAATTGTGTGGAATGTTTTGTGCCCCCTTCATCGAAGGCAGGTAAAGGTTTTGCCTTTCCCCGCCCTTTGAACTACCGCACAGCCTTTTTTTAATACTAAAAAGCGACACAATATGCTATGCACCCCCTCCCAACTAAAGAGGGGTCAGAATTTTAGCCCCCCCCCCCCCCCTCAGGAGAGGTCAAACAGTTTTACGCCCCTGCCCCCTGTAACTAATAAATAAACATCCCTTAGTACTTTAAAGTTCTATGCGCTTTGTCATCATGATAGTAGAATGCAGCCCTTAAGAGACGGGCCGTGTAGTTGTGACGACTGTATGCCGCCCCAAAGTGTTAACAATGATTTCCAAATATGAATATTTAGGGATTTTATCAGTGATTAAACTCCATCTATGGAAATGGTAACTTGTCTAATCTGAGCTCTGAATCAAAAGTCACAAAAAGTAACCATATCATATTATGAAATAATTTGTCTAGTTAAGAATGCACTCTGACGGACCTCATTTTCCACTTTGTTGTTTCTTCTCAGTCCCTCCCTCTCCCGTGGTGACCCGAGTTAAGAGTTCTCCTGTCACCATCAGACGAACTAACGTTAACGGTAGGTCAATGTATTCTATATCTAAACTGACATGTATCCCCTACATTGTAAATAATATGTTAGTTGCCATTTCAGGAAGTAATATAATCCGTTTTTAGGAAATAGCGTTATCAGTTTCCGTGTATGGTGGAAAGCAACTTTTGAGGTAATGATTGAGACCATCAATTTGCGATATGTGCTAGTACGACGTCACATTAAAATTGTTTCATTTCGCTATAATGAAAATTTGGAAGTTTGAACTGAACAATTAAGTTCAATCATAACATGTGGGTGATATTACTGAAGCAAACTAAATAACTGCCAAGAACGCAAATTGTTGATGACTTTCGGTATATCCCATATTTCATAAACACACCCTCAGACATGCCCTGTGATACTAATCACGACAGTATCCCAGAAGGCATTAGCACATATCGTAGATTTCGCACTGCATCCAATCCATTTCTGGGCAGTTTTCTTAGGGACTAACTTGGACTAAAGGTTTCTGCCAATGTAGTGTCCATTTACCTTTGTCGAGGAGAAATTGACTTAGCATATCCAGTCTCAACCATTTCTATGTATCCCTGTATTCATCTTCTGAGTTGACATGGTTCCTACCAAATGAATAGGGTAGATTCACCTGGAGTCAGACACATACTCTAAGACGGACACTTGATTTTCGGTCTATTCAAGCATTTTGAGCTCTTTATTTGTGAATGAAAAGTTTAAGGTTCATTTTTCCAAAATACAAACCCTAGCAGTTGTATTGTACATGAATGGCGTCAAGTTCAACTGTCCGTTTCAGGGTATGCGTCCGACTCAAGGTGAATCTACCCTAGATCTACCAAGTTATACCTAAGAAATCTAGCCCAATTGCACAGGATATCATGACGTAACTTGTCTATCGCATGCTCCAACTCTGCAACGGGTTGTCTAGCATGGCGAAGGGTTGTTCCATATTATGCATTTGAACCATCTTGTGATCAGAAACTTTGGCTTTTGAACGCGGGAATTGAAAGGGGAATCAGTACATTTATGTATGTCGACCGTCGAGCCATCCAGAAAATGGACTACCAAATCTCGCTGCGCCGGAACAGAGTTACCTCACGAAATCCGCAAGTTGTCTCTTTTTCCGTTCTGCAGAGAGAAGTCGAAAGCATGACTTGTGCTATATTACTGTCCCGTATACATCAAATATGGCATCTGTCGACAAAGCAAATGTCCTAGAATAATCATTCCGTTACATATAATGACCTTAATTGGATAAAGTATACATGGGAAATTCAACCTAAGCATTTTCAAGAAAGGAAAGAGTGTCAATTTCGCAGCCCTGGCGATTGAACTCGCCATGGCTGCATTCATACATAAATGGCGACAAAGAGCAAATCCTATTAAAATCATCATGCAGCCCTTTAAGGGATAACCTCCATTGATACCAGTATATAATTTATATTTACTATGAAACCCTACATAAAAGGGTAAAGTTTCATTAAAACCTGCCCTAACAGCTTTGTCTGGTCCCTCCTCCAGTGCCTGTGGTGACCCTACACACCCGCACCATGTCGGCCCCGCCTCCCCCCGCCCCGCCCCCCGCGCACCCCGGGCTGTCACGGAGGGGAGTCCAGGTACTCTGGGTGAGTTTCAGTTTTTATTTTTGTTATTTTTTATTTTCTTATCTGGCATAAAATCACTCATGATAAGAATATACAAATTATACATCATTATAAAACGAGATTGGAGTTCTGGATGAGTTTCAGTTTTGAGTTTTGTTATCTTTTATTTTTTTATCTGGCATAAAACCACTCATGATAAGAATATACAAATTATACATCATTATAAAACGAGATTGGAGTTCTGGGTGAGTTTCAGTTTTGAAACTGAATCTCAATACCCAATGAGCGTAGTTCCAGTTGCACCAAGAATATACAAGCTATACATCATTATAAAGACGAGAAGAAGGGGCACTATACAGAGTCAATCATTATGTATTAAAATCGTGCAGAAACTAAGAATTCAGCCGCTAAAAGATGACTTTTGTCGTAATGATGTACCAATACAGCCTTGTGCTGCACTGGTGCATCATGCCGACCCTTCAGATATGTCTCAACCCCATGGGTTGGCATAATGCTTGAATGCATTCATGCATCATGACAAGCAAGGGCATGACGCATATAATGCCATCATTAAAGGTTTGAAAACTACTTTTTTTTTAATCGCGTCTCGCTAGGTGGCGCGTCGGTACCGGGTGCTGAAGCTGCTGGAGGACGCCTACCCCAACTCTGTCACGGCTGACGAGCTGCTCAGGTACTACAAAATGTAAGTATACATCATTATACTTTCTTGAAATACAAGATTTCCTATGCTTTAGCACTGAAGGGCCCCCCATTGAATACCATGTGGCTGTATTCAATGGCCTAAAGAAAAGCTGTTTTCCCTTCATTAAATGGCTTCAAATAAAAAGATAAACACAAATGCCAACTACATTGATACTCGTGGGGGCTGGGGCACATCCCACTCAGCCTGCGGCTTTGTGGGATACTGCCCCAGCCCCCACCCGTGAAATACGACAGAGACGGTATCAATGGGCGTTGGCATTTGTCTATTTATATCTACCATAAAACTCCATGCATAAATAGACAAAGGTGCACGAGTAGAGGTCCTCACCTCAGCAAGGACCTCTACAAGTGCTCCTTTGTGCTTATTTCATGTTATTACTAACAATTATCGTCAAAATTCAACGTAATTGCTCTGAAAAAGCTGATTTCCTGTTGTTAAATCAACAATGTTGATGATTTGACAGGCCGTTAAAATACGGGCAAGGGTTATTTCACGGGGATGTAACATACGGCCTTCCTTGGTTAAGTCAATGGGAGTGCCGTATTCAGCATGAAATAACTTGTATAAGACATAAAATGGGAGTCGTACTCAGGTAACGTAGACCCCAAAAAATAGGATAGGTCGGTTGATTGGTTTTTTTTTCAATCCAATATTCTCTCATGGATTAGGAACGGAAAATTCTCCCGTTTCTCATCTTTTAGGTTAACAATTATTTAGGTAAATAAATATTTTTTCTAAAAATCCCAAAAATACCTTAAAAACTATAAATTAGGGCGCTGATAAATGTGATATGGGCACTTTTTTTTACCCAATTTCTAATTAAACTCAAGGCTTTTTTTTGTGAAAACGAGTTATTTTATGTAGTTAAGAGTTTATTGGTCTGAGAGAGATACCAAATACGCCTCTATTTTACCACAAATTATTAAAAATTGAAAAGACAATAATGTTTTAAAAGATAAAAAGCTGATTTGTATGACGCATGTGAAATAGATGTTTCTTTGAGTGGCCTTGTCATATTAAAGGAGGAGTATATAATCGGTCTATTTATATTCATAGCCCCTGTACTGCTCACACCCTTACACAGGGCCCCATCCCCCTGTACTGCTCACACCCTGACACAGAGACCCATCCCCCTGTACTACTCACACCCTTACACAGGGCCCCATCCCCCTGTACTACTCACACCCTGACACAGGACCCCATCCCCCTGTACTACTCACACCCTGACACAGGGCCCCATCCCCCTGTACTACTCACACCCTGACACAGGGCCCCATCCCCCTGTACTACTCACACCCTGACACAGGGCCCCATCCCCTGTACTACTCACACCCTGACACAGGGCCCCATCCCCTGTACTACTCACACCCTTACACAGGACCCCATCCCCCTGTACTACTCACACCCTGACACAGGGCCCCATCCCCCTGTACTACTGACACCCTGACACAGGGCCCCATCCCCCTGTACTACTCACACCCTGACACAGGGCCCCATCCCCTGTACTACTCACACCCTGACACAGGGCCCCATCCCCTGTACTACTCACACCCTTACACAGGACCCCATCCCCCTGTACTACTCACACCCTGACACAGGGCCCCATCCCCCTGTACTACTCACACCCTGACACAGGGCCCCATCCCCTGTACTACTCACACCCTTACACAGGACCCCATCCCCTTGTACTACTCACACCCTGACACAGGGCCCCATCCCCCTGTACTACTCACACCCTGACACAGGGCCCCATCCCCCTGTACTACTCACACCCTGACACAGGACCCCATCCCCCTGTACTACTCACACCCTGACACAGGGCCCCATCCCCCTGTACTACTCACACCCTGCAACAGGGTCCCATCCCCCTGTACTACTCACACCCTGACACAGGGCCCCATTCCCCTGTACTACTCACACCCTGCAACAGGGTGCCATCCCCCTGTACTACTCACACCCTGACACAGGGCCCCATCCCCCTGTACTACTCACACCCTGCAACAGGGCCCCATTCCCCTGTACTACTCACACCCTGACACAGGTCCCCATCCCCCTCTACTACTCACACCCTGACACAGGGCCCCATCCCCTGTACTACTCACACCCTGACACAGGGCCCCATCCCCCTGTACTTCTCACACCCTGACACAGGGTCCCATCCCCCTGTACTACTCACACCCTGACACA
This sequence comes from Harmothoe impar, assembly GCA_947462335.1. Classification (NCBI taxonomy): domain Eukaryota; kingdom Metazoa; phylum Annelida; class Polychaeta; order Phyllodocida; family Polynoidae; genus Harmothoe; species Harmothoe impar. The sequence continues at coordinate 92,868,865 of OX381705.1, forward strand.
GAGCCCCATCCCCCTGTACTACTCACACCCTGACACAGGGCCCATCCCCCTGTACTACTCACACCCTGACACAGAGCCCCATCCCCCTGTACTACTCACACCCTGACACAGGGCCCCATCCCCCTGTACTACTCACACCCTGACACATGGCTCCATCCTCCTGTACTACTCACACCCTGACACATGGCCCCATCCCCCTGTACTACTAACACCCTGACACAGGGCCCCATTCCCCTGTACTACTCACACCCTGACACAGGGCCCCATCCCCCTGTACTACTCACACCCGGACACAGAGCCCCATCCCCCTGTACTACTCACACCCTGACACAGGGCCCCATTCCCCTGTACTACTCACACCCTGACACAGGGCACCATCCCCCTGTACTACTCACACCCTGACACAGGGCCCATCCCCCTGTACTACTCACACCCTGACACAAAGCCCCATCCCCCTGTACTACTCACACCCTGACACAGGACCCATCCCCCTGTACTACTCACACCCTGACAAAGGGTCCCATCCCCCTGTACTACTCACACCCTGACACAGGGCCCCATCCCGTGTACTACTCACACCCTGACACAGAGCCCCATCCCCCTGTACTACTCACACCCTGACATAGGGCCCCTGTACTACTCACACCCTGACACAGGGCCCCATCCCCCTGTACTACTCACACCCTGACATAGGGCCCCTGTACTACTCACACCCTGACACAGGGCCCCATCCCCCTGTACTACTCACACCCTGACACAGAGCCCCATCCCCCTGTACTGCTCACACCCTGACACAAAGCCCCATCCCCCTGTACTACTCACACCCTGACACAATAATTTTTTGTATAATTTTTCTTTTCAAAATTGGATAAACATTTGTTGTGTCGGTCGCGTTTTCCTCGGTAGGGTCGGCTAACCTGAAGTACACTTTTATTTTTAATTTGGCCTTATAAACTATGTCTTTCTCTTTGTATGTATGCGGGTCACAGGACAATATAAAAACTAGCAGCTATAACTTGTAGTGCTTCTTTTTATTCTTTTATTTTGCTGAGGCACAAATTATATAGGCTTTGCAGGCTCTCGGAAAACTAAATTTACATTTTAGTGATTAAGAGATTAAGGATCTACAAAGGTTAAGAATATGCATGCTTCCTCAATCTCATTACCTTTGCGGCACTGCAATCTTTAATTTGATACCAGAATTCCCATATATGCATATACGATTTTATTACATTTTTCCACTAAAATTTGTAAAATAAGAATGGGGGAAAGCGATTTTCGTGATGCCTACGGTAATGCGAAAAAGATAGTTTTATCTGTTGCTTCTTGTAAATACGCTGTCCCTGTGTTTGTAGCTACGCGGGTCGCAGCACCCGGCTGGTGGACGTGGTGTCGCTGACGTCCATCCTCCAGTGGCTGTCACACCGCGGCCTGGTCAGGGAGGTGGAGCCCGGACAGTGGATGCGGCTGGAGACCACGCGCTCCTCAGGACTCCACTCATGGACCCACAGTCAGTACTCACTACATGTATCACTGCATCAATGTTGGGATTTAAGCAAACCTTTTATGGCTTGGGCCAAATTTTTAAAAAACTGTTTGTAAATAGGACAACTATTAGGGATTTTAGGGCAAAAAGGCTAAATCCAGGCCTAAAAATGACATTCCCTCCCAAAAAAAGGTCCGACCGGCCGGGTCTCCTTTGTCATACCATGTTACCGAAACCAACCTTTTTTTTATTTGGCCTTAGGCACTCTTTAACCATTTAAGGACGCATGTCGCTAAAATATGACATTTGTTGTAATGATGCACTAATGACATCATGCATCATGACGACCTAGGGCATGATCCATTAAGGCATCATACCGTCTTTAAAGGGCGGCTTCAAGTTCAGTAAATAAGGAGCTAAAAAACAGACTATATTTCATATTTAAAGCACTATATGATGAGTAAAATGGCGAAGGCATTTTCACAGACACAGCAATTCAGATTGCAGAACAACCAACTTGCCTTTTTGTTTTGTTTGAGATGGTAAAAAGAATACCAATCTGATTCATTTATACTGAACATATAAAACAGCTTGTTCAGCTCGATGGGTTTGAGTTTGGCCCGTTTCTTAATTGAACCCAATTTTACAAATAGATAGGCCTAGATAGGCCTAGATAGATAGATAGATAGATAGATAGATAGATAGATAGATAGATAGATAGATAGATAGATAGATAGATAGATAGATAGATAGATAGATAGATAGATAGATAGATAGATAGATAGATAGATAGATAGATAGATAGATAGATAGATAGATAGATAGATAGATAGATAGATAGATAGATAGATATAGATATCAAAGGTATCAATAAACCGCTGGATAATAATTATGGCTATAGATACATAGAGAAATATGAATGAATCACATTGTCTTTACCTCTTTACGTCCTCCCCCAGTCACGCAGATCGTGACGGAGCTGCCGACCCTGCCGCACATCGAGATGCCGCACGTTGCCATAGTGACGCTGCTGTACTACGAGAAGCTGGCCGTGGACTCAATGATAGAGAACAAGAAGACGTACGTGTGGAGGCGGCCCCACGACAAGGGTGAGCAGTCCTGTACACTGTAAGGACGGCATGACGCATGAATGCCGCCCTGGCGAGTAACTCACAAGAGTTGCATCCATGCATCATGCTGACCCTATCCCAGTGGGCATGCAGCATTGAATCAACATTGACAACTACTTGCCAATGTTGACTCAAGGTTGAGTCAATATTGATTCAATGCTGAACGGAATTTTGTGCCCACTGGGTATGGGGTTGAGATACTCCGGAAGGGTCAGCATGGTGCACCAATGCAGCACGGGCGAGTTACTCGTCGGGACTGCATTGGTGCATCACACTTGCAAATGTAATCGTTTAGCGACATGCTGTCTTTCTACAGATGCGCTCGCTTTGTTCTTACCAACATACTTGTGTGTGGCTTTGAGACTCAGCATTTGATGAGGTCGTAAACTGGTCCTAATCCTGTGTCCATGTTTCTGCAGGTGAGGGTCAGGTGGTCACACTGGGCACCATCGGTCACGTGAGGGTCATCTCCACCAAGCTGCCCAAACCCGGGGAAGGGGAGAGCTCCATGATGGTGGCCAGGAACGCCACCTCCAGGGTCATAGGTACGCCAATCCTTTATTACGTTTTGTCTTAGTTTGTTTATTATCTCCGGCACACAGCAATTTAACAAAAACGGCTTCACATATATGGTATTTGTATTTGTAATGACACGGAACATGTAGGATGAATATAATTGCATAATTATTGGTGTACCGATACCATGTGATGATGGTATTTTACAAGTAGCCCCCCTATGTTGTGCTTCTAGTTCATGAAACTTAGCCCATTCTCTTAGCCTGATATTATATAAAAAGAAATAAATGCTTGAAAAAAAAAAGTTTTTTTTGTTTTTTTTACTTGTAACACTAATATCAAAGGTCGGTCTTACATTACGTAATTCTGTTGCCCCTGTAGGTTCGTTCAGCACAGTGACCCGGGTACTACTGGTCGGGGTGGCCGGCGGTATCGCGCACTTCACCGACGATCGACGTCACATCCGGCGTGGCGACATCGTGGTGTGTAAGCCCAAACAGGCGCGCGCACCCATGTACATCTACTGTACCGGCACCGAACGCAGCATCTCGGGCGACTTCCGGTTTGCGTCCAGGAACTGGGTCACGAAGGACGAGACACTGGAGAACCTCATCAACAGCTTCCAGGTAGGCAGTTTCACTGCAATAACTGGGGTTACAAAAATCTGCTGCTGAGATCTATGGAAAATATGAAATATTCTACCCAGATTTTCATCAAACCGAAATCCTTAGAAAAAAAAAAATTCTCACTAATACTAATAAAGCACTGATTTCTTTCTCAAAATGTTTCTTTTTATGACTGGCCGCTGGGAAGTATTGATACCAACTTTGGAGGAAAAAGATTGTTTAGGGGGTTTCTTGCTTTTGACCTCTGGCTACCCAGAAATGTAACTGCAAAATCTTGTAATCCAGGCTTTCAATATAATACGGCTGTTCACAAGGTAGCAATTCTGCCTTGCAGATGAAGTTCTAAAGAAAACCTGTTATCTATAGGGTAATTTACGGAACGGTCTCTTTTAAGACATTTTCAGTCAGAAATAGTTTGTTGCCATAACTTTCCATTCATATCTTCCCTTTCAATGGAACTTGATAAAAATGATATTGATTTGAATAATAACCGTTTTTAAAACACGCATTGGCCAAGACTAGCATGTTTCATTACACAACATGTCATCATGTCCCGTCTAGATCCGGCAGCGGAAGGACCCCAACTTCTGTCCGTGGGAGCGCTACATCCGGGAGGGCCTCATGCACCTGCAGGCCGGTGACGTCGACTTCCGGCGCCCGCCGCCCGCCACCGACCGCCTGGTGCGCTTCGGCGCCGACGGCCGCGTCCACGAAGTGCCACATCCGGCCGTGCGCAGCAAGACACTGCGCGACTCGCGTCCGGGGCAACCCATGGTGCACTATGACGTCATCGGGGGCGGGGAAGCCCTTCTGGGGGATTACAACAAGCGGAGGACGTTCGCCATGCTGACGGGGGCTAAGGCCATAGACCCCGGGTACCAGCCTGTCCTGGAGGCTATAGAGGAGGCACAGAAGGACTCTGTGGCCATCATCCGGGGCATCGCCGACTACAGTGACGGACGCAGCGACTCCTACTGGCAGCCCTACTCCTCCCTGGCCGCCGCCGCCTTCCTCAAGGCCCTCCTCCTAGAGCTGCCCGTGGAGAATTAACCGCCATCAAGTGCTTTAACCCTTTAAAGTGGCATTCTCACCAAGCGTATCCCACTCTAGTACTGTTGTAGTCTACCATGTGGTTAAGTGCGAGTGGTGAGAATGCCCCTTTAATGACATGTGTCGCTAAATGACGCCATTGGTTGTCATGATGCACACATGCAGCCATGGCGAGTAACTCGCTGGTGCTATATTGGTGCATCATGCTCACCCCTAGAGAGTGTTTGAACCCCATCGGCATGATTCTTGAATGTAGCACTGGCGATTTACTCGCCAGGGCTGCATTCATGCATCATGACGACCAAGGCTATGATGCATTAAGGCATTATGCTTTCCTTACAGGGTTAATTAAACCGTTAAGGGCCACATAGTGATTAAAGTGCATGATGCATGTTATCGCGCTGATGCATGAATGCTACAGCCGTGGTGGATTACTCGCCAGTGTTGCATTCAAGAATCATGCTGACCCTTTTTATACAGGGTCGATACAAATTCCTGAAGAGTCAGTATGATGCATTTATGCAGCCCTAGGGACTAGACTGGCTGGAGATGCATCACGACGAAAAAATGTATGGTGCATAAAATCACAATGCGGCCCTTAAAGGGTTAAGACATATGGCGGAAATACATTTTCAGAGGTTTGATATATTCACCAGAATGGTTATAGCAACCTCGCCTTTACCAGGGTCCTATAATATCATGATTACTGCTTTGTTTATTGAGTTTAAAGCTTTCTGTAAGGCAGAAGATATTCCATATATATATATGCTCCACGGAAAAGAAGATCTGACTGGTTCTCTGCCATCCCAGGTGTGTAGCCTTTAAAGGGGCAGTAACGGCTGCTGTTGATTGGATCGGATAGACAGAATACCATTATTTTATCAGCGTATAAGAAGACTCCCCGTGCTATCAATCGGAGATCACACAATGTGCCTTTAATGTATCAGGCAATGATTTTGATAAGTTATACATCCATTGGAAATGATTGCTTAGCCTTTTTTGTCTTTCCATATGCCTTTCGTATTGTACATATATAGGACACTATATTTTTGTTGTTGATCTTTTGCTAACTTATTTGCAAAGTCATGGTTTCATGTTACTTGTTGATATCATATTGTTCCCTTTAAGGGCCGCATATTGCTTAAATACGCTGTGCTCGTTGGTTCGGACACTACTGACTATACCTGTATAGTATCAACTAACCATGGTTGGTCGTACAGGGAGCCAAAGAATGGATAACTAGGTTGGTCATTATTGACTAAGTTCTGGTATTCAAAGAGTATGTATGTGGTGAGTTGACTGCATTCATGCATCATGCCGACCAAGGGCAAAGTGCATTGTATCACTATGTGACCGTTAAATTGCCATCAAAGTCATTGAACGTGATTGTATCTGAGTTATCTTTATTTTGCAGAACAATATAGTTATTGAGAACATTGCTGCGCCTTGAGAAGGGCCTTCGTCTGTCTTCGTATGAGTCTTTGCATGTGTAACGGCTTCTTTCTGCTAGAAGTGTCAATGTTGGTACAAGCGAGACATCGTCCTTTTGTATTCTGAATAAAATCACTTTCTACAGAACTATTATCTGCTTGGATTATAAATTGGATTTGAATAAAGGATTCTGTATCAATCAAATGGGTGTGTGGTTTCTTTCAACCTTGCATAAGCCCCCAGACAGTCTTTTCATGAGGTTTGGAGTTTTTATGATAGCGATCAAAATAGGATAGCAGTATTGTGATATCATAAAACAAAAAAAGTAGGAGCCCCCAAGAGATGAAGTTATTTAGGCAATATTCTAATTGGAATTGCACTTTCATTATATTTTAAATTAGCACTATAATTCTGCTTTCTGCTATAAAAACACATGCACTTATTTAGGCAGATATTTTATGATAATATGTAAATTTCCAAAAGCATTATGAATTAGTATCATACAAAATTGGGTTTTGGTTCATTTTAGACCACTCCAAATAATATCCTTGTTTCTCATTACCGCTTGTATTGTGTTTTGAAGATTTCTTTTTGATTTTTTTAGGGAAAAGTTGATAATAAAAGATAAATATGGGCATATTTGGCATCAAATTGAAGCTTACAGTGACACGAATCCAATGAGCTAAAGAAAATAAACTTTATCTAAAGCATTTGAAGATTATCAATTTCTTAATCATGAAAATGTGAATGTAAAGATTGCTGAGAGCTTAGATCCCCCTATCTATTTGGTCTTCAGCAAAGAAAAAGCAAAAAAAACGCACTCGTCATATTTGTCATGGCTTAGTGATGAGAAACAAGGATATTATTTGGAGTGGCCTTATTGGGCATGTTCTAGGATAATGAAAAAACGAAAATGTGTGGTAAAACTTGAATAAAATGTTTTCTTTCAATTTCTTTCCCAAATATATAATATGGAAAATCATAGATAGATCTACATATATTACATGGTCCCATCATCTATATCTAAGAAATCAAAAACAAATTGTTTTTCAGCAGGGGTCAAGGTCTAGATAAATATGGTTTATGAGAATTGCTCTCATTAAACATCAGTTCACTCTCGTATACCTGTTTTGTGATAGCAAACACATTTTACGATAGAGAAATTAAGGAGACTGATAAGGATCGCTATATATAAAATGAGGATAGCGCACAAAGTTATCGCAAAGTAATGCAATATTGTAAACTGCCGTTATGAAAAACTCTCAGTGGGTACAAAGACACGTAGAAAATGACTAATAAGCACTGCAGGGCTTACTATTCTACTAAAACGATATTCTAGATTGCCCTGCAAGGCAGTTCATATACAGCCACTATCGGTCACTAATCTGTACCACTAAATATGCTCTTCAGTTAAGCACCTATTAAGGGATATAAGGTAGCTTTTATGAAAACTTCAAAGTCTCACTTTTTAAGGGCATCAACTACACTTTTATGCTTATGTATGTGCTGAAATGTTAATGAGCTCTATAAAGCAGTGTATATTAATGAAAATAATATTTAAAAAAATAATTAATTCACTAAGATGTTACTCTGCATCATCAGGCCTAGTAAACTTTCCCTCTGCAAAGAGCTGCTGCCACCTGCCACTGAGGCCTCCTTGATCTCACTGCTGTACCCGGGGTCCTGTGGACGTACAACACAATGAAAAAATCAGCACAGGCCAAATAAAATAAAGGGTTTGTTTCTGGTCACCCTACCGGACCGCAAATCAGTGCCGGGTCCTATTTTTTTAGATTTTCAGAAAATTCAGCTATTTTCCAGTTTTTATGTTGGTAAATCGGACAATTATTAAGGATTTTACGGCACAGACTCTAAACCGGGCCTTAAAAAGGTGGAAAGCAAAAAAAAATCAAAAATTCAAAAATTTAAAATCCAGCCGTCCGGGTGCTTTGTCAGACCGTGTTACCCACAACCAACCTTTTTAAAAATGTTGGTCCAATTATCAAATTAAATCAAACTTATACAACTGTAGTGCAGAATTTATTGTCCCAAGTCGATGCTTTGGTGCGCTCTTTGCCCTCATGATATATGCAAGTAGCCCGGGTGAGTTTACTTGCCGAGGCTACACATTCATGCATTATGGCGTCAAAGGGCACAATGCCTTAAGAAATTATGAAGTCTTCAAATATAACATAATGAGATGTGGTAATCATAAGCGAGATACATCGTACGAAATATTATAAGCTATTAATGTAACTATCACCACATGAACATAGGCATTAAAGCAAATGATCTCGACACTTGCCCTAATTTAACTGTCATTTGACAGAAATGTCATAACGGTATTTCAGTGATATTTAGACTACCAAACCCTTTCTTTGTGTCAATGTGGGTTTTCAAATTCCTAAATTTTCCCAGGGCCTGCGACCCCAAGAGCCCCATTTATAACTCTCTCTATGCACCTAAATTCTTTTCCTAAGTGACACTAGTGACATGGCTTTTTCCTTAGTGACATGGAATCTGGTTTCTCATCAACGTGCGCGTCATGAAAATCATGATTTGGGGAAAACTTTCTTTTCTTTTTTAACATTTTTAAATATTGAGAAATATAGCCATGTTTGGTATCAAATTAAAGCCCATAGTGTCAGTAATGCAGTTGGCTTAAAACAATTTACATTTTCCAACTTCTGTAAATCAATAAATGCTTTTACTACTTAAGTGTGAAATTTGTTCCTGAAAGTCTACATTTTCCTATATTTTGGGGATACTGATTAATATGCCATTGGCTTCATATAACAATTATCACAGTTGACTCCAAAGACATTTACTGAATCACAGTCGTGATCTTGGGGTATCCCGTTCTGTTTAAACTAGCTCCCAGCAAATATGAGCCACTGTGGGCGATAGGTTGGCAGCCCCTCACCCATGCGTTGTTTGAATCAAAAATGAGTCACATAGTGTGAGTGATAACCCAGCTTCACTCACACTCACTCATGTGTCATCACCTGGCCTCACTCACACTCACCCAAGTGTCATCACCTGGCCTCACTCACACTCACACATGTGTCATCACCTGGTCTCACCCATGCTCACACATGTGTCATCACCCAGCCTCACCCACACTCACACATGTGTCATCACCCAGGCTCACCCACACCCACACATGTGTCATGAGGCAGCCTCACCAGCAATCATACATTGTTTATTAAATGTTTACTTAATAATAACATCAATTAAGTTGTTTGGTCCTGTTTCCATGTCCATGCAGTTTCTTGTATGGTTATATCTCCATTATTGGCTCCAGTTTCATCTTCTATTCTTGTGTCTGTTGTAAATATATATATAAGGTTCCTTGAAATCCTTTCATTCTGAAATGAATAAATATGTAATTATGTTAGAGATGAATAAAGACGTAGTAAACAATAGTAATTTATGCTACTGCAGAGTTCACAATCATATATAAGTAGAATTCACACTAGGAGTACTGTAGGACAACCCACCATATACATCTGTTCTCCTTGCCTGTCTCTGTCTGTCTGTTGTGAATGCTAGATGCTATGCACTGAGAACAAAGGAAATGGCGGGAAATTTGAAATGGACCAATCAGAACGCAGGAACTTACATCATGTGTCATGTTGGGTGATGATGAGTCATGCTGAGTGAGAGCTGCCAGGGAGTGACCCACAGTCACTCATGTGTCATAACCTGCCATGCTTGATCAGATGTAGCATGTGCACATATTATCACTCACTGCAACATCTGTTTTACCTTCATATTAAGTATTCCTAGCAGTTTCTCATGATAGTGTGCTACCATAATGGTCACTGAACATCATATTTTCAGATTCATGACACACTAAGGCCAAAAAAAAAAAAGGTTTGTTTCAGGTCACCCGACCGACCCTATCTAAACAGGGCCGACCCTATGTTTTTTTATGCAATTTTGAAGATTAAAAAAAAAAATTATACTTTTTTTGGTCAATATTAGAGGGAAAGTAAAAAAAAAGAAAGTTCAAAAAAAAAAAGAAAATCCGACCTACCGACCCTAGAGTTTCTTCCCATGTTACCTGAAACAAAACTATTTTTTTATTTGGCCTAAGGTCAATCAAAGTCCTAATACTGTGTAAAATATAAATGTTTCCAAATCAATGCTATATCCCATAGACAAATAAAATTGTCTATTATGTCTTAATAATGAATCTAAAATCATATTGTTGACTATCATTATGTTCTCTTCTTTCATAATTTTTACAATTATATAATTAAGCTGGTTCATATATGGGGTAAGATCAATCAAACCAACATTTCATGTCTATGTCCTGTCTGCAAAGTACAAACAGCATGCATCCATACAACTCCCAAGGTCTCTTCATCCTGGTGAGGGATTTCTATCATGAGTGAGAGTTGACATGGGGTGGCACATAGTCACGCAGTGAGTGAGAACCATGTTGGCAACATGGGTGATGAGTTGTCATGCTGAGTGAGAGCTGACAGTGAATGGTGCATAGTCAAGCAGTGAGTGAGGACCACGCTGGCAACATGGGTGATGACTGGCCATGCTGAGTGAGAGCTGACAATGGGTAACCCATACTCACTCAGTGAGTGAGAATCATGTGTGAGACATTGGTGATGATGGGCCATGTTAAGTGAGAGTTGACAGAATATGACTCAAGATGACACAGTGTGTTATCACTCAAAATCCACTCACCATGGATCACCAAACATGGAGCATGATGACCCGAAATTGCTGGGAGTTGACGTACCATTGGGTCCGACCCATCCCCTTGCAGGGATGTGGGGACATCGGATGTCCTTCACATCGAAAGAAACTATCCTGCCAGTGGGAAGCATGTTGATGTCTGGAGCTCAGTAGTATAGTACTACAGTTACAGGCCTGGTGATATGAAAACGCTGATGTGTGGGGACAAGGCCACATGTAATGGGCTGAGTTTCAGGTGGGGGACAAGGTGAACAAAAATAGGCTGTGTCTAAGGTTACCCGACCCCAACTAATAAAACAGGGCGGGGCCTAGAAATACTTTGAAATTCTTTTAACAAAATACGACAATTTTAATGCAGCTTGAGACTATTCTAGAGTTGTTGTTTGTTGTTGAATATTTTATTTCCTCGCTGGTTGGCGAGAAGACTGCGCTCCCTGAGTGAGTGCTGCAATGTATGAGTTAACATTTGGGTATGTTGAGTCCTAGGTTTAAAAAGGTTACCTGAAACACTTCTTTTTTTGCCCAATTGTAGATACCACGGTGTATGTGTACCAAAGGACATCTTAGATAGGTTGGTCGCTGTATAACCCGGGTATTATCTGTATCTAATAGCTGATAACAACCCATATCCCTTTAAGGGCCGCCTAGTGATTTACTGCATTAGGCCTACATGTATGTTTTTCTCATCATAATCCAAGCAACATTTGCCGACCCTTCGGGTGTGTATCAAACAACCCTGCAAAGTCGGCATGATGCTTATATATGCAGCCCTTGCGAGTCAGTGGCGGATTTAGAGGGGGACGTGGGGGGGGGGGGGGGGCGCCCCCTCCTTTTGGCCTGTAGTTAAGAGTTTAACCGTCATTTTTACACCCCAATTTAGCCCAAATCTGGGAGTGCGCCCCCTCCTTTTGCCAAGAGTGGGGGCGCGCCCCCTCCTCTTCCAAATCATGGATCCGCCACTGTGAGTTTATCGCGAGAGCTGCATTTATGCATCATCCACTCATGCATCATGTGGACCAACGGGCATAATTTATAGGGGTTAAATAATGGTTTAAAGAATGACGATGGACTAGGACTGATGTAGGCCTGCTATAACTATGAATTAACAAAACCAGTGGGTATGGGTTTACGCGGGTTGTACATTATCTGTATCCAATCTGATAACACTCAGCCTTATGATCTTGGGTCAGGGATGATGTACCTGTAAACACCATATGCATGAACAGAAATAGTAGGTCTCTATGGGCTAATGTATTAGCCAATACATGTATAATGTTATATGCACAAAGCATGGGTTGTCCTACATGTTGCAAAGGTTTTCGTGCAGACTGCAATTTACACCTGTCACTTATATTACATGAGGGTTTTCCATGACCATTATATATCATATATACATTCGTGGTTGATATAGCACATGCATATATATATATATATATATATATATATATATATATATATATATATATATATATATATATATATATAATGCACGCCCGGGATAGCGTGCTAGGTGCGCGGACAAACGTTAACAGCGCAATCTTAATACAGAACTAGTCGTCTAGTATGTAATGGGGGGCTCTGCCCCCCAACCCCCGTTTTTTGGTCTGTTTTTTTTTCTTTCTGCCTTAGATAAAGATATTTTAAGATGTAAGATTAAGAGTGTGCTGTTAACGTTTGTCCGCGCACCTAGGAGAGCTATCCTGTATTTGCATATATAATGGACTGCTTTTCACAACTTGACACTTGCATGGTTGAAATACGACTTTAAAGTGCATTCAAATACAAATACAAAATAGTCAAATACAATATTACTGCCACTCCGTGATCACTAGACGAGATGGTCCGTATACTAAATGATGTGAACGTTTACATACAGAACACACCATGCGCATCACTACTTGTAACCTCATTCTATTATTTACACTCTCCCTTTACAATATATAAAATCGGACTGCCGACGGTTGAGTGAGGCGGATGCTGGTAGGCGTTATATATATAACCCTGTAAGAGCAGCATAGTACTTTGTGTTAAGCCCTTGGTTGGAATGATGCATGAATGCAGCCCTGCCCAGTAGACTGGCCAGGGCTGCATTTATGTATAGTATACTGACCCTTTAGGAGTGTAGCAATGCCATAGGGTTGGCGTAATGCTTCCATTCAACCCCGGCGAATTTTCTGCAAGGGTTGTATCCATGTATCATGATGACAAAGGGCATACTGCATTAATGCAATATGCATCCCTTAAAGGTTTAAATACAAAAATAGTTATATCTAAATACAATGGTCGCCTTATCAGGAAACACCTGGACTCCACCTGCATCCTACCTGGAGATAACTATAGACCAATGCAGCAAGACGTTGTGACTTTTCAGAGAGGTTTTAGATAACGTTTTTGAACATTTCCTGGTTGGTAAGAAGTTAAACATTACGCCAAAATTCTTCATTCTAATTACTCACTAAAAACTGTGAATCTCGTGATATACGAGGTTTATAAATATGGAAGTACAGACATTGTTACGAGTATTCAGCTGAATTTAACGCAAACACAACTTTATCATGGAAAGTCCTTCTTTCTTGCCACTTGGGTCTATAGTTTACATCTCAGTGCATCTCGCCTGCAAGTGTATGTATTTTCCATTTAGGAGCATCCAATAGTCGGCACGTTATTGCAGTTTCTGCATGTGAGAGGAGGAGGAGTGAAGCAGACAAGATGGCGGCACCTACAGTGGTTACCAAGGTTACCGTGAAGGATGTCCGCTTCCCGACGTCTTTAGCCCATGATGGGTCAGACGCCATGGTGAGTGCATTTCTAGTGGATTTGCAAATAATAGTCTATATTCTAGGGTTTCCTTGTAGGTCTATAGTTCTCCAGGCTCTATAATGATTCAAACAAGGTATACACTAGTTAGGTATATAATAGTACCCCAGGAGGAACCTTGGCTTCATTACGTTAATTATCATTATGACTTTATATGGACAACAACCATTTCAGAAAACCCATTCTTAGACATCCCATATATATATATATATAGTTTGTATATATATATATATATATATATATATATATATATATATATATATATATATATAGAGAGAGAGAGAGAGAGAGAGAGAGAGAGAGAGAGAGAGAGAGAGAGAGGGGGGGGAGGGAGAGAGAGAGAAAGGGAGAGAGAGAGAGAGAGAGAGAGAGAGAGAGAGAGAGAGAGGGAGAGAGAGAGGGAGAGGGAGAGAGAGAGAGAGAGAGAGGGAGAGAGAGAGAGAGAGAGAGAGAGAGAGAGAGGGGAGAGAGAGAGAGAGAGAGAGAGAGAGAGAGAGAGAGAGAGAGAGGGAGGGAGAGAGAGAGAGGGGGGGGTTCTCCGTGTAAACATTAGGGAATTATTGCTTTTCATATGTTTTGCTGTTTCAATATACTAATAAATAAGATTAAAAAAATAAAGTTTGTTTATGTATAGTACATGTATACGATTATGTATACAATATGCAGGTCGAACCTAACATAAACACACTATCGGGCACACAGATGTATATTCCCAGTGAGGCATGCGACCATAGAGATCTGGTCGGCAATATTGATTAAAAGTAAAAGCCTGCCATAATTATTTTTCTCTGTTTAGTGATCGGCCTAGATCAATTGTCGCGTTTCATACACTTCAATGTGCCAATATCATAATTCAAAAAACTGCGAAAACATTTTCAAAATTGCATAAAAAACGCAGGGTCGTTTGGGTGACCTGAAACAAACCTTTTTTGGTCATATATGTATAATACCTTTTGCATTGATTTCCCTCTATGTCAGAACGTGGACCCTGACTACTCTAGTCCCTACGTCACCATACACACCGACACCGGTCTCTGCGGTCACGGCATCACCTTCACCGTGGGGCGCGGGAATGAAATAGGTAATTCAATATTTTTCATTTAGGCTGGGAAATTAATGCATTATTGGCCGGTATTTGGCCTGTCCTATTGACCTATTATTTCCTTTTTTGTGAGTTTTGCGTTAACTTAGGCCTAAAAGGTTGATTTATATAATTTTGGCTTTTTTTCACCAGTGGCACTGGCTGTGAAGGCATATTCCCGTCTTGTGGTGGGCAGAACTTTAAAGGACATCTTTGATAACTTTGGGGAGTTTTGGAAGGAACTCTGCAGTGAGTCACAGCTGAGATGGGTAAGCTATATTTGGCCTACTAATGTGCTCATACACAAATGAAAGATGGTTTCTATTTGATTATTGAATTAGTTTGACTGCATTTTTTAACTGTTTCATCTGTGTCTTATTTGATGGACTCATCTGTGGAGACAAAAGCTCGAAGGCAAATTATGGATGTTATTTATTCTTTTAATTGTCCTTCACCACTGTGTGTGTGCATGCTAGGCTACCTTTATGAATCAAAATTAAATATGAAAACTAGTAGAGGGCAATGTCATAACTGTTGGTTGATTCAAGACTGATAAAAAATCATTTTGATTAAAGACATAGAATAGTTGATGTCATCAAATATAATGTGAGGTACAGAAATCGTTCAATAACTTGTATTTCTTCAGGATGAATTAAATGAACTGAATTAATCAAATATACAGCAGTCCAACATTATAGCACTCCAATGCACTATATGGATATATATCTAAAACTGGACATCGACATCCATGTAACAGAAAGCTATATTTATTAGAAGTAGAAATCCATGAATATCTATATGAAGGAGAACACCATGTTCATGCCTAGATATGTCTGTGTGTATGTTCATTTCGAAATTCAAGATTGCAACCATTGATTGAATGCCACCATGCTTTCAATGTAATCTCGAATTGCAGTTGCAGTAGTTTGATACTAATAAAAAAAAATCTATTCTATTTTTCTTTCATGAACAGTTGGCATCCCATAGATTCAAGATGGCTATCACTTATTGAATGTCCCAATGCTTGAAATGCAATCTTGACTTGTAGTTGCATTAATTTGATACTATCAAAAAAACAAATCCTATTTGATTTTTCCTTCATTCAACCCATTCAAGATGGCTACCATTTACTAAATGCCACAATGCTTTCAGTGCAATGAAGAATTGTAGTTGCATTAATTTGATATCTATATAAGAACATTTCTATTTGATACCTTTTTCAAACACAGTTGGCACCCCATAGGTTTAGGATGGCCACCATTCATTGAATGCCACAATGCTTTAAATGCAATCTTGAAATGTAGTTGCATTAATTTTAAACTGTTAAAAACATCCAATTTAGTTGTTTTTTTCATGAAGAGTTGGCACCCCATAGGTTCAAGATGGCCACCAATCATTGAATGCCATAATGCTTAAATGCAATCTTGAGTTGCTGTTGCATTAATTTGATTCTTAAAAAAAAACTTTCTTTTTTTTCTTTCATGAACAGTTGGCACCCCATACATTCAAGGTGACTACCAGTCATTGCATGCCACAATGCTTTAAGTGCAATCACAAATTGTAGTTGCATTAATCTGATACTAATAAAAAAACTAATTCTATTCTTTTTTTTATTTATGAACAGTTGGCACCCCATATATTTAAGATGACTACCATTCATTGAATGCCCCGATGCTTGAAATGCAATCTCGAATTGTAGTTGCATCAATTTAATGCTAATAAAAAACAAATTCTTATCAATTTTTCTTTCATGAATATTTGGCACCCCATAAGGTGGCCACCATTCATATTAATGCAAATAGAATGCTTTAAGTGCTGTCACGACTTGTAGTTGCATTAATCTGATACTAAAAAAAAAAAATCTATTTGAATTTTCTTTCATGAACAGTTGGCACCCCATATATTAAAAATGCACCCAGCACCCAGGTCAACAGCTATATACAGACACGTGTACCTCCCCTGCCTGTTCTCCTTCAATGCACAGTGAAGAGGGTGGGAGGGGGTGACCCTCAACAGTGCATAAACACTTTGATTGGATGACAATGCAGTTTTTATATTACAACCTAAATTTGTGCAACGAAAATCATCAAGAAATACTAAGTATTTTTTCCAAAGAATAGCTTTTCTAGAATGGCTCGGTATTCAGGAATCCTACTGCGAATAAAAAAATGTCAAATTCTAATTCTAAATACCTGAAAATTGAGAAATGCTGGCGTTCACGGGTTTATGTAGGAAATGTACTAAAAACAGCAAAAAAGGGCAACAAAACCCTAATTTTCTCAAAAACTGTTCAGTAGGATTTTTTCTAACTGAGGTTCCACTGTTTTCTACCCTCATATTACACATTGGCATAGAGAATATATTGACACCTAGTCAGGATTTTGCGCTAGGAGCAATCTGTGAGGCGAAAAACAGCCAAAATGAGCCACTGGTCTGAAGTATAAAACTGGGCATCGATCACTATAGAGCTACAAAGAGACAGAGAATCGATGTCCAGTAATAATTTGAGATAGATAGAGGGATTGGTTTCACTGTTGATGCTCTGTATTTCCCAATTATTCAGCTGGGTCCAGAGAAGGGAGTGGTGCACCTGGCAGTAGCAGCCATTGTTAATGCCCTGTGGGACCTCTGGGCAAAGATGGAGAACAAGGTACAGTATCTACATCATGTAGAGATATGTTAATGAAATAATGATCAGCTAATTATCGAATTTCCCCGTCCCAGTTCCAGGTCTTCTTTATTAATATTGTGACTCTGTTTTTTCAGCCCCTTTGGAAGCTTCTAGTGGATATGGTAAGGGTTTCTTTTTAACCTAAGTATAATATTATGTGCAGATCATCAGGATGGCTGTAGCAACCTCAATTTACTTTGGTAAACAGGTCACAATAGATATGATTAAATTTAAACCATACATTATGCATAACACTTAACCAGTGGACACACGGCATGGAATCAACATTGACAACTAGTTGTCAATGTTGATGCTATATTGATTAAATGCTGAACTGAATTTTGTGCCCACTGGGTATTGTGTCTTAATTGATAAGTTTTTTTCAATCCCAGGAACCTGAACAGCTAGTATCAACATTAGACTTCCGTTACTTGTAAGTTGTATTTATGTTCACTTAAACATTTCTTTGCATCTTCATATACATAGAGCCTCATGCTAATCTTGAGACAAAGTATGCTTACGTTTTTCCTAAACGGAGATAGATAGCCATCGATAGTGCAATTGCCAAATACGGTAGAAGTGACAATTGGCAAGAATTATCATAAATCATTTTGCATGTGGTATATCATTATCATGAACCTAGCCAATACCTGAATGCCTTATAAAAGGTATAATTATCCTGGTATTCATAGAATGAATCACTCTACCTGTATACGTATACACCACCAGCCTACAGATAGTGATTAGTTATATAACACCATTGTCTTGTCCACTAGAATATCATTGAATGTCATTTTGCATTAATAGGTCGGATGCTATAACAAATGAGGAGGCTATAGGTACTGCATTCATATTGTATCTTAATAAATCAGTATTATTTTAGTAAACATAAGTGACAGATCGAGTGTTTTGATAATGAAGGCAGATCAGCTCAAGTGCAAGTGTACACCCCAATATTAAGGGTATACCCAGTAAATGTTATACAACATTTTATAACGTTATATAACATTTCTCTAAGGTTCCTTACTATGACATAACGTTATATAAAGTTTAAAACGTTATTTTGACGTAAAATAACGGTGTTTTTTTTGTTAGCTGTGTATTATTTAAATCTAAACAAACTGCTAAATCTGACACTGCTATTTTACTATACTAAGGGAGACAACGAAGGAGAGATTAAATCTGTCTTTGTTATGTGAGAAAGTAGCACAGTATATTTAAAGGTCGAATTATTAGTTTGTTAATTTAACACCAACAGAGCTACTGAAACGTGGACGCATTGGAAAAGAGAAACGAGGTATGACTCTGAACTACTGATATATAAGATTATCCACCTACATTTGAATAAAAGTAGAAACATCATATTGAAAAATCAGTTTGAATGGGCCAAATAGTCTGCTGGACAGACCAGCTCTATCAATGGATAGCATCTACAAGTCTTACGAGTATTCATATTTCATTAAAATTTCAATAAATGATCGTGTAAATTATGTTATATGCTTATTTTTGCATTCAGAGGCTGAACTGTTCGCTTCTGGATACCCTGCATATACAACATCAGTGGGTTGGCTGGGCTACAGTGATGAGAAGGTCAAACAAGTAAGTATCTGTATTATATTATAGGCAATTGAATAGGACATAGAGCTAGCTAGAACCAGAAGAGTGAATTAGCGAAATCTTGGTACAGTGTGAATACACGAGCTATATCATTGAACATTGATACTTCTTTGTGCTCAGATTCCAATAACTAGTTTTAGTAGCTTTACCAACAATAGTGCACTGTATTTGACCAGCATTTTCGTTAATTTGTTGATTCATGACATTTCTTTTTTCAGCGCTGTAAGGAGGCATTAGCTGATGGATTCACCAGGTGGGCTAGATATCTATTTATGACGTACATATATGACCACTCCAAAAGACATGGAAAATATGACGAGGGCCCTTTTTTATCTTTTTCTTTTTTGAAAGCCCAAATCGTACAGGGTATTGCAGGCTGTAGGAAAACTAAATTCACATTTTCGTAATTAACGGATCATGGAAAGTTGTAATATGTGTGTTTCCTCTAGCCCATTACATTTGTTGCACTGTACGCTTTAATTTGATACAGAATATGCTCGCATTTGCCTAATTTTGTCGTGTATTTACATAATGTATTACTAATGGGTGCACAACTAGTTTTAGGTGGGCCCCATAGATTTCTGAAGCCACAGGCCTGAGTGGTCCATGGCTGAAAGATGTAGTGTCTACTCCTGATAATTATTAAAGTTGGACCATATAGCTCAGAGTAGTGCCACCTAGATGTATGTTGGCAATACTTATAGGCTGTTGGGGGAGGGGCTTGGAGTTGAGAATGTGAGTACCCTTACCTCTTCATGGTAGGTGATTATGCTCAAACTACAATAGTTATATAATCAGCAGGTTGGACGTAATAGCCTATGGAGCTCTGAAAACGACTTTCTGGCATACAATACAAATGTATCACCGACTCACCCTCTTGTAAGGGAGTGATCATTTTTTTAACAACAGGAGGGGGGGTTTCCATGTGGAGCGCGTGAAAATTTTTAAACCCCCCCCCTGGTCGAGGGATCAACATTTTTTACCCTCTCCCCCTTAGGGCCGAAAATCGGCTTGCCCACTGGCCCTTTGAAGCATAGTAACGCGCGGCTTTTTGGCTCCGCTGCTGGCGATAGTGGCGCGGGAAATTCGTGCAGACAGCGTTCGTCTGACCTGGTACACTGCACTGTGGGAATGCCTTAGTCTATCGAAAATAGACTCAGTAGTGTCGTGAAAAGTCATTCTCCCAGCAGATGTTAGGACTGTAGTTTCCTATACTTGAACGCAGAGAGTAGGATGGAGAATGAGAAAACGAAATGCATTCTCGGGTAGGCTCCCGATTTCCCTGTTGTTGTTTAAACAGGTCAAAATTATTTTGACCCCCCCCAAGAGGGGTCCATATCTTTTTGCCCCCCCCCCCGGTCAAGGGGTCCACATTGTTAAAATTGATATGCACATGATAATTATTATAAACATATTTTTCTAAATTACATTGATACTGTCTTATACATGTACGATGTACATTTTATAGTATCATAGTGAGAACTGCAGACTGCTATGCAACCTTGGAATAGCATAACAATATACTGAAATGGGTAATGATACTATCATGGTACACTAACCCAGGCCCGTGGCTGCCTTGTTTACCCACAAGACCCCAACTCCGGCCCCAACTACATCTGGTCAGCTCCCCTCTGCACTCTAGCAACCCTCCCCCCCCCCCTGGCCACCCACATACTCTATATGCCGATTCGACAAGAAACAGTTCTTTGTAAGGGCCAGGTCATTTATTGCCGACTTGGGGACGGGCTCATAATGAAAAAGAAGCCCTCAGGGCCTTTGCAATTCTTTTTTTGTGGGGGGGGGGCGCATTTCTCAAACTCCAAGCAAGTTGGGGGGGGGGAGAGGTCGAGATTACTCAGCTAATTGGTGGTGGTGGTGGTGGTGGTGGTGGTGGTGGTGGTGGTGGTGGGGGGGGGGGGGTGTGCTGCTTTGGGGAAAAACACCAAGCCCCCCCCCCCCATACAGTATTGAATGGCCCGGCCCTAACTGGGTGAAAGCTAACCATCTATTATTAGGTGCAATCTACAACTCAAATAGAGGGTTGGACAAACCAGCACCCAGGGACCTGCATACTTTGCATATCACAACCCTTAGTAACATGTGGGCCCGCCTTTGGGCGGATCCTAGCCTGTGTCAATCAAAAACATAGGCTGAAAAATGGATGCCAGCTGACGTATACATAGACACTTTAACAAAATGACTTCTATGACTTTAGTGAGCTGTTCTTTGCCATGCCAATGTTAACCTTCATTCATTTTTGGTCAAGGTTCAAGGTGAAGGTTGGTTTGAACCAGGAGGATGATCTCCGTAGGGTGGCTCTGGTGAGGGAGCAAGTAGGCGCTGATAAAATGTTGGTAAGGAGAACTTGACTGTTGTCAGCATGAACTCCTAGTTTCTTTTAATCACATTGGCATATTTTTGGAGATCGTAGTATGGACCGTGACCTTGCCTGAATTATTTTTGATATATGCAAGCACTTGTACCACATCTATGTCAATATCTATCATTCTATGTATACGTAACCTAGAGTATTGTACAAAGGTACACAACTTTCAGCCATTACCCAATCTGTACATGCAGTAATAAAATGTACTCCCATGTTAAGATTATAGCACTATTTTTGGCGCCCACTCTTGATTAACATCGGTATTAAGTTACGGGGGCTTCCATACCGTATGTACACACAAAGGGGGGGTGGGGGTCTATTTTCTGAAATTCCCTGCGTACATAAACCCTTTATTTTTATGTGTACAAGAACTTTAGGGGGTGGGAGGTAAATTTCTGGAGAAAATGTGCATACATACTTTATGGAAGTCCTCCACTGCTTTTAATTGGGACAGACAACAGATGCCAATCAGAGATGGGATGTTGATGAAGCAATTGAGTGGATGAAGCCATTTGCAAAGTATGGTGTAACATGGATAGAGGAGCCAACAAGCCCAGATGATGTCACAGGGCATCTCGCCATATCTAAGGTAGATATATAGCTTAAGAGAATGATGACTACTATATATATACTCATCTGTAGTACCTCCATACCATCGATAAATGAATAAATTGATATGAATTAATCCATTGGAAAGGACAAATACCCATACTATATCCATTGGGACAGACAATTGCTGACATCATGTCCATTAGCCTAGGCAATCGTTTATATTATAGTGGCTAGGATAAGTAAAAGGGTCTTGCATTATCACAGGTCTCATATAAGCATAGAATAAATGGTATCAATAAGCACAGGTGTCCACTACATCAGGTTGACCTGGGCAATTGCCTCACCATGACATTACTTAAATTTCTGTAAAATAAGTCACACCTAATAAATGACAATCCATGGCCACTTAAAAAAAGAAAAAGAAAATTGACAAATATTGGTATATTCGGTATCAAATTAAAGCTTATACTGCTAGCAATGCAGGATGATAAACACAATCTGCATTGCCCCATTTTTAAAGATCAATAAACTCTTAACTACCAAAATGTGAATTTTGGTCACGAAAAGCATATATTATCTCTGTATTTTAACCCATGAGTAAAAAGCAAAACCAGTATTTCTTTTGAGTGGCCTAAAGATCACAATCCTTTCTTTATGTTTTTTAGGCTCTTGCCCCGTTGGGCATAGGGGTGGCTACTGGAGAGCACTGCCAGAACCGGGTCATGTTTAAGCAGTTCATCCAGGCCGGGGCGCTGCAGTTCTGTCAGATAGACAGTTGTAGACTCGGTGGTCCCAACGAGATCCTCACCGTCTACCTCATGGCCGCCAAGTATGGCAGTAAGTCTATTGATATTCAATGCAATTAAATATGTGATTTCCACTGGAATGACCTCTAGACTTCTTGGAATATCATATACTTTCTTGTAAACTTTCACAATATTTAGTAATTATCAGTAGTTCTGCATACCCCATAGTATATTTCTGTACCCAAATATAGTACGGTGAAAATTTAATACATGTAGTGAGATAAGTCCATCCACATAATTGAAGGAATAAAGTACCCTTGCAATGGTGTGTAACCTAGTTTACACCACTGCTGTGATTTTCTTATAGTTAAAGGCTAATTTTCAAATAGTTGTTTTCAAGGATTCATGTTCAAATTTTGATTCAGCTATTTTGAGTAATCTGTTAACACTGCCTCTTGACCTCCAGTCCCTGTGTGCCCCCACGCTGGGGGAGTGGGTCTGTGTGTTTTAATCTACCTGAGTAACCTATAAACACCATGTTTGTACCCCCAGTCCCGGTGTGTCCCCATGCAGGGGGAGTGGGTCTCTGTGTTCTAATCTACCTGATTAACCTATAAACACCATGTTTG
This sequence comes from Harmothoe impar, assembly GCA_947462335.1. Taxonomy (NCBI): domain Eukaryota; kingdom Metazoa; phylum Annelida; class Polychaeta; order Phyllodocida; family Polynoidae; genus Harmothoe; species Harmothoe impar. The sequence continues at coordinate 92,892,322 of OX381705.1, forward strand.
TACCCCCAGTCCCTGTGTGCCCCCACGCTGGGGGAGTGGGTCTGTGTGTTTTAATCTACCTGAGTAACCTATAAACACCATGTTTGTATCCCAGTCCCGGTGTGTCCCTACACTGGGGGAGTGGGTCTCTGTGTTTTAATCTACCTGAGTAACCTATAAACACCATGTTTGTACCCCCAGTCCCTGTGTGCCCCCACGCTGGGGGAGTGGGTCTGTGTGAGCTGGTGCAGCACCTGCAGATGTTTGACTACATCGCCCTCTCAGGGACCATGGACAATCGGTTAGTCCATCTTACGCATGATTCTATCTACATGATTACTTTTTATTAATGTTTTGTATATGTGTGAAAAGAATACAGGTACAAAAATAATGCCACAGAACATCATACCAGCCATGGCACTGTAGTCATTAAACCGAAACCCTAATTTGGGGGGATAGCTTGGAATTTACCCACCATTGGTTGAAAGGGACAGCAAAAGGTGATGATACATCATCTGCTAGAGGGAAGAAGATTTAAAGCCCCCAAATTATTAAGTCACAGAAAGCTGAATCTCCCTCTATTCTGCCAGGGAAAATAGGATGAATACCAATTCAACAGCTTTTTATGGCTGCAGCTTGGCACTTAGAACAGGGCAAAGTGGTTGACTCAAGGTACATGGCCGACTCAAGGGCATCTTACCCTAGCAAATTATAATTTATGGTCAGCTACAAAAAGGTGGTATACTATCAGGTTACAAAAGTGTCACTGTAAATGACCAGATGAGATGAAATAAGGGGAAGATGTCTTGGGTTTTATCATCACGGTTCAATACAACTGGTTATATGAGTTGACTTTCAAAAAATTTATTTATCCTACTGTCAGCAAGCATTGTCTGAATCAGTAAAATCTGATTATATTGTAATCTGACGAGATAAGGGAAAGTATTATATATATATATATATACTGGAAATGTAGATATTTTCGCGCAGCTAAATTTTCGCGCACCTAGCACATAAAGGCATTTTCGCGCAATCATATTTTCGCGCATCTGCAATGAGGTGATCTTTAGCTATATGTCAGTTTTTACGGTTTTTCAATCGGACAATTATTAAAGATTTTACAGCCCAAATGATGGTCCAAATAATAGGGGGGGGTCTAAAATTCTTCTATCTTGGAAATTTAATGTAGCCTTGTATGGTCATATCAATAGTTCTTTAGTATAAAAGTTTCTTTAGTATTAACGTTTTCAGGATGTGATTTTTCCAGCATATTAGATTTATTATTTGGGTAATATTATAGAGTGCATATAGAGTGCCAGACATCATTGGAAAGCTATTTCTATGTGCAAAATCTTCGCGCACATCATATTTTCGCGCACCTAGGCAGGTATGTACTGAGCGAAAATTAATACGTTTACAGTATATATATATATATATATACATATATACATATATATATATATATATATATATATATATATATATATATACATATATACATATATATATATATATATATATATGTATATATATATATATATATATATATATATATATATATATATATATATATATATATATATATATGCATACATTATAGAGTAGTGATATTAATAATCTGTGGTATATGTAAAGATATCTCATTTTGTATCTATGGTGTATGAAAATGGAAGCACCATAATATGGTGATAATGACCACTCACATGTTTCTTTTCTAATTAACAATGTCTAGGGTGATTGAGTTTGTGGACCACCTTCATGAGCACTTTATTGACCCTGTTGTCATGCGGAATGGTTGCTACATGCCACCTAAGGTAGGGAGGATCCTCACAGCATATTTAGTAAACTCAAGTTTTCTCAATTATGTAGCCTCTAAAATTAAATTCAGCTCATCTTGTAATGCATTAGTACCTTTCTAATTCCATGAACTACGATTCCTAGCCCCAGGGACTTCCTTTTCTGTCAATTAACCTAAACAAATTATATCAAACCTAAATAAGAATAAAAATTGGCCGCCCTCATGGTATAAGATAGGAATATCAAATAAAATAAAAAGCCTCCCTCCCGCACTTCTTTTTTCTAAAAAGTATCCGTAAAGCTGATATTCATTTGTAAGCGGCCTAAGTTAACACTATGCTATGTGCGTTTGCAGGCGGCGGGGTACAGCAGCGAGATGAGGGCCCAGACCCTGGAGGACTATGAATACCCGACAGGACGCGTCTGGCAGCAGCTCTTCAACTCCGGCACGTATACACCGCCTCAGGGGGACTGAGGAGGCATACTTCATACTTCTAGGGAAAAAAAGACCTGACATGGCGAGAAAGAAATGTGCAAGGCATAAAGTGGATAACATATATATATATGGTGTGCACAAGCTACACACTAAAGCACAATCCACCTATTCAGCCTTTTCTGAATAAAGATATGGGAAATATAGATGATAAGATATAGGTAATAAAATACAGGTGCATATAGAAAATTACATATACCTGTGTTATGACTTGTCATATAATAATAATTTCAAACAAGAAAAGCTTGGTTTTTTTTCCGTTTTTTGTAAAGGTTTGTTTTTTCTTCTCACTTTTGCAAAAGTAATTTTTTTCACTTTTGTAAAAGTTTTTTTTTCATTTCCATTAAAAAAAAAGATTTTCATTTCCGCAATTTTGTTTTTTCATTTCCGTAATTATTTTTTTCACTTTTGTAAAAAGTATATTTTTTTCATTTACTTAAAAGGTTTTTTTATTTCCGGGAAAATGGCCGATCGAGAAAAAAAATTCAAAATCGGCCAAGTGCTGATTTTAGGGAAAATGGCCGATATGGCAAGAAGATGGTTCAAAATCGGAAAAATGATGGTTTTTAGGAAAATGGCCAATTTGTTTACGGCCTCCTGTGGGCTGTGGGGGCCGCCATTGGCCGTACCCACCGGTGCTGAGGCCTTCTTTGGGGTCTATTTGTCCGGGTTCAGGGTATCACATTGCGGACATTCTCCATGGGCTGTTTCTCCATGATGATGTTACTGAAATAGCAATAAAACCAATCTTTAAATGTGATTTTTAGATATAATTTATCAATAATTATGTGATATGATCCAAGGTACCACTCGTGGAGAAACCTGTCATTCAGACAGATCATCATGGACCTCTGTCTTGTACAATTCAGATTGTGGGTCTCAAATATATAGGCCTATAATACATAGTACATGTGAATGATCGATTACTCATGGCCATACTCTGTACTTAGCTCAAATGTTATTAAGATGTAATCCTTGGAATTTAATGAATTTAATGAGTACACTTGTATTGATGACGTTTGTGGAAACAATTTCTTGATCATATTCTAATGTGCCCGATATGAAGCGTAACTTGACATACATGCATCACTATTAGCTTTAAGTGTAACTGATATGTTTATGACTCAGCTTTCGTCTACTTGGCTATAAATTGAAAAGATTCTATGTAATGATGTGTTATAGCCAATAAAAATATTTAAACTTCAAACTTCAAACTTCCTAAACAGTGGCGTCAATATACAGGGCATTACTATATGCAGGGTTGCATGCATAAAATATTTGCATATATTAACATATCTCCAGTTCGGGCTCTTTATTTGATATAGTGGTCAATGGAGCACATTTAGGTTTTTATCATCCGGAAATATCAAAAGGGGTGAAATCTTTTGTATTAAAAAGAACCATTCCGTTCACGTAGATCCCCATCTTTTTTAAATATCACAATAAAAAACAACGGCCAGAAGAAAATTACCAAAATTGTACTGGTGCACTCTTTGCCAAAACATGCCGGACACTGGAAATTAGCGTTGAGGGTTGCACATTGCTTGAATGCATTATACCCTTTGCAGACTCTTTGGGAGGTGTATCAGCCCCGTAGTGTCAGCATGAGGCATTCCTCCAGAATGCAGACAGGGCATCAAGTGCATGAACTGGGTCATTACACTCTCACCCCTGAGGTTCCCTATAGTAAGGTACAGTGTGGGACACTCTGCATGTCAGCCTCTTTTTTTTCCACTGACCCCTGTGACTACATAGGAGGTGGTAGACAAACCCCAAAGGGTTAAATCTCAATTATAAATCAATCCCTGTTTCCTGCATCCTTAGGGTATTAATATAACTAGGGGTTGCACAGTTTGTGACATCTAATTCCGCTCAGATTGCCCATATTACCTGAATTACCCCCCTTCACAGGAGGTGGTAGACAAATAGTTTACTACACTGTTAGTAATATATCAGAACATCAGGCAGGCGATTGTAATTTTTTTGAGTTTGCAATGAGTATTTATTTCATAAATGATCTTCGAATACACAGACTTCAAAATATGGTAGAACATAACATCAGTACAGCATGTACATGTTGGATTTATACCACTGCAGGATGTTATGAGATTCCAGTGTATAGCATTCATATCTATAGACCGGTACTGCTAGACACATATAGTGCATTAGTTCAGTAATATTCCTTAGGTATAATAAACTTATACTCATAGCTACCTTGAGACAACAGTAAGTTTTAAGGTGATTACAGAAACTCAATTCTATAGGCACCTGAACAATGGTGCATCAAAAAAAAAAAAAAAATTACCATTGACCATAATGATGACTTAGCACAGTATATGCAGATATGTATGTTTACATTCTTTACAAATCAGATTCAACAGTTCAAGTTCAACAGTGTCCAGACTGAGATATTGTATCAGATTGTTAACAAGTTGTGATCGGGGGTCAGAGGTCAGAGCATATAGTAGCAGCAAATGTGCATGCATTACGAGAAAGAACAAGTCATTTAGCATGGATATTTCAATTCAACATTACAGTATGACAAGTAAATATGTATATATAAACATTAGTAAGATGTAAACAGTGAGTGTAATGGGGTAGCGTATACACATTGATAGGAGGGTCAGGTGGGGCGGTACAGCAACCTATACCTAATAACCCACGGGGTCACCACCCAGCTAATGCTGTACAAACACACCAATAACACTACCAGGTAGTTTACACTGCAGGCTGTCTACGCCATTTCAAGTTTGACCAGGCCAAGATAAAGGGTTTCGCCATGGTTTTGAAACCCTCCTTGCTGCCATTAAGTCTGCAGTTTGGGGGCAACTTGTTCCATAGATCTATAGCCCTATATAGAGGGCTCCTAAGTTTGATATCTACCGGGTAGACCAGCTCTGCGGTATCAGCCGACCTGGTCACTCTACCTACAGCATTGGTCCTTTTCATATTTATACCAAAGTCACTAGGCACATGCACCCCTGAATATAGGTACCTGTGGATTAGTAACAAAAGCTGTAGGTCAAATCTAATATCCAGGTAGTCCACACCACAATCTTTATGTAGACCCGCAACCGGGTACCGCATATTTGTGTGTAGACAAACTCTTAAACATCGGTTTTGTAGACGTTGTAAGCGCTTTTGTATCGTTTCAGTTAAACCAGTATATATATATATGTATCCACAGTAATCTAAGACAGGTAAGATTGTCTGTTTATAGATCAAGCATGCAGTTTTCGTGGGCATCATCTTGCGTATCATACACAACATGTGCAGCCTATGCCAAACTGTGCTAATGGTCTTACCTACGGACTTATTGAAATTTAGATTTTTATCGATGGTGACGCCTAAATATTCATATTCATCACAGGATTTCAATGTGTGGCCTCCCATCACAATATTTAATGGAGTGTCGTGAGGCTTACCGTTTAATAGCATCACCTGTGTTTTTTCAGTGTTAATGGTCAGTCCACTTTTTGTAAACCAGTTGTACACTCGAGTGGCATCAGATTGTAATAGGTTTTCAGCAATGCAGGCTGAAGGATGGTTTACATAGAAAACAACATTGTCTGCGTACATTGAAACGGTACAGTGGTGTAATATATCAGGGAGGCTATTTATATAGCAGATAAAGAGCAAAGGGCCCAGTATGGACCCTTGAGGAACGCCAAAGGGTACAGATAGGGTTAGGGAGGTATGGTTGTTACAGATAACTCTCTGATTTCTATTTGAGAGATATGATATGAACCAGTTAGTGTATATATCCGGTAGGCCAATGGATTTTAGGCGTTGTATAAGCTCACCATGGTGAATTGAGTCAAAGGCTTTCCTCACGTCCAGAAAGCAGGCGGCTACAGTCTCCCCCCTGTCCCTAGCCCCATATAGGTTGTTGACTAAGTTGAAGACTGCATCACCTGTGCCCCTGGACGTTCGGAAGCCAAATTGAAATTTAGAGAGTTTATTGTTATTTTCCAGCCATGCGTAGACTCTGGAATATATTACCCTCTCCATTACTTTACTGGGCATTGGCAATAAGGAGATTGGACGCCAGTTTCCAATGGCTCTTAGATTCCCAGATTTGGGTAGGGGGACCACCTTAGCTGTGGCCCATTCTGCAGGGAAAGCAACCTCGCCCAAGCAGGTGTTAATAATATTTGTTAGTTGGGGAACCAGGACTAGGAGCGCATCCTTTAGAACCTGGGCAGATATGTGATCTATACCACTGGACTTATGGGTCACTATATTATTTACTATGGCTAATACTTCGCCAAAGGTAACATGGTCATTGGCACATGGGTTTTCTTGAATGATAGGATTAGGCATGTCCCTCACTTCTACGTCATTACCGAGACCATCAAACAGATCCCGACCTATATTACTAAAAAACTCATTGATGTAGGTGGGTACATCTCTACCCAGTACTGCCTCACTGCTGATGTGATGATCAAAGGCAATATTGGTGGCACCTTCAGGTTTTTTACCTAGTAGTATATTTAATTCCCTCCAGAATTTAGTAGGATTTTCTGAGAGCTGGTCTAGTCTGTCAAGAAAGTAATTGTCCTTGGCTTCTTTACTGTATTTGTTAATTCTGTCTCTAAGATTACGGGCAGAGTCTAGTAGGTGAGCATTGTATAGTTTATTACTACAGTACTCGTACATTACTTGGTTTCTTTGATATATTAATTCAAGGATATCCCTGTTCATCCAGGGTTTACCATAGTCCTTGTAATGACCCAGTTCAGGCACGTGCAGGGCATATTATACATTAAAACACCAAGGGACCCTGCAAGGGTTAGTGAAGGACACCTCACCTGTGGCCGCAATCTACCATTCAATTTATCAGGCCATCTAACAGGTGATAGCAGTATAAGGAGGATGCTGGAAGGTGTCATATCTCAGTCTAAAGGTCAGCTTTATCAGCAAACAGTTCAGCAGCCACCAGGTTACCTATAGTCTATATCCTCACACCATCTTCTGTCTACAGTCTACGTCCACATCCCCACCCTATCTCACAGTCGGTAACGTATCAAGTTCTGGTCTGACAAGAAAACTAGTTGAATAGGAAATATGGTGCTGCCAACAGTCGTCACCAAAATCGCTGTGACAGATCTCCGGTTCCCGACATCTTTAGAACAAATATCGGATGCTGTTGTGAGTTGGTTTCTCAGGGGCTCGATTCATAACAATGTACGACAGCTCAGAAAGGCTACGACCACTAAAAACATGCTTGTAGGGAAAAGAGGGCAAATCGTATTTTTTTACAGGTAGTAGTCAAGGCATCATACAAGGCTGTAGTACAAATATTTTGATATCATTTCACAATGAGATTAAAGAATGACTTTAGAGGCTGTCTCAGCCGTCTGTTGTGCAATGGGCATTTTCCTCCTTACAACCACCATATATATACATGTATTCTGTACAATAGGGCAGATGGGAAATTTGCTACGATTTTCTTTTGAAATGCACCCCTTTTTTTGTATGACAGCATTCTACGATTTTCTTGAGATAAGCTGGTCGTATGAAATAAGCTGGTCGTATGTGTGGTTATTATTCTCCACCATTACAACTGTTCAAGAGGTGTCGTAAGAATAGCATAAAATGACCCCTGGACGATCAGCAATGGTCGTAGCAGTAAAATGACCCTCTGTGTCGTAGAAACTTATGAATCGAGCCCCAGGTATCGGACCATATGAGTCTGGGTTCTCTATCGTTCATAGGCTGTCTAGATAAGCATTCAAGATACAGTTATTTTTAACCCTTAAGATCTGTGTAGATCCTCTAATGCATTGTGCCCTCAGTCGTCATTGGAGGATCGTATTACTTAATGTGAAATGTGGTCAATAAAACTATTTTTAAAAAATGCATGAATGCAGCACTGGCAAGTCTTCACTCCTGTCCTGCATCACTGCCTCATGCCTTATCAGCCTTACACTCCCAATGGGTGTGCATGATGTACCATTGCATCATTAGAGCCACAGAGAAAAGAAGTAGAATCACTGTGACTCCCGACTTGATCATTGAGTTAACTCTCCCTAGGACTCTAACGTGACTCCCTAACATTAGCAGGACTCTATAATAACTCTATAATGACTCCTATTCTAAGAATCCCGCATTAGGAGTCACTTTAGAGTCGTGAAGAGAGTTACCTCAGTGATCGATCCATGGGAGTCACCGTGAGTCTACTTCTTTTCTCTGTGTTACTCGCTAGGACTGCATTGGTACATCATATTGACAGATGTCATCTTTTCGCTACATGCCGTCCTTAAAGTGTTTTCTCCTCCTGACAGAACTATGACGTTGACTTCTCCAGTACGTACGTCATTCTGCACACAGACCAGGCCCTGTGTGGTTACGGCATGACTTTCACCACAGGCAGGGGCAATGAGATAGGTAGGCATCATGTCACTGCATTGATTATTAGATTTTGTAGACTTAAAGTGACACGGTCTGATTTTATTCATATTTTAAATCCTGCTTAGGGAGTGGTCATTTTTTAACAACAGGGGGATTTTCGGTGGATTTTCGTGCGAGCGGGTCGGAATTTTTCAGGTCCCCCCCGCGAGAGGGGTCGAAAATATTTTGGTCCCCCCCTCCAGGCAGGTTGAAATTGAGCGCGGCCGACCCCTTTGAGCTATAGTAACGCGCGGGCTTTTTCGCTAAATAGGGGTGTAATTTTTTTGGTCCCCCCCTCAAGAGGGGTCCAAATTTTTTTGGTCCCCCCCCTTCAAGGGGTCCAAATTTTTTTGGTCCCCCCCCCCAAATCCACCAACCCCCCCCCTGTTGTTAAAAAATGACCACTCCCTTAGATGTATTTCAATCTGATAATTAGTTAAATTCTAAGCTGAATTATAGGGAATGAGATAAAATAAAGTAGCTAGCACATGAGGTATGGCCATAGGGAACATTCTGGTTCATTTTTAACAAGATTGATTTCTGAACCCTAATCATCGGACCATGTCACTTTAGTATATTCATTTTTATTCATATCATAAGGCGCACCCTGGCTACTGTAGAGATGATGGTAGTTCCACATAAAGGGGCTTAGTGAAAGAGGAAAAGTGTGTTTTCAAACTACACAGAGAAAAGAACCAGCGTCAAAAGGGAGTCCAGGTTGCCTCCAGAATGACTCCCCCAGGTGACTCCCTTCGAGTCACCTAGGCTCCCTTAGGCGACCTGGACTCCCCTAAACATGGGAGTCATTCTGGAGGCAACCTGGACTCCCTTTTGACACTGTTTCTTCTCTCTGTGTACTGTTTCATTGTGCGTAGTGGTTCAATGTTCCGATATCATTATTAAATATCCATGCAGTAATTTAAGCATTTCCGTAAACCTGTTAACTTCAGCCTAAAAGGTTGATTTATATAATTTTGGCTCTTTTACCAGTGGCACTGGCTGTAAAGGCATATTCCCGTCTTGTGGTGGGCAGAAAGTTAAAGGACATCTTTGATAACTTTGGGGAGTTTTGGAAGGAACTCTGCAGTGAGTCACAGCTGAGATGGGTAAGTTATATGGTTTAAAGAGGCCATTCATCGGATAGTTCTTTAGATGTTTTTGAAGCTTAACCTTTGATATTCTTATTTAGATGAGATGAGCCCTAATGTTCCTTTACATGACCCATGTCTGGCCATCCCTCCACCCTTGCTCTGGCCACTTCCTGGTGTGATGTATATACGTGTCACCAGATCTATATACCTGTGGAGTTTGTGTATATATAGAATTTCCTGAATTACTCTGAGATTACAGGAGGAAATCTACCATACATTTTTTGTTTATTTTGAATCTTAACTTTCCAATTTCATCTGATAAGATTGTCACGATAATGATACACTTCAAACTATCTCTATGCTAGTGTAGGGGCTAGGGTTATATGGGGTTTATATGACGGGTTATGTTGGATGCTGTGTTGCGAACTCCGTCCGAACCCTTCAGCCCGACGGCAGGTGGCAGCATCTGCCCCGGGCTTGGGCTCATCGGTCACTCTGGATCCACGCTAGGACAGAGGCCCTGTGATCGTATCGGCTACAAGCCTACTGACCCGCTCCGAACTCTATAGGGAGTTCGCACTGATATAGCTTTGCCTGTCTAGGTTACTGAATAAACCTGTGATTCGCAACCTGTACACTTGATCCGAACTGTGTTGACTTTGGTTCTTTACTTAATAACCTAACAATATTATAAAGAACAAAGTATCGTTTATTACACTATGCTAATATTGCAGCTGGGTCCAGAGAAGGGAGTGGTGCACCTGGCAGTAGCAGCCATTGTTAATGCCCTGTGGGACCTCTGGGCAAAGATGGAGAACAAGGTAGGGTATCAACATTGTGTTCTTGTATTAGTCCAATAATGTTCGAATATCATAATTCGCATTACATTAACCCAATTATGCTCTTTATGTTATTCATTCTTCTTTGTTCATTTCAGCCCCTTTGGAAACTCCTGGTGGATATGGTAATGGTTTTATACACCTACATATATAGTATTGATCCATTGTTGTTGATACTGGCAAGCTCCAGAGCCTGGATTTACAGCTAAAGACTATTGTACATATCTAATTTAAGGTGTCATAGACATGCGACAGCAAAGTAATATGGTTATAATATAGGCCCTTTTCCTGCTATATTTGTGTCATGTATTGTCTAATGATTATTGAATAATAATTATTACATTCATACCACTTCTAGTGTCATGTAATTATGATTATTTGTGTTTTACACGGGGTTTTACAACATTAGGAACCTGAGGAACTGGTGTCAACGTTGGACTTTCGTTACTTGTAAGTTGCCATAGAACACCATGCTAATTAAAAGATAATAATTATGTATTTCAGTCTGAATTGCATATTTCTTATATTTCGATAATAAGTTCTTTATATACGACTGTTCACTGTACTGTTCGAAATTATTATATCATAAAGTATAGTCTGTTACAAATTATTTGTGGAAACGGGATACAATATATCTCATGCCAACGTTTGACTTTCTTTTACAATTAACCAAGTATAAGTCAGTATTCACTGTCTATGCTTGAATACATGCAACATTGTTTTTAACTAGTGGTATATATCCATCAACAGGTCAGATGCTATTACAAAGGAGGAGGCTATAGGTACTGTAATTTTATGTTGTAGCTTGAGTTAATAATAATATAATTATATTCTGTCTGTCTGTCTGTCTAGTATTTCTTACTTTGACAATAATATTGCATTGGATCCTAAATTTGGCATACAATATCTCATCTGAGTATTAGTATAAACAGATACAATTTACGTTTTATTTATGTTCAAAAGTAGTAGATTAGAAGTGGATTCATTTTGTTATTCAATTGAACAACATGTGTTCATTTCTATATTTGAAACAGATATCATCAATGATAGCGCATGTTATCCTTGTGTCTAAAGTACTGTATGTGGTCTAAAAACCTTGATAATTTCACACCAACAGAAATACTGAAGCGTGGTCGGATTGGGAAAGAGAAACGAGGTATGTCTACATTCTGATTTAACAAGAGAATTCACTCACTTATGACACGTAGATCTATACTAAAGATTTCGAGTTTCATATCAATGTACAATTGTGGAAATTGGGAAATTGGGATATTCCTAATGATAATGCTTCTGTGAGGGACCTAGGGATGACGTTTCCTGGAAACAGTGGGAATTGAACCCTGGGCCTGCCGCTCCAAAGCAGGTGCTCTACAATTGAGCTACATCCCCTGTCACATCAGATAGACCATGTCTCACGTTACTGGATCAGTATGGTATATAGGGAGCAGGATTACCCCCAATGACAACCCCCTTGCAAGTTTATTACCAAGGCATGAATGATCTGAGCCCCCTACACTTCACTAATAATGCAATAGATAACATATGTGGAGTTTGGTTTATTCTACACTTGTGTGCCCTACCACCAGAGGCTGGGCTGTTAGAGTCTGGATACCCTGCTTACACAACATCCATTGCCTGGCTGGGCTACAGTGATGAGAAGGTCAAACAGGTAAGCACATTAAATTCATAAACGTCTTCTTGCATTTACCTGACTTAATGGGTTGGGATGGTAGGAATAAATGGGAAACATGTATGCTCCCGATGACGGAATGGGTTGGTGATGTCATTTGTAATTAATTATTAATTATTCTCAGATTCCAATGTCATTTGTAATTAATTATTAATTATTCTCAGATTCCAAGACTAGAGGCTTTTAATGTGTAGAGGATGTTCATGAAGTAACTATAAGGACACTGAGATAACTCCCCCCCCCTACTCTAAGGGGTGGGGGGGTTGCAGACACATTGAGAATTTTCTCAAGTACAGAGGATGAAATCTTAAAAAATTAAAGTTGAATACAATTTTAGTCCAGATCAACCTGAAGAAGAGTTTATAAATAACTCGAAACGTTGATCCCTCCTAAATAATGCCTACAACATTATGCAACATAGGTTTACTGTCAAAATTATAAATTACAGCCATCTTTAACCCAACTTGCAGTGTATGGTTTTGTGTGAAATATTACATGGACAAGTACAATTTTAGTCTTTCACGATTCCCTACCTAAAATCTTTAATAATAGTCTCATTTACATGACCTAAAAACTGACAAACAACAATTAAAACTAGAGTTTCCTTGTATGCCGTCTTTCAGTGCTGCAAGGAAGCCATGGCTAAGGGATTCACCAGGTGGGCTATTTACACATGTAAATACTTCTGTCATTATTTTTATAAAAAGAAATCGTCTATGAATTTAATGAGATATTCACTACAATGTCGATACTAACTTTGATTGATTTTTGGTCAAGGTTCAAAATCAAGATAGGTTCGAACCAGGAAGATGATCTCCGCAGGGTGGCTCTGGTGAGGAAGGAAGTAGGTGCCGATAAAATGGTGGTAAGTAGATTGCTGCATGCTAAATGATATATATTATTGAATTTTTTCTTCACTTGGTTTGTGTTTGGTCATCATAGCTAAGGTGATGTCATGTACCAAGATCTTATAATGTTATACAAAGGTATGTAAACCCATTAAGGACACATATCATTAAATGTCATGATGCACCAATACAGCACCGCAAGTAACTAGCCAGGGCTGCATTGGTGCCTCATGCCGACCCTTCGGGAGTGTCTCAACCTCGAAGGGTCGGCATGATGCTTGAATGTAGCACTAGTGAGTTACTCGCCAAGGCTGCATTCATGCATCATGATGACCAAGGGCATGATGCATTAAGTCATCATGCCGTCTTTAAATGGGTAATTCATTGTCAACTTTGTCCCAAAGAAAATCAACAAGTTTTCAAGAGTCAATCAAACTTATTTCATCATTAAGTTTGCACTGATTATTACTTGAGTTGATTCTTGTTTAGCACAGAAGATGAAGCTACAGATTTTATTTTGGGACAGATGACAGATGCCAATCAGAGATGGGATGTTGATGAAGCGATTGAGTGGATGAAGCCATTTGCAAAGTATGGTGTAACATGGATAGAGGAGCCAACAAGCCCAGATGATGTCATGGGGCATCTTGCCATCTCCAAGGTACTTATGCAACATATTTAGAACATGACTACTCTGTGGTGTGTCCTAATTAATATATCGTTGTGGCAGATATGAAGCGAGCATATTGTTGATAATCACATCCATTGGCCAGTCACATGCTAAGTATCATTAAATATTACCCTGACCAATCATCATCATGAGAGTGGAGTCTATTTACATCTTTCTGCTCGAGTTGGACCTGGGTCGTATTACACAAGGCTGTAAGCTGAGTGTGAAATGCGCCAGGTTCCACTCCTGAAGAAATATGTAAACAGATTGTTGCATGAAAATAACTAATTTGCTTGATGTCATAGACAATAAGGAACGACAGCACTGTATTCAATAGAGTATGTGAAATACAGCAATTGCAGTGTTTAAGCATAGTAACATAGATTGCAAAGTCACCAAGTAATAAACTAACAATCCTAATGTGTTTTTCTTGAAAGATTTATCTTTTGTATTCTGTCCCACCTTACATGAGTGAGTAACAAGTGATCATAGTCGCATTCTATCTTTCATGACAAGAGTGAATGCCTCGGGGTCAAAATAACCAATATGACTTATCATAGAGACATCCTTTATATCCATTGTCCTTGTCCTCAGGCTTTGGCCCCGCTGGGTATCGGGGTGGCTACAGGAGAGCACTGCCAGAACCGGGTCATGTTTAAGCAGTTCATCCAGGCGGGGGCGCTGCAGTTCTGTCAGATAGACAGTTGTAGACTCGGTGGTCCCAATGAGATCCTCACCGTCTACCTCATGGCTGCCAAGTATGGAGGTTAGTAGATAAATACTGTAAATTCTCACATATAAGCCTAACTTGTGTATTAGCTGAAAATTGTCGATTTAGTACTGTAGTATATTTATCAAAACTCTCTATAATTAAGCCACACAGGGACTTTGAGCCGACCCTACAAGCCACATTGGCGATCTGACAGTGACTCCCATACTAGCTGCTGCTTCTACACAAGAATTCACGGCAGCTAATGTAATTTAACATCCTGCAGACATAGCAGAACTCTGAGAACAAACCATTCATTGCCATGGAAGCACTACTATTGCCATACAGCATTTTCAGGATATTCAGTACACTCCAGTATTTCTACGCGGGGGGAGTGGGTCTCTGTGTTTTACTCTACCTGAGTAACCTATAAATACCATGTTTGTACCCCCAGTCCCGGTGTGTCCCCATGCGGGGGGAGTGGGTCTCTGTGTTTTACTCTACCTGAGTAACCTATAAATACCATGTTTGTACCCCCAGTCCCGGTGTGTCCCCATGCGGGGGGAGTGGGTCTCTGTGTTTTACTCTACCTGAGTAACCTATGAACACCATGTTTGTACCCCCAGTCCCGGTGTGTCCCCACGCTGGGGGTCTCTGTGTTTTAATCTACCTGAGTAACCTATAAACACCATGTTTGTACCCCCAGTCCCGGTGTGCCCCACGCTGGGGGAGTGGGTCTCTGTGTTTTAATCTACCTGAGTAACCTATAAACACCATGTTTGTACCCCCAGTCCCGGTGTGTCCCCACGCTGGGGGAGTGGGTCTGTGTGAGCTAGTGCAGCACCTCCAGATGTTTGACTACATCGCCCTCTCAGGGACCATGGACAATCGGTGAGTCTCTGCTACTATGTTAAAGGCTGCATGCTGATGTTATGATGTATGAATGCAGCCCTGGTAGCACAGAGAAAAGAAGTAGAATCACTGTGACTCCCGACTTGATCACTGAGATAACTCTCCCCCTGACTCTAAAGTGACCCCCTAACATTAGCAGGACTCTATAATGACTCCTATTCTAGGACTCCCTCATGATTGGGAGTCCCTTTAAAGTCGTGGGGAGAGTTACCTCAGTGATCGAGCTCAGACTCCCATTTGGGAGTCACCATGATTCTACTTCTTTTCTATGTGAAGTCTACTCTGCAGAGTTGCATTCACGCATCATCCTAACAATCTGGGGAGTATAAGCCCCTTAAGGAGGCCATGAGGCTTGAATGCAGCACTGGTTAGTTTCTCACTGGTGCTGTATTTATGCATTCATGTATTATGACAATAAAGGGCGTAGCACATTAAAGCTTTGTTCGGCCCTCGATATGGGTTAGTTCATTAATACAGGGCCTTTGAAGAAGTAAAAGTGATTTACTATTTTATAACCTTGGACGATAAGTGTAGTATACATGTACCATTCTATAGATATATAGTCTATGATAATTAAGAGCCCAGATATGAAGATGATGATCATAATTTATTTATTTATTTTCTAATTAATTTCACCTTTGATCATGTGTAGGGGGATTTAGTTTGTGGACCACACCCAAGAGCAATGAACCCCAATATGAAGATGATGATCATAATGACTTTATTTTCTAATTAATATTCACATTTTTGCTCATGTGCAGGGTGATTGAGTTTGTGGACCACCTCCATGAGCACTTTATTAACCCGGTCGTCATGCGGAATGGCCGCTACATGCCACCCAAGGTGAGACTATCCCAGCATTGTCAAATCTATCAAAAACTGAAATTACGCTGGGGTCAGAAGTAAGAGGATCAGTCTCACGACTTTGTAACAATTGGATTGTGTTCGACCAGGTGACGTCTTTGACCGGGTGACCTCTGTGCCTGTCAAATACGTTACCCGGTCAAAGACGATCCAATTGCTACAAAGTCGTGAGACTGAGCCAAGAGTCTATCTATAGGCATGTCTACTATGCATACACTACCTAGTAGGTAAAGCAGCATGCAAACACTTGAGTAGGAATTGCTACCAAGCCGTAATTATCACGCTCTCAGGGAGTGTTCGTTTATTTGTTACAGGGGGGCGTAAACAATTCTAACCCCCTTGGGGTGTTAAAAATATAGGCCCCTTTTTAGCAAATCAAAGCTGGTAATTAGTTCAAAGGGGTGGGGGTGATAAATTTTCGCCACCTTCGGCGAGGGGGGCACAAAACGTTCCACGCGGTCTCGAGGAGGGGGAATCAAAATTGTCCGTGAATCCGCGTGAAATCTCACCACCCCCATGTAATTAATAAATGAACACTCCCTTACCTAGTAAAGCAGCCGACCCTGGAGATATTTTTGAAATTAATTAATCTTAATTACCTGTGGTTGCACTAGGTACATTGGTGAATCATGCTGACCCTTAGGGAGTGTCTCAACCCCGTATTATATTTTAGTTTTGACTTATCACTATCATGTATTTATGTCGGGATAAATAAATGAACCTTTATTCAAATTTTTCACCATAAACACCTATTTTATCTTTAAAAACATGACCAATTCTTCCAAACTATTTTTCCAAAATAACTTAACAACAATAACTCTTTCTATTTGACATAACAGCCCCACTGTTGCTACTTACACGAACCTTGTCAATTAGGGGACAGGGTTCTCAATTGCTGCTCTATCTATATACGACAGATCACCTAAGATTTTTCTTTAGCTCAACCCATTTACATACATTTTACTAATAACAGGCTAAAAAAGAGACAAAATGTCTTGCAAACACTTCTTAATTTATATGTTAATATTTATAGATCAATAAAATGGATTATATGTCATGAAATCGAATACAACACCATAGTCGGACTGGTATTATAACAAATATTATTTTTTTATTCCAGAATAAAGATTATTTGAACTCAAAAATAATTGTTTAATAACCATAGTTATGTTATGCGTTTGCAGGCGGCGGGGTACAGCACGGAGATGAGGGCCAAGACCCTGGAGGACTATGAATACCCGACAGGACGCGTCTGGCAGCAGCTCTTCAACTCCGGCACATACACAGCGCCTCAGGGGGACTGAGGAGGGATACTTCATAACTCTATAAAAGAGAAAGCTTAACAGTTACTTGAGGATAACTTCTGATGTCGTATGAGTTATATGTAAATACACACAGCCACGGCAGGACTGAAGACGAATTGATTAGAGGCCTTTGTTTTTAGTCAAAAGAAGTATATGCTGACCAGCAAAAAACTCAACATCTGGTCTTTCAAATTGGGGATATTTCTGCATAATTTATACCAAAAATACAACAACCCAGTGGGCACAGAAATCTGAATCAACATTGACAACTACTTGTTGGTTCAATGTTGATTCAAAGTTGAACTGAATTGTGTGACCACTGTGAATAGGGGGTAAATATACTATAAGGTCACTTGTACCTGAAAGCATGATACATGTAGCTTGTTAAGTATAGTCAGAGTTATAGTCAAAAAGCATACATGTGGTTGATTACCAGTGTGGTGAAACTGGGGATCTTACCGTATAAAGAGAAAATAGGCATTGGTTCCAATAAAAAGCAAACACAACATACAGCCGTTTCCCA
This sequence comes from Harmothoe impar, assembly GCA_947462335.1. Classification (NCBI taxonomy): domain Eukaryota; kingdom Metazoa; phylum Annelida; class Polychaeta; order Phyllodocida; family Polynoidae; genus Harmothoe; species Harmothoe impar. The sequence continues at coordinate 92,910,434 of OX381705.1, forward strand.
CTTGTCTTAGCACCGGTCATATTGTTAGCAAGGGTCCAATACAGGGCAAAGAATTAAATACAGTACAGAGGGTTCAATAAAGGATAAAGGGTTCAATAACGGGCAATAAGGTTTCAATATAGATGATGGGCAGGGATGAGAGAGCGTATACACAATGGCTATAGATTTCTGGGAGTCTGCTGCTGGAATCTAATATCATATATCCTCAGTGCATTAAGGTATATTATGGTGTCAAAAGAATGGTGTTAAACAATCAAGTACAAGTAGGAAAATGTTCCCAAATAAACGTATGCTGATGGTATAGTTTACGGTAACATGGCACCAGATCCTCGAAGAAAGGGGCTCAACCACAGAACGCCCTATTATACCACGAGGCAAACTATTCACACCACTCACACATTTACCTGTTGGGTACATCTAATAATTATCTAGATATCAGGCTTTTTTTAAGGAACCCCTGCCTTCCCCATGTGCATCGTAGCGGTAACGATAGCATGTGTTATAGCGTAGAGGTATCCCGTATATAATATACATGTTTGTGTAAGTTTGAATACAAGTAATAACTATCTACTATCAGTGTGATACTTTGAAGAACCCCCCCCCCCCCCCCGATGTACATGATAATATCGTGGTGGGATAACCTGTGTGTATAATGGTCTACCGAGATGCCCCTCATATAACATACATGTCTATGTAAGTTTGTGTACAATCAGGGACACATTAAAGTGCACGGTGGCTGCGTCTGAGATGTAATTACATCACATGCTACTTTTAGTGTTGTCGTGACACGACGACATCATATATACCTCATGTACCTCACATACACGGTGCCCACTCCACCCCTCTGGTCGCCGTGGACGATATGGTTGGCAGTAACCGGTAATGGCCCTTTATGGGCTACATACTGTTTTAATGCGTTATGCCCTTTCTCAGCATGATGCACGACTGCAGACCTCGCGAGTCTACTCGACATACAGTACTGCATTCATGCATCATGCCGATCCCATGGGGTTGATACACTCCTGAAGGTCTGGCATGATGCATGAATGCAGCGCGGGCGAGTAGACTAACTAGGATTGCATTCGTGCATAATGATGACCAAGGGCCGTCATTAAAGGGTTATTAATCCTTTAGGGCCTGCATATTGCGTTAATTCCTTATACTTTTTGTCAGCATGATGCATAAAGGTAGCCCTGGTGAGTAATTATAACTGTTGCCTTCATGCATCATGCCGATCCCATGGGGTTGATACACTTCATAAGGGTCGGCATGATGCATGAATGCAGCCTGGGTGAGTAGACTATTCAGGTCTGCTTCCATGCATGCATCATGGCGAGCAGGGACATTAGAGCACTACGCGGTCCTTAAAGGTCTGCAAGAAACAGACTGTGACGTTGTAGGTAGCTGCCACCCCGCTTGTCCTCAGATGTCAACTTACAGGTACATAGACATCTACCACAGGTATATACATGTACAGGAGGGGGCACAGCACCCACCATTCTGTGGGGCACCGACAGAGGAACTCATAACAAGTGGTGCAGCATAATCATCCAGACTCATCCATGATTATTACGGATTATTACCATAATAGTATTGAGGAGTACTAACTTACCATGAAGGCACAAGTTAACTACTCCACAAGGTAAGTGACATGGGGTACTAGCAGTAGCTGTGTGTATAACCAGGGAGAGCTGCCCCATGGTGCAATATATTTATTTACATACTACCATATCTTTTTGTGAACATAAGCTCCACATATCATAGCTTACACAAAACTTTCTGCTATATATGAACATCAGTGCTGACACTGTATCTATCAACAGTACCTGATTCTTTTTCCTTTGTCTCTAAAGGGGATGTGAATAAAGGTGAATTGAATTGAATTGAATGGTTATGAGATTTGTAAACTTGTTAAAATTATGTATTGTCTACATATCGGCCTATAGCTACATTTATACGTGTGTTAGTATGTGAGGTGTGGTGGGAGGGTGAGGTGTGGTGGGGAGTCACAGGAGCCCTATGGAACCACATTACACAAGTTTATTAAAGAAACATGTAGGAATGAATGTAAGATAGTTTACTATTGGTACAGGTCATGTTTTATAGTATATGCAGTGGTGGATCCAGGAGTTGGAAAGGGAGCGGTACAGGTTAAAAGAAGGGGGCGCGCCTCCTAATTTTGGTTATTTTTGGCTAACATTGGGGTGCAAAATATGCCTAGTGATAACCTCCATCTCCCCGTCTAAACCCAGCACTGATATGTGATATGTGTTATTTAGACAGTTTTATAAAGTGGTACGTGAAACTTGGTTGCTACCTGTCCCCAACCCGACCCGAGACCATCAGAGCATGTCGTCCTCTGCCATGCTCTCATGGCCATGGGTAGCATGGTGCTTTAATTAACGTGCTACACTGGGAAGTCATGATACATTTACGACTAGGAGTGTATCAAGTAACTCCATTTGGTTGACATGATGCATGAATGCGTCAATGGTGAGTGGGCTCACTAGGGATGTACCCATGCTTCATGCTTCAAAGGGAATAGCACACTAGCGCACTATGCGACCCGTAAAAGGTTAAATATCCGATTTGTATTCTGGCAATCAAGCAGATCTAGGTCGGTATCACTCCGGTATTGCAGTATTGTCAGTAGTAAGGTGTTGTAGTCTTCTTTCGGCAAGTCATGATGTGTATAATCTAGAACCAAGAAGTGCTATAAAAACGCCGTGTGCCTCACGTACTGCAAACATTAAAAGTGTTTTAGAAGTGCCCCCTGTCAGGTGACCTGCTTCCCAGGAACATCGGCGCATGACGGGGAAGGGGCAGGAGGGACAGGCGTAGTAGGGGTATAGATTTATTCTTTTTCAAAGCAAAACTAAATAATCGAGTTGGATAAGGTCACAACAAAATGTGCATATTCATACAGAAAAGACGTTGAATCACTGTGACTCCCGACGTGATCCTGAGGTAACTCTCCCCAGGACTCTACAGTGACTCATTAGACTCTATAATAACTCTATAATGACTCCTATTCTAAGACTCCCTCATGATTGGAATCACTTTAGAGTCATGGAGAGAGTTACCTGAGTGATCGGGCCTGGACTCCCATTTGAGTGTTACAGTGATTCTACGTCTTCTCTCTTTGTTCGGTCCCACGACTATGCTCAGTAAGGGCCATAATCCATGCATTTGCCGATTTGGAGGCATTATCGGCCGATGCATCCTCAACAAACAGACCCAATATAGTACTTTTGTAGTATAATGTTGTGGATGTATTGGCCGATGATGCCTTCAAATCGGCCAATGGGTTATGGCCCTTATGCATGGTCGACCTCACTTTTAGGCAATTTTGAGAGAGAAAAAAAATCAAATTTCCATAGGATATCTTTTTAGTAAGTCTTATAGTGGATGGATTCAGAGGTTTCAACCTGATATCGACCACCGTTTGCATTTCAAGAGTACACCCCGTTTGCAACGTGGATATTCTGTAACCCATGTATTAAAATACGCACCATTTGCATTTTAAGAATACGCGTCGTTTGCATATTAAGAATGCGCGCCGTTTGCATATCAAGAATGCGCGCCGTTTGCATATTAAGAATGCGCGCCGTTTGCAATTTTAGAATGCGCGCTGTTTGCATTTTAAGAATGCGCACCGTTTTCAAAGTAGAGGCACGAGTCGTAAGGTCATCCCTTCTCGCAATATCAAGTATAGCCATACATAGAGAAAAGAAGTAGAATCAAAAATGGAAGTCTGGACACTGTCACTGAGGTAACTCTCCCCACTCTCCCCAGTGACTCCCAATTATTAGGGCGTCTTGGAATTGTAGAGTTATAATAGGGTCTTGCTAATGTTAGGGAGTCACGTTAGAATCCTGGGGAGAGTTACCTCAGTGATCAATTCGGGAGTCACAGTGATTCTATTTCTTTTCTCTGTGTATAAGCAATCTCTGCTTGATGTATAGTCCTATAGGATCCCGGGTATAGGATGAGTGACTACGACATCAAAAGTACTACTTGAAGCCCTTTTTTACTTGCTACTGTGAAATATATATGGTATATAGGAAATATAGGTGGTACATTTGTTCATAAGGCCACGCGTTTTTGTATGTTTTGGGTTACGGACACCTCAGGAAATTTCAAAAGCGCGGAGGATGGAATAAAAATTGAATAAAATAAAATGAAAGTTGGACTCTAGGAAGTTTACTCATATATGCACAGAAAACTTGGACATCCCTATGTAGGTGGGGAAAATAAAAGGATGATCCAAAAATTGAAAACCAATGATGTTTTAGTAAACTGATATTCTGTTGTTTCCTGCGGCTTCGTGGGATATGGCCCCAGCCCCCACTCGTGAAATACAACAGAGATGGTATCAATGGGCGTTGGCATTTGTCTATTTATTTCCCCCTGCCAGGTTGCTGCTGCTGGGGTTGTCGGTGGTGGTGTTTGTGCGGCGCGCTAACGACCCGTTCAGTCTAACAGAGCCGGACCCGGAGGAGGCCCAGGAGGGGTACACGGTCACCCCCATAAAGCTGGGGGCAGAGGTACGCGGCATCAAACTCAACGGTTACGTACCCCCACACCTTATAGAGCGTATCAAGCAGGACGTCGCCAAACACCAGTAAGTCGAGTTTGTGATAATCTTTAGGATTAATAATCAAACAAAAATATTAAGCTAAAAGTCGAGCACTCTAAATATCCAAAGCCAAAAATAGATTTCTTATTTTCAGAAAACAAACTAATTTAATTTTTAATTTTAGGTAATGCTAACTTTAAAAATGATTGTCTGCCCAGTAACAACATTTGAAAGAAGAAAAAGAAGAATAACTTGCATTATAACAACGTTTACAGATCAACAAACTCCGAATTACTAAAATGTAAAAATTAAGCACAAAAAGTCCAAATTTCCTTATATATGTTGCCACAAGTAAAAATGAAAAAAAACACGAAAAAAAACGCCCTCATCATATTTTTCACTGCTTGGTGATGAGAAACCTTTTTTTAGTGGCCTTAAATCAAGATATTTAATTTGGAAAATGGGGAAAGTGTGATAGTCAGATATATTTGGAAAAGAAGTTAATCAGATCAGGTGCTTATTCAAAACCCGGCACATCATGGCGACCCTACGGGTTTGAGATGCAGAGATCACCAAGTGTTAAACCTCTACCCTTTTGTCCCCCCACAGGCTGAGCAGAGATCACCAAGTGTTAAACCTCTACCCTACCCAGCAAATTAGTTCCAGATCGTTTCACCTTGTTTTACCCCTGAAACTGTGTGCTCATTTCGTGCATATTGCGTCACATATGTACAATGTAACATACTCACACACACTGACACTGTGTTCCATGGAACAGATCCACACAGTTCTGACAGATTTTTAAAAAGCTTATTCACACAATATAATTATAATGCTCTAGCGCCAAGCATTTTTAGTTTAATTATGGTTAAAATATAGGAACTATTGTAATTATATTGAGTAGAGGTTTCCCTAGGGCACCATAGCAGAAAAAGATTGAGCGTGTGAGTGACCTCACAGATGACTCAGGGTAAGTTGGATTTGTAGCTTATCATGTACTTAGATATAATCCTCCCTTATAATCATTCATTGGTCAATTCTGGCATCAGAAATGAATTCCTTGTTAAAAAGTACCCTCAAGTCATGTGTCATACATGTATGTTATTCCATAACAGGCCAGCAGGTGGGTGTGGGTGAGCAGGTGGGTGTGAGAGAGCAGGTGGGCAGGCCGCGGGCATGTACCGCTTTTTGTCCCTATCAAAAAGCGAGTCGATTGAACAATAAGGGAGTATTCCACTGACGTAAATCGGCCAAGATTCCCATACGTTTAACACTGTAGACTTTTATCGGATGACGGAATCTCGGCCGACCGACGTCAGTGGAATACTGCCTATAAACGGAGAACATATGGGTGGTACAATTTCGCTCTGCATACGTTGAGATCTGGCGTGTTCTTTTGCTTTGCTTTTGTGTCCTGCATTTAAATTTGAATTAAAGACCTAGATGGGGTTTTTCTGTGTATATGAGGGTATTTCTACTGTAGTAGATGGCATTCCTGTATGTAATATAAAGAGAGAAATATGAGGCTCTGTGGGTGAAAATGTGATTTCTATCTTTGGTTTAACATTGAACCCTATGTAACTTTCATTTAGAGGGTAGCAATTTAACAGTACTTAAGAGTTTATGCGAAAGAGAGGAATCAGTACCTGAAGATCGCAGCTCAATTTCATGCAGAAGGAAAGACATTTCACATTTCTTTTCGAAGGAAACATTTGTTCCCCGATCTTGCCTGTCTCTCCATGGTCTTATCTAATGGCTGTGGGCCATGGACATTGAATGACAGCACTTCTCCCATGTAACAAAAACGTCTTAAATCTTGGTTGGGTCGTTTAGTATTACTCAGTTACCCTGAGTCAATTAATCTGTTGGTGCACTCCCTACTGCTGTGTGCATGCTAATTCATTCATCAAGATTCCTACCGTAGCAGTTTTAGCCTGATGAAGTTGTCTGCAATTCACGCAGATCATTATTTATAAACACATGTATAGCAGAAGGTCAGACCTTTTTTCAAATAAGATCACCAGAGGAAAGGCGTCTATGGCCTGTTCCTCTTATTGCCAATTTAATCAAAATCATATGGCATGTATTTCATAGCTAATGAAACTTGATAGAATTGGAGGTGTATGGCCAGGTCTTAGACACATTGAGAACATGTTATTATAGTTATACACAATGATAATGATTCCACTTTATCCCTGAGAATATCAAGGAACAACAATGATGGCATCTGCTGTCAAAATCCTGTACTATTTGAACCTGACAAAGTGATAATGGTTCTGTTTGAAGATGTGTGAGTCTGTGCCAGAAGGGAAACTAGGTGACACTGCATCACACATATACCTTTAATGTGTGACACCAGGTGTCATCAAAGTTGGTTGTGCCCCTTTTCCTGATAATCTTTAGAAATAAGTATCTAATCGGGGTATCAATGTACTGTGAACCAGACAATATACCTGCCCTTTTATTAAGATTTATTAGGTATAGAAATACATGCCATATCATTTAATTAAAGCAGCATTAAGAGGTCCAGATGGTAGACACCTTTCCACTGGTCATCCTATTTGGATAAAGGTCTGGCTATCTTCAGCTGTTAATATAGACCAGTTGCATACAATCATCAGCCCTATGTTCAAATGCTAGGTACCTGATTCAATGAGTTTGCACACCAGTATTGTCATTTGACAACTTATGTCAACTACTGCTGATTCTTAGAATTATGAGTATTCCAAACACTCAAGGCAGGGCTCTGAATGTGCCAAATTTGAAGGGGCCTCAAACATTCCCTTTCTAAAATATCATCATTCTGTTTTTTATATTAGATTACCAAAAGTCTTTTATGTTAGGCCCAATAGGGAAATAAAATGTAAGGTGCTTGAATAATATCATATTAGACATTCTCCTGAAAATGGCAATTCTAGACTAATTACCCCATTCCAGGAGAACCCCTGTCGCCAATTTTGGCCAGCATATTTCTAAACCAAACTAAAAGAATATTACTCACAAACCTATATTCTACCCAACAGTGGGGGTTTTGGGGGGTTTTAGGGGGTATCTGACCATATAAATCGCGTGCAAAAGTGATGTACCTTAATCAGGGATGGTTTTACATAGCAATTGTTGTGGCACAAAGTAAAATTAGATACCCATAAAATCTTCTCTGTCAGGAGAATCTACAGGTATAAGATCCCCAAAACACAAATGAAAATGTTCATGATTAGGCCACTCAAAAAAAAGAAATTGTTTCTCATCACCAAGCAATGAAAAATATGACGAGGGTGTTTTTTATTTTTTTTTTTTTTTTTTTTTTACTCGGGGCCATTTACATAGGGGAAATCTGGACATTTCGCGATCAATTTTCACATTTTAGTAATTTGGAGATTATTGATCAGCAAGAGTTGAAACAATGCAAGTTATAGCTGATTGCATTGCTGACAGCATAAGCTTTAATTTGATACCAAATTTGCCAATATTTTGGCAATTTTAGCATATTTTTCATCAAAAATGTAAAAAAAAAAAAAAAGTTTTCCCCAAATCATGATTTTTATGATGCGCGCGGTGATGAGAAACAACTTTTTTTTTTGAGTGGCCTTAACCCACGTTTCTGTGAAGGTAGCCCCAGTGCCTCCCCTACACAAACCGTCTGCACTACTGTTGTATTTATTTTACCAATATATTTCTCAGTACCTATTGCCCTGACAGCTACAGATGGGTCAGACAGGAAAAAATACAATATTCCTCTATCCAGTGATATGCCATTTGATATTGTAAGATGGTTCATTGCTGAGTAATGAATTATTTCATTTGGGTTAGTTAGCACTGTGACACATACAAACCCGGGATTGGGGCCCGGGATTGCTCTACCTACTACCATATTGTCCCAACAGGTTGTTGGAGATCACCAAGTGTTAAACATCTACCCTTTTGTCCCCTACAGGGTGAGGGGAGATCACCAAGTGTTAAACATCTACCCTTCTGTCCCCTTCAGGGTGAGGGGAGATCACCAAGTGTTAAACATCTACCCTTCTGTCCCCTTCAGGGTGAGGGGAGGTCACCTAGTGTTAAAAGTAGTATAGTATGTATCGGAACGGGACTATAGTTAAGTACTGTTTATTACTCAATCGACATGCAGCCAATCAGAGGCCTCCCTTTTGGCGGGAAATTCAAAAGCAGCCAATGAGAGGCCTCCCTTTTGGCGGGAAATTCAAATAGGTCACGTGACCGGAAGTGACCTACTTCCGGTCACGTGACCTTTGGGCGGGAAATTCAAATAGGTCACGTGACCGGAAGGGACCTACTTAAGAGGGTCACGTGACCACCATGTTGGCGGGAAATTCAAATAGGTCACGTGACTGGAAGTGACCTACTTAAGGGGGTCACGTGACTACTAGGTTGGCGCGAATTTCAAAATAAGTCACTTGAGATTTTCATGGATAAATAAATTTTTAAAAAGAAAAAGCAAGCTGAAAGCTTGCTAAAAAATAATTTAAAAATGCGGCTCTTTTTTTTAGTCTCTTTTAGAGGGCAGAGAGGCGAGTCTACTGGTTTGTCTACTTACAATGAAATGTATCATGATGCGTTTATGATGATGTGCATCATGATGTGACTATCTTACATCCCTATAAGAAATAAGCAAGGTCTCTCTCCTATACATAGGCGTACTTACACTGGCTATTTGTAAACTAATGAATGCGACTTCCTCGTTAAAATTAGTATCTACAACTCTTTCAATCTTAAGGCTTTTGGTTTAGTTTATTCTTTTGTTCAATTTTGGTCCCACCTCAAAAGAGGAATAGAACCTCTGCAACAATTGTCGCTTGCTCATCAGAGCCGGGGTGTAGAAGGCCCCTGCCCTGTCGGGTACGTTCTAATGAGATAGATCTCACTCTGGTACGTTTTGGTTGGTTTGGAGCTCTCAGTCGACTGTCTTATGCACCCGAAAAAAACAGACTTTCGGTGTCTCATGATAAAACTGGCGCGTTATACTAAGTGCTGGATTACTTTCTCATTTTTTTATTGTTCTATCCGATGCTTATTTAATTTTTGCACTGATAAAAACGGTTAGCTTGTACAAACACGTGGTCTATTTAAGCGTTAAGTGTAGAAAATGAACAGAACAGTGCACAGAAAATAGAGCTACCGACTACATTTCGCCCAGTCACTCAGCGGAGAACAAAAGAACTACTGACGTAGTGTACCCGCTATTCCGACAGTTGGCGCCACCGTTCGAATCTTTATACTTTTCCCGCGTGCGACATGAAGCCCTGGGGTGGGTACTGGCTGTTTGGTTGTAGGTACCGAAACATAAAAAACTACAGCCAGTCCATGCTATGGTGAGACGGCTCTCTTATTCCCCCTTGAGTAGCGTCTGTAGGGCCTATGACAAAACTTAGTCCCGTACACTGAGCAGCTTCAGGTCTGAAGGCTCATACAGAAAAATGTGTGGGTGTGTGGGTGTGTGGGTTGCTTTACGCCTTAGTTAACAGCTATGGTCATTTCAAGGGCGGTGATGGTGATCGAATCTATGGCCCTTTTACCGAGACAAGGGTTCTTTTACATCCCACACTACATAGGGGTGTGTGGGTGTGTGGGTCTGTGTGTGTCTGTTCGGTCTGTGTGTGCACGCGTCTTGCACTCCGGAACATGTTCAGACACGTTCGAACCTGCTCGGACGTGCCTGGACAGGTCTCACACGCCGACCGTGTCTGAACATGTTTTCACCTTATAGCTGCTGCCGATGCTGCTACCGCTGCTGCCGATGCTGCTGATGTTAGTAGTCGCGTCGACAAAGAATCGTCATTTGTCACACTTAAGCCTCCAGTTAAATGCGCGACGGGTAGTAAGGCTACCAACGCGACGGCCGGATCGCGCTCTTGCTTAAAGGTGCACCTCAACTCAGTGCGCCTTTAACACCCGTCCCAAATAGGTAAAGTTCCTGACGCAGCACAGCACCTCCCACCAGTAGCCAATCAGCGCGCCGAACGCCGGACACACACCCACCGTGTGAGCCTCTAAGTAGGTCACACGAACCATACTAAGATGCCGACAGGACCAATTGGTCCGTCCGCGGTGGCTGCGAGTGATTGCGCGCCGTCTAAATTCACTGCCATGATTGGCAGAGGGGGGGGCTGATTACCCCTCGTCGGATGAATTGCGGCGGAACCACAATCAATTTTTCGCTGTTTTAGATAAAAAGAGATCCAGAGCTATCCGCTCGTCCAAGAATTATTTTTCTATCAGCCCGGGATCACCCCCAAATTCAGGCCTAAAGTCCAAAAACCCAAAAAAATTTTCCTATGGGATTTCAAGGTTAAAGCGTTTTTTGTGACCCCAAGGAGCAGCTCACGGGTTCGAACCCTGTAAACGCCTTGACGCGCTTTCGTCGCCTTAGGCGACGTGGCTAGACGTCTTGACTAAAACTTAGTGAGGGTTCGAACCCGGAACGTCCGTATTAGCCGCCTAATTTCTACTAGCCCCGAAAACGAGAGTATCACATCTATATAGGTCACCCATGTTAGCCTTGGTTTAAGTGCGTGCAGAACCGTGTATTGTGCATTTATGCAGCATACAGATATGGAGACATGCTGCTACAGTGTCAAATTGATCGACATTGTATGTAACTGGACATGAAGAAGGATATTTTTACTTAGTTTTCTAAAAAGAGGGTAGTTCTCGGTACTCCTCCAGCAGCCGTGGTAGGGGAGTCGGCCAGGTACTTAACCCTATTTATAGGGGCGCTAAGGTAGGGAGTTTGATAAATTTTTGAAAAATGAGTTAAAAAATACATATTGGTTCCATTAGTATAGATCCCTATGAGAGCTTTTCAGATCTGCCTAGATCCAGAAATATCATGGTGAATGCATCTGAACATATTTCCCATTTCTGTGATCTAGGCAGGAGAGGGGTACCTTCACAGCAGTTAGGGGTTCTGTAGCTCTGGCCCTAGGCACCCTTCTAACTCAGACAGAACAGGTTTACTTAAAATGGCTAGGGTCATTGTTGGGCAGAGGCACATACATCTGGATTTCACATACGTCTTCAAGAACACAATTACCAACATCCCCATGGTAACAAGTTTTAACAACTCATATTTATTTATTACATTTTGACATGAAGAATGTCACCATAATATTGTAGGCTACAGAAAACAGAGACTCTTATCTTTCTCCACTAATGACTCCATTCATGTTGACTGCCATGATATTGTGATTAAAATGAGGGGTTTGTGTTTTTTTATAGCTCAAGAAATGAGGTCAGGAGGGCTATTTTTATGCAATGCACCAGTGGGGGTGCTATTAGGAAGGGTGCATATTGGATCACAGAAACGGGCAGACGACAGCGGCAGCGCTATTTTGAACTCTCTAGAGGCTAAGGGTTTGAGATGAACGTGTCCCATGTCGCATGTCGATTTTTAAGAAATGACCATGTCACATGACACTAAGTGAAAAAGGCGTTGTCACTAGTGTCACTAAGGGGGAAAATGTAGGGGCACCGTAATTGATACAATCGGACTCTTGGGACCATAGACTACTAGGAATTTTTTTTTTTAATTTGACCACCCGCAAGGCCGGAATTTGAAGGAAGAGTTGAGGCGCCTACTTATACAGTAATTGAGAATTTTTTATTCATGTCACATGTCGATTTTTAAGAATGGTCTAATGACACAGATAGCGCTAAACCTAAAGACCTACTCCCCGCCCCCTTAGTCTTTCTATACTGAATCCGGGACTTGCCGGCGAGGCCGACAAAGGGCTGACCTAACGAGCTCACAGCTGGACTAGATACCCAATGTTTTGGATTGGAGAAATCAGCAGAGCAATAAAAGCGTGGTGAGGCTGGTATTATTTTCAAGGGTGGCCCCTGTGAGTTGTAAAATTGGTGCTAAATGTGGTAACCAGGAGGATGCTAAGTTTATTGATATTGTCCGTTAATGATACTTAAGGTGGGTGTTGTCTAAAGTTTTAATTGATATTACCAATGTGGCCAATAATGACTTCACAGTTGGGGCCCTCGCCCGCAGGTCCGAGATTCAGGGTATTCTTTGTTTATTGTGTGGCCCCTAAAGAGGGGCCGACTAACTCCTTAGAGTTAGTTAGATGCTGCCGCTGTGCTATGCAACATCAGCGTAATTAATTACGCCTCATGTTGGGTAGCATGGATCACTTGATGGGTGATACCTCAAAGCACAAACACGGCAGAGCCGTGTGTGGCATGCGAGGACCAGTGGGTCAGGGGTGATCCGTTGCAGACAGAATACCGATCCGTGTGAGGTTCTGACTTTCTATAGCTTTATATAAAGCCTTAGATATGGTGTGGTATTTTTCATCTCGCTATAGTTTAGTTGGTATTTAAGGAAACCGCCTCATTTCTATCAGAAATACACAATATTGAATTGTTTTTATATTTTAATATATTAGAAGCGCGCTTTGTTGCCTATATGGCTCATTATGCGTTGAAATGCTCGCGAGCATCGTAGGAATGTACAAAACCCCTATTGTGGCGCCATCTGACGAAAGAGCGGGGAACTATACTAGCGCGTTCGTTATTCACATCTTTGACAGGGACTTGGTTGGTTGTTGGGCTGCTTTACGCCCTAATTAACAGCTGAGGTCATTTCAAGGGGGGTGATGGTGATCGAATCTATGGATGACTGAAGGTGGAAAGCACACCCCTTCACTTTTACCGAGGCAATGGAGCTGCTCAAAGGGTGTGGCGAGCTAGACTGGAGGATGTAATAACTAGGCGGCAGAGGGGACAAAAAGACAATCTCGTAGTAGTAGGTCTACTTGGATCTTGAGTAGCCGCCCTTGTGGTTATAATTACCTAGACTAGTTGGCTCTGCCAGCCTGGTCAAGTGAAAATTGGTAAGGAGACTATGAACTAAGCTAAGCTCGGATTTTAAAATGGTCTATAAAAGTATAATAAAACTATAGCGCACCCTCTTAGATTTGATGATAAGACACAGCCTACTAGGTATACGCATTTGTACAAGGGTATCATTGTGTATAAAATGCTCTTTTGGTACATCATCCCGACTCTACACGAGCACCATTTTCAACGACAGATAGTGCTGTAGTGAATTTCCCATCTCAAGGCGAGCCCCGCTAATTATGGAGACCCTGGAGTAGGATTAACATTATATCCCAATGTCTGTGGTGGTCATTTATGACATGCAGACTGCACCCTGGAGGTGATAGATCTGACCACAGGCCCGCAATATGGGGCTCCCCTCTGAGAGTATCAAGGTTTGCGTATAGTCTCCTGCAGTTTAAATCTGTTATCTCCCCCTTTGTCGGCCTCGCCAAAATCCTGGGAGATTCACTTTAAACCTAAGGCTTACCCTTTTTTATTGTGTGGCCCCTAAAGAGGGGCCGCGGTGTTGATTAATTACACCACATGTTAAGCAACATAAGATCAAACCTCCCTCAAAAGCGTCAAGGCTCAAAGTCCTGATGGACAGGAGCCCTGTGTGGCATTCGAGGACGAATGGTTGAGTGATCCGTTGCAGAATACCGTTCCGTGAGAAGTTCTGACTTTATATAGCTTTTATATCGCTTTAGATATGGTGTAGTATTTTCAATCTCGCTATAGTTTAGTTGATATTTCAAAGAATCTGCCTCATTCTATCAGAAATACACAAAGTTGACATGTTTCTTATATTCAATATATTAGAAGTGTGCTTTGTTGCTTATTATAGGTCATCATGCGTTTAAAATGTTCGCGAGTATCGTGGAAATGTACAAAAACCCTATTGTGGCGCCATCTGACGAAAAGAGCGGAGAACTATACTAGAGCATGTAATCGCCAGACCAGCAGGCGGCAGCAGAGTGGTCAAAAGACAATCTCGTAGTAGTAGGTCCACTTGGATGTTGAGTAGCCGCCCTTGTGGTTGTAATTACCTAGACTAGTTGACCCTGCCGGCCTGGACAAGTGAAATTAGTAAGGAGACCGCCCATTAACGTGCTCCACAGTCTTTAGACAGTTAAGCCTATAGTCAAGACCGGAGAATTTGGCGAGACGCCCCTCTGGGAGGTCATAATCCTCAATGTTAGGTGTTAGCTCATTAACATCAGATACCATATTAACAACCCATTTAAAATGGTCATTTTAAGAGCAACTCACCCTATTCTGACAAAATCCTATTAGCAGGTAACCTCTGTATAATCCATACTGCAAACATCTGCTACTTCGAGCGTCTGCCTCGTGACTGATAGTGTACAACAAGACGAAGTGGGCAGAGATAAAAAAAATTGAGGCTCTTTATATAGCCGAGAGAGCGGCTAATCTGGATGGTCTAAGCTTGTTTTCACCTAGAGCCCCACCCTCTTCCAGAGAGGAATCAAATCGCTTTTCACCTGAACCCTTCCACCCCTAATCCCTCAGCATGAAAAGAGAGATAACGAGTGTAACGTGCGCTACATGTATATGGGATTATAGCTGGTGAAGAGATAAAGCCGGGTCACCTGCGTATACAAAGACTACAGGGGGTGATTAACGACAGGTGTGACGCGCCAGCCCGTGGACGGATTATCTTTTAAGCTGACGCTTATTCAACTAGCCAGCCGACGTCCGCGCCACTCACTGCGGCAAGAGGAGGTGCTTTTGTTTTACACTTGAGCCGCTTACCACATGGTCTCTACCTCACAGACAGACACGCGCCCCCTGTAGCTTTTTTTTTTTTTTTTTTTTTGTATACACACGCTAATCTCATAACCCCCTTATCCGTTATACAGGTAACGGGTATTCTCTTTTAAAATAGCTGCCAGTCAGCTTAGCTCTAGAAGTAAGAAGGCGTATATAAGGAGGCTCACACGTGTATAGGCGCCTTATAAGTCGGCAGGGGGTAAATACTAGTGAAAAAGGAAGGCAGGTGTGCAAGTAGCTTTTCTAAAAGACACGTGTGTGCACTAAGCTGCTTAAGTCTAAACCCTCCCGCAGTAGTCAGGTGGCATGTGAAAACTTACTTAACAGATCTCTTACATTGAGTAGAGACTCTGTGCTGAGAGAGTCTTTTCAGCCGTTTAAGAGGATTATCTAGGACAGGGTACATAAGGAGTGAAACACCGAATAGCGGCTACTCGGTCTCGTGCAGCACAAGCAGCAGCATCTGGCAGAGGCTTCAGCAGCATCTGTCAACAGCATCTGTGACATTGTCAGCAGCTGCAGCAGCTGCACGAGCAGCACAAGCAGTAGCATCTGTCAGCAGCATCCGTGACATCGTCAGCAGCAGCAGCAGCAGCAGCAGCAGCAGCATCCATGACATCGTCAGCAGCACAAGCAGCCAGCAGCTGCTGCAGCAGCTGCACGAGCAGCACAAGCAGTAGCATCTGTCAGCAGCATCCGTGACATCGTCAGCAGCAGCAGCAGCAGAATCTGTCAACAGCATCCGTGACATCGTCAGCAACTGCAGCAGCTGCTGCTGCTGCAGCTGCAGCAGCTGCACGAGCAGCGCAAGCAGCAGCACCGACAGCAGCAGCAGCACCGACAGCAGTAGCAGCGGCGGTGTGGACCACTAAATTCGAGATGAGGCCTAGTGACATTTGACATGAAGCTTGAAAAACATAGTGACAGGTGACATGAGCAATTCTTAAAATCGACATGAGATATGAGCATAATTAAGCGACATCGACATGCGCCATGGCTATTTTTTAAGACAAACGTCATATGCCATAGCCTCCTCATCCAGACCTCCACTAGTAGTGCTCTATAAGCGCAGGCTTTGCCTTAAGAGAGCTGTAGCTGTGAACCCTCTCCTCCCCCCGTGCACACAGGCGAATATCAGAGTCAGCTAATGGCGCCAATACCACTCTCATACAAGGGTCAGGCGCTGCTGGACTATAATAGATGGGTCAAGGACCGTTCTACTGAGGGTCAGGCAGGCTAAGTCGGACATTCAATGACAGGCTGGTCTTTGGCAAACTTGCTTGAAAGTCTGGCCAGCATTGACAGACTGGGGCATAAGGATCCCGCATGGTCAGACAAAGTCCGGCCTGTTATTGAATGTCCGGCCTAGCCTGACCCTCAGTAGAACGGTCCTTGACCCGTCTATTATAGTCCAGCAGTGCCCGACCCTTGTCTGAGAGCGGTTTAGGCGTCATTGGGTGCCTCTGATATTTGCCTCTGTGTAAGATGAGAAAAGGGGGCTGTCGCTGTTGAAAGACTATATTTCAAGCCCAGAAAACTGTAATTAGCTTTCCAAGTTGTTTATTTAACAATATCTTAGCCTAGCAAGAAGCTGTCAGATGACATCTAAGAAAAAATGTAAGCTGTTAATTGATTCAAGAGAAATTAGTTTACAAATAGCCAGTGTAAGTACGCCTATGTATAGGAGAGAGACCTTGCTTATTTCTTATAGGGATGTAAGATAGTCACATCATGATGCACATCATCATAAACGCATCATGATACATTTCATTGTAAGTAGACGAACCAGTAGACTCGCCTCTCTGCCCTCTAAAAGAGAGGGCAGAGAAGCGAGTCTCACTCTTAAAAACCCTTCCCCTCCCCTCCCCCCTCCCCCCCTCCCCCCCTCCCCCCCCCATGCATCTTAAAGAGTGCCCCCCAGAGTGCCCCTCCCCCCCCTAAAAAAAAGAGCCGCATTTTTTAATTATTTTTTAGCAAGCTTTCAGCTTGCTTTTTCTTTTTAAAAATTTATTTATCCATAAAAATCTCAAGTGACTTATTTTGAAATTCGCGCCAACCTAGTAGTCACGTGACCCCCTTAAGTAGGTCACTTCCAGTCACGTGACCTATTTGAATTTCCCGCCAACATGGTGGTCACGTGACCCTCTTAAGTAGGTCACTTCCGGTCACGTGACCTATTTGAATTTCCCGCCCAAAGGTCACATGACCGGAAGTAGGTCACTTCCGGTCACGTGACCTATTTGAATTTCCCGCCAAAAGGGAGGCCTCTCATTGGCTGCTTTTGAATTTCCCGCCAAAAGGGAGGCCTCTGATTGGCTGCATGTCGATTGAGTAATAAACAGTACTTAACTATAGTCCCGTTCCGATACATACTATACTACTGTTAAACATCTACCCTTTTGTCCCCTACAGGCTGAGGGGAGATCACCAAGTGTTAAACATCTACTCTTTTGTTCCCTACAGGAGATCGCAAAGTGATAAACCTTTACCATATTGTCCCCAACAGGCTGCACAGGTCACCAAGAGTTAAACCTCTGCCCTATTGCCCCCTACAGACTGAGGGGAGATCACCAAGTGTTTAAACCTCTACCCTATTGTCCCCTATAATCCGCAGAGGTTGCCGAGTGTTGAACCTGTGTCAAAAGGGAGTCCAGGTTGCTTCAAGAATTACTCCCCTCTATAGGGGAGTCCAGGTCACCTAAGGGAGTCTATGTGACTCTCTGGCTTACCTAAGGGAGTCACCTGGGGGAATCATGTAGCTCTCTGGGTCATATGACTCCCCCAGGTGACTCCCTTAGGTCAGCCAGAGAGTGACCTAGGCTCCCTTATGCGACCCTAAACAGGGGAGTCATTCTGGAGGCAGCCTGGACTCCCTTTTGGTGCTGTTTCTTCTCTCTGTGTACCCTATTGCCCCCCACAAGCTGCAGAGATCACCAAGTGTTAAACCTCTACCATATTGTCCCCCACAACATACAGAGGTCACCCAGTCTTTGCGAAAACCTTTTCATCCCACAAGACATTCGGTCCTGCAAATTTTCAATGTTGAAGGACTGGCTGCATTTTTGGAGGACCAGATATCTGATGATTTCTGCATTTTAAGTACATGTATAAAAGAGTTTTAAATACTATTTATTTGTAATCATTAATTTATGGCCAAATCAGGATAGATATATAGTTTTACGAAGTATATTGACATACATAATTATTTCAGCTTTAGAAGCCCAACTGAATTCTTCTAGTTGGAACTGCGACTGGACATTCGGTCCTGCTACACTTGTAAATCTGCAGGATCGGTGACATTGCCACTGTCCTGCATGTTTTAGAGAAGACTGGTGAGTCACCCAGTGTTAAACCTCTACCATGTTGGCCCCCACAAGCACCAAAGGTCATCAAGTGTTAATCATCTACCCCATTGCCCCCTACATGCTGCAGAGGTCACCAAGAGTTAAACCTCTACCCTATTGTCCCCACAGGCTGCTGGTGTTCAAAGACCAGGGCGTCATTCACGGAGACCGGCACGCTGAGATCACCAAGTGGTTCGGGCCGCTCAAGGTGACCTTCAGAGAGCACCCGGCTCAGCAGAACAGGCAGGTGTTCCGGGTGTCTAATGACGACGACGTCGGGAACGGGAACAGCATCTCACTGGGATGGCACGTGGACGGCGCTCTGCCGGTCACCATGATCAGTCACTCCATCTTCCACATCCTCAGCCTGTCGGCGGGACGCTCATCTGACACATGTAGGTAGTATAGGAATTTACTCCCAAGACATGTTAAAGTAGGGCTCAACTCTTTAAGGGCTGCTTTACTGTGTTATGCCTTTGTCATCATGATGCATCAGTCTTTGGGAAAACATGCAGGACAGTGGCAATGTCCTCCTAAAATGTCACCGGTCCAGCAGATTCACAAGTGTAACAGGACCAAATGTCCGGTCGCATGTTGGGCTTTTCTGAACTAGAAGAATTCAGTTCGGCTTCTAAAGCTAAACTATGTGTGTCAATATACTGTGTAAAACTATATATCTATCCTGATTTGGCCATAAATGATTACAAATATAATGTACTTTTAATGGACAATACTATTTTATACTTAAAATGCATAAGCCATCAGATATGTGGCTATCCGGTCCTCCAAAAATGTAGCCGGTCCTGCCACATTGAAAATTTGCAGGACCGAATGTCCTGTGGGATGAAAAACTTTTTGCAAAGACTGATGCATAGCTACATCATGCCGATTTACTAGACAGAGTTGCATTCATGCATCATGACAACCAAGGATGAATCTTGTCCTTAAATTGGCAATGAATATTGTCCTTTGGCATCATGATGGCACAGCTGAATGCAGCCCTGGAGAGTCGATATACTCGGCAGGGCTGCATTCATGCACCATGCCGGCCCTTCAGGAGGGCATCAACCCTTTAATGTCGGCATGATGCTTGAATGCAGCAATGGTGATTCAAGCATCATGCCTACCCTATGGGGTGGAGACACTCCCAAAGGGTTCGCATTATATTAATGCACTAATGCAGCACCATTGAGTTACTGGCTGGGGCTGCATTTGTGCATCATGATGACAAATGCGATATTTTAATGACATGTCGTCCTTAAAGGGTTAACACATTTTTATCCATGTATTGCAGGGTTTGTGTCTCTGTACCATACAGTAGAGGACCTGAGCCCTCAGCAGTGTGCGAGGCTGGAGCGCCTGTCCTTCCTTACCCATAATGGGACACACGAGCTCACCAAACCCCTCATCTACAGCCACCCCATCACTAACAGACGGGTTTGTAGCAAGATATGTTTATATTTTTGTCATTGAAGTTTTTATATTGAAAAGTAGAGCGAGTGACAATTTCTCTTTTAACCTAGCTTCTGAAAATGGTGCTTGGTGAACCCATGAGAATCAAGAGTATAAAGAAGTGAAAGAAATAATCATTCTAAACTTTTGAAAACAAAGGGACAAATTTCTTCTATTTTTAAGTTTTAAAAAAGTATTTCTGAGAATAAGGTGTGGTCCAAATATTAGGCCAAATAAATAAAAATGTGTGTTTCAGGTTACCCGACCCTACCTAGCAAAACAGGGCCGACCCTAGAAATTTGTATCCAATTTTGGAAAAATATTTATGTTTTGAGTGATTTTAGGGTTATTTCAGGGTCAAAGTTTTAAAAAGGTATTTCGGAGAATAAGGTGTGGTCTAAATATTAAGAGGATATTTGAAGTTCTTGGTGAACAGCTGGTCACTGGGAAAGATAAATTAGCATTACCACAGAGGAATATCATTATATCATAAATATGTGGCGCCAAGTAAATCAAGGGGATTCGTTATGCTTTGGAATGTAGAGGTGCATTTAAATATACATGTGTGTTTGAAGTAATTTTTTTTTTTTGCCCCTTTCAGACATTGGTTTTGTACACTGGCGGCACTCGTGCCTACATGTATGACGAGGGGACGCCACTACAGAAACGGACCCCCCGCGTGGTCACCAAGAAAATAGTCAATCACATCGTGGGGCAGCTGGAGCGGGGCAACCTCACACACGTTTATAAACATAGGGTAAGGCTTTAACCTCACACATGTTTATAAACATAGGGTAAGGCTTTAACCTCACACATGTTTATAAACATAGGGTAAGGCTTTAACCTCACACATGTTTATAAACATAGGGAGAGGCTTTAACCTCACACACGTTTATAAACATAGGGAGAGGCTTTAACCGCACACATGTTTATAAATATAGGGAGAGGCTTTAACCGCACACATGTTTATAAACATAGGGAGAGGCTTTAACCGCACACATGTTTATAAACATAGGGTAAGGCTCCTCACACACGTTTATAAATATAGGGTAAGGCTTTAACCTGAAACACGTTTATAAATACAGGGTAAGGGCTAGTTAACCCTTTAAGGCCTGCATGTCACTAAAAGATGACACATTTGTCGTAATGCTGCACCAATGCAGCCCTACGGGAGAGTCTTAACCACGTAGGGTCCGCATGATCCTTGGATGCAGCACTGGCGAGTAACTCACCAGGGCTGCATTCAAGCATCATGACAACCAAGGGCATCATGCATTAATGCATTATGCCGTCTGTTAAAGGTTAACCTCACGCACATCTACAAACACAGGGTGAGGCCACATTTAAAAGGATACTGCTTTCAGCTCGCATCATTTGGGGTAAAGTGTTTTTTCTTTTTACATTTTTGATGAAAAACATGTTAAAAAATGGACAAATGTTGACATGTTTGGTTTTAAAATGAAAGCTTATACTTTCAGCAATGTAGTGACCCATGAATAACTTCATTTGCGGATCAATATTTAAAGTCTCAACTTCTGATATTTGAAAGTTGCTGGCGAAAAGTCTACATTTTGGCCCTTCAGTACACTTTAGAAAAAAAAACGCCTTCGTTAAAGTGCTGATATTAAAGATATTGCACGCTCTAGAGGGTTTCTTGAAAAGTATTCGCCTGTCCGTGCAAAGTTTCCTCATACTTATTTCTCAAATACATAGACAAATGCCAACGCCATTGATACCATCTATGACCATCTCTGATGTATTTCACGAGTAGGGCAGTATCCCAGGAAGCCGCAGGCTCAGTGAGATTTGTGTTTATTTGGCGTTTGTGTTTTCTTCTTTTTTTTTATTTAAGGGCATTTAATAAAGGAAAAACTACTTTTTCTTAGCCCATGGCATACGGCCATATTGCATTGAATAGGGCGCATTGAATAGGGCCCCTCCAGTACTTAAGCATAGTAAATCTTCTATCTCAAAACAAAATGATGACCACCATTTCTTAAATTGTAGTGGGAGCTCGGGGACTTCATCATCGTAGACAACCAGGCGGTGGCACACTTGGCTCCCAGGGCCACAAAGTCTCCCGTAGAGAAGGTGGGACTCCGCCTCCTGCACCGCGCCTCGGCCGACAGCCTCAAGGTTAGTACATAGACAAAGGTGCACGAGTAGAGTTCTTCACTAAGTTATTTCACGAGGCAAAGCCAAGTGAAATAACCCTCACTGGGGAACTCTATGTGTGCTCCTTTGTGTTTATTTCATGTCCTTATTAACAATATTTGTCAAAATCCCCCTTAATTGCTCTGAAAAAGCTACTTTATAGTGGTTAAATCAACAATTTTGATGATTTGACAGGCTGTTAAATACGGGCAAGGGTTATTTCATAGGGGTGTTAAATACGGCCTACCTTGGTTAAGTCAATGGGAATGCCGTATTCACCATGAAATAAATCCAGAAAAATTATTTTGGTTATTTCTAATGGGGTGCAACTTAATTCAGGCACACCAAAAGTAGGACCATGGGCTGAGATGTCACATTTGCAGTAATACATGAGCAAAACCAACGGGAATAAGAGTGAACAAATCCATTGCAAAGTATTAATGGTCTATCTAAACATCCTGAATCTTTTTTTTTTAATTGTTGAGCCCTAATCTTTGGATATACTAACTTTAAGATACCCACCAAGAACTACGACCCTCACAAGACGTGCTACCCCCTGGAGCAGGGGCCCCTGGAGGAGGGATACCAGGAGGATTACGACGTACCCGAGCTACCGGAGGACGAGGAGGAGGGGGATTATGACGGGGGAGAGGATCATGGGGTAAATGACCATGATGTCAACTTGGACGAGCTTAGATGTATGTAGTTTGTCAAGTCAAACGAAGGAAGCGTGAGTGCCTGGCCCATGTGTATGACTTGGTAAACTAAGTTGTATGTAGGCTAGAATCCATGCGAGATAGATATTATGATATATATACAGGGATGAAAGTGACCAAGCAAACCTTTTACTGAATTGAAATGTGAATTGAGGCCCCTGAATAAGGTCCTTTACAGTTAAGTCCAGGTCCTCATGACATTAAAAAAGGACTTTAAACAATGGAAAAACTTGAAGACGTTCATCCATAAATATATAGTGTGAGCTTGAACCCTTGAAGTTCAAGGGCCGCATTTGGCTTTAATGCGATATGCCCTTGGTTGTCATAGTAATGATTTAACCCCATAGGGGCGGTCGACACAACGCTTGAAGGTAGCATGAGCGAGTTACCCGCCGGGGCTGCATTCTATCTTGATTTCAAAGGACACAATGAATTAAAGCAATATGCGGCCTTTAAAGGGCTAATACCCCATGGATGCTCCCGCTGATCGGAAAGTGGGTTGCTCAAACCGTCATTGTGACGTTATGTGATACGAAAATGGTGATGGGAGAAGCATCCGACGTACGTTTGTATTCGTCAATTCTTGCTAAAATATTTTTATAAAACCATGTTGTTAATGACAGGGTAATTAGGACACCTTGTTTAATATATCTACCATTATCTCTACTTTTCTATAAAAAGAAAATTTTAAGTTTCCTCTGGATTTTAAAAATCATATTGCCAGTAACCTAATTTCCTAGGGAGTGTTCACTTATTAGTTCGGGAGGGGGGGGGCGCGCAAAAATGTCCAACCCCTCCTGAGGAGGGAGGGCATAAACAGTTCTGACCCCTCTTGAAGGGGGGGCATAAAAAATTTAGCCCCATTTTAGCAAAAAAGCCAGCGCGTAACTATAGTTCAAAGGGGGGTGGGCAAAATTTTGTTGGTGCCTTTGGCTAGTGGGGGCACAAAACGTTCCACGTGCTCTCGAGGGGGGGGGGGGTGCGTATTTCCACGCCTCCATGCGAAATCTCACCACCCCCCCCCCCCCCCCCCCCGTAATTGATAAATGAACACTCCCCTGAGTTTATGGGAGGCTGATCGTAACATCACTATTTTCTACATTTTGTCGATGGGAGTTTCATCTGTATGAGCAATATGATTATGTAGCTTAATTTAAAAAGACTTTTGCCGAGGCTTGGCAGTAACCCTATTTGGTTTACCCAGACGTGTGCTTTAGGATAAAACTAGTAATGACAAGAAAAGCTCGCGTTGCATAGTGACAGCATCTGTATTGGTAACATACACACAAATATTGAATTCTAAACTATACATGCAATCATGTGTTTTCAACTCTCCTTTGGTAAATAAATCGGGTTTATTTTCAATTCTAACGGTGGCCATGGTGATTATGCACTCCTAGTATATAAGCATCGCTAGTATATACCGTTCATAAAACATACTCTGTATTTCCCATGTTATTGAAATACATCATTTTTAATGTTACTTCACGTTTCTCTATGACCAGGAATTTGTTACATGAGATTCTGATGTTAACCTGGTGAATGTAATTACCAGAGAAAAACCGAATCGAATCAGATTCACATATTGATTCATCACAGAATATGTGTTACTAAGACTATGTGTTACTAATAAATTATTTAATTGTTAATAAAGAGTGTCTCATTTCTGAGTTGATATATTAATTACAATAATACAATCGTTACTTCATTGTTGCATTCACTTGATTTCAATTACTAATAGAACAGGTATTACCGGTTAGGAATGCAAAAAGAGCTACAAGTTGTCATATGCCAAATAAATATGAACACCCGTACATTCAATAATTCTTTGGAAAAACGCTGAAACATATACTTTTGCTTTGAGGAAACGCTTGGAGACTCCTTCGGTGTAAGACTACATCACTATTGATATCATTACATCCTAAAAAGGTTTATTTACGATTTTATAACACATTCCACATTTAACAAAGAAATTAAATTCTCGCAAGAGCGCTTAAACAGCGATTGAATAGTCCATAGGAACACTAGAGGGGAAATAAAAGAGTCCAGGCGTCTCTCTACCAGAGCAGATCAAGATACCGTTGTTAGAAGCTGTGTCTAAGTTACAGCCAAACCGTTTGTTTCCCCTATACATAATCCCCCAACCAAACTAATTCATCATTGACATCTGAACTTCAACAGAGTATACCATGTTCTGAATGATTAACGAACTTATTCCATGCCATAAATACATTTCTACATCGGTTCCCATACTACCGGTAATTACTTATAGAAGTATGAGTGCATTCCAACCTGATTTCATAATGCTGGTGAAATAAATATCAGAATAGTTATTACCGTACATCTATTTCAACAATAAACCTTTGTTGTCATGATGTAGTCATACATTCATGGTGAGTAACTCGCCAGGGCTGCATGAATGCATCATGCCGACTCTCTGGGATTTATATATATTCCCAAAGGCTCAGCATGATGCATGAATTGTAGGAACGAGGAGAGGTTGTGTTACCAATCACAACTACAAAAGTGCCCTAGGATTTTGCACCTTTAGCATTCATGCATCATGACGACAAAGGACATAGTACCATAAGGCACTTTACGGCCCTATAGGGTTAACTCAGTTAACGCACGATGGAGGGGTAAGACAAAGAATGTCACACCTTGGTTATTTAACATAACCGAAGTGTAAGTCAGATAGCCTACACCTGTACATGGTTATGCCACATAACCACTGGTCATCGACTCGGTGTTATCACACCTCGTCTCAACCTTGTGGGGCAGCGGTTATATGGCATAACCCTGGACAGGTGTAGGGTAACTAATACATAATACATATAGTAGAGGTTGAATCTCCGTCCATATCTTTCGATATATACCGTAGTATCACATTTAAATTGATCTATCACTCTCGATCCATTTGTCTGCATCATGCTTGCTCACCGTTTAAGTTGGTATGAGTGTTTAATACGTCCTCTGGGGGCAAGTCTCTGATTTTGTCAATGAGAGATTTCCTCTCGCGTGGCGGTGTCGCGTAGTACATTTTTTGCAGTTCTGAGTACCTCTCCTTGACAGGAACCACATCTCGGTATGTCCAGTCCCGCCAGTTATCGTTAAACCGAGTGAGGACGTCGATACGGGACGTGTCATCGGGGAGGACGTCAGGTGGATCTCGCTGTGGTAGTTCCGGGTTCTCACACCCCGGCAGCACCAGCACCCCCCGCAGGGCAAACCAACCTCCGTATACCGGGTGGATGCTCACACCAAAGATTTGCTGAATTTTAGAAGAATTAGATTAATGAACATAGTGTGTTGACAGGAGACTTACATGATTATTTTTTACATCTGTTCTATTTGTTAGTTCTAACCAATATCTAATATCCCACGTCAGGATTACAAACATATCCGCATATATTTCTGATAATAACACACTCACAAATTATTAAAATTGATGTCCCAGCACTGATATGCAGAAAAAAATTTCCCTCAATGTCCATGACTTTCCCTGACCATATTTACATCCATGACTTCCCTTGGCCCGTGGTAACCCTGAAAATGATTACCATAATCTCGGATACAAGCCCAACAGACGTATAAGCTAGACCTCTAACTTTGATGGATTATATAATCCGCAGAGGGGGTCTGACAATTGTTAATTTGGTAATGTAGTATACTTATAAAAACACCTGTATAAACCGCACCCTATATAGGGCCAAATAAATATTTTAAAAAGGTGTGTTTCAGGTTACCCGACCCTGCCTAGCAAAACAGGGCCGACACTAGACATTTTTATCCGATTTTGAAAAAATATTTATATCTAAAGTAATTTTGGGGCTGTTTCAGAGTCAATTTGATAGTTCACGAGTCAACGTCGTTGTCGGTGAGTTGGCGCTGAAGTTTGGGAGTTAACGTTTAGGCACTTTTCAGGTCAAAGTTTAAAAAAGAGAGAAAATTAGAAGAAAAAAAATCTGACCTACCCTATGCCACACCAAAAAAAGAATTTGGTCAATGGATTTCACTTTTCAAAAAATAGTACGAGCGAGCGAAATTTTTATTTTTATTTTAAAGAATTTTTTTTGGTCAATGGATTTTGTCGGTGGAAAAATGGAGCGAGCGACAATTTTTTTTTTTTAATCAGCCTCCAACAAAAGTTCTTAGGGAACCCCTAACATAAAAATTGATTGGTTGATCTGGGGGAATTACTGGAAGAAAAATTTGAAGAAAAAAAAAAAATTCTCAATTTTGAAAAAAATGAGGCGAGCGAAATCCATTGACAATTTTTTTTTCAAACCATATTTTTGGCCTTAGCATATTTAGTATCAGGAGAAAGCTGAGAATTTACGGTAGGTGAGAACAAACCTTGTCAGGCCCCCAGGGGTCCTGTGTGACGTCATCACGTCGGTAGTAGCGGGCAGCGCCGGCGACATGTCCGGCCGTCTGGACGAGTACCTTGGGTCTCCGTGTGTGCGTCAACTCAAAGTCATGTAGCGTGACGACCGTCTGACCCTCGAGACGCTACAATGTCAAACTACATGTCAGACATGACTACTTCAACCAGGACTAAAATCGTAATAATTGGGCAACATTTGCAAATTTGCCTCCCCCTGCGTGACTTTTTAGTAAGGTCTATTTGGAAAAAAGATTTCAGGGGGTTAAAAAAGGCCTACGTCGAGACTTTTTGAGGGAGTGTATGGGAAAACACTCCAGTTTGGCGGATATAGTTTTGGACAATAGGCCTAATTCGTTTACCTAAGGCCACACCAAAAAAAAGGGTTGGTCAATGGATTTCACTTTTCAAAAAATGGTGCGAGCGAGCGAAATTTTTCAAATTTTTTTTTAAAGAATTTTTTTTTGTCAATGGATTTTGTTGGTGGAAAAGTGGAGCGAGCGAAATTTTTTTTTTTTTTTTACATAGCATCTGACAAAATTCCTTTAACATAATAATTTATTGGTTGATCTGGGGGAATTACTGGAAGAAAAATTTGAAAAAAAAAAAAAAATCTCAATTTTGAAAAAAATGAGGCGAGCGAAATCCATTGACAATTTCTTTTTTCAAAAAAAAAAAAAATTCCATTTCCGAAAATAAGGTGCGCGAAATCCATTGACCAACTTTTTTTTTTGGTCTGGCCTAATAATTGAATTTTTTTAATGTTTGTGGAAAAGGGTCTCACCATATAGCGTGTACTCCCAAAATTAGCAAATTGAGCCTTAATTTGATGATAGGTCAAATTCAAAGCTGATTCCGAGGGAATGATGTTAAATAAAGTAGCTGGCACATGAAGTATAGTCATATGGTCACATTCTGGTTCATATTTAACTGAATTAATTTCTGAGCCCTAATCATCAGACTATGTCACATCTGTTGTCATAATGCACCAGCCCAGCGCTGGCAGCTCGTTCCTTGCATTACATTGGTGTTGAATCAACATTGACAACCATTTGTCAATGTGGATTTAATGATCTTTGCCCACAGGGGTACATGTGGTCATGTCTTGCTCTAAGGATAATAGTGTTACTTATGCATAGCGCAATTCCAAGATGAATCAATACTGATATTCACGTGGAAACTGTTGATATCTGCAGGGAACCCTGGATAATACCATTAATGGGTTATTACATGCGTAGGCAGCGTGCACAAGGAGTAAATAGTCCGAGTAAATGGTGCCCCACCCATACAGGTATCAGTCTTATGTTACATGGAGAGACCATTTTTTAACAACGGGGGGGGGGGGGTTGTGTATTGGAGGTGGGTGATTTTGACAAATCCTGGCGAGAGAGGAGGGGGGATTTAACGCCTTTTGAGTATTAATAAAGTTTACAGAGAGGGTTAAATGTTTTCGGACCACTCTCTCTAATAAGAGAACCCACTAACTTCCCTGCTGGTAAGAGAGTGGTCTTTTTTTTTAAACAGGGGGGTTGGTGGATTTGGGGGTTACAAAAAAAAATTGAATGCCTCTTGAGGGGGGCCCAAAAAAAATTAAACCCCTTGAGGGGGGACTAAAGTAATTTTGCCTGCTCGCGCGAACCCCCTGCCCCCCATTATTAAATAATGACAACTCTCTGAAACTGGCTATTCGCTCAGTATACATACATGCTATATGAGGTATCCCAGACTTTAGATATGCACTGGAGCAGTCTCCAGATAGCACCAACTCACGCACCTACCACAGAAGCCTAGAGCCATGAAGACCAGCTTTAGCATCCTACCCCTAGTGTTGCTGTTTACGGGTAGGACTTGAACCAAATTGACAAATTAGTTTCATTCTAAATACAGATTAAGGTATTATATATCTCTGCAAACAAAATCTCATTCTTGTGCCATGATTTTCAAAACATTTCTGGAACATTTTCTGAACAAATGCACTCGTGTCATATTTCCTGGAATTTCTTGTTGTCAAGTTCAAAATTAAGGTATTATATATCCCTGCAAACAAAATCTCAAGCAGAACACGTGCCATTCCTATGTCATGATTTTCAGAGCATTTTCTGAACATTTTCTTGTGTCATATTTCCTGGAATTTTGAACGAATGAAACTCGAGAAACACACGTCACCATTCTAGTTGTGGATTTCGTGTTATTTGCACTACTAAACCTTGGGAAATACACATCACCATTGAACATGTCACTATTCTCGAGAATCTCCCATGTCTATCTTGTGTACACAGCTTATGCTTTTCTCAATAAATACACACGTTACCAACTTGTGCCAATTACTGATTAGAGGGTATACCATAACATAAGGTATATGCCATAACACAGTACACACCCTTTTAGAACATTATCTAAATGTAAGATAACTAGACCACAATTGGAACAAATAGATTATATTTGTGAATAATACCAACTAAATATTAGCGAAGAAGACATGCTCTAGGCTCATACTGTGATGTCAAGAATAAACAAACTAGAAATGCCACTTGCTTGTAAAGCAAAAGCAAGTTGAAGTAGGAAATCTTACGATATTTGAGAATTTTCCATTGGCGGATCCAGGGGAGGGCCCGACGGGCCTTGCCCCCCTCCAAAAAAAGGAAGAAGAAAAGAAAGGAGAAGAAAAGAGGGAAAGAGATAAAAAGATTGTGGAGTATGATTCATAAGGCCTGACTGAGGGCCTCTGCTAATCTGGATGGGGGTAGGGAGCTGAGTCTTAAAATATTGTGTCCTTAAATGTGTGCACCATTTCAAGCGTAGATCAACATAATTTTCTAGCATAGCTTGCGGGAAAGAGATAGTGACTCCGGGTTGGCCAGGTTTGGGCCCCCCCCTCTAGACAATCCTGGGTCTGCCACTCTTTTCTACAGGAAATAAGTTGAATTCAATCCAGAAATTCCAGGAGAAAAATGTAGGAATCTCTAAAACAGGGATGAAAGTGACCAATCTAAAAAAAAAGACTTGAAATGTTCAAATTGAGGCCCCTGAACAAAGGTCCTCTATAGTTAAAGGCACACAGAACCCACAACATCATTTGCGTGCAAAACTCGGCAGGGTTAGGTCACTGACTCACTGCGCCTTTAAGTTAAGTCATGTGGAGAGAAAAAGAACTTGAAATCAGGGAAAAACTTTCATCCCTGCAAATAAAAAATATGAAAAATGGGATCTTTGAATTATTAAGCAAATTTTCAATTTCATCTACAGGTTCCTGCAGAGGTGCAGGGATGCACATGGAGCTGACATCAGAGAGGAGCATCCACCAGTTGGGTGTGGCTGTGTACTGTGAGGGCTACACCTCCGGGCAGGGCCTGACTGACCTGGGCTGTACCGCCCTAGCCCCCATCGGCCCCCTGCCCCTGTACGGCTACATAGAGCGTGTGGACGGTGTCGTGGACGGGGAGAGTACCTGTAGGGTATGCGGGCCCACTGTCAACGGTGCCCGCGTATACGATACAGGAAAAGCTGTATGGGCCCCCGCAACTAATATTCCAGGTATGTAGTTTTTGAAATAAATCCCTATAGTATAGTTTCACAGACAAATAATTAGGTGAAAACTGTCAGTATCTGTCTCATCAACCTGCTATATTCAAGATATTTGACCTCTAATCCCTTTAAGGACCTTAATTTCACCAGCTATTATTTACTCTTTTGTAAGAAATGGGGTTTCCACAAAAGTTTCAGATTGGAATTCCATGATTTTCCAGCTAAGACAGCTGGTTGCCTAGCAACAGCTAGGGCCCAGGTGGCAGAACGGCCAGCCGAACCTGGTGAAAAATTGTTCTATTCTAATTGTTTATCTGCCTAGCAACACACATTTCCATGGTCCTGATGTTGATCATAATCTACCTATACCCCCTTACAAGGACCTGAGGAATTCAATGGTTCTATTGGTTTGTTGCTAATACAGCTGGTTGCCTAGTAACAGCTATTCTAATTGTTTATCTGCCTAGCAATACACATTTCCATGGTCCTGGTGTTGATTATAATCATGTCTACGAGCTGGTGTTGTAATGTAAACTGCTGTTAATGCATTCATTCCTGCATCATGTCGACCCCATATAGTTCAAACGGTTGCATAGGTACATCATAACAAACTTTGAGACATTGGACAGTCTTTAAAGCGCTTTAGACCTCATTGATCAACTAGAATCTAAAGTCAGTGAAACAACCTAGACCAATTTAACAGCATCTAAGTAAAAAGTCACTGGGCATCGCCAGTCATTTTAGATAGGATTCAGATATATAGTAGTTACTCCGTTTGTACATATCTGAGTCGTATGGATATTTACCGTCGGCATTTAGCTCCATTGATTCTTGGCAATCAGGGTTTACCTTGCCTGTAATGAGATCTCTGATGTTGATCCAGCTAATTGGGTATTAAAAGGGTATGGATATGTATTGGTAAATATGGGCCAGCCAGCAGCATCCCCATTATATGGGTGCTGTCACAGTCATGTCACTGCCACGGGACCTCCCTCTGATTGGCTAGGAGGTGTCATGTGACCTCTAATGTGCACTGGAGTGGAGTGGATCAGTGTCACATTGGCAGTCATTGGGTGCAACAGCTACCTGCACCTCCAGGGCGCGGGGAAGGGGCGTCATACTGCCTCTTGGCGGCCCTATAGTGCCACCAAGACCGCCACACCTGTCCCACAACTACCTGCACCTCTAGTGCATCACAACCCTCCCTCCCCCGACCTCACAACCTTTCCCGTCCCGGCCTCACAACCCTCCCCCTCCTGGCCTCGCAACTCTCCCTGTCCCAGCCTCGCAACTCTCCCTCTCCCGGCCTCACAACCCTCCCTCCACCGGCCTCACAACCCTCCCAACTCCGGCCATATAACCCTCCCTCTCCCGGCCTTATAACCCTCCCCCTCCTGGCCTCATAACCCTGCCTCTACCGGCCTCACAACCCTCCCTCTCCGGCCTCACAACCCTCCCTCTCCCGGCCTCAAAACCCTCCCTCCCCCGGCCTCACAACCCTCTCCTCCCCGGCCTTATAACCCTCCCGCTCCTGGCCTCACAACCCTCCCTCTCCGGCCTCACAACTCTCCCTCCCCCGGCCTCACAACCCTTTCCTTCCTGGCCTCACAACCCTCCCTCCCTCGGCCTCACAACCCTTTCCTTCCTGGCCTCACAACCCTCCCTCTCCCGCTCTCACAAACCTCTCTCTCCTGGCCTCACAACCCTCCCCCTCCTGGCCTCACAACCCTTCCTCTTCCGGCCTCATAACCCTCCCTCCCCCGGCCTCACAACCCTCCCTCCCCCAGCCTCACAACCCTCCCTCCCCCGGCCTTATAACCCTCCCTCTCCTGGCCTCATAACCCTCCCTCTCCCGGCCTCACAACCCTCCCTCTCCGGCCTCACAACCTCCCCTCCCCGGCCTTATAACCCTCCCCCTCCTGGCCTCACAACCCTCCCTCTCCGGCCTCACAACTCTCCCTCCCCCGGCCTCACAACCCTTTCCCTCCTGGCCTCACAACCCTCCCTCCCCCGGCCTCACAACCCTTTCCTTCCTGGCCTCACAACCCTCCCTCCCCTGGCCTCACAACCCTCCCTCCCCCGGCCTCACAACCCTCCCTCCCCTGGCCTCACAACCCTCCCTCCCCCGGCCTCACAACCCTCCCTCCCCCGGCCTCACAACCCTCCCTCCCCCGGCCTCACAACCCTCCCTCCCCCGGCCTCACAACCCTCCCTCCCCTGGCCTCACAACCCTCCCTCCCCCGGCCTCACAACCCTCCCTCCCCTGGCCTCACAACCCTTTCCCTCCTGGCCCCACAACATTATATTTCATCCTGCCTAGTGGGGAGCCAAAATAATTTCGACCGATCCTGCCGGCCTTCAACCTGCTTGCGCTAAAATCCACCCCCTCCCCATTGTTAAAAAATGACCACTCCCTCGTCTTTAGTTGATTACACGAGGTGCTAATCAATCAACTCAAAAAGTGCTGTTTCAAAAGTCAAAGAAGAAATAGGCTGAACAGATAAATGCCTCACTCTTGTCAACAAGAGGATGGAAACCCTCCTATTCTTAGCAAATGTTCTATGGCAAAGTAATACTATCTCATAGTTTAATATGGACATTTAAGGGGAAAATGTACAAATTCCTAAAAAGGTGGGAAAAGTGGCATTTCTGAGGCTGAAAGCTCGACTAGAATTTCTCGCAAAAAGAGTAAAAAAAGACTTTCAATTGAATCAATAAGGGCTGACATGAGATGTATTGCCTTCTATATTTCAGACCAGGCTCTGACTATGGAGACTACAAACGGCAGTGCTATCCTGGGACAAGGTCTCATGGCCACACCCATCGTTCCCTCCCCTACAGGCGGACTGGCGAACGCGGAAAGCAGCGGCTCGGTCCTTCATGTATCCACCAGCTGCGTCAAACTCTCTCCACTTCTCACCGACTTCAGCGCCATTACCATCGCCTTCCGATACAAGCTACTTAATGTTCCAGTGGGTATTACACCCATCCTGTTCAACATGGACACTACTGTAGGGGGGGAGAGGGTGATAATCCAGGCCCACTTCATCTGGCCACGTTTGGTGGTGGAAATATACCATATAAAAGAGGCTGTGGGCTACAAGTGGAGGGTGACTAAGAAGCTCACCTTGTATAAGTGGCAGCATATCGGGATCACCTTCGAGCTTGATAAACGCCTCGAGTTCTACCTTTATGGTTACCTGAGTGCGAGCCAAACCGAGCCAACTGTGGTTGGCATCTTGGGGTACCCGGTTGGTGGAGCAGGGTTCCTGTTCGGCTGCGCTCAGGAAGGGGGCAGTTTGACCACGGAGGCCTACGTGGATGACTTATTTATCTGGAAGACCTACCAGAGTGAGCAGTTCATGAACACTTACTTTAGGAAGAACTGATATGTGAGACATACCCAGGGATGCCAAGTGAGCCACCCCCAAAAATCGTATTTGTTACGATTTTTGGATCCCAAATTCTTTTGTTGGAAATCATAACAATTTCCTTTTAATAATAGTTAAACAACAACAGGGAAAGCGGGAGCCTACCCAAGAATGCATTTCGTCTGCTCACTCTCCATCCTACTCTCTGCGTTCAACTGTAGGAAACAACAGACCTAACATCTGCTGTGAGAATGATGTTTCACGCCACTACTACCCTATTTGCGATATGCTAAGGCATTCCCACAGTGCAGTGTACTTGGTCAGACGAACGCCACTAATTTTCCCACGCCAGGATCACCAGCAGCGCGGCTGCTGGTATGTCCTTAAAAATGCATTTGCAAATAGGTAATTGATGGCATCTTACTTCATGTATATCATGATTAATGCCTAATCAGTGCTATCCTGGGACAAGGTCTCATGGCCACACCCATCGTTCCCTCCCCTACAGGTGGACTGGCGAACGCGGAAAGCAGCGGCTCGGTCCTTCATGTATCCACCAGCTGCGTCAAACTCTCTCCACTTCTCACCGACTTCAGCGCCATTACCATCGCCTTCCGATACAAGCTACTTAATGTTCCAGTGGGTATTACACCCATCCTGTTCAACATGGACACTACTGTAGGGGGGGAGAGGGTGATAATCCAGGCCCACTTCATCTGGCCACGTTTGGTGGTGGAAATATACCATATAAAAGAGGCTGTGGGCTACAAGTGGAGGGTGACTAAGAAGCTCACCTTGTATAAGTGGCAGCATATCGGGATCACCTTCGAGCTTGATAAACGCCTCGAGTTCTACCTTTATGGTTACCTGAGTGCGAGCCAAACCGAGCCAACTGTGGTTGGCATCTTGGGGTACCCGGTTGGTGGAGCAGGGTTCCTGTTCGGCTGCGCTCAGGAAGGGGGCAGTTTGACCACGGAGGCCTACGTGGATGACTTGTTTATCTGGAAGACCTACCAGAGTGAGCAGTTCATGAACACCTACTTTAGGAAGAACTGATATGTGAGACATACCCAGGGATGCCAAGTGAGCCACCCCCAAAAATCGTATTTGTTACGATTTTTGGATCCCAAATTCTTTCGTTGGAAATCATAACAATTTCCTTTTAATAATAGTTAAACAACAACAGGGAAAGCGGGAGCCTACCCAAGAATGCATTTCGTCTGCTCACTCTCAACCTACTCTCTGGGTTCAACTGTAGGAAACAACAGACCTAACATCTGCTGTGAGAATGATGTTTCACGCCACTACTACCCTATTTGCGATATGCTAAGGCATTCCCACAGTGCAGTGTACTTGGTCAGACGAACGCCACTAATTTTCCCACGCCAGGATCACCAGCAGCGCGGCTGCTGGTATGTCCTTAAAAATGCATTTGCAAATAGGTAATTGATGGCATCTTACTTCATGTATATCATGATTAATGCCTAATCATAGGAGGTCAGTCTGTTGGCAGGGGATGAAAGGGGCATTTTTCTCTGGATATATTCCCCCAACCTGTTGTGAGGCACCAGGTAGGCGCTAGTCTTGCTCTAGTATACACATTTTAAAATTCCTAAAAACCGTAATTTTCCATGATATTCATAACATTCTTGTGGGGCTTGGGCCACGAGAAAATTACTAAAACCTAGAAAACAAACAGTACTTTCTAGGAGATTTTGTAATTTTAATTCCATTATTTTCTTTTTCCATGACATGGAAAATTTGTACAAAATTCCATGACTTTCCAGACAGCTTTCAAATACCATGACATTCGATGACATGTGGGAACCCTGCCTTAACCTTTCACAACCAAGAGAAGAAACACCCGTATCAAAAGAGTCCAGGCTGCCTCCTGAATGACTGCCCTCTTAAGGGGAGCCCTGGCGGATGAGGGAGCCTTTAGGTGACTCTTGACTCACCTAAGGGAGTTGCCTAGGTGAGTCACATAGATCCCTGGCTCGCCTAAGGGAGTGGTCATTTTTTAACAACGGAGGGGGGGGGTTGGTGGATTTTTGTGCGAGCAGGTCCAAATTCTTTTGTTCCCCCCCCACGGAAAGTTCCAAATATTTACGGTCCCCCCCTCAAGCAAGCTGAAATTGAGCGTGGCCGACCCCCTTGAGCTATAGTAAGGCGCAGGCTTTTCCATTGAAAAGGGGTGCCATTTTTTTGGTCTCCACCTCAAGAGGGATCCAAATTTTTTTGGTACACCCCCTTCAAGGGGTCAAAATTTTGTTGGTCCCCCCCAAATCCACCAACCCCCCCCCCCCCCCGTTATTGACCACTCCCTAAGGGACTCACATAAGTTGTCCCCTTCCCCAGGGCTCCCCTAGCGAGGGCGTCATCCGAGTCATTCTGGAGGCAGCCTGGATAAATGTACCATGAATGTGGACCTAGTTAGGGCCTGCTTGCCATTGCTGCAAAATGAGGCTCTTGCCATTCCCTCTGTCACCTTCCCCCCGTCTCCAGCCTAATTCCTTCCTGACAAACTATTCTTCCATCCTCTCTCTTATAACTTCAAGATTATGACAAATTAAGTACCCCCCCACCTCTGCCCTATACCTACTAGATTATGAAAAACCAAACCAAACCACCCAGCCCCTGCCATACCCTTTAGCTACCATATTGTAACAAACTGTGCCCTGCACCCTCTCCCCGCCCACAACCATATGTTAACAAATTAAGCCCTCCCTCCCCCATCCTAGACCTACCACATTATGACAAACTACCCGGTCATCTTAAATTTCTAAGGGAAGATTTCTAAGATCTCAAATGGAAACTCCATAATCTAATGAATTTTTTCACATTTCTTTCTCCTTGATTTCACAAGAGGTTCCAACAACCTTTTTTAATCCATGACAATCCCTGAATCCATCCCTTTCCTATATAGCTATGGGAATCTAGCAATGTAAGTCCTATACAGCCGGTGCCTATTCCGTACCAGATTGAATCACCGAGCACCACTCCCTTTACGACCCTACCACTCTGTGTTATGATTCATACAATGTGTCGCCCCGGCCCGTAATACACACAAACCAGCAAAGGGCCGCACCAAATGTTACCCTTTTTATTATCCCTGCAGACGCTTAACGCTTTACGGGCCGCGTGGTGCTTAAACCTTAAAGGACAGATATCGCTAAATGATGACATTGTCGTCATGATGCACCCATGCACTCGCCGGTGCTGCATGGGGGCATCATGCCGACCCTTTGGAAGTGTCTGAACCTTATAAGGTTGGCATGATGTTTGAATGCAGCACTGGAGAGTAACTCACCCGGTCTGTCATCATGCATCATGGTGACCATACCAGGTTCATACACTCCTGAAAAGTCAGCATAATGCATAAATGCAGTCCACTCACCCGGGTTGCATGAATGCATCATGAAAACAAAAGATATACCACACTAAAGCACTATGCGCCTTTACATTTACCAGTGTGTCCCGAGGTATGACTGACGGTACAATTTGTTAGATACAGCGTATATGTGCAGGTGCGGCCAGTTATGGCTCACTTGTGGGTTATGGCTCACTTGTAGGCTAGTCTCTTTGTGATATATAGCATGAAGCAGGGCAGGGGTGAGTGGGCAGAAGGGGAACTGAACTTAAGGAAACCATAAATACAAGTTTTCAGCATTATCAGAGAATACCAAGGCTTTTCCCCAGTCAGTAGGGTATTGTAATAGATTGGTAAGGAAAGTTCACACACTATTTAAGATGGCAGTACCTATTCATTCAAATACCAGTCCTTTTACAACATGAGATCTACATCTCAAGTAGGCATGTCATTGATATCCCCAGAATCGATACACTGACATCTCTAGAATTCCAATTATTGCATTGACAAAAGCATTATATCGATACACTATTTGCATCACGGATAGCCAATTAATTTACATTTATAAAACTGTAAGTATCATGTAGATATTCAGTCTAAAACTAGCTTTTTATTTCATTTGAAAATGGTGACCTTTATTTATATTTTTTAAGTGTTTTACTGGGTTGAATGATAACAATTACATAATAAAATGAAAATAATATTAACCTAGCATAGGTGCACCCCTTGACTGTTATGTATGTAAATAGTGTTGAAAAACACAATATGGCGGACTACATACTGATTATATCCATCATTATGAAAGAGAAAAACAGAGTTTTACTAATTTATTGATGCAATTATACAATGAGATGAAATGAGTGATGAGTAGAGAAAAAGTGTGTCAATATCGATAGAGGCTAAACTGTATAAGAAATAAAGAAAAGCTGGTTTACATGGAACAAGTCTTATAGTCTTTCTTAATAGCAATTTTAAAAGCACTGAGGCCTTCTATTTGAGTGTATGCATCATGCCGACCCTTTGGGAGTGTCTCAGCCCTGTAGGGTCGTCATGACGCTTGAATGCAGCCTTCGCAAGTAACTTGCCAGGGTAGGATGCATTAAGGCATAATGTCATCCTTAAAGGGTTAAAGGCCTCTCGCTACCTGTCTGTATTTTCAATCCTGGTTAAATGTCTGTCAAATGTTAGTACAGTATCATAATTGGAGGATAGGGCACAATTCAATATCATCTATGTTCATTAAGAGCCCAAATATAGTCCAAGTATAGCATTCTACAGTGTATTTTCAATGGGGGTATTATATAGGGAGAGACTCTAGGAAGCTGAGGCTCCCTGAGTCAATGATAAAATATGATGTTGAAGTGGGAAGGGGGTGGGGTCATAGATTCGGGTAGGGTGGGGTGAAAAAAAGTGATAAATACTGACCTGTTTAACTTGTGAGAAATAGTGCGCTACACATCCGTCTATTGGATCCCGAGCCAAGTCACATAAGCCGTTTTTGACGAAGGGGATGAACCCTTTCTCGAATAATGACGGCGTGCTGATAACAATGTAGGCTACTGTGTCAGGCGGGTAGTCGAGTTTAAAGTGCTGAGAGACTTGATCATTGTACCATCCGATCTATGCAAGAAAAATATTAATGATTAAAAAAGTTAAATCATAGTTGACTGAGAGAGCAACAGAAATTGCCTGACTGCATATTACATACAGGGCTGTATTAAAGTGGATGCGGTCCATTGAGCACACCCTCCTACTGCGAGTGTAAGTCAGATACCGGTATGGATACGCAGGAGTAGCTGCATAAGTGTTATAAGCCTTGAACAATGCCAATGGCAATTATCATCAGCTGACGCATTGGACAATTACCCTGTCCTTAGCTTATAACCCTTTTACAGGAACTCGAAAAAAGTAAATCTCTGGTATTTACAACGAAGCCGGTTGTCATGGTAACCAAAAGCCATTTAATATCGTGATTTTTTCCATAATTTTGAAGAGTACAAATATACTGAACAAAATTATCATTCAACCACTTTGCCCTGTTTTAAATGCCAAATTGCAGCCATAAAATTAAAAAGCTGTTGAATTGGTATTTACCCTATTTTCCCTGGCAGAATAGAGGGAGATTCAGCTTTCTGCTACTTAACAATTTTGGGGATTTAATTCTTCCTCCCTCCAGCAGATGATTAATCTACCATGTTCACCACCTCCTGCTGTACATTTCAACCAATAATGGGTGAACTCCGAGCCAACTTCCCCAACTTAGGGCTTAAAGACTACAGGTGTCCATGCCCAGTTTGATGTTCCTTGGTATGAAATGTTTAAAGAACCCATTTAATAAATTGTGAATATAAATGATTTATATCCACGATTGTTACATTAACATACAAATTTTAAAAAATTCAAATTTTAAAAAGTTCATGCCTGATTGGTACGCAGTCTAGTAACGCCCTGAATGGGGTGTGCCAATGTGCCAAAGTGGTTGACTCAAGGTACCAAAGTGGTTGAATCATGTTACTGATGCTGACAAATTTGATACCTTTTTCATTTAAAGCTAATAAGGGAGTGCTCATTTTTTAACAACAGGGGGGGGGCGGTGAGATTTCGCGCGGAGCGCGCGAAATTTTTTCACCCCCCCCGCTAGAGGGGTCGAAATTTTTTACCCCCCCCCCGGCAGGCCGAAAATCGCGCGCGTTCGCGCCCCTTTGTAGCATAGTAACGCGCGGGCTTTTTCCCTCAAAACAGGTTGAATTTTTTTCACCCCCCCCCCAAGAGGGGTCTAAATTTTTTAACCCCCCCGGTCAAGGGGTCCAAATTTTTTACCCCCCCCCCCCAAATCCACCACCCCCCCCCTGTTGTTAAAAAATGAGCACTCCCTAAGGCCATGATGTACTATCTAGAATTGAAAGTGGGGACTTCATTTTGTATCATGCCTAGGATAGTCATCGATGTCGACCAAGGAGCACCTATCAGAACCAAGCGACCCCATTAGTGGTGGGCACGTTCAACTAGCCTAGGACTTCAGAAAAAAAACGTTGACCATCTTTTGGAGATCCATACTGGTTAACATACTATATCATGGTTCCGCAAATACCTCACAGGTGAAATACAGGTCCAAGTGACCGACTCATGGGCACTTTACCCCTACGGCTACGGCGAGGCTACGTGCACAGCAGCAAGCACTTCAACTTGCCATTGCCAATGCCCTATCCTGCACGCCGCGCTGACTGTCACCGCCAATTATCAGTGAAATACACGACCCCTATGTCGAAACTATGCATCCCGGAGATGCCACCCTTGGTAGCAGTACATTTACCTTAAATGGGTGGTATTCAAAGCCCACAGGTCCTAGAACTTCTTCTAATACTGAGGTCACTGCCGCGAACTCATGTCGTGTCGGTGCCATGTTTGTATGGGGGAACCCCTTCCAGAATTCTAAAAATAGCCACTAAAACTCGGATTCAAAACGAGGCGGGAATCCCCTTGTTCTGCACAATTTGGCGTGGACCATCACATGAGGCTGCTGTGGTGAGTAAACTTCCATGGAATATTCCCTATCTTGGCTCATCTCCACCAGATAAAGTAATGCAAGTGGGAAAGGATGGGACCAGGGTTCAGTAGATAGACAGGTTCAGCGAGTTTTCTCTCTCTGTGTTCCTGTCTAGACTATGTAGTGGTGGAAATGTTACTATGGCAAGCCTAATGGGTAAACTTCTGTTAATCCTGGTATAAGGGACCAAAACCCGGGTTTTGGACCCAAAACCCGGGTTTAGAGACCTTATACCAGGATTAACTCCCTTAACCAGGGTTTAGAGACCTTAATCCAGGTATAAGGCCCTAAACCCAGGTTAAGGGACCAAAACCTGGGTTAAGGTAGTCTTAACCCTGGTTAAGGGAGTTAATCCTGGCTTTTGTCCCTTATACCAGGATTAACTAGCGTATGTAGGGGTAGAGCAAAGGCTGGGTACATGTACTACTTAATCCTGGTATAACTGACAATGCATGGGTACTGTGCCAGTACCCATGCATTCTTCACAATGCATGGGTATATGTACCCTTATACAAGGATTAACTCCCAAAAACCAGGTTTTTGTAATGTAGCGTTTTCTCCGATCGTATAGTGGGGGGGGGAGGGGTTGACTTCTCGTTGTGTTCTCTAAAGTCAAAAGAGGTGTGTTCGAGACACGGGGGTTCGGACCACTAGGATGGCGTTAACACTAGGTAAGGACACATGACAACAAGTAAAATTACAGTTCAAACGCTCTTTTATTCCAGACATAATAATATAGTTGTATGAAGGATACGTAGATGTCTATCGGCCCACGGTAGGCCTACTACGAATACTCGGTGACGTTCGGTTAACTAGATCTACGGGGCCAGGATTTAAGACTAAGCCCAAGTTCTATCTCGAAGAGTGCAGGAGGGCCAGGACTCCGCTAAGCCCGAGGTCTATAATACAGTTAAGCGACAAATGCAGAAGTGGTGAACACCGGTGAAGACTACGCAGGGCCAGGACTCCGCTAAGCCGGCGTATTACTATTAAAGTTCGATTTGACCAGGGTACACGATGGAGACCTAGGGTTGTAAGCCCCTGTCTTTAGCAGCGATGCGTGGCGTTCCGTGTAGAAGTCGGGCCTGCGTCTATCCGAACATCACTCGGTTCGGGGCAACCTGGGAGAGACACGGTAGGCCTACGAGCCATGATTCCTTTCGTTCGGTGGTAGGGATTCGGTTTGAATCCCGGGCCAAAGTGGGCTATGGTAGTCTAAACGTGCACTAAGTTGAGTTAAAGATGGTTTGGAGGTGGAGTTAAAGATGGTTTGGAGGTTGAGTTAAAGATGGTTTGGAGGTTGAGTTGGTTCCAGCAGAAAAGGGGTTTACCGTGACGAGTTGAATGGTGACCGAGAATATTGAAGGAGTGGTGAAAGTGCAGAGAAGATCTGGTGGTGGGGAGTGCAGGTGGTCTGAAGATGTGCAGGTGGTCTGAAGATGTGCAGGTGGTCTGGAGATGTGCAGGTGGTCTGAAGATGGTGCAGGTGGTATGAAGATGGTGCAGGTGGTATGAAGATGGTGAGCTGCTCCTGGGGTGTG
Source organism: Harmothoe impar (assembly GCA_947462335.1). Taxonomy (NCBI): domain Eukaryota; kingdom Metazoa; phylum Annelida; class Polychaeta; order Phyllodocida; family Polynoidae; genus Harmothoe; species Harmothoe impar. The sequence goes on from OX381705.1 coordinate 92,953,058, forward strand.
GTGGGGTTGAGAGCCTGGAGGGTTCTGCCTGACTGGGCAGGAGCCTCCCCTATTTATGCTTCCAGGTGGAGTGGTCCCATGACCAGGTCTCAGCCAATCAGAATCCAGCCAATCAGATGCCAGTATTTATAATTTCCATAATATAGAAAAATGGTAACATTTGATGGTTTGAAAGTTGTGGCATGTTAATCTAGGGTGTAACATTAGTGGGGAACAACACTTGAATTGTGCAAATCTATAGGGAATAAGCTAGAATAGGAGTGAAAAGAACTTGGGTCTGGGGAAGGGCCAAAATGGCCCTTTCAGCCATTTTCTCAGTTCAGATCAGGGTCCCCTTATCTGCTAAAATACAGTGATTTAAAAGATGATTTAGTCAACTATTTTAGACAGGCTAGTTTGGTGAATGTCATTTCTCACTAGTGAACCACTTTAATTTGGGTGACTTTGTATATTTAATCAGTAAATCAGAAAGCTGGGGTTGGTAAGGTTTGAGGCTAGTTGGCTGTCAGTCTACCAGAGCCCAGCATGGGAAAAACATGGAGGTTGGGGGTGCTGGTGATTTGTTAAAAATACACATATAAAACAGCAGCATCCGGACTATTCTAAAGAGGAGTGGGCAGCTAAAGGTCTTGTCTTTGGCACTGACTATAGTAGGTGAGGTGACTTTATTTGAATTTGGAGTTTGAAGGGTGTTTGCAGGGCCATGTCAGGGGCGATAATAGGTGCATTGGGCCCGCACAGGGACGCGCAGAGACGCAGTTCTCACGCCGGCCCCGGCTGCCGGTCCCGCCCGTCCGCCGCTGGCAGCGCCGAGGGGGGGGGGGGGGAGTAGACGACGCGAAACGCTACACCGACCCCTTCTTGAAAAGATGCGACCCCGCATCTGGGTACCCTCGGATGAAAAAGATGAGTTTGCTTCGATGAGTTTGATGTACTGTTGTATGAGATGGGATGTACTACCATGATCCTAGGCATGCTTCACACACAACAAAATGGGCACTGATACCTTCTAGACGTTTATTGAAACAAAAAGATTCCCTGAGATGAATGAAAACGGACTGCTGCCTTCTGAATAGTCTGAGGTATAATATATGCTGCCGCTCAGGCATCAGAGTCCTGCTCGGACCCTGTGGAGAGAGATGCCTCTGAAGAGTCATATCGGCCCCTCTTAGGCGATGGCTCCCCTCCTGAGGAACTGGCGGGGCTCGCCTCCAACGACGAGGGCCTGGGGCTCTTCCCCGGGGTATTTGGTGGAGACGAGACTGGAGAAGGGACAGCTGGTGAAGTGGGAGCCAGAGGGGCAGCAGCCGGCGGCCCGGCAGCCTGTGCAGTGGCAGCCCGTGGAGCAGTAGTCAGCGGGGTGGAGACTGGGGCGCGGGAATGGACGTCCCGACGACACGTGAGGATCGTGGGGACATACCACTCCTCCCGAGTCTCGGTGGTGGTGTGGTTTGTATCCCGGTGCTCACTGGTGCTGCTACAGCGGAGGACCGTAAAGGCCACCATGGCAACATCGGTCTGGCAGCCGACTGCCTGTGTCTGGACAGTTGGAGTCTGCGAGGCCCCGTTCATGAAGAACCGCTCCGGCGTGTTGGTCTTGCGTGTGATGGTTCTCGGCCGAGGGGCAGTTCTGACTGGGGAATGAGCCCGGACAGGGGAACGATGCCGGACCGGGGAGCGAGTGCGGGCAGGGGAACGAGGCCGGACAGACCGCGGTTTTGCAGATGCCTGTTCCTGGGCTCGTCCCCGGTCCCGCGACCGAGGCTCTCCAATCGTGCAGGTGGGCTCGGGCCCAAGGCTATCCTCCCGGCGCAGGTCACTCTCCCTGCGGAGCATGTCCCGGGCGTAAGGACCATGCTGTGGGTGTTTGTCCTGCAGGTGTGTCAGCATGGTCCAGGTTGCATGGGTGCGGTAGGAGCAGTGCAGGCACACAAACGGGGATGTCATCTGGACAACGAGAACAATGAAGCAGTCTTACTATCAGGGTTATCTAGGCAGCAGAGTCAGCAATTCCAATGAATTTTAGCAGGCAGAGCTTCATAGCAGTGTTCCAAAGGGAGATATACATGGTCCATGAGCTCTCAGAGAGATGCTGCCAGGCATTCAACAAAACAGGCGTGCAGGTTAAGATGGGTGCTATGACTACAACACTAGTTGACTGACGGTGCATACACTGAAGTCTAGCCAGAAATGGCATGCCTAGCTAAACTATCTACAAGTCCAACCTAGTTGGAGGCTTTCTAACGCGGGTGCCCCTTCTGGGTAGGACAGGATCGGGTCGGGGCTCTCGACCAGCCGGTGAGTCAAGTGACTCCGGTTGACGGAGCGTCGGATCAGGTGATGGTAGAGCACAGGGAGGACCAACCCTCGGACTCTGCGGTGACGTGTGAGGACGCAAGTTCCTCCGGCCTGGTGGTAGCGGAGTGCGGGTCTGGACATTCCGTTGGTCTTCCCTTGGTGGCGAAGGGGGTTGGTCGTCCCCTACATCTGGCTGACCATCCAGATCCTCGTCTTCTTGGTTCACATCGTTCTGTGGGTCCACCCTGGGAGGCGAAAGGGGGGGGTCGCCCCCTACACCTGGCTGATCCTCCGGATCCCCGTCTTCCCGGTCCGCCTCACTGCCGGGTCCCTCATGTCCCTCGGAGGGAGAGTCTGAGTCCGAGTCTTCCGGGCCCTCGTCGCCTTCAGTGGTGTCGCCCTCCCAACCCTCCCATTCTACTGGAACTGGTCCATGGTAGGGGGTCAGCTGGTCCACGTGCACTCGAAAAGGTTCATCTTCGGGGTTGCGCTGTAGGAAGCAATGCAACCGGTTAGGGCTGGACTTCACTCGGTAGGGTCCCGTCCAGCCTTTTGACAACTTTCCTCTCGCTGCTGGGGGGTACCATCTCCACACAAAAGCACCGGGGGCGTACCTGATGGGCTTAGCCCTCAAATCATAACCCCTCTTTTGTCGTGCCACACTCTTCTTTGTTATTTGCCGGGCCCTTTGATGAACATTAACCAGGGTCTGACGCACCCATTCCACATACTCCACTGGGCACTCTGGTCGCTGGTCATCCTCGGGAGGCGGGCCCACTACTAGGTCTATTGGCAGGGTCACCTCCACCCCAAGAAACATACTATTTGGTGTGCACCCAGTGGTGTCATGTACGGTGGATCGGTATGCCATCATGACATATGGTAGATGGTCATCCCAGTCGTCACGCCGCTCATTGACGTAAGCCTTTAACATCTTCTGAAGGGTGCGGTTGAACCTCTCCGTCTGCCCGTCTGACTGAGGCCTGTAAGGAGTGGTCCGCGTCTTCTCAATACCCAGCATCTCGCACAGCAGTCTAAACAGTTCCGACTCAAAGTTCCGGCCCTGGTCCGAATGGATCTGTCTCGGTAGGCCAAACATGCAGACCAGGCCAACCATCAAGGCATCGGCTACGCTCTGGGCAGTCTGGTCTGGCAAAGCGAAAGCCTGTGTCCACTTGGTGAAGGAGTCAGTGGCAACAAGGATCACCTTGTTGTTCCTATCGGTTTCCGGCAGTTCTCCCAGGATGTCTATGTTGATGCGGTCTAGGCGGGAGCCGCTATTGAGGTGGTGCATTTTGGCTCGATATTGCGGGCCTGGACGGATCTGGGCGCAGACAGCACACTCAAGGCACCATCGACTGAGATCCTCCTTACACTTGGGCCAGTAGAAACGGCGGCGAACAAGGTCCAAGGTGCGGTTGACACCCTGGTGTCCTCCTGTCCTTGAACCATGCAGGTAGTTGAACGTCTTCCGTCTCAGCTCTCGGGGTGTAACGAGTTGCCAGTCATCTCGGTTCACCCCTTCGGTCTCTCTCACGGTATGTTTCCGGTACAGTAGATCATTGCGAACGGCCAATAATATCCACTGGGCACATAAGGACCGTACTTCGTCGGACTCAGCAAGCAACTCCTGTCTTGTCGGCCTTGCCCTACCCTCTCTCTTCCAGGCCAGTACTTTTTCAACAATAGGGTCCCCCTCTTGTAGTTCCAGCAGGGTTTCTGTAGTCCATGAGTCCAGCCAATTACACAGATTATTTGGAACATCTGGAGGGTCTTGGTCTTGGTTCACCGCTCCAACTGCAGGTTCCATGTTCATGCAACTGGTAACAGGGTACACATCCCCAGTGCGATCGTCACATTTTACCACACTCATTGGCATAGGTTGGGGGACCCCTTCGGCATAAGTTGAAACATTGGGCACTGCACTGTCTTCTCCCACAATCAAGGCATAAAATAGATTCTCTGAACAATCCTTCAAACATCCCACTTCTCCATAAAAGTGGCAGGCGGCATTGGGATATGGGAATCCTCTACCCTCGCAATCCGTCCTGCTATCCATCTCCTCATCCATCCCTGTACACTCCGGACACGCACCACTGCCATCCAGGAATTGGCATCCTTGGCAGTCTGCTATGTCGGACCCACAGTCCAGTGAATCTGTTTTTACTTTTCCTTGCCTTGACGTGCACTCCAAGCAGACCTTCTGCCCACAGGCACGGTTCTTGGGAATCTTCCGGGACATTCCATCTGCGTTCCCGTGCTTCGTCCCAGCCCGATGTTCAATCTCACCCGCAAACATGCTTAGGTATGCGACCCATCGTCCAATCATATCTTCTGCATTCTTAAACTGCGTCAGCCACCTCAAGGAGACATGGTCCGTTCTAATTTTAAAACGCCTCCCCAGCAGGTAGTGGCGGAAGTGTTTGACGAAGAGTATGACGGCCAACAGTTCTCGGTAAGTCACACAATACCTCCGCTGTGACGGCGAGAGTGTCTTGCTGGCATAGGAGATTACCTTCTCCTCCTCGTCCTGTACCTGAGAGAGCACAGCACCCACGCCCGTGTCGCTGGCATCCGTGTCCAGTATGAAGAGGCATCCTTCATCAGGCGAGGGGTAGCTAAGGATGGGTGCCTCAGTCAACCTTTCTTTCAAGGTCCTAAAGGCCTCTTCGCAAGAGCTGTTCCATTCAAAGGGTACCGCCTTCTTCGTCAGGTTGGTAAGGGGGGCAGCGATGATTGAGAACCCTTTGATGAATTTCCGGTAGTATGAGGCCAACCCAAGAAAGCTCCGTACCTCAGTCAGGGTGGATGGCGTCTCCCATTCCTTGACACTTGAAATCTTTTCTGGGTCACACCGGACACCCCGACCGTCCACAACATGGCCAAGGAAGTGGACCTCCTTCTTCATCAGACTGCATTTGGACGGTTTGAGACGGAGGTTAGCATCCCGAAGTCTGCAGAACACATCCTCCAAGTTAACCATTGCCCCTTCGAAGGTCTTCCCAAACACGATAACATCATCAATATATACCAAACACGTCTCCCACTGGAGACCCCTCAGTACCAGTTCCATGAGTCGCTCAAAAGTGGCGGGAGCGTTAGTCAACCCGAACGGCATGACGTTAAATTCATACAACCCTCTCCGAGTCACAAATGCAGTCTTACTTTGGTCTGATCCCTCCATCTCTACTTGCCAGTATCCGCTAGCAAGATCTACGGTTGAGAAGAAGCTGGCCCCATGAAGGGCATCCATGCAATCGCTGATGTTGGGCAAAGGATAGGCGTCCTTCTTGGTGACGCCGTTAAGGTGGCGGTAGTCAATGCAGAACCTTGTGCTGCCATCCTTCTTTGTCACCAACACCACCTGGGAAGCCCAGGGGCTCTCGCTTTCTTGAATGATCCCCTTTCGTAGCATCTTCTCGACCTCTTCCTCTACAATTTTCCTCTGCACATCTGGGAAGCGCCGTGGGGGCCGCTTAACAGGGCGTGCACCATCAGTGTGAATCCGATGTTTCACTCGGTTTGTTCGACCCAGGTTTCCATCTTCTCCCACGAAGACATCTACGTTCCTCAGGACCATCTCAGTGAAGAGGTTCACCTGTTCGGGGTCGAGTTCTTTGGTTGCTTCTTCGACCAAGGGTTGGAGATGCTTCGGCACAGAGTCTGGTCGTTCCGACTCCTGCCCCAGGCTACTAACGTGGACCTGTTGGAGGTGAACTTGTGACACTGCCGACAGGGTTCCCACCATCGTTCCAACCTTGAGTTCTACTGGTTCCGCACTGAAATTAGAAAGGGTCACCGCCACTAAATTTCCTTTGGGACTAACTAAGGCACTGGGGATGAGTAGCCCTGTCTCTTCCGCGAAGCCCGCGACTATTTCAATCACGCCACCCTCTTGGTCACCCTCCCAGTCACTGCTCAGCAGTCCTTGTACTTGTATTTCGTGGTCGGGTGGCACCATTACATCCTCCAGAAGGCGGATGTTCTGATACCTCTTCTTGGATTTATTGTACAGGATGAGGGTCTCCTGGGCCATGGTCATCACCCCAGTACAGATGCTGCAGCCTGGTTGGCTTTTGAAGAACTGCATCCCAAGTATACCCTCGGATGACCCAATGTCAGCCACCACAACCGGGACATTATAAGTCTGATTCCCCAGTTGCACGGGTAGGACGGCCTGGCCATAAACCCTTATCCTACTACTAGTCACACCCCTTAAGTCTATGTCGATTGGTTCCAAGTCGGGTGGGCATGTCTCTGCATCTCGGCTGATAGCACACAGTTTCCCAAAGGTTCTAAAAGACAGAACATTGGGAGCGGCTCCTGAGTCTATAAGCCACTCAATGTCTGCCTCTGACACCTTTCCCTTTACGTACCAGCTCTCCTCGCACATTGCTCGGATTCGTATCACAGGCCCTAAGTCGTCATCGGTCTGAATCTCAGCTGAGCATTTGGGCACTAGCTCAGCCTCTAAGCGTTTAAAGGGGGTGCGACTTGGTAGCTGTCCGTCCCGATGATGAGGTCTCCGGGTGCAGCAAACGACTGGACAGGGGCAGGGTCAGGCTGGGCCGGGCCGGGCCATGGTGTGTTCTGCTCCCGACGTGACCATTCCTGGCATTCCCTGGCATAGTGACCATATCTACGACAGTTGTAGCATTGCACCTCAGACCGAGGTCGAGGGGGCCACCTCCTTCGGTCCTGTCCCGTTCGGGGTCGTTGGTCATCCACATGCTGCAGTCTGCACCCCATGGTCTCGGCTTCTGTTACTCCCGCCACAGTTGCTGGTTTCTTTGGCTTCTCCGACTCGTCAAACGTTTGGAAGTCCACTGCCACATCAATCGCATCATTAAGCGACTTCATCTTGCTCACGTGCACGTGACGCCTCAGTTCTTTAGTTGGGAGTCCTCTGATAAAGTGATCAATCAGTGCTCTCTCGCTCAGAGGGCTGTCGGGGTACGCTCGGAAGGCTAATCTTCGAATGGCTGCGCCATACGTTGAAACACTTTCGGTCGTCTTCATTGCACGGTTATGGAGCTGGAGGGCATACGACGACTCTCGACCCTGGGGGTAGAATCGTTGTCTCAGCGATAGTTCAAGGGTCTCACGGTCATACTGAAGATATTCGGGCATAGAGGAGAGCACCTCCCGGGCATCTTCCACGAGTGCACATGCCATCTGCAACCCATACTCCTGATCGTCCCAGTTGTTCCACAGCGCAATGCTGCGGAAGTGACTCAGCCAATCCAACAAATCCGTTTTCCCATTATAACGCATCGGTTCCTTAGCTTTTCTCCGGGAAGGGCTCGCATAAGGTGGTGACGTATGGGGTGGTGTCTGAAAAGGGGGGAGGCAATTCTCTGCCGTATCGTGCCCTTGGACTCTAAGAAGCAGAGGCAGAGAGTGGTGGGAACTGCTCCTAGACATATTGTCTCGAGGCCAGTGACCCTCCGGAGTCCCAGGCACCAAGTCCCCATCTGCCTCAGACTCAAAGTTCAGGGACCGTCTCATTGGATGCGTCTCGTACCGTGGGGGCTGAGGTGTGAACAGGCCCTTGAAAGCAGTGAAACTTTTGCTCAGAAAGTTCATCCTGCTGGTTGTATTCGTCGACAGTTGTGTGAAGAGTTGTCAGCAAAATATGTGATTTAAAGAAAAATGAGTTTGAGCTGCAAAAAGTTAATCATGTGTCCCCACTAGTATGACTTAGCCATCCTGGTCACGGCGCCATTTTCTGTAGCGTTTTCTCCGATCGTATAGTGGGGGGGGGAGGGGTTGACTTCTCGTTGTGTTCTCTAAAGTCAAAAGAGGTGTGTTCGAGACACGGGGGTTCGGACCACTAGGATGGCGTTAACACTAGGTAAGGACACATGACAACAAGTAAAATTACAGTTCAAACGCTCTTTTATTCCAGACATAATAATATAGTTGTATGAAGGATACGTAGATGTCTATCGGCCCACGGTAGGCCTACTACGAATACTCGGTGACGTTCGGTTAACTAGATCTACGGGGCCAGGATTTAAGACTAAGCCCAAGTTCTATCTCGAAGAGTGCAGGAGGGCCAGGACTCCGCTAAGCCCGAGGTCTATAATACAGTTAAGCGACAAATGCAGAAGTGGTGAACACCGGTGAAGACTACGCAGGGCCAGGACTCCGCTAAGCCGGCGTATTACTATTAAAGTTCGATTTGACCAGGGTACACGATGGAGACCTAGGGTTGTAAGCCCCTGTCTTTAGCAGCGATGCGTGGCGTTCCGTGTAGAAGTCGGGCCTGCGTCTATCCGAACATCACTCGGTTCGGGGCAACCTGGGAGAGACACGGTAGGCCTACGAGCCATGATTCCTTTCGTTCGGTGGTAGGGATTCGGTTTGAATCCCGGGCCAAAGTGGGCTATGGTAGTCTAAACGTGCACTAAGTTGAGTTAAAGATGGTTTGGAGGTGGAGTTAAAGATGGTTTGGAGGTTGAGTTAAAGATGGTTTGGAGGTTGAGTTGGTTCCAGCAGAAAAGGGGTTTACCGTGACGAGTTGAATGGTGACCGAGAATATTGAAGGAGTGGTGAAAGTGCAGAGAAGATCTGGTGGTGGGGAGTGCAGGTGGTCTGAAGATGTGCAGGTGGTCTGAAGATGTGCAGGTGGTCTGGAGATGTGCAGGTGGTCTGAAGATGGTGCAGGTGGTATGAAGATGGTGCAGGTGGTATGAAGATGGTGAGCTGCTCCTGGGGTGTGGTGGGGTTGAGAGCCTGGAGGGTTCTGCCTGACTGGGCAGGAGCCTCCCCTATTTATGCTTCCAGGTGGAGTGGTCCCATGACCAGGTCTCAGCCAATCAGAATCCAGCCAATCAGATGCCAGTATTTATAATTTCCATAATATAGAAAAATGGTAACATTTGATGGTTTGAAAGTTGTGGCATGTTAATCTAGGGTGTAACATTAGTGGGGAACAACACTTGAATTGTGCAAATCTATAGGGAATAAGCTAGAATAGGAGTGAAAAGAACTTGGGTCTGGGGAAGGGCCAAAATGGCCCTTTCAGCCATTTTCTCAGTTCAGATCAGGGTCCCCTTATCTGCTAAAATACAGTGATTTAAAAGATGATTTAGTCAACTATTTTAGACAGGCTAGTTTGGTGAATGTCATTTCTCACTAGTGAACCACTTTAATTTGGGTGACTTTGTATATTTAATCAGTAAATCAGAAAGCTGGGGTTGGTAAGGTTTGAGGCTAGTTGGCTGTCAGTCTACCAGAGCCCAGCATGGGAAAAACATGGAGGTTGGGGGTGCTGGTGATTTGTTAAAAATACACATATAAAACAGCAGCATCCGGACTATTCTAAAGAGGAGTGGGCAGCTAAAGGTCTTGTCTTTGGCACTGACTATAGTAGGTGAGGTGACTTTATTTGAATTTGGAGTTTGAAGGGTGTTTGCAGGGCCATGTCAGGGGCGATAATAGGTGCATTGGGCCCGCACAGGGACGCGCAGAGACGCAGTTCTCACGCCGGCCCCGGCTGCCGGTCCCGCCCGTCCGCCGCTGGCAGCGCCGAGGGGGGGGGGGGGAGTAGACGACGCGAAACGCTACAGTAACAATGTCTGGGTACATGTCCCACTACCCATGCTTACTGCAGAAAGCAGGGGTTTCACTCTACCCATGCATTCTCTTATCCCTACATTGTTAACAATGCATGGGTAGTGTGCCAGTACCCATACATTCTATACAATGCATGGGTAAATGTACCCTTATACCAGGATTAGCTCCCAAAAACCAGGTTTTAGTAACAATGTCTGGGTAGTCTCCCTCTACCCCTGCATTGTGACCAATGCATGAGTACTCGCTACAGTACCCATGCATTGGTCACAATGCATGGGTAAGGAACTTATCCCTCCTATACCCTCCTCAGTACAGCTGCACAAGCAGATGTAGACTAGCTCCAGTCTCCAGGATCTACTCCTACCCCATACCCAACAGGGATTAACATACATAATCCTGGTATAAGGTCCAAAACCCTGACTTTGTACACAATGCATGGGTATGATACTACCCCTGCATTGTATACAATGCATGGGTTTCCACTACCCATACATTGTAACAATGCATGGGTACTGGTACCCATGCATTGTAGACAATGCACGGGTACCAGTACCCCTGCATTGTCTACAATGCATGGGTTTCCACTACCCATACATTGTATACAATGCATGGGTACCAGTACCCACGCATTGTATACAATGTATGGGTACTGGTACCCATGCATTGTTGACCCAGGGTACCTGGGTCTCTGTGAGACGGTTTTCTAGCAAAAAAAGGAGTTTGGTCAGCTGACTTTGAACTGTTCCCCTGCATTTGTTTTTCCATTTATCAGATCGAAATAAAGACATGCATATAGATTGAAACAAACTGTACCTCCCTATTTTTTTCAGTTTGTAAAAAAAGAAAAATTGTAGTAGAAAAACACTCTTGAAAAAAAGTCAAAAACTACCCTGAAATCAAGTCTGTGTGAACTAATGCTGAAGATAGGCCAGTGACCTTGAATCCTGACTTTAAAAGAGGCACGTTCACACAGACTTCCTATACCTGCAACGTTATAAAACAGGTGAGACGAAAAAGTGAGACGCTTTGTGGTAGAACAGATCGTCTTCCATTGGTACCCACAGACATTTAAAGGCCTGGACACCTCTTTTCCTTGAAAAAATGAAATTGCTCCCATTTGGTCAATATTTCACTTTTTGCATCTTGCATGGTGTCATTAGATCACTTTCCACAATATCTATCTAGTGGTGTATTTGTTTTTTACAAATTCCTACTGTAACCCCCTAAAAAACGAAAAATAATATTAGGCAGTAATTGCTGGTACTTTGCTTCAGCATAGAGCTCTATGGGAGCGTGTAGATAACCGACAACCCCAAATTTGGATATGAAGTGATAACCAATGCTATCTCTATGGGAGGGGTAGGTGGGAGGGGTAGGTGAGACGCGGGGGACATGAAAATTTGAATTTGGGCTCAAGTACCCCCCCATGAAAAAGTCAATGTACACATTTTTTCTGAGTATACCCTTTTTTTGCGCGGCTTGCCTCACTCGGTGTGACTTTCTTAGGGCACCTGCGTCATGCGACCTATAGGTTGTGTGGTGCAGGCCTACAGGTAGTTGTCAGTTCCTGATTTGTGACGCACAATTTGGGTATGCTATCCGAAACGGTCCAGCCAGGATATAATAGGGGGAGCAATGGATGGATATGGATAGTGGACTAGGGTAAACCAAAGGTGCTGAATCCATTTCTGTTATGTGTAGGATGATATTTAGGTCGGAAAAAGGTCAAAATCAAGGTCAAAGGTCACATCTTTAAGAATCCCATTAATACAAGAGTGCACCCTTTCTCTTTCTTACTATGATAGAACTCGCCATTGCAGGGTTGGGTGTTGGTCGTCGGTCATTGGTGGTAGGGGGTTGGGATTGTTGGGACCTGAGTGTTGGGACCTGAGTGTTGGGACATGAGTGTTGGGACATGAGTGTTGGGACATGAGTGTTGGGACATGAGTTGGGACACTGCCAATCTTGGAAAAGCCCTGGGTCACTTGTGATGTATATCACACAATCCATCTTTACAATGTAGGGGTAGTATCATACCCATGCATTGTGAGAATGCAGGGGTATTAGTACTTAAACCAGGTGTACAAAGTCAGGGTTTAGGGACAATGCATGGGTATTTGGGAGAAAAGCTGGGTATAGCTTAAACCCGGACATTGTAGACAAAAGCATGGTTAAGGACTTAAACCAGGATTTTGGACCTTATACCAGGATTATGTATGTTAATCCCTGTTTAACTAGACAATGCATGGGTAAACTCACTTAATCCTGGTATAAGGGACCAAAACCCTGCTTTTGGGCTCTTAACCCTGCTTTTGGGCTGTAAACCCTGGTTAAGGCCCCTTAACCAGGGTTTTGGGCTCTAAACCCTGGTTAAGGGGTGTTAATCCTGGTATAAGGGACCAAAACTCTGCTTTTGGGCCCAAAAGCAGGGTTTTGGTCCCTTATACCAGGATTAAGGGAAGTTTACCCATTAGGCTTGCCATATGTTTCCCCACCACTTCCAACTTCCACTCCTCCACCACTCCACTGGACCACTGTCTAGCCTGGCCCCAGGGCCAGGCCCCACTCAATTATTCAAAGTCAACTCTCAATTTGCCACAGTTTCATCATGGGAGAGTCATTAGTCGAATTTTCTAAATACCCTAATAATTCTTCATAGTACCGGTCCCCCCCCCTGCCATGATAAAAATATGGAGTGGTCTTAGGGAGCCCAGGCAGCAGGGGCACCCCGTGTCCATATCCAAGCCCACGGTACTTGGAAGTCTCAGGCCTCTATGAAAACATATGTCCCAGCTGAGTGTTCTACCAAAGTGGCCGAATCACTGGCCACCTTATTTGCTCCTTAAAGGTATTACACTCATCTACCTACATCACAGACAGTGATATTAAGTTCACATAGTACACCCGGTGTACCACATCGTATTTTCAACTATATTGACGTTGTATGAATTGTATGAATTGTATTACATGTCTCATATATACCTAAGGGTATTCCATGTTGGTGTTATAAACATGTATCGTAAAATAATATGTGGTATGAACTTCACAGGATAAAGTCCACTTTATGAACTTCTGACTTGTGTCTTCACTCATTGTGGAGAAATTGGTACAATTTATTGGTAATGTGTTAAGGTTCAAGGCGGGAAGCCCCTGCCTCCCCCTGGTGAGACTCTCAGGAACTACCACCAACCATCTGCACCCCCTGCTGGGCTGCTCACTCACCACAGACTATAAAAGGCGCCCACACCGGACCTCAGGCCTCTTTCGCCGCTACCAACCCTGGAAGGCAGTTATAAGTTTCCCACCCACCTTCACCCTTGGCGCCGAAAGAGTAGGACGCACCCCTGTGGCGTGGGGGACTTAATCCAGTAACATCGGGATGGAAATTAACTACACCTTTACAAGAAGATCATAAATGGAAAGAGTAAGTCGTGAGGAAGGAACCCATGCAGAAATTTTGTACAATCCATGACAAAAAAGGAAGTTACGAGCAGTTTTGTGTGAGGTCACTTTATCTGAGCGATAACAAGTGAATTCAAGATGGCGTCAACTACTGTCACAACTAACGGCGAGGCAGTCAACCAGGTCAACGTTAATGCCGAAATGTTGTCCCCCGAGCAAAAAATGGATAAAATGATGCTTGACTTGACTTCAGTCCTTCTGGAAGTAAAAGGACTGAGTGAAGTTGGGAAAAGAGTGGACAAAGTGGAAACAGGACACACTCTTTTGGCTGAAAGAGTGAGAGTGGTTGAGTCTGACGTTGGTACTGTCAAAACTACTGTCACTGAAGTCGAGAGCGCCGCAACTTTTGCTTCTAATGATATCAGAGATCTACAGAAGGATGTTAAGCTGAATGAAAAGAAGCTTAAAAAGTATGAATCTGACCTGTCTGACATGGCATCCAAGCTGAGTGCTGCACATAGCAAGATAGATGAGTTGACACAGTGGAGGGACGACTTCGCTGACCAAGTAATGTCCGCCATTGACCGACGCGTGTCAGAACATCTGGACAGAGCGTCAAGAAAAAAGCATCTGATAATGGACTCTGTGCCTGAGGGATACAACCAGAACTTGGCAATCATGGTAAGGCACATTTTATCTCTGATGAACATCAACATAGATCTGTCTGACATTGACACAGTGCAAAGAATCGGTCCCCCTTCCAGAGGTAATCAGAAAGACCCCAGGCCTAGGCCCATCATTGTGGCCTTTGCCCATAGGCTGCTAAGAGACCAGGTGTTTGAGGCAGATCCCGCCTTAGAACCTGTGTGGAGGAGACATACAGGGGTATATGGATCAATGCTGACCTGACAAATGAAGACCGAGAGTACCAGCAGGGCCTACGTGGAATTCATATCCTAGCGCTAGAGAAGGGCCACAAATCAGTCATTTACGGGGATGATATAGTGGTGGATGGCTATAAATATGAGAGGCACAGGACCCATCTCCTCCCAGATCACTTAAACACCCAAGACGCCTTCACTAAGAAAAGCCCAAAAGGCATCGTCTTCATGGGGGTTAACAGTCCCCTTTCCAACTGGGCGGAGGTCTCCATTCAGTTAGATGGAGTTGAATGGTGTTCGGTCGAACAGTATTATATGTATCAAAAGTGCAAATTCCACAGACGTGACGACCTAGCCACCCTGATCCTGCATGAATCATGCTCCCGCACGATCAAACAGATAGGCGACTCATTCCGTGCTTCCCAAGACTGGAAAAGAAACAAACAAGACGACGTTCTGGAGAAAGCTGTGTATGAAAAGTTCGCCCAAAACCCGTCTTTCAATTGCTTCCTGCAGAAGTTTGAGGGTCAGGACCTAATTGAAGCTTCTAGAGACAACTACTTTGCTGCTGGGGCGTCTATTTTCTCTAAACCTATTAGAGAAGGCACCTGGTCTGGTAAGAATATGATGGGCAAAATGCTGATGCGAGTCAGAGCCCAGCTTAAGCCCAGTCAGGCTGTGGAGCTCCACCCCTCGGATGACTCAGAGGAGGAGACAGCAAGCGTCTAAAAACTGTGAAGCAACCTACAACTCTCCTTTGTTGTCCCTCAATCTGTATCATATATATCACATATCATGTACTTGTTTGCTATGCAGTCATATAAACTAATTGAGAGAGCGAGAACTGTGACTACATGAGCGTGTCATGCCCTCTTTTAAGGACAGCGTGTACGCCGCGCCTAGGCCCCTTTAACTGCTGCCCATAACACGCGAGCTGACGCCGCGCGCCAGACACGCGCCCCGGTGTAAGTTACGTTGTATCAAATTGAACGGTAAACAGATGGCCGCGCGTCTCCTGTCTGACGCGTGCGTCTCAATATTTTCGCGCCGCTCCCGTCCAATCACAGTCCGTCTTATATACACGTGCGGACAGCGGACCAACCACAGCCAGGAATACAAATACTACACTGAGTGTAAGATGCATGAAAACACGCTCCGGCCACTCTGACTTTTCATCTGGAGTGAGACACACGTTGCTTGTACTCCCCAATACTTGATCGCCGATTTAATCTAATTTAGTGCTGCATTATGGATTACTCTAGTCACGACCGGCAAGCCAGAGTGCAACAGCTGCGGGTTGAGATGCTCAACCATTCAGCTGCCGCAGCATTCTGGGGGACAGCGGGAGTGGAGCCGGGGACCCCGCCCACCTCTCCTCCACCCTCTCCAGACCATCTCCAAACCCCTCCGGAGGAGATGCTACTTATAGATCACAGTGATGCTGCACCTGGAGTTACCCAAGCTACACCGCTGTATCAAGACAATACATCGCCCATCTGTACGCATGGAGGGAATTCTGTTGCCCCTCCTCCCGTCGAGCAGGTGGCCCGGCACATGGTAAATCTTAATCTCAATCTCAATCTTGAAGAAACTCTCCCTGCTTCCCTTGGAGACTTGGGAGAGGTCACTGTGCTACCCCTCCCCAGGGTAATAATATTGACCGACTTCAAAGGTGAGCAACTCGGAGATGCGTTAAGACAGCTCCCTACTGATGTAGCCTTGTTTGAACACGTGTATAGGCCTAAGCGATTGCTAAAGGAATACGCAAGAGAGGCTGTGTATTACATTGAGAATGACTTTGCTGATAGAGTAATAGTATGCGGGGGAGCATACGACGTGTGTATGTATAGCGACCCTCGACATGACACCTACTTCCCAGCACATGTCTACCCCAGATCCTACTCTGGGTTGGCGCTATCCCTTAGGATGGAAGCCAACTACAGCGAAGCTGATAAGATCCTTGACATAGTGCGGCCGGGATCCATCATCTGGGCCCCGCCCATCGGAGCCAGGACGTCCCCATCTCCAGGACCTGCTGCTGATGGAGTGGACCTCCAGGGGATCCTGGATCGGGCTATAGGAGTCGGAATAGATAAGGTCCATTACCTCAATGACGCCAGAGGCATCCAAACCCCTCCCATGCACCACCCCATACATAGCCTGGATGATGGGTACTGGAGTGCCAACTATGCCCATCTCCATTACAGCATGGTGCCCACCCCTGCTATACTTCTTCACTGGGCGTCTCTACTCAATCAGTATGTGGGTCAGCTCGACCCCCTTGTCAATCCAAATATGCTATAATATATTCAGGACCATGATCAGGGAGCACAGCCCCTTAGCTAGAAGGTAATGCGCGTGGACAAGCGTATTACCAAATCATGTCAAAATTTATTGAACTACAATATAAATGATAGAACGCGTGGACAAGCGTAATATCAATTTTTTTAAATATATTCTTTCTAAGATTTAAAACCTAAAATCTAAAACTAAAATTTAAAAGTTTAAAATCTGGAATTCATCTTTTTCCTCAAAAATCAATATCAAGAAGTCTGTCTTGAAAGCTGCCACAAAGGCCGGCAAAACAAAAATGTTCTCCAAATCTTTGGTCTTGGTAACGGTGGTAAACAATCTCAGTATCATACTGTGAGGTAGTGCAGTTTTTTGGTCATAACCAGTTGGATGATCTATGCACTTTATGTTAAAGTTAAAACCTATACGGTACTGTTGTAACCAAAGTGGTGAACCCTCTAATGTAGTGCATGCTATGGACCTAGACTGATTAACACGGCCATCTATGGGTTTAAGTCGCCCTCTGGGTTACATGTAAAACACGGAAGCTGTTCCTAGTAACTGAAAATACATTTAAAATGGTGCTATATATAGCCTTTTGCCTGGTGATACCTAATACTACTACACATCCCAGGGCGACTTAAACCCATACCCATAGGTATAGGTTTAAGTCACCCTTTTCAAGCTTGATTTAAAAAAGGGCGACTTAAACCCATATCTATAGGGTATGGGTTTAAGTCGCCCTAAGGGCGACTTAAAACCATAGTAGTATATAGGTGACTTCAGGGCGACTTAAAACCATAGTAGTATATATGTTGACCATGCCCAAATATAATAGAAACTAAAAACATCCCTGGGGGGAAAATACCCCCCTTGGGGAAAGGGTTTCCTTATGGGGATAGATACAAAAATAGGGGCTTGGATATAAAGTTTTGGGGGTTTACAAGGGTGGCAAGCGCAGCTTCATTCATAGGGCGACCTAAAACTTAGAGCCTCATTTTTCAGGAAAAGAAACTAAAAACTTTGGGCGACTTAAAACCATAGCAGTATATACCTATAGCTGACTTCAGGGCGACTTAAAACCATAGTAGTATATAGGTGACTTCAGGTGACTTCAGGGCGACTTAAAACCATAGTAGTATATATGTTGACCATGCCCAAATATAATAGAAACTAAAAACATCCCTGGGGGGAAAATACCCCCCTTGGGGAAAGGGTTTCCTTATGGGGATAGATACAAAAATAGGGGCTTGGATAAAGTTTTGGGGGTTTACAAGGGTGGCCAGCGCAGCTTCATTCATAGGGCGACCTAAAACTTAGAGCCTCATTTTTCAGGAAAAGAAACTAAAAAGTTTGGGCGACTTAAAACCATAGTAGTATATATCTATAGCTGACTTCAGGGCGACTTAAAACCATAGTAGTATATAGGTGACTTCAGGTGACTTCAGGGCGACTTAAAACCATAGTAGTATATATGTTGACCATGCCCAAATATAATAGAAACTAAAAACATCCCTGGGGGGAAAATACCCCCCTTGGGGAAAGGGTTTCCTTATGGGGATAGATACAAAAATAGGGGCTTGGATAAAGTTTTGGGGGATTACAAGGGTGGCCAGCGCAGCTTCATTCATAGGGCGACCTAAAACTTAGAGCCTTATTTTCAGGAAAAGAAGCTTTATTCATATTTTCATATTTCTATGTGGTAGGGTCTAGGTATCCCTGAGGAATAAGTCGCCCTTAGGGCGACTTAAACCAGTACATATATGTACTGGTTTAAGTCGCCCTGCAAGGTTGTATATATGTGTATTGTCCTATATCCCACATCATTGTTTTAGCTTGATATCACAACAATTCATAGCATATACAATTATATATATGAAAGAGAAAATGTCTTAATTCTATTACGGAGTGCTTCCCTTTAAATGTCACCAAAATGAGAGAAATGCCTTTATTCCATTACTGTTCCCCTCCCATAAAATATGGTAAAGAGTGAGGCATTTTATAATGGAATAAAGCTATATCTCGTTTCTCTTGTACACATTTCACACGTTTAATTATGGAATAAAGGGATATTATTCTCTCGAATTATGCTATAATAATAGTTCTATATCTAGACTACGGTAGTGGAACTATTGTCACCAGTCCAGGTCCTTTGAAAAAAAAGTGCACAAACAAGTAATACACAATCTGATAGATTACCCCTTCCCCTTCCTGTGCAAACACACATTTACAGTTTAATGTCATATTTTGTAGTCGTTTATGTAAACACCTTCATTACATAGCTGTTAGTTTCACGACTGGTCAGCCTAATTGGGTCAAAATACTCCACCCTCCCCCCAATTCATGTCGCTAGTACAATACATGTACATTTCATTTCCTGTCCGTAACTACTGGTGCCACACAGTCTCAAACACGTCTATGGCCCTTTCGTCTGTAAGCTACACGGATTCATCTTTTACTTTTACCCACCCAAAACATGTAATATCATGTCATATGGCGACATGGTATTTCTTGGGGCGATTTAAAACCATACTGTGCCATTAACACGTTACTGTAGTTACTGTCTCTATTTGATAAAAGAAAGATGAACAATATGCACATCCAAATGGACCATGCACCCGGTACATACAGCTACCTCCAATATTGGACAATGTATGTACTGCTTGATCATAGACATGTTATTCTGATACCCTCAGGGAGGACTAAAGTGAGCATTGCTAAAATGACTCATATATATACACTGGATGGACATAGATACGCTATTATGATATCCTTTTCGAGGACTAAGTGAACTTCGCTACAATGACTAATAGGTACACTAGAATGTTACCAGTCCTAAGTGGCATGTTGTCTATATACAAGGCCAAGTGATATGCCCCCCAAGACTTTGTCCACAGTGGAGTACACGGGAGGTGCTAAGGCTACTAAGACTACCAAGCTCGGCTACCCAGGTGAAGAGACCCCGGTTGTGTGTTTAATATGTTCAATATTTTCTTGTTGTGGTATATACAGCGTTGTTGGGTCTTACGTTACTAGGGGAGCCATGGAGAACACTGACGGTCCGGTCGTGCAGTATTGACACTTTCTGCTGTATGTAATTGCAGCTCGGTAATTCTATGTAGAAATTCTGAGACTGTAAACTAGCCATTGGAAGTCTTCAAGATACCTCCTTGTAAGCTCTCTCATGTTACGCTAAGTTGTTATGACTATAATATGGCATTACCCATGTCTTATACCGAGTATATGCATATAATGTCTACTCAGGCAGAGTTGTGAAATGTTTGCTTTCATAGGGTATAGATCTCACCTCATCTGATTTATCTGACTAGACTATAACGTTACTATGTGAGGTGCATTGCTAATGAAATGTGAAACACCATTGTATGAACCATGTATGTTAAAGCATTCCAAGTTAAAAACCATGTTGTTGTTGGATCTCGCTGGCTGATTGTTTTTATGACTGGACAATATTACCAGTCTATGATTACTGGTCTACTTACTTCCAACAAGAGGGACGGTAACATATGCTTATTGTGGATCCTGATTAAAAACTGTATATACTAAACTTCATTCTCTGTAAACTTTACTTGACCACTTTATAATAAAACTTTATAACATAGCAAGTCATGAGGTCAGTCGATTCAAATATCTCAAATATTTCCATGTAATATCTTGACTATCTTGGCACGGTTCCAAAGCTCACCAGAGGTGATACCATATACGTGCATCCTCTCATCCACATACCTTGAGGTAAATGCATTAAATACCTCCCAGGTCAATCAATAACTTCCCCACGCCCACCCACGCCTCACCCTCCCCCTACCCACAATGTTTCCCTACTCGTCTCCCCCTGAGGGATTGTACTTTAGTCCATGTCCATATGTCCTGTCCTTTGTCTCTATGTCTGTTCTCACCCTACAACACCCCTTCTATACCCCACACCGCGGGCGCGAACGCGGATTTTGAAATCCCACAAAATGTCCAGCCCTTTGTCAGACCAAAGGGCTTATTCATAATATCTTGGAATGTGAGGAGCATGGTGCACAAGAAGGTCACTCTGAGGTACTTTGCATATGAAAAAACCCCAGATGTTCTTTGTTTTTCTGAATCCTGGCTTAAACCTAAAATGATGGATAAGGATCATCAATTTGACGGTTATACATTACATCGTATGGATAGACCTGAAACGAATGAAGGGGGTATTTGTACATTTATAGCACACAAGCACCCTCATATTCGTTTAGGGCACCCTCACTGCAATGTCATGACAGATGACTGTGAGCTGCTCGTTATCCAGCTAGCTAGAACGGGGTGTAGGCCCGAGTTTATTGTACAGATATACCGCCCCCCTAATAAGGATGTGCCAAAATTTATATCTCATGTCACAGCTGCCTTAAAAGTGGTTTTTTCTAAACATAGAGAACCCTTTGTGTACCTAGTGGGAGATTTTAATCTAGATGTGAGACCTTCCACACATGTACATTGCCCTCTTGATGATATGGTAAAAAAATATCATCTGGTACCTCAAATTAGTGATCTGTCTAGGCCTAACCATCACCCTACAAATGTCATAGATCAAATATATGAGGTCACTCAAAACAAAAGTAACCCCATTTCAGATAACCTTCGAGTTATAAACCTCTCTGACTATTCCCTCTCTGAAGCTGAGAAATCTCTGCTTGAGAAAGGACTAAAATTCTGTCCCACCCAATACAGAACTGACCCCGGTGACCTAAAAAGGGAACTGGACGAATTTCACAAAAAACTGAGAACAGATCAGTTTTTTGAGAAAAAAGAGAGCAAAGACAGGGGAAGGTACCCTCAAAATTGCTCTGCACCCTTCTCTAGGACGGAGGATCTGAAAAAATTCAGACAGCCCTCCAATTGGAAGGCCCCAAACGGGTCTGCCAATCTAGAAACCTTCATTAATCTTAATGAAATATGTCTGAGTAGATGTGAAACGGCAATTTACATAAAACAAAATGTAACACCTGAACAGCGTAGGGCCTTAAAAACCTTAGCTAGAAACAAAAACCTCACATTTAAACCAGCAGACAAAGGTGGTGCTTTGGTCATTTTGAACACCTCTGACTACGTAGAAGAGGCGTTCAGACAACTCAATGATAGGTCTACCTATCAGAGACTAAACAAGGACCCCAGTGGGGTCCTGCAGACAGAGGTCAATAACCTGGTGGACAACCTCCTTAAAAATAAGGAGATTACACCGGAAGTAGCAGGCATCTTGAAACAAGAAAAACCTAAAACCCCTCAGATCTATTTTCTACCGAAAATACACAAAGGCACACTACCTCCACCAGGTAGGCCTATTGTCAGTGCCAACGGCTGCGCCACAGAAAAAATCTCGGCGTTCGTCGATGTTTTTCTGAAACCAGAGGTAACCAAAATCGAGTCATTTGTAAAAGACACAACTGACTTTATCAACAAAATCAATGACATCCCCACTTTAAGTGAGGATGCCATCATTGGTTCCTTGGACGTAAGTTCATTGTACACAAATATCCCCAATCAAGAAGGGATAAACACTATCAGGGAGATTTTAGAAAACAACAGACTCCCAGAGATGAATCCTAAAAATGAGAGCTTGGTACAAATGTTGGAGATGGTTCTAGAAATGAACAACTTCCAATTCAATGGTGTCAACTATCTACAGATAGGGGGCACCGCCATGGGTACACGACTGGCTCCATCATATGCATGCCTCTTCATGTCAGAGCTAGAGAAGAAACTCATAGAGAGTTTCCCTCTAAAACCAAAGGTTTGGCTCCGATACATAGATGATATCTTCTTTGTATGGGAACACGGGGAGGAAAACCTCCTCAAGTGGTTTGAGCACTTAAACAGTGTCCACCCCACCATAAAGTTCACTTCGGACTACTCTAGAAACACCACCAACTTTCTAGACACCACTGTGATCAAAGACCACAATGGTGAGCTTTACACGGACCTGTACTGTAAACCTACAGACTCACACGGGTACCTGATGTATGACTCTGCACACCCCCCAAAGTGCAAAGAAAGTCTCCCCTACAGCCAATTCCTCAGACTCAAGAGGATTTGCAGTCGGGTAGAAGACTACGAGAGACATGTCAAACAAATGATAAAAGAGTTTGGCAAGAGAGGATACCCGCGCTGGCTCCTCTCCAGAGCACTGTACAAATGCAATGAACTCAAAAGGGAGGACCTCCTTAAACCTAAGGAGGTAGATGTGACAAAACAAGTCACAGACCCCCTGTATATGATCAGCACCTTCAGACAAAAGGAACGATCTCTACAAGAGATCATCCAATACAACTGGGACATTCTCGGCAGGTCGAAATCGACCAAAGAGATGTTCCGGAGAGGAGTATCACATGGATACCGCAGACCTAAAAATCTGAGAGACTCATTAGTGAGAGCTAGAACAGTCTACAACCCCTTTGAAAAGGAGAGCAACCCAACTCTCCGGGCGGTTTGTAAAACCAAGGATTGTGTCCACTGTAACAAGCTGGACAAATCGGGACGTATTGAAAAATACGGCACGAAACTGAGTTTTAAAACAAAAACTCATATCACCTGCAAGAGCTCAAACCTCATATACTGCCTGGAATGCAAGATATGCAACATCAGGTACGTAGGTCAAACACAGAAACCTGTGATGACGAGACTGTACAGACACAAATACGACACCCTGAAGGAGAACATGCACACAGATGTGCAATATCACTTCAGCAGACCCGGTCATGACGTTGACCGGGACATGAAATGCTACATTCTGGACTATGTCTATGAACATCCAGAAAGCAAGAAAGCAAAACAGCTACGACTTAAGATTGAATTCAACTGGATTCATAGATTAGGAACCACGGCCCCACGCGGCCTCAACACTATGGATAGTGTGTATGGATGAGTGCGCCTTAAATGCCCTGTTAAAAATTTTTTAACCGGCATCTTCCAAATTGGAATGACTACTGGTTAAGAAATAACATAGTAGTGTAATCACTTAGCACTCACCCATGGCCAAGCACAGAGTCTCAAGGCAGCCACCTTTTACCTCTGTCCCTATAGTCCCACTATAGGTACAACCCCGCCTCCCCGGAATTCAATTTTTATAAAATTGCTTTGGGGATGGGACCCAGACCACGTCTACTCACAGCAGTCAGGTCACAATGGGTCCCTACCACAATGCCTATCCACAAGGCATTACCACCTACATGCTTTCCATGCTATAAGCTCCTGATGAGACTACAGTCGAAACCAGTGTCGGTCAGACCAATGGCAGTATACCCTTTAAAAGTAGACCCCATGTGTCCCAGTCCCATACTGGGACTGATGTGTGTCCTCACTGTAATATATTCTAAGAATGTATTCACAGACAGGTGGCAAGTCTACCCCAGTGTAGACCTTACCCCCTCCCCTCCACTGACCGGTATTGCACCGCTCAGTCAGGGAGGGAGTTCAGCCCACCCACACACACACACACACTCACTCTGACCTATACACACCCCCCCTGCCACACACTGCAGGAGGGTGTTACACAAAACCCCCAGGTGGGAGGGTGGCCAGCTGGGCAGACCTGCCACTATATAAGGCAGGTCAGGCCTCTCTGTGCGCTACACTTGGTCGAGCAGTGGAACCTAGATATGCCTTGTTAACCTTCCATACGGTCGGTAACCATAGATCAAATATATACGAATTCCCCACATATTTCGATGAAAGGTACCTATTTGACAGGCCCGAGTGACCACGTCCCACAATATGTGGTCATGAAAAAACAAAAGGAGGCGTATAAGAGGGCCTCTTTTCGGGGTCGCCAGTATAGGAAATATAATTTGCAGAATATCAGAGAGGAACTAAAGCCTGAAATGATTGATGGATTGGCCGAGCATGACAGTCCCGAGGTGTTATGGGACAAGATGCTGGGTCTCATTGTAGCCATGGCAGATAAATTATACCCCATACAGGAGTTTAACTTTACTAGGGAAAAACCCCCCTGGATAACCCCCGAAATCCTGAGGCTGATGAGAGAAAGGGACTTAGCATTAAGAATTGCAGTTAAGAGGCCTACCCAGTTTTACATGGATAAGGCCAGGTTTGTGAGGACGAGGACGAATGACGCTGTGAATTTTGCCTTTGCTAGTTACATAAAAGTACAGTTAAAAAAATATAAAAAAGATCCCAAAAAATTTTGGCAAACAATTTCGAAAATTCTCCCAAGGTGCGTTGCAAAAGCTCCCATACACCTCCTGGATGCGGATAAGGTTCCCCTTCCGGCTGAAGAAGTATCTGAGATAATTAACTCCTTTTTTGCTGAAGTTGGATCAAAACTAGCTGCAGCAACACCGCCTCTTCCTCCACATTATAACCCGACACCGGATAACTCGCCAATTCCTAATGAAGGGGATGATATTTTCTCTGTTCAGCCCTTCACTCACACCCAGGTGATGGAGGAGATAAAAGGCATTAACTTGTACAAGTCCTCGGGCCTAGATGACATCTCGGCCAGATTACTTAAAGACTGTCTGGTAATTTTAATACAGCCGTTTATGGTTCTATTAAATCTCAGCATGTCCACTGGTGTCTTCCCGGCTGCCTGGAAAAAAGCCACTGTAGTACCTATACCCAAAGTGCCAAATCCATCCTCGCCTGACCAGTTAAGACCGATCTCTCTCCTGGCTGTGCCGGGGAAGATATTAGAAAGACTTGTACACTCTCAACTGTATTCTTACCTCGAGCATAATAACCTCCTCTCTGTTAATCAGAATGGGTTTAGGAAGAACAATGGCACTCAAGACACTGTTTTTCAGGTGACGGATTCTGTCCATTCAGCTGCATCTAGAGGCATGAGTTCTGGCATAGTATACCTCGATTTTTCCAAGGCTTTCGATTCTTTAGACCACTCTCTTCTATTAAATAAATTATCTAAATTAAATTTATCCCAAAATTTACTGCGCTGGTTCAGAAGCTATCTGGATGACAGGACCCAAAGGGCGGTGTCTAATAATGCTTTTTCTCACTGGAGAAACCTTACCCATGGCGTTCCTCAGGGATCGATTTTAGGTCCTCTCCTTTTCATAATCTATGTCAATGCCCTACCTCACCTGAGTACAGAGTCTAGTATTAAGCTGTATGCGGACGACACGCTTTTGTTGTATAACCACTGGGACACTGAGGTCATTAGCATAACTCTTCAAAGCGATCTTGATATATTGTCTAGATGGTGTGACGAAAACTCGCTGACTATTAATCCCGCGAAGTCTAAACACATGTTAGTAACCAAGGAGGAGGATTCCTTCATGCTGGATTTGAAAATCCATGGAGCCTCTATTGAATCTTGTACTATATACAAATACCTAGGAATAACGTTAGATGATAAGTTTACCTTTATGCAACAATATGAGATAATGGTACGGAATCTGTGTAACAAGATATGGCTGTATAAACAAATAAGGATTAATATGGACCAGCCCACAGCTTTGATTGTATTTAAAACAATGGTCCTTCCATTCTTTGATTATGGTGAAAACGGAAAAAGGACTACTTGTCCCTACCTTGCACAACCACTGAATGCCTTGTTTACAAGGCTCACTATGCTTATGTGTACCATGGTTACCAAAGACTCTGACCAATCAGAGTGCAGGGATTTAGTCTGTGACCTCACTTCCTCTGAGCAATCTCCTAGCAGAGTATTGGTGGACTTCCTAATATGGTAAACTATCTTAAAGCAGATGTTTAGGACTTAGGAGAATTTATGTGGAGGTCATCTGGGCCCAATATAAAATTAAGTGGGGCCCATGTTTGACACTGTGGAAAGTGCAGTGTCAGTGGTACAGTTAGTGGTTTCGACTTGAATGTCTCATCAGGTGTGATTCATTTGGAGAATGCTGAGATTGATTATATCCTTATCAGATTCCCAAGGTGTATATGTTAGTTGAACTTTTTAATCAAGGTGGGACTGGAAGATGGGTCTTAAGGCCAAATCAGTCCAGTTGTGTTTGCTTTATTTTGATGTGGTGGTATGACTGAACATTAAGTGTCAGTAGGCTAGAATAGTCTAGTTGTTAGGAGTGATCAAAAGTAAAGAGTTCGAAAGTGTGTTAAGTGTGACTAGAATTGGTACACATGATTGAATGACACTAGATCAACAGGGCTTAGTTTGTTTTTCTGGGCACCCATAAAACAGCAGGGTTGAGGGTGAAGGCCACGATATAAATGGGTGGCCTGTGTGGCAACAATGGAGCATAGGGTGTTTTGGTTGGACAATGTCCGCATGACGTGAGTGACATGTAGTTTCTGTGCCTGGGCATATGGGACTCTCTTGTTGTGTATCGTTTTGGGGAGACGGATAATTGAGGGTCGTGGGCCTAGGCCTAGATTAGTCTAGTAAGTTTAACCCATTCGGTGTGATGCTACAGAGTCGATGCACCTATCCTTCGAAAAGAGTAGGGGACGTGCCCCGGTAGCGGTTTTCTCCCTCACTTCATAGATGCGGTCATTCATTTCATAGATTCGATCATCCATAGATGCGGTCACTGCTGTATTGGGCAAGCAGCATATATATACCTGTCCTACTACTGCAAGGCAGACTACCACTATTTGTGGATGACTCCTTGCCAACTTGAGATGTCCCGTGAGGTACTTGATGTATGTCTGGACGTTAAACAAATCAATCAATCAATCAATCAATCCACCGTCTTTCCTCCACATTGAGTTCCGCGATTCCGGCAGGGGTTCTCGGTGGGCTTTTTATGAAACTCAAGACTGTGA
This sequence comes from Harmothoe impar, assembly GCA_947462335.1. Lineage (NCBI taxonomy): Eukaryota > Metazoa > Annelida > Polychaeta > Phyllodocida > Polynoidae > Harmothoe > Harmothoe impar. The sequence goes on from OX381705.1 coordinate 92,980,276, forward strand.
TTTCCAAGCCGTTCCATCTGGATGGTTGTTGCGGAGGAGGGGGGCATAGATTGTAATGTCTGCCAACCGGTTTGTCACGGTTGTGGTCTATGTCCCCATGGTGTCCCTGGAAACGGTCCATTATCCTTTCCAGGGTTTGGCCTACATATTGTACGCCACAAGATTTGCAGGTTATGGCGTAGATTATGTTGGCGCTTTGACAGTTGACTGAGGTCAATGTCCTGAACTTTCTGCCAGTAGTGGTTGATTGAATAAAACCACTTTTGTTAATTTTTGGGCAGTATCTACAGTTCAGAGGAGTGTTACACGGGTACTTTCTAATGTGTGGGACCTTGGTGTCTGGGGTCTTTCGGCTGGTGGAGGCTCTCACTAGTTCGTCACCCAGGCTCTTATTACGCCTGTTGCCAAAGACCAATTTGTGCTCGTGAAACTCTCGGGTGGTTTTGGTCTTTTTCATCTGGTCCCAATTCTCTGTAAGAATTTGTTTTATTGGGGGGTTGTGGGGGTTGTGGGTAGTGATGCAATAGAATGCTTTTGGTTTACCCGTGATGTTAGGTTTTTGTTTGGGCTTGATAAGTTCGGCCCTTGGTTGTAGTTTTGCCCTCGTTAGCGAATCTATGAGTAGATTCCGAGGATATTTCCGACGAAGGAAATGTGTGCAGAGCATCAGCGAATTGCGTAAGAATTCAGACTCTCTAGTGCAGATACGCTTCACTCTGATGAATTGTGAGTAGGGTATTGCTCTGACTACGTGTCTAGGGTGCTCTGAGGAGTACAGTAGGTAGTTGTGACTGTCGGTGGGTTTGCAGTAGAGAGTGGTTTCAAGCTTGTTTTCTGTGTTTTTGATGACTGTGATGTCTAGGAAGTTTACTGTAGTGTATGATTCTTCCATTGTGAACTTTATTGTTTTGTGACATGTGTTCAGGTGGTGAAGGAAGACATCTAATGCCGGTTTGCCGTGGGTCCAGATGATGAATACATCATCTATGTATCGTTTCCAGACTAATGGTTGGGTATGATACGGGTATACAAACCTGTTTTCGAAGTCCCCCATAAAGATGTTGGCATAGGCTGGTGCCAATTTGGTTCCCATTGCGGTTCCGCTTATTTGGAGGAAGTCCTTATCATCGAACTGAAAGTTGTTGCACGTTAGGACCAGTTCTAGTAATTTGCAAAGGGACCGGTTAGTGGGGTTTAGGTTGTGGTGTCTCTGTGAGGATAAAGCCTTCCCGACTGCTTGGATGCCCTCCGGGGTCGGGATATTAGTGTAAAGACTGGTGACATCCATTGTTGCCAAAATAGCGTCTGGGGGGATTTCAAGGTTTAAGATGGTGTTTATAAAATCCCCTGAATCTTTTAAGAAAGAAGGCAATTTTGGTATAATGGGTTGTAAAAAGAAATCAACAAATTGTGATATTTTCTCTGTTGGGCACTCATTGGCTGAGACAATGGGTCTGCCCGGGGGTGGAAGTACATTTTTGTGAATTTTAGGTAAAAGGTACAGGTTTGGTGTCCTCGGCTTTTCTGCGACCAGATATTCTGCTGTTTGTAAGTGTATCTCACCTTGATAGTACATCCTGGTGACCTCCTTTGTGATGGTGTCATTGTGGATTTCGGTGAGGTTGTCTTCTTGCAGTCTGTAGAAGTCTCTGTCATTTAGTTGACGGAGACCTTCTTCGATGTAATCCGTTTTATTTTGGAGTACTACTGCGGAACCCTTGTCTGCTTTCTTAATGACTATATTGTCGTTTTTAGATAACGCTATTTTAGCCTGTTTTTCGGGCCAAGTGAGATTGGATCTAGGTTTGACTTTGGGGTAACTATTCTCAATGTCTCTCTGGTTAAGTAGGGCCATATGTTCTACTATGCCTGGAGCTGGAGGGTTCCATTTAGAGGGACATTTGAATTTCCGGTCCTTGAAGGGGACTTGGGGTTTACTTAGGTCTACCTGAGCGGGGGCCTTATCGTCAAACTTGCTTAGAGCTATATGTCTTTTAACACTACGATGGAATTTGTTAACGTCTTCCATTATTATACCGGGATCAGGGGCTGCGGGGGTGCTTACAAATGTGAGGCCCTTTTGTAGGAGAGAGAATTCCCCAGGTGACAGCTGATGATCTGAAAGGTTGACAACACCGGAATAGCAATCTAGTGAATTTTTATTTGCAGAACTAATGTTGGAGTTACCATTGGAGTTTTGGTAGTCATAAAGTGATGGCAGATGTTCCAAACAGTAAATTTCAAAGGCTTCTAAGAAAATGTCATCTTCGAATGGATTGTCCAAGAGAGGATTAAATAAGGATGGAAGATATAAGTCTCTGTGAGTTGCCATCGGGGGAATGGAGTGGACACTTAGATGTGTCCCGCCTGGCGGAGTAAGTCCACCAGGTCCACTCGGGGGCGACGGGGCCGGCCCTGGTTGGTTTCCGGCTGGCCCTGGTTGCGTCGGCGTCCGGGTTGTGGACGTTGCTGATTTGTGGCTGGTCTGCGCGGAGCGTTGGTGTTCGCCGCTGCTCCACGGTTGTTTCGAGGGCGTTGGGCTCTCTGGTTGTTCCCGCGGTTCCAGGTGGTCGAAAAAACCTGGTTATTGGTTTGCGGGGCTTGGGCTGTTAAGCGTGCCCGATTTTCTGCCGCCAGGATATCTAACAGAGTGAGGGAGGTCTGGGGGGCTGATGATCCAGGGGCGCTAGGCGGTACCAGTGGGCTGACCTGTGCAAGGGAGCGGGGGTCCCTTGCCACGGTAGCTGGGGTGTTCGCGCCAGTAATGGTATGGGGGTTGTATCCCGGGCGCAGTTCCGCTGGGATGCCCGACCACAGGGCATCTTGTGGTCGGTCTTTTAGTTCGGTAGCCTCCTGGTTGAGTTTCTGGTTTAATTCGGCCGTATCTCGCTCTACTAGCTGGGTGGCGAGGGTGCAGGCGGGAAGAAACTCATAATACCCGGGGCTACCTGGGGATGAATTTTGACGTTCATAGTGTGCCTGGACGGCCGCGAAATATGCTTCCATATTTACTCGCAGGCCGTCGGCTTTGTTGTCGAGGATCGCGGCCATCGTATTAAGTGTTGAGATGGCCTGAGTGCGCCGCATGCTCACCAGGGCTAGGGCGGACTCTGTGGTGGTGATTAGTCCACCGGGTGGGAGTACTCCGGTGGTCCAAGACGGGAATCTGTTTATATGTGCTAGGTATCTGAAAAAATCAGCTCGGAGTCTGGAGTTAGCACATTTCTGATAGCAGTTTTTATAAAGTCTCCAGGTGTCCGCAGCCTCAGGGAGAAGTCGCGCATAGTATGCTTGCTTACTGTTGGCGTTCTCAATATTAATCGGGGTGAGGTGAGGGGCCCTGACTTGGCTGGGGCTCACTGGGTTTAGGGTTGGTGTCACCAAAGGGCTGCCGTTAGTGGGGCGTGTTTCTAACATTTTACGAATGGTGTCTTGTAAGAAGGTCACTTGGGCCTCCGGGGTCATCTGTGCGAAGCCTGACGTGACTGTTGTCGGGTCGACGACATTGGCGGTCCCACCGCTTAGGGCGGTTGAGGTGCTGGCGGTCGGTATGAAAGCGGCGCCTGTGGTGGTGACTGCAGGCACCGTGCCAGCGGGTACTGTGGCCTGAGTGGCGATGAGTGATGTGGGCACGAAAGACGTGTCCACTGGGTTGAGGCCACTGGGGGTCAGACTATTGTCCACCTCCATTGGGATGAAAGTGCTCGTTTTTGTTGCATTGCCCTGAAAAAGAACAGAGCGGGGTGCTGTTAGATCAAAATTGTCATCCATTTTAAAAGAGATTTTTAGGGGGGCTCTATTTGGTCTGGATGGCGAGTGAAAGTGGGAGATCACTATGGAAGGAGTTTCCTTAGCCTTGGTGGTTAGGTCAGCGTTAGTGGTGCCAGATGTGACAGTCGGGGTGGTATCGGGCACTAAAAATGATGTTATTTGGGGAGTTTTTGCCTTGTTAGTGGGCAAGTCGGCGGCAAGTCTCGTGTTATCTCGCGTTGTCGCGAGAGGGCGCGAGAGTTCGGCCGAATTTTGAATCGGGTCCGCTCGATTGGTTGGAAAAGAAGTATTTTCGGCGTTTTCGGGGGTTAAATCGATCCAAACTTGTGCGGAATCGGTCGGGGGGCTCAAAATACATGGATTTTGAGGGGTTAGGTTAGTAGAATCGTCTTTATTCACGATATTTCGACCATTTTCCGGGTGCGAGACTCGATGAATCGCCGCAGAGGGGTTCCCCCGCCTCTGCGAGAGGGGATTCCGTGACGTCATAAGTATACTTCTCGCGTTTTCTCGTCGATCCGCGAGAGGGCGCGAGAGTTCGCGAGTCGAGCAAGGCATCTCGATGTTATTTGTCGGATTTTGGCTTGAAATGGCTATTTCTGGAGAGAATTCTTGCATTGTATCCTCGCAATCGGTCGGGAGGCTCAAAATAGAAGGATTTTGAGGGGTTAGATTAGAAGAATCGTCTTTATTTACGATATTTCGACTATTTTCCGGGTGCGAGACTCGATGAACCGCGGCAGAGGGGTTCCCCCGCCTCTGCGAGAGGAGATTCCGTGACGTCATAGGTGCATCTCTCGCGATTTCTCGTCTGTCCGCGAGAGGGCGCGAGAGTTCGCGAGTCGGGCAAGGCGTCTCGATGTTATTTATCGCATTTTGGCTTAAAATGGCTATTTCTGGAGGGAATTCATGCGTTATAGTGTCGCTGAACGCAAGGTTAGATCTTATATTGCTTATTTTGCGCTGTGGCAGCGGTGGAAAGTCTAGTTCTTCCGAGAACCAGTCGTTTTGGTCGGGCACAATTTCGGCATGGATGAAGTTTTGTTGATCGGCGTCAGAACTGATCAAGAACTCGTATGATTTGACCGGACCCATCGATCGAGTATGATATTGATGGGATTGTCTTTGTGGAAGGGGTGCCATGTTGAGCATTGGATCTAGGGGTGATGAGGGGCCGAAAATGGCTTGAGATGAGGCCAATGGTGTTAGTTTAGTTGGGGTTTCTTTGATTATGGTTGTATATTTCTCACGGCGCTTCCTATAAAATATTTCCAAAAACTGCAGGTATATTGCAATATAGCGCTCAGAGTGTGTTTTAGAGTACAGGACCCTCAAGATTGTCCAGTAAAAGTGTTGTATAAATGGGCCAAAATGCTGCCCCTGGACCTTAGAAGAATTTACTTCCAGCTAACCACCTGTCACAGGATGGTTTATGCAGGGAAAGTAACCATATTAAACCCAACAGGGACTCGCGCAACTGGGGCCCCCCTTATAGCATTACCTCGGCACCGGTTAGCCATGTATGTTAGAGGACCTAGTTATCAAGCAGCATCGCATTGGAATGCGCTGTCACCCCACCTTAGGTGGATAGTAAATAAGGATGCCTTCCGAGTGGCAATCAAACGTCGTCTTGGTAAATTGTTTATACGTGACTGGCGTAGTGACCGCCCTCTACTTCTTTTCGATGGGCAGGGAGTGTTGAATGAATTCAATGACCCCCCCCCCTCACATTCCCCCTTAACATATCTGATAAAGAGTATGTGTAACCCCTAGAGGGTCAACACTGTGTGCTAAGTATGGGTGTCAACAATTGTCGCTCTATGTATGTCCATTGTAAAATCTGTCTTTATTTTCTTAACCTTGTTACATGTCTTTTCTATGTACTTTGTTACTCTCCACTCTCCCTAGGAGCACTACATGATTCTCATTTTTGTATTGATCAGGATTTTCATATCCGCTCTCTAAATTGATGTCATATCAGGGTACCAGCTCCTGTACCCAACTGGTTGTATTGTGGCTGAACAGTTAAACTGATACTTACAACCAGGATAAAATAAAAACGTTTCAAAAAAAAAAAAAAAAAATTTATAACGGGGGGGGAGGGGGGGGTGATTCAATGATTGAGAGAGGGGGGATGCCCCCCCCCCCCCCCAAGGGTGGGACGGGGTGCCAAACGAATGTCACCCCTTTCTCGTGGAAAAGCCAGGGGGGGGGATTTCTATACATAATTTAAATTGGTTGCTTTGTGGGGGGGGGGGGGGGGTTGGTCAATTTTCCCACAATGGCTTTATTTTCTAACCCTCCAATTAATTTTGCCCCCCCTCCCCCGACGACCCGTTTTTCATTATGCCCCCCATACACATAGGCCTATATGCACCAAGCCCCTCCCCCCAGCTGGTAATAGATTACTATTGATATCCCATATTATATTAAAAGCTATCATTTATTGGACAGGTCAAGATTCATACAGAACATTGGATTCTCCAAAACCTTCGTGGCTTGTGAGTATTGAATTCTCTATCTGTAGCTTATTCAAGATATAGACTACATGTGCAGTGTGGTTTTACTGCGGTTATGTATTAGATAACCTACACCTCGACAGAGTTATGCCATATAACCACTTCCCCACCAGGTCGAGACGAGGTGTGATAACACCGAGTCGATGACAAGTGGGCAGTGGTTATGTAGCATAACCCTGGCCAGGTGGAAGCTATATACATTGTATATCTGACTTAGCCCTCAGTTAAGTATTAGATAGCCTACACCTGGGCACGGTTCTTCCATATACCCACTGCCCCACAAGGTTGAGACGAGGTGTTATACACCGAGTCAATGACCAGTGCGCAGTGGGTATGTGGAAGAACCCTGTCCAGGTGTAGGCTACCTGATTTAACCCTCGGTATGCAATATAACCACGGTGTGAAGCCATTGTCTCAGCCGTCCACCGTGGGTTAAGTGAGGGTATGCCATATAATGTATATAACCAAGGTGCGAAACCCAATAAGTTTCAAATCAAACACTCACAGCCTGACATAATTACATTCTCCCATAACCATAAATTTTACTGGGGGTCTTTTGAGCTTATTAATCATAAAGGCGAAAACAAACAGGACGCGTTTTCTACGCGCGGACGGAAGTTCCTATGGTGACGGGCACATAGAGTATAAGAAATGCCCTTTGAGGCGTTGTCTACGCGGCCACGCGCGGATGTTTACACTCCCTGTTTGTTTCCGCCTCTTTATGGTGTGAGTGCTGAGCATGAATTGTCGAATGTAACCCCCAGTTAGTTAACGGAATCAGAAGTCAAACTCTCCTGTTGAACTGTTTCCTGCTATAGTTTAGTTATGTACTTTATAAGAAAAGTGCGATTTCGACATCCTGTCATATTATAAATTGTGCCACTGTATTGAGATACCCTAGAAGAGTAGTGGAGGGGTAGTTCTGGCCACAACCCACTTACTCCACTCTCTGAGTTCTAGTCCAACCCCACCCCATTTTACAGTTACTGTTGAAGAAAAGTAGTCTTTATCTAACCCTAGTTAGTGCAGATTTAAATCCCTTAGGCCACACCCAAAAAAAAGTTGGTCTACGGATTTTGTTTTCCAAAATTAGGTGCTGTGGCCACACCAAAAAAAAAAGTTGGTCAATGGATTTCGCGCACCTTATTTTCGGAAATTATCTAAAAAATATAAAAAATAAAAAAAGGAAATGGAAATTTTTTTTTTTTTGAAAGAAAAATTGTCAATGGATTTCGCTCGCCTCATTTTTTTCAAAATTGAGAAATTTTTTTTATTCAAATTTTCTTCCAGTAATTCCCCCAGATCAGCCAATAAATGTTTATATTAGAGGTCCACTAAGAACTTTTGTCGGAGGTTGGTTAAAAAAAAAAAATTGTCGCTCGCTCCAGTTTTCCAACAACAAAATCCATTGACAAAAAAAAATTCTTGAAAAGAAAAGAAAAATTCGTTCGCTCGCACCATTTTTTGAGAAGTGAAATCCATTGACCAACTTTTTTTTTTGGTGTGGCCTGTAGGGCGAATTTTTTTATTATTTTTTTTCCAAAAGTTTTTTTTTTGTCAATGGATTTCAACCTTAAAATAGGGGGGCGGGCGAATTTTTTTCCCTGAGGGAAAATCTCTTTAATTTTTACAAATATATTTTCTGGCTGACGATGACAGAAAAGGCCACCAAAAAAGAAAAAAAAAGAAAAATTTCCAATTTTTCAGAAAATGATGCGGGCGCTGTCCATAGACCCTTTTTTTTTCAACAAAAAAAAAAAAATCATTTTCAAAAATATGGTGCGGGAAATTCGTAGACTAACTTTTCTTTTTGGTGTGGCCTTATTGCATTTGTTTTATGGATAAGGGAGGGTTTTTGGGCTTGGATCTAGATTAGTCTAGTATTTAAAGTTTAACCCATTTGGTCTGATGCTGCAGAGGCGATGCATCCACCGTCTTTCATCTAAGTTGAGTTTCAAAATATCCTCACGTGGTCTTGGTGGACTCTTGATATTAAAAGCTGAGCATTGTGATATCAGAGCCTTTCCATCTGCATGGCTTCAGTGGAGGAAGGGGGCATAAATTGAAGTGTCTGCAAACCTGCTTATCACGGTTGTTTTCTATGTCCCCGCGGTGTCCATTAGGCGTTCCTTGTCCTTGAGAGCCTTGTCAACAAGGCATTGAGCGGTTGTGAAGGTAGGATTAGATACAATTCCGTTGCTCCTGAGTGCATTATGACGACAATATGGTGCATTATGTAAAGGCCCCCTTACTTGTCAAAAATGACGTGAGTCTTGTTTTGGCAGAGACACTACGGACGGGAGCTGGTTACGGCGGCCCACACTCTGCGGCTTATAATATTCTCTGGATTTAGGGGTGTGGCTTATATGAGGGTTCGGCTTATATGCCGAGGAGGTGGGTCGCTTGTAGCAATTAAGAAAAAGATTTTTTCCAGATTGCTGTGTCATGGTAAAGAATGCTTATCACAGTTAAGATAAAGCCTTATTATCTATCAAGTCTAAGAAATGCCCGTGTCCCTTTTCACAGATAACAAATGGGTCTGGTCCGTTGGGTTAAAATGGTATTGTCATCTTGTAGATTTTTGGGGTTTGAGACCTTAAAATACGAGTGAATTTTATGTATTTATGTGTGGACGAACTGCCTAAGGCGTCTTCTCCCGTTTTCAACAAAAAAAAAGAGTTTTACGTAGGTAGTGTTGACTGCGCTGCGTGAGTATTTTGGAGATGAAAGTAGCCCTTTCATTTCCAGCCTCGGTGACCTTTCGTAGGATGGTTGTTTTGGCTGTTTTCTTGACCTTGGCACTGTTTGCGACAACATGTGGGAACAGCGTGCGGTACAAGTCGTGGACCTTCCACAACGACATAGCGCGGACGGAGCACGGCGGGTGTGACTTCCCACCCAGCCTGTGGTGCAGCTCCACCCATATAGCACGCACATGTCAGGTAGGTACATTTAACCCTTTAAGGACGGCATGTCGCTTAAAGTTGACATTTGTCATCTTGATGCACCAATGGTCCAATGTAACCCCTACGAGTAACTCACTTTATTGTGCCCTTTAGGAATGTCTCAACCCTCTAGGATCGGCATGATGCTTGAATGCAGCACTGGCGAGTTCCTTGGCAGGGCTGTATTCATGCATCATAACGTTGACGAAGGGCATGATGCATTAATGCATAGCGCTTTAATGCACTATGTACTTTGCCGTCGAGATGCTTGCAGCCCTGGTGAGAAACTTGCTTGAGCCGCATTCCATGCAAGTAGACTCGCCATGGCTGCATTCATGCAACATGCCGACAGAAGACATAGCGTATTAACGCACTGTGCATCCCTTAAAGTTCTATCAATGTGGTCTCCTTAGTTACTTTGTATGACACTTAAAGTATTTACAGTCTATTGTACGTTTATTGACATATTCCTTATGCCGGTACTTTTTCCTATTTGCACGCACATTATTTTCGTTTTTTTCCCTCTCATTTAACTATTTTTAGCATCGTGCAGACAAGTTGCACCCTCTCTAGAGGCTTCAGAAATATCTCATATTTTCACTGTATTTGTTTATAAGGTGAATTCACTATTTTAGAGAATCTCATTTATTTCTGTAGCATGAAATTGATTCTGTCTATTCACCTTTTGTTTTAACATAAGCTATTCAACACTCTGTGTGGTGAGTTTAAAAACTATAGTAAAGCACCCATGCGTGTAGCAGATGCGTACGCACTGTTTGCATATTTATCGAGAGAATAAGGCATCACCCATGCCTACCAGTAGAACTAGTTAAAACCATTGTGACTAAGTATGGACAGATCGATAATATGTTTAAATGTACACTTATGAATCGCTAATAAGTGCTCCCTCTAATATTGATAAACATCTACCAGTATATCTGGTGCATATATGGCTTGTTGTGCAGGATGTGCAGCAATACTTGTTAAATATGAACTACATGTATATCGTAGTGTTCATTGAGAACTCTATACCTATTGGCTAATTATTACCACCTGGTCGTTCTCCATATGATAGCTCCTCACATGTTTGCTAATCTGAATTGATCTGAAGAGTAGGTTACTCGCCTAAATATATGACGCATGTAAGTCAGAAATTACCATTTGTCTTTTACACAGGCCATATGAAATTAGCGTGTTTACACGCTAATTTCATATGGCCTGTGTAAAAGACAAATGGCCTGTGTAAGATCTCACATTGGCCTGTGTGCATAAAAAGTTTTCGGCAACACTGTTCCATGTGACATGTCTTTTGTCGTCATAATGCATAAATACAGCCCTGGCAAGTCTACTAAAAACCCTGAATTCATTCATCATGCTTACCCATTGGGAATGTATCAATCTTACCGTATATGGCTGCATGGTCCATGAATGCAGCATTGGCTAGATATACGCCAGGACTACATGAATAAATCATGACGACAAAGGGGATACGGTAGCACATTAAAATTTAATCTAAAGTGTTAAGCGGTTCTTTGAGCGTTTATGTATGTATGTTAAGCTGGTAGTAATTAGTCTATGAATTACGCATTCGGAGAGGCCTACACTGTAAGGAGTAGATATAGTACAAGTGAGTCGCTGTATAAGGGACATAAGCCAAGGACAGGGTGATTCTCCAAGGCGGCAGCCGAGGAAAATTACCATTGTACAAGGCCATGTATATACATGTATATCTTATAGCATTAACATCTATAGACTTACACCATAGTTGTATGGGAGAACAAAAGAAACTGCCTGTCTGTATAACACATTCAAACTAATCACTGGGTATAAGTCAGACATAGATAAGCGTGAGTAGCGTTGGACAATGGTAATTATCCACGGTTTGCACCTGGTACAATTACCGTAAGACCTCAATTGTCAGCCTCACTCGCGTATTAGCCACACCCCTAACTTTGACAAATTCTATAAGCCTCAGAGATAGTCTGAAAATTGCTAATTTAATACTATAGTATACTTATAAAAACTTGTGTATATTAAAGCCGTACCCTGGCTTGGTCCTGACCCTATAAGCCGCACTAGGTTTTATGGTACCCTGTCCTTGCCTTATGCAGCTCACTTGTGACATATATATTACCTGAGATAATATGTACATAGGTATAAGATTGCGTGTTGATACTACTTCCTCCATCCCTCACCAGGTGGAGTCTCAGTGTGAGGAGAATGTGTGGGGGGCAGAGCGGCGTGTGGCGGGGGACGCGGCTCCGGTCCGCTTCACGCTGTACCTGGAGTCGCTGTGCCCCGACTGTAAACAGTTTATGACGGACACGCTGTGGCCGGCCTGGGAGAGGCTCCACACCATCATGGACCTGCAGGTGGTGCCCTACGGCAACGCTGAGGTAAGTGGGGATTTGAAGCACAGTATTCGATGTAAAAAAAAAAGAGTGAAACTCATATTTGTTTGTGATACATTTCTTTAAAAGCCTGCACCATCTTTGCAGCTGATCCCATGTTGCAAACCCCCCTACACTTATTCCGAGTCACCTCGTTTTTTTTCTGTACAAATATGATATATATTTAGATAAGTTTTTTCCATGTGGGCCGGTTTTGTTCAGTAGGAAGAACACATGTACTTTGTGGAGCTACCGGATAAATGGATAAAATAAAATAAATAAGCGCCCTATTTATATGACGTTTTAGTACTTAACGCTGATGTAAGTGATTATTAAATTTACTCGTGGTTGAGTGCAGAACGTGTGGCTCTCGCTTATTATTTTGTTCTGGTGGTGGTTATTATTCTGGGGAAAAAAAGTTATTTGATTTTAGATGTACTGAGTAATATCAATATCTGGCTTCTTCAAGTAAGGCCACACGAAAAGAAAAGTTTTATATATTTCACTTTTGAAAATAGCAGGAGAGCAATTGAAACATGAAATGTTATTTCATTCAAAAAATCAATTTTGGTCTATGGTAAAAGATGTCAAGAACTTTTGAGAAAACTGATGACTAATCATTTCATCAATTTACTTTTGGCATTCAGGAAAGGAAAGGAGCCAAAGGTTGGGAGTTTGAGTGTCAGCACGGCGAGGATGAGTGCATAGGGAACGTCATTGAGGTGAGTATTTTAATGCTGTATATCGTATACTCTAGTACATGTAGTAGTATTGATACATATTTCAAGGCCTATTTTTAAGGCAATAATATGATCATCATGATCAATGCATGAATGTAGCCCTGGTGAGTAGACTTACAAAGACTGCATTCATGCATCACGCCGACAAAGGAATGTATACTGCATTATGATTAAAAAAACGGTTCCATGCTTCAATGGTTAAATAGCGATTGCATCGAACATTAAAACAAAGTTGTCTAAATGGTTTGTTTTTCATTTTTCAGACATGTGCCATCCATATATTGAAGAATACCACGGTGTACTTCCCGTTTATTCACTGCATAGAGAAGTCGGACATCCTGCCCGTCAACCAGGCACCCAAGGTAGGCGACCAACCAGCGTCCCCAAGATAAAGATACAATCTAACCTTTTAAGGACACATGTCGCTGAAAGATGACATTTGTCGTCATGATGCAACAACATAGTCCCGGCAAGTAACTCATCAGTGCTGCTTTGGTGCATCATGCCAACCCTTAGGGTCGTCATGATTCTTGAATGCAGCCCTAGGGAGTTACTCACCAGGGCTGCATTCATGCATCTTGATGACTAATGGTATAATTTATTAATGCATTATGCCGTCCTTAAAGGGTAAAGTACCGTAAAACCTTGCGTATAAGCCGCGGATATTATGCGAATCAGATCGGCAGTGCAGCTTATAGGATCGGCCCAGAGTCAGGGTGCGGCTTATACGAGAGTTTTTCCTTCTATGGTACAGTACTAAAATTGGCACATTCAGATCGTCAGTGCGGCTTATAGGATCGGCCTTAACTCGGGGTGCGGCTTATACGCAAGTTAGGCTTGTAAGCGAGGTTTTACGGTAGTCAGTCTCTTACTGGTTTTTACTGATTTGACCTCTGTGCTCATTTCAGTGTGCTGAGGAGCTGAAGATAGACTACGCACCTATAAAGGCGTGCAGTACCGGGCCGCTCGGTAACAAGCTGGAACATGACATGGCCACCAAGACCGACAACCTACAGCCGGAACACACCTTTGTACCCTGGGTCACCCTCAATGGGGTAGGTCCTAATTACATAATTTCAGTCTTTGCGAAAACTTTTTCATCCCACAGGACATTCGGTCCTGCAAATTCTCAACGTTGCTGGACCGGCTGCATTTTTGGAAGACCTGATAGCTACATATCTAACGACTTATGGATTTTAAGTATAAAATAATATTTTCCATTAAAAGTACATTACTTTCTTAATCATTTATGACCAAATCAGGATAGTTCGGCTTATAGGTGGGGTTTTAATACTTTAGAATAAGGCCACCTTTTATTGATAACTTGGATTACGGGCACTCAGAGCAAATATTTTGGGGGGCGGGAGGAAAAAAAAAAAAAAAAAGCTGCCCATCAGTACTGAAATTTTCCAGGGGGCGGAAGGAAGGGAAAAAAAAAGAGCATGGAAACGTCCTCTTTTGGCTTTCAAATGAGGTTCAGGAGACCCAACATGTGACTGGACATTCGGTCCTGCTACAATTGTCAATCTGCTGGACCGGTGGCATGTTAGGAGGGCATTGCCACACTCCTGCATGTTTTTGCAAAGACTGCATAATATAAATAATGCATAGACTACTAAATTTGTTATAACGCTCTCTCTCCATGATGTCATAGTACGAATTATCACTTAAAATGTATCGAAATGTAAGCATTATGCACCAATGCAGCAGCGGCAAATTACTCGAGTCCCAGTGGGCACAGCCCAGTGGAAGAGGCATTATTAAGTGCTGATTAAGCCCTATAGAGGGCTGAATAAGCGCCTGTTAAAGGTTTACAGTTGTCCAAATACTTACTACCCCTTGTCGTGGTTGCAGGTACACACAGACGAGATCCAGCAGCAGGCCATCACCAACCTGGTCACCCTCATCTGTGACACCTACAAGGTGAGCAAACACTCAACACGTAATGTAACATCATATGTAGACCCCGGCTAGTACACGAGTCAGAACCAGCTTTAATTTGATACCAAACATGGCCATATAGGGGGCGGCTTATAAAGCTTTATAAGCGGGTTTTGAGATTTAATTTTGAAAATACAAAATTAATTATGCTTTGGTACTGGAAGGGCCGTATTCAATGCACTCCATTGAATACAATGTGGTTGTATTCAATAGGCTAAGAAAAAGGTGTCTTTCATTCATTAAATTTCTTCAAATAAAAAAACAAGTGCCAACCATATTGACACCTTCTCACACGTATTTCACTTGCTGGGGAATATGACCTCAGCCCCGACTTATGAAATACGTGAGAGACAGTATCGATGAGCATAGGCATTCGTTTGCGTTTACCATAATACTTAAGTAGCTATTATCAAACCCCAGATTCGGCTTATATGTATTCCAAAATTAAGGGGGCGGCTTAGACGAGGGTTAAGCTTCAACCAGGTTTTGGTTTCAAATTTAAGCTGGGTTTGGTTCAAAGGAAGAGCAAGTCTTAAATTGAAGATTCCAAACATCAGGTGGCACCACTGTATTATCCAAAGTTGTCCATAGTTGTGTTTGATATCAGTTTTGAAAAAGAAAGAAAGGAAAAGGGGTTCGGAGGCAGTAATAATATCACCAACAATAAATAAATAAGGGTCAACAAGGAAAGAACGGATGGTGCCATCTTATGTTAATCATGTCTTCAGTCCTCTGTAGATAACCTTAAAGAATCTTAAAGAATCGAATTTAACATTGGAAAGATTTCCTTGTCCACGGTCCCACGGGAGTATCTCCCGACAAGCCTAATTAATACTGTACTTTGATTTACTTTCAGGGCCCCAAGCCTGCAGCCTGCAAGAAGCAGCTCAATGTACATCGTAAACGACCCACATAGATACTACTGAAGAACTCCTCTGTATAAGTTATGTGATGTGTGTAGTCCCATGTATTTAAAGACGGAAGTAACATGACCAGCTTCAGGATAAACTTTTTTGTGGGCAGGGTAACTTTTGATATCTCAATATGTCGGAAACTGAAACGGGTTCTTCCTTTACATGAAGAAGAATTTGTATTCTCAAACGCTCTTTGCTATGCTCTTTGCAATATGCGCTCAATATTGAATGTTTCTCAGAGGCTTAATGATATCCCCTCATGTTTTCATACCACACTCCAATGTCTACCTGCTGTAAATATCTCAGGAACGGTACCTAAACAGAGAGGGTTTCCCAAGGCAATAAGCATTATTTATAGCTCTGTAAGATTCGCAGCTGAGGACCTATTTATTCTGGCAATAATATACACGGAATGCAGAGCTCTGCTACAAATATGTGGGGAAAAAACATTCTCGTTGAGTTAAACCTATCGTAAATTCTCAGGTTTAAGCCTAACTCTCGTATTAGACAACAATTATACCAGGAGTAATGTGTCACAGACAGTGACTGTTCCTGCCCCCTGCTCTTACTGCTGACAGTACTAGAGGTGCTTCTATATTATATAAACATTTAATGTGATAGATTTACACAAATGTACATGACATGCCCAGTGGTCATTAGCCCACATCCACTAGTGATGCATTAACATTTTGCATTTATTAAAAGCACAAATACTCATTTTGTATTAAGTTCTCTGAAACCCATTCCTTTTCATATGTTAAGTTATTGATGCATATTTAGACAAATTTTGTGTTCTGAACGACTGATGTAGGCAATATTGTGTTATTTGTGTGTCTATAGGGTTCTATTGGCATTGTTTTATAACTGTTAGATATTGGTGTATATATTGTGTGTGGACAGATATGGCAATGCAGAATATACAACAAATTTTGAAAATGGTCTTACATACTATTAGAAGCGTGTTAGATATTATCTAAATGAAATGTATGTGTGTATTTTCTCAGTGAATTTCAAGTCAATTAATTTGAATAAATCTTCTAAAACCTACTGTGTGTTCTTTAATGTTTGTCCCATCCGTGGTTATTTGTGAAAGTATTAATAAAGTAATCACGGGACACAAATAATGAATTACAAAACGATTCATTTACAAAGCTGTGACGGTGGCAGGCAAGCTATTGGGGTGTGGCATGGGTGGTGTGAGGGTGACATGGGTGGGGTGAGGGTGACATGGGTGGTTGAGTGTGGGGTAAGGGTGACGTGGTTGGGGTGAGGGCAAGTGTGACATGGGTGGGTCGAGGGAGGGTAACATGGGTGGGGTGAGGGTGACATGGGTGGGGTGAGGGTAACATGGGTGGGGTGAGGGTGACATGGGTGGGGTGAGGGTGACATGGGTGGGGTATGTTATAGACCCATGAGATGCCCTGCTGAAATATGTTTGTTTTCTAAATTTTGCTTTTAGACTGGGGCCTTTTGAGAATTAGACCCTAAGGCCGTTTTATTTTGATAACTTGGATTACGGATCCGCCTCCGAGATTTTTGGCATTTTGCAAAAAAAAAAGTTATATTTTTTTTATCTTTCCCCTTCGAGATTTTTTTCGAGAATTTTCCTTAGATTACCCAAAAACGAGGGTTTCCATGCCCTTCCTTTTTTTTTATTCCTCTGCCCTTCCAAAAAGTTGGAACCAAAAGCCCGTTATCAAGGGTGACATGGGTAAGTTGACATGGATGGGGTGAGGAAGACATGGGTGGGGTGGGGGTGACATGAGTGGGATAATGGTGACATGGGTAAGTTGACATGGGTGAGGGTGACATGGGTGGGGTGTGGATGACATGGGTGGGGTGAGGGTAACATGGGTGGGTGAGTGTTGGGTAAGGCCGACATGGGTAGGGTGAGGGTGACGTGGGTAAGGCTGACATGGGTAGGGTGAAGGTGACAGGGGTAGGGTGAGGTGATATGGGTGAGGGTCTGGATGAAATGGGTGGGGTGAGGGTGACATGGATGGGTGAGTGTTGGGTAAGGGTGCCATGGGTGAGGGTGACCTGGGTAGGGTGACGTGGGTGACATAGGTGAGGGTGACATGGGTGGGGTATGGATGACATGGATGGGGTTAGGGTAACATGGGTGGGTAAGTTTTCCTTAGATTACCCCAAAACGAGGGTTTCCATGCCCTTCTTTTTTTATTATTCCTCTGCCCTTCCAAAAAGTTGGAACCAAAAGCCCGTAATCAAGGTTATCAAGGGTGACATGGGTAAGTTGACATGGATGGGGTGAGGAAGACATGGGTGGGGTGGGGGTGACATGAGTGGGATAATGGTGACATGGGTAGGGTGACATGGGTGAGGGTGACATGGGTGGGGTGGGGGTGACATGAGTGGGGTGAGGGTAACATGGGTGGGTGAGTGTTGGGTAAGGCCGACATGGGTAGGGTGAGGGTGACATGGGTAAGGCCGACATGGGTAGGGTGAGGGTGACATGGGTAAGGGTGAGGGTGACGTGGGTGGGGTGAGGATGACATGGATGGGGTGAGGATGAA
The DNA here is from genome assembly GCA_947462335.1 of Harmothoe impar. Classification (NCBI taxonomy): domain Eukaryota; kingdom Metazoa; phylum Annelida; class Polychaeta; order Phyllodocida; family Polynoidae; genus Harmothoe; species Harmothoe impar. The sequence continues at coordinate 92,998,030 of OX381705.1, forward strand.
ATGGGTGGGGTGAGGGTGACATGGGTGGGTTGGGGTGACATGGGTGGGGTGAGGGTGACATGGGTAAGTTGACATGGATGGGGTAATGGTGACATGGGTGGGGTGGGGGTGACATGAGTGGGGTAATGGTAACATGGGTAGGGTGACATATGTGGAGTGTGGATGACATGGGTGGGGTGAGGGTAACATGGGTGGGTGAGTGTTGGGTAAGGCCGACATGGGTAGGGTGAGGGTGACATGGGTAGGGTGAGGGTGACATGGATGAGGCTGTGGGTGACATGGGTGAGGGTGACATGGGTGGGGTGTGGATGAAATGGGTGGGGTGAGGGTGACATGGGTGGGTGAGTGTTGGGTAAGGGTGACATGGGTAGGGTGAGGGTGACCTGGGTAGGGTGAGGGTGAGAAGGGTGGGATGTGGATAACATGGGTGGGGTGAGGGTAACATGGGTGGGTGAGTGTTTGGTAAGGCCGACATGGGTAGGGTGAGGGTGACATGGGTGAGGGTGACATGGGTGGGGTGTGGATGACATGGGTGGGGTGAGGGTAACATGGGTGGGTAAGTTTTGGGTAAGGGTGACTGGGGAGGGTGAGGTTGACATGGATGGGGTGAGTATGACATGGGAGGGGTGAAGGTGACATGGGTGGGTTGGGGTGACATGGGTGGGTTGGGGTGACATGGATGGGGTGAGGAAGACATGGGTGGGGTGGGGGTGACATGAGTGGGGTAATGGTGACATGGGTAGGGTCTGGGTGACATAGGTAGGGTGAGTGTTGGGTAAGGGTGACATGGGTAGGGTGTGGGTGACATGGGTAAGGCCGACATGGGTAGGGTGAGGGTGACATGGGTAGGGTGAGGTGACGAGGGTGTGGGTGATATGGGTGAGGGTCTGGATGAAATGGGTGGGGTGAGGGTGACATGGGTGGGTGAGTGTTGGGTAAGGGTGACATGGGTAGGGTGTGGGTGCCATGGGTGAGGGTGACCTGGGTAGGGTGACGTGGGTGACATAGGTGAGGGTGACATGGGTGGGGTATGGATGACATGGATGGGGTTAGGGTAACATGGGTGGGTAAGTTTTCCTTAGATTACCCCAAAACGAGGGTTTCCATGCCCTTCTTTTTTTATTATTCCTCTGCACTTCCAAAAAGTTGGAACCAAAAGCCTGTAATCAAGGTTATCAAGGGTGACATGGGTAAGTTGACACAGGCATGGGATTCTTCCGGATTTATCCGGATTTCCGGATTTTTAAGGCCAAAAAAGTCATCCCTGTGATTTGTGCAGATCCAGTGAAAAAATATTTTAACATTAATAGGGGGGGGGGGGGGGTCTTAGTCTCTAGAGGGATTTATGCCACGCAAATCATACAAAATTCCGCGCAGATCACATCTTTTGGCTGCTTTTTGGATTTTTCTTCAAAACCCAATCCCATGCCTGTTGACATGGATGGGGTGAGGAAGACATGGGTGGGGTGGGGGTGACATGAGTGGGATAATGGTGACATGGGTAGGGTGACATGGGTGAGGGTGACATGGGTGGGGTGTGGATGACATGGGTGGGGTGAGGGTAACATGGGTGGGTGAGTGTTGGGTAAGGCCGACATGGGTAGGGTGAGGGTGACATGGGTAAGGGTGAGGGTGACGTGGGTTGGGTGAGGATGACATGGTTGGGGTGAGGATGAAATGGGTGGGCTGAGGGTGACATGGGTGGGTTGGGGTGACATGGGTGGGGTGAGGGTGACATGGGTAAGTCGACATGGATGGGGTAATGGTGACATGGGTGGGGTGGGGGTGACATGAGTGGGGTAATGGTAACATGGGTAGGGTGACATGGGTGGAGTGTGGATGACATGGGTGGGGTGAGGGTAACATGGGTGGGTGAGTGTTGGGTAAGGCCGACATGGGTAGGGTGAGGGTGACATGGGTAGGGTGAGGGTGACATGGATGGGTGAGTGTTGGGTAAGGGTGACATGGGTAGGGTGAGGGTGACCTGGGTAGGGTGAGGGCGAGAAGGGTGGGATGTGGATAACATGGGTGGGGTGAGGGTAACATGGGTGGGTGAGTGTTGGGTAAGGCCGACATGGGTAGGGTGAGGGTGACATGGGTGAGGGTGACATGGGTGGGGTGTGGATGACACGGGTGGGGTGAGGGTAACATGGGTGGGTAAGTTTTGGGTAAGGGTGACTGGGGAGGGTGAGGTTGACATGGATGGGGTGAGTATGACATGGGAGGGGTGAGGGTGACATGGGTGGGTTGGGGTGACATGGGTGGGTTGGGGTGACATGGATGGGGTGAGGAAGACATGGGTGGGGTGGGGGTGACATGAGTGGGGTAATGGTGACATGGGTAGGGTCTGGGTGACATAGGTAGGGTGAGTGTTGGGTAAGGGTGACATGGGTAGGGTGTGGGTGACATGGATGGGGTGAGTGTTGGGTAAGGGGTACATGGGTAGGGTTAAGTTGACATGGGTAGGGTGAGGGTGACATGGGTGAGGGTGACATGGGTGGGGTGTGGATGAAATGGGTGGGGTGAGGGTAACATAGGTGGGTAAGTGTTGGGTAAGGGTGACATGGGTAGGGTTAGGGTGACATGGGTGGGATGTGGAAGACATAGGTGGGGTGAGGGTAACATGGGTGGGTGAGTGTTGGGTAAGGGGTACATGGATAGGGTGAAGTTGACATGGGTGAGGGTGACATGGGTGGGGTGTGGATGAAATGGGTGGGGTGAGGGTAACATAGGTGGGTGAGTGTTGGGTAAGGGTGACATGGGTAGGGTGTGGGTGACATGGGTGAGGGTGACATGGGTAGGGTGAGGGTGACATGGGTGAGGGTGTGGGTGACATGGGTGAGGGTGACATGGGTGAGGGTGTGGATGACATGGGTGGGGTGAGGGTAACATGGGTGGGTAAGTTTTGGGTAAGGGTGACTGGGGAGGGTGAGGGTGACATGGGTAGGGTGAGGGAGACATGGGTAGGGTGTGGGTGACATGGGTGGGGTGAGGGTGACATGGGTGGGGTATGTTATAGACCCAGGAGATGCCCTGCTGAAATATGTTGTTTGTTTTCTAAATTTTGCTTCTAGGCTCTGGGGTCTTTTGAGAATTCGACCCTAAGGATGATAAAAAGGTAGTTGTTTTTACCCTCTGTACCTTCCCAGCGAAAGTAGATAAAGTTGCACCTACCCAATAATAAATGCGCTACCATACCTTTCCCAAATACAACTTTCTTTGCCAGACTCTTTCATAAATGGTGAATTATCAGTCTTGCATTTATAACTATGCTAATAGTTTACCATTATTTAATAAATCTGATGAAAAAGATGTTGCATTTGGGACACTTAGGGTAATGTGTATCATGTATCTCCAATTTATTAGGTTAATCGCTTGGAGATAACGTATGTAGGCCCTGTACTGTTAGGTCATATACCAGTCATGCACCAACTATTACAACTCCCCTTTTAGGCCACTCCAAAAAAAGGTTGTTTCTCATCACCAACTTGGCCATTAAGAATGTCATACAAGAGCGCTTTTTACTGGGCATCAAGTAGTTGGGAAAGTGTAGGCTCTGAGCTAATGAAGTTCACAGATTGATGATTTAAAATTCATGGATTTTCAAAAGTTGTTTCTCATCACCGAGCAATGAAAAATATGACGAGGGCGTTTTTTATTAAATTTTTTTTTTTTTTTTTACTCGGGGCAATTTACATAGGGAGATTTGGACATTTCGCGATCAATTTTCAAATTTTAGTACTTTGGAGTTTATTGATCAGCAAAAGTTGTAAGAATGCAAGTTACACCTAGCTAATTGCATTGCTGACAGCATAAGCTTTAATTTGATACCAAATTTGCCAATATTTTGGCAATTTTACCATATTTTTCATCAAAAATGTAAAAAAAAAAAAAAAAAAGTTTTCCCCAAATCATGATTTTTATGATGCGCGCGGTGATGAGAAACAACTTTTTTTTTTTGAGTGGCCTTAGCTTTGATTTGATACCAAATATGCCTCTGCACAATTTTATCATGTTTTCCATTAAAATGTGCAAGAAATAAAAACAACAACAAAAACACAGAAAGGTGATGCGAAAAAGTGTGTTTTTCTTTACTGGCCTTATAGATATTTATAGCCATTTCATTGAGGACATGCCTAGTTTGTCAACCGTTTTATCGTTCTGGTCTAAAATTAGCACAAGGTGGCGCTGCACTGACATACCATGGGATGGGACAGTCACGTTCGTGGGCTGCCAGTGGTTGACCCGGGCCTATCTCAGTGAGTACTACGCCGTGTGTAGAGGTCAGGCTGCAGATTACGGTCACGTAGTGTGTGATAATACAGTGTACATAACACGGGGGTAGAGGCAGGCTCAGGACACAGCAACGTCACACACATAACGGGTGCATAGTGAGACGGACATCTAGGCCATTACACTGCCATCTGGTGAGTTGTCTTCTGAGAAGTTATCTTTAGTGATGTAGAGGTGGATTTAATGTTAGTCAGATCTGTATGCTGATTTAAGAGGTTGAAGGGTAGGCCTGCAGCGTATATGTATTACGTTATTTGAGTGTGTAACGCTAAGGCTATAATGCAGGCACAATTAACCATCTCATATCGGTCTCATAATCAATCATACTGTTAAATATGCAGCAAAGAATTAGATACCTCACTATGTAAACCTATATCATATTTATAAACATAAACCTATAACTGTTGCATATACACTTGTAAGTAGTATAAAAGTTGAGTAGACACGAGGGGTTATAGGTGACTGGGCTGTAGTTTATTGACAAGCCCATATCGATTATCAGGTGTGTAGTGAAGTGTAGTCCTCACCCACATGGGGTAACAGTGGTATATCTACATGTGGGCCATAGAATGCTTGCTTGGAGAGGAGTGAAATAGAGCTGTACACAGTTTGAGGCTCAGAAAAAATTAAACTAAAATTTGTATTTTCACCCTTACTCAAATTTCATAATTCATATCATGACATTTCAATATACCTATTCGATTACATTTACAATACAAATCCTGCCATCGTAATTATTCCGAGTAACAGGAGTAATATGCCAAATGTATATTTAACAGATTGGAAAAAAAGAATATTACTTACTAGAAAGAGTTTAGTATTTAAGGTGGGTTGGTTAGGTAGAGGTTGAATAATGATAGAGGTGGGATGGGCAGCATATTTAAGTAGTCCTAAATGTGTTGTACCGGGGTAATCGTCTTATTACATAATTACCGGTAAATATATATGCAGCCCACCGATTGTATCTAATCTATAATCAAAATGACCTCTCAAAAGTATTGCCAACTTAGATATTCATGTTGTATTCTTGGGTACACAGATTAGTAGGTTGTCATTTTAAACATAGGTAAATGTTGGTTTCAGTATACTTGGGAGCAGCACCTACGTCACTCAGTGCAGCATGGCCCTTATCAGGCGTATCTCCCTTAAGATAACACACCTGCAAAGGGGGCTACATAAATCGGGAACAGTACTAGCAGATCTAGTTCACCTACGGCAAAATGTAATGCAAAGCATGAAAGGTATTCAAAACGTGCTTCAGATATGAGATGCACTAAGTTTTAATTTGAAGAGAACAATAGCAAGAACGTGATTTGCCATTTTTAAATACATTGTCTATGTAGCTACAGTAAATCCCGGCCCCCGCACTCCACATCTGTTCTGACACCATCATCGTTCTGTGATTTCAAAAGCACCCCCTAATCGCGGATTTTGGGGTCAAAAACACCCCCTTTTTATGGCAAAATCGCGGATTTTATATCCCAAAAATGTACCCCTTTTTACAGAAAAATGCTGACATCTTTACAAACCCAACCCCTTTTTCAAAAAACGCTGATATCTTTAACAACTTGCCCCTTTCAACAAAATAGTTGATACAGATACTATCATACTAAATTTCAAATTTTAATACCATGGTCATATATGATGTGCATACATTTATTTATATTGCCATTTAATGATAGATATTCCCCTTTTCTCGATCTCCACAGACTGCTTTAAAAAAGGCCCCTTTTTTAAATTCTCAAGGATTCTGTTTGAAAAAAGTACCCCTTTTTCTGTAAAACACAGATCCGCGAATTTTGGAGAAAATTGACCCCTTTTTCCGCATTTGGAAACGATGATGGTGTCTGGAAAGACAGTAAGTGCGGGGGCCGGGCAGTAAATTCTCGTGTAGAAGCCGCTCTGTGGCTTACAGGATCGGCCCAAAGTCGAGGTGCGGCTTACACGGTATGCGAGTTTTTATGGCAATCCTGGGGCATCAATAGGTGCTAGGTGAATAGGTCTATAAGTGAATGCCCCATGGGATTGCCATTTATGTTTTGTGTGAAAACCGTGCAAACCCCCTTTGAAGTATGGCGGCATCTTCTTATGGCACGTGGCTGGTAATTTGATACCTTGCCATATACGGCCACCCCTTTGTTTGAGGGGGGGGGGGGGGGCATGGCTTATCCGAGTGCCTAATCACTTAGATCTAAGAACAGATAAGCCTGGGTGTCTGAGTCTTGGAGGTAGCAGGACCTATTTGGTTGCCATGGCAACCAAATGTCACGTGACTGGGGGTAGATCCCCCCCCCCCTCCCCCCTCACACACACACACCACAATGTGACTATGGGGGCAGATCTCACCAGGGGTAGCTCCCTAGAGTACACAGCACACAACAGACTGACGGTTTCAGACTGACAATAGCTCACCACTGTAGTACCGGTAGTACCCTGTAGTACCCTGTACACACAGTAAATTAGTGGACTATGTTTACCGGGTTGCTCAAGGTAAAAGTAACAATCTGGTCAGAGCCAATAAGCTGTACCATTTTTTTGACAGTTTGGGAGCTTATAAGGCCACTTAAAATCAATTATCAGCTTTGGGGACACTTTTTAGTAAAAAAAAAAAAAGGGTGCGGGAGGGCGCTTTTTTTTTTGCTTTTTTTTACACTTTTTTCTGGAGGGGCGGGAGGGCCTTTTTCTTTTTTTTCTAGAAAATTGATGGTTTGCAATTGGAAATTAGGTGTAAAACCCCTTTTAAATAAGGTTTCTACCCGTATTATCAGCTGAGATATTGATCATTTTGCAACTTGCCTTAGGACTTTTTTTAGATGCGGCCATTTGAGGCCTTTTTTTCTCAAAAGATGGAAAAAAGCACCCATGCGGCCCTTTTTACAGGATGCGGGCGCTGTCCGCAAAGCTGATAATCAATTTTAAGTGGCCTAATGTATAATCTAGAACCTAATTTCAGCCAATGCAGGGCCCAATCCATAGCCAGGGTTAGTTAGGTTTGGGACCGAGCCACACAGCTGGGAAGTAACAAGGTGGTGTGATGTGGTCTGGTTTCACCCCCACCCCCACCCCCCCTTGTAGGGCAGGTGGAAGGGTCAGTATATGGGACTGTTTGCTCTCCCCCCACCCACCCCCCACCCCCGGCCAGGTTGATAGGGGTCAGTATGTAGAACGCAGGGAGGAGGGTTGGTGTGTGTGTGTGTGTGTGCCACCCTTTAAGGACCACAGAGTGTTTCATTGTCAGCTATACAGGACTCAAACTAACCCTTTAAGGAAAGTAACACTTTAATAAATGTGAAATTTCCCCAAAAACGTCTAATTTGGCGAGAAAAAAGTGCAAAATCGAAAAAAAGCGAAATTTCCCCAAAAAACGTCTAATTTGGCAAAAAAAGGTCGAAATAGAAAAAAAGCGAAATTTCACCAAAAACGTCTAAATTGGCGAGAAAAAAGTTCAAAATGACAAAAAAGCGAAATTTCACAAAAACGGCTTATTTTGCGAGAAAAAGGGTTGGAATCGAAAAAAAAGCCAAATTTCACCAAAAACGTCTTGTTTGGCGAGGAAAAAAGGTCGGAATCGAAAAAAGGCGAAATTTCACCAAAAACGTCTAATTTGGCGAGAAAAATGGTCGGCATCGAAAAAAGGCGAAATTTAACCAAAAACGTCTTATTTGGCGAGAAAAATGTTCGGAATCACAAAAAAGTGAAACTTTCCCAAAAAGGTCAAAATATGGCCCATGCCTGACACAGGGATTGCCACATTTGTTTACAAATGATGCATGTCCTTACGTCCTTCTCGTTATAAGTAGGTATATTAAGCACTTTTTTAACCCTCTCTGAGGCTTATTGGACTTAAATATCAATGTTAGGGGTACGGCTATTACACGAGCTAGGTGTATACACTAGAACTTACACTAGACCTGTTGTCTCTTCCTTAGCAAACAGACAACTGCTCCTGAGAAGATCCTTCAGCATGGACGTGAGTGACCCTAGCACGGTACAGGACAGCGTGAAGGCCTATTACGGTAAGGTTCTGTCCAGCACCAACGACTTGAAGACCAACGTCTGCACCATCGGGAAGACCAAGATACCCAAACATGTCAAGGACGCGCTCAAAAATGTCCACGAGGGTGTTACCAGCAAGTATGTTTTCCTCTTCTTTAGGCTATACCAAAAAAAAGTTGTTTAATGTTCTTTGAAAAAATGGTGGGAGCGAGCGAAGTTTGTTGTCAGTAGATCTTGTAGATAGGAAATTGGAGTGAGTGAACTTCTGTTTTTAACCCAAAAATATTGGTTGATCATGGGAAAATCAATAGAAAAAGGAGTAAATAATTCTTTTTTAAATCTAAATTTTGCCAAAAAATTATTTTGGTCTGGCCTTAGCTCTATCCTTATATGGGAAGACAGTTCTTAGTATAAAGGAATTATTCAACAGCATTTTGCTTCCAACTGAACAAAGAATTGATAGTTACATTGAAGGCTCACCAGCATGGCCGAAACTGTCGATCAACACCTCATCTGATACATGCTCATATCAACTCATCATCATCCACTTGTACATATTCTTGTTGTAATAAATTTTAACCACAACCAAACTGACGGCCTGTGTCGGGTTTTGTGTGACATACAATTTTTAGTACTATTATTTGTAGATTGTATCTTCAGGAAAATAAATTATTAGAATGAATTTAACTTTGACTTGACTTGTGTGCAGGTACTACGGGTGTGGTACGGTGGTACCCGAGGCCCTGGAGGGGATGAGTGTCCTTGACCTTGGCAGCGGGTCGGGACAGGACTGTTACATCCTCAGTAAGCTGGTCGGAGAGAAGGGTAACGTGGTGGGACTCGACATGACGGACGAACAGGTAGGTATAGACATTGTTAGAGCCAAAAAAGGTGTATCTGATAACATGCTGAAAAGGGTTAATACCGTAAAACCTCGCGTATAGGCTGCGGCAAGTACGCGTGTCAGATCCCCAATGCGGTTTATAGGATCAGCCCCCCCAGTGGGGGTGCGGCTTGTATGTGAGTTTTTAGATGGATACTACAGTACTAAATTCACCATAATCACATGCTTTTTTTAAACTAAGTAGAATTACATACCATAGCTTGTCACTGTTATTAAAGGACAGAAGATTTGAATTAACACATACCTCGTCAAATGACTTTTCAAGCGGGGGGAAAAAAGTTTTTTTCTGATTCCTGTATGAATTGAAATTATTTGTACTACCGGTTAATGTTTCACTAACTGAACTTACTTGTGCTGTTTCAGCTGAAGACGGCTAATGAGTACATCCAGTACCACACAGAACTGTACGGGTACACCAAACCCAACGTCCGCTTCGTCAAGGGCTACATCGAGCGGTTAGGGGAGGCCGGACTCGAGGCTAACTCATTTGACTTGATTGTGTACGTATGCATTTGTTTTGGTGAATATTTTCTACGAAATGTATTGATATATAATTTTATATAATGTACTATAATTCGTGAGGTATATTGCCTCAATAATGCACTCGCCTTTGGCTCGTGCATTATTTGGCGATATACCTCACTCATGCTTTTCCAACAAGCCGTTAGTGCATCACTATAATTTGAATCACTATTGTAAATATGAATATCATTATATGTGATTTAAGATGATATATTATATAATCATGACAATAGAGGTAAATCTCATATTAATTCACCACAATACTCCATAACAGCTCAAATTGCGTGGTGAACCTCTCCCCTGACAAACGGGCCGTACTGGAGGAAGCCTACAGGGTCCTCAAGGTAGGGACTTTTAAATAATTAAAGTAATCCTGAATCCTTTAAGATGTTGCATGAGAGCAATATGTGTCATGATACACCAACCCATCGGGGGTGTCCCCTCCCCATCGGGTTGGCATGATGCATGAATGCAGCTCTGGTATTATGGATGCAGGATGACGGTAAAGAGTACATTAACGCACTATGCGGCCCTTAAAGGGTTAATATTCATAATAGTATACAGGCTTTCCTTTTTTCTTCTTTTTCCCCCTCTTTTTATGGGAGAGAGATACTTCCTAACACAGCACTCCCAAGTCACAATGTATTGACTTTTTTCATGGGAAAGCTAATGTGATAAAGATAGAAACTATGAATCATCAGACAAATTAATTGATGACAATTCATCAATTAACCCCCAGCACCTGTATCTGTATAATATTGCAGTATTTTGTCCTCTATGTTTCAGTATTTTGTCCTATGTTTCAGTATTTTGTCCTATGTTTCAGTATTTTGTCCTATGTGTTTCAGTATTTTGTCCTATGTGTTTCAGTATTTTGTCCTATGTGTTTCAGTATTTTGTCCTCTATGTTTCAGTATTTTGTCCTATGTGTTTCAGTATTTTGTCCTATATGTTTCAGTATTTTGTCTTATATGTTTCAGTATTTTGTATTATATGTTTCGGTATTTTGTCTTACATGTTTCCGTATTGTCTTACATGTTTCAGTATTTTGCCCTGTATGTTTCAGGTTGGAGGTGAGATGTACTTCAGTGACGTGTACGCTGACAGAGATCTCCCTGAAAATATCCGCAAACACGAAGTTTTATGGGGTAAGTCAAAAAGATATAACTTTTAAATAATCCATGCATATGTCTCCATGTCTTGATGTATATTCTTTACGACCCCTCCCCCTGCTGTCGTTCGGGAAAAATACAGATAATTGCCATAATGCATGGCGCAACAATTTTCTGTATTTTGATGCTTTTTTTACCCCGCCCCCTTTTGAATTCTTGCATCTTGTATGCAAACCATGATTATTGATACATTGTATGTAAGGTCATAAATCTATGTCTTATGGATTATCGTAGAGAGTTAAAAGTTTAGACAATAGTTTGGCCTAAGAAGCGACCTGTCTTTGTGGTGAAGTCAAAAGATATCAATATTGATTGTAAACTGTGATTAATTAAATAAAATAAAGACAAATTCAAACTCAACTTAAACTCGTCGAGACAGATTCACGCAGAACCATGGACATGAAAGTCTTTCCAATCTTAAAATCGATAATCCTAAAAAACGTTAATAACATTTAAGTTGTTGATAAAGTTTTGGAACATTTCTTAAGTGTGACTGACAATTACATAAATATCACGTCAGAATCCTGTATTCTAATATATATCATTTGAAAGATAATTGTCCTGTGAATCTCCTAATATAAGATGTTTGCAAACATAGCTATTACAAAAAATGTTATGAGAATTCCGCTAAACACAACACAAACACAACTTTATTATGAAAAGGTCACCATTTCTTGCTGTATTGGTCTATAGTACTCAGCTTAATGTGTTCTGTAGGTGAGTGTATTGCTGGCGCCTTGTACTGGGAGGACGTGGCACGTCTGTCTAAGGAGATCGGGTTTGCTGAACCGCTGGTCGTCACCGCCTTTACCTACAAACTGGGCAACGAGGCCCTGGCCGATATCGTCGGTGGGTGGCTTTATCTTGTCTCATTTTCTCATTGTGGGGGATTTGTCTTTTAGGCCACCCATACTGTTAGGATATGTGTAGACTATATCTCAATTGTAGCCATTTGTCTCATCAATTTGAACAACATCCCCCTAAAAAATCTATGATTTTTTTACTACCGTAATTCCTGCATACTTCACTACCCGCATCTCGCATACTATAGCCCACGCCCCTAACTCAGGAGAATACAATACCCCGTTTTTTTTAATCTGAGCAATTACATTTTAGTACTGTTCCATAGCATGAATATGGAAACCATTGACATCCATGGGAACCATTGACTTCCATGTCTATAGTGATTAAAAACTCTTGTACAACCCGCACCTCATACCGGTATGGTTGGTATCAAATGAAAGCTTGGTTTGGTTCACGTGCAAACGAGGGTTTGGTTTGTGTACAAACCCATTAGGGCAGACCAAAATAAAAAGTTGGTCAATGGATTTCGCGCACCTTATTTTCGGAAATGGAAATTCTTTTTTTTTTTGAAAAAAAAAATTGTCAATGGATTTCGCTCGCCTCATTTTTTTCAAAATTGAGAATTTTTTTTTTTTTTCCAAATTTTTCTTCCAGTAAATCCCCCAGATCAACCAATAAATTATTATGTTAAAGGAATTTTGTCAGATGCTATGTAAAAAAAAGAAAATTGTCGCTCGCTCCACTTTTCCACCAACAAAATCCATTGACAAAAAAAATTCTTGAAAAAAAAATAAATAAATTGGCTCGCTCGCACCATTTTTTGAAAAGTGAAATCCATTGACCAATTTTTTTTTTGGTGTGGCCTTACGTGAAATTTACAGTACTGAACATAAATCTCCGTAGAACCCCCAGGTTATATGCAAATCAGACCCCAAAGAGCAGGTTATACATGATTCCCAGGTTGGATGTGTAGGATATATGCAAGAAGTGGTAGTACAGATGAATTTATGGCAATAACATTCATGAATAATATATGTGCCGCTTCCGACACATTGAAGTTGACTGATCCTAAACAAAGACAATTATTTTCAGGTGACGCTAACTTTGCATCTGTGACGTACCGTCTGTTCAAGCCGCCTGCAGAGAAGCAACCCTGCTGTAAGGTCATCTATGAAGGCTCCGTCACCGGCTTTGATGACGAGATAACACTGGATCACTACAACACCTTCAAGGTAGGACCCTCTTTATGAGGGAATACCATACAACCTCACATATAAGTCTAACTCGCATATAAGCCGCCCGCTAACTTAGGAAAATCATATACTATATTCGACGCAAAAGCGCACAGTGCGCTTAAAAAATGATTATGGACACATTTTAGTAGTTAACAGTTTAATTGGGGTCAAAAAAAGAGATATTTTTGTTTATTTGTTGTATAAAAATCTGCCAAAAACGGGGGTGATCGCTTATTAGGGTGTCTGTGCTTATTACGTTGAATACGGTAAGGCTATCAGAGCACCTGATTATGGTGACTTCTAAAAACTCTCGTATAACCCCCACTTGGGACCGATCCTATAAGCCATATTGGCGATCTGACTCACGTACTAGCTGCGGCCTATATGCGAGGTTTTACGGTAGTCACATTCTGACAACAACCTCGTCACCCATTTAAAGTGTGATTCACAAAATACTGGTACCATGAAGCCTCGCATACAACTCACGGGCAAACAATACATTGTGTACGAAAGTACCAATTCTCAGACCCCAGGTGCGGGTTATAGGATCTCCTGAAAGTCAGGGTGCGGGTTATACCAGGGTGCGGGTAGTACAGGAGACTTTACATTACCAAAAATGTCCACGTATAACCGCATATTGCATACTAGGATGCAAAGGTTCTGCTCTAGGATTTGCACACCGTAGGTGTGGTGACCGGCAACCAAATTAGGATTAAAAGATTATTGTCTAAGATAAACGGAACGGGATAAACGGAGAACGGGATAAACGGAGAACGGGATAAACGGAGAACGGGATAAACGGAAAACGGGATAAACGGAGAACGGGAGAAAGGGAGAACGGGAAACCGGGTGAAAGGGAGAACGGGATAAACGGAGAACAGGATAAATGGAGAGCTGGATAAAGGGAGAGCGGGATAAAGGGAGAGCGGGATAAACGGAGAACGGGATAAACGGAGAACGGGATAAACGGAGAACGGGATAAACAGAGAACGGGATAAACGGAGAACAGGAGAAAGGGAGAACGGGAAACCGGGAGAAAGGGAGAACGGGATAAACGGAGAACGGGATAAACGGAGAACGGGATAAATGGAGAGCGGGATAAAGGGAGAGCGGGATAAAGGGAGAGCAGGATAAAGGGAGAGCGGGATAAACTGAGAGCTGGATAAACAGAGAACGGGATAAACGGAGAACGGGATAAACGGAAAACGGGATAAACGGAGAACGGGAGAAAGGGAGAACGGGAAACCGGGTGAAAGGGAGAACGGGATAAACGGAGAACAGGATAAATGGAGAGCGGGATAAAGGGAGAGCGGGATAAAGGGAGAGCGGGATAAAGGGAGAGCGGGATAAACGGAGAACAGGCTAAACGGAGAAAGGGAGAAACAGAGAACGGGAGAAACAGAGAACAGGAGAACGGGAGAAAGGGAGAAAGGGAGAGGGGATAAACGGAGAACAGGATAAAGGGAGAGCTGGATAAAGGGAGAGCGGGATAAACGGAGAGCGAGAGAAGGAGAAAGGGAGAAGGGAAGAAAGGGAAGAAAGGGATAAACGGAGAACGGGATAAACGGAGAGCGGGCTAAACGGAGAACGGACTAAACGGAGAACGGGCTAAACGGAGACGGGATAAACGGAGAACGGGAGAAAGGGAGAACGGGAGAACGGGATAAACAGAGAACAGGATAAAGGGAGAGCGGGATAAAGGGAGAGCGGGATAAAGCAAGAGCGGGAGAAGGAGAAAGGGAGAAGAGAAGAAAGGGAAGAAAGGGATAAACGGAGAACGGGATAAACGGAGAGCGGGCTAAACGGAGAACGGGCTAAACGGAGAACGGGAGAAACAGAGAACGGGAGAAACAGAGAACGGGAGAACGGGATAAACGGAGAACAGGATAAAGGGAGAGCGGGATAAAGGGAGAGCTGGATAAACGGAGAACGGGATAAACGGAGAACGGGATAAACGGAGAACGGGATAAACGGAGAACGGGATAAACGGAGAACTGGATAAATGGAGAACGGGATAAACGGAGAAGGGGATAAACGGAGAAGGGGATAAACGGAGAACGGGATAAAGGGACAACGGGATAAAGGGAGAACGGGATAAACAGAGAACGGGATAAACAGAGAACGGGATAAACGGAGAAAGGGATAAATGGAGAACACATAGGTACCAATATAATCCGACAAAACGAAAATCGCAAATATCTTCGCTGTGTACGCTCCGATCGGCCCGATTTTCGGAAGGGTAAGAGAACTTCAAAATCGTTTTTGGGTCAAAATCGTTTAGGGGCTCAAAATCGGTTTTGGGGGCAAAATCGGTTTTGGAGGCAAAATCATCTGCAGCTCACGCCGCCCCCTGGCCAACCTGACAGGTCGAACCAGAAACGAAGCTGCAACGAAAATGGTGTCGCTGCTGACGCTCCGATCGACTCGCTTTTTCAGCCGAGACGTAAAACAGCAGTTACGCGCTGCCGGGCGCTGATGCCCACAGCCACCTGCTCGCCCCCAGCCACCTGCTTTCTCACAGCCACCTGCTCACCTATAGCCACCACCTGGAATTCGATTATATATGACTTCCAATATATGAAATTAGGGTAGCTTCTTCTGGCGATTACGATTCTGCTGTCAGAAATGAGAAATAACGTACTGTACTCAAATTAGATAATTCATTCGACTTTCTAATGACAAAAGCGGTATGTGTGAGGCTTGTTATGGCCTGTTAAGTAGCAGAGAGCTATATGGGAAATAGCAGACGACATTCACCATATAGTTAACCCTTTGAGGCCAACATTACCCATTACTATATTCGTATTACAAGGTGTACAGTGTGTTGGGGATGGGTGTATATAGAAGGCCTAAAAGGGTTATTATCCAGGTGTCACAAACATGTTGCCACTTCCCTTTAAGGGCCGCAATGTACAGATTCAGCCACCGCGGTGGTACTGGGGAGCTTCTATGGGAGGTGTGATAACAAAGACGTTGCAAGCCAAAGGCTTCAACGTCAATTATATATATATATATATATATACATATATATATATATATATATATATATATTTACACATATATATATATACATATATATATATAAATATATATATATATATATATATTAATTTATAAAGACCCATAGTGTTTCGAATCCCGCGCGGCAATTACTGCCCGTTACTCCTTACCACTAAACTGCATAAGTCGCGTCTGCCAGTCAGAACCTTTCTAGAAGCCGAGGTGGACAGACGCGTACCGGGTTGCTTAACCCTTGTGTGTTACCGGTTACATGGAGTATGCAGTCTGCGGCAAGTGTCTTTACCATCATGACAGACGACACAGGTGTAATTCAGATAAGATACGTCCGTATACTTGTGAGGATACGTTCTGTACATGTAGTGGAGCGACCGGGGCAGTGGGAACCGGCGTTCAGGTTCATCATGACCCCGTTGGGACCATGCGGGGAGAGCATGGACGACTGGCAGGTTACAACCACAGTAATGCCAGACCGGACGGAGACCGACGTACGCTTTACAATGACGGTGGCAGAGCTGCTAGCAGAACGGATGGAGTCGGTTTTCGGAAATTGGTTGCGGACGCCCGCAACAGTAGACCAGATTCTGCCTCACTCGCCGACTGGGCTCGGCAGCAGCTGAACTCAATGCGGACTAAGATGGCGGATGGTGACGGCGGTACCGGCGGCGTGACAGACGGATCTGACGGGCGGTCCGAGGTCGGGCTGTCTGAGGCGGCTGGCGGAGCATTGACAGCGGAGGAGCGTAGACGTGCACACACCCGGCACACTTCAGTCCCGAGCCAGGAAGCGCTGGACAAAAAGGCTAGTGCATTTGTGTCGGGATCTGAAGGGGAGCTGTTAGGCCGTCAGCAGCTACATGAACTACAGAGAGCTGCCGCGAAGTCTGAGTCGGAGATTAAGAGACTTGAGAGAGAGGTAGCTGATTTGTCGAGACAACAAGAGGCGGAACGGCGCCTTCGTGAGTCATTGAGACGTAGTGCAAGTCCAATGGGTCCGCCGAGAAGGCGTAACTATAAACTGAATCCCCCACAGGACCCGGGATCTTCTGTCAGCGACGACGACCAGGCTTCAGTGCACTCTACAAGACATCGCACCAGTGGAGGAGGTAGATCTAAAAGCAAACTGTTTAACGTTGACATGTATGTGCCTGTTGAAAAGAAAGGCAAACCCATCAGGTTTGCTGAGCTAGTTTACTACAGCTTGTGCCAGATTTTAGATTTGGCAGATGCTGGGGTGGATGTGCGTGATTATATAAGTCATGTGAAGTTTCTGATGGCGAAAGAAGCCACCGGAGTGTATCGTTCTGATAAGTTGGTCATTTATGATGCCGTTGTCAGACAGAGGGCTAACACTTGGGGCATGACTGTGTTTGGTATACGTGATTCTGATTTGATTGCCGAGTACATAGCCCATGACGCGCTGCGTACGATGACCCCAATGACCCCAGGAAGGGGGCGGGGCCGCGGTGGCCGTGGGTACGGCAGGGGCTTCGGTGATCGTCAGGGTTATAGTGACCGGGGCTATGGGGAGAAGAGGCCAGATCAGCAGATATGTTATGCATATAATTTCTGGCAAGAGGGGTGTAAATATGGGTCGAGGTGTTTCAAGTCACATGTGTGCTTCAGTTGCTATGCAGCTGATCACAGAGCCCCTCAATGTCCCAAAACTGACAGGGGTGAGCTCCAGGGGTTTTCTGCGCCACAGGGGAACTTTGGTAGGTAGGGACATGGTGAGAAAGGTGGTCCCCTGATTGGTGGCGACTTCAACTTATGTAATTTTGTATGTTTGGAGTATGAGGTTTATCGCCATTGTGTTAGATTTGGCAGGGCCTATTTGTTTTTGGTGTGTGTGCTTTATTTGTTATGGATTGGCATGTGTTTGGGAAGTACACTTGTACATTCCGCTGTCAATCTATGTGTGACTAATGACATAAGTCTGGAATATAGATTAAGACTGGTGATAGCAGATGGGTGTTTTTCGTCTCCCACAATTCATATGTTATGCAATCAACATAATGGTTATTCCGAGGAAGAGATGTACTATTTAACATTGGGGATAACAGTTGGAGTGATTATGCAGGGTACTTTAGAATTAAGTCATGGTGATGGTATGGCAGGTACCGGTAATAGTGGTGTTTTAGAGACACATGTTCAACTTACTGGTGTAGAAACTAAGGACGATATTGAACCTGTATCTATTGATTGGCCTGGGTATGTAAATCGAAATGTGAGAGCAGAATTTGCACGAAAATATCCTGAATTTGTGCCTTGTCCGTATGGGTCTTGTTATCATGAGATTGATGGTGTACCGGTACAATTGAAAGCATGTCGTTATTTCCAGATGTTGTTTATGGAAGGTGAAGTAGATGTCAACGCCTTTTATTTGTTTGACGGTGTGTATCGTGGTCATAAAATCATGAATGATGATGTAGAAGTGAGTTATGTTAGGAAGAATTATCAATCAATTTTGGAAAATGATTGTGTGGAATTTATGGATGAATTATTCACAAGTGAATTGCTGAATGGGAAGATTACTAGAACCTCAATTAAACCTTCATGTGTTCATTCAATGGGGGCCGTCCCAAAAAAGGGCGGAGGCTTTCGTAATATTACGGATTGTCGTAGGCCTTTGAACAAGTCAATTAATAATTATATGGATTCAGTAGTAAATAAATTCAATTATGCTAGTCTTCAAGATGCTGTATCACTAATGAAACCTGATTGTTATTTAAGTGTGGTGGATCTATCTGCAGCTTATCGCTCGGTCAATTTAAGAGCTGATCAAACAAAATACCAAGGATTTCAGTGGAAGGGTGAATGGTATTTAGATCATTGTTTATGTTTTGGTGGACGATCGAGCCCTTACATTTTTACCCGGCATACTGAATTTATTATTAGATTGATGAAAAAGCTTGGTTACAGGAAGATTGTGGGGTACCTAGACGACTTTCTGTTAATAGGTGACACTTATGAGCAGTGTTTGGATGCTCAGCGCATGCTTATTAAAGTAGTGAGATATCTGGGCTTTCATGTAAATTATAAGAAACTGCAGTCTCCCGTGAAGGATATTTGCTTTCTTGGTATTATGTTGGACAGTCGAGATATGACTATTAGATTACCAGATGACAAGTTGATTAGGCTTCAAGAGTTAGTGGAGGGAGCATTCAACAGGACGATTATGACAAAAAGAGAAGTGCTGAGTTTAGCTGGTATTTTGTCCTTTTGCGCCTCAGTGGTGAGGGGGGGACGTACTTTTGCACGTAGGGTGATAGACTTGTCCAAGAGAGCTGATAACCTTTACGATGAGATTGTGTTGGATGATAATTTTAGAGACGATATGCTATGGTGGAAGGCCTTTTGTGTCATGTTTAATGGTAAAAGGATGTGTGTGTCAATAAGTTATAGTAAGATTAATACGGTATATACTGACTCTTCAATGTCCGGCTTTGGCTCTCTTTATAATAATGATTGGTTATTTGGGACCTGGAACGAAGACATGTCATTCGGTTTGGACCATCATAAAGTCAGTAAACCCATGGTTACTCTTCCAGAGAATATCAGTGTATTAGAATTATACCCTGTGTTGTGTGCAGTTCACAGGTGGGGCAGGTCGTTTAAAGACAGTGTCGTGCATTTGTTTACTGATAACTCGGCGGTGGAAATCATGCTGAGGAAAGGTAAATCTTCCAATAAGTATTGTATGCAGATGATCAGGGAAATATTCTGGGTTTCATTTGTGTATAATTTTGAGATATTTTCTTATCATATATCTAGTTCTTGTAATGTGTTTTGTGATCTGGCAAGTCGGATATCTAATGAGTCCAGGTTCAATGAGTTTGTCGCACACGCTGCTGACAGGAACATGTGCTGTTTGTGATTGCTTATTTGTTTACTTAATTTTTTTTTTTTTAAAGTGCGGGAGCTCAGGATGTGTTAGGCAACATTGTTACCCAGGCGGATCCTATAGGTTGTGTACAATTAATGCAAATCGAGAAAATTGTAGACTGGTCAAATCTGACAGAAGTATGTGTATGGGCTGCAATGACTTTATCTTTCCGGTGTTTGTTGCGGAAATCAAATGTTTGTAAAGGAGACATGGCTTTGTTAGTGACAGATGTAGAGTTCCATTCTTGGGGCATGTTGGTAATCATTAGGGAAACCAAGACGTTGAAGTTTGAGGAGAGAATTCTCAAACTACCAGTGTACAGGATTGACTCTCCAATCTGTGCAGTTACTGCTATGCTTCATATGTTGTATATGTGTCCTGGTGTCAAGATGACTCAGCTGTTTGGCTGGGTTTTGAGTGGTAAATTTGTACCCTTGTGCTATGGGAAATATCAGTCTGTTATCAAATGTTTGTGCGCTAGAGCTAAGTTATTGGGTAACTTTAGTTCCCACAGTTTGCGCAGGGGTGGCGCCACTGAAATGGCGGCCTTAGGTGTGTCTATAGTGGACATTAAAGCTCGAGGTGACTGGAAGTCTTGGTGTGTGCTTGCGTACATAAATAAGTCTAAAAGGCAGCTGGTTCGTGACGAACAGTTATTTTGTAGTAAATTGTTAAAGTTATGTGATGCGTGTTGATATACATTCTCAGAGTGTGGGTGGGGCGGACAGGTTGGGACGCAAGTTCCATTTGTTGACCCACACCCGAGTCTGTATCTGTTCATGGGTATCTGTTTATAGTTAACGTCGGGGTATTTATTATTTCAATTAATTCAATTAATTAATTTATAAAGACCCATAGTGTTTCGAATCCCGCGCGGCAATTACTGCCCGTTACTCCTTACCACTAAACTGCATAAGTCGCGTCTGCCAGTCAGAACCTTTCTAGAAGCCGAGGTGGACAGACGCGTACCGGGTTGCTTAACCCTTGTGCTTGTATTTTTTTTTTTTTTTTTTTTTTTTTTTTTTTTTTTTTCTTCTTCTTTCTTTCTGTTGTATGTTGTTAATTGAATAAAGGGACGCAAGTTCCATTTGTTGACCCACACCCGAGTCTGTATCTGTTCATGGGTATCTGTTTATAGTTAACGTCGGGGTATTTATTATTTCAATTAATTCAATTAATATATATATATATATATATATATATATATATATATATATATATATATATATATATATATATATGTGTCTAGGGCAGTCTGAGGGTTAGCTTGCCATGTCGCCTTACAAGACCAGAGTACACATGAGGCACGCAGCTCGCCTGCCGCAGTCTGCACTGCTAGTATGTGGAGTGGGGTGTGAACAACATAATATTAAAGCTATGTACCTATTGAAAACTCAGCAGACCGGAATGAGCAGTGCATTCTGGGTGGGAAACATGTGAACAACATATAGGTTAACTGCAGGTAAGGTCTTAAAAGGAACGGATTGAGACCTGGCCAGGGCTGAGGGGTGGGTGCTGCTGCCAGGCTGGTGTGACGACCAGGCTGGCGGAGGGCAGGGCTGCAGGGTGCGGGGTACAGATCTTACAGAGTATAGAGCATATGTATACAGGGTGCTCAGTCCGAACCCCCAATGCTATTTCAATGGACGCGCAGCTCGGCTGTCTGAGCTTACGGCCCTTTGTCTCCCTTAAGACCTGACCGGACACGGAGTGCCGGTCAATAACCCTCACCACGACTTACGGGGAATCCTATAACCGATACCTGGGGTCTGAAAATCGACGTTTTTGTACTGTACTATACTTCTAAAAACCCTTGTATTGCCCGCACCTAGACCTTGAGAACATTGTATGACCCACACTGGAGGTTTGGTTCACGTAGAACCCGCGGGTTATACGCGGGAATTTACGGCATCACTGCACCATGGCAATATAGCACCGGCTTATTAAAAGAATGCAGGTCTTGTACAAGTACCAGGGCACAGGGATCTTGAAATTATGGTTACTAAAATGTAAAGAATTGAATAGGATCTTGAATAAGCACCGGTATTCTCGATTAATTCTATAACCTCAATGTGGCAGAGGCGTAGGAAGCAAATCTTCATTGGGGGGGCCCAGGGGAGGCCCCACTCAGACCAACTTTAAAAATCAACTTTTAAGCATAATGTATCATAAATACGCCTATATTGGAATTGTATGAAAAAGTAGTATTCAACTCCCCTTTAGTTCTAAGTGAGGGCCCGAGCCCCTCCGCCCCCATTTTTTCTTATGCGGGAGAGGTAATTTTTTGAAATTGTGTGAATTATATTATGGGTCTTGACAAATTTTTTTAGGGGGGGGGGGCATACATATTCAGCCCCCCCCCCCTCCTTCATGATTTGGGGGTGGGCCCGGGCCCCCCCCCTTTTCCTACGCCACTGTGTGGTCTCATGTCCCTCTAACGTCTGATTGTACAGGCTGGAGAAGTGGCCGTCGTGGATGCCAACGTGGCCACCATCCTCAAGTCAAGTCGGTTTAGGGAGGACTTCACCTTCCAAACCTGTGCACAGGATAGCTCATGTGGTCTACAGGTAACTAGTCTTTTAAGCCTTTAAGGAAGCATGTCGTTAAAAGATGGCATTTGTAACTCGCCGAGGCGGACGACGCTTCAACCTTGTAGCGTTGGCATGTTGCTTGAATGCAGCACTGGCGAGTTACTCGCCAGGGGTGCATTCATGCATCATGAAGACGAAGGGCATGATGCATTAAAACATTATACCCTTCTCAAAGGGTTAACTATTCACAGAACAGATGAAAAACATCTTGGTGTGTAGATTGATATCTTGTTGGTGACATATATCTTATCGTATATCAGTTGTTCAGTAAATTACTGTACAATGCAATTTGAGTAGGCTATGCAGCAAGGTCTATCGGTATATGGAAATGCATGAAATGCTGTCCTTTCTGTAAATTATAGATGACATAACAGATACATGTATATGTAAATTTGGTAATCTAAAAAATGGAAAAATATACCTTATCCATATTGACAATTTTAATTTACATTTAATACCAAGCAAAAACACCACTTTGATGGAGAAGATTTTTCAGTGGAACTATTGCTTCTTGTTTCAGAAAAAGGAAATGAACCCCTTTAAGATAGCCAAGGACCTGGGTACGTCTGCGTCGTGCGGGTCTAGTTGTGGTCCATCAGACTGTGGTCCGGCAAAGTCCGCTTGTGGTCCGGCCGACTCCGGCTGTGGTCCCGCCAAGTCCAGCGACAGCTGCTGTCCGCCCAAGACGTCCGGGAAGTGCTGCTGAGTCACACACTCCCCAGCACGACAACCTCAGAGGGTCCCAGATTGGGACGTGGAACCTGACACCCAGAGCGTCTGTGGTGACCAGGACATTGAGAAAAGGAGAGGCCCAGGTGCCCAGTGTAGGTTACATAGCAGGCTGATGTAAGAGATGGAACAGATAGACCGGTGTGGTGCCTTGGACTGTACACAAGAAGGAACCACCTCCCGACCCGTGCCTCAACATTACGAACCAGGCTTTGTCTTAAAATGCAAATGGTGCGTAGTCTTACAAATGGTTTGCCTGTAGATGGCGCCACCAACTACACTAGCAACATTCTATGCTGACCAAACTTTAGAGGAAAGAAAAGAGAAAAAAGGGAAGAAAAAGCGGGGGTTGGGGGCGAGCTCCCTATGACATATAACTGAACATGACTATTCTGCAGACAGGATAGTAAATGGTGGTGCGATGTATCCAACTATATGCATGGTTTCTAAATATTGAGGCACAGGTCGAGAGGAAGATGTACCAAGTGGGTGCTGGAGTCTCAGGAGAAGTAGAGGATATGGGTGAAAGGGATGGGCATGGGGGCTTTAGGAAAGGGAAGAGATGGCTACTGGAAATTGAATGTAGTTGAGAAATAGATTGGGGAGGGATAGGAATAGGGAAGGGTAGATGTGGAGAAGGGGGAGATTTAGGCACAGAAAGAGATAGATATTGTGTGGGATATGATATGCGGGGGAGGGAAAATACATAGTCATATGAAAGGCAGGGGGAGAGATAGGGGTGTGACAATAGGTATATGAGTAACGGTAGATGGATATATAGGATGACTGGGGATGTACCATAGACTGTGTAAACATCTGTACATATACATATATACTTACTTAGACATGTTCGAGATCTTGTAATGGTAATGCAGGGAAAGTCCGAGTTCGGGAGGTTATGTAATATTTACATGTGGTTTGACTGTAACCGAATATCTGCTGACTAGGAATAACGTGATCATATCGGATGTAATACTTTGTACATATAAAGTGTGATGTAATGGCGAAGTAAATTCAAAAGCATCTGACATCAAACCATTAAATTTGGGATGTAATTTGATAATTTGGATACCACCATTATCAAGTTGTACATTGTAACACAAATATATCTCTAATAATACCGTAGTCAAGAGCTAGACTACGGTATACTAATGACTGTCCACGAGATAACTGGGATATTTGCCTTCTACACGTATCTATTTGTAATGAGTATGTCGTATATGTATGTAGATCCGGCGATTAGATTAGTCACATGGTATTTCTGACATATTTCACTCAAAAGGAATCATATACCGAATGAAATGGGCATCTTGGTATAAATTGTTATATTAAATCGAATTAATGAGTTGGCCGCTCATATCAAAATAAGTTTTTGTAAAGGCTTATAAAAGTTTATTAATCTGATATAATGAAGTACAAAACATATGGATTATACACCAACAGTTATAACAATGATATAAATACATTCTGCATAAATAAATACTTATATACACCGGCAGAAAATCTCCTGAAGTCTTAATTAATTCTCAAGAGTCGGATGATGATCTATCACAAACATGTTTTTAAATATTTTTCTAAATGAGTGAATACTCTCAGATGAATCAGCTATTGATGGAAGCAAAACTCTGCCTCATTTAACTGAAGCCAGTACTTCCCAGAAGACAGTGGTACCAAGAGCAATGCAACAAAATGGCAGCTCTGTAGCGTCATAGCGGCCACTGCAGACATAGTAACCCTTTAAGGACACATCACTAAAAGCTGACATTTGTCGTCAAGATGCACCAATGCAGCCCCTCGTTGGTGCTGCATTGGTACATCATGCCGACTCTTCGGGAGTATCTCAACCCCATAGGGTTGGCGTGATGCTTGAATGCAGCTCTAGCGAGCCAGGGCTGCACCCATGCATCATGACGACCAAAGACATTATGCATTAAGGCATATACCGTCCTTAACGGGATTAACACTGTCTCAGAGTACACTACTCTGGTACTGGTAATGACTGTTGTAGATGTTGGTGGTAGTCGATGACGAGTTGCTCTTGTCTGCGAGTCTCTACAGAGTAGGGTCGTGCCTTGCGGGTCTGCGTGATGGCCTGTGCTGGGTCCAACCCGCGGGCCTTCACCAGGTAGCACACGATAAGGGTACCCGTACGCCCCCGGCCCCAGTGACAATGGACCAGTACGGCCTGCAATAGAGTTTTACCATATCAACCTACTGTAAAGGTATATATTTTCGTGTGTATAAATTTTCGCGCATTTGCTTAAAAGTACGTTTTCATGTGTATCTAAATTCGCGCATTTTGGGGCTGGTAGTAGTATGGTCTACACTGGACAAATTTTTCACTCTACATATTTTTTGCGGATTTTAAACTCCGCGAAATCCGCGAAAATATGTACAGCGAGAAAATATACGTATTTACAGTATTTGTATTGTCATGAAATAAAGGATTTTTGGTAGTTCACAAATTTCGCGTCTATAATTACCGTTAAGATTTATGCATTGGCCCTATAGGGACCATACTATGTGCGTTGTCGCCATGATGCATGCAGCGCTGGTGAATAAGTAGCCATTGCTGCATTCAAGAACTATGCCGACTATCCAAATGATTGTCATGATCAGGGATGAAAGTCGACTATGTCAAAAAAACTTGGAAGATATAACATACCTCACAACTACATTATAGAGCATATGAATGTTTATGCATCTATAGACACATATATCTAGTGCTGTGCAGCAGGATTTGTCATGTCTATATTCTCCTGGACGTCATCTCCTGCTGAGGAGAAGCATTTGTCATGTCCATGTGATCTGCTGAGGAGAATGAGAAATCTGTCCATACACTCTCCATGCATAGCACCTTAGTTCCAGTGGCTAAGCCTCATGTGAAGAGTGTAAATGCATAGGACTATAGAGGAGAGAGAGGGCTTCAAGGTTTCTCAAGTTAACTTGAGAAAAACTTGACACTGAGATCAGTGTGGTGTAGCCTGTCTGTGTATGGGTAGGACCACTGAGGATGAACCAGTGATGATTCTGCTGTCTTTTCATAGGATTACACAAACAAAATAAGTTTGTTTGAGTTTATATTGAGTAATTATCAAATATATCCTAATCCTGATTATATTTTTTTGATTAAAAAAAACACTTGATTTCAGGGAAAAACTTGAAGACTTTTATCCCTGCATGATACATGAACTCAGCACTGGCGAGAAAAATTGATGCATCATGACGACGAAAGACAAAGCTCCTGAAAGTACATAGCACAAGTAAAACCTATACGGCTCTTGAAGGGTTATAGTTAGCATAACAATGGTGATATTGAGATTGGGACCTAAATTAGCCATATAAGGCCTAAAAAAAAAAAAGTTGTGTTCCGGTAACATGGCCCAAAAGAAAGAGGGTCGGTAGGTCGGATTTTCTTTTTTTTTTAGAATTTTTTTTTGTAAAAAAGTGAATTTTAGTGGTAAAAACACCAAAAATGTCCTAAAATTAACAAAAATTTACAAGAATGTCCAAAAAAAATTAGGGTCGGCCCCAAAAACGGAGGGTCGGTCGGGATACCGGAACACAACTTTTTTTTTTTTTTTAGGCCTAAGGGTTTTCTATTCCAAAATGTGCAGAGGTCATTACGAAGGTATATATATGAGTGAGTGCCTACCTGTTTATTGTTGGACGCCTCCTCAACCACCGACACAAACTCTATGGCCTGAGCCAATGATGGTGGCGCAAACTCCACAATGGGGAGGTGAATGTGATGCAAACCTGCAACCATGGTAACAGGCAGAAATAATGAATTTCTGTTAGTAAAAGCCACCCTCGTCCTACAGTTATAATGACAAAATATACAATGCAAACCTGTGTTGAATATGTAAGGTTAAAGGTATACATAAGGGGGTGGGGGGGGGGTAAATACGTTGCATAAAGATGTATGTACATACTATAACCATGGTAAAACACATACAATTTGAAATATTGTTTATAAAAGCCCACAGCCCCTGATTTCCTCATCTTAAATTTGTCTTTATGAAACAAAAACGTTTACATGTGCAAAAGTGTTCGCATATATACTACACATGTACTGACCATATTTTGTATCATACCAAAACAAAATTTGATTCTGGTGTAACTGCGTGTTTTCTATTGAAGCGCGATAAGGTGATTACAGGGGCGTCAAATGGGATGTGACCATGAGTAAAGGATCTTAGTATAGTCGTAGACAGAGATCTAGGCCAAAAGTCAACCCTGATAGCATTACCTTTTATGTAACCTATGCCAGTAATGCAATCAAACATCCCAACCTACACTCCCCAAGAGTCGACTTGATTCATATAAAATACAGTTGATTCACCAATGCTGCATTCATGCATCACGACATTATAGCATAGCCTGTTAAAGTAATAACCATTTAAGGACAACATGTCGCTAAAAGGTGAAAGATGACGTTTGGCGTCAGGCCAACCCTTCAGAGTGTATCAACCCCGTAGTATCGGCATGATGCTTGAATGCAGCCCTGGCGAGTTATTCGCTAGGGCTGCATTCATGCATCATGACGACCATGGAATGACGCATTAATGCATTAAAGGTTTAAATGGTTAAACAGGTTCATATCAAACAGTTTGACCACTGACCATCTAGGAACAGGTTTGGCTTCCACTCAGTGAGGGAGACGACTGTGTGGATCCCCTTATCCAGGAGGAACTGTGCATGTTCGGGATTCTCCGGCAGCCCCGAGCCGGCCAACAAGCCGCGGATCACAAATGAGAAGTTGAAGTCTCCTGGCTTCACACTGGTCATCTTGTCCTGTTAATGAATACAGCAGTCAGCAGAATGACAACATATTCAGATTGGTCAAAACGGTCAGGCAGAACATTTTTTACCTTACAAAGACTGCAAAAAAAACAGAAACAATTTTTTTTTAAATCCATACGTCCCTCCCCATGTGTCCTCCTGCCCCCCCTCCTCCGCCTCCTGCCCGTGCCCTGTGCCCCCCCCCCCTCCATGTGCCCTGTCCTCTTCTTCTCCCCCATACTCCCTGCATTCTTCCCCTTGTGCCTTCCCCTCGGCCTTCCCCTTTCCACTTAAACTTTTCTGTGTCCCCGACTGTGTCCTCTTTCCTCCTGTGCCTCCCCCGGCCCAGGGCTTGGGTTTCCTGTGTCGCCCTTCCATCCCGTCCCCTTTTGAATAGCTGCTCCATTAGGACTACGTATATCAGTACGATGTAGATCTGTTCATGTAAAAAGGGGGGCGACTATTGACTCTATAGGGCCTAGTCGGGACTGGAGCTGGTTGCGGCGGGCACCCGGGGGCGGGCAGCACTGATAAGAGCTGATAAGACTGTTACTAGCCTGTCCCCTGTTTGTCCCCTAATTGTACCCATAGTGTGATGTCTAATCAGTGGGTTTAACGGCAACCAGCGAAATATAAAATGGCGGACCCACAGGTATAATTTATACCGGAGGATTTGGCGAAGCCGCCAAAGGGAAATTTAATTGATAATACTGTAGGGGGTCATTAGGATGATGGACATCTCTGAGGGGGGAGCCCCCCCCCCCCCTAAATGTTCTGTGGTTGGGTTTATCACATCCAGGGTTGTCTGTCCATCATAAATGACTACCATAAACCTCTGAAGTCTAAAAGTGTGACTATTATAAGAGGGTGAGCTGCTCCTAAACTGCCATTTAAATGGGTTGTTTAGATGGTGTGAGGTGATGGTATCTGATGTTAATGAGCTAACACCTAAATTGGGGATAACGACCTCCCAGTGGGGAGTTTCGCCAAATTCTCCAGTCTTGACTATAGTACGGTAGGTATAGCTCCAGATGCCTTCAGCTACAGGGTGTTGCCCAATACACAGTCCAATATATAATGGCTGGGGCGAAGGGTACCTTTCTGTTTACTCGTAGTTGTTACCGTCTTAAAGGCCCGGTTAGGGAGTGCTCATTTTTTAACAACAGGGTGGGGGGTGGTGAGATTTTGTGCAGAGCGCGCAAAATGTATTCATCCCCCCCCCCCCCATAGAGGGGTCCAAATTTTTTACCCCCCCCCCCCCGGCAGGCCGCAAATCGCGCGTGTTCGCGCCCCTTTGTAGCATAGTAATGCACGGGCTTTTCCCTCAAAACAGGTTGAATTTTTTTGACCACCCCCCCCAAGAGGGGTCTAAATTTTTTACCCCCCCCCCCCGGCCAAGAGGTCCAAATTTGTTACCCCCCCTCCAAATCCACCACCCCCCTGTTGTTAAAAAATGAGCACTCCCTTAGTCGTATGTACGGTTAAGTCCAATACACATCTGTGTCATGTTGGGGAAGGAATGCAGAGGCTTGGTCTGCTGCCCCCGCACCAGAGTAAATCCCAGAGGGCCAGACTGGGCAAAGTCAGAATCATAGAAAGTCAGGCTGTCACTATTTTAAAACAGCAGCCAAGCCTCTTTAAACGAGTTTTAAAGGCTCGCAAAGAGTAATACTGACTGAAATAGCTCAAGTATCATGCAATTTTTACCTACCGTATCTAGGGGAAGGTCCCTTGAGCGCGTTACAGGCCCTCTTTTGAGTCGGCAGCTTGTTTGCTGTCATAATTTGTTTTGGGAAACCCCCTATCGAAATGGAGGCTTGGGGATTCCCTCTCAAAATACGTCACATCCGTTCTAAGTAGTTCACGGTCACTTGCCCTCAGAGTCGTCTCGGTGTTAGAAACATCAGCGACCAAAGTCTCTCTTCTTCCTATCTCTTACTATTTTTGCAACCAAGACTAAAACAGAATGGATACCAACAGGAAAGTGATCAAAGTGGGCTCCCGGAAAAGTCAGGTGGGTTGAGTTTGACTATCTAGGTATGTAAACAAGCAGCTGCCGCCTTGACCTGGCTTGGAACTTCAACATGTTCACGATGTTACGTGATTGTGTGTGTAGACTGTAGTGTAGCCTACTGTTGGAGGTGTGGCATCTGAGTCTTGTCACGACAACCACTAGAAGAAAAGGCTGCTATACCTTGTGACAATATAGATTTGACACCGTATGCCGGGTGCGCATGTGGCTTGGACATATCATTGACATACAAATATAATTTGTATGGTTAAAACTTAGAATTAGATAGAGAGAATACCAGATCTTTTTTTTTCGGGTCAATTTTAGGTTTACAAACATTTTGAAAAAAAAATCTTCCCATTTTTACACTTTTTTTTGTTCAATTTAGGGAGTGATCATTTTTTATCAACAGGGGGGGGGGGGGTTGGTTTGGGGGGGGGGGCAAAAAAATTTGGACCCCTTGACCGGGGGGGGTGTAAAAAATTTGGACCCCTCTTGGGGGGGGGGTCAAAAAAATTTAACCTGTTTTGGGCCAAAAAGCCCGCGCGTTACTATGCTTCAAAGGGCCTGCGCACGCCGATTTCCGACCCGTAGGGGGGGGGGGTAAAAAATGTTGACCCGTTGACAGGGGGGGGTGAAAAAAATTTCGCGCGCTCCGCGCGGAAAACCACCCCCCCCCCCTGTTGTTAAAAAATGATCACTCCCTTAAGGGTATCGCAGTGCGGCTGTAAAAAAAATCCGACCTACCGACCCTAGACTTTCTGCCCATGTTAGTACCTGAAACAAACCATTTTTTTTAATTTGGCCTTACTATCATTTACACAACCTCAACCAATTTATTAATGATTAATCAACAAGGAACAAGACCTATTTCTTAAATTTAACAACTGACACAGTTACCCCCAGTCTGGGCCCAGAGGAAAGTGCGCAAATGATTCATCGATTTCAGTGAGGGTCTGTCAAAGGATGGGGGTAGGGGGGTTGGACAACATACAAACAGCATTTTACACAGAAAAATGAGTTCATCCATATTCGTGTGTGTGTGGGGGGGGGGGGGGGGGCGCGGTCACCACATGTATTTAGTTTACTTGCATTTAAAGTTAACTGTTTTAAATCATGCTTACAGAAACTTCCATGTGCATCTTGTTTTTCAGCTGGCGCTCATACAATCTGAGTTCACCATCATGCTACTGAAAACTAAATTTCCGGATAAAGAATTTGAACTAGGTAAGTGCATATGTCGCTTTGTGGAGTATATCTTCTAAAAGAAACTAAAAAAGGCCTAGTGTCGTGTTAAAATGTTGCCTTGTGGGTTGTAAAGGGGCTGATCCTTGTGTATGCCACATGAGCCTCAGAGGCATAAATTTGCACCACCTCCAATGATCAAATGAATAGTGACTGAACCTTTCTCCTTAATGTCTTACAGTAAAGATGTCAACAATGGGAGATAAAATACTGGACACTGCCTTGTCTAAGGTGAGCATCGAATTTGCATTCATTAATTTTTTTGCCACTTACTATTTTGTCTCTATATTTCGCTGCCTAGCTTTCCTCTAACAACTGACATACTGAGTTAACGTATTCCTGTCCAGGGGTAATGTAATTAACCCTTTAGGTTCAATGCTCTTAGTGAGCATGATGCATGACTTCAGGCCCAGCGAGTAACTCTCCAGGGCTGCATTCATGCATCATGCCAACCATACAGGGTTAATACAGTTATGAAGGATCACACCAATACAGTGTCAGAGTGTTGCTCATCGGCAATGCATTGGTGCATCATGATGACAAATTTTGCTATAAATTTTAAGACAACATTCTGTCCTTGAAAGGTTAACGGCATTCCGCTTAAAGATGACATTTGTTGTCATGATGCACCAATGCAGCCCCAGCGAGTTACTCTTCTGTGCTGCATTGGTGCATCATGCCAACACTTCAGGGGTGTCTCAAACCTGTATGGTCAGCATGATGCTTGAATGCAGCACTGGTGAGTAACTGCCTGCATTCATGCATTGAGACGACCAAGGGTATAATGCATTAAGGTATCATGCCATCCGTGAAGGGTTAAACAGGTTGCCTATTATTTGTTATTTCAGATTGGTGAGAAGAGTCTGTTCACGCGGGAGCTGGAGAACGCTCTGCTAGATCACCGTGTGGACTTTGTGGTGCACTCCCTCAAGGACCTACCTACTGTGCTACCTGACAAACTCGTCATAGGATCCATACTCAAGTAAGGACGCTTAGAGTTATTCCTAACTGATAAATAGACAAATGCCAACGCCCATTGATACCGTCTCTGACCTCCATCCCGAGAAGCCATATGATTGAATGGGATATGCCCCAGCCCCCATAAGTGAAATACGTCAGAGACGGTATCAATGTAGTTGCCATCTCTGCCTATTTTTTTTAATTTGAAGCCATTTAATGAAGAGAAGACAACTCTTTCTTAGACCACTGAATACGGCCACATTGCATTCCGTGGAGGGGAGGGGGGCATTGACTACAGGCCTTCCAGTACTGAAGCACCCCGTCACAAGCTAAGTCACTCGTGAACTGCATCCCTAATTAAACACCTCGGTGCTGCGTGTCATGTCCATGTATCATGGTATGTCACCTTGGCAGGTTGATGGATCAGGTGCAGTAAGGTCATTATGGAGACAACCACTAGCCTGTAATAGACATGGTAACTGTTTACGTTATAGGTTATGGCATTCCTTAGCATCACGAGGTGGGGTAGGTGAGGGTGGTATGGATATTGTCTTTGCCCTTTGGTGTCAACCTGACTTTGGGTGGTACACATTTTGTAAAGTAGTTTCTGTCATGCTGAGTGACGATATAGCCGGTGATATAGACTACCGGGTAGGTATGGCACATGAGTATCACTATCTATGAGTATAGGGACAGGTTGAGGTGCCCTCCCGTACACGTATGTTGACGTATAATATCTCTAAAGAAGAAAAGGGCTGTACCATATTGGTTGAACTTGTTATACTACAATGAAGGGCCGCTGTATTCAATTCATACACTGTGCCTAGCTGACGGGGTCGATACACTCTCGAAGGGTAACTCTCTCTGTCAGAAAACAAAGGCCATTAAAGTACCCCTTTAGGGTTAATAGGGTGCGGAAGCGAAATAAGGTATTTCCCCAGTGTAATTACAGGTGGTTGACCGGGAAGTTTAAGCCAAGAAATGTTAAAAAGAACAACGGGAAGTCATGAAGTGGTTTTGGTGGTCAGTCAGCCATGACCTGGCCTTCTCTCCAGTACTGCACATAAATACCTGTGTACCAATCGGATTGTAATAATAATCACCAGATAGGATGACAATCTTGTCGTGTTATTTGATAAGGCAGTTTGCTGCTCAGTACTTTGGCTGGCACGGTCTGTTGGGTATGACCTCACTGCGAGTGTCAGAACCTGACTGGTTTGGTAGTTTATAGGGTCGTGTATTTCTGTATTCATGAAAAAAAAAGTACAGTTTCTAACGTCCCCCATGACTAATGAAAATCGGTTGGATTCATATATTGTGTTTACCCTTTGGGGAAATACCCATATACCTCATATAACCCCCATGTTTGACCCGAAACTGAAACAAATATAATCTAAGGTTGACAAAACCAGCCGTTAACCCTTTAGAGAAGACTTATTCTATGTGTTAGACAGACTACACCTGGACACGGTTCTTCTATATACCCACTGCCCTACAGGGTCAAGACGAGGTGTTATACACTGAGTCGATGACCAGTGGGCAGTGGGTAATGTGGAAGGACCCTGGCCAGGTGTAGTCTATCTGACTTAACCCTCGGGTATGCAATATAACCAAGGGGCGAACCCTTTGTCTCAGGCGTCCACCGTGGGTTAAGCCCCTTTGTCATCATAATGAATGAATGCGGCTCTGGCGAGTAACTTCCCAGTGCTGCACTCATGAATCATGCAGATGCAACAAGGTTGATACTCTCTCAAAGGGTCAGCATGACTTAATGTTAATGCACCATGTACAGTGCCAGGGACTGAGGGAGAAAACATAAATTGATTTAAGGCAATATCTGTAAAGGGTCAAAAACTCCCATTGTATAGTGACGGTAGTAGTACATTATAGTAATCTACAAAACTGGTGGGCATGTGAGCAACAAAAGACGTGATGTGGGCAGTCCTGTAGAGGTGACACCTTGTCAGACTGGGGGGGGGGGGGGGGGGGGGGGTCATGCAGGTACAACAAAGCCTCATGCTGCATCTGTCGCCGTCTAGGAGTCGGGGAGGTATGTTTTTGTCGTGCTGCAGCGAAATGTTAAAGATGCCCGTCCTCCTGCCCTCATGTCCCTCACACACACAGAACAGGTGTGAGGGGGGGGGGGGGGGGGTATATTAATAGTTCCACATGATCCCCAAGTCAAAGGAGCCCACAAAAATAGATATCTGCCTTTCCCAGGGGGGGGGGGCGGGGGGGGGGAGGCGCCATGTCATCCGCACCTACGTCACCACCCCCACCCCCCACCCCTGGGAAAGGCAGATATCTATTATGGTGGGCTCCTTTGACTTGGAGATTATGTGGAGCTATTAATATAACTTCTGGTACGGTAGTTATACACTTACAGCTAGTCTTAGCTCATCCTATAAAGGCGCATAGTTTACAGGACTACAAATGGGCGCATACTGATTTAATGCATTATGTCCTTTAACGTCATGATGCATGGCGAGTGACTCGCCACTGCTGCATTCAAGTATCATGCCGACCTTACAGAGCTGACACAGCCCGAAGGGATCGGTATGATGTACAAGTGCAGCGCTGCATTTGGGCATCATTATGCTACATTAACGTGAAGCCTAGAGGCGTCATGTCCTCCTTAAAGTGTTAAATGACATCAGGTGACATACTTAGACATCTAAGTATACCTTTTCCTTCACACTGAGGTCATTTAGTGGGACCAGGTATTTTGGATCCAGTAGTTAACTAAAGCTCTAAGCCTATGAAGGCTGTATTGTGCATTTGGCCCTTTCTCGTGACACTCGCCAGAAGTCCATGAGAGCATCATGGCGATAAAGGACAACGCACTTTAGAGCGGTATGCGGCCCTTAAAGGGTTAATAACTACCATTATGTGGTTACTGACTGACATAGTATGTTAAAGCACTGTGCGGCCCTTAAAGGTAGGATGGTAATTACGTATCTGACATTCATATACTAGGACATCGACATGTATTCATTTTCACTTTGAGGTCAGGAAGTGGGACCAGGGTCCCTATTGCTCCACTTGGGTTAGTGTCTACACTTATATAAGGCGGTTTGACATGGGGGGGGGGGGTCCCTATGTAAATAGTGGCCCTGATCCTTACTGCTGGCGCTGATTCTAGGCTGTATCCCGGGGCTGTATGAACTGGTTTATAAAAGGGTCACAGTTCTCGTTCTGCTACCACTTATATATAATTTAAATCTACACCTTTTCAAATAAACACGAAAAACTTGTGGTGAATAACAAGCTTTAAGGTGGCCAGTACACTTTACTGATTCTCTTCATATTGAAATAGAAATATAGTCACCTTTGACAAAAGCAAAAACTAGTCAAATACAATATGCAGTGTTGGATACATATGGAAGGAAGAACCAACTGAAATATAAACCTGTGAAGAACTGGGGTAAACCTTCAGCCAAAACAGTGCACGATCGTGGTGTACAATAATGGCACATTTGGCTTACGTGCCAGGGTTTACGTGCGTTTCCCTTTCAGCAGCCTGTATACATAGTACAGCTATGTACTCAGTGGCTGCACACACATGGAGCCCACAGGATGGCCCTAGACCCCTAAATTCGATATGGCGACATCGCTATTTCTTAAATCCGATATGGTGACATGGCGATTCCTTAAAATCGACATGGGACATGGCCATACTAGTGACATGGGATATGGAGCATTTCTTAAGTCTGACATGCAACATTGGCCTTAGTGACATGGATGTGAATGGCATCAGAACCTTGGAAAGCCCTAAAATACACTTATCTCACGATAAATTCCTTAGATTTTCTCGAATGACAAGCTCAAACTCACCTGAATTTAAGTGTAGGCTTAAATTCCAAAATTATCTAAAGATATAGATTCTAACCTGTTTCAAACCACTCTGAATGCGCCAATTTCATAGGCAAATTCCTAAATTTTCCGGCGGGCCTGCGGCTCCAAAGACCCCCCTTAGTGACACTAGCGACATGGGTTTTTCCTTAGCGACATGGGACATGGGCATTTCTTTAGATCGACATGTGACATGGGGACGCCCCCATCAAGGGCCCCCACAGGGTCGGGGAGGTACTGGGCCGGACACATCAATGACTATACCGTAGTCAGTATGTCTCATCACAGTCAATCCATTGACCAAAATGGGGAAATGAAACCTGACACCCAGAGACGCCCATTTGCTTATCAATTTTAGGTTCCTGTTATCCCCTGCGCTTATATAGGGAACTGCGTCTATATAGGGAGTCAATTTAAAGAACGATTTTAGGTTTCAGAGGGGTCCTAGACCTGAGCTTTAACGAGACCTGGGCCTGAACAAGGCCCCTGCGCTTAAAGTGACCCATACTCTTTTGTGCAAAAATATACGTATACATATATACGTATGTCATTGAATTAAACCATTCATGTTGATGATACCATATATGGCAGTACGGTGGTTTAATACCAGTTATGTGTTGTAAAACTGCCAAACCAGTTATTAAAAGGTTGACGTTACACTCATATCATTATTGTAGGTCATGTACATGAGGATGATCGGACAAGCCATGTAGACCCGACATGACATTAATGATCATACACCGTTAAAACATACCCGGTGACATAAATTCATGGAGGCATATTCTGTTAACACTTTAACATATTTAATACTATTCCGCTGCCCATTAAATAGTGTGTACCGTAAGACGCAAGGCTTTACGGTAGTGTTCTCTACAATGCCCCTTGTTGTCATGATCTGTGAATGCACCCATTGGGAGTAACTCATCAGTGCTGTCAGTGCTGCATTCAATTTCAAGCATAATGCCTACCCTACGGGGTTGATACAATCACGAAGGGTCGGCATGACTGATTGGTTACATTTTATTTGGTAACCTGCCACGATCAGCATCTTAAGACTGAGATTCGATGCGTTAGGCTGAGAGGTACATACCGCCCAAAATGGCATAGATCAATTTGAGGTACACGGATTCATAAATAGAGCCCTAGTGAATAGACTCTCCAGGGATGCATGCATGCATCATGACGACAAAGGGAATTAACTCGCTATTCGGCCCTGACAAAGGTAACATGTTTTGTAAAAGGTTAAAACCAGTAAATCATTGACGTCACAGTCATCACTGAAACTAAATTTCAATCACATACTGCAATCCATAGACAAGTTTGTTGTTTTTACGACATGACATTAATGACCATTAAATTTTGATGCTTGTTCAAATTATATTTTCAAACGTCCAGGGGGGCATTCCTCTAAACGTTTGTAACATATCTTATACTATTCAACTGCCGCTCAAATGGCGTGTGTGTGATGTTATGGACAATGTCTAAAGTCTGGAGGACGAGAGGGTGGAGGGGGGCGTTTGGCCCGAGCAACCAGATGGGTAGAAGGGAGCAAAAAGGTGCCTGTATGCGGTTGAGCACGTCCTCCTAGTGGCCGTGGGGTCAGTGGGGGGGGGGGGGTTGTAATCACGTAGATGACCTGAGGACGACAGCCGGCACTCCGCCTCAAACATCCGGGTCACAGACCTGCTCACCAATACTGCCCCCAACAGAGATACCACTCTTTATGCTTTTGTAGCAATTCATGCTATTTCACTGGAAATCAGGTATGCAAGGTTTTCCCTGATTCCAAGTGTCACAAAGTCAATTTGAGACTTTTGAGACAATTATGTTGATTTTATGCTGAAAGTTGTCCAAAATGTAACATTTCCACCTATCTGGTATTTGTTTAGTATGATTGAAAACAGAATTCCTCTCAAGTTATGGCGGACGGCTAAGACGTAACTCGTGAGGCGTGGGACCCTTATCCGGTGACATCGAGTGCAAATCTTCCAAGTTCTGGTAAATGTTGTGTATAGGTGGTTTACCAACATTCAAGGTACGTCTGGACACATAGATTTCTCCCTGTTTCACGCTGTATTGGGATATTTTGTTCAATTAGTGAATCCGTCACAGGAGGTCAGACGGCAGTGAGCGATAATGGAGGAAAAACGCCCAATGACGCGGCTTTTAACGGGGAAAGGAAAATCACCAAT
Organism: Harmothoe impar; assembly: GCA_947462335.1. Taxonomy (NCBI): domain Eukaryota; kingdom Metazoa; phylum Annelida; class Polychaeta; order Phyllodocida; family Polynoidae; genus Harmothoe; species Harmothoe impar. The sequence goes on from OX381705.1 coordinate 93,036,225, forward strand.
GACACTCGAAAACAAAGTGGATCTGGTTATTGATCAGTTAGACGCAGTCTCGAAACTCTCTGGGGAAATTGGGGATTTAAGGTCACTCAAGATTACCTGGAACCAGCTAGGTGAGCGGTTGGAAAAAGCCGAAGATGAAGCGACCTTGTTGACAGCGCGGGTCCTGGGCGCCGAAGATTTAGGACGTACGCAAAGTCAAACAGTCGCCGACTTGGAAGCGGCAGCAAATGAAACAAGCGTTCTACAGTCAGAATACAAAGCAAAATTCAATGAAATTGATGGTTGGTTTGATGAAAAAGATGTTCTTATTAAAGGCTGCATAAAGAGAGTGACAGCAGTAGAAGGGGAAGTGAGTACTCTAAAGAAAGGCAAAAGAGATCAAGTTGAGGAGATCCGGGATCTCGTGGAAGAGCAAGTAAAAGAACTTATGGATCAGGAGTTCCGAAGGAAGAACCTTGTCTTTGAAAATGTCACAGAATACAGAAATCAGAACGTGGAAATGGACATAGTCAGGACAGTGGAGCAGCTGGGAATACACCTAACCAGATACGACATAGACAGTGTCCATCGACTAGGCAAGCCGGGGCGCCACCCTAGGCCTATCATCGTCTCCTTCGCTAGGAAGGCGGTGCGGGACAGCATATTGGAAAGAAGAAAAGCGCTGAGAAGAACCAAGGATCATTATGCAATATTCATAAACCCTGACTTCACAGACAAAGGGAAGGACCTCCAGTTTCTCTTCAGGGGGCTAAGTGAGTTAGCAGTAGAGCAGAAAAAATCTGTTAGAGTAGGGGAAGACTATATTGTACTAGATGGGCACAGGTATAACAAGAGTCAACTAGGCCTACTCCCACAAGAACTCAGTGTAGCTAGGGCCTTCACTAGGCATACACCAAAAGGAATTGCTTTTCAGTCACAGTACAGTTACTTCTCCAATTGGTACCTCTCTCCTTTCACTCTCGACGGAAAGGACTGGGTATCAGTCGAACATTATTTCATGTATACCAAAGCAGAGCACCACAAAAATGAGGCTGTAATGAACCTGGTCCTGTATGAATCTGACTCAAGAACGATAAAGAAGGTGGGGGACTCGTACGAGGCTGACAGGGATTGGCTGGACAAAAAGAGGATTCCAGTCATGGAAAAAGCAGTCATGGCGAAGTTCAGTCAGAGAAAAGGTCTGTCAGACTATCTCAAAGACAGCCAAGGGTATGATCTGGTGGAGAGCACTAGAGACAGGTTTTGGGCTTCAGGGGCCACAATTTTCTCTAATGAAATGAAAAATGGTACTTGGAGAGGAGAAAACAGGTTAGAAAAAATCCTACAGAAAGTGAGAGAAGTCCTGCTGAAGGAGGACAAGGAGAGAAAAGAAGTGGCAGCTGCACAGAGCCAAGAGATAGCAGCAGCACTTAAAGTGCAGAGAAAGAAGTCAGACGAAGCAGCTCTACAGGGGAAGGGAGAGCAAGTGGAGCAGGAGATATCTGAAGTACCGGTAGTTGCCTCCAGTAGGGCTGACCCACATACTGATGATGTGCAGAATAGCTAGACTGAATGAAAGTAGGACCCTGTTCGTGTCCTAGGCCTATAGTCCACTATGTCATTTAAATATATATTTTTCATACTCTTGCTTTTATTGACTGTTCACTTAATGGGCTCAAAGTGGGAGCAACAATATTCCTATTTCAGCTTCCTATACCTGCCCAAGCACCCTGGTGAGCTCGGCCAAAATAATGTCCATCTCCCATGCCGTTATGGCGAAGCAGGCCGTTATGGCGAAGCAGGCCGTTATGGCGAATAGGCCTATTAGGCGTAAAAGGCCGTTATGGCAAAAATTAGATAATTTTTTCTGGGAGGACTCAGTGAGTCATAGTGGCTTTTGGCCGTCATACAGAACAAAATCATTTCGGTGAGGGAATCGGAATGGAGCAGTCGCGTTGCGGGAGGGGGAGTGGGGGCGGAGAGGCGGGTCCTCTCCGTGCGCCATGTAGCAGCGCCATAAACCAGCAGCCAATCAGCTATCGAATCGTGTTGGAGCGACGGCCAGCCCACGTGCAACAACACGCGGGTAAAATCCACCATCGGCGAATCAGGTATCGAACCATACACCACGTGCCCGTCTCGTCCAATCACACATCGAATCTACGAAAGCCCGCCTAAACCGAAATTTGGCGCGCGTAAACAGAGGGAATGGACCAATCACAGCCTCGCATTGAAGTGGGCGGAAGGCGCTTTCGCTGGTACGGGGACGAAGGGAGAGGAATCGCCGGAATCAGCTAAGACGGACTGAGGCTGAGCGTGCTGCAAACACGCGTGGATCTGGAGTGGCGAATATCATCGTTTGTACCTCTCTACACGTCACATAACATCATATAAATTGACCCGAGGTAAGGTGCATGTCGGATTCCCCCTTTGTTTCATTTTGTACGCCCAGCCATGCTATAAAATGACACTCGTTTAAATCATAGAAATTGAACCGCTGCCCATCCAGCGTGACCGCCAAGTATAAACAAACCCCGATTATCGCTCAAACGTCGACTTAGTGCAGGCTCGCCAACTTGATCCCGCCTAGTATACTACAGAGAAATAAACAATCCTCTTTACAAAGTGTATGAAAACAAACCATGGGAGGAGTTCAGATTGACGTGAAGTATGTAAAATTAATAACAGATGGGAGAGCGCCAAATTTACAACGATGCATAAATGAGCAAATATGGCGACCTATAAACTTCATAGTACAACACCTCCCCGGGGCTGGCTTGGACATCTTAACAAGGGAAGCAATACACTACTCTGTTTGTAATCCTACACACTTTGTGGTAGTCATGGGGGGTTTCCATGACTCCTGCTGGGTGAGGGACTTAAAGGGATCCGACGCACCCACAATACGCCTAGTATACGAACACCCTCCAGACCTACTACAATATTTAGTACAATCTGTACAGGAAGCAGATCAGCTAATATATGAATTCATGCAGGAGGAGGCCCCCATCATCATTGCCCCCTTCATGGGTGCTCGCCTGTCAGCCACACTGCCTGTTCACCCACCCCAGGCCCAACTTCATGTCCAGGCAGCATACGAGCAGGCAATTGTCGCAGCAAATGAGTTGATAGAGCAGCTGAACAATAGGAGATATCTGCCCACTCCCAGAATTGACAGGCAGGTACATAGTAAAATTGGGGACACCTGGCACCATAATTACCAACACCTGGGCCAAGGATACAGACCGGATATTTCAATACAAAGGAAGTGGGCCCAGGAGTTAGTAGGGCTAGCTGCCATCCTGTGAAATGTATAAACCCATGCGTCACCAAGATGCTTACATAAACCGCTATGACTGATCAGTAATTCACTCTGTTTTTAGAAAAGCCGCAATGATCGTAACAGTGTTCACAGACATTAGAGGACGCCACATCCTGGAAGCCCTCCAGACATTAGGACTCCAGGGAGTGGCTTTCAACCGGTTCTACTTCCCGTCCGGTGACCTTGACCTGCTGGTACACAACGCCATCAACTATCTCATTCTCCACCCAACGCACTATGCCATTGTGATGGGTGGTACAAATGAACTGTTCAGGTATCACTTCCACCCAGAGAAAAGGATTTGGCTAAAGTGGGCCAGTGAGGAAGAAGCCATGACGCACATGACAACAGTACTAGGCACCATAGACCGAGCCATCTCAGGTGTACATCACAACTTCAACGTAATAGTAGCCCCCCTTATGGGAGCGCCAGTGTCTCATAACCCCCCGGCTGACCTACTTCCTCAAGTGATGCAACAACCCGTTGTAAACAGAGTTATTGTGGAACTGAACAGGCTCGTCGTGGCAATGAATGCCAGGAGACAGCTCCCAACCCCATGGCTGAACCAAACCGTCCATGTTAGAAGGCACGGACACTACAGCCATCAATATGGTCGGTTCTCGGATGGGATCTTCCCAACACCAATGTTACTCATCCGCTGGACCGATGAGATCAAGAAGATGGTGGACAAGTTGTAGAGAAAGGAGGGCGGGCGTGCTGCACCCCCCCCCCCCCCCGCGCTGTGGCTGCTATAGCTGAGGTATAGGATCCAGTCACTGCGGTCACTGAGAGGGAAAGGATTACATTGTGTTTATACATATTTTTATCTGTACTGACTACATCATTTCATCACTAAATTGGTGTCCACAGGAAACACCTATGAACTGACTATGGAGAGGACCCTCCCCAATCTACCCGCTTTAGTATTTTATTTATTAAAACTACACCGCTCGGTGTCATATAGCAGTTCATGGTTTCCTCCCAAATGTAATATTACTTAATCTGATTTATGAATTATGGTGCTTAGTCTACATTATCTATTTACACTACTACCTCATACCAAATACTTGTTATGATATGATATTGTTGTTCCTTTACATACAACTGTCTAAATATTCATTTTTATTTTATTCTTACATACAACTGTTCAAATATGAGTTTATTGTATTAATTCACAACATGAGACGCAACATGGGTGGGTATACAGTGACGGGCAGTGACCAAATGCACCACTTCCCAAGAGTGTGACTTTATAGTTGATTGTGGAGGTATATTGTCAATGTCCCTCTCTTGTTTGATGTCACCTCCCTATCTATTGTCAATGGATAGGCTTGTATAGTGGACAGGAGTCTAGGTCATGGGCAGGTTAGCCACCATTGACCCCGGGGTATAGTGGATGCATGGGGTGTTAGTAGGATGTTGCAATTATTTCATAGTCTGATACAGTGATGTGCACAACTTATAATGCACAGAGCTTTGTACTGTATATGTTACACATACTGTGTTGAACTTGCTCGTTGTTGCTGGAAGAGACGCATCATGCTATAGTCTATTGTAATGGGCTGGTAATTCAATTGAAATTGTTACTGAAATTTTTGTTAAAAAAAGGTGTTCATACGGTCTGTTGTAAATGAACTATTCCACAAGAAGGAGACGCATCATGCTATAGTCTATTGTAAATGGACTGGTAATTCAATTGAATTTGTTAAAAAAAGGTGTTCATACGGTCTGTTGTAAATGAACTATTCCACAAGAAGGAGACGCATCATGCTATAGTCTATTGTAAATGGACTGGTAATTCAATTGAATTTGTTAAAAAAAAGGTGTTCATACGGTCTGTTGTAAATGGACTATTTCACAAACTCATAACTGTGCTCAGCTTATAACTGCACAGACCTGGACAGATCTAGTTACACTGTGTTGTGTTACATGTTGTTGTTCTACTTGTTCAACTTGCATCATGCCATAGTCTGCATGGACCAATAATTCAATTAAGGATGTTACTATGAATTTACGCATCATGACATAGTCTATTGTGAATGGACTAGTAATTCTATTAAAGGTGTGTATCATCAAAAGTTGTTCATGCAGTCTATTGTTAATGGACTATATATATATATATTTCTGATGCATAACTGATAATGTTTAAAATGAGAATTAAAATCTGAAATAAACTCATAAAATTTCTACTCAGAATGAAGTTGTACATCCTTTGACATGAGAGAGAGACATAGAGAGGGGAGGGACTACCCGGGGTAAAAAAACTACAAACCAGCTGCAGCATAATGGTCATCCAGGCCAGAAGAGGTGCAACTCATCGCCGGATTAGGAAGGGTCCCACGCCTCCTATTATCTCCAGCATGCAAACCCCTGTCGCAGGACATAAAACTGACACCCTTATTACAGGCAAAATCCCCCAGGGTGCGGGCACTATGGGGGATAAAGACCTGGTTTATGTCTTGTTACATGTGGAAACTTCTATACAACGTCCAGGGAGAAGGGAGGCGGAGCAATATGGGAAATACTATTCACGCATCAACTACCGGGAAAAAGGGTCATCTGAACGTGGGAAAGCAGGGAGATATGGCATGGAAACTGATTTCAAAAAGAACACACGATAGCTCAGAGGTAAAAGGGTTCAAGGTCATTTTCTGGAATGCCCAGAGCATGAAGGGTAAAATTGAGACACTCAGACTTTTTACCTACTCTAGGAAGCCCCACGTCATTGCCTTCTCCGAAACCTGGCTGAAACCATGGACAGATGGATTTTTTGAAATGGAAGGTTACACTATGCACAGAAAAGACAGGATAGTCGACAAAGCAGGGGGCGTTAGCATTTACGTCAGAGATTCCATTCCCCAAATGAGGATAAGGGCCCCCGAGTGTAACATAATGAACAAAGACTGTGAACTCCTGGCGGTTAAAATTCATAGGAAGGGATGTAAGCCTGAGGTGATAGTTAGTTTGTATAGACCACACGATGGAGACAAAGACATCTTCAGTGAGTTATTACTTAAAGCCCTAAGCTGTATCAGACAATACTACCCCAAATTGGCACTCTACATTGGGGGAGACTTTAACATAAACCTAGCACCGGAGGTGCATGTGAAAACAGTAATGGATACAATTTCTAAAAAATTCCATGTGCACCCACTGATTACTGAGCCAACGCGCCCCCTGCACAATGACGTGAATACCTTGGACCAGATCTACACCTCGGCTGGCGACATAATGGCGGCGGGCCTCATCAAGGTGGGCATTAGTGACCACTCCCCTGTATTCAGCATAATGAAGAAAAAGAAAGTGCAACACATAAAAACGGAATTTAGTGGTAGGTCTTATTTTAAATATGACTACCAGAAGATGGAGGGGCTAATAAAGCAAAAAGACTGGGATGAGTTACTTAGGGATAAAAACTCGGAAGAAATGTGGGGTACAATGCAAGAAGTTATGATGGAGATTGCTGACCAGCTGTACCCCATGAAACAGTACAGCTTCAGAGACCAAAGACCAGAATGGCTGACCAATGATGTGGTGGAGATGATGCGAGAGAGAGATGACACGTACAAGAGGGCACTCAAGGGTAAGGACCCAGATATCCAGCAAAGAGCCAGAGCTCTTAGAACTTACACCAACAGGATGGTAAGGAGGGCAAAAGGAGAGTTCATACTAAGGAAGATACAACAATACAAAAAGCACAAAAAGAAGTTCTGGGAGGCGCTCAACCAGCTACTACCACAGAAGAAAAGGAGAAAACCAATCCACCTCTTGGATATGGAAGAGAATCCCATACCATCAGAAGAAGTTTCTACGGTAATCAATGAATATTTTGCGTCCATAGGAAGAGTGTTGGCAGAAAAAATACCAGAGGAAGAGGGGGATGTCCCCTCACCCCGGCAGACTGAATCAGTCTTTGCATTGCAAAATGTGACAAGGCCTGAAGTACTGAAGCTGGTAAAAGAAATAAATATAACACAATCCTCGGGAATTGAAACTATCTCATCCAGACTGCTGCGAGACGCGCTACTCTGCATGATAGACCAGTTCACACGTCTCATCAATCTGTGCATAACAGAAGGAAAGTTTCCATCCCAGTGGAAAGGGGCCAAGGTAGTTCCCCTACCAAAAACAACAGCACCAACAGGCCCATCTGAACTGAGACCGATCTCCCTTCTCCCTGTCCCGGGGAAGATTCTGGAGAGGGTGATTCATTCCCAGCTTTATGACTACATGGAGAGAAACAGCCTGCTAAGCAAAGAGCAACACGGGTTCAGAAAGGAACACTGTACACTAGACGCAGTATTTAAAGTTAACACTGAGGCATATGAAGCCCAGGTAAAGAAAGAGCATACAGGGGCCATTTTCCTAGATTTCTCCAAGGCGTTTGACACATTGGACCACACCTTGCTGCTGAGGAAACTACCCCGCTATGGACTGGACCAGCACGCGATCCATTGGTTTGAAAGCTACTTGGAAGGCCGGAGGCAGAGAACAATCTGTAATGACACTCTGTCAGGCTGGGAGGGGGTAGAGTATGGAGTCCCTCAGGGATCCATACTCGGCCCGCTCCTATTCATTTTGTATGTGAATGACTTACCCCAGCTTGGCCTTAACTCAACAGTGAGTTTATATGCCGATGACACCCTCCTCATATACAGCAACAAGGATATGGACGAGGTAAACAGGCAGATGCAGCAGGATATGGACGCAGTCAGCAAATGGTGCAATCAGAACAAGCTGACTATCAATCCAGCAAAATCACAAAGCATGTTAATATCCAGGAGTAATGAATCCGCAGACCTTGTAGTGAGGTTAAAGGGAGAGCCCCTACAAAGCACAACCAGCTATAAATACCTAGGGGTAATGATAGACAGCAGTCTATCCTATGAAGAGCAGTTTGAGAAGATGTCTAGCTCGGTGAGCCATAAACTCTGGATGTTGAAGTTCATAAGACAATTCTTAGATCTGGGTACGGCTCTGATAGTGTACAAGTCAATGATTCTCCCATATCTAGATTATGGTAGTGTCTTCCTAACCAGAGCAACGATAGCACAGCACACGAAACTTCAGGTATTGCAGAATTCTGGGCTCAGGCTATGCTTTAATGTGAGGGATCCCCAGGCAGTGCACATTAAGGATCTCCACATCAGAGGGAAAGTCCTTCCTCTGGACCTAAGGAGAATTTACCTACAAAATACGATGTGCCACAGGCTACTTCATACAGGTGACCTGAGAACCCTTCCGTGCACAGGTACACGTGCCACCGGAGCCCCAGTAATCAAGCAATCCCACCCAAAGCAAGCCTCTCTGCTGAACAATCCCACCTACCAAGCATTCGCAAGATGGAATAGCCTAAAACCAGAAGTACGCTGGACCACAGAGAAAACGCCCTTCAAGAAAATCATCCTGAAAAAACTGGTGACCTACTTCTACCAAAGGTGGAGGAATGACAACTCGCACCTCCTTTATGAGGGGGTTGATGTAGCAGTGTAGTGTTAGTGACAATCCTCTCTCTCTCTCCTCTCAAACACGAGTACTCACCCCATATGATACATGCACTTCCCCTCTGTTGTGAATGGATAATGGAAGTTAGAAAGGCAGGGATATCTCTGAGCTATTGTCAATGGCAATTAGTATAGGGATAGGCATTTGAATAAATGGGTTGTAATCCGATCTCCAAGTCAGGTAGGGTATTAAACAGATGCCCGCTGATGGACAAAGACTAGAAGTTTCCGGTCCGTCCTGTCTGTACTGTGGTGCTGGCACCTTATACCTAATTTCTATAGAATATTACTTGGCATCTTAGCTAGCTAGCTGTGTGTACGGAAAACATTTATCAAGCAAATGGAACAGTAAGGGAGAGTGACGACACACATCACTCCATTGGACTGATAAAGGGAGATCGGACCCAGGCTATATGCCTGGTACTGAAGAGTCTGTCCAATCAAATCTAAACCTTGAATAAAAAAAAATAAAAAAAATATACCGGTCAGTTTACTGCATGGACACTGAACACATGGGGGTAAATTGTCTTTTTGGGATTCGACTATGATTACATAATACATGTAGCCTATTTTACACTATACATTGTTGCATTCATGTGACACAGAGTTATAGGGCACACTATAGTGAACCCGCATGGTATGCTATATTGAGTTATTTGAGACCCATATTAATGTGCCATATTACATGAGTTAGAATGATATTGAACAAATAGCATTTTATTTTTAGTGAATATGATAACGTATAGATTGTAATCGGCCGCTATTCTATGGTACACACTGGTTTGAGTGTACTTACTGGAACAACGGGACTGTATTTACAGAGTCTATTTAGTTTATGGTAGACCCAAATCCAAATGGTCTTTTAAAGAAAGAACTAAAAGGGTTACAATTTGACGGTCGATATCCCCATCCCCCTACATCCCTCACCATACCACTGTCTGACCCTGTGCTGTTTACTTATTGACCAGGCGGGACGACCCTCACGATGCCGTCGTCATGCACCCGAGGTACAGCGACAAGACCTTGGATACGCTACCAGTCGGCAGGTGAGTCCCTGTAACCATGGTAACACAACATACTCCACTGTAACCATGGTAACACACACCAGGTGCAGCCACTTTGATGTCCGGCGTGTGCCAGCTTGAGCACTGCCTCCTAGATTAGAGGATTAACCCTTTAAGGACGGCATGCTGCTAAAAGATGATATTTGTTATCATGATGCACGAATGCAGCCCCGGCGAGTAACTCACCGGTGCTGCATTGGTGCATCATGCCGACTCTTCTGGAGTGTCTCAACCCTGTAGGGTCGGCATGATGCATGAAATGAATGCAGCACTGGTGAGTTACTCGCGAGGGCTGCATTCATGCATCATGGTGACCAAGGACATGATGCATTAATGCATTATGCCGTCCTTAAAGTATTAAGGCACTGCTTTTTGTCACAGGTTGGGAGGAATGTCTGAATGGACGTTTTTCGCATCGGCTGATCTTTTTATGTGCCATGCAAGCTCAATATGGGTGAACAGGTAATAAAGTCAGTTAATCATACTTTTACCTGTCTTTAGAAGATTCTGGAATACTTCTCTTGTGGAACACTTCTCATTTTCAGAATTCTTGACAAGGTGTCCATCTGTCCACAACTTGGTCAGATAGCGATAGATTCTAATGGTTAGGCCAAAAATAAAAGAGGTGTTTAATAATGACATATGGTATGAAAATCTAGGCCTCAAAAATAATACTCGAAACTCTTGCTTGCAAATTGTGACATTCACTTCAAAAATCCAAAAATTTATTCATTTTTCAAAATTGAGTGATAATATCTACCGGTAGGACTAGGGTTGACACCGTGTTCCTGAAAGCGTAGGCTAAACCCAAAACAAGCCTCTCGCCTTATTCAGTGTTGTATAGTGTGCGGGAAAGGTGACCCAGATGGGGGCTGGGTGAGGTGTGGGTAAGGTGTACGCCAGTCACCTGGGGCACAGCAGACATGGTTAATCAACCCTTTACGGGCCATATAATGACTTAATAATCATCATGATGCGCTAGTACAGCCCTGGTTAGTGATTCACCAGTGCTAGATTCAAGTATCATGCACTCCCAAAGGGTCAGCATGATGCATGAATACAGGCCTAGCGATTATACTAGCTAGGGTTGTATTTATGCATCATGCTGATGAAAGGCATATCGCTAATTCATAGAGTACTAAGTGACCCTTAACCCTTTAAGAACGGCATAAGGAATTGATGCATCAATCATGCCCTTGGTTACATGAACGCAACCTTGGTGAGAAACTCACCAGTGCCACATTCGAGTTTCATGCCGGCCAATCCTACAGAGTTGTACAGAGTTTATACACTCCCTGGGGATTGGCATGATGCATGCCAGTCTATACGAAAAGTTTTTCACCGTGCAGGACATTCGGTCCTGCAGTTTTGTAAATCTACAGGCCCGGCTAAATGTTTGCAGGCCCGGATACCCCGGGGAAATGTTTGTATCTAGAAATGTAGTAATAAGCAAGAATTCCTATATATAGAGAGAGGAAATCATGTTAAATAGAGGTTACTAGTACATCTAAATCATATTAAAAATCATAGTTATAACTTTTGTGGGTTTTTTTACATAATATTCAGACTCTCTAGTTAACTCTCTAGAAACCTTAATAATGGTCCGATTTACAAGCAGTAAAAACTGGCATGTAGCCCAGGATCACAGCCAGTCATTGGGAGACTTTCTGCCGGTCCAGCAGGCATTTAGCCGGCTATAGCCGGTGTCCGGCACGTTTTCGTATAGACTGATGCATGCATGCATGCAGTCCTGGTCACTAGACTCTCCCGGACAGCATCATGCTGACAAAGTGCATATCATATTAAAGCAGTGTGTGGTCGTTAACCCTGTGAGGATGCATGTCGCTAAAAGATTATATTTGTCATCATGATGCACCAATGCAGCCTTGACGAATAACTCGCGAATGCTGTATTGGTGCATCATGCCGATCCTTCGGGAGTGTCTCAATCTAATAAGGTCGTCATGATGCACCAATGCAGCCGCAGCGAGTTACTTGCCATGACTGCATTCATGCATCATGACGGCTAAGGGCATGATGTATGAATGCAGTATGCCGTCCTCCAAGGGTTAAAGCAGTGTGTGGTGCTTAAATGGTTAGACACGTGCACACCTGGGGCGGAGGAGACGTGGTTGTTCACTCACTGACTGCCCGCTCATTATGAATGCCCTGCAGGCGGTGCCACGCCCACCCCGAGCCATGCACGTGTTCACGGAATCACGCCTATTGATGTGTCGGTGTTTTTGGTGGATCACTGACAAAGTAAGGAAACGCAAGAGCTAGTTTTTCAGAAGGTCATAGAGTCGTCCTTTATGATAAAGCAGAAGCGTGTACATGCAGCATGTACATGTATCTTCAGTCTCTAATCGAGAAAAAAACATGCACTTCATCTTGTCTTTCCTTTCACGTTTATTATTGAAGTAAAAGAGGAAATTACATATCTAGATATATACTGGGTACCACGATATCCGTCTCACCTGGTCGGGGAGGAGGGATGGTTAGGCCACATCTAAGAATATGACGATCTATCGACTTTTCCTTCAAAAAACGGATACCGTACCGTCGCGATTAAGCGCCGGGGCGCTATTCAATTTGGCGGGGCTCTTACACAGGAGCTTATACAAGACAGGCGCTTATTCAAGGTCATGATTTTAGTGCTTAAGAAACATTTGGGTCCCCTCATACCCCCGGCGCTTATTCAAGACCGGCGCTCTTTCAAGACCAGGCGCTTTATCTCGACGGTACGGTATGTTCGAGCCAAAATTTCTGTTTTATGAAAGGTGGTGTTGCCTTCGTGATAACTTATAAGCAACTAAGACATAACAAAAATTCCTAAACACAACAAGAAAATCGATAGTAACAGTTTATTAAAATCGCAAAATATGCTTCATTAATGCAAAAATGACGCAGGAAATCCAACGACCACCTAATGGTTTTCTTGGAAAAATGAATAAAAGGGAAATGTGATAAGGGATTAAGCTATAAATGACGGTTTGGCTATGAATTTGTCTACAATTAATTGTCTGATAGAAAGGTTCTTGACCGAGAATGTACGATGCAAAATGCCGGAGATATGTATATATGCAGACCACTATCTGTTGCCGACATGCCCCAACACACTGTGGTGGTGCCTGGGGGTCGTACTGGGCACTGTCCTACGTGTTGATTTGTGTCCGAGGAGAGGCCCTGTGGGTTGGACTTTGATACCGCTCACGCCATGCCCGCTACACTTGTAGTTCTCTGTAGGCCACTCCAAAAAATCTCCTTGTTTCTCATCACCGCGCGCGTCATCAAAATCGTGTTTTGGAGATTCTTATTTTAAAAATTTTTTTGGAAGTTTTAATGGAAAAGTTGATAATAGACAAAAAAGGGCATATTTGGTATCAAATTGAAGCTTACAGTGGAGCTACTACAATGGGCTAGAGGAGATATGCATAGTCAAAACGTTTGTAGATTACAATGCATCAATTTCTTAATCATGAAAATGTGAATGTAAAGTTTGCTGAGAGCCTCTAGATCTGCCTACCTAATTGAGCTTCGGCAAAAAAGAAAAGAAAAAAAAGGTGCCCTCATCATATTTGTCACGGCTTAGTGACGAGAAACAAGGACATTATTTGGAGTGGCTTTATACCAAGATGTACTACACATTATACCAAGAACTCACATCCTAACCCCTGTTGACCCAGACTGGAGTGCTTCGCTACCCTGTGTTAACCCTTCAAGTACGGTATACTGTAAACGTATTAATTTTCGCTCAGTACATATTTTCGCGCATATATGTAATTGCGCGAATATATGATGTGCGCGAAAATATTGCACAAAAAATTAGCTTTCCAATGATGTCTGGCACTCTATATTGCAGTACAGTAAAGACGTAAATTTAACCAAATCTACAAAATATTTGAACAATAATTTTGGGCTGTAAAACCCTTAATAATTGTCCGATTGAAAAACCGTAAAAACTGACATGTAGCTAAAGATCTCCTGATTGCAGCTGCGCGAAAATATAATTGCGCGAAAGTGCCTTTATGTGTTAGGTGCGCGAAAATTTAGCTGCGCGAAAATATCTACGTTTACAGTAGTGCTTGAATGCATTCTGCGAATTTGTAATCATAATACATGTACAAAATGTACATGACTGCAGCTCTGGTGAGTAACTCGCCAGGGCTACATGAATGCATCATGTCAACCGTATGGGGTTTGACACTTCTGAAGATTCGGCATGATGCATCAGCCCACCGCTAACTAGCCTGCATCATGCCGTGCATCATGGCATAATGTTGTCCTTAAAGGTTTAATCAGACTAAAATCAGTCAATGAAATAGTTGATTAAACTATAAGAGTGGTGGTATCATATCCGTACCTATGTTAACACTTTAAGGACGGCATGTCACTAAAAGATTTCAGAAGACTTGAAACGTTTCGCATCATGATGCACCAATGCAGTCCCGGCGAGTAACTCGCCAGTGCTACATTGGTGCATCATGTTGATCCTTCAGGAGTGAATCGACCCCATTTGGTCAAAATTATTCTTGGATGCAATCCTGTCGAGTTACCCGCATGAGCTGCAAGCATGCATCATAACGACAAAAAGCATGGTGCATTACAGCACTATGCGGCATTTAAAGGGTTAAAGTGTTAGTTGTCTGATAGCAGAGATAACTGGTACAAACACTCTGACTCAGCTCCAGCTTATCATGGTGTTAGTTATCATGTTGTCTGTCCAGTCATATGTACTGTACTCAGAATACGGTAATCTATACCGAGTAGTAGACACTGACCAGGTTAACACTTTAAGGGCCGCAGAGTGCTTTAATGCATTATACCAATTTAACATCATGGCCATTAATGCAGCACAGGCGAGTAACTCACCAGTGCTGCATTCAAGCATCAAACCAACCCTGCCGACTCAAGACCCCGCGTTATTCGCTGGGGCTGCATTGGTGCATCATGACAACAAATATCATCTTTTAGCGACATGCGTACAGGCGTCCTTAAAGGGGCCGTTAAGCACTTAAATACATTCAGGCACCATGCCGACCCTACTGGGTTGATACATCCCTACAGGGTCGGCAGGATGCATAATGCAACATGGCGACAAAGGGTATAGCAGATTAAGAATAGAATTTAACATTTATGTTATACATGATACATGTGTAATTAACGCATTTGAATTTTATATTACAGTGTTATAGGAACAAGTTCACTCCGGAGAGCGTCACAGTTAAAACGAAGATTCCCAGACCTAAGATTTGAAGATGTTGTATCCTTTTTGCCAAAGCCATGTTATTACCAAAGCCATAACATGAGATACTCTATCTTTTAAAGCATATATGAATATGGTTAGTAATCTGGAAAGCTCAGAAAATCAATTGTAATGCGTAGATATGGATAGCTTGATTCTATATTGTTCCAGTTTTCTGCTTAAGTCTACTCGCCAGGGCTGCATTTATGCATCATGGCCGAAATTTATCAGCCGCGTATGGTCGACATGATGCATGAATGCAGCCCTGGTGAGTTACTTGCCATGGTTGCATTCATGCATCATGACGACCAAAAGGCATATATAAATTAAACATAAAACTATAAAAGAAGAGAATAGCAGACAGTGAGTAACCTTGACGACCCACAGCGCGGTAACCTCAATACGAGGCTCCACAAGTTAGACGGGGGAGACAAGTACGCCGCCCTCATACTGGCTGCAGCCGGCCTCGCCAGGATGGGCTGGTACGAACGCATCTCTCAGGTAAGTCTCATCATGTTAGCGTTCATGTTTATTCAAAATTGACATTTTATGTCTTGAAATTTCAAAAATTATTGCAGGTGAAAAATTAGCGATATCACGTTCAACGATTAATAAACAAGGGCACAGCACATTGAAACAGCATGCGCCGTTAAATGGTTAATGGTGGCCATTACTGCCCATCTAACTGTCCCAGAGCTTACATTAATGTGGTTCTATGGTGGACGTGACACGCGCCACATGGAGATTTATTTTCCCTTTCTTTTAAAAAAGAAATTATGTGTCATGTTGGTGGTTAGAGAGATAGAGGGTGGCCGAGGCGTTGTTGCTTCTCCCAAAAACTACACTCCGTATCTAATTATGTTTTATCTAATTAGGGAACAAACCTGATAAGATAATAAATCTATCGTGTTGGAGGTGAGTAGTCGGATGGGGAGGGGAATGTGAGTAGGGGAGGCGCCACTACTTGCCAGGGCTGCATTTATGCATCATGACGACCATGATGTATTAAGGCACTATGTCGTCTTTAAAAAGTTCCTGATTCCATGCCCTCACTATGTATGTGTTACAGGTGTTGAAGGCTGAGGAGTGTATGTACGCGGTGAGTCAGGGCGCCCTGGCTGTAGAGTGCCGGGCGGAGGACGCGGACATACTCAGTATGCTACACACCCTCACACACTACGAGACACTCCTGGCTGTCATAGCAGAGAGAGGCTTCCTCAGAAAACTGGTAAGTGGCTTAAATATGAGGGTTTCTTAGCTTAAACTGTGCCTCCAAATTGTCAAACAATATCCTATTGCATTGCCTTCTAAAGGACGAAAGCGATTAGGGTGAGATCAGGAATGAGTACCCTAAAACCTCGCGTATACATAAGCCACGGCTAGTACACGAGTACACCTATAGGATCGGCAAAGAGTCGGGGTGCGGCTTATACAAGAGTTCTTGCTTATATAGTACAGTACAAAAGTCACCATAATCAGATCGCTGGTGCGGCTTATATGATCATCCAAAACTCGGGGTGCGGCTTATACACGAGTTAGGCTTATATGCGAGGTTTTACAGTAAGATAATGAGAGATGCTAACATTTGCATGTCAGGTAACAATAATGCCCCACAAGTCTTTCTCCATCTATAACGTCATCTCCTTGTGTTACAGGAGGGAGGCTGTAGCGTCCCAGTAGCAGTGACGACTAAAGTAGACACCAACGAGGTAAGTCGTTGTAGCAACATCCTCAGCTGAAAACGTCTCTCAGTCCTGTTTATATCAGTAGCAATTAGCGACAGTTACAGTGGTGTAGGAAAAGGCCAGGCGGGCCCGAATATGTTTGGGCCCCCCCAAATTTGTCAAGACCCTAATAAATATAATATGATACAAACAATTTCCAATCCTGACCTCTCCAACATAGGGCAAAATGGGGGGCAGAGGGGGCTGGGCCCCCAATCAGAACTAAAGCTCAAATACTACTTTTCTATACAATCTAATACATGTATAAGTGTGTATATGATAGATCATGCCCCGTGGGTAGCTCACCGGGGCTGCATTGGTGCATCACAACGACTCTTTGGGAGTATCTCGACCCCATAGGGTCGGCATGATGCTTGAATGCAGCACTGGTAAGTTACACGCCAGGCCTGCATTCATGCATCATGACGACCAATGGCATGATGCATTAATGCATTATGCCGCCCTTAAAGCGTCCAGTGTGTGTTAACTGACGTCCATGTTTGTAGATGACGCTGCAGGGTGGTGTGTACAGCATAGACGGTACAGAGGCTGTCATCGACGTGCTCAAGACGAAACTCAGCGACCAGGACGAGCCAGACGCCAAGAAGGTGGGTACAGCCGACCGTAGTAACAGTAGAACTATAGACTCATGCAGCAAGAAAGGGTGACTTGTTCATGATAAAGTTGTGCTCCGGTTGGTTCTTGCAGAATCCTAATAATATTGTCTGTTATAGTTAAGTTCGTAAACATCTCTCACCAGGATATTCACAGGGCACTTGCCTTTTAAATAATGCATATAATGCGTTTTACAATGCAGGATTTCGAGGTTATAGTTATACATGCATTTGTTGGCCATGCTTAAGAAGTGTTGAAAGGCTTAATCAACAACCTTTCTGAAAAGTCGCCCTTTCTTGCTGCAATTGTCTATTGTAGAACTCACAGCGCTAAGGTTATACACCATGTCCACCCGTCTCACACTGTGTATTATGGGATCTCAGCATCCCAATGCTTTAACACTTAATACGCTGTATAGTGCTTTTCATAATGGCGTTGGTCGCCATGATGTATGCATGCGTCTTTGGCGAGTTACTCACCAGGGCTGCATTCATGCATCATGCCGACCCTTCGGGAGTCTCAACCTTATAAGGTCGGCATGAATGTACCACTAGTGAGTTACTCACCAGGGCTGCATTCATGCATCATGCCAACCTTATAAGGCTATAGACTCAGGTGCAGAGCAGAAATTCTTACTAGACCTTTTGGCACATATTGCAATACGTACATGTGTGGTCTAAGGTCTCTGCTGCTTCACGGCTACTGATGCTTTGGGTCATGTGGGATGCCTACCGTAAATTCCCGCGTACTACCCGCGGGTTGTACGCGAATCAAACCCAGCTTTAATTTGATACCAAACACGCCTATATAGGGTGCGGGTTATACGAGGGTTTTTATTATTACTATAGAACAGTACAAAAATCGAGATTTTCAGATCCAAAAACGGGTTATAGGATTCTCCTGAGTTGGGGGTGCGGGTTATACGCGAGATGCGGGTAATACGCGGGAATTTACGGTTTTACCTCGCGTAACACTTCGAGTGTTACCGTGGTAACAGATGAGATGCGGAGCGTTGCGCATGCGTGACTTCAGTTCCAAGCGAGTTGTTCGACGTGCAAGACGTATTCCTTCGGAGCGACTGGTGAGTTGGGATAAAATCTCTTTTTTCACCTTTTAATATTCATTATTTTTGTTTGACATCGCGAGCTGCCCGAATCGGGAGATCGCATAGATCACGGAAATCTATTTTGTGTGTTGATTCCATGATCTAAACTGGCTCTTTTTGTGTTTTTTCTAGAGCTTTTGGGACGAACGGTGAAGTTGTGCCAAGTCGGATTTGAAAGTCGTTTGGGCTTAAAAATCTAAGAGTGAGAGATGGCGTCTGCTACGCCTGAAATCACGGTTGTGGAGAAGGAGAAAGACCTGGAGGTCCGTAAATCTTCTAAATCTTCGTCTAAGACTAAAGAGAGACGAGTTAAAGATCATGCGATTTCTGAAAATGGCTCAGAGGTCAAATCGAAGTCGAGCAAGTCGGGGCGGGCGTCATCTAAGAAGACGACATCTTCAAGAGACGCTCCAGACGTAGCTGTCAATCATCCCGCTGCGCCAGTTCTACCCACGTGCGGCGGGGGTGAGCCAGCCTATCAGAGCTGGGAAGCGGAGGGCGGTGGATTGGGTCGCCACCCCTTCTGGGTTGACCCCGCCCTCTTTAACGGGATGAGTGGCGTCCAGGACGAGGAAGCGCACTCATTGGCTAGTTCCGTTTTCTCCGCCGGCGACATGAGGGAGCCGGACGTTATGATTGGTCAATCAGAATCAGGCCATGAGAGTGACGTCACAAGGGCGCCTGCTTCGGTGGCGGCGGCGTCTTCGCTTCGCCAGTCGGTGGCCAGCAGCCGGCCGCCTCCCTTCTCGTCGTTCAGGATCCCGGTGTCAACAGCCCCGGTGTCAAGTGTTAGTAGAGCGGGTTCGTTGGCATCAGTGGCCAAGTCGGGTTTTGGTGTTACGCTAGCGTCAACAACAGCAGTGGGAGTGCAAGCCGCACTGTCAGTAGCTAAAGCGCCTAAGTTTGATCTCACTGGGCTTAAAGCTGGGAAGTTTAGTGACCTAGTTAGGGAAAGAGTGCAGCGTGTGGAGGAGGAGAAGCGCACTGGTGTGGTGTTAGATCAGAATGTAGCTGCCATGATGGATTACGCTTTCACTGATAGGCCTACTAGTAAGGATCTCTCGGATCTCTGCAAGAAATATCCCTCGCCCACCACAACAACCAGGTTAGTTGCCCCGGCTTTGGAACCGGAGGTTGTGTTAGTGATAGAATCTACCCCTCATTCCGCTAAAAGTGTTAAGGATGAAGATGCCAGATGGGTTAATGTTCAGAAGAATCTGGTGGCAGCGCTGGCGGCTATGGCCCCGGTGGGAAACCTGATGGTTACTAGGGGTGAGATTGATCCGGATATGAATGATTTAAGCTCAAATTTTCTGGATGCAGCGGCACTTGTAGGTGCAGTAGTTAACTACCTGTCTAGAGAAAGGAGGGAGAAGCTCCGTCAGTCCATGAAGCCGGAGCATTACAAGCATTTCTGCAGGTCCCTAGATACCACGGGATCACCTGATACCCTCTTTGGGGGGAACTTGTCTGAATCCACACGTCAACTGGAGACGGCACGTAAAGCTGCGGCGAGTATCAGGAAGGAACCAGCGGGCGCTGGGGCCCCTGGCAAGGTGAGGAAGCCTCAGGGTCAGAGTCGAGCTGCAGGGCCATATCCTAACCCGGGCCAGTGGCAAGGTAAAAAGAACTTTGGCGGTCAACGTCCACCGTTCAACAACCAGGCCTATCAGCAGGCCTATCAGCAGGGCTTCAGGCCTAGAAATCCTCAACAGCAGCAGCAGCGCTTTGCAGGTGCTAATGGCCAGCAGCAGCAGCAGCATCAGGGCCAGAAGAAGCAGGATTTCCAGAACAGGGGAGCTCGTTAGAGCAGGTGAGTTCCTCTATGATTGGTTGTAATCCTGTTCAGATTTTTCGAGCTGGGGCTATTGCTTTAAAGGTAAGCAGGTGGATGTGTGTTACTAGAGATCCATGGGTCTTAGCAATGGTTAAGGGAGTTGAGATTCCTTTAGAGGAAATTCCTTTTCAAAGACGGGCTCCAAAGCCGTATGCCTTTGTGGAGGAAGAAGTGCTAGCAATGAATCGAGAAGTAGAAAAGTTGTTGGTAAAAGGGGTAGTAAGAGAAGTGCAGGAGGTAGAGGGACAGTTTGTGTCGAATGTGTTCTTGGTACCCAAACCCGATGGTAATTTTAGATTAATCCTGAATTTGTCTAAAATGAATGAAAATGTGGAATATCAACATTTTAAGATGTCCAGTTTGAAAACAGCAATAGAGATGATTAGACCGGGTTGCTGGATGGGGTCAGTGGATTTGAGAGACGCGTACTATACGCTGAGAATCAGGTCAGAGGATAGGAAATACCTTAGGTTCCAGTGGGGAGGTAGATTGTTTGAGTTTAGAGGCATGCCGAATGGGCTGGCCTGTGCTCCAAGAATCTTTACCAAGGTTTTGTTGCCAATCTATGCTACACTGAGATCAGAGGGTCATGAATGTTTCCCGTATATCGACGACTCCTTTGTGGTTGCTGACAGTAAGGAGAGATGTCAGGAGACGATTGATGCTTTGTGTGGTAGTCTAGATGATCTGGGATTTACAATCCATGTGGAGAAATCAGTGTTTGAACCAGTTCAAAGACTGATTTTCCTGGGGTTCTGGTTAGACTCAGTAGAGATGTCAGTTAGACCGACAGAAGATAAGGTAGAGAAGTTTGAAAGAGTTGCTTTAGAAGTGTTAGAGGCCACTGAACTGACAGTCAGGGATGTGGCAGGCTTAGTGGGGCTGATGGTAGCCTATTCACCGGCGGTACAATATGGGGGTGCTCATATTAAGGGTCTAGAAATAGAGAAGAACAAGGCCATAGCTCAGAACAGAGGTAACTATGATGGAAGTATGGTTCTGGGTGAGAAAGGGCTGAATGATATCCAATGGTGGAGAAGCAACTTCCCCTTAGCCAAGAAAAGCATTAGGATGCTGACTCCGAAGTTTGAATTTTATTCAGATGCTTCTGGTGGTGGTTGGGGGGCCCACAGCTTGGGAGTTACCTCCAAAGGGAGGTTCAAGCAGGAGGAGTTACCATTGCATATCAATGTGAAGGAGTTGATGGCAATCCATTTTGGATTACAAGCATTGGTAGATGAGGAAGATGTGACCATCAAGGTGTTGACAGATAGTACAACGGCCATGGCGTATGTAAAACACATGGGAGGCACTAAGTCCGAGCCATGTAATGAGGTGGCGAAAGAAATCTGGGAATGGTGTGAGGCTAGAAGAAATTGGGTCATTATTGCACATATCCCAGGGGTGGATAATGTGTTGGCTGATTACTTGTCTAGGAATTTCTCAGATGATCTAGAATGGGAGTTGAATCCAGTGTTGTATCAGAGGTTATGTAGAATCTTTGGTACACCGGAGATTGACATGTTTGCTTCTAGGTTGAATCGCAAGTGTGAAAGGTTTGTCTCTTGGGGACCTGAACCTTTTGCATGGAGAACAGATGCTTTTACATTAGACTGGTCTAATGAATTTCTGTTTCTGTTTCCACCTTTCAGTCTAATCGGGGCGGTGCTGAACAAGCTGGCAGCGGACAGGGCACATGCAGTCTTGGTGGTACCGGATTGGCCGTCACAAGCGTGGTACGGGCGACTTCAAGGGCTGACAAGGAGGGTCATCAAGTTCAGAGGCAAAAAGAACAACCTACTGCCTCACGGAACCCCTCGAAATGTGGAAAAAATAGGAAGCGTAAAACTCTTGGTTTGCCTTTTTATGTGAATAAGAGACTGAAGAGATTAGGCCTAGATAAAGACTCTATAGGTTTAATCATGCAATCGTGGAGAAGTTCCACAAAGGACTCTTATGGGGCGTATTTGAGGAAGTGGACTAGATTTTGTGTAGAAAATGAGTACAGCTTCTTGAAGCCGGAATTGGCAAATGTGTGTGAATTTTTGACCAAACTGCATAAAGAGGGACTTGAGTATAGTGGCCTGAATACTGTGAGATCTGCATTGTCAGCAGCATTGCCTCAAATAGATGGTGTACCGGTTGGACAACATCCGGTGATTAGAATGTTGTTAAAAGGTGGTTACCAAACGAAACCCCCCAGGGCGAAATATACCCATTTCTGGGATGTAAATAAGATTTTCTTCATGTTCAAATCGTGGGGACCTACATCAGAGTTGTCGTTGAAGTTATTGACCTTAAAGGTCAACATGTTGTTGTTATTGGTGACCTCCCAGAGAGGGCAAACTATTCTGCATTTGAACATTGATGATGTGATTGTGGGAGATCAAATTGTGTTCAAAATGAAGCATCTCCTTAAACACAACAGGTTGGGAGATAGGTTGGACACAGTGGTGTTGAAGCCTTTTCTAGAAGACAGTCGTCTATGTGTGGTGAAGGCGGTGAAACAGTATCTGAAACTGACTACACCGTGTAGGGGAGAGAGAGAAGAAGACCAGCAGCTTCTCCTCAGTTATGTATTCCCCTATGGTCCAGTGTCTAGGGACACAATTTCACGTTGGACAGTGAAGGTTATGACCATGGCTGGTATTGACACTCAGTACTTTGGGGCGCATTCTACACGTGGAGCCACAACGTCAGCGGCAAAGAGACTGGGTGTGGGAGTGAATCAGATTCTGAAGCATGCCAGATGGCGAAATGAACTGAGCTTTGCTCGTCACTATGACAAAGACATCAACAAAGACGAGAACCCGGTGGGGCAAGCATTGTTGTTGGCAGCAAATTAACTGCTGGTGTTTGTTAAATGCTGGGATAGAGTGATGACTAATCCTCCAGTGTTAATTGTTTTGAGTAAGCATGCACTTGACAATGAATTGAAGTCCATGTAACTGTGATTGAAAGTTGACTTTTTATTGAAATAAAATTGAAAACTTTTGAAAAGAGTGGTTAGAGTGGTTTTTTGATAATATTACCCAGTACAGGGAAAGTCATGAACTGCTAGCTCTAAAGTCTCATCTGTTACCACGGTAACACTCGAAGTGTTACGCGAGGTAAAATATTATAATTATAGGAGACTTACCTAGTAAGTAGAACTAGAATTGAGATTTTACCGAGGGGAACACTTCGTGTTACCGGGGGGATAGATGCCCACCTCACCCACCCTTTTTTGGATTTATTTAGTAAAATCTCACAGAGAAGAAGTTTCTGAAAACTTGGGTTTTTAAAAAGAGACTTTCTTTGAGAAAGCTCTAGTTCTATAATTAGTTATTAAAGTTAGGTAAGCTCCCATGGTTATGGGAGGGGAAGTAGGTTACACTCAGGGTGTAGCAGTTCTGGACTTCCCCTTCCTGGTCGCTAAAGGCTGAAGTCACGCATGCGCAACGCTCCGCATCTCATCTATCCCCCCGGTAACACGAAGTGTTCCCCTCGGTAAAATCTCAATTCTAGTTCTACTTACTAGGTAAGTCTCCTATAATTATAATATAATCAGGTTACATAGGCCGCCTACATGGGTGCCTGACTCTCCGTAGACCGTAAAACCTCGCATACAGGCTGCGGCTATGATAGTACCGTAAATTCTTGCAGACTACCCGCGGGTTGTACGCAAACCAGTCTCAGCTTTTATTTGATACCAAACATGACTTTATAGGGTGCGGGTTATACAACGGTTCTCATTACTTATAACAGTACTAAAAAAGAAAATTTTCAAACCCAGAAACGGTTCATAGGATTCTCCTAAGTTGGGGTGCGGGTTATACGCGAGATGTGGGTTATATGCAGGAATTCACAGTAAGTCAGATCACTCACGGTTATGACGTGAGTTACACTTATACGCAAGATTTTACGGTACCGCTCACGACATTTACTTTACACAGATGTAAACGGGTGGACATGGTTCCTGTACAACTAGTCTAACATATCTAAGTAGGCTTTGCTTTATCTAGAGGATATTTGATGTACAATTTTGTTTATGTTATGTTTTATGTACCAATGTATTATTTCCACTTTTAGATTTTTATCATTTCTAATACACACTGGCGACATCCTAATTATTGTTAATGCTAATCCATAGTTTAACTTTCTATTTTATTTTCAGGATGATAATAAATCACCCGTGAGAATTACCCTCTTTTATGTAGTTTTCGATTTTTGTTGTTGAACCAGCATTGAATAAGTTTTGGTTGAAATCATACAAAGTGTGTATGAATTATGATCAAAATTCAACGTAACAAGTATATTGAAAAATACATACCGAAATTTATGACCTAGTCAGAAGTGGAGGGAAAGTCGGGTGACGTTTTCAGATGGTATCCAAAATAATTCTTCTTTTTTTTAATATGTTGTAAATATATTGCCATGTGTCACAGTGTACGGACGTGTCGTAGCTTTAGAATGACAAGAAAAACATCATTAATTAAGCCATAGAAGAATGCACATCTGGATGTACAGGGACCTAGCTACACCTTAAGGACATACGCCAAATAGCCATGCTGTTCAAATCGAATAGTGCTGTAGATTTCTATACAAATGTACTATACAAGGGTAGACACTAACGTTTCCGGCAGTGGGCCACTCAGGTCCGCAGCTCCAAATATGTATGGATCCAAACTTTCAGCTGTGGCCAGGGAACAGATTTTACTTTTTCAAAGAGAAAATTATATATATATAAATGTTCCTGATCTTTATCTATGTTAAAATGAGATGAAATTGCCTCATTTGCTCACATTTTTCTCTTTTCAACTACGTATTACATGAACATACAATTCGGGCATATTCCTCTCAAAATTTCTTGGGGGCCACCCGGGCCGATGGGAGGGTAGTTCCCAAGAAAACTACACTCCCATACCCAAAAGTACGGGCTCCCGGGCCAGCGTTAGTGTCTGCCCCGCTATATTTGATGAGCTGGATGAAATCTGAAAGAAGGGATGTGTTTAGAGATGCTGTCGACTGGAACGTTTAAAACAAAACCGGATATTGCATGCTATCATAATTTGTAGTTGCATGCTTAGGTTGCATGGCATGAATGATAACGTTTCCTCACGCGGGTCTTAGTAACTGTAAAGTACACATTGTACGCATTAAACCATTAAGAGTCACAGTGCTTTAATGTGCCATGCCCTTTATCATTAGGGCGGCATGAATGCAGCCCTGGCGAGTTTCTTGGGAAGCTTACATCATGCATCATACCGAGCCTTCAGCAGTTAGACTGTAAGGTCGGCATGGTGCCCTGGCGAGTTACTCGCCAGGGCCGCATTCACTCATAAAGACGACAAAGGGAATAATGCATTGAAGCAGTATGCGGCCCTTAAAGGATTAATGCTAACTTTATGTAACTGATCTTAATTGTTTTTCTTTGGTAACTGGAGCGACTATTCATAATATATTCGTCAGATATACAGATACTCTCACACACACAGAGGGGGAGTGTAGATGTAGATTTCCCTTCACCACACCCGGGTCCCCTGTATAGGTTTTGCATGTAGGAAGTACCCTCCCCCCCACCCCCCCACAACACCTTGCAGTATAACTCTTAACCCTTAAAGGACGAAACAATGTCTTAATGCATCATGCCCTTTAACGTCATGATGCATGAATGCAGCCCTGGCGAGTAACTCGTCAGTGCTGCATTCAAGCATCATGATAATCCTACGGGGTTGAGACACTCTGGAAGGGTCGGAATGATGCACAAATGCAGCGCCGGTGAGTTACTCGCCAGGGCTGCATTCATGCATCATGCCATCAAATGTCATTTTTAAGGGACATCCGTCCTTAAAGGTTCAATAGATAGCCAGTTGATAAAGTGTGTGGAAGTGTTGTCATGTGGTTACAGAGTTGTAAATGGCGTTAGAGTATATCCATTCATCTTTCTAGAGCATCTTTAGGAGTATGTCCTTGCGCAATATCGATTCTCAGTTACAGTTTCAATAGTTACATTTTTCACCTTCCACAATTTGATGAATCACATTTTATTGACATATTTATTTGCTCTATTCTATAGCAGCTGGACAAGTATTCCCTTTACAGTGCAGTATAGATGCAACACATAACCTTTTCTGTAATACCATGTCTTTCTTTGTTTTGTTATCAGAGAGCATTTGAGGCCGGATCAAGGCAGTTTTCTAGCATTGTTGCTAAAGACATGTCGCAAGATGCAATGGAAGCCGCAGAGAATCTCGGCATCGACTTGGCCGTGAAGATCTTAGAAAATGGCGGCCTGGAGATTCTTACCGTAACCAAGGCAACGATGAAGGCAGAAATTGAGAAGATGAAGGCTGAGAAAATGGCGGTCGAACGGACAGAGAAGGACATGAAGAAAGAAATGAAGGAAACCAGCTCAGGACAATTAGCGAAACAAATGACTCCCAAATCAGATAGAAAAGTCGTCAGTTAATGTTAAACCATACTTAATAAATAATACAATGAGTTAGAGGGACATTTCTTAATTTGTTTGATAAATGCCCACCAATTATATTTTTATTATTTCTATGTGTTCAGACGTGTTTATTATTAGCACTTGACCTTCCAGTCCAACCACATTGAATTACTACTGCTTTGATGTCATGTGATTGATGTAATGCGGCTTATGTGATATGATTTGAGTTATTCTCAAATGTTTTAGATTACCATAACCGGGTGATACCATTAGTAGACATAGAGGTGGTCTGGGGGGATGTGCCTTAAGGGGTTCTGAAGGGGCTCCTCGTTAACCCTTTAAGGGGCCCATATTACTTTAATGCACTGTGACCCTTGGTCGTCCTGATGCACGAATACAGCCCTGGCGAAAAACTCCCCAGGACGGTATGAATGCATCGTTCTGATCTTGCGTTGAATAACTCTCAACGAGTCGGCATGATGCGCCAAGGCAGCACCAGTGAGTATTGTTGCAAGCATTGATGCATCATGACGTGCATGAACTTTAAAAAACATCAAGTATGCGGTCCTTAAAGAGTAAGACACAAAACGCAGAAGCATACTGCCTACCCCCTCCGCGCCCCAGCTGACTGTTTTCAGGGCTTTGTTTTCTTGTTAAAGTTCCAAGACCCCTGCTTTACACCAGCAGACCATCCTCCATGGATCCTCTCCAGCTTACTTACAGTTTGTGAAATGTTATGTGTAGGCCGACTCCGGCGATAAGATTTTATGTGAGGAAATCAAAGTGTCAACTAGTAAAATTAATTCTGCAAATGTAACTATAATAATGATGATCATTTGTTCCAAGACAATTGATTATAATAATATATAACAGACCTCAACTAGGAAAAATAGGACCCAGTAAGGGAACAAACCGTCCATACCGGTATTAGACTAGTTACCGACCCAGTATGCTGTGTCAGCATGGTTGAAGCGAAGATAGTAATACATGTAGTACCGTAGGTCAGATAAACTGAGCCACGAACAAGTCTACTTTACCCGTAGTACACGCATTGATTAAATGTGCCATATATGTAATACTGAAACTACCTTCAACTGAAATAGAATTGTAATGAGTTTATGTAATGTGTACGTACCGGTATTATATAGATACAAGTAATGAAATAGATGTAAATTATTTAATCGCACATAGTAAATCAAAGCATTATCAACCTTTATTTCATGTGACAAAAATATTGTGAAAGGAGTTGGGACATTATGTATGTCATGAGAGAAAACGGTACTAATAGTATCATTGTGTTAGCTATTTGTTGTTATATGGTTGTGTCTGTTAACTATTAGACTTTGTGCAACGTCTGGATATCAAGTGATCTATGTTAACTAAGTTATATGGACGCTGTTTTCTCATTTATAGTGGGAATGGAGTACGTGTTGTTGGCTTCTTTATGTGTCTGGGCTTGGTGATGTGAATGCTACAACGGTAATAAAGGGGGCATCTCGATGTTTAACTCTTTAAGTGCTTTAACCCTTAAAGGACAGCATAATGCATTAATCGCCATGCATTCAATCATCATGCCGACCCTATGGGGTGGAGACACTCCCAAAGGGTCGGCATGATGCACCACTGTAGCACCGGCGAGTTACTCGCCGGGGCTGCATTGGTGCATCATAACGACAAATGTCATCTTTTAGTGACATGTCCTTAAAGGGTTAAACAAAAGTTAAATTGTTACTACATGTTATACTACATTTGTATTACCATCTACCACACGCTATTGTCTCACACCACGTGATCTCCACCCGTTATGCTACATAACATGTGTACCAGGAGTGTGTGAGTGGAGCAGAGTCGTGCAGGACTCGTTAATGATTGGTTATAGAACCTATGCGTAGGATTGGGCAGGCGTAGAATGCCGTTTATAGGCTACGCCAAAAGACTTGTACCATAAAACTTCACGTATAGGCCGCGGCGTGTACACAAGTCAGATCGCCAGTGCGGCATATAGGATCAGGACAAAGTCAGGGTGCGGTGTATACGCAAGTTTTTAGATGTATACTACAGTGCCAAAGTCGCCATAATCGAAACTGGCCTCAGAACCCCTGTGAGGCTTCCAGGATATTCCCAAAGTCTAGGTCCGACTTAGACGCGAGTTAGGCTTATACGCGAGGTTTTACGGCAGTGTTAGATACTATACTTGAGTTCATCTGTGTGCTTGTCAGTCATAACCTAGTCCTATTTAAATATAGGAAGGTCAGGCTTAATGAATATGTAAACGAGGGAGCGTTTCTCTGTATATGCCTATTATATGCCTTTCATCATGGGAGGGTGTGAACGATGTTTAAAAACCCGTCAGCATTACGAAATGTTATGACTTCTGAGCAATCAGATGTAACTGGTCAGGGATTTCCTTCTCAGGGAATCCTTAAATACCCGACTCAAATCTCTGAATTGCTGCCAAAAGTAGTAATCACAGAATTCATCTGTTGATGATAATGTAGAACTGTTACTGCCTGTAAAACATGACCTTGTTATAATGTTAAATCCACCCTATGCTACATGATGTAGACCAAGGGGAAATTAACTACTGGAACCAACCTCGGCTGCTGTGACACACCAGAGCCTAAACGTGCCTTACAACATACATCTACAGTTCACAACAGGATGAAAACATGAAGAAAAGTTCTGCTATTGTTGCAGATTTTGATATAATCTGATTAACCTATGAACACCCCCAATAACAGAATGGGTGATGAGAAGAAATTATAATGTAATAATAAAAGATTAAATATTTTGAATAAAGTTGTCATGTGTTTTGTGGAATCATAATAGACCTGCCCCTGCCCTAACAATTTTTGAGTAAATCTTTGGTGGGGCTGGGGTCGTTGCTGAAACCATGGCAGGGGAAAGGGAGTTGGGGGATGGGGCCACATGGCGCGTCCCAAACCATAACAAGTAATTTTCCAATCAAATATCGAACATATGTTAAAATTATTAATGAGACCAGATATAATAAATACAGATGTTATGCCCAGAGACGCCAAGCAGCAAAGAACGCTCGTTCTACGTCTCTTGCATTCTCGGGAGCGAAAGCCTTGTTACTATTGACCGGGAAAAGTATATTCACATGTAGAGTCTAGGCAATGTACTAGGAAACGTTACCTCCTTGCAATTTTTTCTTTAAATAATTACATTAGAACATGGTGCATCTCAAATCCAAACCATATTTTAAATATCTTTGAGATTTTGCCATGCATTTTTCTTTGTAGATGATCACTGTCCTTGTTGTAAGGATTTTAACACCTTCCCCCATACATTGTCTGCTTTATCTAACCCCATCCCAGTGCCCTAACCAGGTGTAAGATCAGCCAAATTGTTAAAGATAAGTGCTACATTGGTCTGTGTGACATTGATGCTGCTTCCAAGAATATTTGTTGTTGGTGCAGCGAAGCGGGCCGAAGGTAGTCTCGGACTCCCACACCAACACATCTCCGGTCCCCTCCAACTGGTAGGATAGACGCTGGCCGAGGCTGGGCCGAAGGCGCGAACGGCTCAGCTCTGCCATCTGGTGGTCTCTCTCTCTCTGTTACGCACGAAGTGCGCATGCACGTGGCGCATCTAGCATTTGCGCACCACCCTCCTCCATGCGTCTCTGTCGTATGCTAACTCGGTGGCTCCCTCTAGTGTCAAGTTTTGTGCTTTCAGATCTTTTTCCAGCACAGACATCCAGGTTGCTTTTTGGCCTCCTTTTGGTTTCTTTATTTTTCTCTTTGCTTCTTCCAGAGCAATTTTCGCTGGTGTATCTGCGGGTAGTCGAACTGCATGTCCAAACCACCTTAGTCTTCTTGTCTTGATGGTCACGCTCCAGTGTTTCTCTTTGGTCTTCTTGTACAGGGTGTCACTTGATATCTTGTTTGGCCATTTCACGTTTAGTGCCTTTCGCAGCAGTCTCCGATGGTATGAGTCGATCTTGTTCTGTGCTGTCTTCGTCAGGGTCCAAAGTTCAGAGTTATATAGGAAGATGCTTTCCGCGCATGCCTTGAACACTCTTATTTTGGTCTTATCGTGTAGTTTTTTGTTGGTGAAGATGTGTTCGAGTTTTTTCATGGCGTTCATTGTTAGATGTTTTCTTCTTTTGATGTCTTCCTCTGTGTCCAGTAAACTTCCCAGGATTCTGCATTTCTTCCAATCTTCTGGTCCATTTCTGGTTACATGGTATTCTTCGGTCTTTGTCTCATTGATTCTTAGGCCTCTTGCTATCAGTTTTGGCAGTGCGATGTTCTTTTCGTGCTCTATTTCGTGCCTGTTGTTACTGGCTGCCCATCCGATGTCGTCAGCGTATTTCGGTCGAATGATGGTCCCTTGCTCCGCTGGTTTGCTATAAATGTGGTCTCTGACTTCAGGTCTTAAGGTGGTTTCGATTCCGGGTTTGTGAATTGGGTTTCTTGAGTAGGCGTGGTCTTCCTTCTGCGGGTGGTCTTGCAGCGCCTTGCCCAGATACAGTGTGAATAATATCGGGCTCAGGCAGTCTCCCTGGGGTACTCCCATTTTGGTCTTGAATGGTCTTGATGTTTCCTTTCCTACTCTCACTTTCAGTTCGACGTCTTCGATCAGGAGCTTTATCAGGTGTAGTTCTGCTCCGTCGAGTATTGTGGCCAGGTCTTGTACCAGTGTATGTCGTCTTACCGTGTCGAACGCCTTACTCATATCCATTAGTGTAATGAATATTTCGTACTCTTTCGATGTTACTGCCTTCTCTGCGAGTAGTTTATAGGCAAAGGTGTGTTCTGTGGTGCCTCTCCCTGCTCTGTATGCTGCTTGTTCGACGGGGATGTTCTCGTCTATCTTCCCTCCAATTCTTCTGATAAGGCATATTGCTAGGACTTTCCTTAGCATTGATAGGAGTATGATGGGTCTGAAGATTTATGTGGCTATCCTCCGAAGAGTGCGCGGCGCCGCCCTACGCTCCGAACCGAGCGGTGGTAGACTTCTACAGTTGTAACTGACCAGATGCAGCAGGCTCCGTTTTCTGTGCTTTCTGACTGCCAACTTCCGCTTCCGCAATCAACAAATCCAGGAAAGAGATACCAGATATTTTCCTTTCTTGGAAAACTACCTCATCTAGTAACTGATTATGATCCCATAATGAGAGTTAATGAAAACGCACTTAAGTTCGCTGGGAGGACAACCAAAGGGGATCGTGAGGGACGCCTGCAACACAAAAGTCCTAAAGAAGGTGAGCTCTTCTGCACTGCAGACTACAATAATTTGACTAGATCATCATCATAGATCTAGTCCTACAATAGTACATAATAGAGTGTTCATATATTAATTACAAGTGGGGTGGTGAGATTTCGCGTGGAGGGGCGAAATATTCTTACGCCCCCCCCCCCCCCTTCAAGAGCGCGTAGAACATCTCAGCCCAACCCCCCTCGCTGAAGGCGTTGAACATTTTCAGCCCCCCCCCTTTGAACTATAGTAACGCGCTGGCTTTTTTGCTTAAAATGGGCTGAATATTTTACACTCCCCCCACTCAAGAGGGGTCAGAATTTTTTACGCCCCCCCTCCCTCAGGAAGGGTCGGAAATTTTTACGTCCCCCCTGTAACTAATAAATGAACACTCCCTAATATTGTCATTGCATGTTGTTACGCTACAACCATAATCACTCACTGAGTGACTCAAAGTAAGTACCGGTAGATGTGTAGATATAGGGATGGGACATCACCGGCTATTGGTTCCGTGCGAACATCACTATAGGGGCTCCAGTAGGCCTAAGCAGATAACCTCCATCAAATTCAACAAATTGATATCATAGGTTCTATGTTAATACTAATATAATCATGTAATATATCAAATTAAGGCTATTGAATAGTCGTATATGCCTATCTAGGTGGTGTCATAGTGTCCCATCTGTGACAGCCGCCCTCTGCCATTAATGATCTCTAATTCCTCCACCACAGTTAAGTGTTGTAAGGCTGTAGTTTTGTCATGATGCAAACAATATTCTATATTTCAAGGTTATCGACAGCGATGGTTCAAGTTGAAAGGAAATCTTTTGTTTTTCTTTCGAACAAATGACAAAGGCCAGCAATCAGAAGCAGAGGTAGGTCTACATTCTGTATTCTAGGTGTTTGAGTTTGTTTGTGTTTGTTTGTGTAGTTTAACGACCCATTGACTTTGCAGAGGAGACTTACTCAAGTTTCAGTTTTTCACAAGTTAAAAAGGGATTTTTAACGTCCGGAGGGTACGTTGCTGCCAGACTGCCATTAGGTTAAGTTTTCAACAAGTGATGGTAGACCGAAAGGCCTACCAAGGGTGATCGTATCCAGGATGATCGAATCAATGAGATGAGCCAAAAGATAGAAATCCTGCTCCTACACATTTACCGAAGCAATGGTTCTTTCACCTCCGACACCACATAGATCTGGTGTGAGAAGGACAGGCCTTTGATATGCTGTAAGTCTACCACAGCATGGGAAAGCGCAGCCATAGGCTTAGTCGGGAAGCAGTGAAAACTCATGGGTACTGTTAATGTGTAACCCTCTAAGGTGATTATCCTAAAGGGGGATTGGTGCCTCAATGCACTTTGCCAATTTGCCATCACGTTGCAAGTAGATCGCCATGGCTACATTCAATCATCATGCCAAGCCCACGTGGGTCGGCATGATATATCAATATAGTCCTGGCAAGTACACTGAAAGTCTTAATGTCTTTTTTAGTACCGATAGTGTAGCATGATACTGAATATATCTTACCTATATCCTCGCACAGTATTGAGTGACAGTCGTTTTATCAAGTACCGTTAATGTGTTTTCTTTCCATCTCCCAGCCTATAGGGGTTCTTATCCTCGAGACGTGCCATGTGAAGCTGGAACCGATTAGTGACCGTCCGTTTGTCTTTTCGTTAAGTGAGTTATGGATACCATTTTTGTACTTCAATTGATGTGTATAGGAATAATATCATGAACGAATGTTTAGACTTCTCGGGTGAAATAAAAACATGTAATGAGTTTTCATAAATGTTAAATTTCTAATCGTGTAGTGCACGCTATTTTTCACAATTATTGGTAAATTCATAATGGTACATGTATCATATTGTGTTGGAGGTGCAACTGTTGCAGACTGCCGGTAATCATTTAATGACCGCATCATGCTTTAATGCATTATTAAAGCCTTTTGTGCTCATGATGTGTGAATGAGGCCTTGACGAGTCTACTCGCATGGGCTTCATTTAAGCATCATGCCAACCTTACATGGGTAAGGCATCTAGAGTCTACTCGCCAGGGCCGCCGATCAACCCCATAGGGTTCGCATGATCGAGTGGACTCGCCAGAGCTGCATTCATGTGTCGTGACGACAAAGGGCATATTGTATTCAAGCACTATGCAGCCCTTAACCCTTTCAGGACAGTATGATGCATTCATGCATCATGCCCCTGGTCGTCATGATGCATGAATGCAGCCCTGGCGAGTAACTCGCCAGAGCTGCTTTTGAGCTGCATTCAAGGATCAAGCCGATCCTACGGGGTTGAGACACTCCCAAGTGGTCGGCACGATGCACCAATGCAGCGACGGCAAATGACGATAAATGGCGCCTTTCTATTGCCCTTTTTAATAGCGACATGCCGTCCTTATTAGTTAAAGAGCTAAATAAAAAGAAGAATTATACTAAATACTTTGTGTTATGTGTTTCAGCGTTTGGTGGGGACGTGGGCCGCACACACTACCTGAGTGGTCAGACCCAGCAGCAGTGTGAGGACTGGGTCACCTCCATATCTACTGCCAGGTACACACATCATCAAAGGGTGCACTCCAAGCTTATACACAGAGGTCCACAATAACAGTCAGTCTATAAGAAAACCTGCCGGCCATCGGCTATAGCCGGCAAAATCTCTGCCGGTCCGGCAGAAAAAGGGCTACTGCAGGCCCGAATGGCTGGCTGTATTCCAGACATTCTTGCCTATAATTATGCCTTTTTTTACGGCTTGTAAATCGGGCCGTTATTAAGGTTTCTACAGCATAGAACAGAAAGTGTGAATATTTTCTGTAATGTTCTTCAATAATTAACATATTAAAATGGTTAATATAATTGTAATGTGTAGGGGGAACCCTATTTATTATCATTGCCAGTACAGACATTTGCTTTATATTTCATCTTTAAATAGCAAGAGCGTAATCCAATATCTGGGCCTGCAAAAATTGAGCCGGGCCTGCAAAGAAAAAAATCTGCAGGACCGAATGTCCAGCATGGCGACATTTTTTTTCGTATAGACTGATAACATGTCTCATGAATGCAACCCTGACAAGGAAAACCAGCAGGGCTGAATGCATGCATCATAACAACAAAGGCAATAGGATGATAAAGTATAATGCAGGCCTTAACCGGTTTAAGTATAAATGTACTGTGATAGGAGGCCAGAGGGAGGGAATGAGAGGGTTTAGAACTCTAGAAATATGGGTGGGCCTTGCCCAATGGCGACGTCAATGATAGGAAATGACAACTCACAACTGACTGACTTCCAGATGAAAATACTGTATTCTTTCCAAAGACGGTACACAAATATTATATCACAATGATCAGCACACCCTACCTGATATTCCTGGCTATAAATATGTTGATGTAGAGAGATCGGTGAGTTGAACACAGCCTAAAAGAAGGTGCCACACTTGGGGTCCATCTTCAGGTTATTTCAGTTCAGTTTGTCTCCTCGTTTAGGACGCTGCCTCGCGGGATCTCGCGTCCTCGCGAGACTGGCGGTTTTCCCGCCTTGCCCCAGGCCCGTTCCCGTTACACCCTCCTCTTCTTAAACCTTGCTCGTCCTCGAGCAACCCATATATTAAAGTACTTTGTATACTACATATGATTAGATTATATGATGATATACAACTCTTGATAGACATTATACAATAAGTGGTAAGGGTGGCTGATCATATAACAAAAACATCAATCTTATTATTGGGTACATACGTGACATCCTTCTCATTTCCGGCTTTACACAATTTTTAAAGAGAAGACATTAAGCTAGGTCGTGACCTCAAAGTTAATGTAATACTTATAGTGACAAAGACAACTGGCCTTTATTATAATTATTTGAACAGTAACACGTATATATGCATGTTAGATTGAGTAATTAGCATTCAGATTTAACAATGATAACCATCCTCCAGTCATAGTTCTGTCAAAGCCTAAAAATAGTTAACCTAAGGCCAGAAGAAACACTTATACCTGTACTGTCGGGGTTTAATGCCACCCGACCTACTCTGCGCTAATTGATTGGCTATGCATGGCAGTCTCTTTTAGTCCATCGCAGGACATCGTCTGAAAGCTTCCCCAGTGTTGTCCGAGGTACTCGCCTCCGCAGGCTGGCGGGCATCGCCCAGGGTGCCCGCCTCAACAGGCTGGTGGGTGTCGTCCAGGGTAGCCGCCTCCGCGGGCTGGCGGGCATCGTCGCGGCCGTCGTCCAGGGGTAGCCGCCTCCACAGGCTGGGGGATGCTGTCCAAGGTATCCTCCTTCACAGGCTGGCGGGTGTCGTCCGAGGTACCAGCCTCTACAGGCTGGCCGGTGTCGTCCGGGTTACCAGCCTCTACAGGCTGACCGGTGTCGTCCGGGTTACCAACCTCCGCGGGTTGGCCGGTGTCGTCCGGGTTACCAGCCTCTACAGGCTGGCCGCCGTCGTCCGAGGTACCAGCCTCCTCGGGCTGACTGGTGTCAGCCTCTTTGGGCTGACCAGCGTCGTCCCGGGTACCAGTCTTAGCGGCCTGGCTGTGGTAGTCCGAGGTACCAGCCTCTTTGGATTGACCGGTGGCCACCAGTGCGAGGTTAAGCCAGCCAGCACCACGAAGTGCACCAGCAGCCACTGGCTAGAAGTTGCACCAGCCGGCCCTACCCAGTGGACCAACCACCATCCTGGAGAAAGATCCCTGGCCATAGTCAGCAGTTGTACCAGCACTCACAGGCTGGTCATGGTCGCAAAGGTTACCAGGCTCCATGAGCTGGCCACGGTTGTCTACTGAACCAGCCTCCACAGACCGGCCGGGGTCATCAGGTTTGCCCGCATCCATGGGTGGGCAGGCAACCTTGGTGGTACCAGCCTCCAGGTGCGGGTGAGTTTCTCTCAGCTCCTCAGCCTGGCCTGCGTCCTCATGGTCAGTAATGTCAGGCAGACCTATCAATAGGGAACAGGATGACGGGCTACAGTCAAGTTGACCGATCTCCGCCACTGAGACAGTCACATGACCAGTGATGTCAAGCGGACCAGTCAGCTGGGGGAGTGCACTTTGATCGGTGACGCCAGGTGGACTTGCTGCCTGGGGGTGGACAGCTTGAATGGTGAGGTTTGATAAACTAGCCAGCATGGGTTGGATGGGAAGATCGGTGACGTCAGCTGGACCAGCCGCCGGGGGGTGGGCGGGCCGATGGGTGACGTCAGCTGGACCAAGTGCCAGGGAATGGGCGGACTGATCGGTGATTCCGGGTTGACCAGCCGCCAGGGAGTGGGCAGGCTGATCGGTGACGTCTGATGGACCAGCCGCCAGGAAGGGGGCAAACTGATCAATGACGCCGGGTGGGCCAGCCACAAACAAGAGGGCGGGCTGATCGGTAACGTCTGGTGGACCAGCTGCTAGAGTGTGGGCTGCCTGATCAGGTGGACCGGCTGCCAGGGAACGGGCAGGCTGACCTATGACGTCCGATGAATCAGTCACCAGGGAGTGGGCGTCAGGAACATCTGAGGACCCAGCAGGCATGAGATGGCCGGACTGATGAGTAACGTCAAGCAGACCAGCCGCCAGGGAGTGGGCGGGCTGACCTATGATGTTTGATGAACCAGTCACCAGGGAGTGAGCGTCCGGAACATCTGAGGAACCCGCAGGCATGGGATGGGTGGACTGGTCGGTAACGTCAAGTAGGCCAGCCGCCAGGGAGTGGGCGGGCTGATCAGCGACGTCAGGTGGACCAGCTGCCAGGGAATGGGCAGGCGGACCAATGACATCTGATGAAGCAGTCACCAAG
This sequence comes from Harmothoe impar, assembly GCA_947462335.1. Classification (NCBI taxonomy): domain Eukaryota; kingdom Metazoa; phylum Annelida; class Polychaeta; order Phyllodocida; family Polynoidae; genus Harmothoe; species Harmothoe impar. The sequence continues at coordinate 93,074,061 of OX381705.1, forward strand.
GAGTGGGCGTCCGGAACATCTGAGGAACCAGCAGGCATGGGATGGGCGGACTGATGGGCAACATCAAGTAGACCAGCCGCCAGGGAGTGGGCGGGCTGATCGGTGACGTCTGAGGGACCAGCCGCCGGGGAGTGGGCAAGCTGATCTGTGTCGTCTGGTGGACAAGCCGCCAGTGAGTGGGCGGGCCAATCAGTGACGTCAGGTGGACCAGCTGCCAGGGAGTGGGCAAGCTGATCGGTGCCATCTGATTGACAAGCCGCCAGTGAGTGGGCGAGCCGATCAGTGACTCCAGGTGGACCAGCCGCCAGGGAGTGGGCGGGCCGATCAGCGACGTCTGGATCAGCAGCCGCCAGGGAGGGGGCAGGCCAATCAGTGACGTCTGATGGACCAGCCACCAGAGAGTGGACAGGCCGATCAGTGACGTCCGGTGGAGCAGCCACCAGAGAGGGGACGGGCTGATTCGGGATACCAGGTGGATTAGCAGCCTGGGAGAGGTCAGTATTTCTATGGGGCCCACTATGGGATGACAAAGACTGGGAAGACTTCCATGGTGCCTTACCCCTACATGAGGGTTGATGGGACTCGTGGTATTCTTTTCCTGAGATAATCAGAGCCCCGCAGTCCCCTTTAAATGGTTCCCAAACATTGGTCAGCCTACTATGAGAATTGGGCCTATCTCGGCCACTATGGGTAGGCAGTGGCGACCTGTACTCAGTTGGGGATGGGGACTGATAAATAGATGGCGGGGAGCATGGGTTTTGATCTCCCCCCACTGTAGACAGTGACTGGCATGGGGAATGTCGCTGGGACTGCGTCTTGTCATCAAGCTGAGTGTCGCATCTCTCAAGTGGCGACTGTGACCGCCGCTCATGATGTGACCGTGGACACTGCTGGATGTCGCGCCTCTCAGGTGGCGATGGAGAACGGCGCATATGAGGCAACTCCTGAGTGTCGTGCCTCCGAGGTGGTGACAGTGTCCGGTGCTCATGACGCGGCTGCTCGGACCACACTGGGGAGCACTGTTTATCGCGCCTCCCCTGTGGCAACGGAGACCGACACTCATGACGCAGCCGCTGGGACGGGTGTTTGTGGCGCCTCTCATGTGGTGACGGTGACCTGGACTCATGACCCGGCCGCTGGGACTGCACCGGCGAGCGCTGTTTGTGGCGCCTCTCATGTGGCGACGGTGACCAGCGCTCATGACGCGGCCGCTGGGACTGCACCGGGGAGCGCTGTTTGTGGCACCTCTCATGTGGCGACGGTGACCAGCGCTCATGACGCGGCCGCTGGGACCGCTGTTTGTCGCGCCTCCCATGTGGAGACGGTGACCGGCGCTCATGACGCGGCCGCTGGGGCCGCACCGGGGAGCGCTGTTTGTCGCGCCTCTCATGTGGCGACGGTGACCAACGCTCATGACGCGGCCGCTGGGACCGCACCGGGGAGCGCTGTTTGTTGCGCCTGTCAGGCGGCAACGGTGACCGGTGCTCATGGCGTGGCCGCTTGGACTGCTCGGAGGTATGGCCCTGGGTTCGTTTGCTGGAGCGATACCCTGTGTGGGCGTGCTCAGGGGACAACTGCCTGGAATAAAAGGAAAAGGGTTGCCTGTCTCGTTCCACTGATGTTTGCCTAGAAACAAAAACAACTTCTGGTTGATGGTAGGCCTCAATGGAGGACTTGGCCCAGGAGGACCGGCTTCGGTGGTGCCTCTCCTCACTCCACTCAATGTTCTTCAGTGGTGCTGTGCTGCGTACTTGACGGTCATCTGGGACTCGGGACCCACCCGCCTTGTGGTAGGGCAGGCGAGTCATCTTCTTGGCTAGCCTCCCACACTGATGCTAGACCATCACACAAACAGTACAATGCTGAAAATCTTATGACAATTGATACTTGTGATTTTATATCCCAGCCCGAATGGTAGACCTAGACTTAAGGCTTGAGTCTATAGTAGCCCAGGTTTCAACCTAGACCATCCAAAGCCTAGACCGTGCACTGCTCTCCGCTAATTGTCTGTTGTACACTTATCAAACAGCTATGTGATCACATATGAAGGAGGCGACAAACGTCAAGCCACCTCCCCCAACAGGTCAATTGACTAGACAACCCCACCAGGGAACCTCTTTTGCATCTGGTAGGACTATATAGACACAGTAGGTAGATGAAGAATAAAGAAGGCACTTTATTTCCGTTACATCAATTGATCTCGCGTCCTCGCGAGACTGGCGGTTTTCCCGCCTTGCCCCAGGCCCGTTCCCGTTACAGTACTATATCACACTTATCTATATAAAGGTTACTATCTTATGTGTTTGTATCTTGTTCAGGTATTCCCGCTACTTGTACTGTTCTTTGCCAATTTAGCCTTTGAGGCATATCCCATTAAATCACTATTCGGCCTTTAACAGGTAAGTGGAAAGAGTCAGGTTTGTAATTCTAGTGATTTTAATTCGTAACACTTATTTTCTTTTGCAGCATTAGTTATCTTCAAGCAGAATTGATGCTCCTGAGGTCAAGAGTCCAACAAAAAACAGGGAAGGTAAATATGCTTTGACTGAAATAGTGTGTTCTATCGCAGATATAGCTAGACAGTGGATATGTATATCTATCAGTTGAGAAAGGGAGGTGAACCAAAATGCATTCTGTATAAATTGATAGATACTGATCTGTTAAGAAAATACCTTTACATATATATGTATCACGTATGTACCGGTAGTACAATGCCATGTACTATTATTGTTTAAGATTATCATTTACAGTAGTGACTGTAAGCTACTGTTTGAAAAGCAGGATATTCAGAACCACTAAATGTAAAATAGCATCGGAACATAATAGATTAGGCAAATTAATTCAGACTGTATTAAACATATATATTTTAACCACAAGACTCTAATCCTACCTCTTAAACCTTTACACTAGATCAATGTTATCGTTAGCTATACATATTTGTAAAGCAGACTACGTTGAAGATGTGACGGCTGTACGCCATTGATACAGCCAGATCATTGCTCCGTGACAGCATAAACAAGAGGTTTCAATAAAAAATTAAATAAAAAAATATAATTAAATATTCTCTTCAAATCCATCCAGGATCCCATGGAGGATGTGTACAACCTGCTGTGTGCCCGGGGTGTCCACCCCCTCACCCAGGTCCCCGAGTGTCGGGTCCCCACCCGGCCCGCTCCCAGCCCCCCTCACTCCTCATCTACCTTCTACAGCAAAGGTAAGTGTCTGAGGAATATGAGGCTAGAACCTGTCAATTAACTATCTATATTAACCTTTTAAGGACGGCATGTCATTAAAAGATACCCTCGAAGGATCGTCATGATACATCAATGCAGCCCTGGCGAGTAACTCGCCGGTGCTCCATTGGTGCATCATGCTGATCCTTCGAGGGTATCTTGAGCCCATAGGGCCGGCATGATGCATTAATGCACTATGCCGTCCTTAAAGGGTTAACTGTTCATATTAATAATAATGTACGGTCTTCAATAATTGGTTTAAATGGTTTCAAGTTTGGAAAGCTGAAATGAAGCGATGCCTACTTTCATAAGTGCATGTAATTTCATATAAGCCCCAACTCCAATAGGGCGACACAGGTACTTGCGAAACATTGCGATCTGTTTAATGTTTTTTTCTGGCACATTCCGTCTCTCTTAAATTTACGTCACTAATATCTTACCCAATCAGTATATGAGCTGTTATTGAGTCTTATGCGACGCCTCTGTGAGACCCCCTGCTGAAAAAATAAATCATTGAAAAATTAGGCTTATGTCAAAATTTAACAGTTTACTCGAAAGTTCAACTTTTTCCCTTTCGGATAATGTAAATATCATCCATTTCTGTCGACTGGTTCCCCCCTAAAAAATTGAACAAAAAACAACTTTTCGGCACTGTAGACAAACATGAATGTACTAGTGTAGACACTATGTCCTTTTTTGCAGTAGTAGTTAATTCAATGTGAATGTCGAGCTGTCGTCCGCTGAGACACTTTTTCTGAGACCAAAAACTCGATAAAACAGGGCGGGAAACAATCTGTGGACAAAAAGGACGCGCGGTACATAAATAACTGCACTGCTGGTAGGGTTGGGGGTTGGAACATGAGTTATTACATGGTATTACACGGATTACACTCACACATATTACACTCACACTTCGGGGGGCACTTCGGGAGGGGTGAGGGGAGTTCGCGTAGGTTTATCCAATGGAAAGACAAATACCTGAGTCTTTTGTGATTAGATCACACGCTAGATTTTGTACTTTTACTACATTGTACTTCAGCTCTACTACATGTTGCCTGTACCACCTTTACTGTATGTCCACATCAGCAGGTGCACCAGAAGCCTTCCACAACAGCAGACCGGTGCAGCGTGTGGTCACACAGGGGGTCACACCGGGGGTCCGACCGCCCCCACTACAAACTCATACTACAAACATGGACATGTTCATGGCATCTAATCCTCCCATCTCACATGGTGAGTCTCCATAGCAACCTGTAGTAACGTGTTCACGAGTCAATCTTGTAGAATTGGTGCCTGTTGAACCCCTAAACGGCCGCAATGTGATTTAATGTATTATGTCCCTGTTTGTCGTATGCATGAATGCAGCCCTAATGAGTATTCTCACGAGGGCTGGAGGCATGCATCATGGCGACCCTTTGGGAGTCCATTCACCCCGTACAATTGGCCTGATGCATGGATGCAGCACCGGCGAGTTACTCGCCAAGGCTGCATTCTTGCACCACCACAACAAAGGGTATATATTGTAGCAATAATTCTGGTGGCTTCGTCTGCGCGGCCATGCTAGTTCTGAGCTCGGAATTTCGCGTGAGATTTAGGCAGTGACCACACTCACACACCATGATATGCTAGGGACAGGCTATATTACAAGAGCAGAACCAAGATCTCACGAGGTTGCGGGAACAATTCCACACCCACTACAGCATATCAAGGCACCATATATCCCCGTATATATCTAATGGATGTTATAATACAACCGTACTTTCTACACCAGATACATTTCCGTGTGTAACACCTCCCTACTTTCCTTCTCTTTCAGGTGCTAAACCCGCGACAAAAAGTCCTGCAACAAAAAGCGGCTGGGAATTGTTTGAATGATGTGACAAAAAGCTTATAATTACGTGGAAGAACAAGGCCATTTCTTTTTAAACTTTGCTTACGCACAGACCTAGTATTTAGCCTAGTCATACATGGTTAGAATCATGCATGTTTTACAGTGCACAAGATGTCGATATACATATTAAGTCAGGCTAAAATAAGAGAAACTGTCAATGGATTTCGCTCGCCTCGTTTTTCTACTTCTCTTGATTCTCACAGATAAACTAATTGAATATTTTTGCCGTGGGTTCACTTGAGACTTTTGTCAAGAAAAAAAAACCTTTGTCAAAATGAAAGTGAAATCCATTGACCTTGTTTTTTTGGTGTGGCCTAAGAGGTCGGAGAGGTGTGGCATACTAGAGTCATGACAACTAGTCAAGTCTGTGTGAATGCATACATTATTGCAACAACAAAATTTATAGTTTGGTAGTTTTGATTATTTAATCGCTGGTTACAGAACAGGCGCTTTATTTTACGCTAATGAACGATGACGATCCTTTATGATTCGATACAGTTCGTAAGAGATGAGACAACCAAATGGTAAATGCAATATTATATGAACATATGGCTGTGTCTCATGAGATAAGGCTAATTTGAACGTCTTTGACTGGGTGCCATCTTTGACCGGGTGCCATCTTTAACTGGGTGCTATCTTTGACCTGACAGAAAATGGTTTATTTAGGGCAGGTGAAGCTATATAAAGAAAATGGTGGTGGTATCTCCATATATATATATATATATATATATTTGGAGATATTACCACTGCCATTTTCTTTATTTTATCTCTCACATAAAGAAGAAATTTATTTTCTTTAAATCTTTTTTTTCATCGTGGCCGTTCAAAGATGGCACCCGGGAAAAGATGGCACCCGGTCAAAGACATTCACATTGGCCCAATCTCGTGAGACACAGCCATATAATCTATGAAATATCATGTTTATCTTATTTATCTGATTATATGATATGCGTTCATCAGTCTTTGAAATGTGAAGAGGTTTGATTATTATTCCATCCATGTTCAAAATCTGCTGGAAGTAGCCTACATGTAAATTATATGTCATTAGACCGGGCTCAGAGTGTGCGATTAAAGCCTGTTGACCATACCAATAACATGGATTTTATTCCAGCAGAATGAAAGGGTTATTAAACTGTAGGTACCTGCGGGTTATATGTGAACCCAGGTGCGGGTTATAGGAGTCGTAGAGCCATACCCAGTGGGTCTGTCATTTAAAACTTTGCTGGTTGCGGTTAAAATCACTGATAAGACACAGCGCGATGGGTATAAAAAGCGAACAGGCTTGTGCCAGTCTTATCAACTCTTATCAGTGTGTGCCACATAACCAGCGCTCCTCCCTCCCAGAGTCCTATAGGATTTTCTACGTCAAGGGGTGTTGGTTACGTGGTTATGATATGAAGGTTATACGCGAGAATTTACATTACTTTAGTTCACACATTGTGTTTTGTTCAATGCCATGATATCAAAGCTTGCACTTTATCATGGTTTGCTTCGCTCTACATTATGTTTAGTGGTTACACTTTCTATGCGCACTGGTCTGATATAGGTTCATACATAATGCATGACCAAATGAATCGGGTTTAGCATAGGTATACACACTATTATGATGTACCGATATATCTATGGGTTTAGTCACGTCTCTAGTCGCTCCACCGAAAGAATTAATTTAAACAGTTTTTGTGTTAATATGCTAGGAAGCCAATTACATTCCACTGGTGCACTGTCCATCATGTATATGATCTATTTTTAGTGCTTAAGATATATTTGAAAACCCTCCTATCATGGGGCTACATCTACAATCAAGTTAACCCTTTAAGTACCGGATACTGCATTAATGCATTGTGTCCTTTGTCGCCATGATGCGCGACTAGCCCTGTCGCGTAACTCGTCAGGGGTCATTGAAGAATCATGCTCACTCCTGAACGGTTGGCATAAATATAAATGCCCGCATGTATCATGAGATAAGACATATTGCAGATCTCGATGCACTCTCTCACCAGAGGTCAACGGTATTCTCTTCTCTTTCCGGAGTTATTTAGTGAGAATCATAAATGTGGATGTTAAATTGTTTTTTTCTTGAGGAGTCAATTTGAAGTAGGGATTATTTTATGAGACAAATACGAATACCGTATTCTACCGAATAAGCGCACATCCCCTAACAAGGGCAATGACCCCTTTTTGAGCCGATTTCAGACTATAACACCAACAAAATCCGTCCGATTTTTGAGACCAAATGAACTATTAATTACAAGAAACGCCTTAAGGATAACTTGTTACGGGCATTTGTGTGGTTATTGCATGGAGCACGGTACTACAACAGTGACGCCCTAAAATTTTATTTTTTTTATTTAGTTTAAAATAACGTATTAAGCACACTGTGCGCTTATTACGTCGAATACTGTACCATTAATTATAGTATAACAAATAACTGAAGTGTAAAGGGGAATTGCAATTGCTGTGATCAGGGAGTGTATAGTCTACTATATGTCTCTGCTGTGATATACTAGTATCATCTATAAAGTGCATGCCAATTATCATAATAACCATCCATCTTTCCACTAGGGGTTTGTTGGAAGCTATATATAAAAGTACTGTTATCAAACTTGCATGTATATATCTATATAGATGGTAATACCATCTAAAGAATGTCATGCTATAAGAAATAAATATAACTTAAGTATATTGTATGGCGTCTTTGTTTTATTTTATATAATTGACATAATTATATTGCCCCTACTCCCTCCCTTTTCGCTGCAACTTCTGGTTAAGAGGGGTAGAACCTCCCCGATAAAAAAAAAGTCAAGATTCGAAGTTCAATCATAAAAGTTGCATTTATTGAGTGCACAATTTGCACCAATGTCCCACAATATGATGTCAGTATTGAGCTCCGTGTAATTGTTTTACAATTTGTTTAGTCCTTTAGTCTTATTTCTCATACGGCATACATTAGGTCAGGATGACGTCATCATGTGCTGACGTTGCAGTTTTAACCCTTTAAGGGCAGCATCGTGCTCCACTGCACTATGGTATTTAGTCGTCATGATGCATCAATCTAGTCCTGGCGAGTGACTCCCCAAATCACATTCATGTATAATGCTGGCTCTATGGGGTTGATACACTTCTGGAGGGTCAGCATGATGCATCAATGCAGATCTAATGAGTGGGCGCTGTGTTAATGCATCATGCCTTCATATTAACACCATTATTAAAGACATCATGCTGTCGTTAAAGGTCTGATGCAGCAAATGACGTCACATGTAGCACGTCAGTCAGCACGTGACGTCACACGTTACTGACATCACATGCTGCCTATGACGTCACACTATACTGGCGTCACACGTTACTGACGTCACATGCTGCACGTGAAGTCACGTTACTGACGTCACATACTGCACATGACGTCACATGTTACTGACGCCACATGCATCTCTAGCTGCCGGGTACCAGTCCTGTCGTGGTGAATCTTGACGTTACACAATACAGACTACACTAAGGTGTCTTTGTCAATCCTCTTCACGTCATGCGCCCCATTCACCATGACACCAGTCTGTTAAATTTCTTTTTGCTGGTGGGTGCACTGTTCGCCTCTATCAGCAAACACTCTATACCCCTCATGTCTCTGTGTGTCTCTGCTCCAAACAAAGTTATATAGTTTCGTCGTTGTTGTAGATTGTCTGTTTAATACATCACGACTCCACTTGGCGTGTGACGCGACTTAACGTTTGGCGCAGCGGCCCCGGAGCCAGATCCAGCGGAGTTTGTTCCTCCTGAAATGACATTACACATTTTACTTCACACTGTTATTGACATGAAACGCAGAATGTAAAATTGACCATTTAACCATTTAAAGGCTTGATAATGCTTTAATGTCCTCTGCCATTGGTCGGCATGATGCATGAATGTTACCCTAGTAAGTCTACTTGCCAGGGCTGTATTTCTACATTATACTGACCCCATCGTGGGGGAATCAGTTGATGAGAATCTATTTAGATCATTATATTTTTCCTCTGCAGCTAAAGCTAATCCGATCAGTTCATCGAAGCTAGGAAACATATTCAGGGTTCCCACAAAAATTTCAGATTGAATTCCATAACATTCCATGACAAAAATCTCAATTTCCCATGACATTTAAAACATTCTTGTGGAGGTTGGGGGGCTTGGCCTCCGAGAAAATTTCTAAAATTTAGAAAGCAAATGGTACATTCTAAAAGATCTTGTAATTTTTATTTACATTATTTTCATTTTCCATGACACACGACACATTTTTACAAAATTCTATAACTTTCCAGACAGCTTTCATATTCCATGACATTCCATGACACGTGGGAACCCTGATATTGCACTGGATTTGATAAATTCTGACCTTGTTTTGTAGACTTGTGTCGGCGCCGTACTCTATCAGCATCTTGGCCGTCTGGTATTGGTCCTCCTCACACGCCAAGTGGCTGCAACAACAACACACCTGGGTCAACTACCGTAAAACCTCACATAAAACAGACCAGGGTTAACTACTTTAAAACCTCACCTACCATAGAACTTCGCGTATAAGCCAAACTTGCGTATAAGCCGCCTCCTAACTTACCGTAAAACCTCACATAATAGCCGGGGTTACTGTAAGCAATACTTTTGCTGCTATACATTTTCGCGGATTTTGCTTAAAAGTATAATTTGCGGCAATTAAAATGAATTAAATTTGCGGGTTTCCGAAATTTGGTACTTTGAACTAATAGCCTACTGTATAAATATTCGGCCATGTAAGACAACAGTAGTTTGGTCATGTAGGGTGGGGGTGTGTGAGGTTAGTGTGTGTGTCAGGGTGTGTCAGGGTGTGCGTCATGTTTAGTGTGAGGGTGAGGTGCTACTTACAGGGGTGTGTTCCCCTCGGCGTCCTGTGTGTTAGGGTCTGCCATGTAAGACAGCAGCAGTTTGGTCATGGTGACGTGTCCCTTGACGGCCGCACGGTGCAGGGGGGTGTTTCGTACACGGTCACACACGTTGGGCTCTCCGCCCTTCTCCAACAACTTCTCTGCTATCTGGGAAATCAGACAATGAACTTTCAATGTGCTGTGCCGTTATTGTCATGATACGCAAATGAAATCTCAAACGATAGTTGCATTAATCTGACACAATTCTTTTTCTTAACTGTCAAAAAAAATCATTGGGCACCCCATAAGGTTTTGGAACTGTGTCAAACACGAGAGATGCCAGATTCATAATGTGAATTTAAGTTACCAGTGTAGGGGCTAGGGTTATATACAGGGTTTTATATGACGGGTTCTGTTGGATGCTGTGTTGCGAGCTCAGTCCGAACCCTTCAGTCCGACGGCAGGTGGCGACACCTGCTTCGGGCTTGGGGTATGGACAGAGGTCGCTATAGGCTTCCGGTCTGCGTGTGCGCGCGCAGGCTGGCTGCCTATATATACCCAGTATCCGATGGGACTCGTCGGTTACTCTGAGCCACGCTAGGTGAAGAGACCCCGAGATCACTGCGGCTGATTAGCCTACTGACCCGTTCCGAACTCTATAGGGAGTTCGCACGCTTAGAGCTTTGCCTGTCTAGGTTACTGAATAAACCTATTGATTCGCAACCTGTAACACTTGATCCGAACTGTGTTGACTTTGTTCTTTTACTTGATACTATAACAATATCATAGAGGAGCAAAGTATCGTTTATTACACCAGCGTTCCTTACCTCAAAGCGGTCCTTGGAGGCAGCGTAGTGCAGGGGACACTGACCGCTGGTGTTGATGCTGTTGACAGAGGCTCCTTTAGCTATCAGCAGATTTACAATGTCTTGTCCCCCAGCGGATGCCGCGATCATCAATGCCGTCCAACCCGCCTGCACACATATACATAGATGACGTGAGATGTTATACTTTTTTTTTTAAATAGCTTTATTTTTCTCTGATATTTATCTTCAGATTATTCATTGTCTACTAGTACCCTTGCGTATAAGCCTAACTCACGTATTAGCTGCACCTACACTCTGGGATTATCCTTTAAGCCTCACAGGGGGTCTGATTGTGCTGACTTATTAAAGTACTGTAGTTTACAGCTAAAATATCACGTATAAGCCACACCCTATACAGGCATGTTTGGAATCATTAAGTTAAAGCTGGCTTTGATTCACGCATAATCCTAAAGTTATTATACACGAGGTTTTACTCACGTCGTCTCTTGCATCGACAGGAGACCCTGTGTAGAGCAGGAAGTCCACAACCTGTGCACGGCTGCCACTCGCTGCCCAGTGTAGGGGTAACCGGCCGGACTGAAACACAAAGTAAATGTCTTATTGCTGCCAAGTGTAGGGGTAACCGGCCTGGCTGAAACACAAAGTAAATGTCTTATTGCTGCCAAGTGTAGGGGTAACCGGCCGGACTGAAACACAAAGTAAATGTCTTATTGCTGCCAAGTGTAGGGGTAACCGGCCTGACTGAAACACAAAGTAAATGTCTTATTGCTGCCAAGTGTAGGGGTAACCGGCCTGACTGAAACACAAAGTAAATGTCTTATTGCTGCCAAGTGTAGGGGTAACCGGCCGGACTGAAACACAAAGTAAACGTCTTATCGCTGCCCAGTGTAGGGGTAACCGGCCGGACTGAAACACAAAGTTAACGTCTTATCGCTGCCCAGTGTAGGGGTAACCGGCCGGACTGAAACACAAAGTAAATGTCTTATCGCTGCCCAGTGTAGGGGTAACCGGCCAGACTGAAACACAAAGTAAATGTCTTATCTCTGCCCAGTGTAGGGGTAACCGGCCAGACTGAAACACAAAGTAAATGTCTTATCGCTGCCCAGTGTAGGGGGTAACCGGCCAGACTGAAACACAAAGTAAATGTCTTATCGCTGCCCAGTGTAGGGGTAACCGGCCTGACTGAAACACAAAGTTAATGTCTTATCTCTGCCCAGTGTAGGGGTAACCGGCGTGACTGAATCACAAAGTAAATGTCTTATCGCTGCCCAGTTATGGGGTAACCGGCCGGACTGAAACACAAAGTAAATGTCTTATCGCTGCTCAGTGTAGGGGTAACCGACTTGACTGAAACACTAAGTAAATGTCTCATCGCTGCCCAGTGTAGGGGTACCCAGCCAGACTGAAACACAAAGTAAATGTCTTATCGCTGCCCAGTGTAGGGCCCTAGGGGTAACCGGCCGCACTGAAACGCAAAGTAAATGTCTTATCGCTGCCCAGTGTAGAGGTAACCGGCTGGACTGAAACACAGAGTAAATGTCTTAGGGAGTGTTCATTAATTATTTACAGGGGGGGGGTGGTGGGTTTGGGGGGGGGCGTAAAAATTTCCGACCCCTCTTGAGGGGGGGGCGTAAAAATTTAAGCCCCTTTTTTAGCAAAAAAGCCAGCGCGTTACTATAGTTCAAAGGGGCGGGGGCGAAAATTTTTCAGCGCCTTCGGCGAGGGGGGGGGCGCGAAACGTTCCACGCACTCTCGAGGGGGGGGCGTAAAAAATTTTTGCCCCTCCGCGCGAAATCTCACCACCCCCCCCCCTGTAATTAATAAATGAACACTCCCTTATCGCTGCCCAGTGTAGGGGTAACCGGCCGGACTGAAATGCCAAGTAAATGTCTTATCGCTAGGCGACCGCTGCACACCCCTGAAACATGGGCATGGCATTTTCATAGTAGCGCTACTGTACTGTACTGACTGTAGGCCCCTACTGCCCTACGGCTAGGCCTAGTCAGGCTAGTGAATGACTAGGCTGTTTTGAGTGGTGAGTGCATGCGCTGAGTGCATGTCCCCAGTTTGTCAACTGTTTACTCATCACCAACAAGCCGACAGTGTACAAACTACACACACACTGCGTCTACATACTAACCGCATCCGTCTGGGTTAATGGCGCTTCATTTTCACGAACTCTGTTCTTTAAAAGCTCAATTCTTCCTTCGTAAGCAAAGTTGTGAACGTCCAAGTCCGACATTTTGGATTTTGCGCGGAGTGTCTCAGAAATGTTGCCCGACAATAAGTTGTGGTGCGTGACGGCGTGACGTCACCAGCGCAGTGTTGTCAACATGGCGGCCAAGGAGAGCACGGAGGCCGCGGTCGCGAGTCCTACAACTCGAATATTCGCCGCCCTGTTTTATGCATTCGCGTCATTCTTCATCACAGTTGTCAATAAGGTTGTGCTGACGTCCAATGGGTATGTACATCTCTCTGTTCATCCTAGATTCTCAGTTTCACGCCTTCTAATAGCAGTCGTCACACGGGCCACTGGCATTGGCACTCACTCAGTCACTGCCGAGTGCACTTCCCACTCACTGCCTCTCGATCACGACTGCTGCCACTCGGGGATCACTGACACTGGGTGACTGGGCCCGAATCCCGAGTAGGCGAGTGGACTGATATTTGTGCATGGTGGGATTATGTCAACTTTAAGGAGTTATCATTTTTTAACAACGTGGGGGGGGGGGGGCAAACAAATTTGGACCCCTTGCCTTGACTGGGGCCAGTGGGGGGGGCAAACAAATTTAACCTGTTTAGAGCCAAAAACTTTAAAAAGCCCTCGCGGTACTATGCTTCTAAGCCCGAGCCTAAGGGCCCGCGCGCCGGGCCCGCGCGCGAGCCGATTTTCGATCCTAAGGGGGGAGGGGTAAAAAATGTTGACCCCTTGACCGGGGGGGTGTAAAATTTTCGGGCATGATCACTCCCTTATTAACCCTCGTCTCTCAATGACACTTTCTGTAATCTAAGAAAAAAAATTATCTTAAAAGTTTGGACCCCTTGACCGAGAGGGGGGGGGGGGTCAAAAAAAATTCGGATCCCCCAACCTTGCTCACTTTTTTACCAACGTGGGGGCGGGCACACAAATTTGGACCCCTTTAAGTTTAACCTTTTTGAGCCAAAAGCCTGCATGTAACGATGCTTCAAAGGGCCCACGTGCGAGCCAATTTTTTACCCTAGGGGAGGGGGTAAAACATGTTGACCCTTCGACTGGGGGGGGGGGGGGCTCGACGCGAAAAACCACCACTCCCCCTGTTGTTAAAAAATGATCACTCCCTAATATCAATAAGGAATACCGTACAAAAAAGCTAGAGAGTAACTGCGAGAAATCAAGGCAAGTGTTATCAATAGAACCCAGATATACACTATTTCGGTTAAAATATACTACCCGGTATGTGTATTAAACCCCCAGCGCCCCTATGTATAGCGCTTAGGCCGGACAGGAGCTGGTTGCGGCAGCCCGCACTGATAAGAGCTGATAGGCTGGGTACAAGTGTGTCCCTGGAAGTGATTGTTACCCAGGGACAGCTATTGTTAATGGCTGCAAAGTCGATAAGTAGGGAACGGACTTGATAGGTGAAATTGTTAACCGATCTCCCAGTAACGTAGAAGAGGGACGAGGAAACCACACCACTGTATGTCCAGTTTGTCTTGTAGGTGGTTTCACCGTTAAACACTAAGTTCATAGAATATTTAGTTAGCTAATATTGTGTGTGCACATAACCTTAAAAACTGACAGAGGAACATTGAACTGCAGGGTTAAATACACACATAGCCCAACTGGGATGACGCAGGGAGATCGGGACCAGCGCTATAAGCTCTGGACTGAAAAATTGTCCCAGGATAAAATAAAATCTGATTAAAAAAAACACAAAAAAAAACAAGGTACCAGTCATTGTGTGTCTTATCAGTAATGATAACCGCACCCAGCAAAATTTTAAATGGTGGACCCACTGGGTATGGGTCTACAGCCCTATAGGGCTGAGTACCTGTCTCAACTGCACTCTGACTGTTTTTTTTGTTTTTTTTTAAAGTAATATTTATTCAGGAGTATGACAGGTTAGGCTCCTTATATAAAAATTAGGCGGTGCCTATTTTCACCTGGCTCCTGAGGGCCTCATAGTATGCAGCAGTTTACAACCAAGTGGCGCGTTCCAGGCAGTCACAAAACTAATTATTGACTTAATGAGTATGAGAGTATGAGGAAAAGGTAAAAGGGTGATAACATAACAATTTATCAGCAATACAGTTTGAAATAATGAAAAAACCAGTAAGTTACTTTCTTAGAGAGGCTAGGAATTTCTTCCTATTCTGCTTAAAAGCAGATAAAGTAGGGATTAATCTCTCCTCAACCCCCAGATTATTCCAGAATTGAGAACATTTATAATTAACACTACGCTTGAAGGCTTGAAGTCTTCTATCAAAAGTCTTAAGAACAGGGCCATCATGCAATCTGGTTTCCCTGGCAGGTACTACCAGGTTTTCATCACATTTTGTCATGGTGTAAGCATGTATGGCAATCTGCTTTTGCCTTCTTTCCTCTAAGAAATTAATTTTCCCATCCTTATGGATTTTTTCGATGGTTGTTCTGGGGGGTGAGTATAATGCAATTTTTAAACCCCTATTTTGTAACCTCTGAAGTTTGGTTAGTAGAGTTTTGTTAGTATCATGGACAAGGATGCCCCCATATTCCATATAGGGTAACATCTTAGTTTTGTATACTCGTAGGGCTTGTGCATATGACATATTACGTCTTAAGCGTCCAAAAATATATAGTTTGACAGCTGATTTACATCTCATTTGATTTATTTGTTTATCAAATTTTAGAAATTGATCCAGCTGTACTCCTAAATAGTTATAATTTTCTACAAAATCTAATTCTTTGTTATTTAATTTGATTGCTGGGATCCTAAAGTTTTGTATTTGACCTGGGGTACCGAATTTCATTGATTGGGATTTTTTTGTATTAACTGTTAATCTATTAAGCTTTGTCCAATGAGAGAAATGGTCCAGATCATCTTGCATTTTCCTGTATGCTGAGACAGGGTCTCCTTCCATAGAGTAGAGTACCGTGTCGTCAGCATAAGAACTGATTCTGGTAGATTCACATAGACCATCAATGTCATTGACATATATTAGAAAAAGAAGGGGACCTAAAATAGATCCCTGGGGTACGCCACAGGTTAAAAAAGCTTCACTAGATGTTATACCATTTGCAACTGTTTTCTGAGATCTATGATGCAAGTAATCTCTTATCCACCCTAGAACATCTCCTTTAATACCTAGCTCTTCACATTTTGAAAGCAAGATTGCATGATTTACCACGTCGAATGCTTTGGACATATCAATAAATGTGGCTAGTGTATAATTATTTTCGTCCATGCTATGGAAAAGGTCATCAGTAAAATCAGCAACTGTAGAAATAGTAGAGTGCCCTTTTCTAAAACCCCCTTGCTTAGAGTTAAGCAAGTGGTTATTTTCCAAATAGAAGGATATATGTGTATGAATAATACGCTCTAAGACTTTACCAGGTAGTGGAATCTGTGAGATAGGCCTATAATTAGTGACATTAGCTTTATCACCTGGTTTTGGTAGTGGGGTAACTAGAGCCTGTTTCCATTTTGAAGGAAAAATAGAGCTGGTCAGAGACAGATTGAAAAGATAAGCAAACTTATCTGGTATTGCTAGCATGGCATCTTTAATAACCCTAGAGTTCATAAAAGGAATAGCTGAGGCCTTCCTAGTGTTAGTGAGTCTAGCTGTATTGAAAACCATTTCAGGGCTAACAATTAAATTATCAATCTCTAAGTTAGTAGTGGTCCCAGCATATGACCAAGGTATATTAAAATTAGCAGCAAATTTAGGACCAATACCTACAAAGTAATTGTTTATATGCTCAGCAGTCCTGGTGTGTTCAATTGGTTGGCCTGTGTCCTGGTCAACTAAGCAAATTATATTATTCCTAGTTTTATTTGGCAATAATTCTTCAAGTTTCCTCCAAAACGTGGTACTATCTTCCTTCTCATGATCCTTAATGTACCCCTTCTTAGCATTAGCTACTAGGTTTTTAACCCTGTTACTCATCCTATCCGAAATTGCTTCATCCTCCTGTAAACCTGTCCTTTTGGCATGTCTCCAAGCTAAATCTTTTTCAACAATTTGTCTCTTTAAATCAGGGGTAAGCCAGGGTTCATCCTTTGTACGAATCTGATGATGCTTTATGGGACACATAATGTTTAAATGTATATCAATAGCATTGTGAATTATGTCCCATGCTGTATTAGGGCATCTGGTGGCATGAAGTGCTGTCCAGTCATAGTTACGTAAGGCATTTTCAAGGGTGGCAGGATTATAGAACCTCCATGATCGACCTATAAATTGCTTTGTAACATACTTGATAGTTATTTTCTTTTTTGTGATTAAAATAGGGTGGTGGTCACTGAATTTATAATTTAGAACCCTTGCATCTGAAATAAATCGGCAGTCTGAATAAGCTAAGTCCAAAATGGCATTTTTTCTAGTGGGTGATGTAATATACTGATCTAGTCCAAATTCCTGTTCTATATCTAAGAGAGCGTTAAACTTATCGTCTTCCTTTTCTAAGTAGTTTATATTAATATCTCCCAGGAAAGTTATGTCCGCAGCAGGGTCAGCCTCTTTAATGCTTTTCAAGCATTCAAGCATGAATTTTGAGAATTCCGTGGGGCTGCCATTAGGTGGCCTATATATAACTCCCAGTGTCATATTAGTTTGATTATACAAAATAATTTTTACCCAGAGGACTTCATAGTTATCAGTGCAAATACAGTGCTGAAGCAAGCCATTTTGAGTATAAGTGATACCATCCTTTATATAGACAGCTACACCTCCCCCTTCCATTCGATCACCGTTATGGTTTAATCGATTTCTATCAACTCGAAGGAGTGTGTACCCGTCAATACCCATTATGGAATCAGGTATATCCTCGTTCAGCCAAGTCTCAGACACAGTGTATAGTCCAACCTCAGAGTGTTTTATATAAAATTTAAATAGATCAGTATTATTTTTAATACTTCTAGCATTATGATGAATAATGTGCAGGCCTCTCCCTGGTATAGGGAGATCACTCATTTAAGTGCAAAGTTTCCATGAATAATGTACATGTTATGCTACCCCGCCCCCTTCCCCATCCCTCAGCAACCCTTTCAGGGATGCTTAAATATAACAGTCCAATTGAATCGACATATAGCTTTTTTGTCGGTTTGTGATGACTGTTACTGGACATGCAGTAAGATCTGCGGGTTTAAGGCCTATCTCCCCATACAATCATTTCATGAGTCATTTGTGATAAAAATTACACGTTCAGACGTTATTATAAGAACAGTACTAAGGGCAAAAAATTTAGGTAACATGGCCCCAAAAAAATAGGGTAGGTAGGTAGGTACTAGGGCGATTTTTTTAACCTTTTTTTCCTAATTTCAGTAGAAAAAAAAGCCTCACACCGCTTTATATGGCTCCAGATGGGTCAAAAGCGACCTGGTGCCCTTGTACAATAATTTTATTTATCTATAATTTTTATTATGTTTGAAAGTATGTATACGTCCATGTATATTCGCTGCCCTTTAAGATAAAATTTGATGGTCCCGTTTGGCTGTTCATATAAATGTAATTATGATGACAAGCTTCGTGGTGCATATCCTGCTGGGTAGTGCATGTCATGTCACGTCCACTTTAACGACCGTTATATCGGAATTAACACAAGCGTTATGAAAAAGTTCCCTCTATTTTCTCTTTATTACAGATTCCCATCGTACCAGTTCTTGGGTATTGGGCAGGTATGAACATTGTGTTTTATAATATGCACGCAAAGATGACAATATAGAAGTGAAGATATGACTATTAATGAATTAAATTATACTACCCGTCACCTTGTTACAGTCTATACGAAAACCTGCCGGACACCAGCTATAGCCGGCAAAAACTCTGCCGGTCCGGCAGAAAGAGGGTTACTGCCGGCCCAAATGGCTGGCTGTATTCTAGAGATTCTTGCCTATATGCCATTTTTTACGGCTTGTAAATCGGACCATTATTAAGGTTTCTACAGCATAAAACAGAAAGCTTGAATATTTTCTGTAATGTTCTTCAGCAATTTACATATTAAAATGGTTAATATTATTGTAATATACAGGGAAACCCTATTCATTATCATTGTTAGTACAAAGACTTGCTTTATATAACAGTTTTAAATAGCAAGATTGCACTCGGATATCCGGGCCTGCAAAAATTGAGCCGGGCCTGCAAAGGGAAAAATTTGTAGGACCGAATGTCCTGCATGGTGAAAAAGTTTTCGTATAGACTGTTGTTACAGTCCTAACTGGTGACGTCATTCATGAAAGGCTACGTAATGTTAAAATGTCCAATGGGGAACTTTAGATATTAAATTTAATGTATTTATCTACCCAGGAACTTATAGTACCGTCTAAGCTACCGTATGTATCATGACCGGCTAATGTAATGAAATCTCTCTCGTATTTCTGTTTCAGATGGTTGCTACAGTATTTTTCCTTACTATTGCCAAACAAACGAGCATGATCTCGTTTCCAGATATTGGTACAGATATTCCAAAGAAAGTAAGGATCATGTTTTACGTTGCAATATCATTTCTAAAAAGACATTTAGTCCGACTGTGCATTTGCGAAACACTTATGGATATATGTGGGGTTATTTCCAATAAAAATTTCTATAATGAGTATAATTATTGTTTTAATTGATGGATATAACGATTCAATAAAATATGTTAAAATAGCTATAACTTTTGTTCTACTTGATGGAATTTCAAAATTTAAAAACCTATAGATAGCCAAAATGACACCGGCGGCGATTCTGGGGAAATTTGACGCCGGAGACAGTAAAACGACGCCGGCGGCCCGCCGGTGTCGATGCAGTATGGGGAGAACCCTGTTCAATGTATTGCATGTGTGTCATGTCCAATTAATTATCCCTCCAAATACAAAGAAACTCGCTTGCCGCTGGTGCATTGTCGTAATATCAATGTGTTGCAGGCTCTCCTCAAACCCTTTAAGGGCCATATAGCTGAAATGAATCATGCCCATTTTTTATGATTAATGAATGTAGCTCTGAGGAGTAACTCGCAAGTACTGCATTCATGCACCATTTGGACGCTACAGAGTTGATACATTCCCAAGGGTCCACATGATGCCTGAATGCAGCTCTTGACAAGTAAGACTCGCAGGGGTAGCATTCATGCCTGCGACTCTTGAAACATTACTACCTTGGTACATGTACAGTTACAAAATGTATATCCCATTTGTCCAGTCCATATGACGGTTACTTACTCATGTCTTTTGTGTCTTAACCAGGTATTCCCGCTACCCTTACTGTTCTTTGCCAACCTAGTATTTGGGCTAGGAGGTACACAGAAAATTAGGTAAGTGTTTTTTTTTAAGTAAAACACAAGCTGGCCTGGTTACTCACTCTCTCTCAATACAGATCAAACTACCATATTTAAAGGGACTTAAAGATGCCATTTAAACGATTCAAGAATCAAAGAGCTAACTTCAATCATACGATTGAGACAACTTGTGAATAGTCTTCCTTTTATGCTGCTGGGATTACAGGCCAACCTTTTTGGAAGGCATTTTAAGGTTTTTGCTACCAAAAAAAAAATCACCTTTTTTTTAAAAAGAAATATTATAGAAAAATTTAGGAATTTCCTCTCAAGTCTTTTTTAATTTTTTTTACCCTAATTTTTTATGGTTATGTTATCTGTAGACAGCTATACATCTTTTTTTGTAAACTGTAATGTATGTGTCTTTTTGTCTTGTAGTCTTCCCATGTTCACAGTTCTCAGGAGGTTTACAATACTCTTCACAATGTTAGCTGAACTCTACATACTCGGGTAAGACTTCACCTTAAAGGATATCTAGCCTTTTAATACTTGTAATATCCTACGTATGATTTCCTTCATATCATTAACGTGTAATTTCTTCACATCGTCCTCATATCAGGTCAATTCCATCTTCTCACGCACTAGCCATATATAGCGCTCTCTCTGATTTCCAAGTCAAGATTCAAGTTCAAAAGCCTTTTAATACTTGTAATATCCTACGTATGATTTCCTTCATATCATTAACGTGTAATTTCTTCACATCGTCCTCATATCAGGTCAATTCCATCTTCTCACGCACTAGCCATATATAGCGCTCTCTCTGATTTCCAAGTCAAGATTCAAGTTCAAAAGGTTTTTTATTTAAAGAGGCAGTGACATGAGATTTTCGCTATTTATATTTGTAAACTGTAGTATAGATATGGGTCAACCATCCCCGGTATTGTATGTAAGAAGTCCGTCAAACCAACACACATGATACATGGCCCAGCCAACCGCTGCAGGTGGGGCAGAAAGCCACAACAGGCCTCCACCAACACCTCGCCATGTTCTGACGTCATCGGCGGTATGGGTCTGTGGTGGAGGTGAGGCGTACAAGTGGGAAAGCTGGGATGGGGAGCAATACAAATTGTACAATCTAAAATTCGAGGTTGGAGGTGGGGAGGCTCCTGCCTCTGGACCCGACCGGGCCCTGGTGGTTGTTAATACAATTTGCAAGAGTTGACATGATGCATGAATACTCTGGCAAGTACACTCTTCAGGCCTACATTTAGGCATCATAATGACAATGGGCATAGCACATTAAACCACTGTGCGGCTCTTAAATGGCTAATGAACACAGTCCAGAGGTATATCATTATTTGTTTGTGTACAAGATAATGGCGTATAGTAAAAATACAACTTCAGTACGAATTATGGATGCATAAACTCTCGACCCCAAACGTTTGGGAACTGTGGAGTGGTGGCGGAATTCGTCCTAAGAATTAAGTCAAATAATTATTTCAAGATGAAATATCCTTAATCTCTAATGAAGTGTGGATCAGATCTCCACCTCAAAGTGCAGGATTATATATACATTATAAATCATATGTATATATATATACTCATATACATTATATATATTCATATATATATATATATATATATATATATATATATATATATATTCATATATATATATATAGTCTGAGAAACAAGCCACAGTACATTTATTATTTGCATGGATTATCAAACAATGGATGTTACACATGACAAGGAGACAATCTATGGGATTTATCTTTCACATGTGCTTACTGTTGCATTTGACTAAAATATCACTGGAGGTGAGTTGGGAGTTGTATGTGTCTATGATACTCATAATTGTATGGGCCTACAAGCTGGATTCTAAAACGCTTTGTTTGCTTATATTGCTGTATGTTCAACTCAAGATACCACACTAGTATCTGTTTCACATTGTTGACTCAGGGTTATCACCAAGAGTCTTATGCGACGCCTTGTGAGGGGTCGCATCAAGATAGTGAAACTTCATTTTTGTCAGTCAATTTTGACATGAATCCATGGTTCAAAAAATGTAAAAACTTGACAGATGGACAGATAGGACACTCAGGTGTATAGAACATCAGTCACTTTCATCAATGTTCTACTCTAAGCATTTAAAACATTGTCAATGGGAGATATCTTGCATTACAGGGTGAGACGTTTTTTGTAAGACCTTTTCTGTAGTCTGCTCTGCTATTATCTTGAATTATCTTTAAATACATTGATGTGTGGACAATAGGAGACAAAGAACACCAGAGTAGGACGAGGGTCAGAGGTTGGGGGAGGGGCGGTTGAGGGGAGGGGGTTGGGAATATGTTGAATTCTGACACTGTGCCATTTTGGGGTAGGAGTATGTGGGGTGGGAGTATGTGGGGTAGGGGTATGTGGGGTAGTGGTATGTGGGGTAGCGGTATGTGGGGTAGGGGTATGTGGGGTAGGGGTATGTGGGGTTGGGGTATGTGGGGTAGGGGTAAGTGGAGTTAGGGTATGTGGGGTAGGGGTATGTGGGGTTAGGGTATGTGGGGTAGGGGTATGTGGGGTATGTGGAGTAGATTTGAACAAGGAAGACGTTTCTGCTCTCGGAATTGACAAATAATTCATTGTTCCTGAAATAATTCTGCAGCTTCAATCAATTTAATCACCCTGACCCTGAGTCATTTGTGATGTAAGTCACACGTTCAATCTTTTTCACATTTACATAGGGCGATAGAACCAATAAATACCTTTTTAATAAGTCCTTGCTTAAGTCTATGTACCGTTTTAAAGTACCGAAATTAATTTCTCAAGAAAGCCAGTTTAGAGGTACGTATGGACAGGTCTAGTACGTTAGCATACTGACAGCTTGCACCCTACCCACAATGCTTAGCACCCCTCCCGCCGTCGACGTCACTTCCTCCTTCTTCCCCAAATGCACAATCCCACACCTGTGAGGCTTGGCCACACAGGTAGCCGGCATTGGTTTGCTGTAGCTGCTACTACATATAACTATCGACAATTTAGAGTGTGTTATGAGGTTTAAAGCTATATTTGCTAATAGTTCCTGTGGAGCAGTGGGGAAGGTGTCGGGGCCTCTTTAACCTAGGGGCATGTACAATGATCATATTTCTGGTGGTATTCCTTGGTATAACCTAGGTTGTCGGTGTGAAAGCATGACCCCAACAAATACTAGCTGACTTTCATTTGATACATAATTTTACAAAAAATAGATACTTCACATTTATACATCATCCGATTGCACAAGGGGCTTTAAAATGTATAGATAAGTGTGTATGCCACATCCTTCCAAGAAAATTCCCAATTGCCTTGACTATATAACGTGTGTAATAAACGATCTTTCGTATCTTTATGATATTGGTAGAGTATCAATTAAAGAACAAAGTCGACACAGTTCGGATCAAGTGTTACAGGTTGCAATATCAGGTTTATTCAGGTAAACCTAAACAAGCAGTCACTAAGTGTGCGAACTCCCTATAGAGTTCGGAACGGGTCAGTAGGCTAAGCAGCCGATATGATCACGGGGTCTCTTCACCAGCGTGGCTCAGAGTAACCGACGAGTACCGTCAGATGCCGGGTATATATAGGCAGCCAGCCTGCGCGCGCACACGCAGACCGGAAGCCTATAGCGACCTCTGTCCATACCCCAAGCCCGGAGTAGGTGTCGCCACCTACCGTCGGACTGAAGGGTTCGGACTGAGCTCGCAACACAGCATCCAACAGCACTCGTCATATAATAACCCCGTATAACCCTAGCCCCTACACTACCCCCTACCAGATAATAACCGGGAGGTAAATAATTAAGGTTATAGTCCGAAAACACTTCGGACTGGCATTATCTTATAAATACCACCTTAGGGGTTTATTAAAGTTATACCTTACAAACAATATGACGTTACTGTTGAACACAAAAGGTATTAATTACACACATATCTACACATATAGATCGTAATTAAAAATTACGCCCCATTCCCTAGGATAGATGGAGTTAATCTATACATATAGTATACACAACACTTGAAAAAGTACAATATCACAGTAAAAAAATTTCGTCCCTTCAAGACCCCGAGCTAATTACACTCGTAATGAATAATACTTTATAAGTGATAAACACTATCACTTCTCTTAAGGTTTTTAGAAACATATTAAAGTATTATTACAAAAGATATCATACGTGATTTTATAGCGATGATCCGGATCCTATGTTGTTGATGATGCATTCCGCCCGGCTTTCAGAACCTACTTCATTCAGCTCCTACTAACCGGAACGAGAAAGTTCATAGCTCATGCTCGGGAGCTTATAGTAGTATATAAAAAAAAATTCCAAGTCCTGCCTCCAGGCGATCTTCGGACTTATAATTAGGAGCACTCGGTCCTGATATATATAGTTTATAAAAAAAACATCTCGTATCAGATCCCTGGTGGTAGTGTACTCCTGTCCCGAGCTTTGGGTTTCTCTCCGGATCTCCTCGTCCTCCTCCGTCCGTTCTGCCTGGCAGACTGACTCCTTGCGTAGCCAGCCTGCCGCTTCTTCTCGTCCGGATCCTTGAACACCCTATAATAGAGTGTTTTTCACATGTAGGGTTGGTATATTTAAAATACCCCCCCTTCTTCTTGATCGGGTCCTAAGATAGGATAATCCTATCCGGACTCCGAGTCGTCTTTAGGACTCGACTGGGCCTCCTCCTCCTCCTCCTCAGAGTCTGACTCAGCTTCCGCCAGAGTCAGCTCCTGGAGCCAGAGCTCGATTTGAGCACGAGTCCCATCCCATTCGTGCATCTCGTGCGCGAAACAGTCTCTGAACCTCCGACGTTCGTGGTCCAGTTTTTCCTCGGCGTTCTTGACTGCCAGCTTCTGCTTTTTCCTTTCGGATTTAGCAGCAACTCGCTCAGTCCGAGCATTTTCACGCTCCTCCTGAACCGACTCCGTGGCCGCTGCTTTCTGAGTAGCGACTTCACTCCGGTGGAGATGATGCACTGTGTCCAGCGACAACATCGCCACCTCCTGACTTAAGCCAGTGAGCAATCGGTGGAAGTTATCCTGCCACCGATTCATGGCCTCCTGTCCGGCTTCGTAGGACTTGAAGTCGGCGGGAGGAAACGAGGGCGGGCCCCGTAGTCGTAAGACATGGTGCCCCTCCGGAGCCTCCTGAGGGGGATCCGGAGTCTGTGTGGGCTTCGGCTTTTGCTTCACCGAAGCCTTGGTCTTCCCCGTCTGGGTGAGAGTCTGTGACTCTGCTCCCGGAACCAAATCTATATTGGGGAATTCGTCAACGAACGCCCCTCCCGTACTGGAGTTCGGATCCTCCGGGCTTGGCCGAGGTGGCTTGCCCTGGGGGCCCGACTTCCAGTCAGTCTTGCGAGAGGTAAATGCCGGTCCTTGGTACCCCGGATCTGCCTTCTCCATAACGGACTGCCTTTCGTCCGTTTTCTGTTTCTTCGGGTCGGTGGGCTCCGAGGATCCGTCGGATTTTCTCGGAGCTCGCCGCTTCCGCGTACTGGTACGCTGCTGATACTCTTCGAATTCATCGTAGAGTTCGCCCTCCGGTACATGGAGATACGTGCGGTCCGGGTTTACCTTGTAGAATACCCGCACCTTCCCTTTCTCGTTGGTGCCAAAATCCACCTCGAGGTTGTCATTCTTGTCTACCGTGGTCCCGAAATGGGAGTAGACTTCTGCGTGAGCGGCCTGAATTCGTTCCGCTGCGGTCTCCATAGCCAAGCCATGGAACTTGGCAAGGTGTCGAATGATATCTGCTCTGGTGTAGAACAGACCCCCATTCGGACAACCCTTGCTGCCCTTCGAACCCACACTCAGGCAGTCATATCGCATGAGATGACGTACATGAAAGCGGGTAAGATGTCTGGCATACCGAACCTTGGTAGGCCAAGTTCGGGGTTTCTCCAGGGTCTCGTCGATGTCCTGACAAGCTTTGAATGGGCACTTACTAAATGAATGCCATCTAGACATTGCCCATGCCAATTTTGCCTTCTGAAGGAGCGAATGGTATTTGGTGCTACCAGTCCGGACCTTCTCCAGCAATTCGAAGTGGTACAGCTGTACCGACTTGCCTAAAGGATCAGATTTGATCCATTCTTCGTCGTCGGAGAGACCGTCGGGCCCCACCTCCTCCGGAAGCTTGGATGACCGCTTATCTTTAATACAGTCATTTATACACATGGGTTTAAAGAAATGAAACCCACTAGCGGCATTGGCTCGGAGGGCATTCCGGACCAATAGCTGCAGTTCGTTGTCGGCGATTGTGTTTTTGTCCAATCCCTTCAGAACTACATCCACCTCTTCCGGGGACTGACCCGCGTTCAGAGATGTTAACCGAATGGTCTCTCGTAGGTATTGATGCCTACGACTGGCCTTCTCCATCTTACTAGTGTCAGCAGTTCTAGTAGCAGCTGTGCTCTGTTGGACAATCTCGTCCTCCAGAGTATCATTGAGAATAGACTCGTTAGTCTTTTTCTCCATATTCCGGGCCAGCCTCATGGCTGGCGTCAGATGTCGCCTTTTCTCCTTCCGACTATGCACGACCTTGAATTCTTCTGCGGTTCGCAGGTCGTATTCAAGGGCCGCGAGTAGTTCGGGGCGCCCTTCAGTTTCAGCAACCAAGCGAGCGTTAGCAGCTTGGTCTTTGAAGCCTTCCATTGCAGCCGTCACGTGGGCCGGGAACCAGGTCGGGAACCGGTCGGACAGAATGTCCAGCCCCCGGAAGGTTCTCATCTGGACCAAGTCAAATGACCTGATCTCATCCTTGCTCATCTGTGCGATGATGGCTCCTCGTAGCAGGGATGGGACGTCGGCGTCCTCCTTATCCCATACTTCATGTTGGACTGGGGGGATTACTGGTACCCCCGGTCCACCCGGACCACCGCCTGCGGCTTGGTCCAGCTTGCCGACCTCATCAGAAGTATCCATAGTGGATGGCTCCAGACGGGGCTCGGTTTGCTGTTGAGGAGTCTCCACTCGGACGGGGGCTGCTCCTTGAGGAGGCGTCTCCACCCGAACGGGGACTTCTTTTCTTTGCCCCACTGGAGCAGGTAGCTGGAAGGTGATGCCGGACAGCACCTCCTGCACAACTCGGACCGTTTCAGCTGCGGATGATGCATCCATAGCCTCCTCAGTCCTAGTGTCGGATGGGTGAGTTGTCGTTTTCGGACGAGCTCCCCCGTGCCCGGACGTACCAGCCATGGCTGCGGCCGTAGCGGCCACTGCAGAGCTGTTATCCAACCCTCGCGAGAAGGACAACACATCCACGGCTGAAGTCGGAGCAGCTGACGTTCCAACTGCTTTCCCAGCATCCTTCTCCTTGCTAGGGATCGGGATGTTTGACTTAGGAGGGACCGGAGTCTTGACAGCCTGACTGCTGCCGGACGTCTGTCCCTTCTTCTTCAGATCTTTAGCCGATTGCTTCGGATCAGCTTTCTTTTGTTCCTTTGGCACCTTTGGAGTCGGAGCCTTGGGAGTGACCGTCTTCGAATCTTTGGTTACCGTGGCAGTGGCAACCTTCGGATCCGCTTTCTTAGTACCCTGGGTACTAGACTTCTTCGGATCGGGCTTTTTAGGCTCGTCCTTCCCCAGAGGCTTCTTTCCAACACCTGCGTGTTTGAGAGCCTTGGTACTAACCTTGCTATCGGCCGACCGGGACCGATCTCGGGTAGCACCCTTGCCACCGCGCGTCCTCGGACGTGCAGTGTCGGAGTCGCTGTCGCCTCCCATAGACAGTTTCCTAGTAACTGTCTTCTTGAGGCTCGGCGAAATACTTAGACTGCACATCCGAGAGAGATGTCCAGTCGACTCGGAGGGGTTCGATTCTACTGCACTGTAGGCGATCCCTCGTAACATTCCGGAGTCCTCGCTACCGTCGGGTGACGGAGACTTCCGAATCGGTGACACGGCCGGATCCACTCGTAGTTCCGACAGAGTCTGACTGAGCTCATCACCACTGTGGCTCTGAGCGTCCATGTGCTCCTCGGTGGCGGATGCCACCTCGGAGTGACCGGAGAGTTCGGACTGGCGGAGCTGCTGCTCGGCCATCCTCACTTCTTGCAAGTGTCTTACGACGGGAGTTTGACGGGGAAACACTTAGTTCCCCGTCTCCCTCTTTGTCTTAGACGGACCAGGAAAGAGTACTCACAGTTCCTACTCTTTTTATCACTCTTCTACTCTTCTAGTTGCCCAAAAACGCCGACTTCTCCGCTGCTGCCGCACGCACGATTGATCCGGGTGAGCCCCAAAATCAATATGGCGTTCCCTCGCTTTTGTTTTTAAAACAAAGCGCATGCGCAGCGTCTCGCGTGATTGGACGCGATCCCGTTACCCGGTGTGACCCAATTATCGATTAATCAGGTCACGACCTTTCCCGCCCGCAACTCGGGCTCGGGGGATCACACTGCCACGTAGGCGGCTCGCAAAAGTCAAAATATACTTCGAATAAAGAGTTCATCAGGAGTATTAGTGGATTAATATGGGAAATCGAAGATTACCCCACCGGATTATCCGTCCACCACCCTCGGGGAGCACTCCAATATTCTTTTCTATTCAACTCTGAGCGCCCCTGTTGGTAGCACACATATAACATATAAAACACCACAGGACACCACACTCGTTGTGTAAACAAGCTAGGTTACCGCCCCTCTGGCCACCAGCCTTGGGCTTCGCCGAACGGGTTTCCCGTTCACCTCTCGTAACCTGGCCGAAGGACTCTCGTTCTTAACTAAAATTCCAGCCTTGATTTTAGTTTTCCGGGCCCTTCTTCCTTCGCCTGCCGAGACTTTCTTTTTCACGGTCCTCTGAGGTTTCTTTCGTACCACTCTCTTAGGGGTATCCGCTGACACCCCTTCCAAAGGTACAAATTTCGCCTCCGAAGTTCCCTCTTCCACCTCCGTTTCCGGGGTGAGCTCCCTTCCAGCCCAAGCACGCAACCGAGCCACATGGCTCGTCCGGATGCGCCCTGCTTCGGACTGAATCAACACAGTCGTCTGACTGATACATTTAACCACTGTGTGTGGTCCATCCCAGTTATTCGCCAGCTTGACGTTGCAGAGCGGTTCGTGTAGGCGGATTACTCTATCCCCCACCACGAAACGTCGCAACTTCAATCCGGTGTCATAACCTACCTTCTGCCAGTTCGCAGCTTTGAGCAAATGAGCCCTAACTGTTTCGTAGGCAAATTTGAATCTCTCTCGTAGAGATTCTACAAATAGCACCGTACATGGTGCTTCTGGACTGATCCCTACCACCCCGAATACTAAATCCGCCGGCATGATCAAGTCCTCTCCGAACACCAAGAGGTTTGGTGTGCAATTAGTCGAAGTGTGGACCGTATTGTTATACGCATGTACCACAAATTCGCACTGATCATCCCAATCATCCATATGGGAGTTCACTAATGGCTTCAAAACCTGGATCAAGGTCCGATTGAACCGCTCCACCTGCCCGTCGGACTGTGGTCGGTACGGATTGGTCCGAGTTTTGCATATAGCCAACTGATGACACATAGCTGCCCAAAGTTTGGACTCAAATTCTCTCCCTTGATCGCTATGTAACATCAAGGGAGCCCCCAGATGGAGGATCCACCCCTTCACCAGTGCTTCCGCACAAGTTGCAGCAGTGTGATCCTCTAGTGGGTACACTCGGGTGTATTTGGTATAGTAGTCCGAAACTACCATCATACACGTATTACCCTTCGGAGTGGGTTTCACTCCGCTGATAATATCCACGGCTATTCGAGCAAATCTCACCCCGAATAGCTCCTGCTGCAGTGGCAATTTCCCTAGTCCAGGACCAGGCTTGCCTAAACAACATGCCGGACATGTCTCTATCCACCTCAAAAGGTCGCCAGACATTCCGGGCCAGTAATATCTTCGACTCAGCCGTTCCAAAGAGCGTTTCTTTCCGAAATGCCCACTAGTGGAATGGCCGTGGCAGTAGTACAGGATGTCTTTCCTCATGGCAGCAGGGATTACCATTTGTAATACCCTCCGCTTTCCGGGACAAGTCTTCCACCTGCACAACAACGAGTCTCGGACCTCCAGTTCATGGAACTGTGCCAAGAAACGTCGCATTTCACGGTTTTCCAGCGATATTTCGGGTCTCACTGGACAGACCCCAGTAGGGACAAGCTCCCTCAGTCGTGCTATGGTAGGATCGGCCATCTGGTACGTCCTTATAGTGTCGGTGGACCAATCCAACAGGTTTTGCAACAACCCATCATAAGGCAAACGCACACTCGCTACCACAGCATTGTGAGCACCACAATCCCCACATTCCGGACGCACACAACGGCGTACCGGACGTCTACTTAGGCAGTCAGCATTAATATGCTTCGTGCCCGCTCGGTGCTGGATATGAGAGTTCTCCAGTCCGAACTCGCTGAGGTGATTCAACCATCGACCAATCATTCCCTCCGCATCCTTAAAATTAAGGAGCCACCTGAGGGCCGAATGATCGGTACGAAGTGTGAAATTCCCTCCATATAAGAAGTGCCGAAACTTCTTCGTGTATACCACCACCGCGAGCAACTCTCGCTTGGTAGTACAGTAATTTCTCTGTGCCTTGTTCATACTGTTACTAGCGAACGCCAACGGGACCTCTACTCCGTCCTGGATTTGGGACAATGCGGCCCCGATGCTCTCATTGCTCGCATCAGTGTCAAGGATGAAATGCCCCTTCTCCGTAGGGTATCTCAGCACCGGGGTGGTCCGGAATAACGCCTTAATCTCTTTGAAGGCTGCATTCTGTTCCATCCCCCATGGGAAGGGTTCTTTTTTCCTCCCCGGAGTCCAATGGCTCAACCGCTGAAGCGGCTGAGACACCCTCGAGAACCCGGGGATGAAGTCCCTGTAATAGGAACAGAACCCTAAAAAGGATCTGATATCCTTTGGTCCTTTTGGAACTTCCCAAGTCTCCACAGTCTCCAGTTTAGCCGGATCAGCCTGCACACCCTCGGTGGAGATGATCCGGCCCAAATAGACCATGGACTTCCGAAAAAGTTCACACTTCTTTGGCTTTAATGTCAAGCCATTGGACCGAATTCGTTCCAACACCTCTCCGAGGTTCAACGCACACTCCTCAAACGTCTTGCCGAAGACAATGACATCATCCAAGTATACCAAGCACTTGCGCCACAATAGATCACTCAACAGAGTTTCCATCATAGCCTCAAATGTGGCCGGGGCGTTGCATAACCCGAAAGGCATCAGTTCAAACTGATACAGCCCAATGTGACTCGTAAAAGCCGTCTTCTCTTTATCCTCCTCCTTCATCCCGATCTGCCAATACCCGGACTGCAGATCAAGGGTGCAGAACCATTGGTTCCCACCCAGCGAGTCCAGAGTCTCATCAATTCGGGGGAGAGGATATGCATTTTTCTTGGTTACTCCATTCAGGCGTCTATAATCGATACAAAATCGGATAGACCCATCCTTTTTAGTAACCATCTGAACCGGACTGGACCAGGGACTAGTGCTAGGCACTATCACCTTCTGTTCCAGCATGGTTTTCACTTGTTCTTCAACAACAGCTTTCTTACCCAACGGCAAACGTCGGTAAGGCATTTTGAAAGGCTGTGCATCTCCAGTATTGATAGAATGCAACACTTTGTCGGTTCGGCCTAACGGCTCCCCCTCCACCTGCCATGCATCCTGATACTTCACTACCAGCCTCCTTAGAGAGTCGAGATCCATCCGATCCGTCAGATCCGTTTCGGATATCATTTTCTCGAGTCCCTCACTCAAAGGGGTCGGAGAAGGGTCACCCTTCATGCTCACCTGTCCAGCGGACACTACGGCCTCACTGGTGAACACCTTCCCCAACACTGTATCTTTCCTAAGATACTGCGGTTCCAACCCGGGGTTAGAAACCGGCACCACGGTCCAAGCACCATCCCCCACGAGGGTATCCATGCCTGTCAAACCGATGCTTCCCAACATGGCCACATCCGGTTCCACAACTGCTTCTTCCTCTCTCCTAAGCCCCTTGCTTCGGACCAGCACGTCACACGTCTGTCCGGGAGGAATCTTAACAGTTTGGACCACCGTTGCCACTGTCGATACTTGTCGGAGCACACATTGCTCCACCGCACGGTACGGGTGCTCTATTCGGAGTACCCCTGTACCAGGATTCAGGACCGCGTCATACAACGCCGAAAAATCCAACCCCAGTATACCGTCGTCTGCAATATCCGCAATGGTGGGAGAAGCCACATACTCCTTCCCTCCAATTCGGACAGGTATGAACGCGCGCCCATACGTCTGCATACTCGACCCATCGGCCGAACAGGCGTTTACCCTCGTTTTGAAGTTATCACGACTGTCCGGCATAAGAGCATAGAATTTGGAGGAGATAAAGGAGTGGCTAGCTCCCGTATCTACTAAAAATTCGCCCGCCCTACCGGCCACAGTAACAGACACATACCACCGCCTCCCCCCCAGCGGAGACGGGTTTACAGTGAAGCGTTTGAAATCCTTCGGAGCAGCCAGATCAAGGCCATGTTTCTTCAAATGGTCGAAACATGGATGATCTGGGGAAAGCTGGGTACTCCCTACCCACACGGTGTCTGTGACAGCCGCAACTTCCTCGTTCCTATCCGTAATGGGCCTCCCTGCCTCATTGCCGGGCAACTGATGGACTGGAATGTTAATCAGGCCGGCATCCGAGCTCCTGAAGCTCGAAGCCACCCCTGATTCCCTTCCTGTCTTCTGAATTTCACTAGGCTCTACCTCTCTGGTATGTTGGCGTACTTCATCTGCAGGGGTTGTCCGCTCGCCTTTTCGGACTACCCCCTCTAGTTTCCCTCCTTTCCGGGAACTTTCGGACTCGGAGCTGTACACTCTGCAGCAAAGTGACCGATCTCTAAGCACCTATAGCACTTAGCGGTCCTCCGATTGATCTTCCTTCTGTTAGGCTGGGTAGCCCCCTGAATGGAAGTCGTCATCTTCTCAAACAGCGATGTGAAAAACGCTGCGTCCATCATCGGAACCTTCGGATCCGATGACTCCCTTTTTGGAGGGGGGTTCCCACCCCCTTCCGGCTTCTTATTCTTCCACGGCGGTTTAGAGGAATTCCCATTCCTCTTGAACTGAGCCGCTGAAGCTATAGCCCCCTCCTCATCACTGCCCGAACCATCAGACTGTTCCGGAGAACATTCTATAATGGCCGAGGCCCGGGTAGGCATCCGGTCCCCTAACAGTGACTTTTTGAGAGCATGTATGTCGATGGCCTTAAAAAGGTCATCTAGTGACGTATCTGCTCTCCACGTGTCATACACCGTTTGTTGTATGTCAGGATCTCTCAGTCCGGCAACGAACTGAGAGAACAATTCCTTAGAAAATAAGGCATCGTGGATTCCTGAAGCAGGGTGTACCTTCTTCAGGAGTCTCATCAATGCAAGTCCGAAGACCCTCGGAGCTTCGTTCTTGCCTTGCACGCGCTTCTTAAAAGCGACCATCGGATCAATCCGAGCGGAATCTCCGTATAGGATGGTTCCGATTTCTACGAGCTGTTTGAAAGTACCGCGAGGTCCGCAATCCTCCTTCCACTGCTCAACGGCCATGAGACCATCTCCCATGCGTAATCCCTTACACACGTACGGGATTGCATCCTGTTGGTCCCACCCACTGAGGTTTATATCCTCAACGGTGGCTCCCAACCAATCTTCCCACGAATTCTTCTGCCAGTAGGGAAATGGCTCGCTGGCTATGCGTCTAGCAGCGTTGGACGAACCTCTAATTTTAGAGGTTATCGCCAGACATTTAGAAATGGATGCTGTCGCGTCCTTTTCCGCACCGACATTGTGCAATCCGATCCCCGCTATGGCGGGGTTCGTATCGTACAATTCTTGCAATTCTGTACTCAGCATTGTTCGTCTCGGAGCCTTCTTCGGGCTCTTCGTACCAGGAGTCGCCCCTGGAGTAGCGCCCATAGCTGGTATGCTACTCTGTCTGTCCAGAAAAGCCTGGTAGGTCCCATACGACACTAAGTCCGTAGTGGGGTCCACGCCTTGTCCGAACCACCAGTTCTTCTCCTGATCAGTCATGTACTGACACTGCTGGGCCAGAGCAAGCGCTCGTTGATGCTCTGCCTTCTCCTTTGCCAATTCCTTGACCTGCTTCTCAACCTCCTCCTCTTGCTGAGCTTTCTCCAATTTAGCTTTAGCAGCTTCTCCGGCGGCTCGGAGCCCTTCCTTTCGAGCCCTCAGAACCGCCGCTTCCTGCTCCGCTAACTCCTCTGCGAGGGCCGCGTTCTCCTTCATTCGTTTCTGCTGCTGCTCCAAGGCAGCCTGCTGTTTGCGATACACGTCTCGCCTTTCTATTTCCAAGTTTTTCTGTTCCTGGAACAATATGGTTGCTTGGCACTCTCGCCATTGCAACAAACTTGAAGGAGTCAGATCGGTTTTCGCCGCCTTATCCTGCTCGGCCGCTTTCTTCAAGCGTTCCGCGTCGAGTTCTTGCTCGTCCACTTTCAACTGTGATCGTGGACTCAGAACCAACTCGGACAATCGTCTTCCCCTACCGACTGAGGCTAGACCGGTCGGGGCTGCGAATACCTGTTTTGGTATCGGACGGATACCACCGATCCCCACCCTCGGTGAGTAATCACTCGCCCTGCCTCTGCCCCTGGATCGTCCCACTCCGAGGGGTCGTCCGAAGGGTCGTCCTGGTGTTGAGGTTGACAAGGCAGGTTCCATGGTTACCCCACGTCCCATAGGCTGATTGGGAGTGTCGGTAAAACTCATGTAATGGAGGCCTTCCGGACTACCATTGTTCGCAGATGCGAAAGAGGTACTGTTGTCCTTTATACTCTCTCGTGTTTCTGATAAAAACTGCTGCAAAGCAGTTCTTTTCGCTTTCAGAATGTCACACTCTGTCAATAGACTTCGGCGGACCTCCTGTACGTCCTCTGTGTCCCGAACAATGGCTGATCGGGCCCCTTCTGCCTCATGCATTACAGCATCTCGGGCTTTGCAAATATGGTTCAGCTCCGTGTTTGCCTGGACAAACTCGGACTGGATCACTCGTAGGTCCGCCTCTTTCTGATCGTATTCCGACCGGACTCTGCTGAGAGATTGTACCAATTTCTCATTCTCCTCCAACAAGGTAGACAGCCTTGCGTCCTTTTCCTTGATTTTGGAAGCTCGGTGTGTGACTGCACCCTCCAATGCAATCAGACTGCTTTTCCATTCATTGGATTGCTTCTGAATGGTTAACAATTCCATTTGAGCCATCTGTACACGTTCCTGTACTCGGGCCTCTCTCATGTCGTCAAAACGACGCTCCTGCAAGAGGGTATACCTCCTCGGAGTCGGCGCGGCAGAGCTTGACCCACCCACATTGAACAAGGACAAGTTCACTTCTTCTAATGAGCGGCTCATTATGGTAGGACCCCTGGGTCCTTGTGCTGCGTCTGTTCCGGATGGAACATTCGCCCTGCTGTGGGTATCTGCCTCATAACTGGCATCTAACCCTTCCGGTGACAAGGCTGCTGCCTCATCCGGGGACCTCGCTGCTCCGTCCAGAGCCCGAGGTCTGTGCTACTGCACAGGCTAACCTGCGTTTCACTCAGAACTGGTCACGGCACCAGTGTAATAAACGATCTTTCGTATCTTTATGATATTGGTAGAGTATCAATTAAAGAACAAAGTCGACACAGTTCGGATCAAGTGTTACAGGTTGCAATATCAGGTTTATTCAGGTAAACCTAAACAAGCAGTCACTAAGTGTGCGAACTCCCTATAGAGTTCGGAACGGGTCAGTAGGCTAAGCAGCCGATATGATCACGGGGTCTCTTCACCAGCGTGGCTCAGAGTAACCGACGAGTACCGTCAGATGCCGGGTATATATAGGCAGCCAGCCTGCG
Source organism: Harmothoe impar (assembly GCA_947462335.1). Lineage (NCBI taxonomy): Eukaryota > Metazoa > Annelida > Polychaeta > Phyllodocida > Polynoidae > Harmothoe > Harmothoe impar. The sequence continues at coordinate 93,110,204 of OX381705.1, forward strand.
CGCGCACACGCAGACCGGAAGCCTATAGCGACCTCTGTCCATACCCCAAGCCCGGAGTAGGTGTCGCCACCTACCGTCGGACTGAAGGGTTCGGACTGAGCTCGCAACACAGCATCCAACAGCACTCGTCATATAATAACCCCGTATAACCCTAGCCCCTACACGTGTATATGTGTACTTCTTTTTAAGCCGGGTTTTTAACCCCACTACTAAAGCGTGATAGAGATAACATTTACCGAATTACTACCGGTAGTAAAGCCTGAGGGATTGACCGTTGACCTAAAATACATATTTAGATAATTGCGTTGTCCTGTTGGTGAGGGCGTCATGGGATGCGGGTAGAGGTGTCTCTAACCCACATCCTAGTGCGTCTAAGACCTGGTAATTACATTATAATGGTGTCACGTACGTCGGCTTAATATCGCTATATATGTGGCTCCAGATGGGTCAAAAGCGACCTGGTGACCTGGGCTGTTTTCCAGGCGACCTGGCGACCTTGTACAATAATCTTATTTATCTACTTTATTTTTATTTTTTTTCAATAATTTAAGCAAGTTATACTTTTCTTGTTTGCAGGGTAAAAGCATCGCGTCAAGTGCAAGCATGTGTATTTCTAATGATATTTGGAGCCCTAGTCGCAGCAAGGTAAGCTACCTCCATTAGCTCTGTATAATATATAAAATAATCAGTAAAAATTCTGAAGTCTTTGTTGCTGACTGAAAGATAAGTTGACTCAAAGATCTGGAGTATAAATCTATAATGTCACATTCAACATTGTCTATTTGTAATACCGTAGCTATATTCTTCTTTGCGACAGTCAAACATTCTGTTTACACAGGAGAGGTAGCACTTCCGGTTCCGGTCAGATTTAAGCGCGAAGTCCGAGGAGGAAAGACCTGTGCCCACAAGCAGCAACTTCTACACCACAAAAGGAGGAATTTGACAGGTAAAGACCTTAAAACTCTATTATATTTGTAACATATTTGCACATTTGAGGATATTAGTTGATGTATTTCTTTAGGTTGCCGCAATTTGGAGGAAAATGTGACAGAAAATCCGCCGGTGGGTGATATTTGGGGATTTTGGAAATCAGGATGAATGGTCATCCAGATGAATGTGAAAATTCTCAAATGTGCAATTATAGTTCAGTTTTTCACAATAATTTGGAAAATTGTCATCCAGTTATAGTGAAAAATTGGAGTTTAGATAGTGTAGAGCTTAGTTGCTGCTAGGGGCTGGCATGATTCAGCAAGACCAGTCATCCATCTTGGATTTCAGACTGAGTCACTGATTTATGTTGGCTTTTTATTTATTATGTTGGCTCATAGTGCAGTACTGCTGCCTCATTTGTTGAGGAATGTTTCAATAGCGAAACGAGCCTTCATAAGGAATAAAATTGTGATGGGATAAACTCATATCTACAGAGATAGAAATTTATCCTGTTATACACTGTTGATCTCTGTTTTATTAGTGAATACACTTTTAAAATAAAGAACCAGGAAGGACTTACCACTGTCTTATGCATGGTCAAAGACAGAATAATATCAACTACTACCTGTCATAACAGCTTGACAGACTCTAGATATTGGTTGAAGTCAAGACACTTAAAGCTTTGCTTGCTACTTTGTAGTTGACACCTCACTTATTCTCTTATAACTCAGTTATAGAAGAATGACAGTTGAGGTTGTTCTCCACTCATATAGTTTGAGTGAGGTGAACTGTCAAGTCAGTGTCAGGTGTGTCTTGTTGTACTTTTGTACATGTTTGGACCAGTTCTTAACAAGACATATACCTTATGCCCAAAATTTCTTTGAGGCATTAAATAACTTAGTTGTGTTGATACAGATCCACACTGAGTGCTTGTGTTGAATACACAAGTTTACCCATACCTTATGCCGAAAAAATCCTTGAGTTAGGCATTAAAGAAGTTTGTGTTGTTGTGAAATGAAAACACAAAGAGACTATACTGGTCTACTATTCTATAGGGTCTCACTTATGTGCTTAGGGTTTTGTGACTTTGAAACACAAAAATACCTATACCTTATGCCGAAAATTTCTTTGGCCTTGTGTTTTAATCCCCACCTTAAAACACTATTAGCACACATGTCTCTTTGATTTGAACATCAAGATGACTTAACTCATGTGGAGGTACCTTGGTTTTGGACTAGTTTCCAAAAAGACCCACACCTTATGCCCAAAAATTCCTTGGGTTTCACGTCACAGACGTCGCTGTCAGTCACGTCATAGACGTTGCCTTTGACAATCACGGCGTAGACGTTGCAGCTGTCAATCTTGCCCTAGACGTTGCTTCTGTCAATCACATCATAGACGTTGCGGCTGTCAATCACGTCATAGATGTTGTCGCTGTCAATCACGTCATAGACGTTGCTGCTGTCAATCACGTCATAGATGTTGTAGCTGTCAATCACAGCATAAACGTTGCTGCTGTCAATCACGGCGTAGACGTTGCAGCTGTCAATCACGGCGTAGACGTTGCAGCTGATCCTCATGTAGGAGACGCTCGCGTCGCAGACGTGGCCGCTGGCGCTAGCGTCCTAGACGTGGCCGCTGGCGCTCGCGTCCCAGACATGGCCGCTGGCGCTCTCGTTCCAGACGTGGCCGCTGGCGCTCGCATCCCTGACACGCATCCCAGACGTAGGCGATGTTGATCATATTAATGGTCTCACGTTAATGATGCTCACATTGATGGCGTTCTTGTTGATGCCAATCATGCCCTAGACCTAGCCGCTGACGCTTGATACTAGCTGGCGCACATTCAGTCTATGTTAGGGATGTCGCAGACATAGCCGCTGGCGCTCAAGAGAGTTGTAGCCGCTGGTGCGCACGTTGTAGACGTTGCAGCTGTCAATCACGTTGTAGACGTTGCAGCTGTCAATCACGTTGTAGACCTTGCAGCTGCCAATCACGTTGAAGACGTTGCAGCTGTCAATAAGGTCATAGACGTTGCAGCTGTCTTTCACGTCGTAGACGTTGCAGCTGTCAATCACGTCGTAGACGTTGCAGATGTCAATCACGTTGTAAACGTTGCAGCTGTCAATCACGTTGTAGATGTTGCAGCTGTCAATCAAGTTGTAGATGTTGCAGCTGGATTTCACATCGTAGACGTTGCAGCGGTTAATCACGTCGTAGATGCTGCAGCTGTCCATCACGTCGTAGACGTTGCAGCTGTCACTCACGTTGTAGACGTTGCAGCTGTCAATCACATTGTAGGCTTTGCAGCAGTCAATCACGTTGTAGACGTTGCAGCTGTCAATCAAGTTGTAGACTTTGCAGCTGTCAATCACGTCGTAGACGTTGCAGCTGTCAATCACGTTGTAGACATAGCAGCTGTCAATCACGTCGTAGACGTTCCAGCTGTCAATCACGTCATAGACATAGCAGCTGTCAATCACGTCATAGACGATTGCATGTCTAATCGTCGTAGACGTTGCAGCTGTCAATCACGTCGTAGACGTTGCAGCTGACAATCACGTTGTAGAAGGTGCAGCTGTCAATCACGTCTTAGACGTTGCAGCTGACAATCAGGTCGTAGACGTTGCAGCTGGCCATCAGGTCGTAGACGTTGCAGCTGGCAATCAGGTCGTAGACGTTGCAGCTGGCAATCAGGTCGTAGACATTGCAGATGTACATGACGTCGTAGACATTGCAGCTATCCACCACGTCGTAGACGTTGCAGCTGCATGTCAAACCGTCGTAGACGTAGCAGCTGTTAATCACGTCATAGACGTTGCAGCTGTCCATCAGGTAGTAGACGTTGCAGCTGGCAATCAGGTCCTAGATGTTGCAGCTGTCAATCACGTCGTAGACGTTGCAGCTGTCCATGACGTTGTAGACATTGCAGCTGTACACCATGTTGTAAACGTTGCAGCTGCATGTCAAACCGTCTTAGACATAGCAGCTGTCAATCACGTCATAGAAGTTGCAGATGTCAACAAAGTCATAGACATTGCAGCTGACAATCAGGTCGTAGACGTTGCAGCTGTCAATCACGTCTTAGACGTTGCAGCTGTCAATCAGGTCGTAGATGTTGCAGCTGGCAATCAGGTTGTAGACGTTGCAGCTGGCCACCACGCTGTAGACATTGCAGCTGGCAATCAAATCGTAGACGTTGCAGCTGGAAATCACGTCATAGACGTTGCAGCTGTCAATGAAGTAGACGTTGCAGCTGCCCAATACGTCGTAGATGTTACAGTTGACAATATACTCTTAAGTCTCCAATTGTATAAGTCCTCACCCACGTCACAGACGTAGCCGCTGTCCGCATTTGTAGTTGGTTTGGACTAGTTTCCGAAAAGACCAACATTATATTTGGATCACTTAAGAGTTGTGGATACTTGAGTGCACTTACCTGGTTAGGGTTTTGTACCTCTTTATTTTGGGGTCTCATTTGTTGCATGTTGTAGACGTTGCCGCTGTCATTCATGACGTAGACGTTTGCACCTGTCAAGCAAGTCGCAGATGTTGCAGGTGGCAATTACATTGTAGACATTGCAGCTGTCAATCACGTCATAGACGTTACAGCTGCCAATCATGTTGTAGACTTTACCGCTGTCATTCATGATATAGACATGTGCAGGTGTCAAGCAAGTCGCAGCTGTCAATTATGTTGTAGATGATACAGCTGTCACTCAGGAAGTAGCTATTGCAGCTGACAATCATGTTGTAGACGTTGCAGCTGTAAGTCGCACATGTTGCAGATGTCACTCACGTTGTAGATGTTGCAGCTGTGAATCACATTGTAGACGTTGCAGCTCTCTCGCATGTTGTAAACGCTACAGCTGTAAATTACGTGGCAGACATTGAAGCTGTCAATCATGTTGTAGATGTTGCAAATGGCATTCTATGGCGTAGATATTACAGCTGACAATCACGTCATAGACGTTGCAGCTGTCAAACACGTAGACCTTGCAGCTGTCAAACATGTCGTACACGTTGCAGCTGTCAATCACATCATACACGTTGCAGGTGTCAATCACATCGTACACGTTGCAGCTGCCAATCATGTTGTACATGTTGCAGCTGTCAATCACGTAGTAGATGTTGCAGATGTCAACCATGTTGTAGACGTTGCAGATGTCAACCACGTCGTAGACATTGCATCTGTCAATAACGTCCTAGACGTTGCAGCTGTCAATCCGCCGGCAAACATGTAATGTCAATCAAGTCGTAAACGTTGCAGATGACATTTATATTGTAAACATTTCAGCTGTCAATCACGTTGTACACGTTGCAGCTGTCATTCACGTTGTAGACATGGCAGCTGTCAATCACGTCTTAGACGTTGCAGCTGTCAATCACGTCTTAGACGTTGCAGCCGTCAACCACGTCCTAGACGTTGCATCTGCCAATAACGTCGTAGATGTTGCAGCTGTCAAACACATCATAGACCTTGCAGCTGTCAAACATGTCGTACACATTGCAGCTGTCAATCATGTCATAGACGTTGCAGCTGTCAATCACGTCTTAGACGTTGCAGCCGTCAACCACGTCCTAGACGTTGCATCTGCCAATAATGTCGTAGATGTTGCAGCTGTAAATCATGTCATAGACGTTGCAGCTGTCACTCATGTCGTACATGTTGCAGCTGTCAACCACGTCTTTTTCTCCGTTTGCTTTAGGAAAAGGGCAGGGCTTTTGGCACTGTTAACGCTGCCAGATGTGCGTTGTCGGGTTTAGTGAAAAACCTTGACAACGGGAAGACCATGGGCACCCACTATTGGGTGTGCAGGGCCGTCCGCACCGCCTATAGAAGGAATCCTCCTTCTCCCAGATATAACAAGTTCTGGGATATTAGGCTGGTGTTCAGCATGTTCCAGCGTTGGGGTGCCAATGAAGGCTTGTCCACCCAGTTCTTGGGGTTCAAGCTAACGATGCTGATTCTGCTGGTGTCGGGCCAAAGAGGCCAGGTCATCCCAGCGCTTGATCTCCGCAATCTGACTTGGCTGGATTCGGGGTCTGCGCGTTTCGTTCTGAAGGGTCTGATGAAAACAGCGCGTACGGGGGAACCCCTCAAAGAACTGGTCCTGGAACCGTTCCACGAGGAGGAGACTCTGTGCGTCGTCTGTGCCCTGAAACGTTACGTGCGGGTCACGGAGCCAGTCAGGTAAGACAAGGAAGGGCGAAGGAAACACTCGCTCTTCTTGTCCTTCCGCAAGCCATTTGGCGAGATTGGGAAGGACTCATCAAAGCGATGGGTCCTTGCGGTGCTTTCCGCAGCTGGGGTGGACACCAGGGTATACCGAGCTCACTCCACCAGGGGTGCCAGCACCTCTGCGGGAGGGAGACTCGGTGTATCGACTGCTGTTTTGCTTAAGCATGGGTCTTGGAAAGGTGCCAAGACCATGGCTAAGTACTACAACAAGCCTATCGTGAACCCCAAGCCTCCCAAGACGCTAGCCAGGATCCTCCTGGAGGACTCAATCGAGTAGCTGGGAACAAAATTTTCAGAGCCTTTTGGGGGAAAAGACACACCTCAAAAGGGGATAATTTTGGCCCTTTTGCCGTAACGATAGTTTGTATGAACTCTATTGGCTGATCATAGTCATAAGCCTTTCTAGAGGCAGCAGTTATCTGTATGTGATAAAAACTTTTTCTATGATGGACAATAACACTGCCACAGCAGTGTTGAACTGTATGGCAGTTATGCCTTCTTTGCTAAATAAGCAAAATGTCATGCAACCTAGTCAAAACCATATCACAAGGCAATATAACGTCACCTTTAAGTGAAATAAAGTATCTATTTTCTGTTATCCTATATGAGAAGTTACAGTCCTTTATGGGAGAGTAACATTATGGGAAATAAGCAGTGAATCTAGCTGAACTTTGAAGTCTCCTGTGTAAACAGAATGTTTGACTGTCGCAAAGAAGAATATAAGATTAATCGAGTACTTACCATGTAATATAAGTATGAAGATTAATCGTTGTTCTTCGAGTGACAGACAAACATATCTGTTTAGTACACAGGCCCACCCATCCATCCCCAGGATGAAGAAGATTACTACTAGCGGTATAATCTCTCACCTACTCATGTGGGTGCTATTTAGACAAAGTAAAAAGAGCACTACTGTGTACTATTTCCAGATGTTTTATTTTCAGCAAAAGATTCACTGCATGTGGGCGCTAATCTGACCGGAACCGGAAGTGCTACCTCTCCTGTGTACTAAACAGATATGTTTGTCTGTCACTCGAAGAACAACGATTAATCTTCATACTTATATTACATGGTAAGTACTCGATTAATCTTATATTAACCCTTAAAGTATGTCATGTCTCTAAAAGATGACATTTATCATCATGATGCACCAATGCAGCCCCGGCGAGTAACTCACCAGTGCTGCAGTGGTGCATCGTGCCGACCCTTCGGGAGTGTCTCAACCCTGCTTCAAACAGCTCTGTCTAGTTATTCATGCATCGTGACGACCAAGGAAATGATGCATTAAGGCATTATGCCGTCCTTAAAGGCTCTTGTGTGTATCTGACCCCACTTGACAATCCTTGTTGTTGCAGTAACGACTTGGCCTTTGACATGGTGGGGTATGCATTCCTGTTAATAAATGACGTGTTCACTGCGGCCAATGGCGTCTTCACAAAGAAGAAGTTAGACTCAAAGGTAAGCCCTGCTTCAGTTATATTTTCAATGACCATTAAAGAGTCCATTTGCCATGGCTGCATTCATGCATCATGCCGACCCGCAGGAATGCATCATGACGACGAAGGCCCTGTTACAAGACGTCATCTGACGAGAATAATTTTGAAGGCATCTGCCATCAGAATAACTTGGAGTTGAAATCAGACACGTTCTGATTTCGAAGGCACATGCCTTCAACATGTAACACGTCTGAAGTCAGATGCAGCGACATTTTGACGTCAGATGATGTCCGTGTAACAGGACCTTAACTTAAGGGATATAGTGCATTAAAGCACAAGATTAAACCTTGGATGTTAAAGTTATACGTGCATGATGCTCTCCTTGGTTGTTGTTTACCGCATTCCTATATCTTGTACTCTCACTCAGTCTACCAAGATAGACATATATATACACAATATACACCCATACAGTATCAACCCTGTGCTGTGTATACTGTGATGTAGCATGAACAATCAATCAATATGTGTAGGAGAGGAAAATAGATTATCATATGATATGTGAAAGAACATATGTCCTGTCATTTGAAACTTCTATGTACTGTTTCTATATTTTCAGGATCTAGGAAAGTATGGAGTTCTATTTTACAACGCCCTGTTCATGATCGTCCCTGCTGTCCTGCTGGCCTGGTACACGGGAGAACTCAACAGTGTGAGTTGCACCTTCTACTACCAAACATATACCCTAAATTCGAGTCAAAACCTCCAGTATTCTCAAAAGCCTAGGCGTATGTTATACGAAGTAGGCCTATTTTCAGACCCCAAATGCAGTGTGGGTTGGCACACGCCACCTGAAAATATCACCTTACAGGCCCACTGCTAACCTCCCTCCCCCCACCAAATTCGATCGGACACACTTGTAGAGTTTACCCGCCCTGGGATCTGGAAATCGCTACTTTGGTACTGTGCCATACTTCCAAAAACCCTCTTATACCGTAACCCTCCTAGAGTTTGAGAATATTGTATAACCCACACAAGAGGTTTGCTCCATATATATAAGGGAGTGGTCATTTTTTAACAACAGGGGGGGGGGGTTGGTGGATTTGGGGGGGGGGGGGCCAAAAAAATTTGGACCCCTTGAAGGGGGGGGACCAAAAAAATTTGGACCCCTCTTGAGGGGGGGACCAAAAAAATTACACCCCTTTTTAGCGGAAAAGCCCGCGCATTACTATAGCTCAAAGGGTTCGGCCGCGCTCAATTTCAACCTGCTGGAGGGGGGGACCAAAAAAATTTCGACCCCTCTCGCGGGGGGGACCAAAAAAATTTCGACCCGCTCGCGCGGAAATCCACCGACCCCCCCCTGTTGTTAAAAAATGACCACTCCCTAAACTGGCAGATTCTCCATTAGAATTTTCTTAAATAGATTTCCGAGTAACCACCCCCGGGAGGTAAAGTTTTCCCCCAAAAAAAAATTCTCCATTAGAATTGACTGTAGTTGGTGGTTGTGGTTTGGCAGCGTGTCTTATTACGGAGCACTACATTGCCTATTATTGATGCATGGGTAACTTGCCAGGGCTTTTTGTATTACCGACCCTTAAAGAGTGCATCCACCCGATACGGTCGGCATGATGCATTCATGCTGCACTGGCAAGTTATTTGTAACCTAACATATTGATATAATAACATAATAACAAGTTAAGAACATGATAAGTTAGTTGTAACATGATTCATGACGTCACAGGAAAGCATTATACAACATTATACGTAATCATGCACCAATACAGTCCCGGCGAGTAACTTGTCGGAGCTGTATTGGTGCATCATGCTGACCTAGGGTATGATGCATTAATGCATGTTGCCACCCTTAAAAGGTTAATGAGTTTTAATCTACAAATACCATCTTTGCCCCCCTGTGTTTTAGGCGCTAGGGTACAGCCCCTGGTTCTTGGTTCCGTTAAAAGTAACAGGGCCGGATCCAGGATTGAAAAGGGGGGTGGCACATTTCACATAAAAAATAACTCAAGTTTTAGACGAAAAAAAATGGGCCTGGAAAGAGTATAATGATATTAACCTTAAAGCACCATCTTCCCCCTGTGTTTAGGCGATAGACTACAAAGGCTGGACCAGCCCGTGGTTCGTGCTGCAGTCACCACTACATGTGTGTGTCTCTCTGTGTTTAGGCGATAGACTACAAGGGCTGGACCAGCCCGTGGTTCGTGCTGCAGTCACTACTACATGTGTGTCTCTCTGTGTTCAGGTGATAGACTACAAGGGCTGGACCAGCCCGTGGTTCGTCTGACAGTCACTACTACATGTGTGTCTCTCTGTGTTCAGGCGATAGACTACAAGGGCTGGACCAGCCCGTGGTTCGTGCTGCAGTCCCTACTACATGTGTGTGTCTCTCTGTGTTTAGGCGATAGACTACAAGGGCTGGACCAGCCCGTGGTTCGTGCTGCAGTCCCTACTACATGTGTGTGTCTCTCTGTGTTCAGGCGATAGACTACAAGGGCTGGACCAGCCCGTGGTTCGTGCTGCAGTCCCTACTACATGTGTGTGTCTCTCTGTGTTTAGGCGATAGACTACAAGGGCTGGACCAGCCCGTGGTTCGTGCTGCAGTCACTACTACATGTGTGTCTCTCTGTGTTCAGGCGATAGACTACAAGGGCTGGACCAGCCCGTGGTTCGTGCTGCAGTCACTACTACATGTGTGTGTCTCTCTGTGTTCAGGCGATAGACTACAAGGGCTGGACCAGCCCGTGGTTCGTCTGACAGTCACTACTACATGTGTGTCTCTCTGTGTTCAGGCGATAGACTACAAGGGCTGGACCAGCCCGCGGTTCGTCCTACAGTCACCACTACATGTGTGTCTCTCTGTGTTCAGGCGATAGACTACAAGGGCTGGAACAGCCCGTGGTTCGTCTGACAGTCACTACTACATGTGTGTCTCTCTGTGTTCAGGCGATAGACTACAAGGGCTGGACCAGCCCGTGGTTCGTCCTACAGTCACCACTACATGTGTGTCTCTCTGTGTTCAGGCGATAGACTACAAGGGCTGGACCATCCCGTGGTTCGTGCTGCAGTCACTACTACATGTGTGTCTCTCTGTGTTTAGGCGATAGACTACAAGGGCTGGACCAGTCCGTGGTTCGTGCTGCAGTCCCTACTACATGTGTGTGTCTCTCTGTGTTTAGGCGATAGACTACAAAGGCTGGACCAACCCCTGGTTCGTGCTGCAGTCCCTACTACATGTGTGTCTCTCTGTGTTTAGGCGATAGACTACAAGGGCTGGACCAGCCCGTGGTTCGTCCTACAGTCACTACTACATGTGTGTCTCTCTGTGTTTAGGCGATAGACTACAAAGGCTGGACCAGCCCCTGGTTCGTGCTGCAGTCCCTACTACATGTGTGTCTCTGTGTTTAGGCGATAGACTACAAGGGCTGGACCAGCCCGTGGTTCGTGCTGCAGTCCCTACTACATGTGTGTGTCTCTCTGTGTTTAGGCGATAGACTACAAAGGCTGGACCAACCCCTGGTTCGTGCTGCAGTCCCTACTACATGTGTGTCTCTCTGTGTTCAGGCGATAGACTACAAGGGCTGGACCAGCCCGTGGTTCGTCCTACAGTCACTACTACATGTGTGTCTCTCTGTGTTTAGGCGATAGACTACAAAGGCTGGAACAGCCCGTGGTTCGTCATGCAGTTCCTGGCGTCCTGCCTGATGGGACTGGTACTGAACTACTCGCTGGTGGTGTGCACGCAGCACAACTCGGCCCTCACCACCACCATCATCGGCGTCCTCAAGAACCTCTTCATCACCTACCTCGGCATGCTCATAGGCGGCGACTACATCTTCTCATGGATCAACTTCATCGGCCTCAATATCAGGTATGCTATCCAGACAATACTCAGGGGCCGTCTATAAAGTATGTCACACTGGAGGAGGTGGGGTGGGGGGGGGGGGGGTCTTGGTCACAGTGTGACAAACAATGTTAAAGGGATGGGGAAAGGCGTGACGAGGGGGTATGTCGCTATCAACCACATAAGATGAGCATAATGCATGTTTTCAACGACAGGCCGTGTGTTACTATTTATCAAAGAACGATTTTTGACTTGACCCAGAGAGAAGAGGGTGAAAATGTCGACCCCTCTAGTTGCAGTGTTGCCGAACTTTTTTATGCACACAGGCCAAAGTGGCCTGTGTCGCAACATCTTACACACGCCATTTACTCTCTACACAGGCCATATCATTATACATTGATGTTTTTATGCATCAATATGTAGCAATATAGATTTCAATGCTTTACAAAATTGAGTAAAATGTGTAAATTGAGGTAGTGGTCGGCCACTGTGGCTGGTGTCTACAGGCCTCATATCGGTCATTATGATTCTACATCGGCATAAACCGATGTGCCGATGTCATTTTAACAACACTGTAGTTGTCGCAAACTGCTGACTCTGTAATGGTGTTTTGTCATTGCAGTGTATCCGGCAGCATCTTGTACTCCTACATCACCTTCGCCATGAAGAAGTCGTCACCACCACAGCCTCCAAAGAAGACACTAGGTGTTTAAATACTTTCACTCATAACCCTAGTCTGTATGTAGAATCGTTATGTTGTAGTTAACCCTTAAGGACGGATGTCACTAAAAAGATAACAATTGTCGTCATGATGCACCAATGCCACCCTGGCGAATAACTCACAGGTGCTGCATTGGTGCATCATCCCGACCCTACGGGATTGTCTCAACCCCATAGGGTCAGCATGAGGCTTGAATGCAGCACTGGCGACTTACTCGCTAGCGCTGCATTCATGCATCATAACGAAGGCATTATATCATCCTTAAAGGGTTAAAGACGGCCCCTACTACCTCCTTGCTTAGTGCAGCACTGGTCCCTGTTACTGTAAGGTCTACCCTAGTGTACTGGTGTTGGTGTACTCTAAGTAATGTCAAGTATAAGTTATTACGCGTGTTGTCAGGTTGTCGCAAAGAATAAATACTCTAGTCTATCGCTATCTAGTATGGAAATGTTTGATTGTATCTTTAAAACATTCAATCGGATTTTTTTTTGAGAATGAGATGATGTAGACACATCAAACGGGTTTATTTTATCCTGTTGTAGAGAAAGAACTTGTTCAGCTCGAAAATATCAGACACCAGCATCAGTTGATAAATTTATAATAATATTTATTATGCGGTTGGTCTTGGACGCTCAAATCACTAAGAATAGTCGCCAGTTTCTATATTTTTAGTCAGAGTTCTAGAGAAAAATGAGGTTTTGAATATTAGGTTAATCTTAAAACTTCAATTGTCATGCGAAAGTCTCTGGAGGTATTGTGTTAACACGTTATCATTGTAATCTAATACCCCCAGCCCTGTCTACCATGTGACTATGGTTTCAGCTGTGATAAAACTTTTTAAAATATTATACCCCGTTGCGTCTGTTATATATTCGAGAGGAAATTCATTTAATTTGATTAATTCATTGATCATTAAACAAAGCCTTAATCAACCAGTGTGTTTGTGAGGCTCTGTTAGGGAATAGTTACGGCTGTAACTCTCGGATGGGGCCAGGGCTGTCTGAAAGTTACGGACAGAACCGTCAGTTTTCTACTGGTTGGACTTGCCTATCCTAACCAATCATGTAGACTTCTAAGCCAATCGAGAAGGCCATGATTGGCTGTTTATGCTACTATAAGGGTCTTAATTGGGTGAGATGAAATAGACAAATTGGTAATTATAGTCATGTCTAGACCAGTCTATAGTGGGGTTCAAGGGGCTGAAGATGGTCTCCCCCTATACCAGCTCGATCAAAGTGGCTCAATGTGTGGAAATTAAATAACGTGTATGATTCAATTTATGAATGGTTTATATTACACATATATAAGATACTACTCATTAATTTATGAGCTGGTATATTCTATATTAAAGCCATGGGAATGCGAAGCAAATTCACCTCGCAAATGGTACCCTTTTCCCAAAGCTTTTTAGACTCTCATAGCCTATATACCCACAACGCTAGTGTCCGTGGGTATAGCAGGCTATTCTACTAGGGAAGGGTTTCACACACAAGCAAGTTTGTCTAACAATAATACAGTCACCACATAATGCACTGACTGTTTAACGGTGAAAGATAGAGAAGTAATTGTCAGCATTTGATACCAGATATGATTTTATTACATGTACAATGTATCACATTGCTCCAACCTAAGCTACATGCACAATGTAATCTGGGAATAGGAATCGGTGTTTTCTAACATTTGTAAAGCTGTAGTGTTGATTAACTGTTGCTATAACAAGCACCTGTCTGTGTGTCACGTTCTGTTAGTGGCACGCAGCTCACACCTCCTCACGTAAACCGTCCCGCCATAACTGTTAGAACTTTCGCAAAAAAAAATTGGTCTATTGGTTTCACACACTTTATTTTCGGAAGTGCAAACCTTTATTTGTCTGCATACGGATTTAGCTCGCCAAATTTTCTCTAGAATTGATTTTTTTTAATCTTCCTAATTATGTTGATCCCAAGGATCAACCAACATTGATATTGGTGTGGGTTTACTGGGGAATTTGTGTCAGAACGCAAGTTTGTTTTTTTAAAGCGAAAAAAAAGCTGCTTGCTCCACTTTTTCAAGTACAAAACCCGTAGGCCTAACACTATCATTCAAATTTGATGAATTGAATTCCGTAGACCAACCTTTTTTGTGTGTGGCTTCAAGTTAACGCTGTCAAGACTGCTAGTGGTTTTACCAGGCCTCATACCGATTCGTTTATTCCGTAAAAGCCTTACACGTTTCCTAAAATCAGATGTTCGGCCAATAACGACTGAGAATACAACCTTAATTTTTTTCGGAGAAACGGTTCATTTACAATATCTTGATTATTTCTCGGAGACTGGTTTGAGGCCCAGGGCACCATGTGGAGAATAAACTCCTCATGGTTACATGATAAATACAAATAACCGTCCTGGCATCTTTATTAAGGGAATATTCATCCAGTCCCGAGAGGGTAAAACTGCAGTTGTGAATGTCTACCCTTTATACTTATCACGTGCTTACCCTTTGTTCGCCCGTAGATGAGCCCCAGAAAACCTCAGTGGCTCTATCGACTGGTAAGTCCACGGCATTGCATACCCCTATGCTACTGTAACGCTTTGGTGCACAAACACTTGCATGTATTAACCACATTATTATTCATAGCTGCTTCATCAAATCACCGCACTTTTATAACATGTGATATATATAATAATGGGCCTGCTTCATTATGCTTTGTTTGGCTACCCAAGACGCTTTCCAAGTTATCTGTGTATCAATGTGTTTGTACAAGTCTCGAATATTTCTTACACCTTATATTAAATCTCAACCACTGAGGAATATCAGTCGAAGCTAGGCACTGAAAATGAATGCTTTTTATCTTGGCTATATGTATATATTAATCACTTGTCTGGTTATTCTTAAATATATTCGTGCAAATTTGTATGTAGCTGAAATGTCCCTACCAGAATAGAATGCCAGTATCTGTGGTACGTGTATTGACCTGTGATGCATCTTTCATCATAATTATAGTTTCATGCTTTTTCTAAATCATTATAAAAATATAGCCTCTGAAATATGAATAAGTTCAGGCCCAACAGAATAACTCGACCCTAGCTCCTCTTCAAAAATATGATTTAAAAAAAAATCATATTCTTCAACAGATTAAGCATATTTCCCCACAGAATTTTAATAATTTTCTTGTGTTGGGAAAAGAGTAAACATGCTCAGAGCTGACCTACCTTTTAGAAACAGTTCCTGTTGTTCGGCATTGTGTGCGATAGAGGTAAATCCCCAACAACACAATGCTAACTAGGTGGAAACAAAGTGTGAGGTAACCGGAGTCGTTTGGAATAGCTAAATGGATAAAGTAGTCCGATGAATGTAGCTCTGCTTATATAAATGGTTTTCTGTTTGGCGTCCTGTGGTTTTATTGATAGCGTTTGTGATTAACGGGGTCGTGGTTTCACTTTTCAGATGATAACAGTTCATCAGAGAAGTTACCAGTCTAGATGTGCCTGAGTCGGACATGATGAACAGTTGTCTCAGTTGTTTCTGATATTACATCATAGTCATGATGCTATAGCTGCTGATATAAAGAGAAAGACACCTTTAATGTTCTCAATATGACCCCACTACTAGTGGCATGGTGTTCAAAACTACTATATTACATTATCATAGTAAATGAAGTTATTTAAAGGGTGACTATAGAAGATTTAGATTTGCGGTATTGAGACATTCCATGGACAGGCTGTTACACGGTCGTCATCTGACATTGTGAAAGCTTCTGCCTTAAAAATGACTTACAAACTAAATTAAACATGTTCTGATTCTGAAGACATCTGCTTTTAATGTGTGACACACGTTAAAGGCAATGCAGTGCCTATTTTGACGTCAGATGACGTCCGTGTAACAGGGGCCTAAACTAGCGGTATAGACCAATACAGCAAGAAAGGGTTACTTTTCATGATAAAGTTGCGTTGACCTTGATTTTTAGCAGAATCCTCATAACATTTTCTGTAATGGCTATGTTTGTGAATATCTCATATCACGAGATTCACAAGACAAATATCTTTCAAACAGTATATATATCAAAATGCAGGATTCTGCAGGTATATCATGCTTATGTAGGTCACAGTGTCAAAATATTCAAAAACTTTATCAACAACTTTTTTCAAAAGTCACCCTATCTTGCCGCATTGCAAAGACTCTTGTATTAGTAGTACACCACAGTGATGCTACCTACTCGGTACCGAGTAGGTAGCATCACTGTGGTGTACTACTAATACAAGACACGGTTGGCGGGTTCACTGGTGGTATTCAGCCACATCGAGATCATGGCCTCAAGTCTTTAGAAGAAAATGTCTTCCAAGAGTAAAACAGATTGTCTGATCAACAGTGAAGTTAAGTAGTGAACCCATTTAGTGTGGGGGAAATGTGCCTGTACCGTATTCAACCTAATAAGTGCCATCCACCTAATAAGCGACCCCCTTTTTTTCAGTATTTTTCTTGAATTATTTCTCCGATTTTTTTATACTGTTTTTCACACCTTGTGTGTGGCATGGGGCACTTCACACCTGTGCATGTATTAAGGCAAAGCCAAGTGTGAAGGTATGTTGGTGTGTAGATCCCTTGTAGAGGTCACTGATGTGGACCAGTAGTCTGTACATGACAGCCATGGGGGGGGGGGGCGCTTATTTGAATGGATATTTGAAGCTGATTTTACCACTCGAAATAATGTCTTAAGCACCCAGGGCGCTTATTACGTGGAATACGGTAATTGGGAAAGTGTCATGGATGGTAGCGTGATGATACGCTCGTTACTTCTCAGCACCACAGATTAATGGAACTATTATATCCATCTACCGGTAGTGTGTGGTCGCGCATGAGCTATGCCTAATCTTGTCACCGATTACTCGGTCCATATTCATTGCCTTTAGAACTCTCAAAACATGCAAGATACAATCTTTGGACTGAATCTCCCAATCCTGTTCATAGGACCCGAAAAAAAACAAGTCGTTTTCTGAATTTTATGTTGTAATACAATTTTTTTCTCAAACCATTACTTGTTGGCTCAAAGGAAACGTTCCCACCATTCATTATCTCCTCGTGAACACATCTCAGTCCTTTTCGTACATGTATGTGGGTGCTTTAATACGTGCTGGTTTATTATTTATCAACGGTCACAAAGTCTTATATATAGGAAGACAACTTCATAACTTCCAGAACTTAGATATGCTGTGTTTATTGGTCCATGAGAATTGTTAAAGCGTGATTATAAATCATGTATGGGAACATGAAGGATTACTTGGAAATAGGTTAACTTCACTGACTTTACTAATCATCCTGAATTAACCCTTTAAGGACGGCATAATGCATTAATGCATCAAGCCCTTGGTCGTTATGATGCATGAATGCAGCACTGCCGAGTTACTCACCAAGGCTGCATTCACGCCATTTTTAAGCGACATGCATCCTTAAAGGGTTAAAGAAGGAATATATGGTATCAGAAGACTGTATGTATCTCAGGCAGGCGGTGCCATGTATCACGCATTGGGTACGGTAAATGTAGGACGGAATCATACCTGAAAACTCCTGACAAATAGTTCACTTAGATGTAGAACCTAATGATAAATCGCCTCCCAAAATTAGGGATGTCATCGCAATCAAATTGTACAGGTTATCCAGTATTCATTATTTTTGTTTCAATACGGTAATATATCACTTACATAATGTATCTGATATAAAAGAATAAGAGGTAGATTTAACATGAAAAAGCACGTTTTGTAGTTTGGGATGACTGCATTGATACAAAAGATAAGATCAGGGTCCCGGAATCTTTCTATCAAAAAATATGTGATTTTTGATATCCGATATATATCACAAAATGGCGATGTATAGATACCAGTGATAACGATGACATCCCTATCCCAAATATTCATAAAATCTAGTAACCTAATCGTGCATTTCAAGTTATCACCAAGTCCTCCCTATTAAAGTTGTGAAATGTGTCTTATGAGTGTGGACAAATCCTAAGAGTGACCCTGGTGGAACTAAACTGAGGAGTCTGCAGGTATGAAATAGGACCTACATGGTGTATAAGGGTTGGTTAGGACTAACTTAACTAAACATGTACTCATCCATGTAGTAGGTCCAAAGTCTCCAGTTATACAATTATAAGAATTAACTTTGGACAAGATGTGACAAAACTAGAGTCAACCAAATATATTTAGGTGCCAATGACAAGGCAATCCACGAACTTTTCCAAATCGAGTCCCGCTGTCGACATCAATAATAAAACATGGCTGTACTAACTACTTTATAACTGTCCACATTCAACACTGGTACAGAGAGTCCTAAGGGAACCTTTATAACTCTCTGGCTGGTATTTGCCAAAAGGGACAAGTTGTCCCCATAGAGAGGACTGATCTCATGTTTGTCCTAATGATGCATGAATACAACCATGGCGAGTAACTCGCGGGGTTGATAACACTTCTAAAGTTTCGGAATGCAAGGGCTCAACAAACACCTTTATGACAAATAGATTCCGCAGAATGGCAGCTTTTAAGTAATAAGAGTGCACTTTAATAGGCCCTTGGTGATTTAAAACGTGCCAACACTTCATAAGTAAGTGTATTACTGGAAAAAACAATAATCATGAAAGGACTTCTTAATTAAATGCCTGGAATAAATATTGCACTCGACCCTTGGTTAGCATACCACGTTCAGGAATACGATAGCTTTGTGTCATCTTCCCGATGGCCATGACAGTATTCTTTGTCTGAAGGCATTATGGATCAAACAATACTAGCTCCCAAACATAACCTAATGATAATTATGTAAACAATATGTTAGATTAAACCTTTATCGTTAATTTGTTTATATGAGTTGATATGTAGAAACTGCCAGCGCTGAATTTCATTAAGGTTTTTTTTTGTGGAGCCGATATCAAACCGTGAAAGTCTTGTATGTTTAGTACGGACCCGCCCTTAGGTTTTGTACTTCTATAGTGAATGATTTAAAGACTCAAAAACTTGATGGAAAATACATCAATGTGCATTCATCGATTACTAAATAGGACTGTATATGAAAGTGATTTAGACAAACCACGCTATATCCTGTACAAAAAGTACGCGGAAACAATCTAGATGGGACAGAGAATCTTAAACGACTTGCCACCGGATTCATAAGTCCTTCCCTTAAGTCTAGTCAAACAGATTGGATATGTCATTTACATATCGATATCCCTTTTAAGATTCAGTTATTGTGTTTGTTTTGCATTCTTCACATGTTACTATCATACATAGCAAATGTTCAACAACTATGATGTGTATATGGTGCAGAGAATAATATATGTACCGGGTATTTGTGTTATGATATCTCATTTATTACCAATGAGATTGGGCGGTTTGAACTGCGAAGCAGTTGTATCCCTGTGATAAATAAATGTTACTAATACGGTTTATGAATGTTATTGAAGGGTCTGTATATTATTGGTACTATGCACGGGTGTAATCATGTATTTAGTCACGCATGTATGCTTTTAAAGGAAATAAATTTATTTCTTGGAAATGATCTATATTTGTTTGTCAATTACTCTGTAAAGACCGTGTGATTTTAGACACACCTCAAAATTTATATAAGTTTAGATGTAAGTACTTACGTAAAGAAATAAGTTACAAATATTTCAGTAGTTTAAGACATATTTGTTTCGGCCAGGACGAGTTTGCCCCACGATTGAAATGAAAGACTTTTTAATCCCTTGGAAATGGATTGATAGAAAAGCCAGATAATTTTCATAACACTCGCCTACAATTATTTATGCTACAGTCAAAGCTTAAGCTCATTACGACCATGCGACAGTCCCTCTACTATGACCACCCTCTCTATTAAGACCACTCCTATACACAGATGCCACTTTCCTACTCTTTCCTACTTTTTGGGTGGAACTTCTGTTTTGAATTATGTTAATTTCCTACAGAAAACTGACCAAAATCGTAAGATTCCCTACTTCTTGATAACACCCCTCTGATATTACGATTGCCTCTCTAATACGACCACATCCTTTATTACGACACCCCTCTATATCACTAGCCCTCTATTGCGACCACTCCCTCTACTACGAGCACCCACTATTAAGACTATACATGTACTACCCCCGCCATTACAACCACCTCCCTATTAAGACCATCCCTCCATTACAATGACCTCCACTATTATGACCACCCCCACTATGAAAACTAATCCTCTATGACGACCACCCCTATTGTGCCGACCCCCTCTATCACAATAATCTTCACTTCGACCACCCCCTCTATTATAACTACTGATATCTATTATGCCTCGGTTCTATTCCCTCTATTGTAACCCCCTCTAATACAACCGCCTGCTCTATTACTACTACAGTCACGTCACCTTAGTCCGGGCGCCGATAGTCCGGGTACTACACCATCCGGGCAGGGCTGCCTCTGCACGGCCCTTATCTCACTATAATGGTATACAGTACTCCGTTTATTTCATGATCCGGTCACCGGTCAGTATATCTAATGTACAGAGTGTCTATTAATCATTATAATGTGACTCAATATACCAGTCCCCTCCCCCCTAAATAAGATATATGATAAGAAAATAAGGCATGCTGGCCTCCCATCGTAAAGTTACATGTATGTAGGCCTATACCTTTATTTAGGAGTGGGTGCCGTGGGCTTGGTACTAAGACAGTCATCATAATGCCACTGTATGTGCATTTTTGACAGAGATGAAAGGGGCAGTACCTGGCCTAACTCAAAGTGCTAAATGGTTTGTTAGCGGGCTGGCTTTATACAATTACATACTGGTCTACTACAAAGCATTTAGCACCTTGATGCATAATGCTCCCTGTGATAATGCTAATTATAAGCTGTCTGCTAGGGTTTGTCTGCCCACCGGTACAGGTGTGAAAACCGCAACACAAACAACAGTCAATGCATACTATAGTTTGGGAAATAGTCAAAACTACAGATTCATTAAAAAATAATTACACATATGGTCCCTGCGAGTGATTTTTCCCTTACCATTGTTTATGTGTTTTGGGTAAATTCAGGTTCCATTAATTTGGGACACCATGAAGTGAATTTTCCCGGCGTTGGGAAAAAAAAAAGGAACAAAACTAAGAAAATCTATAGAATTTTCTTGGATACAACGTCTGAAAACGATTGTACCAGCAGGGATGAATATCCTGGAGAGCCGCTATGGTTAAACCGAGAAATTAAATGCCACGTCATTTTTTTCCCAACGCCGGGAAAATTCACTTCATGGTGTCCCAAATTAATGGAACCTGAATTTACCCAAAACACATAAACAATGGTAAGGGAAAAATCACTCGCAGATTCCCCCATCGGTTTAACCAGAAGCTCCATTCCTTAATACCAAGAATAAGAGTCCACCAACCTGAAAGCACATCCAGTACAGTGTCAACAGACACAAGCACAGAGTCACCCCACAAAGTATGTGAAATTCACATATTCGGTCAAGAGAAATAATATTATAAATACTGGGCGAATAAAATATTATTTTCTCAAATAAATAATTTTACCACCCCTAGATTACACCTGATGAGGCCCCTAGAGGGCCGAAACATTCCAAGTACCAAAATATGCATGACTTATAACATTGGCACAATCAAAAAACAAAAACATACTGCATCATGGGACTTGACCATGTCAAAACCCATATTTTTTAGAAATTCAAAGGGGACTGAACTAAGTTCTAGTCCCAGCAGGAACCCCAAAGGGGAACTCCCAATTTTTAATAAAATAATTTGTTGAAAATGCAGAAATAAAATATGAAAAATAATAAGAATGCTGGGAAATGCAGACCACTTTTTTCAGCAGCCAATGAGAGTGCAGCATTTTGGACACATGACCTGTGACAAGCCTTGAGCGGCAAATTCGGACTCACCTTGGTCTTTTGGAATGTAGTGTTGGGAGGTCTCAGAACGCCTCGTCCCATTCTTACACATATGGTCCCTTTCAAATCAACTATTTATGTACTGCATGTAGGCTTCAATTATTTAACACATTTCATGAAGAAAAGTCCTACTTAACGTAATGCTACTCAGTGGTGATTCAAGTGAACTATTAAGAGTAATCCTACACCACCCCCCCCCCCCCCCCGACTCATCCCACATCCTTCAGCTTGAACCCATGTTTCAGGCATCGGGCGATTTCGGCTCCCGGTCAGTCTGGGCTTTGCACGGCATTGGCCGGATTACCGCGACGTGACTGTAGTAAGGGAATAATACACGAATAAGCAAGCACAAGGGTTGGTTATCCATGGCTAAGACACGAGGCGCAGCCGACCTTAGCCATGGATAACCAGCCTGAGTATTATTCCGTTTATACCATAGCTCTAACATTTGAGACAAAATCTGATTTACCAGTATTTTGCCCTATAAACTCGTATTTACCATATAAAGTCCTACACTTGTGCCTACACTTCTATTCCCTCTATTGTGATGACCTGCATTCAGACCACCCCGTCCATCAGTACTACCTGTCTATTACCACCACTCACTCTATTAAGATAACCCTTTCTATTACCACCACCCCTCTAATAAGTACATCCCCTCTTATTACGGCCACCCCTCTATTACAACCACTCCCTCTATTACTGATGGCCCAAAAGTCACCCCCTCTATAACGAACACCCCTTCATCACAAACACCCCTCTATAATAGGCGGTTGTATTTGGAGGTGTTTGTAATACTATTACAAACACCTCCAAATGCAACCACCTGCATATTGCGATACTCCTTGATACAAGGCTCATTATCTGTCATAACATTTACATCTAAGATAAATGCCTGTGTGAGCATGTTCCTTAAGGTATTGTGAAACAGTGAAATTACTGCTGGATTTAGGAGGCATGAAACGTTTCGACCCCGCTTGATGGGGGGCTTGAAAATTCTGAACCTTCTTGAGCTGGGTAGCATAAAATATTATACCCCTTTTTAGCAAAAAGAAAAGCACCACGCGTTACTATAGTTCAAAGATGGGGAATCTCAACATGCTCAATCCACGCCCCCCCCCCCCCCACCCCACCCAACCCCCATTGTTAAAAAAGGGACCCCCCCCCCGAATGTAGAGTCTGTCCTACGTTCACTACAGGACACTACACTTCACCTTCATTCCACTTGCTAGATTCGATCACAATCACCGCCATCAACTTATGGCTGAAACAACTAATCAAGTCAAGTCAATTTTAACCTCATTGTTAATGGTAAAGAATTGATTAGAAACTAATGAAAAGAATTTAATAATGGCAACCTTTTTTAACAATCAGCTGTTTTGGTAGTTATACTTGTATTTCAAACGTTATGATTCTGAAAAAAACCTTTCACGACCTTAATCTCTTGTAGTTTCCTGTAACCTCACACCTGTCCATTATCTCGTTTCAGATTCAAAACAAGCATGAAACAAAACGCTTTGCATCATTATGAACTCAAAAACATGTACACAATATAAATGTATTGTAGCGGGCAGGTATCGCTCGGGCCAGCCTGAGCGTTCCTGAAGAGCCCACTGCCGTCTCTGGTAGCTCAAGTACCGGAGCGAAGCGTGAGAGAAGCACCAGTCCCAAGGTGTAGTGGTCAGCATTCTCTACTCTGATCGGAGCGGGCGGGGTTCGATTCCTCTGGGGTCCGACTTTTCCATGACTCGTTACAGTATCATGAAAGACTTAGGGAGTGGTCATTTTTTAACAACAGGGGGGGGGTCGGTGGATTTCGGCGTGAGCGGTTCAAATTTTTTTTGGTCCCCCCCGCGGAAGGGGTCACAAATTTTTCGGTCCCCCCCCTAGGCAGGTTGAAAATGAGCGCGGCCGACCCCTTTGAGCTATAGTAACGCGCGGGCTTTTTCGCTAAAAAGGGGTGTAATTTTTTTGGTCCCCCCCTCAAGAGGGGTCCAAATCTTTTTGGTCCCCCCCCTTCAAGGGGTCCAAATCTTTTTGGTCCCCCCCCAAATCCACCAACCCCCCCCTGTTGTTAAAAAATGACCACTCCCTTAATTCATACATAGACTCTAATACGGATGTGAATACTCCAACGTTTCTATTGGTGCCTATTTATGTGGCTTATTTTATTTTATTTCTTATCTTTTTTTCTTTTTTTTAATGTGGCTTATCTTGATGTAGTAAAACTTATTGTTGAATTTACGTATTATCTATTGATATAGACTGAAGTCGTCACGGACGTAGAAACACTGTTTCGTTGTGATATATGTATTTATGTATGTATTTGGTAAACCAATTCATCTTGTTGGATTGTAACAACAGTTGTCCTACTACACCGTACCCTCAGTCCTGACTCTACACCATTAATCTCGTATGTAAACTCTACATGGTATTTCATAACAACAGTTAAATACTCGAAGTTTTCTTATTTTTGTACCGTATCATTCATTTGTGTATTAACATCTGTTGAATGTAAACTGTTTTTTTTATCAGTGTCACCTATGCAGCAAAATTGGGCGGAAACAAAAGGTCAACTAGTACAGTGTTGAAGCGTATGTTAAACTATGAGTCATTAATTATCAATCGAAAGATCTTATTGTGTTGCTTTTTGTATGTTATGATCGATAACATTTTGATATTATTTTTTCAAATTACAAATTTGATAACATATTTATCGAAACATTATTAGACCATACCATGAACAATGAACACCATGACCAGTAGCTATTATAGGGCTGTATAGTTACCTTGTTAAGAGTTGACCATTAAAGATTTACAACTTTTAGAGATTTGTATTCATTATATTATAGTCCATAGTAAGGTAAAAAAAAAAAAAAAAAAGGTTTGTTTCAGGTCACCCGACGGACCCTATCAAAACAGGGCCGACGCTACGTTTTCGTTATGCAATTTTGAAGAAATTTTTTTGTTTTTACCTTTTTTTTGGTCAATTTTAGGGGATTCAAAAAAGTTGGGTAGTACATTCGTGTTAAAAAAAAAAATTAAAAAAAATAAAAATCCTACCTACCGACCCTACTTTTTCCTCCTATGTTACCTGAAACAAACCTTTTTTTTGGCCTAATGACATATTCTGGACACTAAACTTTATACTGTTTAGTGTAATAGGCCTACAAGGTGAAGATTGCAGCACGACCTAGTATAATGAATATATAACACAAAACTTATAATTGAACACAAACATTTATTTCGTAATAAATATATTTGTATAGATGGTATCACATGGTTGTCAATCACTCAAATACTCTTACATCTTGATTTGAAAAATAAATCCTGAATGATAATTGATGCTTAGTTAAACCTCCTTAAATAGAAAAATTTAAAGAAGTAATGCATAACTCCATCTCACGATGTATTTACAGACCCTATAGATTCCTACAAAAATATAGCTCTGATCCCGCAGGTGCGCGTTATATGCAAGGTTTTCCTGTCCTCCTTTGCCTGCTTTGTCTTGAGTCTGTTTAGGCCACTTAGAAACGAGTATCAGCTTTGCGGATACCGCCCTCACTACTCAAAAAGGGCCGCATGGGTTCTTTTTTTCATCTTATTTAGAAAAAATGACCAAAAATGGCCGCATGGAGGAAAAGATCAGCAATACAATTGCAATACTATAAATATCTCAGCTATCAGTTAGGGCAGAAACGCAATTTAAAGTGTTTTTATTCTTATTTCCATGTGCTGACAGTAAATAACAAGAAAAAAAAGAAAAAAGGCCCTCCCGCAGCTACAAAAAAAAAGTGAAACAAAAATATAAAAGGCGCCCTCCCACACCCTTTTTTCATAAAGTGTCCACAAAGCTGATAATTTACTTTTAAGTGGCCTTGATATTACCTTTCAAACAGCAGCGTATTCACAGGGATATGGACATGAATAGTAAGTACATGTATCAGGTTTGTTCTAAAAATGGTTCAAGAGTTAATGACTCAAATATTCAGGGATTCATAACATGACAATTAATATACGAAATATTTTGATCATAACATGGTGGAAATATATATAGCATGAAGCATGTTCCAAGATATATTTTTACTAGCAAAAATAGTGTCAGTATGTTTTCATCTTTGATTTGATTAGGTAGTGTCATGGTGGAAGGGAGTCCCCCCAACTCCGTCAAATTGTCTTCATCTTCGATAAGGTTAAAAAACAAAGGGTTGTTTCAGGTAACAAAGGCAGAAAATGTAGGGTCGGTAGGTCGGATTTTTTTTTTTTTTTTAACTTTAAATTTTTTTTTACATGAAAGTACTACCCAGCTTCTCCGAAGACCCTAAAATTGACCCAAAAAGGGTAAAAATACGGAAATTTCTTCAAAATTGAATAAAAAAAACCCGTAGGGTCAGCCGGGTGACCTAAAACGAACCTTCTTGTTTTGGCCTAAGCACACCATGCAGATTAACATAATAGTAAACTTTTCTCTTCAATACTAAACTGAAAGGCCTTCAACAAATAACCATACCTAGCAAAACAGGGCCGACCCTAGAATTTGTTATCCAATTTTCATTGAATGTTATTTTATTGCATGACATTTTGGGGCTGTGTTAAAGCTGATTCGATGGTGATTTTTTTTTGGCACAGACCCCCACAAAGTATCAAAACATGCTGGTGACCGTGCTTCATGAATTTGGCAATTCATGCCGCAAAAATAAGGAACTTGTTCGTTTCAGCATTTGTTCATTTCTGCCATCGTACCATCGCGATAAAGCACTGTGTGTAAGTTGATGGGTTAATGACCCTAGGAGCTGCCCTGTCTGACCCCAACGTCCTCCACTACAGGTTGGACGTCCACAGGGTCAGTACTCTGTCCGTCAGGAGTCAACAACTCAAAGCTACCCAAGTCCTCCTCCGTGTCGAGTTGTGTGCTGGGGGCCGGGGCGGCCGCAGTCACGGCGGGGGTACCGGCAGTGTTAACGCCCTCCTCCTGTGTAGGCAGTCCTGTAGGCTTAACACTGGGCTCATCCCCCATACCACTCTGCTCTCCAGAGCCCCGACTGGACTCATCCCCCATCCCCCCTGCAGCTCCCCGGCCTCCATGCTCCCCCGTCCCAGTCTGAGATCCAGGGCCCCCATGCCCCATCCCCCCTTGAATCCCAGGGCCCCTTTGTCCAGTCCCTGTGGTAGGAGGTAATGCTGATACATGTACAGCGTGCTGGCGGACTAGTCCCCCTGTTGGCCGCCCTTTTTATTGTGTCTTATGCAGGCCATTTCCCTCTCGCGCAGGCAATATGAATATTGATATTTAAGGTGCTCATATAAACGTCATCATAACTGCAAAGATTTTGGAAAATATTTGAATATAATAAACAACTTCACTAAAATTGCCCTCTCTTCGCTTCTCATTGGCCGATTTGAAAAATTCATTCACCATTATAAAGCTGAGATCATAGCAGGCCAATCTGGCATGCGTCCTAAAGCCCTACGCTGGCCATTACGATTCTACGCCGGCATTTCAGCAACACTGAAGTCGATTTTGGTCAATATTTTGCAGCAATTTTCAGACCCTCTCTGAGGCTTATAGCCTAATACATGTACAGGATTTGTCAAAGTTAGGAGTGCAGCTAACACACGATTTAGGCTTAATATTACACAAGAATTTACAGTAAATTGAAAAGACTTTGGATGTTGAGCTGACCTGAGTTGGGGGTACCTCCCATATGGGGTCTGCGAGCCATACTTCATTCCCTACCAACTTTATTTAAAATTATCCCCCAAAAAAGTCTATGTTCAATTTAAGACTTTTGAAGTACACGTTACATTAAAGTCCACCCATTGAAAATACTCAGCAAAGTAGTATACAGATCTGGGCTCATGGGACCCTCTAATTTGACTCTTACTGCTCATCAAGCACATTTTATTGTGCTCCATCTTCCAAATACTGTTACATGTACAACATTTAGAACACATTTAGGGTGGACATAACATGACAATTAATATACGAAATATTTTGATCATAACATGGTGGAAATATATATAGCATGAAGCATGTTCCAAGATATATTTTTACTAGCAAAAATAGTGTCAGTATGTTTTCATCTTTGATTTGATTAGGTAGTGTCATGGTGGAAGGGAGTCCCCCCAACTCCGTCAAATTGTCTTCATCTTCGATAAAGTTAAAAAACAAAGGGTTGTTTCAGGTAACAAAGGCAGAAAATGTAGGGTCGGTAGGTCGGATTTTTTTTTTTTTTTTAACTTTAAATTTTTTTTTACATGAAAGTACTACCCAGCTTCTCCGAAGACCCTAAAATTGACCCAAAAAGGGTAAAAATACGGAAATTTCTTCAAAATTGAATAAAAAAAACCCGTAGGGTCGACCCTGTTTTGATAGGGTCAGCCGGGTGACCTAAAACGAACCTTCTTGTTTTGGCCTAAGCACACCATGCAGATTAACATAATAGTAAACTTTTCTCTTCAATACTAAACTGAAAGGCCTTCAACAAATAACCATACCTAGCAAAACAGGGCCGACCCTAGAATTTGTTATCCAATTTTCATTGAATGTTATTTTATTGCATGACATTTTGGGGCTGTGTTAAAGCTGATTCGATGGTGATTTTTTTTTGGCACAGACCCCCACAAAGTATCAAAACATGCTGGTGACCGTGCTTCATGAATTTGGCAATTCATGCCGCAAAAATAAGGAACTTGTTCGTTTCAGCATTTGTTCATTTCTGCCATCGTACCATCGCGATAAAGCACTGTGTGTAAGTTGATGGGTTAATGACCCTAGGAGCTGCCCTGTCTGACCCCAACGTCCTCCACTACAGGCTGGACGTCCACAGGGTCAGTACTCTGTCCGTCAGGAGTCAACAACTCAAAGCTACCCAAGTCCTCCTCCGTGTCGAGTTGTGTGCTGGGGGCCGGGGCGGCCGCAGTCACGGCGGGGGTACCGGCAGTGTTAACGCCCTCCTCCTGTGTAGGCAGTCCTGTAGGCTTAACACTGGGCTCATCCCCCATACCACTCTGCTCTCCAGAGCCCCGACTGGACTCATCCCCCATCCCCCCTGCAGCTCCCCAGCCTCCATGCTCCCCCGTCCCAGTCTGAGATCCAGGGCCCCCATGCCCCATCCCCCCTTGAATCCCAGGGCCCCTTTGTCCAGTCCCTGTGGTAGGAGGTAATGCTGATACATGTACAGCGTGCTGGCGGACTAGTCCCCCTGTTGGCCGCCCTTTGGGTACTGCTGAGGTCCGTACAGCACCGCGGGTGTCAGGGGGCGGGGCTCCTGATGGGGGGCCGGGGTGGGAGCCGTCCCCACCGTCACCACGCGGCAGCTGTGTGTGCCCCTGAACACCCTCAGCGCCCAGGGTGGACGTCTCTACAGTTATTGGAGGAGGCCTGGTGTGTGCAGTATGGGGCTTGGTGTGTGGGTCTACAGGTGCTGTAGGGACCCTGGTGTGTGGTTCTGTAGGTGTAGTAGAGGGCTTGGTGGATGTCTCTACATGTCCAGTATGAGGCTTGGTCTGCGCCCCGCCCCCATGGTGTACAAGCCCCCCGTCTGGTGTATCTGGATACCGGGGTGTCGTCGCGGGGTGGGGCCCCTCCTGCACAGCGGGCCGGTCCTGTATGGCGCCCTGGTAGGTGAGGCTCTCCGGCTGGTGAGGGGCCATTCCTGCAGCACCTAAATGGATATAAATGGATAAATTATGTCATTGTAATACATGTTATACTATAATAGGATTTTTACACAAATCAAACATACTGGTAGTCAAGGTGGCCCCAAACAGATGGCGACATCTAACGGCAGCCTTTTCATATATTTCATACTGAATCAAATGATGTAAAGTTTTTTTTGTGTTTTTTTTTAAACTGTGGATTAAAGGTGTATATTATACATAAAGAATGTCAAGAAGGCCAAACCAAAATTGCATTTAAAAAAAGAAGAAATTTAGGTGACTTTTTCTCTAATCGGGAGCCAGGAAATTTGGGTGTGAATAAAAATGAGAAAATTTACCGTTGAAATATACTGAATAAATATTTCAAAACTCGAAAAAACAAAAAAACTCACCCGGTAGGACGAGCTGTATGGGCCGCTGCGGGGCCGCAGGGGGGAGCTGCTGAGGGGCCGCCTGGTGGCCGGGCTCTAAACCAAAGATGTTCCAGAAGAGTTTGATGCGGTATCCACGCATGATGACCAGGATAAAGATGGTGAGGAAGAGGAAGAGGAAGATGACGACCGGCCACATGTGGATCGGCATGTCCTCCAGCAACCCACGGATCATCAGCTTCACCGCCACACCAATGTGCTTCAGAGGCTCCAGGAAGAACTTGGAGAAGGTCACAGCCAGGGCCTGCAGGGTGTTAATAATAGGAGACAGTATAGGGCATGAGGCTTTCTTTTTTTCAATTGAGATTTGTGATTTCAAGTCAGAGATGCCACTCCCTGATTGACTAAAATGCAGGAAAGTCGCAGTGTTGCCGAAAACGTTTTATTGATGCAGGCCAAGGTGGCCTGCATCTTGGTGTCTTATGCAGGTCATTTCCCTCTCACGCAGGCAATATGAATATTGATATTTAAGGTGCCCATATAAACGTTATCATATCTGCAAAGATTTTGGAAAATATTTGAATATAATAAACAACTTCACTAAAATTGCCCTCTCTTCGCTTCTCATTGGCCGATTTGAAAAATTCCTTCACCATTATAAACCTGAGATCATAGCAGGCCAATCTGGCATGCGTCCTAAGGCCCTACGCTGGCCATTACGATTCTACGCCGGCATTTCAGCAACACTGAAGTCGATTTTGGTCAATATTTTGCAGCAATTTCCAGACCCTCTCTGATGCTTATAGCCTAATACAGGATTTGTCAAAGTTAGGAGTGCAGCTAACACACGATTTAGGCTTATACATAAGAATTTACAGTAAATTGAAAAGACTTTGGATGTTGAGCTGACCTGAGTTGGGGGTACCTCCCATATGGGGTCTGCGAGCCATACTTCATACTTTATTTAAAATTATCTTCCAAAAAGTTTATGTTCAATTTAAAGGCGCACTTAACCCAGGACCTAACCCTGCAAAGTTTTGTACGCAAATGACGTCGTGGGTTCAGTGCGCCTTTAGGACTTTTGAAGTACAAGTTATATTAAAGTCCAGCCATTGAAAATACTTATCAAAATAGTATACAGATCTGGGCTCATGGGACCCTCTAATTTGACTCTTACAACCCATCAAGCACATTTTATTGTGCTCCATCTTCCAAATACTGTTACATGTATAACATTTAGAACACATTTAGGGTGGACTTAAAATATGGGGAAAAAATTGGACATCATCACTTAATAAGACGCTTGACGCAAGCCTCACCTGAGTTGGGGGTACCTCCCAGATGGGGTCTACAAGCAGCTTCTCGTGGTACTTGGCACAGGCGTCCTCCGAGAAGGTGAAGGAGGACACGACCCACTGGAAGAGGGACTGGGAGGCCGACTGGTCCTGCGGGTTACACTCCGCCGGCACCTCCTTCAGGAGGTCTGCATGCCGCTTAGCTACCGCTATCTGAACCAGGATAGAACAGGTAAATTAATACACCAGGTCGGCATGCCGCTTAGCTACTGCTATCTGAACAACAGAACAGGTAAATTAATACATGTACATGTAAGTAAAACCTTGGTTATAAGCTGAATTTAATTTGACGTTTTTATTTGTAGCGGCCAAATTATAATCCGCTCTTTAAGGACGGCATGTCGCTAAAAGATGACATTTGTCATCATGATGCACCAATGCAGCCCCTGCAAGTAACTCGCTGACCCTTCGGAGCCCTCCATAGGCCAGGCCTGCACTCATTATGCATGATGCAGCAGTATCAGGGTTCCCACAAAAATTTCAGATTGAAATTCCATGACATTTCCATGACAAAATCTCAATTTTCCATGACATTTATTAACTCCTTGTGGGGGTCTAATATAGGGGGCTCCGCCCCTGAGAAAATGTCTAAAATCTAGAGAGCAAATGGTACATGCTCAGAGATTTTGTAATATCAATTCTATCATTTTCTCTTTCCATGACATTCCATGTCACACTGCAATTTTTTTACAAAATTCCATGACGTTCCATGACAGCTTTCAAATTCCATGACATTCCATGTCACCCTCATTATGCCGCCCTTAAAGGGTTAAAGGGTTAAAAGGTGTTAGTTGAGGGCAGCCTGTTGATACCTACCTTGTAGAGGTACCACCAGTTCCAGGGGACGCTCATGATAAACAAGGCCAAGAACAGCTTCCACAGGATCTGGGACCAGGGCACGTGAATGCGGACCAGCACAGAGAACGTAATGCTGCACATCATCAGGGCGCCAATAACCTACAATAGGATTATACACACATACATTTATAGCAAACATTTATATTAATATATTCAGGCATTTTTTGATAGTAAAGTTTAAAGTAGCATTACGCTCAAGAAGTGTCTATAAATTTGCCTTTGTCCGCCCAGATTCTACATAACTCTTTAAAAGGTATATGTCAAATTGAGAGTATCGGTATTATGCCCTTCCCAAAAATGTGATTTCCCCTGGCCGCTGGTATTAAGTATTGATCCATAAAGATATATCTTTTACATCTTAGATTGATCCAAATTTTGGATGGTAAAAATGTTTGAGCGGAGCTTGGTATCTCCTGCCTCTTGCTTCTGTTAAATCTCGTTTTCCAAGCTGTCATAATTAAATGTCCTAACCAACATACCAAGAACAGGCTTGATAAATCTATGCCAAGGAAGTTCTCCAGTTTCTGGCGGAGAGAGAGGTACATGGGGTTCTCTAGAGGTATGACGTGGTCGGCCATGTTGAGGAGGACGTGGTGGGCGTCCTCTACACGACCTTCAGCGTCCGCGAACTGGTGTAGGGTCGCCAGGTCTGCTGCCGTCAAGGTCACCTGACTCTGGTAGCTGCCCTGCAACAAGACATAGACATGTATGACGTCACCGGATTCTGGTAGCTGCCCTGCAACAAGACATGGACATGTATGACGTCACCGGACTCTGGTAGCTGCCCTGCAACAAGACATAGACATGTATGACGTCACCGGACTCTGGTAGCTGCCCTGCAACAAGACATAGACATGTATGACGTCACCTGGCTCTGGTAGCTGCCCTGCAACAAGACATAGACATGTATGACGTCACCGGACTCTGGTAGCTGCCCTGCAGTAAGGCATAGACATGTATGACGTCACTCTGGTAGCTGCCCTGCAACAAGACATAGACATGTATGACGTCACCTGACTCTGGTAGCTGCCCTGCAACAAGACATAGACATGTATGACGTCACCTGGCTCTGGTAGCTGCCCTGCAGTAAGGCATAGACATGTATGACGTCACTCTGGTAGCTGCCCTGCAACAAGACATAGACATGTATGACGTCACCTGACTCTGGTAGCTGCCCTGCAGTAAGACATAGACATGTATGACGTCACTCTGGTAGCTGCCCTGCAACAAGACATAGAGATGTATGACGTCACTCTGGTAGCTGCACTGCAATGACAGGGGTAGACAAATCATATTTGAGCATGTGTGCCCACGGGTACAGTATCAAGATAAAGTTGTGCCCAACAAGTATACACTGTGCCCAGCTGATTTTCTCCATGCTTTAACATGCACAAATAGGAAGCCGAAAAAATCTAAGTTTCAGAAATTTGGACACCCTAAGCTATGCATGTATTGAAAGCAAATAAGAAATGAGTTCTGTGTGAAAGATTTGGGAATAACTTGATGATTTAAAAGTTGCTTAAATGGCATGACAAAAGATGGCAAAGTATGGGAGGAGAAATCATCAGACATCTTCGATTTGTCGGCACAACTTCAAAAAACTGTTGTGCCCTGTGACTTTTTTGTGTGTCACCGGGCACAGGGCACAGGCATTTGTCGAGCCCTGAATAAGACATGGACATACATACCCAGGCGAGGCAATGGTGTCAGCATTGGGTCTATCTACTGGGGTCACAAGTCTAGGGCATGTATGTCTACGTTGAGGATCGCATTATACTCGCATAGTGCTTTATTAATTACCAAAATGTCTTTTGTCATTATGATGCATGAATGCAGCCCTGGTGAGTCTACACGCCAGAGCTGCATTCGACCCTTATGTCAACCCTAAGGTCGGCATGATGCTCCAAGGTGTCACAGTACAAATTCGCCCCCAGAATGTTGTAGCCGTAAATAGTGCCAATGAAAAACGGTACTACTGTGCATATAATCAGTGGTAGGAGGCCTTAAATTTGTCACAGAAACATAATCTGCGGCCCAAATTGTTCCCAAAGGCCTTGGCAAAAAAAATATAAAAAGTTGGTTGTTGCCATGGTAACCCTGGGTGGTGATTGGAGGGGGTCAAAGGTCAAGGTCAAAGGTCGCTGGGCACCTGTAAAATTTCTCCAGTTTGGGTAAGTCAGTTTCCATGGCAACTAGCGCAAAATCGGAACACACTTTTTTATGCGGGATGCAAATAAAAAAATCAGATATGTGTTAAGCTTTAATTTAAGGGGTCATTCATTACTGCACACTCAAAAGAACCCAACCTTTTGCCCGTCTGAAGGAGAAAAATAGGGTCAGAACCAGAAATTTTGTCGGCTATTTGTACCGTGACACCCCAATGCAGCACCGGCAAGTTACTGGGCCTGCATGGTGCATCATGACGACAAATATTGTTTAGCGACGTGCAGTCCTAGATGCACAAACGACTTACCTCGTGAGTAAAGGTCACCAGTAGAGACCTGATGTACTGTCTGAAGAACATCCCTTCGTGACCACCACCTTGTCCATCACAGCTCTCTGAACCCTCCGCTTCATCCGTCAACTCTTTTTTTTCTCTCTGACATCTAACAAGATTAGTCTCTAAGGTTTGTATTTGTGCCAGTGAAGTATGATATTTTTCATCACAATCACATTTTTCACATGTCTCTGGAGCAGGTGGTCTCTGAAATTGAGTAAAAGGGGGTTTAAAAGTTATTCAGTATGAATTTTTTTCATTAAGCCGGGCATTACATGTACTAGTATGCAGTGTTCTGCTGGACCAATGTCTTGTTACAACCATAGATTTTGTTCATTATGCATACTCGTTAAGTGAGTTTGGTTCGTATATATAAATTAAATCATATAGCTCCCACATCACATAAAAGATAAGTATCGGTAATGGAGTGTGACTGTTAGATAAAAAGTATGCACAGAGCTTTAATATTTGAAGCTTCCCGGTATTATTTGTGTAGGATGTTTAAACTCTGATGGTTTTGTTTGTTT
The DNA here is from genome assembly GCA_947462335.1 of Harmothoe impar. NCBI lineage: Eukaryota > Metazoa > Annelida > Polychaeta > Phyllodocida > Polynoidae > Harmothoe > Harmothoe impar. The sequence goes on from OX381705.1 coordinate 93,145,553, forward strand.
GTTTGTGTAGTTTAGTTTAACGTCCCACTGACAATGCAGGTGAGACTTTCTCAAGTTTCAGTTTTTCACAAGTAAGAAGGTAGGCTGAAGGCCTACCTCCGATGATCGTATCCAGGATGATCGAATCTATGAGATGAGCCAAAAGATAGAAATCCCGCTCCTACACATTTACCGAAGCAAGGGTTCTTTAACCTTCAACACCACATAGACATGGTGTGAGAGGGACAGGCCATTGTGTATGCTGTAAGTCTACGACAGCATGGGAAAGCACAGCCATAGGTAACTCTGATGGACCTCAAACAAAGCATGGTACATTTACATTGTATTAAGAATTTTACGGTTGAATGTATAACCTACCATTTTCTTGGCACCTGAGTCGTAGTTGAGCATATCCCCGGGGTCTATCCAGTCATCTTGGTCGTCTATTTGACACAAAACTAGCTGACTGAGACTCATAACCAGCACGGCCAGAAAGGGGATCCTCAACATCTTGATGACAGGCCCCTGAAATTGTATAAATGGACTGGCCGTTTATAATAGTGATCAGGCCAATGTGTCTTAATTCATATCCCCTCCCCCCCCCCCCAATCCATCCCCTTTTTATCATAAAAAAGCCTGGCGTTACTATGCTTCAAAGGGCCTGCACGCGAGCCAATTTTCGGCCGTAAGGGGGGGGGGGGGTAAAAAATGTTGACCCCTTGACCGGGGGGGGGGGTAGTAAAAAATTTTGCACAATGAAATTACACAATGAATAGCTCAAATGAAGGGCCTCGAAAGCAGCTTTTCAGAGCACTTTATTTAAAAGCAAGTTAAAATTCCAACTAGAAGAGATTCTATGGCACTTTAAATATCAATATTGTAAAATAGTTTCTGCCATTTCTCAGTCGGCATATTTGTCAAAATATTGAGATAACACCGACACTTAACCATGCGCTGTGCGCGCTGCATATCTGCACCTTTGTACATAAATATTGATAGAATTTGATTGAGAAGGCCTATCAACAAACCAATGGTACCACCTTAAAGCTAAATATTAGCAGATTAACATATATAAGTAGCATTGTATAACTAGAGGGATAAATATTTTAATTTCCACAAGAAAGTCACCAAAAATGTGAAAAATTAGAAAAAGAAAATCTCATTTACACTGTGGCAAATTATGTTTAGCTAAATTTCGTTGGACTATAGCCTTACAAAAGTAACTTTTTCTTATTCCAAAAATATTGTAGAAGAGCCCTGTAGGTTCATCAGGCTTCTTGGACAAATATTTCCCTCAAAAAATTGTCTCAAACTTCTGAGTGTTTACATACTCATATTTTCTGAACATGATGGCAGATTTATCTTAAATTAGTCTTAAACTGTAGCGAAACATGTTGTTATATTGGTCATAATCCACTGTGATGTGTAAACATACATTAACACCCTTTCTCTTACTGTTTTCTGCTAAAATTACCCTGATTTTACCCAATATTGATGTAGGGCAGCCCAGCAGAAACCAACATTTTCTCAACAAACCATGGATGCATATTTTAGATAATTATTTCTATAAAACTTCTTCCACCAATAGATAGATCAGGCTTTCCTCGTAAGGGAGTGTTCATTTATTAATTACAGGGGGGGGGGTGGTGAGATTTCGCGCAGAGGGGCAACAAATTTTTACGCCCCCCCTCGAGAGCGCATGTAGCGTTTTGCGCCCCCCCCCCCTCGCTGAAGGCGCTGACAAATTTTCGCCCCCCCCTTTGAACTATAGTAATGCGCTGGCTTTTTTTGCTAAAAAGGGGCTTAAATGTTTTGCCCCCCCCCCCTCAAGAGGGGTCAGAATTTTTTACGCCCCCCCCCCCTCAGGAGGGGTCGGAAATTTTTACGCCCCCCCCCCAAACCCACCACCCCCCTGTAAATAATAAATGAACACTCCCTTAAGAACATGCCATCCATACAGATCCTTTTCTTATTCTATGGCAAATTTACAAACACCTGTTTAGCATAGTGGCATATACAATAAGCAACACCCGGGGATTGGACTGTCAAGTGTCATCGCTACCTGCTAAAAAATGATCACTCCCCTAGTGTTACAGACAGTGCACCACGGAATGACAGGTGCTGTCAATCAAAGTTTTCTGTGTCGTTTGACAAGTATCACTTGGATGTACACACATGACAAATGTGCCAAGAAATCGTAGCTAACCTCTGTAGAAACTTATGGATAAAAGTGTCGCACCACAGCCTGAACTCTTGTCCGCGCCACTTTCGTTTCGATTTACCTCTCGCTGCTGTTCACAGTAGAACAATACGGGATTTTAGAAATAGTTTAGGATTTTTTCATGATTTAAAAAAAGTCCCCTATGCCTTTATTTGATTTAAGATCATGTATGAAGATATTTTTAGGATAATATCTATATTTATTGTTCTTACTATTTTGGGAATAGTTAATTATTGAAGGTTTTCAGTACCAGCAAACTGTTACGGTTTTTAGTAAACCGGAAAACAGTGCCTCCGCTGGTGTTCTAGAAATTTTCGGCCAACCAGCGAGAGGCCACTCCGACATCACGGCAAAAGAAGCAAGATGGGACTCAAGGACGAGCTTGTAGTTGCAAACGATCCCGTAGGGGAGGTAATACAACTTATTATGTGTGTTGAATAGTACGCTTACTTGCCTTGAAGCTTAACTAAAATGTTACGTGTGATCCATGCTCTGAACCGTTGCAAATACCCCTCGGAGCAGACGCCGAAAAACAGGTTCACAAGCAAGGTCAGCTTCTGTGACTTGTGTGTATTGAAGTTTGTGTGCTTGCTTCTGTCACTAGTGACAGTGGAATTGAAGCTTGCAATCTATACTAAATAATATTCATTGTAGCTTAGTTCGTGATCGTTAAATGAAAAGCCACTAGTCTGGATAGTGACTATCCAGACCAAAGCCAAAGGCAAGCCTAGGCTAGGCTGAGGGCTAGGCAAAATAAAGAATTTTTTTTCCCCTTTCAATTTCTAAATCCTAGAATCTAGGCTAGATACATGCTTTCTAAAATGTTTAATAAAAACTGTTTAGATCTACATCATCTACATTATTTTGGGGATGAGAAACAATGTTATCCGAATAATTGATACTGTAGGCAGCATGCACTCAAAATAGTATAGTAGGGCCAAAGCTAAGGGGCCCAGCCTTTGCTTGGCTTGGGCCTTTTAAATTTCAGTGTGTTTTCAATGGGTGCTACATTTGATTTATTCTGTAGACCTAGAATAGGCTAGATCTAGATACTTCAAAAATATCACATCGAGCATAAATCGGACAATAGACCAGATGTACATTATGTAGTTATAAGCTGGTCGAGTCACATCATGAAACACTTTCTTGTCAGTACCAATGATACCATGACAATGATACAACTTTTACAAGGTGCAATATGTGTTTATTCCTGGTTGTATGGGGCATCTAGATTCGAGAACCGACTTCCACCTGTGATCCAATAGATCCTATTGAAGTCCCTGTAATTACAATTTGTGGCTCATATATATCCAAACCTAGTGCATATTACTAGTATTAGCTGATGTTACTTAGTGTAGGGTTCCCAGTATAGCAGCTAGGTTGAGTTTAGTATTGCCTTGACAGATTCTCACAATTGCAGAGGCTCTTCAGGGATGAAAGTCTTCAAATTTATTCCTGATTTTCACTCCTTTTTTTCCAAAGTTGTGAAGACCTGTACTTAACTAGATCTATACAGGACCTTTATTCGGGGGCCTTAATTTGAACATTTAAGTTGTTTTGTTTTTAGATTGTTCACTTTCATCCCTGGCTCTTGAAATTTCTACATCTGTACTGTAGACAAAGAAAAAGTGAAAAGAAATATTGTTATAGATAAGTTTATCACAGAGCGAAAACTCTAATGCGAGGTTGATTCTTTACACTGCCCTCCCCAGAGCGGACATGCAGGTAGGCCAATTGAATAACTTGATGTACTCCATCTCTAGGAAAAAATAAATATCTTTTGAACTTTTAAACTCCCCACAGTTTTGACCGTGTCACCGTGTCGATCTTTAGCAAAAGGGCCGTGTCACTGTGTCGAATTTTATGTCTATAGAACATACTAGGTCCTTAAAAAAATGTCTGTGACCGTCTTTTTAAAAGGGCCATGTCACTTGTGTCGATTTATAAAAGGGCTGTGTCGCCCGTGTCGATTTTTAACCCATATAGAGAGAGGCACCTTTAATTTATCTGCCATACCATTATGATAATAGCACCCGTGCACTCTTCAATTTGGCTACACCTGACCCCTGGCACTCTTCAAGATCGCTGTTCAATCCAAACTAGGCACTCATTCTCGTTTCCATCTCTAATCTTAACAAATAGAGCCAAACAACACCTCAGTGAATGAAGCGAAGGGAGTGATGCTTTTTTAATAACAAGGTGGCTGGTGAAATTTTGCAGGCGCACGCAAACCTCCCTCCCCCTAAAATCGCATGTGTGCGCGCCCTTTTGTTGCATAGGTATGCACTAGGGTTTTCGCTGAAAACGGGGGACTTTTCTCTTTTGACCAAAGGTCAACATATTTTTACGGCCCACCCCGTGTTGTCAGAAAATCATTACTCCCCAATATTGAGATCATGCATTTCTTTTCATTACGGGTTTGCATTTTGATTTCCATAAAGCATCATTCTTTTCAGATCACAAACTTTCAGTATGTTACTGCAACATATATCATTGGATATTGTTACTAACAATATCCAATGATATATTTTAAGTAAAATTGTAAGTTTGTTGCCATACGCAAGCTGCTATCTATTTTAAAAGTTCACAGCAAACGGGCCACATTCGATCAGCTGGAATTGCAGATCCAATTGTGGAGATTATCAAATGGATTTGATTGTCCTGTCTTTATCGGGAGAGCGTCCACTGCAGATAGTGCTTTTCCTTGGTTACCGACCTAGTTGGCCATGGGGATAGGCCCGTCTGCAGTCTGCGTTATCTTATGTATTGCTAATTTGTTAACAGTAGGGGATGTGGTAGATTGCAGGGGGGCCAAAAGAGTAAGGACCACTCGATAGGGTGGAACGAAACAAATTTGGACCCCTCTTGAGGTGAGGGGGGGAATAATTCCACGCCTTTAAAGCAATTTGAACCTATCAGGGGAAAAAAGGAATACATTTGGACACCTTTCGCACGGGGGGGCTGGTGATTGAACAACTTGAAAATTTCGAGGCGCTTGTGAAAAAATCCACCAACCACCCTACCCCGTTGTTAAAAAATAACCACTCCCTTTATACAAGAATGCTCTATTTGACAAGATTTTCAAGAGAGCCATTAATATACAAAAAAAAACAGTCGATTGTCTCGGACCAAGTTTGCAGGTATGATTTTTACATAGTGCTGTATTTAAGGTTCTGAATTGGTTGTTTTACTCAGACGGAGCAGAGCGGGTCAGATGATAGTAAAACAGAGTCCGTAGAAACTGTCGAAGCTGTAGAAACAGCGACCGCTGTAGAAACAGTGGAAGCGGTAGAAACTGTCGAAGCCGTAGAAACAACAGCAGAAGCTGTGGAAATAATAGAAGCTGTGGAGTCAGTGGAGGAGCCTCAAGCGGAGGTAACGTGTGGGCGGTGGTGTTGGTGGTGCCTCCTGGTGTTGGTCTGACCCCTAACCCCGTACAGCGGATACCGCTGATCCTACATCAGACCCCGGCACTGCGTTTGTTAACCATATACTACTAAGTAGCACCTCCTAAATGGGACTCACTCCTTAAGGTTTTCCCCTCCTCTCTTGCTAATCTGTCAGGAATGTGATTTCCCCTACTATTGTGGGATTCCCCTAGTAGTATTGTAAATCTAAATATTGGACCTCATGATTTTCTCAGATCTATGGAGAAAGTTGAAACTTATCTAATAGGGAGAGGGTGGAAGGTGGTTTGATACATTTGGGAGATCTGAACCGCGACAGAGGCCTACTCCAGATGACCTCTCTTTGCCTTTTCAATCGAGCAGAGTCGCTCACTCTCCTGACACATTCTTGGTCTGGAGTGAAAACCCTGTTGCGTAAATTATCAAACATTAGCCGCCGGTGGCTAAACATGTCAAGAAGCTCTCCGAGAGGGAATCCCAATCTCTGTCCGGAATTGGGGGATCTACTCCATAGTAAAGCTGAAATCACATACCTGCATTGAAACATAACCATTGATTGAAACCTCAATTTTAGGTCCCTGATCTCAGGATGATAGTATGTTTTTTTTACCGTTTAACATCTTGGAATGCTTTACAACAGTGTGCTGTGGAACTTCATTTAGACATGCAGATATTAACCATGGCTGTTCATCCGACCTTCCCACCAGATCACATATCCGCACCGTCGCGGTATCACGCCAGGCATAAAAAAAGCCACTCTTGTATAACAGCCGGGTCTTAAAATTGTTCTTACACACTAATAGAATATCGTGGATAAGTGCCTGTTTTAAATAAGCACCGGTGATAGAGGCCCTGCCAAATCAAGGACCGCCCAATCTATATTGCGACGGTACAGTGATAAAAAGTGATTCTAATGACATAATACTGCATTTCATCATGACATACGTATGCCCAGTGAGGTGGGTTTACATGACTAGTTAAGAAGCCTAGATTTGAGTTGCAGAAGTTCTATTTTAGGTTAAAGGTCTGGTGTGTAACGTTGTGTGTTAAGGTGTGTCTACTGGTAGGTCAGATAATAATCTGTACGGATTCCCATACAACCAGGTTTAATAATAGAGTAAATAAGGTCTGAGATGTGGATTCTAACCAAGGTTGAAATGTGGATTTATTAAATATAGCCAATCAAAATCACTTGCCGTTAAGCATTTTTCTAGCCACTAATCCGGGTAGTTTTCATGTTTTTTAGCCTAAGATGTTGCGGATAGTGTTGTCTATTACTCTAAGTTAGCCATGTCTTATCAGTGTGAAAGCTGCAGAGTAGTTGACTAGTACCTTTTAATGAGATGATCTGCATATTGTACATTGTACATGAAAAATTATTGACACAGACTAAGACCCAATTTTAATACTCAAAATTGGGTGTGTCAGGTTACACGACTGGCACTACCCTAGACATTTTTAAATTCTTTAAATAAAGTCAGTGCACTTTTGACCTACGCTACATTGCATCTCCCCATCAAGCTGAAACACACCTTTCCTTACAACCACCCCTTGCCCGGTTTAGGAGGCTTCAAATAGTTTAACGTCTGCATGTCAAGTTCTGCCATAGGTTAAACTTGAGAAGAAAACTAAAATCAAGATATAATTAGAAATAATTTACATTCCTCCAAGTTGGCAATGAGGAACACATATCGCAGAACTCCCTTACTCCCCAGTGCACGTCCCCGAGAAACCTCTACCCTCCCGTTATTGAGCAAGGATTAGTTACAGTAATTAAGTTCATGGATCTGGATTTATTCCCAGTAATTCCGCATATTTCAGTGAATATTAAAGGCCACAGGTGTTACTTTCTAGGCGACAAAATGCAGATCTTCCGATTTTGGTAAATGTTTGCGAGATATTGGCAAAGTTTAATCAGGAAATTTCAGTGAGAAAAGTCAAAAAGTTCATGGATAAGTTATTGTGTTGACTATAATGATAAAGGATGTATCCCTATACATTACAAATGTAACCTGTACGATTCATGTTTAACATCTTCATGCTGTGACTGTGACTCATATTGTGAATTTGTTCTCTTTGTAGGAAGAGGAGGAAGAAGAGGAGGAGGAGGTCGAGGTAAGTGTTCTCTTCCTAAGTTCTGATATAAAATGTATTTCTTAACAAAAGCTGTGTAAAACCTTATCAATCAGATGATTTTATCAGCCCGATGTTTATTAAAAGAAAATGTGAAAAGGGCGGGACAATGCGGATGTAATATACCTATGCAGGAGATTTGAATTAAAACAACTGTTTTTTCTATTAAAACGTCATAGTACAATGCCAGATCTTTTTAAACGATGGGTGTATTTTATGGACCTAGCTATATTCATACCTACATAGACCAAGATTACTGCTGCATGCTATTTGTTAACCCTTAGAGGACGAGTTACTTGCTGGTGTTGTGTTGGCGCATCATGACAACAAATGTTGCTTTAACCCTTTAAGGGTGACATGTCGCTGAAAGATGACATTTTTCGTCATGATGTACCAATGCAGCCCCGGCAAGTAATTCGCCGGTGCTGCATTGGGGCATTATGCTGACCCTTCAGGGTTGTCTCAACCCCATAGTGTCTGCATGATGCTTGATCGCAGCACTGGCGAGTTGCTCGCTAGGTCTGCACATATGCATCATGACGACCAAGGGGACGATGCCATATGCCGTCCTTCAAGGGTTTTAAGCGTATTTCGGCTATAAAAGCCTTGAGTACCGGACCTGACTACATGTAGACTGTTGCAACGTGTGGGCCTTTAAGGCAGCATTCCATCCTTAATTCAGAGTTAACCCTCCTACTTTGTGCTGATCCATGTTAAATCTCCCACCGGTCAGGACCCCATGGACAAGTTGAGGGAGCAGTGCGGTGAGCGGGCGGAGGCCCAGCGTTACAAGGACACGCTCGATGAGTGCAACGCACGCGTGGCAGGCAAAGAGAACACGACAGAGACGTGCACCCAGGAGATCTTTGACTTCCTGCATTCTGTGGACCATTGTGTGAGTACATGTGGCGTGTTAAACAGATCTCAAACATGGGAGCTGTAAAAGGGGGAAACGCTCCATTTATTGACAAATTTTCTTACATTGTGATACATTTACAAGCAAAAGTTTAAATGTACGACATCTTGTAAAGGAGGTACCGTAAAACCTCACGCCTAACTCGCTTATAAGCCGCAGCCCTAACTTTGACAGATTATATAGTCCGCAGAACGGATCTGAACTTTTTTTTATTTGGTACTGTAGTATACTTTTAATAAAAGACTCTAAATATAAGCCGCACCCTATTTAGGCATGTTTGGTATCAAAAGAAAGCTAAGTTTGACTCGCATACCAGCCGCTGCTTTTACGCGAGGTTTTACGGTAGTTAAGTTGTGTTGGAAGGAGCCTGTCAAGAGATATCATTACGATGACTGATCTTTCACTATAATCTTCTGTAGTCCTAGTGACTGTAAAGTTAAAAAGCCCAGTAAAGAGCTTAATGAAGCATCAAAGCGTTAGATATCTCAAGTAGGAATAAATATTGCATACATCCGTTAATGTTGATGACATCTTACTTAGGCTCCTCGTCATTTGTCTTTCAGGTATCAAAGACCATCTTCACTCATTTAAAATAGACAAACAGCAGCAACACTGATTCCTATACAAAACAAGCTCCACGTGGACCATCTAGGATGTCAACGAGTTGACCCGAACAACCCTTCATACATCATCGGTGTCCTTGTTCGTCATCCTGTCACTTTGTACAGTCGTGTCTCGCAGCGACACTTTGGCCACAGAATTGAAGAAAAAACATTACATGCATTCATCGAATATCAGCCTGCTCTGCTTAGTGTGAATGCACTAGAATGTGTGTTAAGAATGTTGAAATTGGAGACACGTGGAATTAGAAGAGCAAAATCCCTAAATAAATTATGTGTAATCAAATGAATTGAGTGTATTTTGTCTTCAAAGAAGTGATTCTAATGTTTTAAAAAGCGACCAGGAACCAAAGCTACTCTGCACATACATCATTACAGAGATAGACCGCCCGGGCTATGGAGATTCTATTAAGGCCAGGCGCATTATCACAACGGTGCGGTAGCTAATACCTTCAACAGTACCAACCACTAGTACCTTAAATAATAGCATTCCTCAAGACCAAGGTAGGGAAATGTAGCATCTCGGTGAACTAAATTCACAATTGACTATTTAGTGACCCAAGTTTAAGAATCTGGGAAAGTTGTAAAAATGTGTGCTTTATATGGCCCATGGCATTACTGACACCGTAAGCTTTAATTTCACACCAAATACGCCCATGCTCACCCATCCATCATATTTTTCGTTGAAATAAAAGTGTTTTTTGTGCTAGCCTAATAATGTGTAAGAGGCCTAGTTTTTAAGCAATCCAGTACGCACTCTCAGATCTACAGTGCAGGTGAAATTTACTACAGGGATGCCACTTTTGCAGGAATTCCTACTTTCTTGCATGAATTAAGATAATTTCACACAGAAAATTTACCAAAATATTAGGATTTCCTCCTTTTTGTCAACTAGGCAGTGGCATCTCTGTTACTATCAGGCATTCATTTCCACAGTATATTTGTCCAATAAAATGTGTGATCCAATTTGCCTATGCAATTTCTTGAGAACCATGCGTTTTCATTGGTTGCTATGCTATTCCTTTGGTGCCTGTGCAGCTTAAATAGGTGCCTATGCAATTCCATTAGATTTGTAGAGGCGCCAATGGAATTCCGTAAGCATATCTCAATATTAATAATAATAAATAATGTCAATAAAATATTAAGATGTGCTTACGGAATCATATATTGAAGGTAGGCTAGTTCGAGCAGTGCTCGGTCTCCGTAGGGATCTTTTATTGAACCAGGGCACAGTAGTGCCAGGTTCTTTAGAGACAGGTATTTTTGGACTTTTTGTCAAAAAAGTTCCTTGCTTTCTGTCCCTTTTTTTCCTGTGAAATATTTGGAAATAGAATATTTAAATGCTGCCACAAATAAGTTTTGATCAATGCCAATCCATGCCATCAAAGATTGAAACCAAAAGAGCAATGTTTGAAACAGAAAATTGATATAGAAAAAGAGTCACTAAAATAGCACAAAACCAACATTTTTGGCGCAATGCTAAAGGGTGGGGTTCCAAGTAAAGCACAGACCTTCGTGAAGTGTCCCTTTACACAGAATCCTCTTTGTTCTTATGTAAAAACTGGGTGAGACACTTTTTGAGGCGCTCTGTGGGCGGAATATTGCATGTACCTTCGGTAACCTTCATGAAAATGAAGGTAAGGCAGAAGTTTACACAGAAAACAACGAAAAAAGACAAAAAATCATCAGGGCGGCCTGTTGACAAAAGCTGAAACATGGTGTGAGAATTGTCAGGACTGCATTCATGCCAGGTTTGGGGTCAAGATCATCTGTAGCACACGCTGCCCTGCAGTCGGCCGACATGGCAAAACAGAAACGGAGATGGTGTTGCTGCTGATGTTCCGATCGACTCGCTTTTCGACCGAGATGTAAAACCGCAGTTACGCGCTGCAGGGCGCTGACGCCCACAGCCACCTGCTTGCCTACACCCACCAGCTTGCCCACACCCACCTGCTTGCCCAGATCTCCTTGCCCACACCCACCTGCTCGCCTGGAATTTGATTAAATAAGGCATGTGACCTATCAAAGTGGGTCAGCGTTTCCTGGAGATCATGATTCTGCTGTCAGAAATAACGTATTGTACTAAAATTAGGTACCTGATCATTGGGAATCGGCACTGTGTGTGTATGGGGGGGGGGGGGGGGTTGTAAGCACTCAATCTCGGCGATTCAAAATCAAAACTCACACATATTACACTCACACATGTTACACTCACGCATGTTACACTCACACATGTTACACTCATACATGTTACTATCACGCATGTTACACTCACACATGTTACACTCACACATGGGGGGGGGGGGGACTTCAGGTAGGTTTATCCAATGGAAAAACAAATACCTGAGTCTTTTGTGATCAAGATCACACACTAGTTTTTTTACGAATACATATCAAAAGCTTTGAAAACATGAAAACAACTAGATCACAAAAAAAAAAAGCCCTGGTTCACATGTGATATCAATCACATATACCATTCATTTCTATTCCTTTTTTCAATTGAAACACTTCGAAAACTCGGCAGATTGATGGCCAGCAGTCGTATCTTTTAAAGATGGGTTAGGAGCCAATTTGTGGTACTTTATTTTTATTTTTCAGTTGCACAATGTATTGGGGTTCGTTGAGACTAGTATAAATCTGTTCGCAACATTTAAGACCATTCTGATACCGGTACTTAAAAATCTTTTACATCTAGGTCATAGGGCAGTTTTCTCAATAGACTTTTTTCTGGCCATAGTTTTAGGTATATGAAATGGAAAGAAAATGGAATTTCTCATCAAAATCTGGATGAATCTTAGGAACCGTTCTCGTGAAGATATATATACCTCGGATTTCCGAGTTTCCAGACGTCTATACAGGGCCACACCAATTGAAAAAAGTTAGGTCTACAAATTTTTGTACTCAAAAATTGGTGAGGGCGGGCGATTTTTTAAAAATTCTAATGGATTTTAGCCTTGAATCTAGTAGGCGGGAGAATTTGTTTTTCCTGAGCAAACACAACTTTTTTGGCTCCCGATAAAAAAAAAAAAAGTCACCAAAAATTCAAAATTACAATTTAAAACTTTTCTTTATACAAATTAACAATACTGTGCAAACGGAGAAGTTCCTTATCTACCACAAATTAGCTCCTGGCCCAACTGTAAACCCATGAAGCAAATGACACGTTCTGGATGTTGGTTATCAGTCCCCTCCCCTGTCTTTTCTTAAACCATGTGAAGACCTCTACATGATATAAAACACAACACGGTTATTTTCCTTCACATCCTTTTATTGATGAACGTCAAAATGTGTCCATATAAGGAGTATGCCAACATGCTGTAAGACGGTCCACGACTGCCAGGACGCTCAGGACATCTGAAACACAGCGGGAAACACCACATGAGTCATAGGTTAGGAAACACAGCGGGAAACACCACATAAGTGACAGGGTTGGTGTAAACGAGGCAGTCTCAGTGTGGACTTCAATACAAGAGAGGTAGAATCCAATTTCTACTGTGAACATCCGTTATTAATCAATTTTAAGATAATATGATCAAAATCACTATCCACGTCAGAACTAATATAGGGGGTTAACGAATTGACAAGACTAAACTTGGAATGCCACCTGAATGTTTAAACTACCTACCGTATTCGACGTAATAAGCGCACACCCCCTAATAAGCGCACACCCCCTGTTTTTGGCCGTTTCTTATACTACAAATAACCAAAAACATCTCAATTTTTGACCCGAATTAAACTCTTAACTACTAAAAGGTGTCCATAATCATTTTTTAAGCGCACTGTGCGCTTATTACGTCGAATACGGTATTAGGCCATCAGAATGAAAGTGAGAGTTTACTGTCCACCGCCCGCATGCCTTCAAAGGGGCCGCATGAAAAGTTCATTATTAATTTAATTTTTCATTGACATTTCGTCAAAATTTTGACCAATATTTTACATTATTCCAAAAAAATTAGGCCCCAGAAAACCCCCAAAATCAAGCTTTTTAGGGAATCCCTAATAATGAAAAATGAATAATGAAAAAAGGCCGCATCAGTTTTCCAAAACTCTCGGACGGTAAACTCTTACTTTCATTCTGATGGCCTTACAGGATGGTGCGAAGAGTATGGATGAGTTTGCTTGAGAAGGTTAACACTTAATGTCCGATAAGGCGTTTCTAAACAATCAATACCTCCACAAGCCTGAAAGGGTCAAATCTGTGCTCGTTCTGAGATTGTATTTACATGCTGTTTGCCTAACACAGTAGCGATCTGTCGTGTGAATGATAGAATCTAATGGCGTGATGGTAACTCTACCATTGAGAAACCAACTCAGGCCTACTTACTTTTGTGTGTGTGTGTTAGAGCTCTTCACCTCAGCCTTCTTGCTTCACGCTCAGACTCGAGGAGGGTGAGGATGTCTCCCTCACGGACTGGTCCCTTCACGTTCCTGATGATGGAACGGTTGGAGTCGTCCAAGAACTCTACGCGCACCTACAATACACAAATACATGTACAGGGGTTACTGAAATGTTGACAAAGGACAAACTGCATGCTAAAACTTTGTTAATTGACATTAATGTTTCTCATAATACATATTAATTTAAATGGCTTCTACAATCCTGACAACCCTAGACTATGGGGTTGACTCCCTTCGATTACCACCGAGACGAATGTAGCTTATTCTTTATTAGGCCACTCAAAAAAAAAATCTGGTTTCTCATCACAGCGCGCATCATGAAAATCATGATTTGGGGAAAACTTTTTTTTTTATTTTGCACATTTTTAATGAAAAAATGTGTTGAATATTGAGAAATATTGTCATATTTGGTATCAAATTAAAGCTTGTACTGTCAGTAATGCAGTGCCCTAGGAATTTCTTACATTTTCCAATTTCTGTAAATTAATAAACGCTTAAATACTATAGTGTGAAATTTGTTCGTGAAAAGTCTACATTTTCCTATACATTTTGGCCCCTCAGTAAAAAAAAAGAAAAAAAAAAAGATAAAAAACGCCCTCGTCATATTTTTCAGTGATGGGTGATGAGAAACCAGATTTTTTTTTTGAGTGGCCTTACATAAAGGCTATGGGGTTGACCGTTGATACACTCACGGTTGATGCATGAATGGAACCCTGCCGAGTCGACTCGTCAGGGCTGCATGAATGCATCATAATGAAAAAGGGACATGACACAAATTTTGCAGTATTTATCAGGTCTAACATCAAAATACTATTAACAACTTAAAATGTCTATTTAGAAAATTTATTATATATACCTGGGTACATTGACCCTGTGAGCCGGTCCTGCCGAGAACTTTGGTCACCTGAAAACAAAATAATACATGTTATAGTTAAATCAATTGTTTTGTTTCGGACAGGTATTTGAATGCCGCTAGCCCAAAACAGCAGTGTCTAGAGTATATGGGGTTTCAGCAACACATTGAACAGTGTGGGATTTAGTACAGATTGTAATCCTACATTTGGTGGTTGATTGAGTGTCAAGGGTTGCAAAAGTGTGTATTGAGTTCAAATTAATCTTTATTCTGGTTAAGTTAAACTTACATATATACATATGTGTTTTTGTTATATTACCAGTCCGGCTCTGGTGTCATTGGTTTTGTTGGGGAGTGGGGTGCAGCCTCGAGCCCTCCAGGCCCATTGCAGCCGTCAGGCTGTAATGGGCCTGGACGAATTTGTATCTAGTAACTGTGACCTACTTAGAAAATGGTCCAGGAACCTGGATCATTTCTTAATGAGATAGCTCAACTACTGATTGGTTAGCCATGGTCACATGACCATGAATGACATAGATATGTTGTGTTTGGCCTCATGGGTTCGAATCCCACCTTGGCAGAAAAGTAGGTTCGTTTTTTTAACATTATGCATTTGGCATAATTGAAGCATAAATACCCCTATACTGGCATAGTAATATTACATATTACATATTTGGATAGGGACAATAGTGTAATAGAGGTGCATTGTACAGATATAAAAATTACTACCCATTGTGCCAAGGTGGGACTCGAACCCATGAGGTCCAGATTGCTTAAGTCTAGTACTAGTCAGTACATAAGTACTCTCCCAGACTGTATACATACAGTCGGGTCCGAGACTGAGTGGGGTGTGGACATGAATTTCGTTTCGCCCCCCCCCCCTTGTTTATTTAGAAATACTGACCTCAACATCTCTCTGACCAGTTTATATACTAGCCCTAGCAAAAATTAACCTCTAAATAAATAATTCACGTTAATAACATTTATCTGAGGCTAAACCCGGTGTTTTTTTAGCACTGCCAGACAGTGAGTGACAGTGACACTTCATATTTAATCCAGTGAGTGACATGACAGCAGCACTGACAGCAAGAAGTGTATTGAGTTCAACTTCAGAGGGCCTCAGCCTGGAAACTAACTTTCTATCGCCTGACACTGTCCCTTCCCCTCTATTAATTCACCAATGATTTACATCAGTTGACTTTGCATATGGAATTTCTAAAGGTTCAAACCCAAATACTAGATTGGCCAGGCGTGCAGATCCGTACACGATCTGACAGCGGCAGTGGCGGCCATGCTTTTCCTTCCTCGGCCGAAGACCACGTGCATTTATGGCCGTCAAAATGTGACATTTAATCTCTTTGTACGCTAATATTTTACGTATAACGAGAGACAGAACTAAGAACATCCCTCTTACGAAGCGTCATTAGTGATATATTCTCTTAAATGATTAAAAAATATGAAATACCTTGGCGAGTTTGACGGGCTGTAGGCGCTCCATGTTGGCGATATTATGGAAAGGAAGAAAAGGGGCCGAGCTCCGTGATTGGTGGAAAATACTGACACTCTCCTAGCAGAGGTTAACATTGGCATAGCGCTCAGATGTTACGATTGGAGTAGAAACTGTTCCCAACTAGAAAAATAAGATATGATTCAATTTCTTCTTTTAAAAAATCCCTCGTAGAATACACATCAATTGATGAAAGATTTGTCATTATTTTCATCGTGATAGCCAAGTTTTCAGGCTTTAAAATTACTGCCAAGGAGAAGGCGCCATTTTCGTTACTGCAGAATCAGGCAACATGGCGGCCCAACCAACAAGATATGTCACTCCTATCATAGCGAAAATTAGAGATCTAATGAATTTTGTAAGTATATACATCAATATATTGAAAATAGAGTCTACAATAATTGCCCACATAGAAAGCAAGTACCTGTAATGATATTATATCAACCAGCCCGGTATAACTTGCTTAAAAGCACAATGACCTTGCCACATTTGTCGTAGCCACTTTCGTACCCCTAGTACTGTACTACAGGTCCGGCAGGCAAATAGCGGACTGATGCCGTACTAACTAATATTGGAGGTGTTTGGAGTTATATTTCAGATTCTAGTTCTTCAAAAGCCTATACAATGCAAGAATACAGACTTGAGAGAAGCCTTGAGAGCTGAGGACTATGGAAATTGACCTTTTAAGAAATATATTTATGTTAATAGGCAATTTATATAGGCTGCTACCATAAATATGTGAAAATACCGGTATTGGGGGGAAATTCAGTGTTTTGGCTTTCTGTGATATTTTCAAACTGCTAGAATGTGATCAAAATATCAAATCTGTGACATTTATTTTTTTAAACTGATCATATGCTGTCTATTTAAAGGTAATTTTTCAAAACCCATAAAAAATTACCATATCCTAGTGCTTTTTCAATTATGATTGAATGTATCAATTTCCCAGGTTATGCTGTCCCAAGATTTTAGCTCAAAAAGGCCACTAATTTTAATTTTGAATTTGTAATTCAGATAGCTCTATAATGTATTCTAGTGATCAAAACTGGCCACAAATGGTACAGAAAGTATCCCTGGTGTCAGCTGGTTACATTTATGCCAGTGAAATAATTTAAATAATTTTTTGTCTATTTTTTATAGCCCATCTCACAATAATAAGGATGGCATAATTTGAACTTTTTGTAATATTTATCCATATATATACCCCAATAACTATATAGCAAGTGCATGAGTACACATGGAGTCGTAAATAAACACATAGTATATTAAAAGAGCTTTAACATGGTATCTTTAGTTCTTTTCTACTCCAAATATTGATCAAATGACACTGTTTGCAAGAAATGTAGTAGGGAAAAACTAGTTTTTTAGTCCGCAATTTGCCAGCTGGGTCTGTAGTACTAGGCTACTAAGCCTCCCGATCCTCTCACGTCAGTAGGTGTAAATTCCTCCGGATACAGACTGATACTCATTCTACATTTGTCGTAGCCTGGTCACTGGTCAGTGGCTGGTCATCACCAGACTGACCAGTCACTGTCATCAGGCTGGTGCCGGACCATCCCGACCATCTCTAAAATCGTCTTAAAATTATTTGAATAAGTGTTCATGTAGGACCGAGTCATTTATCGCCAAGGGGCTTGGGGGGGGGGGGGGTAACAATGAAAAACAGGCCCTCTGCCTCTTGGCTCGCGGGAGGGAGGGGACTTACTTTAAAGTTTAATAGTAGGTACATAAAAGCCTCCAAGCTGGGGGGTCATAACTTTCATTTAAATACTCGCCGCTTGCGACCAATCTCGCCGCGTGATTCCATAGAAACGAGCAATTTTTTTTAATTTTTTTTAAATTTAATTTTAAATTATTCTTTTTTTTTTTGGGGGGGGGGGGGGGGGTAAATGTAGCCCCTGTCCCTCCTCTGTCGTAAAAAAATTACCACTTTCTAAGGCTTAGAAAGCCTTAGTCTATTTAAGTGCCTATGTTGGGCGCAATTTGCCAATCAGCGCAGAACGTTGATCGGCAGTGCGCTGGATACAAATGGCTGCGAGATTCTAATCAAGTAATTTTATCTAGATTGAAATTGATCGGAGCTTGACACTTTTGATAGGTGGATGCACAGGATCCTACAATATTTATGGGGTAACACTCATATTTCTGCAAATTTGTGTTATAATATAACACAAATTATATTGATTCAACAACTTACAAATGAAACAGCTACTCGCACCTGCCTGAGATTTGTATCCTGCACAGATTGCAATTCTGCACAGTGCCGGTCTTGCGCTAATTGTAAATGGCGCAGCGCAGAATGCCAATATCAGTTGAGCATACCAAACTTACAAAACAAGTAGGGCCAATGAGGGGGGGGGGTGCTCTCATAAAAAAATTAAGCCCGAAAAAGAAGGGCTATGCCTAGCCACTTCCGTACCCCCACTAAGCCTCCCCCATCCACACTGACACATATACCATGACCCTACTCCCACAGGAGGAACCCTACTTTGAACCTCTCCCACTCGGGGACCTGCAAGATCCGATGTTCTTAGAATTAATGTCAATTACCTGTTTATTTGCAGAGACCCGTGATAAATCATTGTCGGTTTGAACAAGAGCAGTACCCAAGGTATGTAAAAAAAAAAGTAGGAATTAAGAAGGTATACCCTAAAATTTAGATTATTTTTGGCAGCTACAAAAAATTAAGAGGTGTGACCTAAAAAATTAGTTAACCATTCCTACTGGTTTCGGCTATTTCTAGCCTTCTTTAGGGAATCCATGTTTAAAAAAAAGAGATACCAAACACATGCACAAATTATGCTTCCCTATGAAAATTAAAATCAAAAGCTGTTTTAAGGCCAAAAAGTGCAAAAATTCATTGACGAACCTTTATTCATGTTTTCTCATTCCTTACGAAAATAAAAAGTCCCATTCACAAACTACCGTACCTTTAAAGGCGCACTGAGTCAGTGACCTTACCCTGCCGAGTTTTGCACGCAAATGACGTCGTGGGTTCAGTGCGCCTTTAAAAATGGACAAAAATGTAGATAAATGCATCTTAGTCTTTGTTAGACATATTGATAACCAATGATATGGTAAGCTAGTAAAACTATGTTACAATCATGGCAAACAAAATGTTTTGAGTAACTAACATATATTTGTAAAATTGCTCTTGCAAAATCAACTTTAGCAGGCAAGACGAGTGTTAGTTTTGGGCACCCTAAATGGTGCTCGGTCCTACCTTTTGAATAAATTCGTATTTTTATCTCTCCTCTGTTCATCGGACAAGAATTTGGATTTGCACCAATACGTATTACTCTTGTCTCATGTAGTTTCAGAATAGATAAAATTGAGATTGAATTGAATTCTAAAACAAACGTTATAAGATGATTGTTTATCATTCACACAGGTCACCCACGGGTGCTCCTGCCAAACTGCCCAATGGCCCATCTCATGCATTAGCAGAAAACTACTATTACACCAGAGACGGTCGGCGGGAAAGCACGCCGTCCGTTGTAGCCTATGCACCTGGAATGAAGGCAATTGAAAGTGGAGAAAGGTATGCATATTTATTAAACTGAATAAGTTATATTTATAAGTGTGTTTTTTATTGTGGTATTTTTATACAAATTCAGACATGACACGTTTCCTATTTTTGCTGGAATTCCTGCCGGTACTCTTTCTACTCCTTGACTAAAATTTCTAGGCATAAATTGTGTTCACTTTCTCCAGAACATTTATCAAAATCGGAAGATTTTCTACTTTTGTCAACCAGGGAGTGGCAAATCTGTATAATTTAAGATTATCTCCAAGAGAAAATGGAAAAATGCAACATTTTATGCTGAATTCATTGAATTGTATCTATACCCTCTTGCATCTTCTTGTCTATTCATCCATTTCTTCTCTTTCTTTTTGTTCATCATTAAAGCACTGAAACAAAGGCACCCGCAATCAGAGCCCCACGCCCCGGCCTCAAAGTATACAACTGGGATATGTAGAAACTTATGGAACCTCCACGACCGGAAAGATGTCACAGCTTCTATACAAAACTGCATAGAATGATGCAGGGGTCCTGCCTGACTAAAATCTACAACTGACAATGTGGAGAACAAGGATGTGAAAGAACATGACTTTATCTTTCTAGTATTATAGCAAACGCAACAGCAATACTTGTACCATCAAATCTGTAATAAATAAAGTTATTGAACACTATCATGCTGTTTTTATTGATATATTCTATGTATATTTTATGATCGATTTGTTTTCTAAGTTATCAAAGATGAGATTTGTTCACGAGGAGGTTGTATTCCCTATGGACCACAACTACAAGTTATCAAAGATGTCAAAGCAAAGATCCCAGAATGATAATAGCGTAGGAGGTAACAACATTTAGCTAGACTTCGGAAAATTTAATGAACAAAATATTAGTATTATATGTAACATGACCTACCAGGAAATCCTAACTTTTCTCTCAAACGAATTTCGCTTATAGGCCTAATTAAGTTTTTCGGGAATGTCAATGATTGTAGTCTCCAGGAAACACGAGCTGCATTTAAATCTAGTAACTGGGAAGTTGCACTGTGCACTAGTGTCAAACTCCGTTCCTCTTCGTAAAAGTGGTGCTCCGGCAAAGCGCTCTAGGGACGAAAGCTGAGAAAGTTTCAGTGTACAAATAGACAGTTGACCAGCTCCCCAGTTTAGCTGTTGTTTATAAACACATTTCCTTTCACATGTAAATACACAGATAAAGCAGTGTCAAAAATAATGTTATTGTAACAGGCTTCATGGAAGCTGCATTTATAAATAAATTGTGGAGATAACAAGAGTTAAAGTGTTTAACAATTATTCATAAGGCCACTCCAAATAATATCCTAGTTTCTCATCACCGTGCACGTCACCAAAATCATGTTATGGAGATTCTTTTTTTTCCCTTTTTTTTTGCAGATTTATTAATTTCTTAACCATTAAAATCTGAATAAATTGTGTTGAGAGCCTAGATCGTACATATTTGGTCTTTTTGGAAGTCACGCCACTCAGATATCAACAAAAAGTAGAAATCCTAAATCCTTTTTTTCTTTTTACATTTCACCACTGACTTGGTGATTAGATGGCAGGTAGAGGAACTTAAGACTAAATATAAACAACAACAATTGTGCTGTGACTTAGTGTTTTATTGTGTTATTGTGAGAATGTAGAGGCCACAACTCAACAGGAATGCAGACTACTTCGTGGAATGTTGAGAATGTAGAGCGAACAAGTCAGATAAATACACAGTTTATTGGTTGTATTATTCATAATAGATCAATATACTAAATAGATGACTGGAATACCCAAGACTCTGGATCTATAGACGTGTATAAGAAGTCACTTAATTCATGCAAGTAAACCAAGTGAAGAAAAAGAGATTAGATTTGATCAGAAAGTAGTGAGCAGGGGTAGTAAAAGTATGTGTGGTCATGGAATGGAGTATCATAACGAGTAATATCACATCTGTCAGTCACAGTGGGTGTAGTACTGACCATATGTCAGATACAGAAGCCACAGTTATTGACTCTCCACAGTTCTATGGCAAAAAGCCAATAGAACCAAGCAAAGAATAATTGGTTACACATGTATATTCATGATTTCATTTACTACCAATATGGCAGCTGTAAATCTATAAATAATGCAGTCAAGTTTCTTGAGCAATAATCTCCATTCAAAATAGCCTAGTTCCCCTCTTCATTGCTTTGTAATTTAACACATACATACAATCACATATAACATACAACTAAAATATGACACTGTGCAGCCTGTGCACTGTTAACAAGTAACACTCAACATAAATACAAAGTATCCAATGTCACATTGCACTAAAACTCGGCACGGAAATGTTTGTGGTTCTCAACCTTCAACATAAACAGGAGCTAGTAGAACAATTTACATAGATTTATAACTTTTTATAACTGACAGTAGAACCACCAGATCAACCTCCCCATCCGCACACACTGATATGGACCATCAAGTAAACTCATATATATACACATATGTGCTTGGCAAGCCTGTGTGTGTGTAACATACAAAATATCATCATACATTATGAGTGTAACATAAATACTAGCGATGATCCTCTCTTACCTCTCTCACTATTCACTCTAATCTATACGAGTGGCAGTAAAATGTGAAGGTGATGTCAGTTATGCACAGACCATACACAGTACCTTGAAATGTCCTACATCCATTGTGACCTAAGTGTGTGACAGAATGACACACTATACCAGTATTGTGCTTTTTGATTCCACCAGAACACCTTGTGTAACATTACCTAGTGTGGACAACAAGTACTGTACATTCTCATGTAGAAGCCAAACTCCTCGCATATAAGTCGCACGTCCAACTTTGACTATAACCATCACATGGGGTCTGGAATTGCTGCAGTATACTTATAACAACCCTCGCATGACCTGCATGTTTGGTATCAAATTAAAGCTGAGTCTGACTGGTACAGCAAGGGTGGCTTCTACGCGAGAATCCACGACAATTTCTACAGAACGTGGAGCTGCCGTCAGATAATCTCTCCCCGTAACTTCTCCTCCTGCGTGGATATGTCCTCCTCCAGTAGCTTCACCTTGTCCTCTGAGAGCTGAGTGCCGTAGTCCTCGGTAGAACCGTCCATGTCCTCCAGGGTCTCGGGCATGGGACGGTTCATGGTCTCCGGCAGCCGGAGACTCAGAATGCCTGCCGTGAAAGCCAAGCTGCCGAACACCAGGAACTGGAGGTTGGGGTACAGCGAGCCCTGCAACAAGAACCAGGTAGTCAGCAAGTCTGTTATAGAAGGTATTATATTGTACATTTATATGTTTGGGGCTGTATCTCATCAAATCAATACAAGTTGAAACTCTATGACCGCCGCACCTCTATGACCTGCAGAACTGAAAACGCCTTATTTACAGCATATCTACATAGAAAAGTAATAATCTTATTTAACCATGTCCTAGAAAGTACTGAATAATATCTTAACCAATCTTTTCTTAATTATGCTGATCGGTAAGAGAGGTGCGCCAGTCCTAGAGTTTCAACTTGTATGATTTGGTAAGACACAGCCATATGTTCAGCAGGAATGGTGTGTGATTTACAATGTGCGTGAACGTGAAAAGTAAGCATGTCCATCATGGGCATGATCATGCGGCAGATCCTCGACACTCTTGTTAAATTGAAATCAAATTTTCAACAATAATCAACTGTGGAGACAACTGTCAACTAGGGACAATTATCAACTGGGGACAACTGTCAATGCCGGACAACTGTAGATAACAGCCATCTGCCGATGAGTGGAATTGTGGCGGCTACGTACCAGGGGGATAATCATGGGTGACACGATGCCCCCTACACGGGCGGCCATGGAGCAGATACCCAGCGCGTTGTTACGGATCACGGTGGGGTAGAGTTCAGCAGAGTAAACATAGACTGTAGCAAATGATGCCGAGATGGCCAGTTTCCCCAACATGGCGAGTACCGTGATCACTGTCGTGGCATCTGCAACAGCAATATTATTCTGATATTGTACTGTGTCATCATTTCTAATGTTTTAAAATATGAAATTTATCATGAAGGTACTATTAATCTATGGTCTGGAATCAGTTCGAGAAGAAGTCTTTAGACAAACTGAAACCAACTTTTCTACATATGTATCTTTAAAGCTTGACTATTCACCACATAAGTAGACAAGAACAGTACTAGAAATGTGACTGGCAGATAGTTGGTGCTTGCATTACTTTAACTGCTTACCTGCGGGTGTGATGAGGATCGACATACAGCTGGCGCCACCTATCAGCATGGCCGCACAAAAGGTCGGCCGGCGCCCCAACCTACAACAGGACACATGTGGGTATTTTACATATAGTACAACAGGCAGCAGGACAGGTGTGGATAATAAACTGAGGGGTGGTGTAATGTTAAAACAAGATGGGGAGGCAACTTGAAGTCAGACAATTAAGATATCAACCGGAAACCATGCACATGGACTACAGCCACTGTATGCAACTCATGTTGACTCACCTATCTAGGAGACAGAAGGCCATGAAATAAGCTGGTAGTTCCACCATCCCTGACACGGCCACACTGATGTATCGGTTAGAGCCTAGCGCTCCCGCACTCATGGTCAGTCCGTAGTACACCCCACAGTTCACAAACCTTCAGTACATAATACACAACAATAACTTATAATAACTCATACTTTAATAGTCAATAGTGCACCACATAGTTTAAAAACCTACAGTACATAATACACAACTATAAATTATAAATATACAGCAGTCCAACATTATAGCACTCCAATGCACTATATGGATATATATCTAAAACTGGACATCGACATCCATGTAACAGAAAGCTATATTTATTAGAAGTAGAAATCCATGAATATCTATATGAAGGAGAACACCATGTTCATGCCTATATGTCTGTGTGTATGTTCATTTCGAAATTCAAGATTGCAACCATTGATTGAATGCCACCATGCTTTCAATGTAATCTCGAATTGCAGTTGCAGTAGTTTGATACTAATGAACAAAAATCTATTCTATTTTTCTTTCATGAACAGTTGGCATCCCATAGATTCAAGATGGCTATCACTTATTGAATGTCCCGATGCTTGAAATGCAATCTTGACTTGTAGTTGCATTAATTTGATACTATCAAAAAAACAAATCCTATTTGATTTTTCCTTCATTCAACCCATTCAAGATGGCTACCATTTACTAAATGCCACAATGCTTTCAGTGCAATGAAAAATTGTAGTTGCATTAATTTGATATCTATATAAGAACATTTCTATTTGATACCTTTTTCAAACACAGTTGGCACCCCATAGGTTTAGGATGGCCACCATTCATTGAATGCCACAATGCTTTAAATGCAATCTTGAAATGTAGTTGCATTAATTTTAAACTGTTAAAAACATCCAATTTAGTTGTTTTTTTCATGAAGAGTTGGCACCCCATAGGTTCAAGATGGCCACCAATCATTGAATGCCATAATGCTTAAATGCAATCTTGAGTTGCTGTTGCATTAATTTGATTCTTAAAAAAAAAACTTTCTTTTTTTTCTTTCATGAACAGTTGGCACCCCATACATTCAAGGTGGCTACCAGTCATTGCATGCCACAATGCTTTAAGTGCAATCACAAATTGTAGTTGCATTAATCTGATACTAATAAAAAAACTAATTCTATTCTTTTTTTTATTTATGAACAGTTGGCACCCCATATATTTAAGATGACTACCATTCATTGAATGCCCAGATGCTTGAAATGCAATCTCAAATTGTAGTTGCATCAATTTAATGCTAATAAAAAACAAATTCTTATCAATTTTTCTTTCATGAATATTTGGCACCCCATAAGGTGGCCACCATTCATATTAATGCAAATAGAATGCTTTAAGTGCTATCACGACTTGTAGTTGCATTAATCTGATACTAAAAAAAAAAAAATCTATTTGAATTTTCTTTCATGAACAGTTGGCACCCCATAAATCAAAAATGCACCCAGCACCCAGGTCAACAGCTATATACAGACACGTGTACCTCCCCTGCCTGTTCTCCTTCAATGCACAGTGAAGAGGGTGGGAGGGGGTGACCATCAACAGTGCATAAACACTTTGATTGGATGACAATGCAGTTTTTATATTACAACCTAAATTTGTGCAACGAAAATCATCAAGAAATACTAAGTATTTTTTCCAAAGAATAGCTTTTCTAGAATGGCTCGGTATTCAGGAATCCTACTGCGAATAAAAAAATGTCAAATTCTAATTCTAAATACCTGAAAATTGAGAAATGCTGACGTTCACGGGTTATGTAGGAAATGTACTAAAAACAGCAAAAAAGGGCAACAAAACCCTAATTTTCTCAAAAACTGTTCAGTAGGATTTTTTCTAACTGAGGTTCCACTGTTTTCTACCCTCATATTACACATTGGCATAGAGAATATATTGACACCTAGTCAGGATTTTGCGCTAGGAGCAATCTGTGAGGCGAAAAACAGCCAAAATGAGCCACTGGTCTGAAGTATAAAACTGGGCATCGATCACTATAGAGCTACAAAGAGACAGAGAATCGATGTCCAGTAATAACTCATAATCAGTCTGTAGTAAAAAAAAGTAAAACCTACAGTACAATACATGATCCTGTTAAAATATAATTCATGAGAAATTGCAGGGTAAATAGTTTAATTATACACCAAAAACAGAATGATTTAGCAGGTATATGCACTGGGAAAAAAACATTCTGAGGCTAGGTTGCCAGAAGATTTCCCGTACCCTGTCGGTAAGAAGGCTCTCCTCACTATGCAATCACTTGTACAGATTTCCCACACCCCGTTTGTAAGAAACCTATCTACTCACCATCTATATACTTATACAGATTTCCTAAACCCCGTTTGTAAGATGCCTGTCTACTCACCATGCGTATACTTGTATGACAGTCATCATGCGGAGGCTGGGTCGAGAGAAGATGTCGCGCATCCCGTAGGACTTGCCCACATCAGGTTTCACGCTGAGGGGGCGGAGGCGGATGGCTTTCCCATATGTTCGACCCATGTTACGGTTAGCAATCATCACAAGGACATTCTCAGCATCTGTCACCCTGCCCTGGGCCAGCAGCCATCTGGGACTCTCTGGGATGTACCTGGAAACATGGAGACACCCATATTAATAGCCCACATTACTAACATACAAATATTAACCAAACACACCAAGAGGGACCATATCCCAGCCAGGCAATCATTTTGACATGAATTACCCTGCACTATAATTGGTCCATGGCTGGTCAAATCACCTTCTCCCACATGCCTTTAGTAGGCCTTTTGGAGCAAAATGCCGCTGCAGTGGGCTCCAGTGGTTAAGAGATATGATCATCATTTATTAGGTATAATAAAGGAACATAGATATGCCCCCATTTCTAATACACACATCAACAAGGATAAACATGAACACTCCTAGATTATTCACAAGGTGCTATAGAGTAAAGCTATAAGAACAATTTCTATGGATATATGTCATTTGGTGATGAAAGGGAGACTGAGGGACCTTACCTCAAAACCTAACCTATGCGTCTAATTCGACTTTTGGGGGTGAAAAACATTATGGCAAAAAGGAATTCCAAATGAAACTTGACTTACCAGTAATACATGATCCAGAGGAGGCCGGGTGCAGCTGAGACAATAGACAACATCCTCCAGTTAGGGACCATGTAGGCTGTGAAGGCAAACAGTGCGATGCCCACCGCGAATACGGCCGGTATAATCATACCACACATGGCGCGTTTACTGGACCCTACTACTTCTGTAGACAGGACGAACGACACCTGCAGAAGGAGACATTGACATCACGGTTATTGAATTCCCTACTCGTCTACAAACATTTGTTGCGTTTAAATGTGACAGGAAGATAGAGTAAACATAATTCTTCTTTTTACTAAATACTCAACATAGTTACATGGCCAATACAATGTAAAACAGAAGAAGCATCAAAATCAATCGAAATAGCTGACCAATCTAAAAACGAATTGACTAATTTACAGATATAACTGATATCTAACAGTGGGAACATGAGGAATACCTCCCGCATCGCATCTTTGCATGCCTAGAACTTCCCATTATAGGCACGTTATCAATTATGTCTGATAACGTCAATATTTAATGATTGAAAAATAAAAGACAACTCACCAGAATGGCGCCTCCACAGAGCACGCCAGAGGCAAACCTCAGCACACAGTACATGATGTAGCCTGTGGCAAAGGAGCTCAGGAACCCGAACACAGTGGTACCAATAATGGCGATGAAGAGGGACGGACGCCGACCTGTAAGAGGCAATCACACTAATACGTAGAAAAAGTTACAGCCTAGGTGATTTCATGTGTCGACCTTGGGCCATATTGGCTAGTGAAACAGGGCCCGAGGGTCAACCAGTGAAATAACCCAGTCAACAGATTTAAAGAGGTGTCAGTTGTGTTTATTTCTCGTTTTTTTTCCCGATTCAAAATACCAAAATTATGGTTAGGGAGAGCCTAAACCATTATAATAGGGAAGATCCCAATATTTCTGCGGTATGAGAGTTATATCAGAAGCAGTATGTACCACTGCAGTCTTACATTGCCAGTTATAACCATTAAAACCTTGTGCTAGGATGCATCTTGTTGAGACCTTTCCTTTGCACTATCATATGATCATGTGTCTTAAATGATAAGTCTTTCAAACTATATTTAGAAGTTTGTCTATTTGGTTGCTATAGAAACCAAAATTTACATTCATATTTGGTTGCCATGGTAACATAAGGACCAGAGCAATTCTGTAAACATTACAGGCATACATATCTTGGTGAAACGTTAAATTTTCACGATTACATGGCTATATACATTGAATTATAGACATTTCAGAGCATATTTGTGCCTCTACATGGGTTAAAAATTGACACAGGCGACACGGCCCTTTTAAAAATCGACGGACACAGACATCTTAATAATGCCCTAGTATGTTCTATCTACATAAAAATCGACAGTGACACGGCCCTTTTGATAAAAATCGACATGGCGACACGGTCAAAACTTCGGGGAACCATGTAGAGGCACATATTTTGACCTTTTTTCTGTTATTTAGGCGGCCATTTTAATAGTTGTTTTGAATTTTGAAGGCTTTAAATGCATATTTCGGTTTGGTGAAATAATTTTTACACCCCAAAATCAACCTAAAACATTAATTCACTAAATTTTACACCTAGAAAGTTTTAAAACTACTTATTTCATGATATGATTCCAGACTATTATAACATAGAAGCAGTACGTACCACTGCGGTCGGACATAGTGCCAAACACCATGGCGCCGAACAGAACGCCCATCATGTAGACAGACTGTACCAGGCTGGCCTTGTATGCCTCAGAGCACACCAGGTCCCACTATAAATGTAACACATCTTGTTGTCTTAATACAAGGTTCCATGATAACCAGAGAATTATAGAAATATATCTTAAATTCCAATAAATGTGGTATTGTACAGAGGCTGTAATATACTATAACAAAAAAATTAACCATGTATGAATATGTTTGAATAGTCAGGTTAATATCACATTTTATATGACACAAAATAATAATCAAAATCTCTCTAGAGATATTGTGATCAAGAATTTAGAATAGAATGGTAAAATAAACGAATGAAATATTCTATCCTTATAAGCATACAAAATATCATTATAGAACAGGATGTACTTAACAAAAGCAACTGACTTTTTAAACATTATATAGATCATAAGAAATTATATTCAAATTTGAGAAGTTTAAATTGTTGTTATTATATAAAAATGTATGCATATTTATCAAAAAAAGAAATCAGTTAGAAATTTCTTTTTTAAATCAATGTAACAAGCCTATCCCCCCCCCCCGAACACATTTGTGTTACCTTAAGTCAAACAACATAAATATGAATACTGTCACTGACCTTATTCATTATTATGTGTAAGCAGAGGTTAAACTACATCTAACTAGGACACCTATTCTCCCTTTTACAACAAAGACTGTTTGGGAATCAACACACAAAACTTGCTAGCGCAAAAATCAAACTCAAAACAGTTGAATAAACAACAATATCTGATTCTAATCAGCAATGAACTGGGCTGGTAGTAAAGATGAGGAAATTGCAACATGCACAAACTGGCCATATTCACATAAGGAAACTGTTTCTACTGCTAGTGAGTAGAAACTTCGGAACATACATAAGCGACAAAATATAATAAGGGGAATAAAATAAACTCAGACTGAACTAGAAAACAGCAACACAAACAAATGAACTCTTTTAATCATTTTGGGTTTTGATGCAGTCTTCTAGTTCTCACACAAATTATTTTTTTCTTACCCGAGGAAAAACAGCTTTTAAATTTCTTCTTCAATATATCCTACCAAATCGTTGATAGTGTTGAGGGTTACAGGATAGTTGAATCGTACCCACAAACAGGTTAAGTATGGCATTATGAAGCTGTGTACACCTACAGCTCTATATTGAGCCTAGATGAAAATATGGTTCCACAAATTCAGGCACAACTTTAATTTGATACCAAACATCCCTGGATTTTTACACAATCATATCCTACAGTATTGAATTACCAATTTAAGCTTGTAGATTAGTCTAAGTTAGGCGTGCAGCTTATATGAGAGTTTAAGCATGTACACAAGAATTTACAATGAGAAATTGCAAATTTGGTTGATTAATGATAAATAAATCCCCAGGTTAGTAAGCAGCAAGATGTATAATGTGTTATATAATGGTCAGGGAACATTCACAAATTAAGTATTGATGGCCTGGTCTGCATTTTTAACAACATATCATTTTATTCAGTAGATCTATATATATCGTGACAGCACGTGAGATGGGTTGTGGGGAGAGGTTCTGAAACTACAGTATATATCTGCATATCACCCATAGGTGATACGTGAACCAAACCTCCAATGCAGGTTATACAATATTTGCAAGAATTCTGAGAAGAGGTAGGGGTAGAGGTTCTGAAACTAGTCCCTAAATACATGAAGTCATTTTGTGAATATTCCCTATCATGTCTTATACAGTGAAATCTCATTATGAGGTTTATGAGGACTGGTATAAGAAATTTCAGTTATAAGGAACTCATTTCCAATGCCAAAATTGCCCATTCTCTCTTTATTTATTATTGGTTATAATGAAGATTGCTCATTAGGAGCAACTTTGCCTTGCCAACTGGCCCTCCTTATAATGAGATTTCACTCTAATAAACTAAAATGACACAAATTCTAATTCTCAAAATATTACAATTTAATCTTGTTACAACATAAAAGATGCAGTATGAACAAATATACACAGTGAATCTTGACAGTATGTTTGAACATGGGCAGGAATAAAGATTGTATATAACGTGTACATGTAAAAGCAGTGGGTTTTTCCAAATTGTATTAGTATTCCGGAAGGCATGTATTGCCTGTTAGTATATTAGTGCTTTTGTAGCCTATTTTTGTTGGCATGCAATTCACAACTTTACATCTTACATGTTAAAAACAATATACAATATAACAAGTCACAACAAGAACAAGTAGGTCTATGGATTGCATGCATTTTACTAGTTATTGCTGCATGCATTAATCCTTTTCATTTTCATTCAATGCCATTTACATTGCACGTAGATATGTTCCAGAAAGTCTTTCCTTAAAATAACTTTAAGGGCAATCCATAGAACACCTTAGTACATGTATTGTTTTGGTTTGGCTTATATTATATTAGGCTTCCATAAAGTATGTGTGTAGACCAACAAGGAGTGGGGCACTGGGGTTCACTTTTGTAGAAACTGTGCAAACATATCCTCTTTATCCTGATGTGTATGTAAGTGGTGGTGGGGTGGGGCAAGTACCCAGTGAAAATGTGTGTATTGTGATTGCCTGTCTAAATGCAGATGTCTCAAAATATTTCAGATAGCGATATTAAACAGGTACAGTCGGACCTTGATAATCCGACCTCACCCTTTTCAGAAAAAACACAGGCAGATGTTGAATCTGCCTGATTATTGAAACATATTTCTATATGCTTGTGTATAGGACTCCCTGACTTAGCAGCTGGATAGTCGAGGATGAAGGATTTTTGAAGACCTGATAATCAAGCCCTGGCTGTAGTTGAAATTTTAATATGAGCACTGGTGCATGTAAACAGGCAATTATGGTACATACTTTATGCAAGCCCTGTGTGGATCACTCTGTGAGTGTTCTGTGTCAGTCAGTAGGGTTAATTAATAACATGCATCGCCTGTCAAAGTGGTCAACCACAAAATCGTATACCAAGACACATTGTCTACAACAATGCATCTACCCCCGTTTGATAGTACATCAACATGGATCAAAAAGCACCGTCATATCACCTGTGAGAACTACCCCAGCACCACAATGGGCAGACCCTGTGCTTTTAGATAAGTAGGGAAGGTCTTTGAAAGGCCAATTAGTGGATGAGCACTTGTTCAGCTTATAATGAATTTGACAATGGTGGACTTGTGGGTAGATAGCTTTGTGGTTGAGGCGTCTGAGGGTAGACAGCTTCTTGGTAGACAAGTGTAAGGTTAGACAACTCTTGGGTACAGCGAGACCTTGATTATCCGGCCTTCAATAATCTGGCACCCTCCATGATCTGGCTGCTTTTCTCAGGGACAGTTCTACATATATAAATATGCTTCAATAATCCGGCAGCTTCAACATCCGGCCATGTTTTGCCTGAAAAGGGCGAGGTCGGATTATCGAGGTCTCACTATAGTTGATTTTTTGGTAGACAACTTTGTGGTAGATGACTTTGCGGTGGATGACCTTGTGGTGTTTAGCGTTGCCCGCTGCCCCATGTGGTACATACCTCAGAGGCTATAGAAGTGAATGTGGCTTTGGAGTAGTCTGGTGAGTCGCACATCCGGCCTGCGCCACATCCCTCCACCCGCTGACCTCCCTGGGGGTCACGACATGTGAACTCTGGGATAGCCCCCGCATAGACCATGTGTATCTGGTAGGCGGCGAGCCATGTGTGTAGTATCGCCAACACAGCCGACAGCTTAAATAAGTCACAACAACAGGCCGTCATTTATCGTGCCTCACAACAACAGTCCTAATACTGGACGTAGATGTAGGATCTGGTAGCTTGTCGGTCATGTGTGTAGAATTTCCAACGCCGCTGGGAACTTCAACTACAGGACACACAGCCATGTGTTGAACAACTATCAACAACCACCAGGACCATGAGAACTACAAATGACAGATGACAAAAACAGGCAGTAATCCACTACCTGCCACATAGACAGAAGCTTCCTGTCACAAGATGTTTGTTGCCTTTCATGACCTGGGATGACAACAACTATCCTGAAAAGTACGCCCATCCACAGGGGAAGCAACAGGTTGGAATGAAAACTACCAATAAGCAATGAAAAAACTAGGAACGAGTAATTTCTCAAGGAGGAATACTGCCAAGATAAAGGAACCTTTGCAGGCTAAATTTGAGTGAAAACTACACACACCCAGTGGGCACAAAATTCAATTCAACGTTGAATCAACATTGAATTAACATTGAATCAACACTGTCAACCATTTGTCAATGTTGGTTCAATGTTCTGTGCCCACTGGGCAGGACTATCTTTCATATGGACAAAAGACAACCAAGTTAGGTCTCGAACCAGAAACAACAGGATCCGAGCACTGTGCCAAATGTAGAAAAGACCTCAAACAGCAACCCCAACATTCAGAATACTATATCACATATTTATAGCATCAACATACCCCTTATTTCAAGATTTTAAACAAAATTATATTGAGATTGAAGGGGCAAACAGGTGTTTGGCTAAATTGTAAAGTTTTATATTTCGAATATATCTCACTTACAAAGATTCAATTATAAAGGTAAGAGTTGACAAATTACAACAGAGCTGGGAGTTCCTAGGCAATAGGATGATAAACCTGTCCATCTGGGTCTAAGGTACAATGTATTGGAATAGGGCAATTTAGCAACTACATTCCTGAGTGATGGAAAACAGAAACAAACAGGCGATGCACAAATTCAGGTTTTAGTCTTTATTCCCAGACATCAGTCATCAGAGAAAGCTGCCTCGCCAGTAAGCAATCATAGATCCCCGAAACAGTCTTTGTGAAAGATGGTCATAAAGTGACTATACCAACCCCTACACCTGTTGCTACAAGATCTCAAGGCTCTCTGAAATGCTGGTCCTTTCATATAGGTAGCTCTACTTTAGGGCTCTGTGAATTAAAGGTCTCTAAATTAGGGCCCTTTGAATAGGTGTTCTCTGAATTAGGGCCCTATAAATCAAGGCCCTCTGATTGGGGGCGTTTAGGGTTATTAAGTAGGGTTCCTTAATTAGGGCCTTTTAGTTTAGGACCTTTTTACTGGGGGCGTTATTCCCGCAGGATCTTATGCTGGAGGGCTTTAAAGCTGAGAGCCTTAACTCTGCCCCAATTTATTATTGATGTCCTTGATGCTAAGGGTCTTAATCCTGAGGACTTTGATTCTTCCTTGATATTGATGTCCTTGATGCTTATGCTGAGGGCCTTAATCTTGCCCTTATTTCTTATTGATGTCCTTCATGCCCAGGACCTTTATGCTGAGGGCTTTAATGCTTAGGGCCTTAATGCTGCCTTGATATTGATGCCCTCAAACCTGAGGGCCTTGCAAAAGGAAGGAAATCTTGCAATTTTGTCTTAATGAATTAAATTAACATAATTTGATACAGAAATTCCAGCTAAAATGGAGGAATTCCTTCAAAAGTAGGAAAAGTGGCCTTAGTAAAGTATCTAATCTTGAGGGCCTACAGTCTGAGGTCCTGAGGGCCTTAACTTATATAGTTTTAACCCTGAGGTCCCAGACAACTAGATATTTCATGCCTATTTAAGATAAGATATCTCCCCAGTTGTACACCTCTGCTAATGCCCCTAAGATGTGACATTCTGAGGCCTGGTGAAGCCTGCTTCTACATTGCTGAAGGCCCTATTCCTGATAGTTTTAATCTTGAGGCCCTAGACAATAAGATTTTCCATTCCTAATGAGGGTCTGACACCCCATCTATTAATGCCCCTAAGATGTGACACCTCTGCAGAAATATACCTCTACTAATACCCCTAAGATGTGACACCTCTGCAGAAATATACCTCTACTAATACCCCTAAGATGTGACACCTCTGCAGAAATATACCTCTACTAATGTGACACCTCTGCAGTAATATACCCCTCCTAATACCCCTAAGATGTGATACCTCATGAGTCGTATACCTCTGTGACGATGGATGTAAAGTTGGTGGAGAAGGTGACATTGAGACATGGGAGCCCCGCGGTGGGACAGGTGTCCTCTGATTGGCCGAGGCAGGTGAAGGAAGGCGTGTCTCCCACAAACACATTGTGTATCATGTAGTAGGCCGTCCATAGAGACAGCGTCAGCACGCACAGGTACACCTTGGTATTAACAAATGCACAGCTACACCTTGGCCAATGATGAGAACTTTAATCACAGTAGGAGGCATATGACCGTGATAATAATATGGACCAAGGTAGACATTAGATTAGTTCAAGGAGCTACACATAACCCACATACACGCTGATTTCTTTTTGTCATTTTATCCTGTATATTTATAAGCTGCATTTACTTCACAGGTATGGGGTCAGCCCATGACTACCCTTAAAAGTAAACTTGTTCCTCATCACCAAGGCATGAGAAATGTGACGAGGGTACTTTTTCCCCTTGTTGTTTTCTTTGCTGAGGGCTAAATGGGATGGAGAACGTAGGCTCTTGCCGAACCAAATCCCTGCTGTAGTAATTAAGAGATAAGTGATCTACGCAAGTTGTGAATATGCATGTTTTCTTTATCCCATTGCATTTACAGCACTGTAGAAACAGCAATGTAAGCTTCAAATTGATATAAAATATGCCTATATTTGTCCATTATTATCATGCTTTCCCATCAAAATTTGCAACAAGAAAAAAATATCATGTTTTTGGTGATGCACATGGTGATGAGAAAAAAGTATATTATATGGAGTGGCCTATAAATGGATTTGGAAAACTGGTGTTTATTTTTCATATTTTTCAAAAATGAACTCTATTTAACCTATTAATGAATAATTTCACATATCTTCACGTTATAGTAAATATTAATAGACAGTAATAAAGGCTTACCTTGAACTGGTAGGGCCCCAGCTCCCCAATCTCTTCAAACACACCGTCTATGTCCATCCTGATACCTGAAACAACACGAGGAACCAACCGTTAGTACAAACATTGTCTGTGTCCTTCCCAGCGTTGCCAAAATGACATCGGCACATCAGCTTTTTTGCCAATATAAAATCCCAATGGTTGGTGTAAGGGCCTTGTTCACCGGCTACAATGGCCGGCCATGATTTCAGCTTTCCAGCAGGGAAACAATTTTGCAAATATTCCTATTTGAAGTTGAGCTAGGTCCATGCATCTGTTCTAAGTATTTTTTCTGTGAATTAAACATTTTCCCATCTATTTTGTAAGCTGTCATCAAAGAAGCATTTCAATTTGTATTAATTCATATGAAATAACATCAAATGTGCTATACAAAATCAGCATATTTGGGTCAATGTGGCCCATGTAGAAGAAAAATGGCCTGTGTAAAAATGTCTGATCCCTCCTGAGGCGGGGGGGGGGGCATAAAAAATGCTGACGCCTCTTGAGGGGGGGGGGCCTAAAAAAAGTAAGCCCCTTTTTAGCAAAAAGCCTGCGCGTTACTATAGTTCCAAGGGGGGGGATTTTGGCGCCTTCGGCGAGGGGGCACAAAACGTTCTACGTGCTCTCGGGGGGGCTGTAAACAAATTTCACACCTCCACGCGAAATCTCACCACCCCCCCTGTAATTAATAAATGAACACTCCCTAATATAGTAGCAAAAACTCACATATAAGCCGCACCCTTACTCTGGGCTGATCTTAAAAGACGCACTGGCGATTTGATACAAGCTATGGCTAAGAATTTAAGGTACTAGAAATCAGAAGCTCGGTGCCGGTTGTAGGATTCCCTCTAAGACTAGGTGAAGTTTACACGCACGATGCCGGTCATATGTGACATTTTCCAGTAGACGTAGAAGTCTGACCCGGCTACTCACTGGTGCATGAGGTGATGGCCTAATTAGTGGCAGAAGGTAGTCTCCCAACAGAAACAGACAGCAATGTTTATATTAAACATTAAGGTACCATGGATACCATATTCAACCTATTAATCATTAATTGATTGATTGATTTGTTTAACGTCTAAGTGTACAATGATGCCTGCAATTTTTTACCCCCCTCAGCTGGGGTTTTTTGAGAATTTTAGCAAAAAAAAAAAAAAAAAGGACATGCTGACAGGCAGACACCCAGAATTAGGATTTCAAAATTGGAAATATTTCTCGATATACCTTCATTATCTCTCAATATACCTACATTTAATAGCCCCACATAGCTAGAACCCCACATAGGCGTTGCAGCTGCTTCCTCGTCGCCCGCAGGCGACCTGAGAAGAAGTCTATTTCCTCGTGTAGGCTGGCTATTTTCTCGTCGGGCAGACGGAGCTTCATTTCGATGGAGTCTAACTCCACTCCCAGATAGGTCTGGATTTGGGCCGGCGACTTGACCTTTTTATATGAAATATAGAAACCCAACCTCCTCAATACACTATGGAGGTAAAGTTGGGCTGTCTGGCATTCGTTGAAATTGCGACCCATCACTAGAAAGTCATCAAGGTAATTGGCACAAAAGAAACCTTGTCCCTCCATATGACGCGAGACCGCGTCGGTGATGCGAGTGAACACGCTGGGAGACATCCTGGTCCCGAAGGCCAAGAAATTGTCCTCTATGAAGCACGGGGTACCGTCTATGTCCCACTGCAAACCTTGAAACTTCCTGTCGCTCTCTCTTATCAAAATTGACCTACCGTATTCGACGTAATAAGCGCCCTGGGCGCTTAAAAGATTATTTTAAGGGGAAAAATCGGCCTCAAATAATCATTCTAATAAGCGCCCCCCCTGGCTGTCATATACAGACCTCTGTGGCCTCTACAAGGCTTCTACACACCCCTATCACTTCACACTTAGCTTGGCCTTAACACCTGCACAGGTGTGAAGTGCTCCATGTTACACACAGGTGTGAAAATCAGTAACAAAATCGGAGGAACACATTAAAAATCTGGGAAAAAATCTAAAAAAGGGGGGGGGGGGCGCGGCGCTTATTAGGGGGAGGGCGCTTATTACGTCGAATACGGTATACGCACTGGTAATGTCTGTGACTGCCATAAAGCAGTACGGCTGTATAGCTGCGGAAACCATATCTACGGTTTTATACTTGAAAGTTTGGAAGGTTGATTCCATAAAGGACATGATGGATGCCCCTAGCGGGCGGCTAGCATCCGTGATAGGCCTATATGAGCCCCCTTTCTTCTCAACGGCACCGAGGGCATGGATGCAGTGGGGGGTACTCGGCACCAACGACAACTTGCCACTACTCAACTCTTCGAGAATAATCTCGCTAATCTCATCCTTGGCTGAGACGGTCGCAGATTTATAGTTTGTACACAAATAGGGGTGAATCACAGAGCCTGGGTCAACCAATTTAAAGCCGTGGGTTAAACCGTCCAACAAAAAATGTGCGTCTGGGTCGGGGGCGGCTACACCATGTCCCGACAGCATATCCCTCCATGCACATAAATTCATCTGTGATCGCACACCCCCCACAAAGTGGGTCTCCTTGACATCCCATAATGGGAGGTAGTCCGCGTACATGCTACACAAATCATCTACACTCGCACATACACAAATAGCATCACAATCTACACTGATGTCCCATGTCCGCGCGTGCCC
The DNA here is from genome assembly GCA_947462335.1 of Harmothoe impar. NCBI lineage: Eukaryota > Metazoa > Annelida > Polychaeta > Phyllodocida > Polynoidae > Harmothoe > Harmothoe impar. The sequence goes on from OX381705.1 coordinate 93,183,940, forward strand.
TCGGCTCGGCTCCGCACTGACGGCTAAGGTCTGCGCGTGCACTCGGCTCCGCGCTGACAACTAGATCATGTGGTCACATATGATGACCCGGGTTGCCCTGTTGGGCATGAGGGGGACCTTGAGGTGGGAAACCACTCCCATATCCTGGAGGGGGGTTACCCATCATCTGAGCCTGGTTGCCATAGAAACCGCTAGGTTGGCTCCTGCAGTATCTACCTTTATGGGCCCCTCGGCAGTTGCTGCAAATATGTTTTTTACTGCAAGGGTTATAGTCGCATCGGTCTCGGAAGTTCCATTGCCCACAGATATCTGGGGGGCACAGTCCTCCTTTGTTGCCGGAGCCCCGCCCCCCGCTGTTGGCCCCCCGACTCTCACTGCGCGCCTCCTCCCGGGCCAGCGCTCTGCGGACTGGTCCAGTGTTATCCGCGCCCAGGCAGTCGTGGCGGGCATCCTCATCGCAGTGTACAAAATCTGTGAGATCACCCTCTATGACCTTGGTGGTGACCTTGAACTCATACTTAGCGAGAGTGTCGGCCTCATAAGCCTTGGACAAGCCCCTCATAGTGATGAACTTCATATGGGCAGAGTAGCCCCTGGCCGTTATGTGGCTGGGAAATTCACCTTTAATGATACACTCGTGCACACATGTCATACCATATACAAGCTCTCGGTAGGACATTTGCTTATAATCCTTGTCCACCTCCAGATGATAATCAGGCCTAATTTTTTCCCTAGACCTCTTCCTCCTGTTGTCCCTAGCATAACCCCTCAGCTCATCACACAGAATATCTGACAAACCTTGAGGTTGACGGGGTCCCAGGAGAGCAGCATCAAAATCTGGGGAGAGTAGTCCCAAAGACTGGTGTGATAGCCCAGCCCTCTGTAGCCCTGCCTGGATGGTGGCTGAAGCAGAGGATGGGTACAGAGGCTGTGGCCTCTGCTGCTGTTGCTGCTGTTGAAATGGCTGTTGCCACTGTTGATACTGCTGTTGCTGCTGCTGAACAGCTTGCTGGTGCTGGGGTTGCTGCTGCTTATGGGCTTGTTGGTGCTGGGATTGCTGCTGCTGTTGTACCCAGAGCAAGTAAGACTGGTAAGAAGTGTCGGCACTGCCATTTGTGTACACACCACCAACCTGACCTCGCTCCTCACGGGTATCTCCTCGCTCTCCGCGGCCCACCTCTCGCTCTGCGCGGTCGTCCGTGGCCGAGGGGGGCATGAAAGACGATCTAGACTCATATTCACCTCCATATTGACGACCATCGGCCTGAAATTGATGAAACTCCGACTGCAACTGCTCCTCAGCCGCAAAACCGGAAGGGAACGAGAGGGCGCCGCCATTCTTGTTGGTGTCTGCGGCCGCGTTCGAGCCTCCACCTCGGTGAGCAGAAACTGCTGCCGGTCCCCGCGTGTCCGCGGGCCGCCCGCCGGGTACCGGCCGTGAGTCCGCACTCTGGTGAGTTACTATGCCACTATTTTGAGCCTCGAACGCTGCCGCGCCGCCCACAGCTTGTACTACACCGCGGAAGGCGGCTTCAGCGAGGTAGGTATCCTTTTCTACCCGGTTATTGCCGGCTCTGATTCCGGCCAACTCCATCTCGGCCTCTCTCAGCTTCTGTGTCCTCTTTAGTTGGGCCTCTCTGGCGTCTCTCTTTGATCGTTAGAGCTTCAATTCGCTGAAGCGCCTGCAGAAGCTCCTCCTCCTGGGCCGCGGCGTATTCCGCGGCCTGCTCAGCTTGTTGGCGGGCCGTACCGCCCGGGGGTGCCGACGGAGCTGGGGGGTCTTTGCCGGTCTCATGCCGGCCCTGGGGGCCGCCATTGTCGTCTTGTGCCGGCACAGTCTTCTTAGGAGTGCCCTTATCCGGATTTGGGGCATTGCATTTCGGACAACTGGCTCGGTTGCCGTGGTAATCATTGCCACAAAAACATACAGTCATTTTGAGGCGATTTAGAGGCGATATAGAGGCGATATAGAAGCGATTTTCACCAAGAATTTTTCTAAATGTCCATGATTGAAGGTGTAGCAGGCCGGCAGTGACGTCACGGCGTCACTGGCGGGAGAGCTGGTAACACCCCCTGTTGATTAATAGTAGTACTAGTTGACTAGTCCATGTCATTATCTCTCAATATACCGAGGATGGGGTACCCTGGTACACAGGCTACCCTCCAGGTGGCGCATGTGTGGAGCTAGCCTGTCGGGGGCTAACCCTTCACCAGCCTCTTTGTCCTATAGTACTTTGGCTAACTTCCACACTTTTCCCACACACCCTAGGCCTTTGTTAACACATCACACATCATGGTTAAATGTAAATGAAGCCCTGGACAGATTTATACATGTATCAGAGTGTTAAGTACAGAGGTGTGAAGTGTCAGAGGTGTGACAACTCCCTAATTTCGCTCACAGTGAAACCACTGAGCTACCCCACCTGCCACACTACCTGACACTACATAGGAGCGGGAACAGTGCCACCCTGGCCACCCAAATAATATGATCTTAGGGTATGTTTTAGATGTGTATCATATGTACACAGAAGTGGAAAAAAAGAATGAATATTTTTGAAATAAAGGCTAGACTACTTATCATAAATTTGGTAAACGGAGCTGGCAATACACACGCCCCATACCGTGACTGCAGATGGGTCAATAGCGACCTGGCGACCTGGCCTGTTTTCAAGGCGACCTGGTGACCTGGTACAATAATTTAAGCGACCTGGCGACTTTTGGACAAATTTGGTTATTGTAAAAATAGTCTAAAAAAGCGACTTGTTATGTTGTGCCTACTAATAGTAGGCACAACATAACTATTAGCTGAGCGGGAAAGCCACTGCAGCTATTACCTTCACACCTCCCACAGAGCTGCAGTGGAGAGTACATCCGGTTTTGCACATTAGCATATCATTTGCATAACCACTTGTCGGGGGCGGAGGTGTCATGGCGGCCCCCAGCCTGGGTATCCTCTGTGCCCTATACCTACATTTAATAGCCAAAACAAGACTTTTTGAATGCTTTTTTTTTTTTTTTTTTTTTTCCTCCCGCCCCTGGAAAATTTAAGTACTAAATGACAGCTTTTTTTTTTTTTTTTCCTCCCGCCCCCCAAAATGTTGGCTCTGAGTGCCCGTAATCCAAGTTATCAAAAAAAGGTGGCCTGAAGTACCCATCAACAAATAGTAGTAGTCTTGCCTTGCAGTAGGACAGATATTTATATGCTGCTTGCCCAATACAGCAGTGACAGCATCTATGGATGATCGAATCTATGCATGAATGACTGCATCTATGAGGTGAGGGAGAAAACCTCTACCATGGCATGTCCCCTACCTTTTTCGAAGGATAGGAATTGTTCTTTTATTTGCCTGGTCCTACATACCTGAGCTAGTACCTCAATAGGCAGGGCCAGACAAACCAAAGCCTTAATATCTTAGACATGGTTCACTGAGGAGGGATCCAATTCCAGACCACCAGCATGATTCAGAGCCAGAGGCTAAGGGAGTGCTCATTTTTTAACAACAGGGGGGGGGGTGGTGGATTTGGGGGGGGTAAACAATTTGGACTCCTCGACCGGGGGGGGGGGGGTAAAAAATTCAGACCCCTCTTGGGGGCAAAAAAATTCAACCTGTTTTGAGGGGAAAAGCCCGCGCGTTACTATGCTACAAAGGGGCGCGAACGCGCGCGATTTTCGGGCTGCCGGGGGGGGGGTAAAAAATTTCGACCCCTCTAGAGGGGGGGGTGAAAAAATTCGCGCGCTACGCACGAAATCTCACCGCCCCCCCCTGTTATTAAAAAATGAGCACTCCCTAAGGCCAAGTTGCTGGTAGCAGCTGCAACTTGATTGAACTTGTGCCGGGCTGTGATGTGTAGTAGGACTCACTAGGAGACTAAGGAGTCCCCACCCCTACACTCCTCACACACACCCTCCCCCACCTGCCCCGTCTAACCCTACACACGTCCCTGTAGTACACATTGATCTACCTGTACACGTACCTGTACACACCTGTGTCCTTCTGTGACGTCCGTTACCGCACACACACCATCATCATGTTTACTGACTGTACTACTCACATCAACATCAACAAACTGCGAGCAGGGGCACTTTCGCGTGGCTCCACATTTGGAGAATGTGGAGAAAATAATTTAGCTGGTTACTTCCTGTTTAGTACTATTCTATAAATTTCTGATGGGTACCAGCGAAACCGGATATCCGCTTGGGCTCCACATTCTCCAAATGTGGAGCCACGCGAAAGTGCCCCTGCCCCGTGGCCGCGCCGTCTTTCCGGTTCCTGCTAAGGTCTGTTACACGGGCCCAATCAGACATACCTATGCTTGGAGAGTGACTATACTACTAATAGAGAGAAACAGGGTGTGCAGCTAGTCCAAACTGGGTGAAATTAGGTCAGCTTGACACCAAACATTGCACTGTCCATATGATCCTGTAGATGGCGCTACCGTATAATTGCATAAAGTAGATGCTAGATGGCAGTGCAAAATTCCCACATGAGATTTGTAAACACAACAGCATGCAATGGGTCAAATTGAATGAAATCTAGGAATAAGGCAGTTTACCAATGGTTCTGTTGCATGCTAAGCTTATTTATGATTGTTATAAAGGTTGTCAGATGGTTGTCATGGTTGATGAAGGTGAATATTGCTCATAAATCACCTGTGCCCACTGACAGATGTCCTGTGTCAGTGTTCTACCCACAAGCCCCCAACACATGGCTTTGTTTGGACAAAGGAGCTGGGGGACTAGCAATCTTTTTAGAAAACAGCAACAACATTTATCCTATGGCCAAGTGTCACTATATATCAGTTATAGAAGACCAGAAATGGGTTTATTTCATAAAAATATGTCCAATATCTGGTGGGCAAAGGAGTCGTGGGACTAAATGGGGCGCCTCCTGGTGAGTGCTTTGGGAACTATTTAGTCCCACGACTCCTTTGCCCACCAGCTCCCGCACACACTTCTGAAATTACTAAGTAAACAAGGCAGACCGGAACCGGATGAGGCGCGTGGTCTGTTACCGAGCGGCATGAGACGGCAGCTTGTGTCAAGTCGCACCTGCCGTCCTAGTACCGCGGGCCACCACCAGACGGCGCTGCGGCACGTGTGGTGTGTGCAGCATCCGCTAGGAGCGCCACCCGTCCGCCATTGATTGACGCAGGGACTCCGGACAGGAATTAGTCTTTGTGGAGTGGGTCAAGTTTACCACGGAATTTTGCTGTTTTAGTCCCAACACAAGGTAAATATCGGTATATATTATGCTTCCTTAGAACTGTTAAGATGTATAGATGAGCTTTTTGTGGTGAGATTTCCAGCCATTTGTCTGTAGACACTGCAAAAACGATTGAGGTCGTGTGCTTCTACTGGAAAATTCCGAAGAAGGCTTTCGTAGCGAACATGGCGTCCTGTCCAGCCGCGTCATTCATTGTCATTTATACCGCATCTTTTTCTAGTTTACATCCAATGTGATTCAAGTACATTCTGATATTAAGGATCTACAGTGTATAATGAACCGGCGCGCCGGGTAATGGGCGATTTTGAGTCGATTTTGCCCCGCGCGCGACGGGCGTCGATAAACAATCAGCCACAAAGAAACTGGGTCACCGCTGTGCGGCCCCAGCGCGGCGCTGCGGGCCGGGCTGTGTAAGCCGGGAGGTGTTTTTATTATGATAGGGCACAGTCATTGCTGTTTTAATGTGGTCAAAATCGGGGGGGAATCGATACTGATTCCTCATTTTGAAAAAGGGACTGATAAATCTCATGGTATGTGAATGCATTTCGTCATTTAAGGCATTTGACCTAGTTTTATTATTGCCTAAACTTGATAAAGAGTGACTTGAGAGATGTTTTGGAAACTCTTGTTAATACACATCAAAGAACAAACAAATTCTTATCTAGAGATGCCGGGTACAATAAACGTTTTCTGGTGCTACTGTAACTGTGTAATCAACACCTGGATTTTACAGAGATGTGTATTGGGGTGGGATGGCAGCCTGTTCCCAGGCTATCCAACTGGTAGGATAGACGCTGGCTGAGGCTGACATGAGGCTGCCCTGGTTGAACAGAGAGTGCTGAAATCTACCAAACTCTAATATAGCCTGCCTTTAGCGTTACCTTATGCTTTTAGGGATCAGTCATTTACTATTAGGTGGGCGGGGGGCTTGGTGGAGTTCCCAATACCCCCCACCCCCACCCCATTTACTTCTAATTTTGTGAAATGCCCTCTTCCCCCCCCCCCCACCAAGAAAAAAAAAGAATATAGATCTATTTAAAAAAATCTTTTTAAAACAACATTTGGAATTAAGCATTGTCATTATCACAAGGAATGACATGGATAAACCATATTTAACCCCCTTCCCATCCCCGGGCATATTTTTCATATATGACCCCCCCCCCCCATAAGGCTATATCTACCAAGCCTCCCCAGCCCCAGCTCTCAATAAAAGACTCGTCCTTTAGGCCTTACTTAGGGAGTGGTCATTTTTTAACAACAGGGGGGGGTCGGTGGATTTTCGCGCGAGCGGGTCAGAATTTTTTTGGTCCCCCCGCTAGAGGGGTCGAAATTTTTTCAGTCCCCCCCTCCAGGCAGGTTGAAATTGAGCGTGGTCGACCCCTTTGAGCTATAGTAACGCGCGGGCTTTTCCGCTAAAAAGGGGTGTAAATTTTTTGGTCCCCCCCCTCAGAAGGGGTCCAAATTCTTTTGGTCCCCCCCCTTCAAGGGGTCCAAATTTTTTTGGTCCCCCCCCCAAATCCACCAACCCCCCCCTGTTGTTAAAAAATGACCACTCCCTTAGGGACTTTCTGTTATCATAAAACCGAGACTTTTCCTGAAATAACTCAGAACTCCAATGTAATGAACACAGTTTACGGTAGCTAATACATGTACCATTTTTTGTCTATATGTTAAGATTGAAGTATAGGATGATATCTAATGGTGTTTTGTCTCCACTGGCAGCCCCAGCCATGTCCTCTGGGGAAGATGGTGGCGGGTCGCTGATGACGGTCCCAGAGCCGTCTCCCGCCTACCCTCAGGACAACATGGAGCGTCTGCAGAAGGCCATCAACTCTATGGAGGAGCGCGGAATGCAGCAGGACCCCCGCTACAACCAGCTCCTCAGCATGGCTAACCGCGCTAAGATGGGCGGTGGGTCCTCCGCTACCCCCAGCCCTGATCCCAGTCAGCAGCAGCAACAGGGACCAGGTAGGACTCCCAGTCTTTGCTAAAACCTCTTCATGCCACAGGACATTCGGTCCTGCAAATGTTCAATGTTGCAGGACCGACTATATTTTTGAAGGACCGGATAGCAACAACTTATGCATTTTAAGTATTAAATAGATTTTTCCATTAAAAATACATTTTATTTTTAATCATTTATGGCTAAAATCAAGAGAATAGATATATAGTTTTACACAGTATATTGACACACATATGTCAGCTTTAAAAGCCCAACTGAATTCTTCTAGTTCAGAAAAGCCCAACATGTGACTGGACATTCGGTCCTGCTACACTTGTTAATCAGCTGGACCGGTGGTGTTTCAGAAGGACATTGCCACTGTCCTGCATGTTCACGCAAAGACTGTAGGACGCATTCTGGTGGATGGGGTTACAGAAAAAAAACCTGCTTATAGACTTCCCTCCACTTTTGGAAGGGAAAGAACTCAAAACGATTCAAAAATGGTTTCTGTTTCGAATGTATAAAAATGCAACTACATGTAGTAACCACATTTTGAAGGGGGAAATTGTCTCATGGATAAGAACTCCCCGAAAAAAATCTGTCTTGAACCAGGGTTTCATCAATTTTATAGTATTAACTGTCTGTCTCTTTGTATACCAAATCAGAGGTGACTTGAGTTGTAGTTTGTTAACCTGCTCATTTACAATACATGCAACCTCTGATTTTAAATAATATACATTATTCTTTTTCTGATTGCAGGGAACTATCCACAAGGACAAGGCTCTCACATGAACGGTAACAACCCTCAGAATAACCAGATGGGTCCAGGCGGGCAGATGGGCAACCAAATGCCAAATCAAATGGGGCCTGGTGGGCAAATGCCACCAGGAAACCAGATGGGCCCCGGCAACCAGATGGGCCCAGGGCACCAGATGGGCAACCCTGGTATGCCACACGGTAACCCAATGGGCCAAATGGGCCCCGGCAATCAGATGGGCCCAGGCAATCAGATGAATACGAGTGGAGGCCAGATGGGTCCCAACAACCAAATGCAGAACAGTATGGGCCACAGTCAGATGGGCAACCCAATGGGCCCTGGGAATCAGATGGGCCCTGGAAATCAGATGGGCCCTGGGAACCAAATGGGCCCTGGGAATCAGATGGGTCCTGGGAACCAAATGGGCCCTGGGAATCAGATGGGACCTGGGAATCAGATGGGACCTGGAAACCAAATGACGGCCAGTAACCAGATGGGACCTGGGAACCAGATGCCACCTGGTGCACAAATGGGTGGGCCTGGAAATCATATGGCTTCTGGAAACCAAATGGGCCCCGGCAGTCAGATGGGCCCCAGTGGCCAGATGGGCCCCAGCGGACAGATGCCCAATCAGATGAATGGCCAGATGGCCCAGCAAGGTCAGCCCAGTGGGAACCCCATGGGAGATGGCCCACCTAAGCTGACTGCATTTAACCCGACTCAACTTCATCAGTTGCGGGCACAAATCATGGCGTACAAACTGATCGCTCGTAGTCAACCAGTTCCCGAAAACCTTAAACTTGCTGCAGAAGGCAAGCGGCCATTCGGACCATTCCCATCAAGACCAAGTAAGTTGATGAAATTCTCTATATCATCATATACTTAGACACAAATACTGCATTATTATTAGTGTGCATATAATCTTCATTTAATGACTTACTTATATTGTTTGTAGTAAATCAATAGACATTCCTAACTGGAGACTACTTGGATTATCACTATGCCTTTACTTGAGCCTCATGAAGATTTCTTTTTAAACCTTTGAGAGCAGCATAGTGCTTTACCAAGCTTAATGTGCTATGGCCTTTGTCGGTAAGATGCATGTATACAGCCCTGGTGAGTCCACTCGCATTCATCATGGCGACAAAGGACATAATACATTAAAGCACTATTCGTTCGTTAAATGGTTAACAATTATTGCCACTGGTAATCAAGTGTAAAATAACTATTTGATATGTCCTTTACTAGCTGATCCTGGACACCATATGCGCATGCCCAGGGCCATGCCGGATTCTGAGGGGATGCCTGGTGATATGATGAGGCGATACGCTGGTATGCCACCATCTATGCCGCAGGGCGTGCAACAACAACAACACTCACCCCAACAACAACAACAGTCAACACAACAACAGCAACAACAACAAGCACAGTCTCAGCAGCAGCAACAACAGCAACACAGCGGTGCGGCGCTGCCCCAGCCGGCCCCCAACCCGTCAGCACAAGTCATGTTAGCCATACAGCAGAAGCAGAACCGTGTCACGCCGGTCGGTAAACCTCAGGGCATCGACCCCGTAGAGATCCTCAATGAGAGGGAGAACAGGTAAGGGTTTTTTTGTGGAACACCCAACTTGAATCACTTTAAACCGGTCACATATTACAGTTTATAACAAGTTAGCTCTGGCCAGGATAGAAAGGACCCCACCTTGCGCTTCTAAAGACATATTACAGTTCAAATATTGACGTAAGGGACCAGCTTCTTAAGATTTGAATATTGATCTAAGGAAAATAAACAGATATTGGACAATTGGATATAAACATACTTTTAATAAAGTACATATATTTACAAAATTTCAAAAATCAAATTCTCTTATGATCAAATTTAGACACAAATAATTGTGACATTAAGTTTTGTATGTGAGAGTGACAGAAAGTGTTCCTCTCTATGCAGGGTCTCTGCCCGTATTGGTCAGCGCATCACGGACCTGCAGACGCTACCCGTTGTCATGGCCGACGACCTCAAGACAAAAGCCATGATCGAGTTACGAGCACTGCGTCTCCTCAACTTCCAAAGACAGCTACGGACAGAGGTCATAGCTTGCATGCGCCGTGATACAACTCTAGAGACAGCCTTGAATTCAAAGGCGTACAAGCGGAGCAAGCGTCAGTCTCTGCGTGAGGCAAGAATCACTGAGAAACTTGAGAAACAACAGAAGATCGAATATGAGCGCAAGAGAAGACAAAAGCATCAGGTAAGATTTACGAAGATTTGAAGGCTCTGGTATATTTAATATTAAAGAAGAAAAGTATGACTCGGACAAGTGAATTGATATTATTAAAGAGATTAATAATTTTGTACACCATCTTCGATCTAATTATGGGACTGTTGAAAACCCCCATGGAATTTTAAACTAAAATGTTATCCCAAATCAGATAATGGGACAATATCTTACTGAACTACATGAGCTAGTTTATCAAATTAACCTTTATTAAGACACCGTCCACTTATGAGCCCCAAATGCCAATATTAAATGAATAAAGTAGTCTTGATGTGGAATCCTACTCACCAAGTGCTTTGTGTTTATGTTTTAGGAGTATTTGAATGCGGTGCTGGCACATGCTAAAGAATTCAAGGAGTTCCACAGGAACATGTCAGCTAAGATTAACAAGGTGAACAAGGCCATGATGATCTACCACGCCAACACGGAGCGGGAACAGAAGAAGGAACAAGAGCGCATAGAGAAGGAGCGTATGAGGCGTCTTATGGTGAGTACCTCTCTGTCTAAATATGTGGCTCTAGTGGGGTCAAAAGCGACCTGGCGATCTGAACTGATATTCCTAGGCTCCCTATACGCCCAACCTCTCAGTCACTAGTGCCTAACCTAGTTGGTCATTTTTTGGTTCCCTATGCGACCAACCTAGGTCAGTTATTATTGTCAGGTTGGTCAGTACTGACCAACCCACCTTAGTCTTTTTTTTCCCAGGGGGAGCCACTGAGTGGTCATGACAGGTGGCCCCAACTAGTGGTATACAAATACAACACACCAATGATGAACCTAGGTTAGCCACTACTAACTGACCCCTCGGTCATTTTTGAATATAACTTTGCCATTATGACTAACACTCATATGACCAACCTAGGATAGTCTGTACTGACTAACCCTTCTCAATCTATGGATTTTCAGTGTGGGCTCTTTTCCAGGCGCAGTGTGGTATATGAACAAAAATATCATTGTTTCCATGCATGCTATAGGTTAAGATCTTGTACCTTAGTCAACATAGGGCCTTTAATATGAGTTATCTGCATTACTTTACAGTGCGAGGATGAAGAAGGATACAGGAAACTTATTGATCAGAAGAAAGACAAGCGTCTGGCATACCTGCTGTCTCAGACAGACGAGTATGTGGAGAATCTCACACGCCTCGTGGCCGAACACAAGCGAGAGGCGCGACGCAGGATCAAGAAAATGAAAAAGAAAGAAAAACCGAAGGTAAGACAGCTCATTTGTTGTAATATTCAGGAGAGATTAATACATCATGTGAATAAAAAGAAGGCATTCAGCGAAAACAAAAACTCCTGTTTTGGGGTTGACAGAAGTGCACTCTCATAACTCATCTCAGATTGCGGCATATACATTTTGTACTAAACATCTCTGTTAAGTCTTCTACACTATGTTACTGCCTCCAGTAGTCGTGTTACAAATTTACAATTGATCCTCACAGTTGTAGTTTAAATATATTCATCAAGTATCATACTTCTTAGATAGTATATGAAGTGCACTTGTGATTAAAATGCTTCAGACTCCTTATTAGAAAGGAAGAACAAGGACAACTGATATCTCAAATGATAACAAATAGAGATTGTGTGGTGATGGCAGTGTGTTGCCCGCAGGGTTTCCACCCGTCAGTTAAAAGTCATTTCAGTTTTATTTGCTTTGATTGTCAGTTAAAAAAAGAATCATCATATTTTGTCAGTTAATTTTTATTTTTTTAGAAAATGCCAGTTTAAAGTCAGTTTAAAAATATCTTCAGCAAAATTTACAAAATATACTATTTGACTAGATTTTAAAAATTCGAGGTACCATACGGTTATATACAAAATGTGGGTTATCTGCAGAATTTAAATGCAACTTGCCCTTCGGACGTTTAACTAACAATCAATCAATCAACCTGTACCAAAAAAAAATCAGTCCAAAAGAATTTCTTGCCAGTTAAATGTCATTTAAAACTGTGACTGAAAACTAGTGGGAACCCTGTGGCAGCCCGTGTAGAGGTTGTGCCATGCTGATGACCCGTTTTTGTCTTAGACTGACCAGCCTGAGGAGAGTGAGGCTCTTAAGGAGGCGGTAAGTGCCGCCTGGCGGCTACTCACAGCATTACGTTTAACGCTTACACTCCTCACTCAGCGTTAACTGTCTCTTAACCTGTAAGCGACAAATAGCGCTTTAATGTGCCATGCCCTTTGTTGTCATGATGCGTGAATGGCGCGTGAATGCAGCGAGTAACTCGCTGCGGATTTATGAATGAATGCATCATGCTGACCCTTCCGGGGTGTAATGATCAACTCTGTAGGGTCGGTATGATGCGTGAATACTGCACGGGTAAGTTAGCCTACAGGGCTGTATGAATGCATCATGGTGACAAAAGACATAGTGCACTGAAGCACTATGTTGTCCTTAAAGGGTTAAAGTGTTGCTCTAGCTGTAACCCTCATGCTACCTGTGCTGTGAGCTGCAAAGTGTTACTAAATCACTCTCCCAGCTGAGACTGCGACGGCGAACCCAAGCTAGCCTCTGCCCAGATTCTGCCATTTTAGGGTCGGGGCGCTACACGTCAGTACTAAGTTGTCATGGCAATGTACCCAGAAAACCTTGCGAAAATGGGCAGAGGTTAGCTCGGGACGGCGCATGCCTTTGCTGGGAGAGTGGTTACTGATTAAGTGCAGTAAGTGTTTCTGAATAAGTGCAGCAAGTGTTGGACAAGTTGTCTGTGCGCCTGTCTGCCCTGGGGACTGGAGGAGAGAGCGGGAGTTTCAGCATCAACAGACTGGTGCTATAATGTGGTTATGATATCATGAGCTCTCCTTGTGTGTACAATGTACATGTAGTACGATTGTAAAGCTTTTGATGTCTGCAACCTTTGGTAAATTCGCATGGCTTTTTCTATTAAAATGATACTTTTTTTAAATCTGTATTTGTTTTGAAACCTTTATTGCTTTTTATTGCCAGTCTTAGATGGCAATGACCAAATGAGTACATCAGGGAATCTCACCAGATTTTGTCTCTGACAAAGCTTGCCCCAATTAATTTCAATTATAAGTTGCCATTAAACACATGCTTAAAATGTAGGCTTGCTTTGTGAACTGCCCGTTTTGTTCCTCATACCTTGCCGGTGACGTTATTATGAGATAATGTTAAGATAGGGTTGTGGTGCTTATCTAATACCGGTAGGTCATCAATAAAAGTAAAGCCAAAAGTAGAACTTCTCTACAAAGCAAGATGAGTATCCTGCACCGGTATGATAGCCATTTGTATCAAGACGAGAAAAGTCCCGTCTCACTACGGGGCAACAACAACACGATTACCATGTTCAATGTGCACTTGTACTGAAGGAATGGTACGTTATGGGAATCCTTTATGATGATACCATGTGTTTTTTAACTGTCTTTTAATCAAAGCTCAACAGTATTTTGCAAATATTTAAACCACTTTTTCCCCCAAACAATGTAACAATTGAAAATGAAGTATAAAAGTCTGAAAATACCTTGTAGACTCGTCATGATCTATTTTGGAAAAGAATACATTTGTATAGTAGTTGAAAAACGTCCCTGTTAGAAAGTTGATGAGTAAAATATTTAAATGACAAATCAACTTTTTGCTTGGATAGGTGGCAGACGAGAACTCGACCGGAGAGGCCCGGGTCAAGGTCATTGAGACTGCCACTGGGACTATCCTTAGTGGTGAGCATGCGCCCCTCGCCAGTCAGCTCGAGTCGTGGCTCGAGATGCACCCCGGCTTTGAAGTTGCACCACGCGAAGAAAATGGAAGTGGCGATGAATCTGGTTCAGAGGTAAGTTGTATGCTAGTATTAGTTCTTCAGTATAGTGTAATACTGTATACAACCTAATAAGTGCAATCCCATAATAGATGTAAAAGGGATCCCATAATAAGCTCACACGCCGCTTTTTCTATGAATATTCATACTAGAAATTACCCAAAATATTACATTTTTGTGGCACGATTAGATTCAAGTAATGCCTTGAGAAAGTTTGGAAATATTCCTCTCGGACGATGACTGTATTATAATGTCGTATTTCATGTTACCTTTCCAGGAGGAGGAAGAGGAGGAAGCTCCTGTACAAGAAATGTAAGTTAACCCCCTATTTTGTCACTGTATACCGTAAAGTCTTAGACGTGGTTATACAGGTTGTACAGTGCTCTCAAAGTCTTTGTGCGGATAATACAAGGGTTTATAGTAGCATAAAAAAGTAGCATGATACATAGCAGTGCGGGTTATAGGGTTTCCTCAAAATCAGGGTGCGGGTTATACAAGGGGTGCAGATAGTACAAGAGACTATGGTTGTCCTTTCCTCCATTTTATTTTAAATCCTTTAGATGCACTAAGTGGAGTTCCTCTTGTCACTGGCCATTTTATTGAATTGGTCAAGGCAACTTTTTAAAGTTGTTTTTGTGTGTACCCATGATTCGATATAACAATGATAAATAGGTCAAAAGGAAAACACTACAAAAGAAGTAAAACATATACATCAAAGCGAGTCTCTCATGAACCTAGCACTGCCTTAGTGAATGCTATAACGTATTCGACATAATAAGCACCCTGGACGCTTATAAAATTATTTTTATGGCAGTTTTAGTACTTAAGAGTTTAATTGTCACCAAAGTAGTGAAATTTGAGCCTTGGTTTTTAAATTAGTCTAAAAATTCCCCAAAGGGCGGGGAGGGCGCTTATTACGTCGAATACGGTAAGTCCTAACTACCTGATATTACAAAGCTCCTCTGTATACTAACCACATGCATGTTACACCCACAGGGGCCCAGGTAAGACGGATGACGACGAGTACCGCACACTGAACCAGACCTACTACAACATCGCCCACACCACCAGCGAGCAGATCTTTGAGCAGGCCTCCATCATGGTCAACGGTAAACTCAAGGAGTACCAGGTCAAGGGGCTCGAGTGGATGGTCTCCCTCTTCAACAACAACCTCAACGGCATCCTGGCCGACGAGATGGGTCTTGGCAAGACAATTCAGACTATAGCTCTAATCACCTACCTGATGGAAGTCAAGAAAGTCAACGGACCCTTCCTTATCATTGTCCCGCTGTCGTGAGTACACTTTGATATTCAATGTTTAGGGACAGATGTTGCTAAAAAATAATATTTGTCGTAATTAATGCATTGATTGATGCACCGGCCAGTAACTTGCCAGTGCTGCATTGGTTCATCATGCCGACCCTTCGGGAGTGTCTCAACCCCTGTAGGGTTGACATGATGCTTGAATGCTGCACTGCATTCAAGCATCATGACGACAAAGGGCCTGGCACATTAAATTAGCATTGCTATAACTAAGGGGACTGGTGGATATCTTCAAAACATTCCCACTTCGCACTTACAACTACACATGTACCTATGTTATATTAGATGCAGCATGTAACGCCTACTGGACTGTAGCCTTGTCAATCTACATCCTAAAATGTTTTGTTTTTCTCCCCAACAGAACATTATCCAACTGGATGCTCGAATTCGACAAGTGGGCTCCGTCAGTTATAAAGGTGCCCTACAAGGGTTCCCCACTGCTCCGCAAATCGGTGCAGCCACTTCTTAAGTCGGGAAAATTTAACGTCCTCATGACAACCTACGAATATGTTATCCGGGACAAAGCTGTCCTTGCCAAGGTAAGCGACTGGCTTCATATATGTGCACCTCATTGTATTTTAAAAGGAGATATGGTAACGGTAAAGATACATTAAATTGTTGTATGATTTTTTTATTTTTTTAACGATTTTTTTTAAAATGTGAAATGAATTACTTCATTTCTTTTTTTAACAACGGGGTCGGCGAGGGTACCAAAATAATTCCACCCTTTTTTATCGAAAGATTCCTGCATGTTACTATAGCTCAATTTGAACCTGCCTGGGGGGTGAATCGTAAAATGTTGGGCTCTCTCGCAGCGGGCTGAAAAAATACTGATATGCTCACATGAAAACAAACCACCCCCCCCCCTTCTCATAGTTAAAAATGACCACTCCTTTAGCACCAGCTTTCATCGTGTACATTCTGCCTTGGATTAACACACTGTATCCGCTCCTGCAGCTCAACTGGAAGTACATGATTATAGACGAGGGTCACCGTATGAAGAACCACCACTGTAAGCTGACGGGCACCCTGAACGCCCACTACCTGGCCCCCTACCGCCTGCTGCTGACCGGAACACCCCTACAGAACAAACTACCCGAGCTCTGGGCTCTTCTCAACTTCCTACTACCAAGCATCTTCAAATCCTGCTCCACCTTCGAGCAGTGGTTCAATGCTCCGTTCGCCATGACCGGAGAAAAGGTATTAAAAGCATTATGTTTTGTTTGAATTTTCTTTTAAAATTAAAAAAAAAAAGAGTTTATCATGGTCAACACATAAAAGGATATCCTGCCATCATCTACCCAATAATTCCCAACGGGAGTAATGCTTCAAGAACAAAACTTAATTTGATTTAACATTGGATCAAAATTAGAAATCGTTGGAAGTGTATATAGACTGAGTATCTTATAATAATGGTGTAGATTTTCGAGTTTTGGCTATAATGCACTGACATCTCTGATTGATGTGAAATGGTAGAAGTTATTGGCGCTCAATGGTTATATGGCTCAAGGTGTAATTTGGTAATATATTATTAAAGATAATCCGATTGGAGGAATTTCTATGTAAATTAATGGCCATTTGGCAATTGCTCGCATGAGTTAACTTCCTTGATATATTGGCACTATATTATGTTAGGAAAAACATACTATAAAAAAATTGTATTTTAAAATAATTTATTCAATAAATACACCTCAACAATTTTTAAAAACCCACTAAAAGTGTACATTGTATTTAGGTTGAGTTGAATCAAGAAGAGACACTGCTCATCATTCGCCGTCTGCACAAAGTGCTACGACCCTTCCTGCTGCGTCGCCTCAAGAAGGAGGTCGAGTCGCAACTTCCCGATAAGGTCGAGTACGTCATTAAGTGTGAGATGTCGTGTCTGCAGAGGGTGGTGTACCGCCACCTCAAGACAAAGAACGTCATGCTCACCGACGGCTCCGAGAAGGACAAAAACAAGGTACGTTACATTCACAGTGTTACTGAAAAACATCAAAGTGATTTCTTTGATTTTAATAGCATTTATGTAAGTAAGGTTTAAATGCAGTATAAGCCGAACCCTCGTATAAGCCACCCTCCTAACTTAACAGAATTGTATAAGCCGAATATGGGGTCTGAATATAGCTATTTCAGTTCTGTAGTAAACACTCAAAAATCCTTGTATAAGCCGCACCCTATATATATATAGGAATGTTTGATGTTAAAAGCTAGTTCTGATTCACGCACAAGATGTGTCATTTAAACACGCAAAACTTCACAGTACTCCAAAAATTAAAAAAAAAATTAAATGCAGTAGTATTACTTGATGACCCACCGGTGAGTAACTTGTAATGTTAATAACATGTCTGATACTTTCCCCCCGTGCAGGACAAGGGCGGCACCAAGGTGCTCATGAACACCATCATGCAGCTGCGTAAACTCTGTAACCACCCCTTCATGTTCCACCACATCGAGGAGGCCTTCGCCGAGAAGTCGGGCAACTCCAACGGCATCGTGCAGGGGTAGGTCCAACCCGCTAACCCTTTAAACCCCCACCACCCCTATATAGATAGAGCTGAGTACCTGTCCAGACTCCACTCCCTCTAACCCTGTAAGGACGACATGGCGCTAGAAGATGACATGTGTCGGCATGATGCCAGAAAGCTAGGACTGGGTTGGGGTCACCCAGTCCTAGCTTTCTGATGATGCACCAATGCAGCCCCGGCAAGTTACTCGCCGGTGCTGCATTGGTGCATCATGGCGACCAATCGGGAGTGTCTTTACCCTGTATGGTCGTCATGATGCTTGAATGCAGCACTGGCGAGTTACACGCCAATGCTGCATTTATTCATTGTTAACGTCTAAGGGCATGATGCATTAAGGCATTATGTCTTCCGTAAAGAGTTATCGGCCGTGTGATACTGTTATGAATGCATGAATATAGCCCTATAAATGGTTGATTCGCCAAGGCTGAATTCAAGCATTATGCCGATCTTACGGGGTTGTTAGTATCTCGAAGAGTCATCATGATGCATCATGAATACAGTCCTGATGAGGAGTCATCATGGCAATTAAGGGCATAAGATAACCAGCATTCACTGCTCGGTTTTGATATTGCTCTATACATGTATTATAAATCAGCATAGTATGGGCATCAGCTCTCTGAATAAGTTGTGTCGTTTAGACATTAGTACATCCATGTGAAAAGAATAACCATACATCATGCAGGCCCGTATCCAGACCTCCAGATGGGGGGGTGACCTGGCTCCAAAAGTGGACCTTTTACCATCCCGGAAAATTTGAAATAACTAGATTTCAATGGTTCTGATGCATTTTGGCATCTAATATTCCACAGCTAAGGTGTGTAATTTTCACCTACCATACTGATTGACCAGGGGTGGATCCGGGAATTTCTACAGGGGGGGGGGCAATATCTGGCAGCTAGAGGGGTTTGGGGGCATTCCCCCACAAGAAAATTTTGAATATTAGAGATCAAATGATGCATTCTAGTGCATTTAAGAGCTGTAGATAGAGAGATTGATGTGTTCTCATTTATACAATATTGCCCATTAATTTCCTTGAACATCCCTCCCCTACATATGGGCCTCTCAAATACTACTTCTCAGGATAGTCCTACACCTCTCCCTCCATATGCCTCCATGTCTCTGACCATCCCTCTGGGAGGCTATTTCCCTTCCCATTGCCTTTGGGTCACCCCCAGAGGTCCCACCAAGGTCCCACACCATTGCCAGTTCTCAGTCCCTAGAAGTTCCCTGTCTAGGTCACCCCCAAAGGTCCCCCCCCCCCCAAAGGTCCAACACCATCTGTGGTCCTCGCTCCCTAGAGGTTTCATCTAGGTCACCCCAAAAGGTCTCCACCTAGGTCAACTCCAAAGATCCCCTCCCAAGGTCCAACACCATCTATGGTCTTTGTTCCCTAGAATTTCCTGACCTAGGTCACCCCCAAAAGTTCCTACCAAGGTCCCACAACACCCATGGACCTCGCTCCCTAGAATTTCCCCACCTAAGTCACCCCCAAAGGTCCCCCAAAGGTCCCACACCATCCATGGACCTCCCTCCCTAGAAGTTTCCCACCTAGGTCACCCTCAAAGGTCCCACAACACCCATGGACCTCACTCCCTAGAAGTTCCCCACCTAGGTCACCTTCAAAGGTCACCCCCAAGGTCCCACACCATCCATGGACCTCCCTCCCTAGAAGTTTCCCACCTAGGTCAACCCCCAAGGTCCCACAGCATTGCCAGTCCTCACTCCTTAGAAGTTTCCATCCCCCTAGGTCACCCCCAAAGGTCCCCCCAAAGGATCCACAACACCCATGGTGCTCGCTCCCTAGAAGTTCCCCACCTAGGTCACCCACAAAAGTCCCACAACATGCATGGTGCTCGCTCCCTAGAAGTTCCCCACCTAGGTCACCCACAAAGGTCCCTCAAAGGTCCCACAACACCCATGGACCTCACTCCCTAGAAGTTCCCCACCTAGGTCACCCCCAAAAGTCACCCCAAAGGATCCACAACACCCATGGTGCTCGCTCCCTAGAAGTTCCCCACCTAGGTCACCCACAAAAGTCCCACAACATGCATGGTGCTCGCTCCCTAGAAGTTCCCCACCTAGGTCACCCACAAAGGTCCCTCAAAGGTCCCACAACACCCATGGACCTCACTCCCTAGAAGTTCCCCACCTAGGTCACCCCCAAAAGTCACCCCCAAGGTCCCACACCATCCATGGACCTCCCTCCCTAGAAAATTCCCACCTAGGTCACCCCCAAAGGTCCCACAGCATTACCAGTCCTCACTCCCTAGAAGTTTCCACCCCCCCTAGGTCACCCCCAAAGGTCCACAAGGTTCCACAACACCCATGGTGCTCGCTCCCTAGAAGTTCCCCACCTAGGTCACCCCCAAAAGGTCCCACAACACGCATGGTGCTCGCTCTCTAGAAGTTCCCCACCTAGGTCACCCCCAAAGGTCACCCCCAAGGTCCCACACCATCCATGGACCTCCCTCCCTAGAAGTTTCCCACCTAGGTCACCCCCCCCCCCCCAAGGTCCCACACCATCGACAGTCCTTGCTCCATAGAAGTTCCCTAAGTTCCAATAGGATGAAATATCTATTATAGCATTTAGTGAATTGTATTTGCAGGTATTCAAAAATTCAGTTTTAAAGTTTGACTCTGTAAAATCCTTAATAATTGTCCGATTTACAAGCCGCAAAAACCTCTAGAAAGCTAGTGTCTAGGGGTCCAAAATGTGGACCTTTTTCTCTCTGGGGGTCCGTGGGGGGGTGACGAGTACCCCAAGTCACCCCCCTGGCTACGGGCCTGTTACATGTGTATGTATTCTTGATTAACCCTGGTTGAATCTGTTTGCAGACCTGACCTGTACCGATCAGCCGGTAAGTTTGAGTTGCTGGACCGTATCCTGCCCAAACTCAAGTCGAGAAACCATCGCGTGCTGCTCTTCTGTCAGATGACGTCCCTGATGAGTATCCTGGAAGACTACTTCATCTACAGAAGTAAGGACCATGTCTCATACTTACAGTCTTTGCAAAAGCCTTTTCATCCCACAGGACATTCGGTCCTGCAAACGCCCAATGTTGCAGGACCGGCTATATTTTTGAAGGACCAGATAGCCACAACTTATGCATTTTAACAGGGAGTTCAAGGTCCATGTCTCTGATTTTAAGTATTAAATAGATTTTTCCATTAAAAATACATTTTATTTTTAATCATTTATGGCTAAGATCATTTAATGAGAATAGATATTTAGTTTTACACAGTATATTGACAAACAAATGTCAGCTTTAAAAACCCAACTGAATTCTTCTAGTTCAGAAAAGCCTAACATGTGACTGGACATTCGGTCCTGCTACACTTGTTAATCTGCTGGACCGGTGGTATTGTAAACATAGAATCTCACACCACATTTACAACCCTAAATTCCCGTGAGTAACCCTCAGTGAAGTATAACCCGGACCCCGACTTTGGGAGAATCATACAACCCGCACCTGGGGTCAGAAAAATGCAATTTCAGTACTATTCTATACTTTCAGAAACCCTCGTATTACCCGCCCCTAGAGTTCTAGAATATTGTATAACCTGCACTAGAATTGTGGTTCACGTATAACCGGCGGGTTATACTGGCAAGTAGACTCGACAGGGCTACATTCATGCATCAGGCTGACCGTCTGGGAGTGTATCAAGCTCGTATGATGATACTTGATTGCAACCCTGGTGTGTAGTAATACTAGCCAGGGCTGCAACAGGACGACAACGGGCATAAGGCATTAAAACAAGATGTGGCCCTTTAATGCGTTAACACATAACCTATCATTGACTTATAGTCAGTAAATTAAGTAAAATATATTGGCCAGTTTAGGTAATAATGTTCCAGTCGTCATCTTGTGTTTATTCCCAGAGCCCCAACTTATCCAACTTTGACCTTGTTGTTTTCAGGCATCAGCTACCTGCGTCTGGATGGTACCACCAAGTCTGACGACCGCGGTCAGCTGCTGGCCATGTTCAACGACCCCAACTCGACCTACTTCCTCTTCCTGCTGAGTACCCGCGCCGGGGGCCTGGGACTCAACCTGCAGGCCGCAGACACCGTCATCATCTTTGACTCTGACTGGAACCCTCACCAGGTCTGTACTACTCTCAAGGACACTAGATACCACTGAAACTTAATGCTGTGTATCGTAGATTCTCGCCGATAAGCCGCCCCTCCCCCTAACTTGGGACAATCATAAAAGCCTCTGATTTAGATGACTTTTAATACTGTAGTATACATCTAGATACTCACGTTTGAGTCGTTCTCTGACTTTTTGGCCAATCCTATAAGCTGCACTGGCCATCTGACTTGCATACTAGCCTTGGCTACTCTGCAAGAATTTACGCTAGGTCCAAAATCTCACCCTCAAAGTCCCAAAGAATTTTTGGAAATTATGGTGTTTCAGGGAAAGTCGGTGGGGGCGGGGGGATAATAAAAAAAATCAACTAGAAGCGCGGGGGTAAAGACCGTCAAACTGAAGAGTGGCCAGCACAGCGTACAGTAAATATGGTCAGGGAAATGGCAATATCAATCTAAATTTTTTTCAGGAGTGCTGACTAAATTATGATCTAAGAGCCTAGTAAAGTGTGATATTCATTACCTCTCACAAGAAACACAATAGAGCAAATGTAATTGACATTTAACTCTTTGCCTCCCCAGGATCTGCAAGCCCAGGACAGAGCCCATCGTATTGGCCAGAAGAACGAGGTGCGCGTACTGCGACTGATGACTGTCCAGTCGGTGGAGGAGCGCATTCTGGCCGCCGCTCGCTACAAACTCAACGTGGACGAGAAGGTCATCCAAGCCGGTATGTTCGATCAAAAGTCAACAGGCTCCGAACGACAGAACTTCCTCCGTCAACTACTGACACAAGACCTGGAGGAAGAAGAGGTAAGTTGTGGTGTTATCCTGAACTGTCTGTAAGTTAGTGTGGTAAGTACTGCCTTTCTCAACTCTCAACCAAATCTGGTCGGTCTAATTCATAACCATGGATGTGATTACATTTGAAGCGATGTCACCATAGAGTGCGAAAATATGGGATGAAACTGCCTATTTTGGTCTTGATCTCCTCCAAAACAACAAAGACTCAGATTTGAGCAAAATCGGAGGGAATTAGGGGGGAGAGAACAAATAGGATGTCAAGTATATTATTTGTGAACATTCTTACTAATTTTTAGGGAAATCTTTTTATGTGTCCCACACATTGGACGTACTAACTTTAAATCGCAAAAAGGACAATGGTCTGATGAATAAATAATTTCCCCCCCCCCCCCTCGGCAGGATGAGGATGAGGTGCCGGATGACGAGACCATTAACCAGATGTTGGCGCGTACAGAGGAGGAGTTCGACCACTACCAGCGGATGGACATCGAGCGGCGCCGTCAGGAGGCGGCCATGGTGCCCCGCCGACCCCGCCTCATGGAGGAGGACGAACTGCCTACGTGGCTACTCAAGAACGAAGACGAGGTTAGGAGAAATTCCTGTATTTATTTATCTTCCATTTCCTACAGAAAATTGACCAATATGTTGTAGTTAAACCACTGCCAGACCCCTTTACTGAGGATATTGGCGACAGTCAACCCGGTTGATCACGAGTCGAAGACAAGTTTGCTCAGCCGTGATTAATATCCTCAGTAAATTGGTTAGGCAGTGGTTTAACTAGCTTAGCCACAGCAGTGGTGAGTGCTGTTGTCACCTTTTGTACATCATATACAGGCAGGCAGCTTCTTGTGTCTTTCCACCCAAGTGTGCCAAGAGGGTGGCATCTCTGGGTGAGACTTATGTACACAAATCTTAGTCCTTTAATGCAATACGCCCTCCGTCATCATGATGCTTGAATGTTGCCAGGAGTGTCTTCATGTGCCATGATGACACCCAATGCCATCAGTGGGTTTTACTGGGCCTTTTTATGCACTTTCTATACTAAACCCTCCAATATAGTTTTCAAAGTATATAATGGTATCTAACCTATCTCCTGTATTGAATAGATTGGAGGGAACTGAAAATGATTCTTTTGGTAGGAAAAAAGAGTGTTAACACTAATTATTACGTTTCAACAGGTTGAAAGACTTACGTATGAAGAAGAAGAAGACAAGATCTTTGGCCGTGGATCTCGTGCACGAAAGGAAGTGGACTATTCCGACCAGCTCACTGAGAAACAGTGGATCAGGGTAAGACTGTAATCTGAAATTGTTATGGCAAAGATGTTACTTTTCCTACTTTTGCAGGAATTCCTAATTTTACACTGGGATTTCTGTCATAGATTATGTTAATTTCCTACCCAGAATTGACCAAAATATAATAATTTCCTGCTATTTGTCTTCTTTATCTCACGTTTACGACTATTTGTGTTGCAGGCCATAGAAGATGGTAACCTGGACGAAGTGGAAGAACAGAAGAAGACGACCAAGAAGGGAGGCACGGGCCGTAAGCGGGCCCGACGAGACGAGGACCAGGAGAGTAATAGTGGCAAAGACAAGCCAAAGAAGAAACGCGGCCGGCCCCCGGTGGAGAAACTCACACCCAACCCACCCAAGCTGACTCGGACCATGAAGAAACTACTCGACGTCGTTATAAATTATGAAGATAACGACGGCCGCATTCTAGGCGAGCCCTTCACAGCGCTCCCGTCTCGCAAAGACCTGCCTGATTACTACGAGGTCATTAAGAAACCAGTTGACTTCAAGAAAATCAAGGTGAGTTTGTGCTTTATCAAGTCCAACGCTAAAACAACTTGTTCCACATAATGCACACACATATATGTATGTGTTGAGTTTGTCAAACTAGTAACACGTTAGCATCTAAGAAAGTATAGACTGACTCACTCGGAAAGCCTGAAAAGCTAATATTTTAAATGCAGCTGCCCTTCTTCCCGGAACCCCCCCCCCCCCCCTGCAGGTTTTTCAAATGATATTGTGCTATACGCTTTCGCCGCAGTCTAAGTTTCGGTACTCTGGTGTTTTGGTGGACCCTCCCCCACATGTCGAGTCCTGTGTCCCTGATGCCACCATCATACAAAGTGTCTTGATGTCTGTGTGTTGTGTGACTTTACAGCAAAGGATCAAGGAGCACCGGTACCGCTGTATAGACGACCTGGAAGCTGACGTTATGCTGCTCTGTCAGAACGCACAGTCCTACAACATGGAGGGATCCCTGGTGAGTAACTCGCCACCGCGTGTAACTCGCCGCCTGCCGCGAGGCAGCATCCGTGGTTGCATAACGTCTTAACCTCTTCATGGCTCCCTACTACTGACACAGCTTATGTGACACTGTTTCCACTGTCCACAGTCAATCTAAAACTTGCAAACTAGTAGTCAAAAGTAATAATGTGTCTTCCTCTGTGCTGCCATAAAAGAAGTATCTGCCCCATATCTAGCAGTGGGATTATTAACGAGTCATGTATCCTGTATATGGGAAGTGGCACGAGTTGTTTTGTAGGAAGTGAAGAACTCAAAAAGCCTCTCGTTGATTGTTTCTATAAACCTGTCATGTATGTTAATTTTGTGCAGACGGAAATTGAGTTAGCACTTTGCCGCCTTCAGGGTCTCTTATAGGGCATTACCTAATTAGTCCAACTAGTCCAAGTTACGGCTTGTCAGTGATAGACACTTCTGGACTTCTTCCTCGTAGGGCGCTTGTGTACATAGAGATAATATAAACATATTAAGGATTGTTACATTGCGTTATTTTTCAATATTTAAAATGTGTGTTTTTTCAGAAAATCAAGAACCGTGTTTACTCAATGAGTGAGGTATTGAAACTTCCCCAATAGCAGCTTTATGTCTTTATTTTCTACCAACAGCTGCACCGAGCGTGCTACCACAAATTGGGTCCTTACCATACAGTCATGACTCAGCATATATTTTCCAGTCTTGGTGCAAAAGCATCCCATCTATGTTTTATTATCGTCAGATAAATTTATGAAGAACTATGCTAGCATGCTAACACTAGACTTTGGTATATTTCCAAATTTCTAAGGACAAGCGTTCTCTCCGGCAACCTTTGCCATAAAATTGAGTGTAATGCCCTTGAAGGAGAAATTGAAGGGGTGCAGTTGTTGTTATGTGGGCTAGGTTTTTTCCTCTTGTGAAGAATCGTTAGTTATAACTGTTATAAGTTTCATTACAATTTTTTTGCATGGATTCTTCTCCGTTTGACAGCCATTGCACACCTTGCTCGTCCTAAGGAAATGCTACAAATTTAATTCTCCCCGGAACTTAGATGGGCGACAAAATAATAATATTCAAGTTGACTCGAGCAGTCGTATAATTTGAAACCCAATTCCCTTTAAATCTCAAGGGGTTGGATATTAAACTAACTAAGAAATACACAAATGATTGGACGTGGGTTAAACCCTGTATATATATCGACATGAGCTTTACAGAACCATTTGTGTTTTAACGCGGTATGTTCATTACCGTTTACAGAGGTTAATAACATCCACAAAATTGGCGAGGAAGAAATTTAGATTGGAAAATTTTTGTCAAAAAAAAAATCGATGAAAGCCAAATCAGTTGATTAACCCTTTAATGGCCGCATATTGCTTGTCCTTTTTTGTCACGATACATGAATGCAGTAACTCCTCAGGGTGGCATGAATGCATCATGCCGAGCCTACAGGTTTGATACACTCCCAAAAGGTCAGCATGATGCGTGCATGTAGCCCTAATAAGTAACTCACCAAGGCTGGATTCATGCATCATGCTGACCCTTTGGGGCATTCATGCATCACGACAACAAAGTGCATAGCACATTAAAGTACTATGCGGTCGTTAAAGCGTTAAGGACCATAAAGGGTTAAGAAAGGGGCCCCGCAAAATAGAGGAAGTGACTATTAGGTGTGCCGGGGGCGGGGAGGGCGTTAGCGTCGGTTTGATTTTATTACGGTAGTGTTTACTCCCCGTGTACATGTATACCGCACTGATATGGAGCTCCTAGGGTACCAGGATAATTAATCTACACACGTCTACTTAATGCATGTACAGTAACAGTCTTAATACACCCTCCTCCCCCTCCCGTCTCAAACACCCCTCTTACACCACAACTTCAAACAGACTTTTGTCTCTTGGTTAGCTTTGGCCAGATTTCTCTGCGATTCTTGCTCTATACATTGCAGCTGCATTACTACTACACATAGACAAATGATCAGATAATTACTCTCAGTGATTCCAAATTGCGATTGGAGAAACAACCGTAAAGTCTCGCGTACAACCCACAGATTATACAAGGCCCGTACCCCAGTGCAGGTTATTGAGTTCTCGCTAGGTGGGGCTGCGGGTATATGGGCGTTTTAAAAAGTAAAGTACACTACTAAGGTGGCCATTTTCAGCGGTGCGGGTTATAGGCTTCTCCCAAAGTCTGGGGTGCGGGTTATACAAGGGTGTTTAGAAGTATACTACAGTGGGGATTTACAGTATATTGCAGGGTTCTCTCAAAGTGAGGGTTTGTGTTATATACGCGAGATGCGGGATCTATACGAGAAGTTTGGGTTATTTCTCCGCGAGTTGCGGGTAGTACGTGAGACTTTGCGGTACTGTATCTGTGTCCTGTACGTCTTGTCTGCCTGTCCTCCTCGGTTGTGTTATGTCTTCTTGTGTCGGGCGTCCTTTCTGCAGGACCCGGATGCTGTAGCTGTAGGAGAATGAGAGTGTTAAGACCCCCTTACCCCCTTCTACCTCCCCCATGGTCTTGCTAGCTGCAATGGACAAACTCAACATCAGCTTCAGTAGATGACGGTGTCAATGTGGTGTATATACTAACGGCTCAACAAACCCATTCTAATAAGACTAATCATACTGTACCTGGCCAATCAATGTCAGCAAATCTCAAATTGGATTTGATAAGTTCAGATTTACATTTTTTTACAACCAAAAATCGTATGTTGCCAAACTAATTAGGGCATTGAAACAATTAATTTAATTTAAAAGAAAATTATGAGGCAAGTAAGTTATTCTTACCACAAAGATACCGCTCTAGCTAAGGGCACTGTTTGGGTAGAATTAAATGCACCTTGGATTCATTCAAAAGTTCTATTGACCATTTTCCTATGAAATTGATAACCAAAGGAAGTAGCTTTCTGAAAAACAAATCTTTCTGAAGTTGGCGTGTATAATATTTGTAGAGATCCAGAATTTAAATCGTGTCAAAACTTGACAAGTGTTAACAAATAGACTGCCTTTCACATTTCAGGATAAACGTGTTGAAACCAACTCTTCTTTTTGTTTTAAATAGCAAAGAAAACGTATGATGCAAGAGTGAAGTAATTACCAAATAATCAAGAGGCCATTAGGAATAAATATATTATTTAAAATATAACAAAGTTGTCTCAGTCCTATTCTGAGAGTATACCAGAGTATAAAAGTCCATTTTGTCCTTTTCAGATCTATGAGGACTCTATAGTGTTACAGTCTGTGTTCACGGAGGCCCGTGAGCGCCTGGAGAAGGACGGTATGGAGGAGGGAGGCAGCGAGGAGGAGCCGGAGGAGGAGGAGGAGGCTGGACCAGCCGAGGAGGACGGAGACGAGGAGGAGAGCGGTAAGTCAGCTGTCTTATTGTAAAACCTTGCTTATAAGGCCTTCTCGCGTATAAGCCGCACCTAGAGTTTGGGCTAATCCTATAAGCCGCAATGGCCATCTGATCATTGACACAGGTAGCTTTGCTACCAGTGTCTTATACGACGCCTTGGTGAGACACCCTGCTGAGAAAAGAAAAAAAAATTTCATTGATTATTTTTGGGGTGAAAAATTTGGCTGAGGTAAAATTTTTGCCCTATAGCCTAAAGTTCAACATTTTTCCTTTTCTATGATATAAAAATCATCCATTTCTATCGACTGGTTGTCCCCTAAAAAATTGAACAAAAAATACCTATCAAAAAATGAGCCTACTTTTCAGCACTGTAGACAAACATGAATGTACTAGAATAGACTTTATGTCCTTTTTTGCAGTAGTAGTTAATTCAATATAAACATAGATTTCTCGTGGGGTAAGACACTTTTTTTAAGACCAAAAGTTTGATAAAAGAGGGCACTGTCTATTCCCGTGGACAAAAAGAGGACGCGCAGTACATAAATTACTGCATTCTTTGTCAAACAAAGAGTGGCACCACTGGTACTTCTCGTACTGCGCGAGATCTCAACGTGTGCAGACGAAATCGTACCACCCATATCTTCACCGTTTATCTTCCGATCGACTCGCTTTTTGATAGCGACAGAAGGCGGTACATGCCCGCATCCTGCAACTGTCGCCCACACCCACCTGCACACCCACAGCCACCTGCTCTCCCACACCCACCTGCTCACCCACACCCACCTGCTGGCCTAAAATGGAATAACATACATGTATGACACATGACTTGAGGGTACCTTTTAACAAGGAATTCATTTCTGATGCCAGAATTGACCAATGAATGATTATAAGAGAGTACTGTATCTAAGTACATGATAAGCACTCACCAGCAGGACCCAGATTCAGGATAGGGTTGGGGTTGGGACATGAGTTGTACAAATTCACTATCACACATATTACACTCACACATATTGCACTCACACATATTACACTCACATATATTACACTACACACATTGCACTCACACATATTACACTACACACATATTACACTACACACATATTACACTCACACATATTACACTACACACATATTACACTACACACATGACACTTACACATATTACACTCACACATATTACACTCACACATATTACACTACACACATATTACACTCACACATATTACACTCACACATATTACACTCACACATAAGTATGTTTATCCAATGAAAAACAAATACCTGTGTCTTTTGTGATTAGGATCACACGTTAGATTTTTTGACTTTATTACTGTACTATAGTAGCAAAAACTCTTGTATAAGCCGCACTCTGACCATGGGCCGATCCTATAAGCCGCACCACCGATCTGACTCGTTTACTAGGCGCGGCTTATAAGCGAGGTTTTACGGTACTTACAATGATGATAAGAAGTTGTTATTTTATGTGGTTAAAGTCTCGCCTATAAACTGCGGCTTATAGAATTGTCCCAAAGCCTAGGTCGGCTTATACGCAAGTTAGGCTTACACACCAGAATTTACAGTATAGCAATACAAATATCAACATAGTGCTCCATTATTTGTCCTTTTATTTCTTCGGTATTGACAATTTCGGGTTTCTACTCCGAGAGAAGAAAGGTAATATTTACAATGACATTAAAGATACATGAAGATTTTTTGAGTTCATATTGCATTTATTGTCACAGTGTGATGTTCATAATTACAGTATTTGTCAATTTGGTAAGTAAGCATGGCGGTATACTTCCACTCGGCTTCTAGGTATCATTGAACACATTATTAGGATCTGAGACATGACGAATAAACAGGTGTACAATTACACACAATATTATTATTGAGGTAAGAGATAAGAGTACAGCATGTACAATGATGTAATTCTATTATTTCCAGGTGTGCGAATGAAATTGAAGTTTGGAAAAGATGGAAGAAAGGTATGTAGCGCTATCCCACTCAGAAACTCTGTATGATGGCTCGAATTAACTTGGAGATTTTCCCATTCATGGTTAAGAGCAAGTGAGGAATACGCCCATGGGTTGTATACACAAGAAATACAGACAGTCAAATACGTCATATATAGATCTATATTGGGGAGTTTATTGCTTAGAAATAACCTAGTAACAATTGTTGAATGATATTGATGTTTAGATTTAAAACAGATTTGACCATTCAGTCCCATCAATCGCTTCCCAGCGAGTGTCGAAGAATAAAGTAACTCATCAATGATGTGTTCTACAATTTCAGGAACGGTCCAAGCGGAAAGGCCGCAAGTCCAAGAAGGCGGTAGTGAGTGACGATGAGGAAACAGAGGAGAGTGATGGTGTAAGTAGATCTACAGCATGTCGATAAAAGATTACATTTGTAGTCATGACACACCAATGCAGCCCCGGCAAGGAACTCGCCGGCGCTGCATTATGCCAACTCTCCTAAGTGTCTCAACTCTGTAGGGTCGGCATGATGCTTGAATGCCTTAACTTAATTGTCAACAATTCAAAGATTTGGTAGACCTCTTGAAGGAATATCATGATTCCGTACAGAAATTCCAGCGAAAACGATTCCTATTTTTTCCAAAATAATTGACATCACTACCCAAGCAACCGACTTCTGACGTGTTACAATCATAAAAGAAGTTGTATGTCTTGTCACTTTATGGAGGTCTTATCACTATATATCCAGACAAGTTATGTATGCCCTAAAACTACTTTTTGTAAGAATGTTATAAGTATTCATGTGTTTTCGTCCTTGTATTTGCAGTGAAGGCCGCATGACGCCCAGAACTTGTATATAAGATGAACTGTTGTCGTAAAGAGATGGATGACAGCCGGTCACACATAAAAAGCCCTATCAAAATTAGGCATCTTCAGATAAATCTAAACCATATATAACCCGGGGAGCGGGGACAGTGTTGTGTTCAGAAGATCCTAAAAGGAAAGCATGTTTGGGAAGGTGGTATTGACATTGATAGAAGTGAGTAATACGACAACGTAAACCTAACTTATTATCTTTGAATTATGTGGAGCGTTGCCCGCAATCCGCGAGTCGGGAATAGCCGGTAGAGAATGTCCATACTGGGTGTACACTTTACTGTCTGATTGTTTGTGGCAACCCACCTTCTGATCAATAGAGTAATATATAATCGTATTCCTCTTCTCATCTAGATTAGTTCTATTTCACAAAGTACCGGAGCAATTCTGAAGTAAGACGAGGATATGGCAGAGCTATTACATATTGTATCCACGACATGTGTAGTAAGTCCGCCGGCCTACTGTATGTTAACTCGCACCGTGATCAGTTTGGATTCTATAATTGAGAATGTCTATTAAATGTTATTTTAAATGGGACTTGCTGTGTAACGTCTTACTTCAATGTACTTTTTGTCCTCAGTGATGTCTACTACGTATAATAAACAGTGATCCCCAGTACTCCATGCGTGAATCGTTGTCAGTCATTACTCAAAAATCTGTCCGCTGTCTACTCCATCTACCGTAAATGCCCATTGAAGCGCCCCTGCCACTTATAAATTTCAAGTCCCTTTTAGGCCACTTAAATCGATTATCAGCTTTACGGACAGCGCCCGCACCTGTTTAAACGGGCCGCATCCACATTTTTTTAGGTTATTCAATAATAATTTTTTAAAATCTATCGTGTGATCCTAATCACAAAAGACTCAGGTATTTGTTTTTTCATTGGATACATCGTCTGGGCATGTAGCTGGATGCATTAAGAACCAATCAGATAACACCTTGCACTGACTGCAGAATTTTTAGTGTGCTGTCTGTGGTGTGCTGCCAGTGGTGTGCTGTCTGTGATGTGCTGTCTGTAGTGTGCTGTCTGTAGTGTGCTGTCTGTGGTGTGCTGCCTGTGGCGTGCTGTCTGTGGTGTGCTGTCTGTAGTGTGCTGTCTGTACTGTGCTGTCTGTGGTGTGCTGCCTGTGGTGTGCTGCCTGTAGTGTGCTGTCTGTACTGTGCAGTCTATACTGTGCTGTCTGAGTGCACCCCTTACCCCGACCCCATCCCCGACATCAAACCCTATCCCGTCCTCAGTGCAGTAAATTGCCGACTGCGCGTCCTCTTTTGTCTACAGATTGTTTACTGTCCTGTTTCATTGACTTTTTGGTCTTAAAAAAAGCGTCTTACTCCACCAGAAATGCACATGTACATTGAATTAACTACTACTGCAAAAAAGGACATAAAGTCTACATCAGTACATTCATGTTTGTCTACAGTGAAGAAATGGACACTGGTTTTTGGTCAAGTTTTTTTTATTCAATATTTTCTGGCATTTCAACTAGCATTACATGGATATTTTTAACATCACAGTATAGGGAAAATGTTCAAGTTTATGATACATTCAATTATTTTGACTTTATTGGATTTATTCACCTATTTATGAATCAAAGAATTATTTTTTTCTTGCCTCAAAAAAACGTCTCACAGAGGCGTCGTATAAGACTGGTAGCAGAGCTACCTGAGTCAAAAAGAGCCTAATTGGCCGCGCCTAAAAAAGAAAAGGAAAAAAAGCATTGACCTCGTGGTGCTGAAAAAACTATTTTAAAAAAAGCCTCCCTCCCTCAGTTTTGTTTTCAAAGTGTCCGCAAAGCTAATAATCGATTTTAAGGCCTTGCGCTTATTGGATTCCTTTAGAAGCGATTAAGGGTTTTAAAAATTAAACTTCTCTCCCTATGATTAGCCGATAGGTTGAGTACCGTAAATTCCCACATTAATTAGAAGTGCACCCCGACTGTCAGAACCCTTAAAGTATAATTCGCAACTGGGGTCTGAATAATAATGTACTATAATACTCTAGTATTGTACTAGATCGTATTCGACGTAACAAGCGCTCTGGGCGCTCATAAAATTATTTCTATGGCGTTTTTACTTTAGTACCTTTCTAATAATAGTTTTAATTGTCTCCAAAATTGGGAAATGTGAGTCCCCTTGTATGAGCCGCACCTAGACACAATATTGTAGAACCGGCACTACAGGTTTGGCTCGCGTATAATCGTTTTTAAGTGGCCTTAGGGGCTTCCCATAAAGTATGCACGCAAATTTTCTCCAGAAATTAACACCCCCCCCCCCCCCCACCCCCTAAGTTCTTGTACGCATTAAAACAAAGGATTTATGTACGCACAATTTTCCAGAAAATAGACCCCTCACCCCCCTTGGTGTGTACATACTTTATGGAAGGCCCCTTTTCCATTTGGTAATGTATCATGGTAATATAATCCAGAGTTATGAGAAAAAATCAGTAGATCAGAACCTCCCAGCAACTAGCATTTGTCTTTAAACATAACCATCAAACTTCAAAGTACGTTTTCACACTTTTATTATTTACAACTATTAACACGTAATCATCGGTTACAGTAAATGAGAGTATGTCCTATACATGTGAGCGACAAGTGTTCTCATTAATAAATATGCACGTTCATTGAGACTATTGCATGGTCCTCAATGCCTTTGTGTATGGCAGTGTAGTTGCAGCCTTGGTGTTGGTTTGATACAACATGGAGACGCCAGCATCCCCCACCCGGTCTCTTAGGGCCAGGCCTTCTTACAACGCACCTGTAACGATAAACGTGGGACTTTCATTAACAGATTGAAACATACAAAATTAACACTCAGGGTCCTCTCTACTTTTCAGTCAGTTTAAATTACATTAAATTCTTCTTACTGACACGTTTAGTACCAAAAAATCTGCGGATAAGTCACAGTGTGTTTAACCATATCAAGATTTTAAAAATCTAAAAATTGAATTGTGCATGCCGCACATTTAGCTGAAAATATTTTTCAACTGACTGACGAAATAAATAATGCTTTTTCAACTGACATTTAATCAAATAAAACAAAACTGACATAGCTTACGGGTGGAAA
This sequence comes from Harmothoe impar, assembly GCA_947462335.1. NCBI lineage: Eukaryota > Metazoa > Annelida > Polychaeta > Phyllodocida > Polynoidae > Harmothoe > Harmothoe impar. The sequence continues at coordinate 93,218,220 of OX381705.1, forward strand.
CCCTACCATTTTATCATACGTATTAATCATTCAAGGAGTGTTCAGTGTTAAATTACATAACACTATCCGCTTTATTGTCATGATACATGGATGTAGCCTAAGTTTATGAATCATGATGATAAATGGCCAAGCGCATTAAAGCTAAACGGACATGCACCGGTTCTTTGCTTGTTCGACATGTGAGCTGGACTGGATGAATATAAATCTAGTCATAGTTTGTACATTCATGTACCAGAAACATATCCACCAAACCAGGCTCACTAGAATAGAAGCAACGGTTCACTAAATAGAGGGATAATCTCCAGGGTCATTTGATTCAACACGGGTTACTAACTGGATAGCTACAGTTAGAACTATGAACCGTAAATCGCGTAGAAGCCGCGGCTTGAAACATGTCACTCGTATTTTTTTCTGATACTAGACATGCCTACGGTATATAGGTTGTGGCTTATATGAGGGATTTTATATGTTAACCAGCAGCTCTGCTGCCGGTGATAGTGGCGCGGGAAAATCGTGCAGGCAGCGTTTGTCTGCCCTACTATACTGTATGGCGGGAATACCTTAGCATATCGCAAATAGGGTCGGAGTGGCGTAACATTTTCAATCTCCAACTCTGAATTCAAGGTACAACTTGTGATGGGGCCAGCTTAGGGCGCGGTGCATCGCTGGGTAGCGACCTGTTTTACTGGTAGTTGTAACTACCGTATTAATAAGCAATTTTCACACTTAGAGAATCTCATCTACCAACGTTGCGGGTGCAGCTTATTTATACACTGGAATTTATGGCACTTGAGATGACAACTAGCCACTACCTGTAAATGAGTTGCCGCTGTTGGCCATGATGGGTTAGCGATAGAAATACAGACAGAATTTAGAGAAGTCTCTAGGTGGTGTTGGACGTAGACAGGGTGGGCCGTCACGGATGGGTGAGAATCTAGTCATGGGCTGCACGTTAACATGTACTGGACACTCATCCACCCACGACAACCCGACACAGCAGCTCCTTGCAGGTCTCCCAGGTGACAATGTATTCGTGACATTTTTTTTAAAATGCACTGTTCAACAGTTCAACATATGACCATGTGCGACTTGGCACTTATAAAATGATTTCTGTATCACTGTAATACATTATTAATACGTCTCTTAACAAATATCTATACTGTTTGGGTATTTTCTGGACGCCCCAATAGTATTGAGGAGGGCGACAGTTGTTAGCGGGAGGGCGCATATTTTACGCCAAATACAGTAACGTACAGCTTACCTTCTAAAAATGCAAGTTCTTCTAGATTATCCACAGCTAATTCTGAAATAAATTTCAAAAATATTATTAGCAGTTCCTTCATTACTTTTAATAGGCTTATACTTTGGAAAACAGTTAAATCAAAAGACCATTCAGAAAGTACAAAAAAAAGGTTTTATTCGTCCTAGGATACTTTAAGTAACAATATCATCCTGTTTCACGTACAGTTGACCATCCTCGGGGGATTAGTGTAAAGCTGATAAATTTCATAAAACTTATTTCACATAAATTCTTCACATTTTAGCTTTTTACATAAAGATGGCCTAAAATCTTATTTCCACTCATACAGGGATAAAACTGACCCGTCTCAAAAAAAACTTGAAATGTTCAAATTGAGCCCTCTATACTTAAGTACAGGTCTTTGCAACAGAAAAACTTGAAATCAGGGGAAAACTTGGAAGACTTTTATCCCTGCACATGCAATTTGTCCTAATGGCATTCACTAACCGTGTGTTGATACGGTTTTTACAATGAGGACCCGAGATCTGTTCTGCACTAGATGCGACTTCAGGGAGTCAACACGTTTCTAATAATTTAGGCCAAAAAAAAGAGAAAAGTTGTCTTCAGGTATCCCTAGCGACCCTATCTTGTTTGGCCCTACCCCATTTTTTTATAAGGATTTTTTGGGGCTTTCTACACCTTAAAACACTTTTTTTATTTTTTATTTTAAAACTGGAACAGGAGAATTTTGTCTCAAAATCATTAAAATAAAATCAAAAAAAAAATCGACATACCTACCCTCTTTTCTTTGGGCCATGTTACCTGAACACAAACTATTTATTTTTTTGGCCTTACATTCCGTACTTGCATTTCACGAGTAGGAAGTAGAATGCATGTTTGAAAACTGGGATCACGTTTACCTTGACTCCCTGAAGTCTGACCTAGTGTAGCACGGCTCTTGGACCCTCAACACTTGTAAAGCTGTTAAACATTCTATCATGCTTGTATCAGCTCTAGTGCTTTATGATAACTTACCAAAGTCCTTCTTCTGGACAGTTTTTCGTTTCGTCTTCATTGTATAGTTGTATGCATCTTTAGCTATTGCTTGAACAAACAGTTCCTGAAAGAAAAGTTTGATCGTTAGTTCTAGGACTAATCAGTTTGAAATGCCATATACAGGGAGGTAATACTATAGACCTTCCCACTATATATGGGACCCAAACTTAAAGTTTCCCCTGTATGTTTTGAAGAGTCATTGATAATTTTGCAACCACTCAACCTACAATACTGATCCAGGTACCAGGTTAAAGCTAAGGTGAAAAGCTAAATGATTCAGGCATTGTCAGTCCCATATTTTGAAAATCATGTGACCGGTTGCCATGGAAACCATGACATTCTTTTTCTAAAATTAGTTTTTTTTAATCTACCTTTCATCACTCTGACTGCCATTACATGATAACTAATAACAATGTGCACATGGTAAGTTCACAGATTGGGTAAAACTGAATTTTCACCTCTTTTGAGCCTATTTCGATAACTTTAGCACCCTTACTTTGGAAATTACGGACCTCTAAACAGATTTTCAGAATGAGGCAAAACAAGCTCTATGCCTGCCATTGGACAGAATATGTGAGAATCTCTTGAACCGTTATGCTCAGACAAACTAGTGGGTGCAAACCCGAGCTACAATCCTAAAGGAGAGGGGGGGGGGGGGGGACTATTGGGGAAGTTAGTAGGGCCTTGTATTGGCAGCCAAAATTAAGTTTTTGTCATCCCACTGTGTTCTACTTTAGGGAATCTGACCATTACGTCTACGAAACAGGCTTCCAAGAGGGGCCTACTTGCAAAAAGTGCTAAAAAAAATGGGTAACTAATTGTTACATTTTGCCTTATAACTGAAGCAATATTGACTCATTTTTTCAACTTAAAACAGTTTTGGAAAGCCAAGAGGGTCTGCAATATGACTACAAACTCTGTGTTTGATGCTAATAGTTTTAAAATTTTTGGGGCACATATGATGCTTCAGATAGTTACAAATCTGACAGCATATATAGGCCTGTACAGGTCAACATAACCCCCGTTTTAGGCTGTTCCAATCACCCACTTAGCTATAAAAATCAGAATTTGTCCACATTTTTAATCAATTATGCTTAGAAATGATGTGCAGGGCTTCTACTGCATGATCAAAATAGAAATGACTGGCAAAAACACATTCAAACTGATAATTCCCTCAGTGAATACACCTTGATTGTTGAGTCCCATATATGGTGGAAACATCTATAGTACTAGTCGAAAATCAGGGGTATGAAATGGAAATGTTTTCTTCAAAAGAAGTGAAGTGACAAGACCCTGTGCAGGGCGGGCCCATCTACTCCAACCCCTTGCAAATGACCTTAACAGTATTGGGGGATGTGGGCCCCCACCTCCCTACATAAAGGTAGCGAAATTTCTCAATACGTCACAGGAATTCAGAGTTTCTTCTGAAATTTCACGCCTGAGAATAGACTAAAGAGCAATTATGTGTGCGTAAAATACCTTAGGCCACACGAATTCAATTAACATACTTGTTTCTCATCACCTTCGAATGGGATAACATGGTAAAAATGGATTCCCTATGGGCATATTTGTTATCAAATTTAAGCTTTCAGTGCCGAGAATTCAATGGCCTAGAGGAAACACGCAAATTCACAATGTTTGGAGATCACAAATATTTGAATGACTAAATACTCAATTGTTTTCAATGATAGCCAAAATTCCCCTACCCCTTTTGGACTCAGCGAAAAAAAAAAGCCCCCTCGTCATATCTCTCATGGCTTAGTGATGTGAAAGAAGGATATGTTTAGGAGCGGCCTTACAAATTACATTTTTAATAAATATTTTTTGAATACATAAATATCTTTCTACAGCATTTCACTAGATACTCAAAATACTACCAATAGATACAGAGAACAAACCTTGGACATTTGTGTAGTTACAGAAGTGTGTGTGGGGGGGGGGGGGGGGGGGGGGTGGGGGATACGTCTATGAATACGTAAAGGGGGGAATATGTCTATGACTACGTAAAAGTAATTCTATTTTCCTTGACAATCGCTTTTGAAGTATGTTCATGAACATGGAATCAAATTTCGTCTTTAAAAAAAATTACCATGAAAATGCAGTATTTTTCATTGAAAATGAGTCGTCTTTCTTTTGAATTAGCTACAAATATTTTCTCAAGACTATTTTATTTGGAAATTATCTGAGCTGAAATATATTTTCATCTGACTACTTTCTGTTCTCTGTCAGAGGCAGGTTAAATCAGAGGCAACCCAGATTTAACTTGTAACTGGTCCTCGTATTCAAATCCATAGACCTCGTGAGAGTGGTTCAAGAAACCTACTTTCGTTCAAATGTGTGTTTTGAGGGCAAACAAGGTGCTAAAAAGTGTGTGTTAGAAGAAGAGTTGGGCGCCTAGAGTTGACTGTAGTCTGTAGACTCCCGATACTTCGCAATAGCTGCGCTATATTTACCTACTTTGTCTCTGGCCACCTTCTAGATCTATACCTACTTTAGGCTACTACGAAACTGATCAAAATCCCAGGAAAAGTCGAGAAACTAGCTGGCTGTTGCAAGTGATTGCTGATACTTGGACACCTACACCTGGGCGTCTTCAACCCTCTCTGAATCACAAGAAATGAATCCTCTTGTTGGCTCGAATTGGAATTTAACTTGACAGAAGTTGAGTGCACCCGCTTTTCGGTCGTGCTCTTTGTTTTGTTCGTACCACGTGATATAGATGAACACAACTGTGTAAACTAACCTGCCAACTTTGCTGCTAAATCTGCTCCCACCTGTAAGACGGTGCGGGCCTCCTACACCTGTGTCGTCGCCCTCAGACAGCCGGTACCCCACCCCGACACGCCGCCCGTGACACACATCTCATGCTTGACCGACTGACATAACAAGGTCCCCAAAGAAGCCACACTCACCAGCGTGACTGCCACATGTCGAGCCCCCACACCTGACCTAGCTTACCGTCGCCTTTGCTATCATTATCACCGCGTCCTGACTCGACAACGTCACGTCGGGGTCCATTTTCATGATGGACTTGATCCTTGTTAATGGCAGTTGCACTACACGTCCAGTTTGGTCGCTGCCGCCTTCCTGATTTTCTTCAGGTGGGCTGTTTTCTTGCCCCATTTCGGAATCGACATCTTCGTTTCCCGCCATTCTTCCTTGTCGTGGGGCGCATGCGCATGCACGACGACTTCCTGCCACGATTTTGGTCACTCTCCAAACCCGAGGTTTAGGTGCCGCTCTTCCCGCCGCGTGGCTCTGCTTGGAGACAACTCCGAAGTCCCGCGCCCCAGTCATGTTCCTCTGGGTTCCTCTAAGTCTTGTAGGCGCATTACCCTCCCCACCTCTCCGACGAGAGATTATTAAAACCGCCCTCAGGCAGGAAAATACATTGACAAAGGTGCACAAGTAGAGTTTCTCACTGAGGGTTATTTCAGAAAGACAGGGGTCCCCAACCCGGTCCTGTCTTTCTGGTTATTTCACGAGACGGCACCTGGTGGGAGTGGAGACGGCACCCGGTCAGAGACGGCACCCGATCAGAGACAAAAACATTGGCTCAAGGGCCCGGTCGTGAGACACAGCCTGGAGGTCACTTTGGGTGAAACTACAGCTTTTGTCACCTGTTTTCCTGCAGCTGATTTGACTCTCTATCATATAAACTGGATTGGCCATTGCACCATACATTACACATGAATTATACCAGCACAGTTGATTAGGATACACATGAGGCTTCACTGTGATCCCTGGGACAAATAAAAAATATTAAAAATTAGTACTTTTGCAGCATTTTATAGAAAATAATAGGTGAAGAAAACATATTGTTATTGAAAAAAAAAAGTTCGTCCCGCCCCTCACACTGAAGTTTAAAATAGTTATATATTATTACAACCATGTGAAGAGAGCTAAGCAATCCTATGGATGGTGCAGTGGCAAAATTAAATTATAGTTATTTTTCTATACAAATCCTATATTGCATACTGGTAAGCTTAACAAGAATAAACCTAATTTCCATAAAATATTGACCATGGGTAGTATGTGTTTCATATTACAAGAGGATTGGACTGCGAGTTAACAATCTATGGCACCATTTGCAGTACATGTATAGCAAAGGTACATATCAGTGATCTTGCCATTTTTAAACAAATATGACTCAAAAGATACACGTTGGAAATGATCTGAGAAAAATTATTCATGCTCTATGTTACATGCAGATACATTACATGTAATACCAAAGTCCTCAAGTATGTATTCCTTGAACTAGCTGTGGGGTCAAAATGGCTGAATGGCCATTTTCAGTGGTGAGGGATGGGTAATTCTGCTGTGTTAGAGGGTACAATAATTCAATACAAATATGTCTGAACATATTCTGAAGATATTTATGCAATTTCCATACATAGTTGATTGGGAAGTATCTTTTTTTCAACTCCAAATTGTCATCAAAATAGGTCTAATATCACTCTGAAATTGGCCGATTAGCTATTGCATATGAAAGATGTTAAATGGCTGAAACTTTTATTTTTGGAAAATTCATATAAAATTAACTATGGAAAGGATCTTAACTTAGTTACCAGCATTTTTCAGCAATCTTTATCAGCTTCCTAACCAGTATAACAATTTTGTTCAGGAAGGGTTTCTTCAACTATGACAACTATCCGTGGTACCTAATTATATGTGAATCCATTTTTTGGGTAGCCTAAACTTGAAGCATAAAGGAGTGTTCATGTTTTAGTTACAATTGGGGGTGGGGGAGGGGAATTGAAAATTGAGACCCTCTTGAGGGGAAACATAAGAAATTATACCCCTTATATTTAAAATATGGTTTCTGGTCACATGGGAATAAACACAAATCAACACGGTTAATTGTTTCATTCATTCTGTTTATTTTATTGTTTTTCTTTAACATGTATAATGGAAGACATCTCTTAGCCTATTGTTCATATGTTGGAGTAGGAAATCCACTAAATAACAGGCGGGATCAAGTAGGCTGTACATTGTTTGCTTTACAATGGAAAGACTATACATCCGTAAACAACGTAGCTTCATTATGGTTATACTTAAACACAAGCATTGAACCAGCTTCATGATAATTCTTGAGATAACAACAGCATTTATTATATAGCAAATGACGCACTTGTTTACCATATTGTTAAATTGAATATCAAAATCAATCAAAGCGATCATGATTATAGATTACAGTTCACTCTAGTATTGGCAAAACACAAAACAAATAAGCGTAAGACAACTACACTGTAAAAAATGTCCGTTGAAATTATGGAGAATCAATGCTAAATTTGACGGTGTATCACCGTAATTGTGATTTACGGTGAGACACTGTAAAACGTATTACTTTTACATTGAACATCCGTAAACCATTACAGTGAAACAATGTTTTTTTCATTTACGCTGAATCTCACGTTAAAAGTTTGCTCACCAGGTGGCAGCTTGGTTTGATAGAGAGACTTTAGTGAAAGTTATCAACTAAAGACATACATAATTGTGTTAGATTTATAAAGATATCCAACTATCTCATAAATTACACAATCAAAATTGAAGCCTTTGGCATATTAAAGATAAAAAATATATAATTTCCTTTTTTGAGACCCTGGACACTAGTACGAATAGTATAAACACCCATGTTGTGGTAATTAGAATTATACATATTGAGACTGTTGTCAGAGTTTCTTTGTAACAATCCTAGAGTACCTTTTGCTCATGGATTGTAATTGTATATTGCTATGAGGCATTCAATTATGCTTCTCAGGCCTAATATATATATATATATATACAGGCAAGGAATTAAGATGATATCATGAAATATACAACAATGAATCCAGAAACAATTAATATAATCATCATTGAATTGCAGAGAATCATCGTATAATAATGATGAATCACCATAAAAATACAACTGGAAAGGCCTGTAAAATTTACGGGGGAAAGCAAAATACGGTGACCGTAAAAAAAAACGGGAAACGGTCGGCACACAGTGATGCCAGTGATTCACCGTAATTTTTACGGGATATTTTTTACAGTGTAAGGAAAAGAAAGTAAAATGTATCATTTTTGATTTCTCAAATCATTCTTTTACAACAAATTAAAAGCATCCTATGTACATTTAGATTTGTTTTTGAATGAATTGAAAAACAGCCATATGTCATTATTGTTTATGACTTTGATATGTAGATCAATAATATGTTACATTGTTCAAGGCATTGCTATGTTTTGTTTATAAGTGACCTTCAATATGCTCTCCGAGTTCATGCTAAACGTTCACCATATTAAGATGAGAAAGAACAATTCCATACAATTCAAGCAGCTGCAATATGCCTCAAGAAGACTGTGATTTATCAGATTGGTACCACGTCATCGTCTTTTGCCCTTTTGCGCCGCTTTTTTAGATTCTTCAGTGCTTTATCACCGTTATCTACAAATTTCTGAAAAAAAAGCAACAAAAGATACGGATGATGGAATGTACATGAATAAATGCAGCCCTGGCGAGTAATCAATAATGAAACTTTAAATTGTGCTGTTCACTGGAGCTATAGCTTAAGCATATTTAAATACACAGAAAATCAAGTTCAAGATAACCAGAAATCATGTGATCTAAGGGTTGTTTAACAACTATGTAGGAGCTTACCATTAGCGACTCGTTCATGAAATACTCATGTCCATCTGATCCGTCATTCAGTTGACAATCCTCACAGAAGCACAGGAGCAATGTGTCTATTACCATCTAAAACAGAATAGTCAACTCTTTAAAGTATAGGCTGCCTCTCCAAACGTTATCAAAGACTACAGAAGACTTGGGAACATATCGTTAAACCTTTAAGATCCACATAGTGCTATTTCCTTCCTCCCTTAAGACTTTCTCAACCCTATAGGGTCGGCATGAGGATGCTTGGATGCAGTACTGCATTTTTGCATTATGGCGACAACGGTCATATTGCAATAAAAGTATCATGTGGCCCTTCATTAATATATATAAAATGCATTTGTCTAAGTTGGTATTTCCAGAATTGTGTTGCCAACAAAACTTACCTCGTAGATGGAGAGGAAGCAGTGTGCTATGAGGAAGGCGAACACACCCACAAACACCACCGGTATAGCCCAGTAATGCAGCTCTGTGTTTTGCTATAAAAAATAAACATAGACATTGAATAAACTACTGCAACTCACGACATATTATTCACAAGATTCACATAATACACTGCGTAGTACATTAAATTATATCGTATACCCGTTGTCTTTTATAAATTATACAACCCTTCAAGTGGAAAGAAGGCACTGAGTGTGTATTTTTGAATGTCTGAAAATGTCAAATTAATATAACACATGGACGCACAATTCACGTTTCAAAATCAAGATCCTTGCATACTTTTTTTACAGGTTGATTATTTGCCTTTTTTTAAACAATGAAAGGAAAGCTATATTCGCGTTTTGTACAGAAATTAGACCACAAACCCTTTGCAAACGTTCTTGTATAGCTGTTCTTGAACAACTGTGATATATGTCCTTCCCACCATTTAAAACTCAGTTTAGCAGACTCTGAACCACACTAGGGTTAACTAAAACATATTGGCTGCATGGACTTAGGGAGTATTCATTTATTAGTTACAATTCTAAATTCTAATTAGAATTCTGACCCCTCTAGAGGGGGGGCGTAAAAAATTTAGCCCCTTTTTAGCAAAAAAGCCAGCGTGTTACTATAGTTCAAAGAGGGTTGGCGAAAATTTTTCGCCGCCTTCGGCGAGGGGGGCGCATAACATTCCATGCGTTCTCAAGGCAGGGGCGTAAAATAATTTCGCCCCTCTGCGCGAAATCTCACCGCCCCCCCCTGTAATTAATAAATGAACACTCCCTTACCTTTAACCAGACCACACTGATGGCGGTAGTTGAGGCGGCTACGGCCACCTTCCCCAGGAACAACACAAAGGTGCCCACACTGTTAATGGCCGCTACCCTCAGCGCATTAGACACGATGATCGACAAAGCCTGCAAGTGCATTAAAATAATAAGGCCACTTTAAAAAAGAAAAAGATTTCTCATCACCACGCGCATCATAACAATTAGGTTTGAGGAAAACTTTTTTTCTTCTTTTTTTTTGCTAATTTTAATGAAAAACATGATAAAAATGGACAAATATTAGGTTATTTGGTATCAAATTAAAGCCAATACTGACAGTAATGCAGTGGAATAGAAATAACTTCCACTTCCCCACTCCCAAAGATCAATAAATACTTAACTACTGAAATGTGAATTTCGGTCACCAAAAAAAACCTCCCTCGTCAGATTTTCAGTCATTGGTGATGAGAAACCACTCCTTTTTTGAGTGGCCTAACATGGAGTTTCAGGGTACCAAGAAGGCCCAAACCACCTTGTCCCAACCCCAAATGGATCAGCATATTGCATGCATGCAGCACTGGCGGGTTTCTTGTCAGGGCACACCAGTTCTTATGGTTGGGGGAAAATTACAACTGACAAATGCCATTAAGCTATCATATCATATTGTGTATTACTAGATATCATCAGTTATAGAGGGTAAATTCACTGCTTACCTCTTTAGCAGCAGGGCAGAAGCTTTTCCCTCGCAGAACTAAACGGATGAGAAAAAAGGTGACAATTTTATTTGATTTTAACTTGATTTCCGTCGCTAACTATTAGAGGTACATGTATGCAGAATAAAATGTATTATCTGATATCAGAGAGATACATTTCAAATCCTTGCTAATATCTATCATCTATTACGCGTCCAGCTCTACTTTGTTGAGTATGCACACAATATTATAAAAGGTAAGAACAAAGCTAAATGAAATGTAAAACAAAACGTACCAACAATAGTGTAGGCATTCTGGTTGAGGAACTTCAGCATTTTCTCCAGACACCAAAGGCAGCATATACAGCATTTTAGGACAAATTTCATAATGATGTTTTCTGTTCCTGTTGCTCTGGAAAATGAATGTTCACAGTCAGAAGAACAGTCTTCTTCAGCATACCTTTTTATTGATACTGATTTTGAAACCCTTTCTGCTTGAGCCCAAAAAGAGGGTGTTTCAGGTTACGTGGTTTAAAAGACTAGGTTAGACATGTTAGAATATATTTAAAGATATGTTTTTACTTGTGCTTTACTTTACGTAGGCTACCGAAAATGGATTTGCACAAGCGGATAAAAACGTGTTGGGTCAGTCCAGTTTTTCAAGGAAGGGTCGGACAACCTGAAATAGACATATTTCTGGCCTTATCATGCACCATTTTCTGCAATCTTATTGTACCATTAAATTTATGAATGAACATGTATTAGTTAAGAAGGGTAACTTACTGTTTCTGTATGTACATGAGGATGTATCTGGGCAGTTTGACCAGTGTGATGATGAAGGACCCGAAGGCTACGGAGCCCAGATGGTGCATGGTGACTCGACACACTGACTTGGCCACCACACAGCACAGGTCTGACTTGTCTCTGTGAGCGTGAAACACGAAGGGGAATGTGTGTTAACCCTGGAGGGCTGTATGGTGTTTTGATACAGACCCATCTAACACGAATATGCTATTTTACATCAAAATACCGTTTTTAACGTTATACAACGTTTGGCCATAATGAGAAGCCATAGAGAAGTTCTACTTTATGAAACATTGTATATGACGTTTTTGTTTTATACAGGGTAATGTCCTTTAAAAAAAGAAGTTGATTCATTACATTCTGTCGATTTTCAGTCACAAATATGACATCATGATACATGAATGCAACCCTAGTAAGTAACCGACTCATGCATCATATCGACCCTGTGAAGTTGATACCGTGCAAACAAAATCTCATGCGGAACTCGTGTCATTCTAGTGTCAAACCTCGAGAACGTTTTTAGAACATTATTTGAACGCTTTTGGAAATTTTCTTGTGTCATATTGCCTGTCATTTCTTGTAGTGAAACTTGTGAAATACACATTTTCATTCTGCTTGTGGAATTTCTGGTTATTTGCATGAGTAACACTCGGGAAATACACATTACTTAAAAAGAACCAGAGGGCCACTGCCCCTGCCACCCCCGTCTGCTGACGGGATGGACTCACCTTGTAAAGAACCAGAAGGCCACTGCCCCTGCCACCCCCGTCTGCTGATGCGATGGACTCACCTTGTATAGAACCAGAAGGCCACTGCCCCTGCCACCCCCGTCTGCTGACGTGATGGACTCACCTCGTAAAGAACCAGAAGGCCACTGCCTCTGCCACCCCCGTCTGCTGACGGGATGGACTCACCTTGTAAAGAACCAGAAGGCCACTGCCCCTGCCACCCCCGTCTGCTGACAGGATGGACTCACCTCGTAAAGAACCAGAAGGCCACTGCCCCTGCTACCCCGGTCTGCTGACAGGATGGACTCACCTCGTAAAGAACCAGAAGGCCACTGCCCCTGCTACCACCATTTGCTGACAGGCCAGGATGAACTCTGCAGTCCACACGAGTCCCACCAGGTGGTACCACCAGAAGACGTCAGCCTGCGGCGTCTTGTTATACGTCACAGCCATGGACAGCCATGGACAGGATGGACTCACCTTGTAAAGAACCCGAAGGCCCGAAGGGGATGTCATGTTATGTACTTGTGGTTTTATCATCGACGCGGGAAAGCACCATGTAATGTTAACGAGATGAGCTTCTAGGTCGGAAGTGCTTTGTTCAAGACACACCAAACGTGACGTCACAACTCGGTAGCAGCATCTCTGACTGCTTTCCCGCGTCGATGATAAAACCACAAGTACATAACATGACACCTGCCACCCCCATCTGCTAATGCGATGGACTCACCTTGAAAAGAACCAGAAGGCCACTGCCTTTGCCACCCCCGTCTGCTGACGGGATGGACTCACCTTGTATAGAACCAGAAGGCCACTGCCTCTGCCACCCCTGTCTGCTGACGTGATGGACTCACCTCGTAAAGAACCAGAAGGCCACTGCCTCTGCCACCCCCGTCTGCTGACGGGATGGACTCACCTTGTAAAGAACCAGAAGGAAACTGCCCCTGCCACCCCCATCTGCTGACGGGATGGACTCACCTCGTAAAGAACCAGAAGGCCACTGCCCCTGCTACCACCATTTGCTGACAGGCCAGGATGAACTCTGCAGTCCACACGAGTCCCACCAGGTGGTACCACCAGAAGACGTCAGCCTGCGGCGTCTTGTTGTACGTCACAGCCATGGACAAGTTGAATCCACGGTCAATAGGGATGGCTTCACCTATAAACGGGATGCATAGTATGTAATGTGAGACAATGTTCAGTTAGAGGGATCATGAATGTGTACATGCCGAGAATATTTGGTATTTGAGACTATGGAAAGGTGTTAGTTGTATTGCAAACTTTCTACTTTTTATCAACTTACATTTATTGAATATTATATGCAAATATCTACATGTTCTCTTCTTCAACTATATTCAATTGCATCTTCAATCACACATGGACAAAATGTAAATAATATGAACCCTGGAAGACAAAATGTGTGAGATATGCTTTACTGCCAATGTCATTAGCCCAAAGGTTAGTGTAATCAGGGAAATATATGGGCACAGGGCTGCCGATTTATTCCAGGATATTCGTCCCGGGAGACCATGTTGTATGGTATGATGGCTAAATTTTCCTCACACACACCCTACTCCCTATACTACTCACACACCCTACTCCCTATACTACTCACACACCCTACTCCCTATACTACTTACACACACCCTACTCTCTATACTACTTACACACACCCTACTCCCTATCCTACTTACACACACCCTACTCCCTATACCACCCACACACCCTACTCCCTATACTACTTACACACACCCTACTCTCTATACTACTTACACACACCCTACTCCCTATACTACTTACACACACCCTACTCCCTATACTACTCACACACACCCTACTCCCTATACTACTTACACACACCCTACTCCCTATCCTACTTACACACACCCTACTCCCTATACTACTCACACACACCCTACTCCCTATACTACTTACACACACCCTACTCCCTATACTACTTACACACACCCTACTCCCTATACTACTTACACACACCCTACTCCCTTTACTACTTACACACACCCTACTCCCTTTACTACTTACACACACCCTACTCCCTATACTACTTACACCCCCTACTGCCTATACTACTTACACACTCCCTACTCCCTATACTACTTACATCCCCTACTCCCTATACTACTTACACACACCCTACTCCCAATACTACCTACACACACCCTACTCCCTATATTACTCACACACCCTACTCCCTATATTACTTACACACACCCTACTCCCAATACTACTCACACACCCTACTCCCTATACTACTTACACACAGCCTACTCCCTATACTACTTACACACACCCTACTCCCTACACTACTCACACACCCTACTCCCTATACTACTTACACACACCCTACTCCCAATACTACCTACACACACCCTACTCCCTATATTACTCACACACCCTACTCCCTATATTACTTACACACACCCTACTCCCAATACTACTTACACACACCCTACTCCCTTTACTACCTACACACAACCTACTCCCAATACTACCTATACACACCCTACTCCCTACCCTAGTAGCAAACACACTGTGGCCCCGGACGGGGCCAGACTGTGTTTGCAAGTATGGCCTGGAGTGGGCTAACCGACGGGCTCGCATCGGTTTAGGGCACTGGGCTTTGGTCAGGCCCCATACGGGCTGCCCATGTTGGGCGCAGATCGGATTTTGGACGGGTTGAAAGCAGGCTCAGATCGGTTTTTGGACGGGCTCGCTAATTTGGTGCCACAGGCCCGCCTGATAATTATGGGTTTTTAGAATCTATTCAATCATTTCCAAATGATTTCTTGTATTTGTTGAACCAGATATCCTAGGTCCTGCTAATCAACTCAAGGCACAACCATATTCTTCCCACCCGATAATAGAAGTATCAAGCAGGCCTATTATCATCAGGTTAGAGCCACATGCAGCATAGACAAGTGTCTAGGGTGTACATTGGTCTTCAGATCCATAGTTCATACCCACATGGAGCATATGAGACTGTGTTAAGCACATTGGAATGCCACAGAAATAGTGTCTACACTTGATATAGCTGATAGGATGAACCTCCTTTTCATCATTCAAATATATAGTCCATCTTATTTCCAACTGTAAGAACATCTATTTATTTTTTCCTATTTTACATCGCTCTAACCTTTTCTTGTGTTATTGTATGATCTCAATTTCATCTGGCTTTGTTGGAAAACTCTATATATTGTATAGTAGTGACATCTGGTGTCAATCATCAAAACTACTAGACCAGTTGCCCTGTCCAAACCCAACCTCAGCCCTCATCGGCCCGGAGTGGGCTAACCAATGGGCGCCCGTTGGTTTAGGGTTCTGGGCTTTGGTGTGGCCCCAAGTGGGCTGCCCGAATTGGGCTCAGATCGGGTTTTGGACGGGCTTCCTGTCATCTACCCAACATGAACCCAAAGCAGGCAGCCCACTTTGAAACTGATCTGAGCCCAAATCGGGCAGCCCGCTTTGAAACTGATCTGAGCCCAAAATGGGCAGCCCGATCGGGGCCACACTTCAGCCCAGCCATCTGCCCAACATGAAACCCAGCTCAGTTTTGCCCGACTTCAAACAGCCAATCAGAGCTAAAATCAAATTGGCCCCGTGCGGGCTTGCTACTAGGGTATACTACTTACACACCCTACTCCCTATACTACTCACACACACCCTACTCCCTATACTACTTACACACCCTTCTCCCTATACTACTTACACACACCCTACTCCCTATACTACTTACACACACCCTACTCCCTATACTACTCACACACATCCTACTCCCTATACTACTTACACACACTCTACTCCCTATACTACTTACACACCCTACTCCCTATACTACTTACACACACCCTACTCCCTATCCTACTTACACACACCCTACTCCCTATACTACTTACACACACTCTGCTCCCTATACTACTTACACACAGCCTACTCCCTATACTACTTACACACACCCTACTCCCTATCCTACTTACACACACCCTACTCCCTATACCACTCACACACACCCTACTCCCTATACTACTTACACACACCCTACTCCCTATACTCCTTACACACCCTACTCCCTATACTACTTACACACCCTACTCCCTATACTACTTACACACACCCTACTCCCTATCCTACTTACACACACCCTACTCCATATACCACTCACACACACCCTACTCCCTATCCTACTTACACACACCCTACTCCCTATACTCCTTACACCCCCTACTCCCTATACTACTCACACACCCTACTCCCTACACTACTTACACACACCCTACTCCCTATACGACTTACACACACCCTACTCCCTGAACTACTTACATACACCCTACAACCCATACTACTTACACGCACCCTACTCCCTATACTACTTACACACACCCTACTCCATATGTTACTTACACACACCCTACTCCCTAAACTACCTACAAACACCCTACTCCCTATACTACTCACACACATGCTGTAATTAAATCCATAGGGCTGGCTGATGCATCAATGCAGCACTTGCATGTGACTCGCCAGGGCTGCATTCATTCATCTTGATGAAATGAAGCATAGCATAATGCAGCCCTTATAGGAGTAACTGTAGAGGTAGGACCCCCAAAATGTACACAGTAGTAAAACTACTCACCAGATGCAGAGAGGAAGGCCAGAACACCCAGTGCATACACAAGAAACACGATGAGGATGACGAAGGTCCACAGAGGCTGCAGCAGGATGGACGGCATCTTGGCGATGCACTTCCCAGCCTCCTTAAACAAGGCCACCACCAGGGCAATCCGGGAGCGCATCACGAGCATCAGCAGCAGCAGGATGATGGTGAAGACGGAGGCAATACAGGCCATCACCAGGAACAAGGTGGTGTTGGTGCTGTCTATGGTGACGTCTGAGTCAGTCTCTGTCTTACTGAGATCCATGTAGGTCCACCACAGGAAGCCCGTTAGAGCTACAATGGAGTGGGAGTAATATTGAGTTAACCTTTTAATGACAGCATAATGCATTGGGGCATCATGTCCTTGGTATTCATGATGAATGAATGCAGCCTTGGCTAGTAACTCGCCGGGTTGTATTCAAGCACCATGCTGACCCTGCAGGTTTGAGTCACTCCCGAGGGGTCGGTATGATGTATGAATTAAGCCCCCGCGAGTTGCTGGCCAGGGCTGCATTTATGTCATCTTTTGGTGATATGCCATCCTAAAGTAATAATAAGTAATCCTATAATATTTTGACGCTCCTTGGGCTATTCTGTGCTTTTTTAAAACTATTTTCCCATACATTTGGTGAATCTATGCTATGAATACATTTTATACATTAAATGTTAGGTTCCATATATCATTCTGTGCCTCCACGAGGCAATGAAGTATGTCATTAATTGTAATATTACTTTTAATGTTAATCTCCACGAGATTTACTATATGTGGACAGTCGAGGGAAAAGGGTCCTCCAAAGGTTAAACTCAATTATAAAATTGAGGTCATCAGCCTTCCAGTGATATATTTCATTACCAGGTACCACTTCTAGTTTTTGAGAACTGGCTCCTTGAATATGTGTGGGCACTGTCCAATCTCAAATGCCAATAAGCTCTATCTCACTTTGTTTTAGAGATATCTCTATCTAATTAGCATAATTATGAAAATTCCCAAATATCTAAACTTTGTAAAACATTTGGTCACAGCTTTTAATCTTAAAATGGGATTTACATTCTTTTTTCAGCATAGAAATCTTTGTGGGGCCTGTAATCATAACTTTAAAAAATATTCAATTTAGAATGAATATTATGTTTCCATGGCAACCAACAAGTGCATAAACACCAATTTAGGCCCAAAAACGTTCTTTTTACATTCCAAATATGTGAGGTTTTCACTAAAGTTGGAATTTTCTAAAGTGGCTTATTGTATTCTCCATCAAAAAGTAGTATAGAACAATTTTTATGATATTTTGAACATTGTTGGCTCTATGGAGCCCCCTTGTGGCCAAAGTTGGTACTAAAAATCCTCCGCGGAGGTCACTTTTCCCTTGTTGATCCACATATGTCTATGATATATACCGCTAGGATGTTGTGTCATGTTTACAAAAGCCACTTTCACTTTACCTAGACTGCCGACAGCACAAATCGCCATTGACAACCACACAATTATTCCAGCCACAAATCGCATCACCAACACCAATATCAGGGCAATTCCTACAAGACATTATTAATATCAACAAAACCACAAACAGACTGTATGAATAAGTTGGTGGATGTTCTACTAAAAGGAAACACGACTTATAATTATACATGTCTTAACTTATACGGAAATCTAAGAATCAAACAACTGTCACCATAATATGTGTGACCTAGCGTATCGTCACATTGATGCAACAGGATTTTATAGTCTTCTAGAAGCACTGGGGATCGCTACTGTTGATAAATAATGACTACTCCCTCAAGTATTATTTAGTCTTTAAACACCAAGTTAGTTAACACTGTGGTCACATGCATATAATTTATTATTAAATTACCGGGCCGTATAACTGTGCTTACCTAAAGCAATGAAACAGAGAATAAGTATCGGTTTCCATGTAGCCATCATATCATGTGAGATTTTGTTCACCCATCCATTTTGATTGATTTTATCTAGGATTTCATCAGCGACACCGGCGACATTACCTACTGGGACACATCGGTTCATCACTGGTGTACTGTAGGGCAGTAAAGTTTGGAGAATGTGAATGGTACCGTTGGGCCAAAAAAGGTGTGTTTCAGGGTACCAGACCCTACCTAGCAAAACAGGGCCGGCCATAGAAAATGTTATCCAATTTTGAAAAAAAGAAGTATATTTTAAGTAATTATAGGGCTATATCAGTTTGCGAGTCCACTTTTGGAGACTTTTCAGGCCAAAGTAAAAAGAAATTATAAAAAAAGAAAATCCGACCTACCCTACCTAGATTTCAGACTTTGTAACCTGAAACACACCTTTTATTAATTTTGGCCTTAGTCAAATAAGTCAAGATTTGTAGAATATTCTTGAAAGAATACTTTAATTCTATTGATGATTCCTAAGAAGGAATAGTGGATCAAGGCATAGGCCACACACCTCAAATTCAAGCAATCGGCATGGCCACATTGATGCATCATGTCGATCATTCGGGGATGATGCATTAAATGATTAGGCTTGGCTTTACAACATAGGCCGGAGGGGATTTATAAACTGTATACGACATCTATCTATCTATCTATCTATCTATCTATCTATCTATATATCTATCTATCTATCTATATACAAACGCACACACACACCTACCTTTTCAATATAGGAAGTCGGGGACATGGTCCTTTGCCACTGAAGGCGTCATCGCTAAGTGTTTCATAATCCTCTGGTTTTATACCATAATAACAAAGTTCTCCATTTTCCTTTGAATAATCTGCCAACTCTTTCTTTGTTGTCAGGTTACGGTCTGGGCATTGTGTAATGCACAATTGAACACTACTGAAGGGAGCACTTCCATCGAAGAAAAACACTTTCCTATTTAGCAAATAGAATAAGGCATATATATATAGTTCTCACGAAATGAGAGAGGGATCATCTGTGCCACACATTTTCATTTCCCGTAGCTTATATCTAAATATGAGAAAAATATATCACTATCATATTAAGCTATGGAAGCTGTAGTGTATTACAAAATGATATATTGTATTCATTCTCCAACTTAATTATGCCTGATTCCGTGTCAATTCCACCAGAGGCTTTTGATGAACATCTCCAATTACAAAATTATTTCACCCATAAGGAAATACGGAACACCTTTATAACTGCATTAGATGGAATAGTGACGAAGAGAGCTTTCAGGAAAAATATATTACAAGTCAGAAAAAATGGTGCCACAGGACCTTCATGGCTGCCAAAACTAGGTCATTTTAGAGAGTTGCCCAACTTTAGCCACCAGTGGTGCCACATGTGAACTATTCCAAGGAACAAGTACCATAACTTGACAAGCCCCACATCTGTCCTAGTTACTAGCCTCAATAGTAAGCTGCTAGGGGTACAATTCTAATTTTGATGATTTTTTGATTATCTAAAGTTTTGTTAATTTCCATCAATTTTTATCCTATTCCCGAGCCTCTGTGCATCAAGACATGACACAAGACGTATGGTTTGATAATTATTTCCTGATCTCTAGTAAAAGTATAACCTGTATAATGACACATGGACCTGTAACCCTGAGAGTTTTCCCAGGGTAGTCCTTTGAAGATGGCTAGAATTGAGGTTTTTCTTACAAGAGCAGACACCCAACCCGACTGAGCGAGCCAGTACTTGGAAACTGCGGAGTTTTGATAAAAAAAACTTTGGGGGGACAATATGGATACATGGCAATCAGAAAAAAAGTTAGCATGGAAATTAGATCTTCCTAATTTGGTTGACACAGAATCAGCCTTATACTGACAATAATTATGTG
The DNA here is from genome assembly GCA_947462335.1 of Harmothoe impar. Classification (NCBI taxonomy): domain Eukaryota; kingdom Metazoa; phylum Annelida; class Polychaeta; order Phyllodocida; family Polynoidae; genus Harmothoe; species Harmothoe impar. The sequence goes on from OX381705.1 coordinate 93,239,038, forward strand.
TGGCATGTATAGTTCTCTGTTTACCTACAATAAACTGTGCACCTGTAGTAGAATCTACTGTACACATACAAAAATGGCAACCAACCCTTTACAGTGTAGAGTCCGACCAGTTACCACTGTGCATGACCCCATTTCGTGAGAATTGACAATTTACACAGAAGATTGTAAAGGTTAACTCTTTTTCCAGAGACTTTGTGTCCGGCGTTTTGATGGGAGTATGGCTGACTTTTGTAGGTGTACAGTAGATTATACTGCAGGTCTCCCACGTGGCTCTGGTAAAAATGGAGTGTCAAACAGCTATTGACTCTGCTTATATGCAAAGGGCCAACTTGGGTTTACACCTATAGTAGAGAGTCAACTCAAGTTAACCCTTCATATAAGCAGAGTCATTAGCTGCTTGACTCTGTTTTACCAGAGCCACCTGGGAGACACAGTTGACACATTTACTTTTCTCTGTGTAATGTGTACCTGCACAAACTATTTACATTGTAGGAACGAATGCAGCCTGAATAAATGATTGAACAATGCACTAAACCCTTACAGAGTCAAACCAAAGTGACTCATCTTACAACTTATCCGTGGTGTCTTGGCCGCTCATATTGACTCCATCTATAGGTGAATTCCGATTGCTGTTGCACGTGTTGCCAAAGCTGTCGGCCCCATACAGGAGCCGGAGGGCAACTCCCTCCGTGAAGGCGAACACGCCGATGTAGACCTGTGGGAATGGAAATAATAATGCATTTTGAATTCTATCAACATGTATAGTCCATAAAAAAAATCCAGGAAAAGATGCAAAACGACATAAGCGCCATTCTAGAAATAGGGACAAAAATCTCAGAAAAATGAAGGCTAGGAGAGTGAAATATAATCCTCAAACTATTTTTCCAAGATTTACTATTTTTCATATCACTAGGACATAATCAGTATACACTCTGTTTAAAAAGTATAATAATTGACCTCAGGGTGTCTTTACAAAAACACTGTATGCATCAATTCTGGGATGGAGATATGTCGTTTTGCATCCAAACACTTCATCTACACACAGGAAAATGTGAAATGTAAATTAATTCGAAAAGAAATTATGTTGGAATCTGTTCCAATTTAATGCAATAATGTTAATTTTTGGTGAGAGAACAACTTGGATCTACAATAATGGCCATGTGTCACTCGAGGAATGCATCTGCTGAAACATTACACCAATCTCTTATCACCAAGGGTATAATCCTGGGTATAATGGATTTTGCAGTTTCCAACGAAAACTAAGAGATGTTATTAACTATTACTTAGGAGGTTCCTTCACTGCAAATGACACAGATTGGTGGACCGCGTGAATGCTTTGTGGACCCTCACAAATATATGGTTGATGGGTGCTACAAATGCTTTTAAACATGGTGAGTACCCAATCCTCATCTGCAGTATTTGCAGCGCGACCATCATAAAATGTGCTTGGGTCCACAGATTGTCATTTGTAATGAAACAACCTCCTGGGTGCTGTTTCTCCACAAATTTGCGGACCTCCGCAAATTTGCAGATGTCCGTAAGACACATTCCATATATTTGTGGAGAAAATAAAAATGATGAATAAAATCGTTTTTTTGGTACTTAAGCACACAAATACGGACCTCCGTATCTATTTGCGGACCTGCACAAATTTATGGAAGCAAATTTGTGGAGGTCCGCAAATTTGTGGAGATCCGCAGATTTGTGGAGAGACAGCACCCTGGGTGCTGTTTCTCCACAAATGTGCGGACGTCCGCAAATTTGCGGACGTCCTCAAAAATATTTATGGAGCTCCGCAAATATATACGGAGGAGGTCCGTATTTGTATGCTTAAGTATAGAAAACGAAATTTGCGGATATCCACAAATTTACACATTCGAGCCCCGCAAATAAATACGGGGGTCCGCAAATTTGTGGAGAAACAGCATCCAGGCTAGTTCTACTTACCATAACAATCCAGAATGCTATAAATATGATGAGGAATATGACATCCGTGCAGCAAACACTCCTCTTCATTGGACTCTCAGACATGGACCTCCGTTTCTGTAAATGAGGGGAAATACTTGAAGTTGATACACTATAAAAAACACACTTATGTGGGGCCTCTCGGAGCTATTTCATGATAGAGTTTTGTATGGTACAAGAGTAGATTTAATCAATCTCCCAAAAAAGCCCTCTGGAGCCTAGTCTCACACTCTCAGACCCGCCCACCCGTCACCCGGAGCTGGTATACAGACGGCGGCCGAGTCTACCTGGAGCCAGGGGAATATAGGCACAACACTTTTATTACAGGATGCCACAGCTTGATACCTGAAGAACTTTTGTCAGACGCTGGATGAAAAGAAGTCCCTCGCTCCACTTAATTTCCATCTACAAAATCCATTGGAAAGAAATTCTTTAAAAATAATTGCTTGCTCTCACCTTTTTTGAAAATGACATCCATGTCTTTTTTGGGGTGTGGCCTAAGGTTACAAAGTTACAGATCGCATTGTACTTACCCCACTAACTGGTTCATCATTGGGTTCACAGCAGCAACAGCCCAGTAGGCACGCCATGGTCGGAACGCACTATACTTCTGTACAGTATAGCCCTATATCTGCTCAAATCATGAAGGAATATTATCATCATTTATGGCTATTCGGTTTAATCTCCAATTTAAAGATGGTATTTTACCTCATATAGTGCAGACAATACTTTTATTATATTTGCACATAATTTACAGTGCATGTTTTTATATTGTTCAATATACCTAATTAAAGAGAGACTGTGTAAACACTAACAATTACCCAAAAAGTGTAAAAATACGATGACATTTTCTTCAAAAGTGCACAAAAACGTGGGTCAAACGTGGGAAACAAACCTTTTTTTTTTAAATTTTGCCTTGTTATGAGATGGAAAATCTACCTATTGCCACCCATGTATGACAAGGTACCCAATCGTCTTTGCTTTTAGTATTGATGGCATCTCATCCAAAATACCCCCTCCCTTATCCCTTATAAATGTTGACCATTTCCTCAATATATCTGGGAAAATCATGGTATAGTGGGACATACTACGACAGTAGGAGAAATCACATCACTGCCTACTCCCTACCATTCTAATATAGCGATATTACAATGATATAGCATGAGTGTATCAACCTTTTTTTGTTTCAATGAGAGGTTCCCCTGGGTCCTGTTTCTCCACAAATTTGCGGAGGTCCGCAAATTTGCGGAGGTCCATAAATTTGCTTCCATAAATTTGCGGAGGTCCCCAAATATATATGGAGCTCCATATTTGTATGCTTAAGTACTAATCAACGATCCCCATATATATTTGCGGACCTCCATAAATATATGGAGAGTGCATTTACGGACCTCTGCAAATTTGCGGACCTCCGTATATTTGCGGAGAAACAGCATCCAGTGGACACAGAATTCAGTTCAACGCTGAATCAACATCAATTGACATTGGATCAATATTGACAACAAATATTTTTAATGTTGATTCAATGTTATGTGCCCACTGGGTTGCGACCCTCGTTTATGAACAAAAAACATGTTCGTAAAAGCGGTATACATTTGTTAACATTTGAATGAAAAAAACCCACAGTATATGCCACCAATGATAATAATATCAATATGTACTAGGTTTTCTTGAACAAATGTTTGTTTTGAAATTAATACATCAGCGACACATACAGCTACATAGGTTATGATGAACAGTATAGAATCAATAATTGCAAGGAAATACAGTAGAGGAGATAGTATAGCAACTTGGATTATTCTATTCTGGGCACTATTCCATTTGTCTCTTTACAGGAATCCACAGTAGAACTAGTTAAAGATCCCTGTTGCTGTACTCACCTTAAGTCCTTCCCCAGGGTAACTCTCTCCTGTGTAGTGTTTGAAGACACAATGGTGTGTCGTGATTCCTTGTTTAATAGGTGTGCCGGATCTAACTTACAATGTCTAACCTCTATATGATAAGTAGTAGTCTTATGGCTGAGGATTAAAACTCCTCGGTAGCGTCATAGCATATCAATATCAGGCCCCGAGCTGGGTGTGGACTCATAGATAAGCAGTTATGGGTCGTTTAGTGCTTTAATTGTCGTCATGATGCATGAATGCAGCCCTGGTGAATCCACTCTCCAGTGCTGCATTAATGTATCATGCTGACCCATTTGGGAGTTTATTAACCGCATAGGCTTGGGACGATGATTGAATGCAGCAATGTCCGGTGACTCGCCAGGGCTGCATTCATGCATCAAAGCTTATCACTTTGAAGCGCTATGCGCACCTTAAAGGGTTAAGCGTTGTAGACCCTGGATCAATAACTGATAAGGCGGCTTGTTGGTAGGTCACGATCTGGACACTTAGTCACTGCCACTTCCTCGTGATAACCTTTTATTTATTGTGAGGTGAGAGTGTTTGACTAGGTTGAAGTGAAACTATCAGCAGGTGTTACACTTGTAATCCCTCTATTTCAATCTTTACGGAGGCTGCACTTTGTTATTACAGTTTCATGGTGTATACATTGTGCTTTAGTGGCTTTATTTTTTTTATTCAGACATTTTGATTTTGCCGTGTGTATTAATTTAAAATGATATTTCAAAATACAACAACAATCAAAAAATGGGATGTGAAAATTCATGGTATAAGATATCCAAAGTTGTCACAATAAAGGGCCTTGTGCCCGATCAATTGATGGATCGTCAAAATGACGATTTAATTAAACAGAGTTCGGGATCGTAAATCGATACAATATGATATAATGTGTCCATAACCACAACCAGTTACTGTATCCAACAGCAATTCTATAATTAGGTGCAGCAATATCATATATGCAGAAATTGAACATAATTTCAGTAGTATCCTTCACACACAATCATCTTGACAGAGCATTTCTCCCAGAGATGAGAGAGGTATTCACTTCACAATGAGCGGCCTGGGTGATATGATCATGATTAAATTCGCTATATCCAATATTCCTTCACACTCTAAATCTTACTTTAAGGTGTTTTGAATTATAGGGTGTACTAACGTTAAAGCTACATGCATGTTGATTCACAGTACTCTGACAGTTCCCTTCACACAGTAAACGTTGTTCATGATGTTCAGCTTTGAACAGGGTTCCCACAAAAAAAACCAGATTGAATTCCATGACATTTCCATGACATTCCATGACAAAAATCACAATTTTCCATGACATTTTTGCGGAGGTCGGGAGCTTGGCCCCGGAGAAAATTTCTAAAATCTAGAAAGCAGATGGTATATTCTAGGAGATTTTGTAATATTAATTCCATTATTTTCAAATTCCATGACATTCCATGACACATAGCAATTTTCTACAAAATTCCATGACTTTCCAATTCCATGACACGTGGGAACGCTGTTTGAACTAAGCAGCGACCCTCTGATAATGAAATATGATTAGGAATGACGTCAAGAAACAAGATATGGTCTAAGATCGACGGTCCCTGGGGCCATAATTAGGTTGCATACCTACCATACCTACGAAGGAATCTGAGATTATTAATCTGTATAGGTAATTACATACCAAAAAAAAAGACAAAAAAGACCATGGCCATTAAATAGCATTTGCACCCCCACCACCCTATAGTAAAAGACTGTTGTAAGAGGGGTACCAACATTTAGGCCTTTACTCTGCCATGCGCAGGACGGTGAAAGCTTTGGGTAACCAAGTCTGTGAGACTTTAATTTTCCACACTGCATTTTACGTCACACTGTATACCCCGCGGCCTGGCGCTGCTAAGTCCCAGGGATTTCGTTTCTCGCCACTTTCTCCCTCCTGCGTGTTATGCCCGTTGTCATCATGAGGGGGAAAAAAGGTTGCATTCAGGTAACCGACTATTTTTGGGGCCTACCCTATCTATATATATATATGGGGAATATTTGGGATCATTACTCAACAACTTATTTTTTACTGAAAGGATGACAAATACGAAAAATGTTGTCTTCCAATCCTTTAAAAGTTGTGACCAATACATAATTTATTAAAACACTATGACCCTTAAAATAAATGATAATCAACAAGACATATTTCAATATAAATAAGTCAGTTTATTAAATCAACTAACAATAGTGCTGATACAACACAATTCTTCAATTGTTTTATTAACACTAGAAGTATACCATTAACTAGTGTATGGGGAAGATTTGCACGTCAGGCAATTAAATAATTAGATTTCTATTAATATACAAAAATTACATAACCATTATTGCATTAAAAGTTCTCTAATTTCAAGTATACACATAAACAATGCTTCCGTTCTCTGTAAAATTGAATGACGAAATAAATATCTGCCTGATTGTGGTTTACCTTGTTCAATATAATTTTCATTTATACATTTGTGTAATCATTAATGAAATTATTTACACACTTTCCTATTATTTGCACAGGCATATTACATTACATATTGCTTATACTTAAATAATCCACAAAATCACATTTGACCAATAACACTTTTTACATTTTCACTCGACCAATAACTTGTTTTACATTTTCATTCCACGCAAAATAGTTTTCGCATAGTGCAAATGCTCATTTAGAAGTATAAGCTTTGCAGGTTTCTTCTCATGTGGGCCAGCTCTTCTTGTGCCTACAAGGAATAGAGCAGAGTAAATCAAATGTATTTGGCAATCGGTATAACATCCTCAAGGGACCAAACAGTACATTAACGTGCTATTCCCTTTGCCATCATGATGCAAGCCTGGCGAGTCCATTCATATGATACTTGAAAATATGACAGGCTGCATTTATGACGGATAGGGAATAGAGAGCTAGTGCATTAGAGCACTATGCGATGCTCGTCAGGGCAGACTCACGTGGGAGTGTCAACAAGAAAATCTGTCCAATCTTAAAGTGACCAATCTAAAAAGCGTTACAATCTTAAAGTCTATACTGACAATCTTAAAGTTAACATTTATTTAAAATTATTGTTTCTGGCTATCTCTGCAAGATGGCGCCACTAATAAATTAATGGGGACATATGTTGTGCTGTTCAGTTGGTAATATTATTGTCTATATCGAGGGCTCTGCCCCAGAACCCCTCTTTCCCCCCCCCCCCCTTTTTTTCGGGGGGAATCTTGACAACACACTTACCTTTATTAACTGCTGTAGGGCCTGTAGGCCTATCATAGATATTCTTAAATCAATGTTATTTTCTTAATTTTAATATTCTAACGTTTTTAAGATTGGACACTTAACGATAGTTAAGACTGGACAGATTTTCTTGTTGACGCTCCCACGTGAGTCTGTCCACTAGTGCCTATGCGATCCTTAAAGGGCACACTATGTACTAGATACTAGTCTTTATAATGTGTTACTGTTAGCTCTATCTGAATAAGCTATATCTATACTTACTTATATTCAAACTACTGAATTTCCAAATGGATTTACTGATATATTAATTGGGCTGATATGGTTTTATATTTATGCTGACGTCCTTTGTTATTGTACTTACGCTATCCTGAATAATCCTCTTCTGAAGAGCTTGCATTTCATGCTTCAGAGTTTGTTTTACGACCCCCTGAGTGAAGAAAAAAAACAGGTTAAACTGATATATGAAACATTGTGTCCAAAATGTAAGGTTGAATTTTCACACACGTTATTATGTCTCCTTCCCTTTTTTAAACTGTATAGCTCGGACTCCACTAGGGCGGCACAGCGACCTGCGAAACAGGGCGTACTTTTAGGTCCTGAATGTCGCCATGAATGCCCCCAGGAAGGCAAAAACTGGATAGCTCTCCCAAGTGAGAGGACAGACGTTCAGAGCGTTATCTTAATAAGACATCTTAAAGTCTTAATTCAGTGTCTTACCCAGGGCCGCTCTTATCATTAAAAATAAATCATTTCAAGCCAGCAACCAGCTCAGAGGAACTCAGGATGTCTCTAATAGAAGAAAAAGAAGAAAAAGAAACGGGGGTTGGGGGGCAGAGCCCCCCATTACATACTAGTCGTAATAGTAACACTTTCAAAATATTATTTATTTTTAATGACATAAGCGGCCTCTACTAAAGTTAAGACTATTCAGACTGTCTAAAAAGTCTTATTAAGATAACGCTCTGAACGTCTGTCCTCTCACTTGGGAGAGCTAACCCGTGCGTGCCCCAGGAAGAGGGCAACATTCAGGGCGAAACACAGGCAAAATAAAGCGATGTTTTCTAGAACAAAGGATTAAAAGAACGCCACATTTCGCAGCGACCAGTGTCACTGTAGTGGAGTCCGGCCTTATAAACTGCAAAGCTTTTATCAATTTCATGCAGCTGAAGTTCATTTTATGACAATTGTTCATCGTCCTAATACAATAATACAATTATATAAAGGTCCTTTAAGTTAAGTACAGGTCTTCTTGACATAAAAAATAACTTGAAATCTGGAGAGAAAAAAAACTTGAAGATTTCATACCTGATTTTAGAAATTCCTATCATATAAATCGAGAAGAATTTGAAGTTTTGAAGTTTAAGACTTACCTTGTCTGATTTCGGATTAGTATCAACTGCCCGCAAGCCCTGCACAAGTGACGTTTCTAACTTGTTCATCCTCTGCAATCTGAAGACAAAGAAAAGTATAGTTTTTGCGTAACCAATATTATTTGGGTACCGTCCAAGGGGGACCGGTAGACAAGGACAGGTGTGGTCGACCCTGTTGCTAGACCGAATGTATAAAAAGATATAATCCTACACCTCAAAGCAATTATACACATTTTATCTCTGTGGGCCTATTCATAAGTAATGCTACCTGACATATATTTGATTGCTAATATATACAATGTAGTTTTAAGATACCTCTGGCACCCAATACATAAACATGTGTTAATCTAGGTTGCAACAAGGGAGTCACTAGACGCCGCCCATTCTGTGCGTAATCTTTTTTTAAAGAGGTTTATTGACCAAAATTTCATGTAAATGTAAAACACGTTCTTCCATAATGGTCATGAAATATATACAACTAAGTACAATGATATTATTGCATCAGCGTCATTAGGATAATCCTTGCAGATCAATTTAGTGTTCATTTGGGTGTTCGTATAAATCATATAATAAATATATAATAAATCTCTGGCATAACCTTAAAGTCTTAATAGTACTTAATAGGACTAGATTGAGTTTCGTGATTAAGATTATGGGAAAATTGGGGTTTCGTTATTAAGATTACGGGAAAAGTGGGCTTTTTAAGATTACGCACAGAATGGGCGGAGTCTAGTGACTCCGCAAGTTTGTCCCCATGTGCATCAAGGTTGGGCTGTTTTATTCTAATAACCTTTTCTTTGCCAATTCTGCCAACTCTGAAATGATGAAATTAAAGCACCAACGTAGCCCTTTTTATGGGATGTGGGCGGTGTTTACAAAGCTGATAACCAACTTGAAGCAGCCTTATTACTATTGTATATTTACCTCGCCCTGTGTGCCGCATCACACTGTTGTAATACCTGGTACTGCTTCTTGAACATTTGCTGTAAAATTACAACACAATCAAAGCCTATATAACTGGAAGCTCACTGATATCGGATCTTGTACATTTAGATAGAATGATCATCGATTTAAGTAGGTTTGTGTGATGCTTGAATGCAGCAGTAACCTAATGCTACTCGCAAGGGCTGCATTCACGCTACATGTCCATACAGTTCTTGGACCTTTGAATGGTACATTGCATTAAAGCACTATGCGGCTAATGGTTATATCTACTAAAGTAGGGTCGTCATGATGCTTGAATACAGCGTTGGCGATTTAGTCACCAGAGCTAGATTCATTCATCATGAGGACAAAGGTCATACTGCATTAACGTTTTAAAAACACTATACGGCCCTTAAAGGGCTCTAACTGAGAATGAAGCAAGATTTATTTGATGGACCATCAACAGATTGAGCAGTGTGCCATAGCACACCCAAGGTGTCTCCTCACGACACCAGTAGGCAGGGACTCTTAGTAACGAGAAATGGGAATTCAGACGGTATGCCAAACTTACCAATGCCTCATTTTCAGTAGATTTGATCTCGGACACTTCACGCTCTAAAGATGACAACTCTTCAACAAACTTCTTTTGGAAGTTCTCAATCACGGAGCGTCTGAAATGAGTCTTGCATTTATCTTCCGGGTATATGTTCAAATACAGGTGATGTTTTCCTGTATTATGTTTTGCACTGGTTTTAGATTTATAGTTTTTACTTTTCTAATCCAGTCTATATTATAAAGAAGGCTGGAAATATTATATGTAAATCTAAAGACAATTCTCAAAATATGTGTAGCATATCATCCTATAGGTATATGAGATGACACCAAGCTAACAAAAAACGTTATTTTACGTCAAAATAACGTTTTAAATTTTACTATAACGTTATGTCATACTAAAGAGCCTTAGAAAAACGTTGACATATAACGTTATAAAATGGTGTATAAGGCCACTTAAAATCAGGGATGAAAGTCGACTATGTAAAAAAAACTTGAAGACATAACATACCTCATAACTACATTATAGAGCATATGAATATTTATGCATCTATACACACATATATCTAGTGCTGTGCAGCAGGATTTGTCATGTCTATATTCTCCTGGACGTCATCTCCTGCTGAGGAGAAGTATTTGTCATGTCCATGTGATCATGGACGTTATCTCCTGCTGAGGAGAATGAGAAATCTGCCCATACACTCTCCATGCATAGCACCTTAGTTTCAGTGGCTAAGCTTCATGTGAAGAGTGTAAATGCATAGGACTATAGAGGAGTGAGAGGGCTTCAAGGTTTCTCAAGTTAACTTGAAATTGGCAGAGAAAAACTTGACACTGAGATCAGTGTGGTGTAGCCTGTCTGTGTATGGGTAGGACCACTGAGGATGAACCAGTGATGATTCTGCTGTCTTATCATAGGATTACACAAACAAAATAAGTTTGTTTGAGTTTATATTGAGTAATTATCAAATATATCCTAATCCTGATTATATTTTTTTGATTTAAAAAAAACTTGATTTCAGGGAAAAACTTGAAGACTTTCATCCCTGTAAAATTGATTATCAGCTTTGCGGACACTTTTAGGAAAAAATCGGTCAGGGAGGGAGGCTTTTTTTTTTTTTGATATACCGTACACTTTTTTGGAGGTGCGGGAGGGCCTTTTTTCTTTTTTTGGCATGAATGGATGGTCTGCACATATAAATAAGGTCTAAAATGCCCTTTAAACTTCGTTTCTACCCCTACTATCAGCTGAGATATTGAAATTTTTGCAACATGTCTTTTGATTTTTTTTAAGATGCACCCTTTTTTGGCCTTTTTTTTTTCTTAAAAGGTGAAAAAAAAAGACCAATGCGGCCCTTTTTAGAGGATGCGCGCGGTGTCCGCAAAGCTGATAATCAATTTTAAGTGGCCTAACGTTATTTGTTTATTGGGCATGTTACGGGAAACTTACATCAGTACATCTAGTTCATAATTCCACCACTGGTGGCTCCACTCTACTATTTTACACACACACCTGCCAGAGTTCTGCTGTTGCCACATGCTCAGCATCTTCTTATGTGTTGACTGTACGGTTGTTTTCGAAAGTGCATCCAATCTCTTTTGCTTAGCCTGTGGAAAGTTGAACAGTTTCATTACGGTAAGTTCGAATTTTAAACATATTTTATAAGGTACAGCAAAATATCAGTTACATAAATCATTTCTATAAATCGGTGGTGCTTTTATTTGCCTTGTATTTTCACTTTAACATTCTAATGTATGATCACTCTAACGTTCTAATGTATTATCATTCTAATCTAATATTATGACACAAGCTATACAGTATCAGATTTGTGATAGTTTTGCATGTTCTTATCAAAATTAATGAGTTTAGTCGGGAGGAATGTAACAATCGGAAATAACATGGTGAGTTTTGCCTAATTAACTTTAAATTCATAATCAAAGAATCTACTTCATTAAAACGTGTAAAACGAATTACCAATAAATTCTTTTCGATGTCAGCATTGAAGGACTGTAAAAGTCTCAGGGTGTCATCCAGACCTCCAACATCCATTTGCTCAGTTGTCTGCAGACTTGTATTCAGGCTGGCATTCTCTGTCTCTAGATCATCCATCTCGGAGGATACATCTTCAAGATTTTGTTCTGATATCTTGTCTTCTTTCACTGGCTCCTCCTCTTCTTCTTCTTCCTCTTCTTCTTCCTCTTCATCTGAAGGGTCATCTTGCACTAAATCAACAATTACAACTTTAGGATCATGGTTTACGATGAGTAACAATCACGTTATCCAAATTCTTTTCGATTCAATTAATACGTATTGCAGATTGATGTGAAAGCTCTGCCCTCTTTTTTTTGTCATTTATTGCAAACAAATTTATGTGTATCTTATTTGCATGAAATGCGTACCTGTGCAGAGTGAAGGCTTCTCAAACAGGCGTCGGGGTTGCAGCGATGTGGACAGCTTTAACATCTCACTTGCACTGTCCTCATCAACGCTGAGATCGTCTTCAACATCTTCAGACTCAGGTTTACTTATACTCACAATACTCAAGGCGTAATGAGAGGTCAAGGAGCCTAAATATTAGCCGGACCTCTGAACTCTGGACGATCATTTCATCTTACAATTCTTTTTTCTTATTTTCAAAATTTAACCAATCATCACATCCAACAAACGATACATGAAGATCTTCCCGAATAATACAGAGCATTTTTTTCAGATTTAAATTTGAAAGCAGAAAGTTCAAATGCGCTATCCAATGTCACCCAATGTTCGAAAAAAAGTTTTAAACCGGCAGTAACTTGTAATATGTATGCTACAATCATTCACTTGTCACATCATAGGATGCAATAGCCCTTATCTACAACATTGCCATATTTCTTTGTGCCTGCTTGACCCTGTTTGAAATGAACTAAAATAATCTTCAAAGTTAATAGATGATGCAAAATGTTGCTTGGGTTTACATGTTTGGCAAAGGATATGGGAGTGACATGTGGAGTAACATGGGGTGTGCGGGACTTCCGTTGTCTTTGTGGCTCTGCAACATTAGAGGAAAACGTACATAGAGCCAGTGAATAATTATGGCCGTACCGCAATGGCAGTTAACATTTCGACATTTGTTAAAAAATGGCACTGAAAATGCCCGGTTTCTTCGGTAGGTTATCAAGCCTATATTATATAGCTTTGGCATGATGCATGAATGCAGCACCGGCAAGTTGCTGGACAGAGCTGCTGTAATCAGAGAAGCCGCTCAGTCGTTGATGAACTAAATCTTTCAATTTTGGGAAATTTTGGGAAATTGTCTGTGGAAATTAACATATTTCAACACAGAAATTCCAACCAAAAATCTAGCGTGTGATCCTAATCACAAAAGACACAGGTATTTGTTTTTCTATTGGATAAACCTACCCGAAGTCCCCCCCCCCCCCCAAAGTGTGAGTGTAATATGCGTGAGTGTAATATGTGTGTAGTGTAATATGTGTCAGAGTAATATGTCTGTAGTGTAATACCGTAAAACCCCGCCTTTAAGATGGATTTATTTTGGGATTTATTTTCTCTACAAGACATTTTTTTTCTTCTAGAATTGGGGGGTCCTCTTAAAGGCGGGTTTTTTATACATTAGATTAAAGTGAAAACGATCTTTAAAGGTATTTTGTACAAGACAAATATTTTTCCAAAGTTAGGGGGTTGTCTTAAAGGCGGGGTCGTCTTAAAGGAGGGGTTTTACGGTATGTGTGAGTGTAATATGTGAGCAATATGTGTGAGTGCAATGTGTGTAGTGTAGTAATATATGTGAGTGTAATATGTGTGAGTGTAATATATGCAATACCCTAGCTCATGTCCCAACCCCCAACCCTATCCTGAATCTGGGACCTGCTGGCGATTGATTGATTGATTTGTTTAACGTCCAGACGTACATCAAGTGCCTCACGGGACATCTCAAGTTGGCAAGGAGTCATCCACAATTAGTGGTAGTCTGCCTTGCTGGCGAGCCCCGCAACTGTGAGGTCATTATGGCACAAATTGATTATGGGCTCATTAAGCAAGCCCTTTGTCTACCTTCTTTTTTTCTTTGATACATGTTTATTTGGTCCTGGTTACATATTCAACATATTGTGTTCAACCACATCATAACCAGCGCAAGGGGTGAAGCTTCTCCCGACAACATGTGCGAGATAAGTTCATTTACAAATTTGACATTTCGCTTCATAACTGGAAGGTGAATTAAGATTAATAGAAATTAATACACATAGTAAACAAGATTGGATGTGTGATTTACATCACAAATGACTCAGGGTCAGGGTTTCCCAACGCATGTCCCAACTCATGTCTCATGTCTCAACGCATGTCTCATGTCCCATTTCCCAATTCATGTCCCATGTCCCATCTCATGTCCCATGTCCCAACTCATGTCCAATGTCCCAACTCATGTCCTAAACCCCCACATCGTGTTGTGCCATACAGTACAAGAGGTACCGGTGGCGCCACTCTTTGTTTGACGTGTGGCATGCGCTTGCCAGCAGGTATACCAGCAATGCAGTAATTTATGTACTGTGTGTCCTCTTTTTGTCTACTGATCGTTTCCCGCCCTCTTTTATTGAACCTTTGGTCTTAAAAAAAGTGTCTTACCCCACGAGAAATCTATGTTTATATTGAATTAACTGCTACTGCAAAAGAGGACATAAAGTCTACATTAGTACATTCATGTTTGTTTACAGTGCCGAAAAGTAGGCTCATTTTTTTATAGGTATTTTTTGTTCAATTTTTTAGGGCACAACCAGTTGATAGAAATGGATGGTTTTTACATCATAGAAAAGGAAAAATGTTGAACTTTAGGCTATAGTGCAATCAATGAACTTTTTTTTTTCTCAGCAGGGTGTCTCACCAAGGCGTCATATAAGACACTGGTAGCAAAGCTACCTGTGTCAAAAAGTAGTAATTCATATAAAAAGTAGGAAAAGTGGTATATTTGAATGATGCATCATGACTACTAAGGGCATAGGGTAGATTCACCATGAGTCGGACACATACCCTGAGACGGACAGTGAAATTAAAGGTTATTCATGTACACTATGACTTCTGGTATTTGTTTTCCAGAAAGAATAACACATAAACTTCACCATTATTCATAAATAGATAGCTTCTGTCCGTCTCAAGGTATGTGTCCGACTCTAGGTCAATCTACTCTAATGCAATTAAGGTTGGTCGCTACCCTTTGATCAAAGTTAACAGAATCTCTCTATTTTTTTCCTACATGCAGTCTAGATCATATAGAATCGGAAAATGAAAAGAAAAATGGGGGGTCCCGAGCTACTTTTTAAGTTACAGAATTTTGAAAAATTAAAGTATTTTCATTTTTCACAAAAATATAGAAAATAAGTGAAAACTTCCATGATTATTTTTCATATCAACAATTATGCACAGAAATGTAAAACTTGACATGTGAAACGCCTATATGTTCCCCTTTACTGCAAAAATAATTTTACAGTTGTATGCAATGGCATTTTGGGTAAAAATGTGATGTTTCCGGAAAGAATAGGAACAAATTTTCATTATTTTGTAGCTTTATTAGCTAAAAATAGTATTCAAAGTTAACAGAATTTGTTAAAACTCTCTCAAAAAGTAGTTAAGATCATTTGCTAACATATAGAAGTGTTTTTGATAGGGGGTCCCGGGCATATTTTTAGTTTTTTTGGCCTTTGAAGTTAAAAAATAGTGCAAAAATCGTCAAAATCGTTTATTTAATGCCTAAAATGTTGGGTAAAATGGCAAGAATCAGGGTATAAAATGGTTGTTCTTCATACCTTTGGTTACTGCAAGCAATGTAATGGCATTTATAGCAATCTAGATAATGATTTATTGATTAATAATTCCAATTTTTTAGCTTATGTCAAAAATAGCAAATATTATCGGCTACAAATATATCAAATATTCAAAGTCCAATATAAAGCTCAATTTTTCTCAAAATCGTCTAAATTTTGGATATTGCCTAGTCAGCATATATATGTACCCAGTGATTAAATATCAGCTCATTCTAAGCCATTTAAGCTATATGCGCAGATACCTGCGCAGTGTGTCCATATTCAAGAAGTAGAAACCCACCTTAAATGTTATGTCACTGTGGCCCTTACAGCGGTATGCCCATATAAATGATATCGTCATACATGTAGTAGAAGGAAACATTTATATTTGCTAACCTTCTTTTCTTTGTTTAGTTCTCTGACCCCGTCTGCTGGTGTCATCAATTTGCTCCTCCTCTTCTTCCGAAACAGACAGCTGGAAGTAGATATTACAAAAGTAATATGATAAACCCTTGTTTTCATTCCCAATCTCTTTACTTTTTGACACTGTTTAGGAAAAACCTTTATTCCAGGGAGATTCTTAACATCAAAGGACAAAGGATCATTATCCGAGTTGCCACTCCCAGGTCGACAAAAAATGTCTGAAGATTTTGATCAATTTTCTGGAGAAAATTTGCATAATTTGATACCGAAATTCAAGCAAAAGAAGCAGGAAAAGTGGCATCTCTGCATTATAGACATGGCATTTCTGCCACAGGTAAAACAAAATGTTAGTTACCTCTTCCTCTCGACGTCTCGGGGTTTTTGGTGTCCTAAGACTTGATATGTGTGTGGCATTACTTATTTGAGAATGGGCATCGAATTTCCATGTTTCATTTTGATCGGCAGGAACACAATCGTCCTCAGCATACGGGCACTCTGTCAGTTTCTTCTCAAGACTACTAAGGCTGACTTGGCTGGGCTGGTGTTGTAAACAAAATAAATATGTTACCAAAGGATCAACAAATTAATCTTAAACATATGATTATATATACATGTTTAATGGTTGAAGTAATTCCTGATGCGAAGAGTCTATGGATGCTTCTATTATGAATCGAGACCTATTTAATGACAATGTTATAATTCTATTGTCATTTATTAATAGGTATCATAAATGTCTTGTGCATTTAATATCTAAGACTTATTTTCCATTAGATATTTTACTCACCATGTAAGGGGAGTCTAAAACCAAATATGGCGTCGTCTCAAATTCCTCAAACCGCCTCTGTTCAATGCCATCTAGCAGCGATAAGAAAGAACTTGAGTCAAAACACATTTAGTAAAACTAAAGGGAGAGAGACACCGGAAGTGACGTCAGTTATGGAGCAAGCACACAAAGAAAACTAATTTAGGGATAACCCCTCTAATACTTAATATAAGTTACTTTCCAAAAAATATTCCATATTTTTCTACAAATTTTTCATTTTTCGTCCAAGTCTCTAAGGGAAGGTGGGCGGGCCCTTGTCCCCCCAAGCACTCAGTGCTGCTTGGCTCGTTAGAACCTCAGTTCCTTCTCAGTACCCTTCTGGTACTTCAAGTAACTTACTATTCTAACTCTCCCCGCAGCACATTTCGTGCTAGGGGCAACCAGGGAGAGATTTAAAGCTCCCTAATTTAGTTTTCAGTCGATATTTAAGCAAGAATTTTCCTCAAGTAGACCAGACACATGACCACTTTTAATTCCAACTTTTATTTCTGTCATAAACTTTTGACATAAGGCTGCATAAAAAAATTTATCAGCTTTACAGACACCGCCCGCACCTGTTAAAAACGGCCGCATCATCGTTTTTTTTCCATCATTTTCATAAAAAAAAAAGTAAAAAATGCCTCATCAACTGAAAAAATAAAAATAAATTTGAGAATAAAACCTAGAACAAATAGCTCCGATTCAAAGTTACTTGGGAGGCCCTATTGAAAGCCACCTTGTGGGAATCTGCTGACCTACAGCCACAACCACGTTTTTTTTCCAGCTGCTTGTTCTGCGTAAAATATTGTTTAATTTAAAAAAAGACCTCCCTTGTCACTTGAATTACAAAAACAAAAAAAAGTGACCTCCCTCGTGGTCCCAAAAAAAGTGTTCAAAAAAAAAAAAAAGCCTCCCTCCCTCACCGTTCATTTTCAGAAAGTGTCCGCAAAGCTGATAATCAATTTTATGCAGCCTAAACGACTTTTTGTCTGTATTTATCAGACTGCAAACCTGAGCGTGTATCAAATTGTAATATTTGTACCCGTATGATCCTTATCTTGGATCTTTTCATCAATAAAGCTTATTCGCTTCTTGAACCAATTTTCATGAACTTCATGAATTTAATTCACCAAGTATCACAACATTAAGTGCCCTTTATGGGACTTCAACAGCAATTGTTTGACAATTCATTTTTAACAATTCTAACATGAACTACATAACTGGAACAGTTTAGATCAGACGTGTCTCAACATGAGCATCTAGCAACCTGGTACCTAGGTCTTCTTCTTTCTCTGCCCGTACCGGTTTTTTGTAATGTTTGGCCATGGTGGCCTCATTTTTCCAAGACCCATATTTCAACAACACATCAATGTCGAGGCCTAACAAGGCCCCTTTTGACACCCCTGCTCCTCTCAGAGAATGGGCCCCAAATGCTTCTTCAATACCTGCCTCTTTCAAGGCTTTCTTTACCCAGGTAGAGATTGTATCCCTTTTTGCCCCTGTGAAAGGTTTTCTCGTAATGATGACAAGATCTTTTGATTTTCTCACATCCTTTGTTCGTCTTACATATTCTCTCAAAGTTCTAACTACACACAAGTCAGGTGACCTTGGGTATGGTTTGAACACAACTCTCTCGAGTTTGTCCCCAGCCCTTGCCGTCTTCATATGTGCTGTTAGAATGAATTCTACTTTCCCATCATCAGCCTGAGTCATCTCATCTAGGCTCAGAGCGGGTATCATCTGCCCTCTCTAAGAGGTAGATTTATCTTTTATTGATCCAATTAAGTGCATTGTAATCGTATTGATACATCGAGATTTCAGTATCTCTTCATCAATAGTGACATAAACAAATATGTGGCTACCGGTACATACATAGATTTATCTTAATTCTGTGTTTAGTAGTGAGACTTTACATGGACAACTACCGGTACATTTAATGTTACCCCATATATTGACTCGATATTAAATTATTATTTAAGTAATGATCAATAAAAGACAAGGGTGACAGTCTACATAGTAGATATTTAATGCCACCCTTATTCTCTGCCCAGACACAAGCAACAACAGTATTACCAACTTTTTTGTCAACTTTTCTACCGGTAATTTCTTGTTTGGACCCCAGGCCAGAAACATGTCAAACACTATGGACACATCCCAAAAATATGGGTATTTTGGTTTAGCTGGATTCACAATCCCTGCTGTTCTAACTGCTCTACTTATCCAGAACGCTTTACCCCTTGTTTCTCCATTTTCTTGTTTTGGTAGTAAACATGACAAAGCGCACCTAGCTGCATTTACAGACCCCGCTGAATAACCTTTTTCTGTCATTTCCCTCAAGAAATTACAGATCTGGAAATCCGTCGGCTTTCTGTGATTGATTTTTTGTACAAGACCGTGAGTTTTCCATTTTCCATAATAGAACCTGTATTGATCTTTCGTCCCCTCTTTCCAACTTAACATTAAGAATTTAGCAGTAGCTTTGTTACACCCTTCAAAATGAACTAATCTTTGTTCCATAACAGTGAAACAATCAGTGGAATTCCTTTTGGAAACCGACTTGTGTAGTCCTGATTTTTCTGAATGTTCTTGACTTTCCTGCCTACTACCATTTTCCTGTTGGTGAGTTTTTGGATTCTCGTGAACCATGCTGCTGTCGGCCACGCTGGTGTTACCAAGATGAATCGTCGTGGTTTCTCCCGTTCCACCTTCTGCAAGACTCGGCCGATCATGCTGAAAGGAGGGAACGCATAGGCATTCAAGTCAGTCCAACATAATGTCATTGCATCAACATGTATTGATTCAGGGTCAGGGTACCACGACACAAATTGTTGACATTTTGCGTTTTGTCTAGACGCAAAGAGATCAATTTCTGGTGCCCCAAACATCTTAGACAGTTTTTCAAAGATTTTTGGGGACAGTTCCTACTCAAAGTTGTCTTTGAAATTTCTAGAGGCATAATCCGCATACACATTGTCTTTCCCGGGGAGATACGACGCTGTGACCCAACACCTGTTTCTCTCCGCCCAACCCCAGATACGCTGGGCTACCTCATTGCACTGGGCTGATTGTACTCCACCTTGTCTTCTAATGTAACTGACTGCTGTAGTGTTGTCAGTGTACATGGACATTCTTTTCTTTCACAAAACTTTTGATCCCAAATAGAATTGCAAGCAATTCTTGGATGTTGATGTGCAAGTCAATTTCATCTTCTTTCCATCTACCTTGTGTCAAGACTTTCCTACAATATGCTCCCCAGCCTGCTTTGCTTGCATCAGTCTCCATGTAAACATCTGGAGTGCCCCCTCGGATCCTTCTTTCTGCGTCCCTAGCTTCCCTTAACCACCATTGGACATCTTCTTTTGCTCCTTCTGATAGAGTCATAGTCTCATCAAAGTTGCCCCTGGTTCTGAGAAGTGCTGCATTCCTATCTCTTTCTAAGTTTTTAACATGAGCTAGGCCATACTCTACTGCATGTGAGTATGCAATGAACAAACCTAATGCTGACGAGCAGAATCTGATGGTGGGTAGCTCACTTCCAATAAGGCTATTGCTACCTCCTCCACCCTTTCTACTTTGTCCTCAGGTAATGTTACATTCATTACATTTGTGTCAATCAAGAATCCTAGGACCTGCATTCTGTTTGACGGGGTGAGTGCTGATTTTTCAGGATGTACCACAAATCCTAGCCTGTCTATCATGTCTGCCAGTGTTCTAACTGCCCACTCACACTCATTCTGGGAGTCCCCCATCACAAACACGTCATCAATATAATGGAAACATTGAATGCCCATTTTTCTGGCTTCTGCAAACAGCGGGGTCATGATTTTTGTGAAGTACCTTGGTGCGCATGCTAAACCATTGGGTAGTGCTTTAAACTGGTACAGTTTGTTGTCCCACCAGAATTTTAGATATCTCCTATCCCCTTTGTGTACAGAAATAGAATCACACGCGTCTTTTAGGTCAATGCTGGCCAAAAAGGCATGTTCTCTGACCATTTCCAACGCTGTATTAAGTGAGGCCATTTTGAAGTGTAAGTACTCTACATACAAGTTCAGTTGTGTGAGATCCAGTATCACCCTAACAGAAACACATTAGAGACCCAGTCTCCCTCTTCCCTTTGTGTTTCTTCCACAATATCTTTCCTAATCATTTCTTGAATCTTCTCCCCCATTTTTTCTTTTTCAATGTCGGAAATCTTATACGGGTATGGTGTAGCCTTTTGTACCAGGATCTCTACAAACAGGATTCTCACCCCACTTACATTATCCAGTACCCATGGGTCAGCTGTTAATTCTTCCCATGCATGGCTGAAGTGTTCTACTTGACCACCCACAAAATTACCCGGTATATTCAGTACTTTCAAGGGTTGATAAGAGACTTCAAAATTGTTTGTACCTTCACTGACCTCCTCTACTTCTTCTTGTTGAAGTTGGGTTTGTCCTCTGGGGGTTGGTTGCGTTGCAGAGGCGAGTGGTGGAACGGCGGTCTCCCCCGGTTGCCGTGTCCCCGTCCCCTCTGCTGAGAGTTTCCCCGGTGTTGCTGGTTTGCTGATCCAGCTGCTGAAGAAGGGTATGAGCCTCTGCCCCTACCCCTATAGCCTCTACCCCTGCCTCTCTGGTGCTGGGGTGGTGGCTTCTTCTTTTCTTCTGGTAGTAGATCTTTCATCAACTTCTCAGATTTTTTGACCTCTTGGACAGTGTTGTGGGCAGTTTCTCCAAATAAGAAATCGTCTCCAATCTCCCCTTCTACCACCCTACTGGCTACATTGGCGTTTAGGTTAGGCCTAAGTGCCTGTCACCTTCTCCTCACTAGGGCAGAGTTTGCATGGAATGCCAATCTCATACCCTCTATAACTGAGGAGCCGGCTCGATTGAGAACAGGATCTAAATCCCCTCTCTTAAGCAACACTTCACACATAGGGAGGAAAGCTGTTATAGCAGCTAACAGCATCTCTTGGACCTCTTGTAGATCCTTATCCGCTTTCTTGGTTGTTTTTGAGATCTTTTCACTCTTGTATAAGGCAGCGTCCATCTTCAGGACATGTAAATGTTCTGCGTTTGCTGGTGGTGGATACTCCGCAGCTGCTGCTAATCCTTCTTCCACATCCCTTGTCTCTCTATAGAGTGTATTGAGTGTGGCCAATAAAGGGTCAGAGACTTCTTCTGAGACATTTCTTGCACACGCCCCTTGTACTATAGCTCTGGACGCTGCAGCGAATGCTCCCTGTCTCACATTACTGAAAGGATCTACCTCTTCCTCCTCTTCTTCCCCATTACCTTCTTCTTCTTCTTCTTCTTCTTCTTCAGCTATTTGGGCTGCACAACTTTTATAGATTTTAGTACATTTCTTCTTTTTGGGGTTCACATCAGGGTGGATCATCACTGAGTCCACCGAGTCCACCTCACTCCTGACATCCTCTAGCAAGTTAGTGTCAACACCACCCACACTCCCAAATAAATCACGTCCACTGATCGAACTGGGTGGGGGTGGAGGGGGAAGCGGTGGCAGAGGCGGCGCTGTCTTTGCCTCCTTTGCTGCCTCTCGTGCTTTTGCTTGTTCTTGAGCCTGTGCCAGCTGCATAGCGAACTGAGCTTGCTGAGCTCGTAATGCTTGTTGCGTAGCTTGTTGGGCTGCTGCTGCTGCCGCTGCATATTGTGGACCATAATCCACAAACGACGCCCCACCTTCAGCTTGACGTGGGCTGAGCATATCTCTGATTGTACTCGAAAGTCGAGTAATAGTAATCCATTTCTCTTCCTCTTTCCTCCTGCTCTTTCTCTCATCTAGCTCTTTGTTTACGATAACGATCCATCTCTCTGTTTGTCATAGTTTCGTCGTCATCAGACTCCGAGTTTTCAGACAAGTCCTTGCGTCGGCGCTTAGCGTCCGAGCCCAAACCGTGAGATTTTTCGATTTCCTCTTGAGAAAACCCCTGAAAGTTGTAGTTTCGTGGGTTTCTAGGAGTAGTGGTGTTATCTGGCGTAGAAACCCCACTTTCAGCCTATTCAGTCCTTTTGGAGACTTCATTTCCATCTTGTTGACGCTCGTTCGTCGCCATAATTCAAGATGGCGGCGGTGAGACGCAGCCTCTGCCGATGACTTTCAGACGTTTCGTTCTGTAAAAGCCAAAAAAGGTAGAGAACTTGTTAGTTTTTACTACCTGCGTGAACTATAAAGGTTCACTAACAACAATTGGGCAAAATAATTGCCCAATTAATGAATAAAATAGCATAATTATGTGTAAATGTGTACCTGCTCCGAAAATCTGTTCTTGCGTGCTTCGCGGAACTGACGTCACTTCCGGTGTCTCTCTCCCTGGTTGCCCCTAGCACGAAATGTGCTGCGGGGCGAGTTAGAACTACATTGTGTACTTTGATACTTTAAACATATTACAGGCTTGATAACATTCAGAGCGATTACCTTTTTCAACAAGGTCAGTGGGCCTAATATTCCTAAATGCTATGAATCGCTTTAAAGTCTCTTAGCAGTGATGAAAATGATGTCTATAGTCAGAATATGAGCGTACAAGGAGGGATAGTTAGACATTGAATGGCTTGGTTCAGGCATTGGTCCCCACTATTATTATTTTGTTAGCTGGGATGTTGATTTACCCGTATTTGGAGTAGCTAGTGTTTGTAAAGGCTTCTTCCCGTGTGTCCTGCTCGTATCTTGCCTCGTTTTGGCTGCTGGAGTGACCTCCAAAACCTTCACTTCTGCCTCACGTGGAACTCTCTGTATGTTATAGGGTATTACATGTAGAAGTAAATATGTATAGATCCCTATCACTGGATCAAATATTCTGATACAACATGGGTAAAGCAGGGATGAAAGTGACCAAGCTCAAAAAAACTTAAGATGTTCAAACTGAGGCTCCTAAATAATATTCCTCTATAGTTAAGTACAGGTCTTCGCGACATTAAAAAAATGAAATCAAGGGAAAACTTGAAGACTTTCATCCCTGGTAAAGGTAGCCCAGTGCGTATACAACAGTGCATACAGTATCAATTTATGTACATTTGCCCATTAGGGACTCTCAGCACCCAAATGCCCACTACAATAGCGAAGATGTATCAGGTTGAAATCGCACAGAAATGTGCAAATAACATCCATCAGTTTTATATTACACCCTGGTAAACATGAATATAACACAATCTAAATAGCCCAATTATATTTCCCCCAAATGCGGATCAGAATATCACCATATTATACTTATATATCTGCATATTGGTTTCAGAGCACGTCCAGTATACAATTATTGATGTTATCCCAGTAAACAAATAACGTTATACACCATTTTATAATGTTACATAACGTTATGTGTCAACGTTTTCTAAGGCTCTTTAGTATGCCATAACGTTATGTAAAATTTAAAATGTTATTTTGACGTAAAATAATGTTTTTTTTGTTAGCTGGGATGTATATTTCTGGGTGATTTAAACATCAGATGACTATTGCCTACCTTGGTCCTCTTTGCCTTTCTGTTTTCTTTATCTCCCTCGGCACTGCGCTTGGTTGTTTTGTGGTAGTAGAGATCATCGTCACTGTTTTCATCCTCAGTGATGACCGGAGACTCAACCTGCTTCCTCTTCCTTTTTTTCCGCGGCTGATGAAATGAAACATGATTACTATTAGCAAAACGGCTAATAAAGCCACTTTAATGAAAGCCACTTTAATGCGGCAGTTTAATTTTGATAACTACGGGTCTGCCTGGGAGATTTTTGGCATTTTGCCTCCGAGAATTTTCACCTTTTTTTTACCTTTGCCTCTGGCCACACATAAGATCTGTAAAATCCTGTAATACAAGTTACCAAAATGAGGTGGTCTGAAGTCGATTGAATATAAGATTACGTTCATTGATACCCCTTTCATTCCGAACCCTTTAAGGACGGCGTTAATGGTCGTTAGTAAGTAACTAGTCAGTGCTGCATTCAAGCATCATGCCGACCCTACGGGATTTAGACACTCCTGAAGCGTCAGCTTGATGCACCAATACAGCACTGGCGAGTTACTCATTGGGGCAGCATTGGTGCATCATAACGAGAAATGTCATCTTTTAGCAACATGCCGTCCAGGGTTAATTCTGTAAGGTTATTGTTTTAATGTTACCTTCTTCAATGCCTGTCTCTTCTTGACTTCCCTCCTGTCATCCTCCGACCATTCATCATCCGTGGAGTCGTCCTTCTTACTGACCAGGTGAGGTTTACTCTGCACTGGGTGTCGTTTATGGTATGCCTTCAGTGGGGTGGCGGCTTTCTTCTTTCGGGCAGTGCTTCCCAACCAACTGAGTTCACTCCTATTTGAACATTAATAAAATAGGAAATATCTCACTCTTTCAGTAGTATAAGAAAGGATTCTTTTCCTGGGGCAATATTGTGAATGGCAGGGTATGGCTTGCATCAAAATACTAGTCCAACCACAGGAAAATAAGGAAGCAGAAGGAATATTCAAACTATATATACATTTGGACTCCCCTTTAAGTCTCCTTTATTAAACCAACGCTTTGGGACCTACCTTACACTCAAGTTATCATCCGTCTCAGAAAATACTGATTTATGCTTCTTCTTCTTGGTAGCAGGTCTAGTTTTCTTTAAATAAGCAGATTAAATATAGGTGAAAGAGAGTTACTTTAGTGTTTATTGCAACATCCAGGAATGTCAATTAGAAATAATTATTCGTAACCAGATATTCAGATCTGAGACAACTTTATCTATAATATTCAATATCAGGTAGTTTCTGTTCTTTAAATGTGTCACCTATAGATTTTACTTGCATAATGATATGCATATTGTTAGTACCGTAAAACCTCGCGTACAAGCTGGTGCGGCTTATAGGATTGGCACAGAGTCCAGGTGTGGCTTATACGCGAGTTTTTGCTCCTATAGTACAGTACTAAAACCACCCTATTCAGATCGCTGGTGCGGCTTATAGGATCGGCCCAAAGTCGGGGTGCGGCTTATACGCGAGGTTTTACGGTATGTATGAAGATGTTCTGAGGGTCTGTTTATCAGTATCTGATGAGGTACACTTGGTGAGGATTAATTTTGCATAAATGATTTTGGTCATTGACTATTGCATTTAGAAGTTACTACCGTGGAGCAAGGTTCCAGAGTATACGGGTCGATAGATGCCCTCTTGGTTGACTTGGGTGGACGCTGCTTCACAATCTCATCCGATACCTTGCTGTTGTTATCACTGAGAATATAGGAAAATAAAATGTCATTTATTCAATCTGTTTTATTCTGATATACCTACCAGATCTTTGACATTTTTGTGTTGATGTTTCTTTTTAGACATTAGGCAATTTTATTTTGATAACGGATCCGCCTCCAAGATTTTTGTCATTTTGCATTTGGCTTCTTTTTTTTTTAAACCTTTTCTCTCCGAGATTTTTTGAGAAATTTACCAAGAAAAAAAGAGTATCTATGCTGACTAGCAAAAACTCAAAATCTGACCTTTCAAATAGGGGATATTTCTCAATATCCCTTCATTTGATAGCCCAAATAGGAATTTTGCAAGTGTTTTTTAAATTTTTTATTCCTCTGCCCTTTGGAAAATTTTGTGACCCGGCTCTCTCTGTAGGACAGCTTTTTTTCTTTTTACCCCTCTGCCCTTCCAAAAAGTTAGAGCCAAAAGCCCATAATCCAAGTTATCAAAAAAAGGTGGCCTTACCACAAAGCCCAGCCGGTAAGGCAAGCCAAATGCTGACTTAGGAAAAGAATTATTACAACAATTTTCTATGTCGTCTAATAATATAAAGAATACTCCTCTGGGACGAATCCTGGCTTGAGCGACCACAGAAAAGGTATATTTACATGTAGCATTACAGTAATGCAAAGACCATGATGCCAAGGGCCTGATTCACAATAAATAGTCAATAATATAGTCATTGGTAATGCAAAACCTACCTATTTACTTGTTCAATGCACACATCTTCTCTGTCAAAGCCGCTATATACTGTAGATGAGGCTGCCTTCTGAGGAATAGGACATAAGAGCAAAATAAATATATCGTTACACCACTATAGCATAACAATTTTCTATGTAGTAAAATAAAGGGAGGGGTTACTTGTTACAGTACTATGTATGGTAGGCCTATATATCATATGATTAACTCCCCAAATATGGCCCATTTCCGACCTCTATAAACACATATTTGATCAAAGAACGACCTATCACTGCATATTGTGCATTCCAGAATCACAATTATCTACCATTACTGACCTCTCCAAGCCAATTACAAGCCCAAATAAGACAAATGTCTACCTCGATCATGCTTTTATCAGCCCATAACAGTCACGTCATTTGCACGAGCAGACAACAGTAGGGCCTAGGCCTACACGTCAACATGTGAAAAGTAAATATTACTTTCCTAGATGGACAGGGGGCGCCACCAGCGCCGGAGGCACGGTGGCGCCACCTGCCGATTAGTGCCGGCACTAAATGTTGCCTAGCAACATGGCAACGTTGACACAACGCATGCGCAGTGCAAAAGCCACCACCTTGGGCACAATGATTTTGCAGTTTTGAAGTGTATTGAGATAAAAACTTAAAAGAGATACAAAACCTGAGATAAAATGTAAAACAAAAACGGATGATAGCTGCCATGACATGTCAGGGATCGACATGGAGAGAGATAAGTAGGAAGTGATAGATAACGAAAAAGCAATCTGACTGCAAATAAGTACTTCCCAATGACATAAAAAATCGCCATTTTGGATAATTTTCATCTATTGCAAAGAGCAGTAGGAAATGATCTCTTATTACTAGGGAATTTATTTGAATTCATCATATTGCTAGGAAATACAAAGCTGATGTATTCTTTCTAAGATCTATGAAAATATATCTGACATTTAAAGTTTGATGTGCGAAAAACAATAGATTTCTTGAGATGAACCCCTTTCAGACAAAAACGTCAAATTCTTAGTTTAGTAAATCCTTCTAAAACATGTTTAAGTAAATCTTTTTTTAAATTTATTTTATCGCTATTTGTAGCACAGACAACAGGGAACACAATGAATACAACATGTGTATGGTTAATAGATCGAATCCATGTGATTTTTGGGCCTAAACACAAACGAAGCATTTTCCCATAGCTAACAGTGTTGAAATCGGCCCAGAATCGGCAAAATCGGCGAAAAGTGAAGCACTTTCACCACAAACATGAACCTACACGATTTATTTCAAGACCATTTTTCATGAAACTTTGATAAAAAGTTTAATCATACTAAAATACAAATTTGGGTAAATCTCCTAGGACGGAAATGTGAAATTTAATGATTTTAGGGGGGGAAAAAAGAATATGGGCGAACCCCCCTACAGAGGGAGGGCTACTACATTATAACATTATAATGATGATAGATTGAGTTAGCGTTATAGGGTAACCCCTCCCAATTAATGCAGTGTTGTACATACCATGCATGTGTACGGGAAACCATGCATGATCACAAAGTACACCATTATTGGTTCTAGCAAATGAGCATTTAATCCATACATAGGGCCAAAAAAAAAAAGGTTTGTTTCAGGTCACCCGACCGAACCCATCCAAACAGGGCCGACCCTACGTTTTTTTATGCAATTTTGAAGAAATTTTTATATTTTTATACTTCTTTGGGGTCACTGTTAGGTTTACCAAATTTTGGGGAAAAATCTCCCTATTTTTACACTTTTTTTGGGTCAATTTTAGAGGGGAAGTAAAAGAAAAAAAAGTTAAAAAAAAAAAAAAAATCCGACCTACCGACCCTAGAGTTTTTTTTCCCATGTTACCTGAAACAAAACTTTTTTTTTATTTGGCCTAGTGTATCTCTTCTTATATGACCTCCACTAAGATACAAACGGCAAAACATTTAACTCATAACAAGAGAACATTGTAAGTACTGATAACCAATTTGAAAGATTAACCTACTGTTTTACACTTCTCCAGCTTAGATGGTTTCTGAGGTTTTGGCTTGTTTTCCTTTGCCTTTTTGGGAATGGCCTCATCCTCACTATAAGTGACAAAAAAATCTCATTGCATTGGGATGATCACAAGGGTGACCGACCTGGTGGATCTAAAAAAACTTGAAAATGTAACCTGCAAACAAGTTCAGTTGCCGTGTGCAGGTGGAGAGCAGTCACTAATTGATTCAGCTGTGGGAATTTGTAAGGCTGAATAGGAGCACTAAATTATTAGTAGATAATTATTGAATAAATTATTTTTTATCAAATTCCATCTAGGTGTGAAGATACATGACTTGAAAGACCCCATTCATTCACAGTAACTACAGGATCATCAGTAATGCAAAACTTACCTATGCATCTGTTCACTACAGATTTCTTCCTCGTCAAATCCGGTGTATACTGTAGATAAGCCTGCCTGCTGAAAAATATAACATACCATCTGAATGTTTAATGCACAGTGCACACATGTGTATGAGGAAATCAGAAATGCATGCTCAGAAAGCTAACCTCTACTCAAATGTAAAACTGCAAAAACATTATATACATAACAAGAAAACATGATAATTATTGATAACTAGTTCAAATATTTAACCTACTGTTCTACTCTTTTCCAGCTTAGAGGGTTTGTGATGTGTTGGCTTCTTTTCCTTCAGCTTTTTGGGAGGACTCTCATCCTCACTTGCAATATTGTCAGAGTATTCCACTTCTGGTTTACGACTATTCTTGGCCTTGGGAGGTTTTACTGACGGTTTGGTGATAGGTTTGGTGATTTCTTGACCCCGGGCGTTGGTCGAGGAGGATAGTCGTTCCAGAACTACACATGGTTCAAATTCATAAACTTCAGTTGGCGGTGCGCTCGCTTTAGGATTTGATTTCTTGAATTTGGCTGCGAAATTCGATAATTCTAGTGCACGTCTCTTTTGAGAATTTTGGATAGGTGAGTCCATTGATGAGAAAATGGGTTGGGAAGCCGGGTTTTGGATTGTGTTCCTTTGAGAAACAATGGCACTTCCTTTTGAAGAGGTCTTGGTCTTGGGCTTCTGTGGTGTTTTCTCTTTGGTCACTATTACTGGGGGTGACATACATTGCTTTGCCGCCAACCGTTCTCTATGACGAGCTTTAAAGAATTTAGGCTCTTGGCGTTTAACAGGTTGAATATCCTCTTCCCTTTGAGAGTTGGGCATTACTACCTGGCTACTTTCAACAATATCTTCCTGCATGTCATGGTGCATGGAATTTGATTTTATATTACCCTTTTCAGATGCTTTCATCTGGGCTGCTTGGTTTGAAGATTTTGCAAACACTTTGATGGGACTCTTTCGGACATTTTTCTCTTTTGAGACATGCCCATTCTTCGTTCTTGCATGGTTGTCTTCGTGGACAATTGCCCTGGGCTGTTTAAGACAGGATTTCATCGAAGTATCCGCAGTTTGTGTTTCTGTAATGATTTCATCACTTTCATCGTACACAACAGGGCTTCTCGGTACTACAGGACACTTAACTTTAGGCTTTACTCCCTGTCGTTTTGATGTTACTGGTTTTGTCTTAGTCTGATTTGTTAATCTTGATTTGTTTTTCTGAGGTACTGGCACATTGTTTCTTTCTTCCGTATCATAATCCATCCCCTCAATATCTGGTGATCTCTTTGATGTAGTAGTTGGTAATGCATCAATTGTATCATATGCCTCTGGAACATTTGTCTGAGTGTCTTCTTCGTCCATCTGCTTTTTGTTTCTTCTGGTCTTCTTTGATGATGGTGTTGGTAATATCTCATCTTCGTCCACCTGCTTTGTGTTTTTTCTGGTCTTCTTTAATGGCGGTGTTGGTAATGCATCAATGGTATCACTTGAGACAGGCACGCTTGTATGAATATCTTCATCGTTCACCTCTTTTCTATCTTTTCTGGTCCTTTTTGAAGGTGGCGTGGGTAAGGCATCCATTGTATTACGTAAAGCATGAACACTTGTTTGAAGACATTGCTCCTCTACCTCTTTTGTTTTTCTGGTTTTCCTACCATATGTCATCACTTCTGTATCTCTTTGCTCACTCAGAGAGCCACTCTGCTGTTTGTTCCCTTGTAGATTTGTTAGATCACTGTCATGGTCTCCTGGCAAATGAGTACTGGGTGAGTTTGGCATTGGTTGTTCTTCGCTTTTATCCTTCGCAGCTCTCCTCCCCCTACGGGCTTGTACAGGTTGCTTCGGAGCTACAGCCTTTTTAGACCTGCCTTTCGACTTTGGCTCTTTGCTTGAACTTGTTTCCGGCACATTTTCCAAACACTGCTCCTCACACTCCTCATTTTCTGAAAAAATTTTTATAGGAGTAAAATTGCATCTTAGATAAAAACACCTACCCTGGGATATAAGATAGGACCCCAAGCCATCTCGGTAATTTTTTATGATAGTGCTATTAAAGCCTTCTTTTTGATATCAAGATGAAGAAAGATTTGTGGCAAATTAGGCCACTCCATTTAAATTTTTTTTTTTTTTTGCAATTTTCAGTGAAATATATGATTAAACATGGAAAATACAGACATGTTTGGTATCAAAATGAAGCTTACAGTGTCTTTTTTTTACAATGCTAGTTGATAATTTCTTCATCCCTGAGGCTCCACATTTCCCCCACCTATTTGCAGGGTTCCCACAAAAAAAATCAGATTGAATTCCATGACATTTCCATGACATTCCATGACAAAAATCTCAATTTTCCATGACATTTTTGCGGGGGTCGGCGGCTTGGCCCCCGAGAAAATTTCAAAAATCTAGAAAGCAAATGGTACATTCTAGGAGATTTTGTAACATTAATTCCATTATTTTCAAATCCCATGACATTCCATGACACACAGAAATTTTTTCACAAAATTCCATGACTTTCCAGACAACTTTCAAATTCTATGACATTCCATGACACGTGGAAACCCTGATTTGGTATCCAGCAAATTACAAGAAAAAAACAAAAAAACGCCCGTCATATTTGTCATGGCTTGGTGATGAGAAACAAGGATATTATTTGGAGTGGCCTTATCTGATGGATAAAATAAAACATCTACATACTGTAATTATGTGACTCACATACATTTCAAATTAAATGCTTATTTTATCACATTCAAAGTATACACACCCATTATTGCATCTAATGGAGTAGCATGTTTTTCTTCGTGAAGACTTATCTTGCCACTTTCCTCCGACACCGTACTCAAAGCTGGCGTATTGGAGACTTTGTGTATATTCATCGGGATTTTAGTGTACTGTGGATCGGTGTCTGTCAAGTACTCTTTCAGCGCAGCCATCTAAGGATTTAAGGTACTTTTGGTTGCATGGGGTTTTCGAAGGCTAACAAGTTTTCATTTGTAACTATACCCTTGATATCTGAGAAGGGATTATGTGGCAGACCTAAAGTGTGATAGCCTTTAAAGTAATTAGTGGCATATGCTTACAATAACAACACATCTGGAGTCACAGGGGGTGTGAACTGGGAAAAAAATATGAGGGTTTGCGGGGTAGGGGGTTTGGAAGACCGAACAACCATATGCGTCTACGCTAAGCGACTATGGAACTTCATTTTGGAAGAACAGCAGTACTAGACAACCTGAAATACAATTTAAGAACAACACATATACACAGCCAAACAAATGCATTTATTTCTAGCACTTACCTTTCCCTTCTTGTGTGCTTTTGAGGTCGACCAATCCTCATCCTCATCATCACTAGCGACAACACAACAGTCGCCCTGTTCAGCCCTGGAAGAGACGGACACTCTTTATATCATTTATTTAGTGAATAGTCATAAAATATTGTATCCAACAGAAATATTTTTACATGTAATATAATATACACAATGTATTGCGGAGATGTACGTTGGATGTTCACAAAATCCCTGAAAGGTACTTAAACCGCTATTTTCAGTATATATTTAAACATGGGAGAGATGTTTGAAATCCCTATTTTCAGGAAAACCCCTGACCCTTTATAGGTATGTCTAAAAGAGTCCCTGTCTTGGAGGTAGGGTAGTTACTATACTTACATTGATCTGGCTATCAGTGGGTACAAAGGTATCCCCCTGGCTTGTGAGTCTGGAATGGTGGTAGTATCCTCAGCGGGGCATGAACTTGGAACCACTTTGTCTGCATGGAAATTGTAAATCTAGAACATCTATACCCCTTGAGGAATGAGGCAGTTTCAAGTGTCTCTAAATCAACATATTTATCTCTATTGTTATTGTGGACAAAGTCTGGCCAAGTAATTCAACTTAATCCGGCTCTTCCACATGGTAAGCCAATATATTGAACAAGATTGCATTGAGTTACAAGAAATCCAATGGTGAAGGGGTTAAGAAGGCAAATACGTGCTAGCTCTCCTAGGTGCGAGGACAAACGTTAAGAGCGCAATCTTAATTAAGATATCTTTAAATGTCTTAATGTGTGGAGCAGAGTATACCGGCAAGTATAACATCTTAAAATTTCTTAATCTACCCAGAAAGAAAAGAAAAGAAGAAGAAAACTGATTGAGATGGGTGGTGCACTCTATGGAGGAGTGACAGTATTAATTTTAAGACAATTAAGAGCATATTAATTCTTAGGTTAAGATTGCGCTCTTAACGTTTGTCCTCGCACCTAGGAGAACTATCCCAGGCGTGCGTCAAGAAGTGCTTTAACTCTGAGCATACGCATAGGCTAAAATCACAATTGTAACCGACAATTTTTCCAAAATTGACCCTGTTTTGCGAAGTTTTAGGCCTTGGTAACATTACGTGCGGAAGTTTAATTTCATTACATACCTGAACTTTGTGTCAGCGTCACTTGCAAATCAGGTTCTTGAGTCATTGATCCAGAATAGTTATTCACAGGTAGTGCAACATGTTTTTCACTTTCATCCATAACTCCTGAAGTGACTGTTGGCGCTGGATACGACTTTGGATACAATGCTTTCTCTGTCATTTGATAAAGCAGATAAGACTACTAAGTCTAAAAACTTCAAATGCCTGTATATGTTTAGCTATAAATGGATTTCTTAATAGTAATCCCCTTATTGATAGGCTGTACTTTTCCATTTGTCCTAGAATAACTATAACTGAATTGTTCTATCAAAAGTACAAACTTCAAATTCCATTCTTTAAAAAAAAACCACATTTAATAGTTGATTTCAACTATATGAAGAAATGGTTATAAATGTGTTGGACCTACCTGTTTTTTCTGTTGGCACAACTTGGACTGGTGTGTGCCTCTTGGGCGTTGGCTGCATTGCCAGGGGTGGATACGACTTGGCCATCTGGGCGTTAACCTTCGGAGTGCGCATTGGTTCAGCTGGCACGGACGCTTTTACCCTTTTAACAATTGGAGGAGATTGGAAACATTCCCGTCCCGGCGGTGCTGCTTGAGCAGAAGTTGATGAACTCCTAGCGCTCTGGGGCTGTTCCTCAGCTGCCTTCTTCAGGTCGGTTGGTTTCTGGATGTGCACATGCTGAGAAGGGACAGAGGCCTTCTTGGACACTTTATGATGATGTCGCCCTGAGGAGGTGTTTTGGGTACTTTGCTGACTCAGCTGTAATACAATATGATATAATAGTATTATAGGATTAAAGTTGAAACCATATTTTACATAAAAAGCCACAATGTTTGGTACACAATGTCTATAAAACACAGCTGTCGTGACTAAAGGTATCATGTTCAAAGTAATTAGGGCAAATTCTCTTTAAGCAAACCACCCAGCCCTTATTTCTAGCCGAAGTTTACCAATAACATAAATTTAATACCTGTTCTTGAGAGAATGTAGACGTGCCAAATGTTTGTTGGAGTGGCCCATGAAATAAGGCACCAGTTGGGAATGAAATAGTAACACAGTTGCCTTCAAACCGGGGTCCAAAGCTGATCAATTCCCGAACATTTTTGTGAAGTAAAATCTTCAGATGTGTCCGCCCATGCTCTGAAAAGGAATTATTTACCGAAACAAAAGTAAAATGGCTTGCATTTGTAAAAGGGAAATCTTCTAAGGATACCAATGAAAATCAGCTTTGAAGTTTGACCTTCACATATAATTATTGATATTGAACTTGAACATAAACAAACTGAGAAACATCATCTGTCCAGATGCTGATGTTAACCTCCACAAACCAAAATATTCCACACGAAGTCGTAGATCCAGTAAATCCGGTTTTATTGCAACATGTCGAGAAATCACAGTTACACTTTGGGCAAAATTTGAAATGACTAGTTAGCTCAACGTTTCGGGCTGTATACCCTTCCTCAGGAGCTAGTCAAGTGAATCAATATGATTATGACATTGGTTTATATAGTCTAGTAGAGCATCATGGGTAATCTGGCTGAACATTGCATTATGGGTAATCAATATTGACACCCCCCTAGTGGCAGTTGTATGAACTACAAAACTCTCTAAGTTTGATATCATCATTTGATCATGCTAAACGGGACATTGTAGAATGGCGCAAATGGTAACGACTCAACAATAAACAAACCCAACAACCTCCCCCTCTTACTTGTAGTGTCAACATAACCTTCAAGTTAAACATTGTTATGACTAATGGTGATAATATGAACAATTAGGGTATATCATTATTATAGCTGTATATTTGTCAGTCTTTTAATCGTGCTTAAGGAGCATGCCAAAGTCTCTTGCAAGTTCAGTGTCCAACGAGAATAGTAATGATCTCAATGACCTCAGAACTTCAGGAGCAACGGAATATCCCAGTGGGATGGGCAAACCGTTTTCAACCACTGGGTAGGTTGTTTCTCCAAAGATGTCATCATGGGTCTGTGGGATCTCAAGTTCATTGTTGGAGTTGGTACAGGAGATGGACGTCTTGGTTGGTGTGAGCAGTGGGCTGACAGGAGTTACAAGATCGACTGTAGGTTCATAGATAGTATTAGAATCAACAGAGTCATTTGCTTCATGGATCGGGTCAACAGTGGGTGTCCAGTGGTCTGTCCAGGTTTCTACCCATACAATGTAACCCAATAAAACTAACAGCTCTCTTTTAGATGGTTGTCATTGACAAAAATTGCGCTCTCCTTCTTTATATAAGGCCAGAACAGTCGATTCCCCTTAGGCCACAATTTTTTTCCCTTTGGGTTATGGGCCCGCCGCACTACCATAAAAATCCCGCACAAAAAATAAATTTGTGAATCTTCAATTAAATTCCTATATGGCTGTGTCTCACGACCTTGAGCCAATGGTTTTGTCTCTGATCGGGTGTCGTCTCTGACCGGGTGCCGTCTCTGACCAGGTACCGTCTCTGACCAGGTGTCAGAAAAAGGTGTTTTAAAAAGAATTATACTCATGTATATAAGGATTTGTAAAAACGTTATTGCGGTTGTTATATAATTATAATTATAATTACAATTAGCCTCCTGCTGTTGGTATTTTGACCTTATCAAGCCAAGCCGGTCAGAGACGGCACCCGGTCAGAGACGGCACCCAGTCAGAGACAAAAACATTGGCCCAAGGTCGTGAGACACAGCCATATGTCAGTTTTTACGGTGTGTATATCGGAAAATTATTAAAGATTTTAGGTGATAAAACATGGAAGAGTAATTTTTATTTCATCACTTTTTTTTAAATTTCATCCTCCGTACCTGATAAATTTTCATGGTGTTCGTAACCCAAAGAATAAAATAAAGTGTGGCCTACGTGTTTACACATGGGTTTGGAGTGTTGGTCCCCTGACCAACCCATGAGGCCAAGATGGCGAAGCCATCAAGGACTCATGGGTTGGTCAGGGGATCCAACACGACAAAGCCATGTGTAAACACGGTTCTATCATTATTTAATCAATTATTCAATCTTATGATTAACTTACCTTCATCACAGCTGTAAGTCATTACATCCTTCTCAAGAAGAGAAACCGTTTCCCACATCCCAGCATCCATTTCATCTTGCTAAGTAAAGAAAGAGTATCCACTGTAAATACATACCTATATATACTTCACCAAAAACTTGGAAGTTAAATAGCAAGCCTCCTGAGTCCCAGTCTATGACAACCCTTGTCAAAAGTCATGATTTCCCACCTCCTCTCCACTTTGCTAAAACTGTACAAGCTAAATTCAAATTAAAACAGAAAAGATTCTCTACTTTTGATAGGGGTTAAAGAGCTATCATGCTGTTTTTGCTTGCTCCCCTTGTCGTGAAATGCCTAAATAATTTAACAAGTCTAGGGACAGCAAACATTTTGTCTAACCTGACTCTCAGTTGGTTCTTGGCAACAGAAAAGGGAAATCCGCCTGCTTCCAGCGTTGAAGTCGACCCAGAACTTGGTATACTTCGGATCATCAGGCTTCTTGACCTGGACAACATATTTGTCAGTAAGAGTATGTTTTGATATCACTCAATGTATACTGTATACACATGTAGAATATTTCATGAGTTTTCAGGCGAGAAGTATTCACTATCATTGCATTGCTTGTGGTACATTGTCCTGTAATGGGGTAACAGTATATGTAAATGCCTGGGCGCTTTGATATTGTCTAAACGCGGCGCCCATTGAATTAAGACCAATACTTTTTCAATACTCTGGTATTATTCGAGTATATAAACCAATATTGAAGACCAATTCTATGTAGGGACATCAAAATCCCAAGCCTAATGTCTGACTTTCTCTGGTGGCACTGGATACCGAGAAGGCCATGCATCAAGCCCTCTCTTGTGGAGTTGAGTGGCTTTCCTTACCATTCCTGTCGGTTTGATTGACCTACCTCATATTCTGCGAGTCGAACAGATGCACAGGGACAAGTATATACTCCAGTTGTTCCTGACTTGTTCAGCTCATTCAGGAATATACGACAATCCTGAAAATGGTACATCTTCATAAAAAATCACACCATCTGTCAAAACTAAGATGTTCAGAGGTCGGCTCCATACTAAATTTTGCAATACCCAAAGATAAGACATGCATGGGAAGTGTTCAAGTCACTTAACAACGATTTGAGGAAACTTGCAGCAATGCTAACTAAACAAGACTGTTAAACATATATTGAGGTTACTTACCGTCTCAAATTCTGAGTCCCTGATTTTGAGAAAAGCATCAGCTTTTCCATTGTTCCGGAACCATTTTGCGGCAAACCCATCGCGATTCGCTTTGTTTGTCAATCTGAACAGAACCTCGATAAGTCCCACTTGGAATTCATAATCTGGAGGAGAATTTGAACTTGAAGACCAAACATCATACTGTATCGCCATTGTTTTCAAAGGTGTTTTTTTTTGTGGCAATAAAGAGGTTGTGTATTTGTAAACAATACGACGCTCAACATTTTAATAGAAAATACGGATCAATGTTTTGTTTTTTTATTGTCCTGGTCATGAGCTATTTTTTGGACTAATATATATTCTACAAGCTGCATTGAGAAAACGGAGATAATGGTTTAAAGGTTGCAGACACAAATGAAATGAATAGTCCTAAATGCAGTCTGCCTGATTTCTTATGTATATTGACATAAAAAAGCAAATGTAACTGTTATTTTGAAAAGTGAAAATAAAGGCTGTTTAAACTCAAACTCTTTTTCCTGAGTCTATGAGAATAAACTCAAATTCAATTTCTGTAGTACGATAACTTACCTCCTGCAGTTAAGAGCAATTTCCCTAGGTTCGACCTGTCCCAAATATAAATGAAGCAGTGAAATTGTTTACATTATATTTGCATATTGAATGGGAAAAAATATCAAGAGCATGTTGTCATGCAGGCAATCATTCAAAATCCCATTTATAGTACTTAAAGAATCCAAGATCCCTTTATACCAACTATATCCCCCCAGCGTTCTTTTGAAATCTGCCACTTGAACATTACATGTCACAGTGCAGAGCATAACAGCGGCATGTCTTTCCCATCTCTTACGTCAGCCTGTTATATAACCTACACTGGGGCCCTGTACCTCTCCTTTTCTCAGTGTCCCGGTCACCACAGACGCTCTGGGTATCACAATACACATCCCAGCCTGGGACACTCTGAGACCGTTGTACCGCTCTCAGATTCATACATGAAGAAGTAGTGCCCCTGCTCTAATTGGCAACACCAAAAATGAAAGTTGTGAATTTTTTTTTCCGTTTCAGTGAGCTCTAACGAGACTCATTTATTACAAAGTGTTACAGAGCAAGTCGTGTGACGTTTTCATTTGTACTGAATCAAAAAGTGATATTGTTTCGATAAAAATAACAAGGATATGAATAGATTTCGCATTTGAGAAAATGGTGCGAGCGAGCGAAAAAAAGAATTATCTTAGGCCATACCAAAAAAGACTACCGTAAATTCTCGCGTACTACCCGCGGGTTGTACGCGAACCAAACTCAGCTTTCATTTGATACCAAACATGCCTATAAGGGGTGCGGGTTATGATAAGTTATACGAGGGTTTTTATTACTAAAGAACAGTACTAATATTCAAATTTTCAAATTAAAAAACGGGTTATAGGATTCCCCTGAGTTGGGGGTGCGGGTTGTACGCGAGATGCGGGTAATACGCGGGAATTTACGGTAGTTTTTTTTTCCAATTTTTTTTTGGTCTATGGATTTCAACCTTGAATCAATGGAGCGGGCGAATTTATTTTTTCTTTTGGGCAAAATTGTCCTCTTTTTTTCACATCCAAATTTCCTGGCACCCGACGAGAGAAAAGGCCACCTAAAAAGAAATATATATATATAAAAATTGCAATTTTCCAAGAAATGTTGCGGGCGCTGTCCGTAGACACTTTAATTTCAAAAATAATAAAAATTTAAATTTTGGAAAATATGGTGCGGGAAATCCGTGGACCAACTTTTTACCTGTTTTCCATCCCTAATCAAAGCCATAGGATTGCACTCTCACGGTATAGACTTAGTTCACATAACCTAGGTATTGAGACAGGAAGGCACTGTAGGCCTCGAAAGCCTGTTTGTGACAGGATATGTTTATATTGTTGTAGTGGTGCTATAGATGATGAGATACATCTCCTGACAGCATGTGACTTTCATAGTGTACCAAGAGAACATTTTATGACAACTATAAGTGATACGATACATAACTACCAAGAAATGTCAAACCTAGATAAATTTATCTCAGTAATGAAAACTAGTGATGCTGTTGTTATAAAGGCACTTGCCAAGTTTGTATGCAATGCATTTACGCAAAGACAGCAGGTTTAATTCAAAGTAAAAATGCATACTATTTCATGTAACTGTAAAGAGGAAGTATTCTCAGAACCCACATCTGGGTATGTATGCCATGTCTGTATTTTCTAGTATGTATGACTATGAATGTGTGTATATGTGTGTGAGTGGGTGTTTTGTATACTTTATAACTGTATATTATGTTATGTTATTGTGTTAAAACTAGTAGATATATGTAGATATGTAGTACTTAGCTGTAGAGTAGAAACATATGCTGAATGTATGACACATAGGTCAGTAATGACCTCCTTTGTTGTCAATAAAAGATTATTATTATAAAACAATTCTCTTTTTTTGTCAATAGATATCCCAGTAAACAAAAAAACGTATATACAACATTTTATAACGTTATATAACGTTTCTCTAAGGCTCCATACTATGGCATATCGTTATATAAAATTTTAAAACGTTATTTTGACGTAAAACGTTTTCCTGTTAGCTGGGATTGGTCATGGAAAAGTGAAGCAAGCGTCAAATTTTTACCAAGTCACAGCAAAAAATATTTAATTGGTTGATCTGCAGAAATCAAGAGAAAAAATAATTTAATTTCTGTGTCCGAAAATTAGGTGCGCAAAATCCATAAAGCAACCCTTTCTTTGTCTGGCCTATAATAATGTGGCTTACATGTCTGTTGTCTGAGCGCTGCTGAATTCATCCCGAACATGTCCAGGGCAGTGCACCAACAATAGGTTCAGGGTTTTCAGGGCCTGTAGAACATATGGGAAAATATGGGTTTATCTAAAGCAAGGGAAGGATTTGTGATCTGCTTGTGCTACAAAGTCATGATGATATATCATTACCATTTTCATTATTTGAAATAGGATTTTCTTTCTAGTTTTACCACACAACTGTAAGACTGGGAAGTAACTAAAACTTTTAGTGGCTTTTGATAACTGTATTTGGTATGAATATATATATTCTCTAGTCTTTCCTATAATTTACTTCATATAAACTATACATAGCGATTAGACAACTCACCTCCAGTCTTGTCCCAAAACGAAACTTTCCAGCGACCAAAATAGACAACAGCACATTTCCAAATATCTGGATTGTCTTTGACTTGGCTAATGAACATAAAAAATAGAGATATAAAGACATGATAAATAAAGAAAAGAAGATCCCAAATCGAAAAGGCAAACATATCCCAACACGAGGTACCTTATGCACGCATCATAGTCGTAGAAAATCGACGAAAAAAATGAATATTTGTTTTCAAATTTTCAACCTTCAACTAATATGACGAAAAACGCTCAACATAATAAAGACATTTTATCATGGATAAATAATTCTAATGATAGCCTAATCTAATCACCTTTTGTATTATGGTCAGATATGGTCTGAAATTAAGAGTATACATACATACATGATATAAAATGGTCAGCACAATAAAGCGAGGTAATCAAATGTGTGTGTCCTGGAGATGTATTATAGCTTAATTCTTTTAGGTATCTATCACCTACATTAGCACATTAGATATTAGAATGGTTGAAATGTTTTGTCCCAGGTGGGCGTTTTACTTACCGATATCGTCTCCAAGACATCTTCATAGAGTTGGTCCCATTGATCGCCGTCGTTTTGCATCAATCTGTCGCTGAGTTGAGAAATGGCCTTTGACATGTATGAATAAAAATGAAAAAGAACAATTAATCTCATTTTAAGGATACAGGATACTATCTCAGAAAACCATAGAAACCACTTGAGAATCGCTCCATATCTTCATATCTATATAAATAGTACAGAAAAAAAATTTGGAAGAGATTTATGGTGCCATACCAGAGTAAATGCACCCCACCTGGTGGGACTTTTTACAGAGATCCTAGACATCATATCAACCTAAAACAAGGCATCAAGATGTTTATCACAACAGTAAATTACTTTAGTTAGGTGACTTAGGATATTTCTCAGGATCCTATATGTAATTCACATATTATATCTCAATAGGGTTGAAACTATTGAGTTAGATATTGGGGACTTACTTGAAAATTGCAAGATAATCCCTTAATTAAAAGGAATCAACCCATAGATTTTTCACCAAAGTCTGTCAGAACATGGAGCCCTATGTAGGATAGGTGTAATATATCAAAAGAACAGCACCAAACATGGGGCCAATGTTTAGCAAATGGACAAGAACCACCTGACAAGCTACTTCATTAGATGATATTCTACTTGTAGTCATCAGATCCTACATATATATCTGAACAGTGCTCACAGACACTTGCCCGGTTAGCTCAGTCAGTAGCAAGTTTGCCTGTAAATCCTGAGATCCTAAGTTCAAGGCTCTCTTGCAGACGACGCGTCGAGCGCCGCTGTGTGGCAGCGTCTCATATTGCGTCAACAAACATCGACGCACGAGGATTTGCGTAGTACGGGACTCGTATAAAACATGCAAATATATATCTAAAGGTTTAGAACATTGTTAAAGGATGATTACAGTCGTAAGCATGATGCTATTCTACTGTTGTTGGAGGTATTTTGTTAACCTGTCAGTCCCAGAATAAGTAGAATTCCATTACGATGTCAGTTGACATAAGGAGCAAGAAATTTGATAATTAGCCAAATGAGAACTGACCTTTCACGCTTATAACAGAATCACTATGAAATCTATGAACACACATGAATCGATAAAGACATTATCTATTTCGATCCACAAGAGAGACTCCAAGAGCTCCAGCATTTCAAGGCGTAATCAGTGTTGGAACAGGGCTCTGCTTGCATTGACATAGTGTAGAGGTCGCGGAAAACTTAGTCATTGGATCGGCCGGGAATCGAACCACAGACCTCTCGCACCGGTGACAAGCGTGCTAACCATTACACTACCAACCCGTGTCTGACTGTTCTCCGCTCCCTACGTTACTGGATCGGTATGGTACAGAGGGGGAGGATTACCCAGGTGTTTCACCCCTTCGGGCTCTCCACCAGGTTACGGGGAATCCGACCCCTACACTACCCCCATCAGCTTCCATCATGTCCTCTAGATTCGGATTTTCCGGGGGGTTACCAACCCTGGGCTTTCTCTCCCTCCTAGAAGGGGCTTTATCAAGCAGTAACAGAGAGTCCCAGCCCCCGGAGTATAGAGGCACCTAGCACCAGGCATTCTCACCCACTGGAGACCGAAGGTCCCAATGGGGCTTTATCAAGCAGTCGTTGAGATACCCTGACTTCCCAGTGATGGAAGCTTTCTACACCATACCGATTCAGCCAATTTGTTGACTGAACTCCATGCTGAACTCCAACTGCCCGTACTGGGGACCAACACTTCCCAACCTGCTCCTCCAACTACCAACCGCCAGCAGGTGGCCAATCCCCAGCAAGCTGGAATGCTCCTACCGTCCACAGTCAACTAACTACCCGATTCATCGCGGCAGATCCACCAGTGTAGAGGTCGCGGAAAACTTAGTCATTGGATCGGCCGGGAATCGAACCACAGACCTCTCGCACCGGTGACAAGCGTGCTAACCATTACACTACCAACCCGTGTCTGACTGTTCTCCGCTCCCTAAGTTACTGGATCGGTATGGTACAGAGGGGGAGGATTACCCAGGTGTTTCACCCCTTCGGGCTCTCCACCAGGTTACGGGGAATCCGACCCCTAGACAAAACATACACTTTTTTTTTTTTTTAAACGGATACCTTCTAGGTATACACTAATATATAAAAAAATGACGTTATGTCTATAATACACATAGGGGTATGCAAAGCATACGACTCGAATAACACTATACACACATTTGTTGTACATTAAACATGGCACAAGTATTATCAATACGAACGGCTTAACACGCTTCATATTAACTTAGTAACACTCGTGCACCCACGTGGGGATATATATACATATGACACATACCGAAAATATATACTATCACAGCTCTACTCTTTATCCAGAATAACAGTTTATACAATATATACACCGCTCCCTGATCAATGTACTAGTATTGATCAGGCACGCTTGTCAAAAAAATTTAGACAGCGGGTCCGTGGCGCTCTCCTCTTCAACAGCTTTCCTGATCGTTGTTGGCTTCGATCAGGCACACCAAGAAGAGCGAATCTTATGGTGGGTGTAAAGGTGCTCTCCACTTCTTTCCCTCGAGTTTTTCCGGGTCCGCATCATATCGATTGTATCATCTCTCATATCCAGTCGTAGCTCCTCGTTCCCTGATCCTTGTTGGAATTGATGGATCAGGCACGCCTTCAGACTTACGTCTGTCAGCGGGTGTAAAGGTGCTCTCCTCTTCTTTTCCCCGTACGTCCCATTCGATTCTACTACCCCTAACATTCCGATTCAGCCCCAATACGGTTCATCACACCCTATCCGTCTAAAGCGTCCTTCTCCTCCAGGAGTTTTAGCGCGGCGGATCGGGTCCCATCCCATTCGTCCAGAAACACTCCGAAACATTCAAGGAACTTAACGTTCATTGCCTCATTTTTGGCATCGAGATCAGATAGTTTCCTCCGCAGTAAGGCGGTGCTGGAAGTAACGGTTTTACGATCCTGCTCTAATTTAGCCTTTTCTTCATTCAACATCTTTTCCTTGTCAATGTAGACCTTCTCTAATTCAGCCCGAGCCTCCTCCAATGCTTTGTCATTCTCTTCTTTATAACGGTCCTTATGTGTCTTCTGAATGGCTACCACCGAATCAGCAAACAGGTTAACGACCCCAGCGTTGAAACGGATCGCTAACTCCTTCTGTGCCTCCTGAAATTCATCTACTAATTTCTGAGCACCCTCACATTCAACTTTCTCAGCCGCTGCGAAATAGTGTACTACCGGTTTCGTAGACATCCGGAGCCGGTTATCGGGCACAGTGGTCATCGGAGTTGCTGGTGGTTTCAGCGAACTCTGAGGTAGCTGTAATTCCGGGTAGTCCGTTGTATCATCGGACGGAACCGACGGCTGTCTCCATACTAACGGATC
Organism: Harmothoe impar; assembly: GCA_947462335.1. NCBI lineage: Eukaryota > Metazoa > Annelida > Polychaeta > Phyllodocida > Polynoidae > Harmothoe > Harmothoe impar. The sequence goes on from OX381705.1 coordinate 93,284,000, forward strand.
AGCTGGACTCGGAGTGGGTTTACACGGAGCGGGTTTAGACGGAGCGGGTGGGGTAGGTTTGATCGGGCCACGGTTCAAAGGTGACTGATACGCAGTCGTTGCGGATCGGTTGTGGGGTACCCGGAAGGTTGAAGGTGATTCGTCCCGGCCCCGTTTTGCATCACCCCGTGCCGGTGAAGGGGGAAACCATCTGTCCGTTTGCCTTGTGCTTAAAGAATCCGAGACCGAAACATTACACAACGGTTGAACCACCATTCGTAATGGTCAGACGGTAGCGGGTCTTTGATAGTCGGTCGGAGCCAATCTTCATCATCCGATTCGTTTTCCATGTTATATTCCGTGGGGCAGCCATATTTGGTCGGTCCTTTGGCGCATTCCTCGAACGAGGCGGGTACGAACAGACGGAACTCGGTGTTTGAATTTTTGTACACCTCCTGCAACCGCTCAAATTCCTCCTCAGTCATTGAGGACCCCGTTTTCGGTTTCGGAACTTCCTCCGTCGGTTCATCCCCCTCCTCTTCCTGTTCACCTTCCCCCTCACTCATATTCTCATCCTCCCCCGATCCGACGTTATCCTTCAGCTTCCTTTTCTCTATTATGGCCCCTACCCCGGCACTTGCAGCAGCCTGTATTGCCTTCAGCTGTCCGGACGTCGGTTCCTTCTGTTTCAATCCTTCAGTTACCTTCACTACTGTCTTCGGGTCAACTGTTAGATCTACTATTGGCGTTTTCGGGTTCTTACACTTCCCCCCTTTCTTAGCAGCTCGTTTCTCTTTCGAAATCAGAACTTTCTCAAAGTCGGACGAATCCGTGTCCGTCAGACTTTCCTCACTCTTGTCCTTCTTTACTTTCGATTTCCGGAGCACTACCTTTCCTTTCTCTACCGCGTCTTTCCTTAACTTTTCTGCTATCCTCTCCTTCTCGTCCTCTTCGGACGGGTCTCTGTTCATTTTCGGATCATATCCCTTGGTTTTCTTTCCTTCTCGGATCAGAGCACTTATGATCTCGTCTCTGCGAGACGGATCATCGTCGCTCTCCTCCAATCGATCATAAAACTCATCGATGTCGATACTGTATAATTTAGTTTTCCTTTTCCGGTTCGCTAGCTTCTCCCAACATTCTACGTTTCGAGGCAAGATCTTCTTTTCCGGTTCTCTAAAATATATATCCGCCTGGATGTCGAGTCCGGTTATTCCTACTCGAGTCGTTCCCGGAACACTGACTGGGATTACCGGCATTCGTTTCTCCCGGTACATCACCTCGCAGTCAAATACCGCCTTGCGAAAACCTTCGTGCACGTTCAATCCCTTCTGCATATCGGGAAAGAATAGCAGCCAGTTTGACGGTAACGATTCATAAACATCAGCCCCCAATATAGAGATCAAACAGTCCCGCAGTTCATTCGGAAGAGTTCTCGGTACTCCTCCTTCCGGGACTACGGTCAGTTCATCAGCCAGAAATAGCTCCCGGCCATCGTAACGGCTCACGAATCCCTTCTTGTCGGGTTCGGTATGTTCGGTGGTAACAACTTTAAAAACAGACCGGCCATTCTCGTCGTACTGTCCCGTTTCCTCCTCCATACTCACGTTGCCTAATGCAGCGTCTTCGGTTCTAGTGACGGGTGAGAGCGGTTCATCCATGACATCGGTCATATCGATACTGTCATCTACGGGTTGGCAAGAACTCGCCATGTTTCGGTCTCTTTCTCGGGGTACGGTTCAAATAAATTTCAGTTTCCTGGTCCTCACCGGGTGCCTGTGGTCACAAGCAACCCGGGTCTCCCACTAACCTTGATTTACAACTCTAATTCGCTTTGAAAACAACTGCTCCTCGTGCGCTCGCTGTTGACCTTTGGTCCACCAAAAATCAATATGGCGGTTCTTTCACCCGGAAAGACCTTCCGCGCATGCGTGTTACCCCATGAGATCTCGCTCGGGGCGTGACCTCATGACCTCGTTCCAGATGTAAACAAAGGGGTTTTCGCGCCATTCATTACGGTACTAATTGCTGTCTGTCGGAGTCTTTCATTGGTTCGGAGTGAGCTCGTCAGGAGTATAAGTAGATGTATTTACAGGTGGCATATGCCCAACCCGCCGGATTATCCGTCCACCACCCTCAGGAACACTCTAATCCGGTTAATTAATCCCCTCCTCCAGTGCCTGGGTATCGTTCCAACACATAGGACAGATATACCCGGTCTGCCCACCGGATAATCATATGACATAACATAAAACTGGATTACATTCGTTGTGATTCAGGCTAGGTAATTGCAGTCCCTGGGTTCAATCTAGGACTGCGTCTCACCCCTTCTGGGTGAGGTTTTAGGTACCTGGTGACGACAGGGGCCTTTTCGGACGGTGAGCGGGCCACACTCAACGTCTTCCCCCTGCGCTTCCCTTCGCCTGCCGAGACTTTGGATTTCTTACCCACCGATCGTTTTGGCGAGTTTTCGTCCTGCACCTTCCGTTTCTTCGGGCGTCCCACCCCACGTTTTACAGCCATATTCTTTATTTCTTTCTTCATCTGATTTAATTCATCCGTTCCCATCTTGAACATTTCCGCGGAGTACTCCCTTCCTTTCCACGGTTTCAGCCGATCAACGTTGGATTTCTGATTCCTACCATGCGTATCCCTCATTAGCACAGTATTGTCACTGATCCGCTGTGTGATCCGCCAAGGTCCATCCCAATTATCACTTAATTTAATCCCTACTAACGGTTCATGGTACCTGCCTACCAATTCTCCCACTTCGTATCTTCTAGTCTTAAGATTCGTGTCATAACCGACCTTCTGCCATTTAGCATTCTTCTGTAACTCTTGTCTAACCAATTCGTATGCATTTTTAAACTGTTCTTTCAGAGCCTCCACAAACATTATCTGACATGGTACCTCCGGGTTCATTCCTACTACCCCAAAAACCAGGTCCGCGGGCATGATCAGATCCTCCCCGAACACTAGTAAGTTAGGGGAACAGTTAGTGCTAGCATGTACGGTGCTGTTATAGGCATGACATACAAAGTCACATTGTTCATCCCAGTCATCCATTCTCTGATTTACTAGTCCCTTCAATACTTGTATCAGGGTTCGATTAAACCTTTCTACCTGTCCATCACTCTGCGGCCGGTATGGATTAGTACGAGTCTTACAAATCGCTAACTGATGGCACATCTCCTGCCACAAATTTGATTCGAATTCCCGTCCCTGATCGCTGTGTAACATTAGTAGTACACCCAGATACAGGATCCAACCTTTCACCAGCGCTCGAGCACATGTTGCAGCCTTATGGTCCTTCATCGGAAACACTCGTGTATACTTAGTGTAATAATCCGTCACCACCATCATACAAGTATTACCTTCGGGAGTCGTTACGAATCCGGTTATAATGTCTACAGCCACTCTCGCGAATCTCACCCCGAATAGTTCCTGGGTTAGAGGCATCTTACCCATTCCGCTTCCCGTCTTACTAGTGCAACACCTGGGGCAGGTCTCTATCCATCTCAATAGATCCGTACTCATTCCTGGCCAGTAATATTTCCTTCCTAATCGTTCTAAAGATCTCTTTTTCCCGAAATGTCCACTGGTCTGGTGTCCATGGCAGAAGAACATTATGTCCCTCCGCATGGCTGTTGGTATCACAATCTGTCGGATCCGATTTCCTAAGGCATTTACCTTCCAACGGTACAGTGTATTCTGTACAATTTCAAGTTCCTCCCATTGTGCAATTAGTCTACGGATTTCCCTGTTCTCTAATGAAATTGCGGGTCTTGCCGGTCTTCCTCCTGCCTCTAACAATTCCTTCATTCGCTTACAATTCGGATCCTTCTCTTGAAATGCTCTAATCGATTCATCTCCCCATTCTAATACACTTGGTTCCATATTCCTATACGGATGCCTCACCCCAGCTAAAACAGCATTGTGTGCCCCACAATCGGTACAACCAGTGTTCTGACATTTCCTAATAGGTATTCGTGACAAAGCATCCGCGTTGACATGTTTCGCACCCTTCCTATGTTGTATCTGACTATGATCCAATCCAAATTCTGACAAATGAGCGAGCCATCGTCCGATCATTCCTTCTGCATCCTTGAAGTTCAATAGCCACCTCAATGATGAATGATCCGTTCTCAACGTAAAGTCCGATCCCCACAAAAAGTGTTTGAACTTTTTAGTGTATACAACCACCGCTAGTAATTCTCTCTTGGTCGTACAATAGTTCCGTTGCCCCTTATTCATCGTGTTACTTGCAAATGCTATGGGTACCTCTTCCCCATCCTGTACCTGAGAAAGGGCTGCCCCTATACATTCGTTACTGGCATCCGTGTCTAAAATGAAATGGCCATCCCGAGTCGGATATCTGAGTACCGGGGTTTCCTTGAAAAGGTTCTTTATCTTTCGGAAAGACTCCTCCTGCTCTAAACCCCACGGAAACACTTCCTTCCTTCTCCCCGGCGTCCAGTGTGACAGACTTTGAATCGGATAACTCAGTTTCGAATAACCGGGCAAGAAATCCCGATAGTATGAACAAAAACCCAAGAACGAGCGCACCTCCTTTGGACTTCTAGGTGCCGACCATTCCATTACCGTTCGAATCTTCTCCGGATCTGCCTTCACTCCATCCGTTGATATGATTCGTCCCAGATAGTTGATACTCTTATGAAACAAACTACATTTCTTCGGTTTTAGTTTCAACCCATTCGATATAATCCGCTTCAATACAACCCTCAAGTTTTCTAGACAATCTTCGAATGATTTCCCGAATATTATGACATCATCCAAATATACTAAACATTTCTTCCATAAGATGTCGCTCAATAAAGTCTCCATCATTGCCTCGAATGTGGCCGGGGCATTACATAACCCAAAAGGCATCACATTATATTGGTATAAACCAATATGGCTCGAAAACGCGGTCTTCTCCATATCATCCTCTTTCATTCCCACCTGCCAGTATCCGGATTGTAGATCAATCGTACAAAACCATTTATTTCCGCCCAGGGAATCAATAGTCTCATCTATCCGAGGGAGAGGATAGGAGTTCTTCTTGGTCAATCCATTCAACTTACGATAATCGATACAGAATCTGATGCTTCCATCTTTCTTGGTTACCATACATACCGGGCTACTCCAAGGGCTCGTACTCGGGACAATCACCCCTTCTTTCAACATCTTTCCGATTTCTTCCTCAGCCACCACTTTCTTGGCTAGAGGCAGTCGGCGGTATGGTATTTTGAAAGGTTCCGCATCCCCAGTCTTTATACAATGCAATACTTTATCAGTCCTCCCCAATGGTTCTCCTGGTTTTGCGAATGCCGTCGCACATTCCTCCAGTACGTTCCTTAATAAACCTTTCTGCTCGTCACTCTCCAACGCGGAATCCTTCAACAATTGATTCACTCCCTCTTCCAGTTCAGGTTTTTCACTTATACTGCATATGTCCATTCGACTACCGGTGACCGCCTCCGCGAGTACAACCTTGCCTATTATAGTGCCTTTATTTAGATATACAGTCTTCAAACCCGGATTGGTCACAGGAGTTACTGCCTATGAGGCATTTCCCACCAAAGTGTCTGCTGACTCCAATCCCTTCTCCTTCAACATTTCCATGTCCGGTTCGAATACTCCCGCTTGACCCCTAAAACATCGGATGGATGACATCAAGACATCACAGGCCGTTCCGGGCGGTATTTTTACGGTTTGTGCTACACATGCCATTCCACTAACATTCTTGGCTATACATTGGATTCGGTCTCTATACGGATGGTTCAACTTCAATTTGCCCGTAACCGGGTCCAATATAGCGCCATATAATGACGCGAAGTCCATTCCTAAGATTCCAACATCCTCTATCTCCGCCACCGTCGGTGAAAATACGTATTCCCTTCCTCCCAATACTACTATCATACAAGTCCTACCAAATGTCGGTATTTTGCTTCCGTCGGCCCCACATGCATTTACCCTCGTTGTGAGGTCCTCATCCATGTCGGACACCAAATCGAAGAACTTCTTGGAGATAACGGAGTGGCTAGCCCCACTATCTATCAAAAAATCTCCCAACCTGCCATTCACAGATACCGACACATACCATCTCTTCCCGTCCAACACAGACGGATTACTAGCGAATCTCTTGATATCAGTTTCCAACCCAAGATCGAATCCATGGTTCTTCAAATAATTCAGACACGGATGACCTCGGGGAAGGCGGATGCCACTTACTCTGGTCAACTCCTCTATCCACCCGTCCTCTGTACTAGTGTCCGGTTTCCCGGTTCTGCTCCCCATGGCAATTTCTTCACTAGTCCCCCCAGCCCCACACGATTCTGGCCCTTCTTCTTGACCCGTGCTGCTGGGCGATTGGTCGGTACCTGATTCAAATACATTCGCGTCGAAGGCCTTTTGGCAACTTTCTACAGGGGTTATCCGTTTGCCGTTACTAATAACCCCCTCTAATTTCCCGATTCCTCCTCCTTACGTTCTCTCCATACGGGTTTCTCTGCAGTACAAGACGAGGCGAAATGCCCCATTTCTTGACATCTGAAACATTTAATAGTTGATCGGTCCGTTCTCGGTTTTCGTTTAACCTCCATCATATCTTTCATCTGTTTCATCATGGCCTCCATGATCTTACCCATACTCGTTTCTTCCGGAGCATTACTGCTGGTGGATTCAACTTTGTTTTCTATGGGTTTCTCAACGGATCTGACGTGAGTATCTGTTGGAGTAGACCTTTTCTTCCATCGATTTTTGTTTTTCCCGTCCACTTTGACCCCAGCAATATGTTCGTCTTCCGAATCACCGGAGGAATCATCCCTGTCCTCCTCATGTACTGCATGTACCCGACTCTGCGGTACGAACCCTGCTAACAGGCGACGTTTCTTTTCAAACTGGTCCAATGAAACAAACAGATCAACCATGGATGTGCCTCGAACCCATTCCTTTTGTACTAATTTTGCATGTGCCGGATCCCTCAATCCTTTAATGTAGTGCGTGAATAATTCGTCCAAAAAATATTCATCATCACGCCTCCAGTTCGGTCTAGCCTTCTGGAGCAATCGTTGCAGCTCGAGTCCATAAATTTTCGGAGATTCCTTCGGTTTCTGGGTACGAGATTGAAACTCCTGCCATGGGTCAGTTGCCACTAGGGTGCCAAATAGATAAGTCGCCGAATTGACCAGTTGGTCGTATGTACCAGTGTCTCCATATATCAACCGCCACTCATCAACAGCAATCCGACCCGGGCCCCCGTTCAGCCATTTTATCAATGGTCCCAGTGAAGCATTCTTATCCCATCCGTGATATTTGTTATCATCACAAAAGTCCTGATAACTCTCCTTCCAGTCCAGCCCATTAAATTTCTTCGTTTCTCGGATCGGTTTCCTCGCAGCATTGGCACTCCAAACCAGGCGATCCGACTGCCTCTGACTCCAGTCCATTATTTCCGCTGCCTCATCCCCCTTTCGGCTACAACAATCTACGCCCATGTTTTGGATACAAGGATCCGCGTCATAAATCGCTGCTGTGGCGGGGGACATTGAAGCCCGTCTCGTAAGTCTTCGTTTCTCAGCAACCGATCCAGCATTCCCGCCACCACCCGTCGTGCCTGTTGTACCCTGATTGGTACCATTACCGGTGGTGCCCGTATTGTTTCTTCCGGGATGCTGAGTCTGACTAGGGTCTGGCCGGAGTTAAAACTGTGCGGGTCTATCGGTGCTGCACCTGGCATAGCGTACTGGTACGTGACGTTATATATCGGGGCTCCACTTGGCGGTTGCGGACCACTTATTGTGTCATCCGCAAACGGGTTCAACGATCCGTAGCTGTGATTCACCCGGTCTTTCGGAACTTCCCGCGGCGTAATGTCCCTCGTGTCGGTATGACCAATGGTCACTCGTCTATTTGAGTCCTGGTCGGTCTGATATCGGCCTTCCGTTACATTTGACATGCCTTTCTCACTAGTAAAAGGGTTGAAACCTTTCAGAATAGGCTTCGGAGTCGATTGGGCATCAACCTCCTGCTCCTTTCGTTCCTCCTCCAATGCCATCTGGTAGGCCAGAAAAGAATCGGTAACCTCCTCTTTCCTTTTTCTCAACTCCTCCAACTCCTCTTTCGCTAACCTTCGTTCCTCCGCAATTCTCTCTTTTTCTACTTCATAATCTTTAAAAAATTGCAGCGCGTCCGCCTCTTTTTCCTTACGTTCCTTTATAATGGAATTCATTTTCACGGACTGTCGATTCACCTCAATTTCATACTGGTCTCTCAGACTTCTTGACTTCTTTGCCTCTTCTCTATCCTTCTCTAAAATCATCCGCTCCTGCTCCATTCGTTTTCGAACGGAGTTCTCCTCCCCCTTCTGTATTGCTAGAAGTCTCTGTTGCTCAGCCAGTTGACTAGCGATGTAATTTTTGTCACGGGATAACTGTTCCGTTCCTTCCTTCAACCCCATCGTGATCCTTCTGTTCGCTTCAATCTGATCATCCCTATCTTTCATCAATTGTACCAACTCGTCATTCATGGCACTATACTGTTGCTGCATGATGCGTTGATCGGCCCGTACTTTCTCCTGGTATATCCGGTCCTCCTCTAATCGTCTCTTCCGATCTCTATCTTCTGTCTTCTGACCTATATCGAATATGCCCGGCGTAATCAAGCCTAACGAGTCCATTAATTCCCGTCTCGCGGTTCGTTTTTCAGTTGGGGTTTGCATTTTTGATGCACTGGCCCATACTCGATCTATATTCCTCAGACTGCAATCTAGTTCCCCATCCTCTAACGATTCCTCAATTCTCGATTCCCCCTCCCCCTCTTTTGGTCGGGCCTCCGCCACGATGACCTGCTATCTCGACTGGTCACGGCACCAATGTAGAGTTTAGTATTTTACGGTCGCAGAATAAACAACTCGGAAGGTTCTTTATACGTTCTGGATGCAAAGAGAGAGAGTTTTATTCACACTTCCTACTACAGTAATCTAAGTTCGGTTCTTGTTCGGGACGAGACCTGATGAGGTCTGTCTACCACTGAGCCTTCTGGCCTTATATATCCCACCCTACCCGATCGCAGCGCCCCCTTTATCAACACTCGCGCCCTCTGTATACGGGTCACGAACTAACATCTTATGGTGGTTTACATAACTGCGATCCGAGTGGGATTCGAGTCCCCTACAATAGCATTGGCGTTCACGAGTGGATGGGCGATAATGCAATTTTTGGCGCCGTTTTTGCGAGGTTCGCGAAAACGCCGCTAGGGCAGCGCCTAAGCGCTCGACTCTCCTCCTGGCTCTCTTAGAGAAAACTACTAAAATATTTTCCAAATTGGTGTTTGCATGCACATCCACCAGGTGGAGCTCGGGTGCCCCTAAACAGTTTCTGAGGGTTCTCAAAGCATCCACAGGGGGGCACTTAGATTGTATCCAGTATCCTTAAACCAAATGCGCAGATGGCTAAACTTTTGCAATGAGTTGCCGTATCAATCTAGATATGCCACATGCAACATGTATCCAATAAGATGTCAACTTCTTTAAAATATTATCAATAAGATTAACAGCATTTTAAAAACGTTATCAATACACATGTATGTACAGTGAAACTCTGCTATAACAAACCCTTTGGCCTACTCGTAACAAATTGGTTGGCGCCGTTTCTATCTAATCTTCTTTTTTGCACAGATATAACTTGGTTACCACGAAAACGGTCCCAATTTGTTTGATGTAACGAAGCTTTAATGTATTAATATACTTATCATAGTCAATAAGCCATGCTTGATTAAGACTGGCAGTCCTTCCATGTGACCCTCATATGAAGCCAGCAGCTGGATAGCTTGTAGTATAACCTGGCCATTGGAGATGTTGTCACGGACGAGATTTTTGCCTATCAAGTTCTGAAATTAAGCATAAATACAGTTTATCTCCGCACATGGTTTTGCGGTTCAATATTTATCAGCTTATAAACGTAGCATGAGAAGCCTACACCGGCCAGCGACCTAGGCTAGCCAATAAATTGAATAATCCATGTCCTTCCCTTTTCTACTTATAATTATAGCTAGCAGCTTTTTCCATGAAAACAAAGGCATCTTGAAAATAGCAGTTTGTACCAGTAGTTTCTTTACATTTTCTAATGCTATTGAATTCTAAGATATAATACCTCTTTGATCAAATTGTTGAAGATATCTGCAGTGCCCTTGGTACAACATTGTGGAGTTTCCGGTTTATCCTCGACAAAGATGATCAGCACTCGCAGGAGTCCGGTCGGATTAGTTCCAAGAATTCGTCGCAGCTGAAAAAAAGAGTGTGTAGTGGTTCGGGATCTCAGAAAAGAGAACAAGAATGTCAGTTTCCAAGTGCGAAGCAGAATGAGGTTTATTCAATGTATCCCTGTACAATGAGTCTAAGTCTTAACCCGAAGGATGAGACGGAGCAATACTGCTGGTTCAATTGTGCGATTGGGTAGGGTAATGCTGGGAGTCAGCCGGGCCTGCACTGACTGGCGACTATGCGAGGAGGGGAGGTTTATATACCCCCTTTGGATGTGAAATCAACATGATCACGTGATGGCTGGCTCCCGCCTGAAACGTGGTGCGCAGTACCCGAGAGAGGACATTCGCCCCCTCCCGGATACCGCCCACACTAACGCCAGGCGGGAACAACCCGAACTAACCCTCCTCGGTCGCCTGGATGGAAATTATTATAGTAGTAAATCCCTACAAGTGCATATCTTGAACACTTTCAGTTTCACAATATATTTCTCGTTAATGTACGATCTATATGGCATACATGATAAATTACTAGTCAGGTTTGATGCTCCTACTTATTTGAAACAGGCACTCTGATTAGTTTTTTTTTGTTTTTTTTTAGTATTTTATTGTAGAAAAGTGTATTGTAGGGTCTTCATGAATTGAAGTGACCACAAAGCTTTCTAAGACTAACAAAGCATAGGCCCCACCAAAGTTCAGCTCGTGAACCACATTAATTTTTTTAAACATATAATATTAAAATAGCCTTGTCAATATCGCCCATCTGGGGTCAGGCAGGTTGTACTCATGTATAAGTTAACTGTATAAGGCATGTCAAATGACTTTGTTGTGTAAAATATTCTCATCCAGGGTTCCCACAAAAAAAATCGATGACAAATATCTAAATTTTCCGTGACATTATCATGGAGGTCGGGCAGCTTGGCGCCCAAGAAAATTGCTAAAATCTAGAAAGAAAATGGTACATTTTAGGAGATTTTGCATGCAATATCAATTCCATTATTTTCATATTCCATGACACATGGCAAGTTTTACAAAATTCCATTTCATAACTTTCCAGACAACTGTCAAATTCCACGACAATCCATGCATGACACGTCGGAACCCTGCTCATCATAAGGTCACCGACTGGCCTGTTTATAATATAACTTACCGACAGGGGGTCCCAGTGAGTCGGCATCTTTCTCAGATGTGAAGTCTTTCACGGGAACCCGACATGAGAATCCATGCACCGTGGTCCGTGCCCTGGATGAAATGAAAATGCAAGGGTCAGCTTGTGAAATTTCAAATATGTGTCCGATATTAAATCAGCAATGATACATTAGTAGCTCTTTAATAGACTTCGAGAGTCTGATCATTATTTAATGAAGGGGGGGGGGGATTTTCGCACCACCCCCCCCTTCAAGTTAAGGGAGTGTTCATTTATTATTTACAGGGGGGGGTGGTGGGTTTGGTGGGGGGGCGTAAAAATTTCCGACCCCTTCTGAGGGGGGGGCGTAAAAAATGCTGACCCCTCTTGAGGGGGGGGGGGCGTAAAAATTTAAGCCCCTTTTTAGCCAAAAAGCCCGAGCGTTACTATAGTTCAAAGGGGGGGGGGGGCGAAAAATTGTCGGCGCCTTTGGCGAGGGGGGCGCGAAACGTTACACGCGCTCTCGAGGGGGGGGCGTAAAAAATTTTCGCCCCTCCGCGCGAAATCTCACCACCCCCCCCCCTGTAATTAATAAATGAACACTCCCTAAGACATTGAAAAGAAGAGATGTAGCCTATAAAATCCCCCATCCCTCTGGTCTGGAGGAGTCGGGTTATTTTGGACCTCCTCCCCCAAATCCACCAAACACCCCTGTTCAAGGCTGTTGACATTATAATGACCACTCTATGACTAGATCTATGTATCAATGAGTCCATTCCAATGGTCGATTTTAATTCAATGAGTAGGGGAATAAAATTTATTATAAATGGTGTGGCATTGATTGAGGTTTTACAGGTTAAACCAACTAGAATCTAGTTTCTGATCAGACATCACCCCTACATGTTTGTAGCCCTACCCTAGCTGTGTGGCAAGGCGTCTATTGAAGGCTCATTTAGCCCTACCCCAAATTCAACTTATGATCTATTCTACTAATTTCTAGATCTCAAGTCGTCTGCAATCCCACTGGCCACTGCAGTCATGATTCTATTTCTAGGCGGCAGGCCTACCCCCTAGGCTAGGCTAATAGATTCCCGTCCTATAAACAAGTTAACAAGTAGAGAATGTAGACTATTTATCTAGGCGCATATCACGATAGCGTTACAGGCCTAAATCTAGGCTATGTCTTACTCTTTTTTCACTTTCGTCTGTCACTGTGTAAAAGACTAAAGTGTGTGTTGAAAATGACGAAGTCACTAACTCACAGAGACTGTCAGAGTGTGTGCTCGTCTTTTGAGGTTTGCCTCAGCCTACCGGTAGTTCATAACAACGCCAGCCCTTCCCTAGAACTCATCACAATTGTTTTCTAACCATAATGAATCTAACTTACCGAATGTCAACAGTGAGTGAGTAAACCAACGACGTTGTACAAAACCGTTGAAGTTGACGTTCTCTGCTCCAGACGGACGCAGCGCTACAAGGTGCGTGCCGTGACGCATGCCGGGAAGGGGCATGGCTCTTCAAAATGTTTTGGCTGCCCACTAGTTCCATCCAAGCAACTACACCTTAGTTATACACTTTATATTTATTCATCTGATATGTAGTGATATGAGAAGTCAAAGAATTTACCTAAACCAAAAATTAAAGCAGAGACAAACAACACGGGTCAATTCTAGACCAAGGTACTAGAGGCGTGAGAGGCGTTCTGGAGAGACCGCGGCAGTGGCGGGAAAATGGCATCAGGCGTCTGCGAAATATTCATCACCACTCTGGAGGTGCACGAAATTACAAATCGTGATATCAGCTGTAGATTTAACCTTACTTGTTTTTTTAAACTTATAGTTGCATTTAAACAAACTAAAACGATGATCACTCGGCAGGAAATTGTCACAGAAGAAGGTCACCCCGCCCCTGGTGGAGGTCAACAACACTAACAACATTCACTCCGACCATAGTTTTGCGACAGCGTGTTTTGGTGAGAGAAAATTTAAAAATCGGGAGGGTCGGGCTGCCACTGGGGTGGATTCGTTTCAAACATTATGAATTCATCGGGAAATATGGATAGTTCACAGTCTGATATTAGTATGAGGGATGAGGACTACCGACTGAGTGATGTGGAAAGCCAGCATAGCGAACTTAGTCCGACGAACGATTCATCGCGACACGGGCACCTGTCAGCATCTCCTGACCGCTACGAAATCTCAGCCTCCACAAATGACCCTCTCAGTGCACCGCGAAAGGGATTCAACAAAAATAGGAAGATTATAATTAAGAACATACCGCCTGTTCGTTACGAGGTAACCATGCGCTTACTTTGTCCAATGGTCAAACTGCAAATGTTTTATGCCAATTGTGGGTGCATCAATTTGACATATCACAGATAAATCAAGTCAAATTCAATTTTTATTTTATTTCTAAGGGAGTGATCATTTTCTATCAACAGGGGGGGGGGTTGGTTGGGGGGGGGGAACAATTTGGACCCCTTGACCGGGGGGGTGTAGAAGATTTGGAGCCCTCTTGGGGGGGGGGGTCAAAAAAATTTAAACTGTTTTAGTCCACAAAGCCCGCGCGTTAGTATGCTTCAAAGGGCCAGCGCGCGGGCCGATTTCCGATCCATAGGGGGGGGGGGGGGGTAAAAAATTTCGACCCGTTGACCGGGGGGGTGAAAAAAAATTCACCCGCTCCGCGCAGAAAAATCACCCCCTCCTCCCTGTTAAAAAATGATCACTCCCTAAGGGAGTGTTCATTTATTAATTACAGGGGGGGGGGTAAAAATTTCTGACTCCTCCTGAGGGGAGGGCGTAAAAAGTTCTGACCCCTCTTGAGGGGGGGGGGGGCGTACCAATTTATGCCCCTTTTTAGCAAAAAGCCTGCGCGTTACTATAGATCAAAGGGGAGGGGGCGAAAAATTTTCGGAGCCTTCGGCGAGGGGGGGGGCGCGAAACGTTCCACGCGCTCTCGAGGGGGGGGGGGGGCGTAAAAAAATTTCGCCCCTCCGCGCAAAAGCTCACCACCCCCCCCCCCCCCCCCTGTAATTAATAAATGAACACTCCCTAAGGGACTGGGAGTGTTCAATTATTAATTACTGGCGGGGGGGGGGTTGAGATTTCGCGCGGAGGAGACATTTTTGACCCCCCCCCCCCCACTCAAGAGAGCATTGAGTGCTTTGCCCCCCCCCCCCCTTGCCGGAGGCAGCGAAAATTGTTCGCCCACCCCGCTTTGTCCAAAGGCCTAATTTAATTATTGAACTGGCAATAAATGTCAGGCCAGGCGTAAAAAAAAATCGAACTTGTTTTAGCCAATAATAATCCAGCGCGTTACCTACAATAGGTACAATACTGGTGAGACAGGTTCGGGGTGCGGCTTATACGCGAGTTTTTGCCACTATGATACAGTACTAAAATCGGCACATTCAGATCGCCAGTGCGGCTTATAGGATCGGCCGTAACTCGGGGTGCGGCTTACACGCAAGTTAGGCTTATACGCGAGGTTTTACTTTACGGTATTGGTCAAAAGACCCCCGACGTCCACCTGGCATTCTGGGTAATCCCTTATCTAGATAGTCCTAATCAGGCTAATCCCCTCTCTTCACACTTCGAGACAATGGGGAGGAGATGGGGGAAAGGAGTGGGGTGCAGGGTATTACCCCTATCAGTCTTATCAGTAAGCATTGTTCTAGGCCCAGGAGGTGACAGATGATAGATTACCCATAGTCCTATAGCAAATCCAATATGACCGTCGGGGTTCTTTTGAGCAATATGGCAGTGCCCATGCCATGGTACAACATGTCTAAGCCGTATAGTTCAAAGAGGGTGAATTTCTGAAAATCAGAACATAGTGCTCAGAATAACTGTGAACTAGATCTAATTGGTGGGGATGGGGTCGAAAAAAAGAGTGGATCCCGCTGTAACTCAAGTGATTTGATGATAATGGTGAGGGAAGCCTGCTTGTATTAGTTAAAAGTTTTCTCTTTGATTTAATAACCATTGCAGGAAGTGAAGGACTTTCTCGGGTCGTATGGCGTCAGCAACATTTCCATTAGCAAACGTGCAAGACATGGTAAGTAACTCTAACTGAAATGTATAGTTGTTGATCATGTCATTGATACCTATTTCACATATCATACATGTACATGTATATCGACAAGTAATTTCATTTAACAAAATTGCCCATATATGGTTGCTTTAAGGTGTCACGGTACTAATTGGTACAGTGATGTTCTGACTAATATTATCCTCTTTTTCACTATCAAGTGGCTCCAAATCTGGTTCAAAATTTGATGGCGTTCATAAATGACGCCTTAAACAAAAGCTGACGTCATTTCCGATCTTTTAAAAATATCCGTCAATATCGGAGTCAGATTAGATTTTACGCTAGTTGCCATGGAAAAAGCATAGTCTGAATATGATCAATATTTCAAGTGCCCAACCGACCTGTGACCTTGACTTTGACCTCCAAGCGTGACCCCTTGGTTACCATGGATACCAAAAACTTTTTAAAACTTTTTTTAAACCAAGCATTGCCCATCTTCTGGTATGCCTATTATTACTCCCAGTCAAAAATAAGGTCTCCTAGCACTGATTATATCCACTAGAAGTCTGTTTTTAGTAGGGACTATTTGGCTGTCCTAGGTTTTCTGGGCGGATTAGTACTGTGACACCTTAATAGGTATGGGGGTTTTCCCAAAAGAGTTTCACTTTTGCCACAAAATAAAGATATTCCCTCCCCTAAGGCCACCTTTTTTTGATAACTTGGATTACGGGCACTCAGAGCCAATATTTTGGGGGAGGGAGGGAAAAAAAAAAAAGCTGTCATTTAGTACTTAAATTTTCCAGGGGCGGGAGAAAAAAAAAAAAAAAAAAAAGCATTCAAAAAGTCTTGTTTTGGCTATTAAATGTAGGTATATTGAGAGATAATGAAGGAATATCCAGAAATATTTCCAATTTTGAAAACCTAATTCTGGGTGTCTGCCTGTCAGCATGTCCTTCTTTTTTTTTCTAAAATTCTCAAAAAATCCCAGCGGAGGGGGGTAAAAAAAAAGAAAGGTTTTTTTTTTTTTACCAAATGCCAAAATTTCCATCGCCGGATCCGTAATCCAAGTTATCAGAATAAAACGGCCTAACATGAACTTGAAGTCATTTTATGGAAAATGCATCTATTTTTGACCACAGAGCCCTTTAAAGTATATCTAAGGGTAGCCTTTAAGGCTATTTTTTGCAGATTTTGATGTAAAAACAGCTACCACTATTCTGCGACCTCTAGTGGAAACTGAATCTGACTAAGATATGTCGGACTACCCTGACCAGATGCCCCAAAACACTGGCAACAATATTCTACATGTGGTTAAGGCCCCATCTCAATCCTAAAAGCACAAAAACAATCAATAAGGGGCCAATGTCATGGGATTTAGGCCCAAATTTGCACTTTTTGGATGAAAATGAGGGATTTTCCGGTACATATGTCATAAGTTCACCTTGACAACCCTTAACAACACAATTAAAAATTCAACAAAATCTCTTGAATCATATTTCCAAGGGACATTCCCAACTTTTTTGAATCGGGGGAACATAATTCATGCTATTTATGACTATTTTTAGGGCCTCTGAAGTCGAAATTGTAAAAAAGGCCTCGACAGCAATTTCTGAGCCAAGCAGCCCCAACCTCACTCTGGGCCCAAATTGTCTCTTTTGGAAGTGAATGTTTAATGAAACAAGTGATCTATGGTAAAATTAGTGGCATCAATACCCCTTCTATCCATATCAAGGCAAGAAATCCAGAGAAAAACAGCTAAATCCTTCATAAAACATCAAAAACGGGTCTAAAACCCACCCATTTGGCCTTATCAATATACAGAGTTTTCGCAAGTTTAGTATAGTCCATGTACATGTACTAAATTAGCGATTTCGGACCCCTTGTTGGGCTTGTACATTATTATTTTATTTTTTTGGAAGACATTTTTGACTTTCTACCAAAAACACTTTTTTTTACTGAAATATTTTTTTACTGGAATTATATGAAAATGGGAGGAATTTGGTCTCAAAATCCTTAAGAAAATGGTAAATTCTTTTTTCAAAAGATCGACCTACTTACCCTATTTTGTTTGGGCCATGTTAATACCTGAACGCAACTACAAAATGTTGGCCTTACTCAAAGCTTTTATGCAAGTTAGGCTCATAATCAAGAATTTGCGTTGTGTATTTCTCCAGCGGTGGCTACGTTGATGCACGGTGAGCAGGCGGAGTGTGCGGTACAGGAGCTGAACGGCCGCAGTCTGATGGGGACCAACGTCACCGTCTCCTTCTACCCCAACGAGTGTCTGCTGTGTGTCGCTCACCTCCCACTCAACCTGGACGAGGCTGACTTCAGGAACATGGTCGGCGAATACGGCGCCATAGAGCGAGCATTCCTCATGGTCAACAAAGAAGGTATATACCGTAGATTGCCGCGTATAACCCGAGGGTTATCCGCGAACCAAAGCTCCAGTGCAGGTTCTACAAAATTGAAAGTCTAGTCTAGAGTTTTTGACAGTTTAGTACAGTACTAAATTCACAATTTTCAGACCTGTAATGCGGGTTATAGGCTTCTCCTAAAGTTGGGGTGCGGGTTATGATTTATCGTAGATTCTTTTTGTGCTAAGACCGTACCATTGTGTTTTAACGCTGGGATTTGTATATGCTAGGTCATATTTGAACACCGCGGGAAAAGGCATCTTAAAGAATCACTTAAGCACCGAAGTTTGAAGAATAAAGGCCTTGTAATATGCATTGGGGGGTATGTAGTCCTCCAAATAGATAAGCGCTGGGGTCCTTAATTAAGACAATATCTTACTTTCTTTATGCCTGAATATATAATACATGAACATGTAGCTATAATGTATAAAAGATGATTCAGAAATCGACAGATATAAATGAGACATTTAGTTGCAAGCTATTTCAAGATATACTGATCCATACACTTTTTGTAAATCCAGTCATGTCCTGGAAGAGATGTTGACTTGTCAGATAATTTAATGCAGACAAATTTATCCCTTTAAGGAGTCAATGTGTTGCCATAAGGTATAAAGCTACATTTCTGATGAACCATCATGGCCTTTCAGGAGAGTATCAATCCCATAGGTTTGGCATGATGCATGAATGCAGGACGGGATTCATGCAGCATGGCATCCCTTAAGCCTTTAAGGACGGCATAATGCATCAATGCCCTTAGTCGTCATGATGCATTGATACAACTCTAGCGAGTAACTTGCCGGTGCTGCATGCAAGCATAATGCCAACAGGGTTAAAGGATTAAACATATTGCAACCATTTTACAATAGAGCTCTTGTGGTTTTGCCTGCAGGGCGGAGTAAGGGTTACGGCTTTGTGGAATTTGCCCACAATAAGGAGTTGTCTACCCAGGCACGGAACATGCTGGACGGTAAGCGGGTGGGGTCCTGTATGCTGCACTGCGACTTCCTCGACACCTCAATTGTGTCGTTCGAGCACCTCCAGTCACGCTGTCTCTACATCGACCACCTCCCTCCCGGCTACGACAACGAGATGGAACTCAGGAACATCTTCAGCTTCATCAAGACACCAACCTTCTTCCGTGTAAGTCTTGAACTTGTTTGTATATAAATTGTAGTACCGTATTCGACGTGATAAGCAGAGCTGCCAAGTATTACAATTTAATCGTAATATTACGATTTTCAGCACTTAATTAGGAGATTACGAATTTGAAGGTTTGGGACTTGGCAGCTCTGAATAAGCGCCATGGGCGCTTATGAAATTATTCTATGGCATTTTAGTACTCAATAGTTTGATTGTCTCCAAAATTGTGACGTTTGGGCGTTTGTTCAAGCCAAAAAATGCCCTTAAAAGGTGGGGGTGCGCTTACTAGGGAGAGGGCGCTTACTACGTCGAATACGGTAATTGTATATGTATTCATACACATCCGAAGGGCCGGTATGGTATGAATGTAGCACCAACCTGCCAGCTTTACTTTCATGTATCATAACGACATTAAAATACTGTGCAGTATTTAAAGGGTCAACAGGATATCCCAAAAGGCATTCATTTCATGGATTTATACTTTTTTCATGTATTGATTTTTACTTTTCTTCTAGTGCTAGCGAATCAATACCGTTTGACCCTCAACATTAGATTCCAATATTGATCAATTATGTATGTACTGTAGTCCTGTTTTGCAAATTTTTGTCTTGTCCTAAAAAGGGTATGTATCTGTAGTCCTGTTGTTGCCTTCCAGTTACACTCGCCCGTTAACCAGGGCTCCAACAAAGCGATGGGATCCTTCGCTGTAGTAGAGTATGAGAACCACCACGTGGCGGAGGACACACAGAAGCAGGGGAACGGTCTCCTGCTGTGTCAGCAGCGTATACGGGTCACCTTCTGCCTCCCTGGCCGCCCGGGCATCGATATATTCAGCACCCTTCTAGCAGCTCATGTAAGTACAGTCTGATCCGTAACTTCCCACAGGGTTGTAAGCGAACTCATCGTTGAAATTTTCGGATTTAGAAATATGGAGTTGTATTAGTATATTGGATTAATGCTTGCGCTGTATATATATTTTAGTGGATTTTAAAATCCACAAAATCCACAAAAATAAGAACAGAGCAAAATAAGATATGTTTACAGTATTGAATTGCAGAACATTAAACTGATTATTGTATTGCATATTTGTCACCTTTCAGAGTAATACTTCCAAGCAGGCCCTACTGCCTAACCCACCCACCATGATGACAAGTCCGACCCGCGACTCCCTCACCAACCCCCTCGTCTTCAACCTGCTCGCACAGAACCCACTATGTATGTATCTATTAAAGTTGAGGATTTGTGGAGTTACAGCTTTATATCAATAAACTAAGGTCTTTCAGGGGAAAGATGTCTTCCAATCATAGCATATTGGGAACAGCATTCTTTTAAATTCACATTATGATTAGTGCTGCTTTTAGTGTGAGAGAAACCAGTTACTAGTAACTGAAAATGGTTTGTAACTTTTAAAAGAAATCATTTGTAAAATCATATAAAATTATACGGTAACGGTAATTCTAGAAATAATTTTTGAATTTTAGATTCTAGAAATTGTAGAGATTTAAACGATAGCAAAGATACCCTTGTGTAGCGGGTTCCGATGGTAATCCTGTCTGATAAAACTGTTTTACTTTGTCCACCTGCAGTGTTACAAAACTTCCAGAAGGTGCTTCAACATCTACATCAGCAAACCCAGCCCCCCACACAGAAACCTGGTAAGTACTACCCCAGCCCCCCACACAGAAACCTGGTAAGTACTACCCCAGCCCCCTACACAGAATCTGGGTACGTACAGGATTTGAGGAAATCCAATCACCCGCAAATAGATTATGGGTACTTTGATGCTGTGCTATATAAGAACCCTTGAACATGTATCACTGAGTTCAGGCAAACTCCAAATATCAGACATGGGATTCTTTTTCCTTATTTTTTTTTTTTTTTGTTCCCGGATTATTTTTCATTAGATAAATTCATCTCATGGCAAAATAAACTCAAAGTAGAATTTGACTATAACCGCAGATTTATGGTACACTGACTAACACTGAGAATTAGCTTCTCGTACGCCCTGAGACAAACATGATCTACCTGACTAATTTTTCTGTCTCACCTGTATATAAGTTGATAGTACCTATACTACCCATCAAAGTACCCCATGGATAAAGGCTCAGGTTATTGATTTTGGTAAGAAATACCATTTGAATACACAATAATGCAACATTATACAGTGAATATGTCAAAGAAAATTGCTGGCATTTTGTTCTTTATCTAAAATAAGATGCTTTTGATGGAAAACAAAGAAAAAGCAACCTCCCTTGTGGTCTTGAAAAAATTATTTAAAAAAAAAGCCTCCATCTCTCACCATTATTTTTCAAAAAGTATCTGCAAAGCTGATACCGTAAAACCTCGCGTATTATGGTATAAGCCTAACTCGCGTATAAACCGCACCCCGAGTTTGGGCCGAAGCTATAAGCCGCACCAGAGATTTGATTATGGTGACTTTTAGTACTGCGCCATAGTAACAAAAACTTGCGTATAAGCGGCACCCTGACCCTGGGAAGATCCTACAAGCTGCACCACCGGTCTGACTTGCGTACTAACCGCGGCTTATAAGTGAGGTTTTATGATAATCAATTTTAAGCGGCCTTATACATGAGGTTCTCTCGGTAACCCTAACTGTACTCTTGTTGTTGCAGGTCTGCTCGGCATGGCGCCCAACCTGCCCAGCAGCCCCCTGATGAATCCCAACCTGCAGGTGGCGCTACTAGCCGTCATGCTGGCCATGCAGCTACAACAGGTAACTACTGCTAGCACTTTAACCCTTTAAGGGTGGCATGTCGCTAAAAGATGACATTGTCGTCATGATGCAACAATGCAGCCCCGCATTGGTGCATCATTATGACCGAGGGCATGGGGGAATCAAGGCATTATGCTGTCCTTAAAGGGTTAAGGACTGCATGGTGCATTTATGTCAACTACAGCAGGTAACCACTGGTAACCCTTTAAGGGCAGCATGATGTGTTAATGTCCGAGTCGTCATACTGGCCATACAGCTGCAACAGGTACACTATCTAGACACGCACTATGCCCTTTGTGAGTATGATGCATGAATTTAAAATTTAAAAAAAATTGCTTAATGATGTTTTGTTCATTTTCATGATATTCAATAACATTTTTCTCGATTCTTTAGCTCGTTGTGTTTAAAAAAAATAAAAAAAAATGTAATACATATATATACATGTAATAGTTACTTTGAATATATGAGGTGAATTTGAAGAGATAGAGTCCATTTTCATAACATTGACGTGAGTAGCTTACAGCTACAATGTCTCAGGAAGCATTAGCTACTTGCTAACCTGAGCTGATGAAAACACATTAATATAAGCGATGATATGCTGTGTTATAAATGTATGGAGCCTACTGTAGGGTAATTGGGTAGTTTTAACGCAGAGGGTTATGTAAAGAATTTCTCTGGACTCCCAACTACAAATTTAGACTGGTACTTGATCTGAGACTGTGCGTATATGCAGCCCTCCTTACTCGCCAGCGCTGTATTCAAGCATCTTCAGGTTTTCACCCGTTGGTAAATTGTTTCATTTTCTTTAAAGTTAGGGAGTGCTCATTTTTTAACAACAGGGGGGGGGTGGTGGATTTGGGGGGGGGGGTAAAAAATTTGGACCCCTTGACGGGGGGGGGTAAAAAATTTAGACCCCTCTTGGGGGGGGGGGTGAAAAAAATTCAACCTGTTTTGAGGGAAAAAGCCCGCGCGTTACTATGCTACAAAGGGGCGCAAACGCGCGCGATTTTCGGCCTGCCGGGGGGGGGTAAAAATTTTCGACCCCTCTGGGAGGGGGGGTGAAAAAAATTTGCGCGCTCCGTGCGAAATCTCACCGCCCCCCCCGCCTGTTGTTAAAAAATGAGCACTCCCTTAGTTGATTAAATGTCAATAGAAAGAATTGTCACATTTTGTCAGTTAATTTCTAGATTTTTGATAAATGTCAGTGAGTCGGTTGAAAAAATATTTTCGGCAAAATTTACTTAAAGCACCATTTGACAAAAAGAAATTCTGGGTATGGTTATATACAATGTATATGCGGAATGAGAGTTATCCATGGGATTTATGGTACTAAATGTGTCAGTTAAATGTCAGTTTAAACTAACTGGGAAATGGTGAGAACCTGAAACCACTGAAATTTAAATATTTATTGTATGACAACAGCGAGTTCACATCTTTCACTTTGTTTGTTTCAGTTCGAGCCGTCTCTGGTGACCAACAGCCAGCTACAAGCAATGATAGCCTCCAACCTGCAAAACGAGCAGAATAACTCGGTAAGGCAGACGTCTCAGCTCTATCCGAATATCAATTCTACTTTTATCATCATTTGTGACTCAGAAAGTCTCGATACTATACAACGCATCTCATACAGTAGCTCGCCTAAAGCTGAGTTAATTGAACCAGGGACTTGTACCTTATAACATAGGTGGTGACATACCCTCATGATTTTGTTGTTTTTTTACTCGAAAATATAGTAAGATTAGAAGTGAAAACAGGGGATCTGATTTTGAGGAATTTAGTACTGTAGTATACTTCTAAAATCCCTCGTATATGCTGCACCCTACAAAAGCATTTATAGTATCAAAGTAAAACTGGTTCTGGAACGCGGCTTCACAAGACTTAACAGTACCGGTAGTATTTATGTAAAAAAACTGCAATCGACATAGAAAACGTTGGCCTTTTTATTTTAAAAATAGACCAAACAAGTTTTTTCCATATCGTTGTTATAAACACTGGTTGTATAGTTTTGTTTTAATTCTATGTCTGCCCCTTTTGTAACAGGGGAGTGGCACACGTCCGTCACTGCTGGGTAACCCCATGATAGCGCAGGCCAACTCGCTGCTCCAGAACCTGGCGTCCCAGCAGGGCAGCGTCATGCCCACCCTGCCCGCCGCCAGCCCCAACGGTAACCACGGTAACCACGTCAACATCAACCAACTCAACAACTGGGGGCAGCTGTTGGGGCTGATCCAGGCCCACCTTGGGGGGAACAACGCCGGGACGACAACAACAACCGGGTCAGAACAGAACAAGACCCTGTTAGCACCGCCTGATTCAGGACAGGGGTTACTGGGTGACGCCCCGGTGAGTGGTCCCATGAGGAAGGTACCGCTACTGGGGGTGGCACCGAGCATCAACATGAAGCCGGGGCTCCTCGGGGACGCACCGCAGCAACCGGGGTCCCTTGGTAGGCCAATCCTCGGGCCCGGTGCCGGGAATGATGCAGATAAGAGGAATATGCTGAGTCATAATCAACAGGCTTTGTTTGTCGATGCAGGAGCGAAGGAGAATATGATGGTCGGGCCGGCTAATCCCCTCCTGGCTATCTTCCTAGAGGGACACATTCGGCAGCAGCTTGACTCGCTGCGGGCGTTAGGAGGAGGGCCTGGGCCGGTGCCGAGAGGACCGATCCGCTACCCCCCACCGCCCCTGAACCCCCACGGGCCCCCACCTCCACCACCACACCTACTGGGGCCTGGTCAGCGGCCGCTAGCACAGCGCCGGCCGCCCCGCCCCACAGGACCCACCACCGGGGGGTCTCTGTTAGGGCAGCCCCACTACCTGGGTAACGGCAGGATGCCCCCGCCCCACCCCGGTCAGCACGGCCCCCCGCCCCAACACAACCCCAGTCTACAACGACCCCCGGGACAGCAGCACTTCAACAAACCCCTCCTACCAAACCCAGTCCTGAAAGTACAAATGAACAATCAGATGAGCAACCACACCGATAATAACACACAGATCAACAACCCGCCAAACAGCCAGACGAATAACCCCCTGGAGAACCACTTAAATAGCCACCTGGCCAACCACCTGGGGGGTAACCCCATGTCTAACCACGTGGTGGGTGGCCAGATGATGGGGCCCCCACCGAGCAGGAAGCTGGGACTGCTGGGGGAGCACCCAGGTGCCGCCCCACCCCAGCAGGCACAGAAGCGGTCGTGGCAGCCGGACGAGGGGTCGACCCGTAACCACCTCCCACACACACGGCCCAGCAGCACCCTGCCCGAGAAGCGCGGCCTGCTGGGCGACGCACCCTCTAATGTAAGCACCATTAGTCTATAGACATAACGTATTCGATCTAATAAGCGCACATCCCCTAATTAAAGCACACACCCCTTTTTGGCTCGATTTAATCAATAAAAAACCCTATAAATCTCTTAGATTTTGAGAACAAATATACCCATAACTACTAGAAACGTGTTGAGAATAATTTTTTTGCACACTGTGTGATTATAACATTGAATAACGTACTGCAACAGCAATAAAATGGATGAGAGCGCTTATTAGAATTAAATTCAGTTTTGTTTTTTTAGCGCAGATTTTAGCTGCATGGCCTTTAATTTCTTGAAAAAGTAAAACAATGATTGTATGTATATCTGAGTGGGAGAACTACGAATTCAAAATGGTTTTCCAGTCATTATTTTGTAATCAGCTTCCATATTATTTGGCATTTATCAATCGTATTTATACTTATTAATCAATTCTTGATTTTCCTTTTCCTAGTTGCACGGTATGGGAGATTACGGTAAGAGACACGAAGGTAACGACCAACCTCCCAGGTTGTGGATGGAGAACGGTAACCAAGGCAACACGGTAAACACCGCGCAGAGTGAGGACTGGGGGCAGGACTTGTGGGAGAAGAACCCGGCACACCGCAACAACCTGCCCGTCCTCCCCAGCACCGCAGACACCAACAGCACCAGCGATGTAAGTACCAGAAAACAGTGTTGCCGAAAACTTTTTAGGCACACAGGCCAATGTGGCCTGTGTAGCGAGATTGTACACAGGCCATCTGCCTTCTACATAAGGCACATTAAAAAAAATGTGGATACACTGATTAGACACCTTGATTGGTATCTTGTCCCTGGGTAACCACCACTTCCAGGGACAAGCTTGTCCCCTTCCTATCAGATATTGTCCGTGTGGGGCGCCGGAACAAGCTCCAGTCCTGCCTATACCTTATAACTATGGGGGCGGTCGCAGTGCCAGTCCTCCGCCAATTCTCTTAAATTATTTTACTCATTTGACAGTGATTTCCATCTCCATAGCATACATATCTATTCATCTTTCAAAGTTAAAGGTAAAATGTCCATGCATTATACAGTGGAGTAGAGGTGTGCTTTGCAATTATTCCAAGACAATGTGGACTAAGATAGCGTGAGCAGAGTTTCCAAGTGTCATGGAATGTCATTGAATATGAAATTAATGGAATTAATATTACAAAATCTCCCAGAATGTACGCTTTGCTTTCTAGATCTTAGAAATTTTCTCCAGGGCCAAGCCCCACGACCTCCACAAGAATGTTATAAATGTCATGGAAAATCGAGATTTTTGTCATGAAATGTCATGGAATTCAATCTGAATTTTTTTGGGAACCCTGAATTATTCCAAGACAATGTGGACTAAGATAGCGTGAGCCAAGTGAGCTGTACACTGTCATCCATCTTTACAATGTACACCAACTGAGACTGGACTATTTGTGTATTTCAGAGCCTGTTGGACTCCACGCCGTACGTGCAGCCTTACCAGCAGTATATGAACCCCTACTCACAGGTAAACTAGCCATAGAGACAACTTCTGCACTTAGGGAGTGATCATTTTTTAACACCAGGGGCGGGGGGGGGGTGAAATTTTTTACACCCTCCCCCGGTCAAGGGGTCGAAATTCAGCATGCGCGCGGACCCTTTGAGGCAAAGTAACGCGCTGGCTTTTTAGCTCAAAACGGGTTAGATTTCCTCCCACCCCCTTGTTAAAAAATGATCACTCCCTTACTCCATTGTTTTACTCTACAGTATACTAGTACACGTAATACCATACATCTAGTATACCATATTCGACCTAATAAGCGCTCTCCCCCTAGTAAGCCCCTCCCCCCCCCCCCCCGCCTTTCAGAATTTTTCAAGACTTTTTTAATGTATTCCTCCAGTTTTTTTACTGTTTTTTTCACACCTTTGTGTGACTTCACACCTCTGCAGGCTTTAAGGCCAAGTCTAGTGTGAAGGCAGAGGGTGAGTAGAAGCTTTTTAAAGGCTACTTAGCTGGGTCAGTAAGCTATATAAGACAACCATGGGGGTAGCTACATGGGGGGGGGGGGGCGCTAATTAAAATGAATATTTGAGGCCGATTACGGTACGTATACTACATTGTATATCTAGAATAGTGCTTTCAACCCATTACCTATTCTCATAAAATAGCACATGCAAATGTATCATCTGTATCTCATGTAGAACCAAAGATTTAAAAGAGTTATATATCCCTATGGTGTAACCTCACCTGTGGTCTGAAACTGTCTTCTTTAGTACTGTACTATACTCCCAAAATCCCTCATATAACGTGCATCCTGGGAATATTGCATAACCCGCACTTGATGTTTAGTTGGTGCATAGATTTAAGATATGCTTTATATTTGTATTCCTTGTTGTAGCCCATCACCAAACCGTACCACCAGGGGGTTGGTTCCTTCAGCTCTCACCAGGAGGCACTGCTACCTGACGGCCCCCTCGGCGCCTTGCCCATGGTGAGTAGAGGTCTGGGGTGGGGAGTCGGGACTTCCCCTGGATCCTAGAGATGCCACTTTCCCTACTTTTGCAGGAATTCCTACTTTTTCACTGGTATTTCTGCCACAGATTTTGTTAAGTTCCTTCATAAAATTGACCAAAATCCAAAGATTTCCTAGTTTTTTCCACCAGGGAGTGGCATCTCTGATCGGCTCCTGACCGTTACTATTATATAAACTTGTACATCCATGTAGCATGTTGTAGTTTGTGATAACTGATGGCGTCTCGGTGTCCTAGTATAGCCGGCAATACCCACAGCCAGTAGCGTTGTGGGTATAGGATCCAAGTGTCAAGAAAGCTTTGGAAATATGGCACCATTTGCGAGGTGACTGCTTCGCATTCCCCTGGTTTTAATATGCAACATACAGACTCAAAAATTAACGAGTGACATCTTTTAAGTGTATACTATAATTGATTCATGAATTGAAACATGGAAGAGTTTCATTCTCCCCCATTTGATATAGATCATTTTGATGGGGATAGTCTGTACAGAGATAGACAATATTTAGCCCCATGAAACCCATTCAGCTCATCCAATTAAGGCCCTAAGTAGCATAAACAACCACTCATGACATGTCTTGATTGGGTGTGGAAATCTACATGATTGGTTGACATAAGGACAACCAATAGAAAACTGCCCCTTTTGTCCGTAACTCTCAGATAGCCCCGGCCCCATCTGAGAGTTACAGCCGTAACTACGGTGTCCATAATCGAGGCCCACATTCCCTGGGCAGGAGTCCTGGTCAGAGTTTCAAACTGGGACATGGCAGGAGTTACGTCATGCCTTAATCAGACAGCTTATGACGTACTTATAACATGATAAGCCTTCAATGGACGCATAGTGCTTTAATGTACTGTCATTTGTCATGATGAATGAATGCAGCCGTGGGGAGTGAACTCCTCAGGGCTGCATTCATGCATCATGAGGGCCAGGGGCACTTCACACTAATGGCCTTAAAGCAGTGTGCACATGAAGATGGATATACATGTGCAGCCATACCCACCCCCACCCCCTGGCCTGCAGTGACCTTTGTGTCCTATAGCCAGGACAGCTGACCTCGCAGCTTGACTGTTGTTAAAAATAGTGACCAGTCTATTGATAGTTGTTTTGACGCATGAATATATTTGGGAGGCCGGGGTAATCTGGTGTTGCTACGAAGATATCACTGGTATCAAAGTTATGAAATATTCTGCCATTTTTGCAATTTGTAGGGAATATAAATCAGATTGACATTTAAGGATTCCATGTGTCCATGTAGTTTGTGGTAAAAACACAGCAAGTTTTGTTGAGAAGAGTTGGGAAATATGATTTTTTTTTTTCAGTCGTATCACTAATTAGTAGTACAACCTTATGTGGATTTGATAATCACTCTCAGAATCCAACTTGTCAGAGTTGCCTCCGTATGGGAAAGTGTCAGAGAAAAGGATAAAAAAAAATTCTTGGGGTGGGAGGGGGTAGCTAGTGGGGGGGGGGGGGGGGGGGGGCTGGATCAAAACCTCCCCTGGATCGGCTTCTGACCGTTACTTTCATATACACGTGTATAATATACATGTAGCATGCTGTAGTTTGTGATAACTGATGGCGTCTCGGTGTCCTTAATCGAGGCCCACATTCCCTGGGCAGGAGTCCTGGTCAGAGTTTCAAACTGGAACATGGCCGGAGTTACGTCATGCCTTAATCAGACAGCTTATGACGTACTTATAACATGATAAGCCTTCAATGGACGCATAGTGCTTTAATGTAATGTTATTTGTCATGATGAATGAATGCAGCCCTGGCGAGTAATCTCCTCAGTACTGCATTCATACATCATGAGGGCCAGGAGCTAGTGGATCGGCTCCTGACCGTTACTTTTATATACACGTGTATATACGTGTAGCATGTACCGTAAATTCCCGCATACTACCCGCGGGTTGTACGCGAACCAGACTCAGCTTTCATTTGATACCAAACATGCCTATATAGGGTGCGGGTTATACGAGGGTTTTTATTACTAAAGAACAGTACTAAAATTGAAATTTTCAAATTCAAAAACGGGTTATAGGATTCCCCTGAGTTGGGGGTGCGGGTTATACGCGAGATGCGGGTAGTATGCGGGAATTTACGGTAGTAGTTTGTGATGACTGGTGATAACTCAAGGCGTATCGGGTGTCCTTAATCGAGGCCCACATTCCCTGAGCAGAGAGTTACACACTGGGACATGGCTTAACGATTTAAGGACGGCATCATGCCTTAATGCATCATGCCCTTGGTCGTCATGATGCATGAATGCAGCCCTGGCGAGTAACTCGCCAGTGCTGCTTTCAAGCATCATGCCAACCATACAGGGTTTAGACACCCCCGCATGGTTGGTATGATGCACCAATGCAGCACTAGCAAGTTACTCATCAGGGCTGCATTGGTGCATCATTCCAACAAATGTCATCTTTTAGCAACACCCGTCCTTAAAGGGTTAAAGCATCATGCGGCCCTCAGGACTGTATCAACCCTAAATGGTCGGTATGATGCTTAAATGCAGCACTGGCGAGCTACTCACCAGCGATGCATGCATGCATCATGACAACAAAGAGGGCGGTTCTGGTTCTTATAGAGAGATGTAAGTAGTCGCCAGAGCTGCATTCAAGCATTATGCCTAACCGACTAGGTTGATATACTCCAAGGAGGTATGCATGATGTATGAATGCAGCCCTTGCGAGTAGACTCACGAGGGCGATGTTCATGCATCATGATGACCAAAAAAAAACTAGGACTGAAAACGTGGCCGCAATGGTGGGGTGGCTGCATTATAAAGGTGTGTATTTTTCTATACAATGTAGATTGTCTGGGACTATAAAACGTGGATGCATTAGAGGTGTTTTCTTACCCCTGCCCCCTAGAATTCTTTTGTGAAGTTGACAAAAAAAGGAAGGTATATATATGCCGACCGGCAAAAACCAACATTATGTCTTTCAAATTGGGGATATTTCATTATAACATATCTTCATTTGATAGCCAAAAAGGGAGTTTTTTCTTTCTTCCCCCCCCCCCCTGTCCCTTGGGAAATTTTTGGGCCCAGCTTCCCTTGTGGAGAACCTCTTCTCTTTTCTGTTTTTTCGCCCCGCCCCCAAAAATATTTTCTAAGTTATCAAAATGAGGTGGCCGTTAAGAGGGAGTTGAGCAGAGATGCCACTTTTCTACTTTTGCAGGTATTCCTACTTTTTCATTGGAATTTCTGTCACATGTTGCATTGATTTCCTACATAACATTGTCAAAAATCTAAAGATTTCCTACTTGTTGTCTACCAGTGAGTGGCATCTGTGGTTGAGTGTACACCGAAAATCACACCAATAAACTGGAATGAGGTTCATTCTAAAAAGAAACAACTAAAAAAAACATGGCAGCACTGTGAGGCCCTTAGAGGGTTATTTACAGGGCTGTATCTCTGTACTGAGAGGTGCCCAGACCCGGCGTTCCTCTGGCGTTCCTCTGGCGTCCTGTAGGTAGGACAGTTTACCTGGTGGCCGCCCGTCCAGAACGGGACCACAGTCACCCAGATCCCCAATGTTAACCGACTGGGACCACTAACCTAGTACCAGGACACTTTGTCAAGTACTCACTCACTCAGCCCAACACCTCCCACCACCTCTACCTCTCACATAGCCACGACAGAAATACCAGGAAGTTGTGCCTAGATAAATGCCGGTAGTAAGAATATGCTATTAAATTAGATTTAAATAAACTATTTAATTTTAAATGTAAATAAACTATTTAAATTACATGTGAAATAAAAGTAATATAAATGTGTTCCTTAGATTATCGCGTGGATGGCGCGGCCTGTAAAAGGGGCAGACTTAGGCCACCTTATTTTGAGAACTTGGATTTCGGGAAGTAGTGATCGACTGCACAGCAAGAATAAACTATTAATTAAATTTAAATAAACTATTTGGATTAAATGTGAAAAAATCTAGATTAAAATTCATGTGTTCCATATGTTATCGGGTAGATGCCATGGCTTGTGAGAGAGACTCAGGCCACCTCATTTTGATAACTTGGATTTCGGGCTTTTACAGCGAATTTGACTTTTAAAAAAAAGAGGAGAAGAAGGTACATGTATATGCCGACCAGCAAAAACCAATATTAGGTCTTTCAAATTGGGGATATTTCATTAAAACATATCTTCATTTGAGAGGGATTTTTAATGCCCCCCCCCCCCCCCCTGGGAAATTTTGGGGACCAGCTCCCCATGTAGAGAAGCTCTTTTCTTTTCTTTTTTTTTGCTCATTATAAGTGGATTCTATTGTGTTTTTTTCCCAAATGCCTCGGCAGATGTTGCCCTGGAAGATCTGCTCATTTATTTGAAGCACCACAATGTACTTAAATGTATCATATCATTTTAAAGTTTATCGTCATGCCGCAAGGGCTGCAAAGGCATAGCGCATTTAGAGCATCATGCGGATCTCAGGATTGTATCAACCCTGAATGGTCGGTATGATGCTTAAATGCATCACTGGCGAGTTACTCACCAGCGATGCGTGCATGCATCATGACGACAAAGAGGGCGGTTCTGGTTCTTAAAGAGAGATGTAAGTAGTCAGGGATTTCCCCGAAAATAGGGATTTAAAAAAATATAAGTTCCAGTTCTACTGTTGGGATCGTCATAGATACTGACCCCCAGTCCCGCAAGGTTAACGTGTTTACTGTGGCTACTTTATTTGCGCAGTTGTGTCTGTGCTATTCAGAGATTTCCCTAAATATAGGAAATTTCAGATTCCTCCTCACTCTAGATCAACCCTTAAAATAGGAACTTTCTGGGTAATGGAGTGTCTTTTCAGGCATTCTGTCAATACCCTACTTTAGTCTTTAAATATACCTCTGTACTTATTTCACCGCATGAACCCGTGTCGTAAACATCTTTACTTGCTGTATTGCAGCCTCCGCCCAAGACGCCGGTGATCGGATCTAAGCGGCCGCGCCCCCACCTGCTGCCTTCTCCCGAGACGAGCCCGGACGGGGGGTACATCGGGCAGCACTCGCAGGGGCTGGGGGGTCACTACGCCACCTCCTATATGAAGAAACGACGCCTCATCTAAAGCAACTCACCCCTAACCAAGGATGGAAGTCTTCAAGTTTTTCCCTGATTTCTAGCTTTTTTTTATGTCACGAAGACCTGTACTTAATTATAGAGGACCT
Source organism: Harmothoe impar (assembly GCA_947462335.1). NCBI lineage: Eukaryota > Metazoa > Annelida > Polychaeta > Phyllodocida > Polynoidae > Harmothoe > Harmothoe impar. The sequence continues at coordinate 93,316,677 of OX381705.1, forward strand.
TTATTCAGGGACCTCTATTTGAAGATTTTAAGTATCTTTTAGCTTGGTCACTTTGATCCCTGCCTAGCCAACACGTCAGGGAGCTACGGTAAAGTCTCGCGTAGAAGCCGCGGCGTGTATCTGGATCTATAGTAGCTTTAATTTGATACCAAACATGCCTATAGAGGGTGCGGCTTATACGAGGGTTTTTGGAAGTATATTACAATACTAACATGGCCAAAACTAAATACCAAATTTGGCTTATTGAATTCTCCAAAGTTTGGGGGTGGTTTATACGAGGGTTCGACTTCTACGCGAGACTTAACAGTAATAAATATCTGATGAAGTAATTTCTATCATTCAGAAGAAATTAGGGATCAGTGTCTGAAATGAAGGTGATGACCAGGTTAGTTTGGGGCGGGTTCCCTCCCGACCCATTGATGGACGGAGAGGGAGGCGGCTAAAGGAAAGAAATCAAAAATTTGATTGATTTGTTAGCATTACTGTGCCATGGTGGTCCGCCACGTAGGTTGGCTTCCAGGATTGTATTGAACTGCACCACACAGAAAGCATTTAGTTTTGATATTACGATATCTGGCATTTGATGGGAGAAATGGTCGTATTCAGACCCAAAATGAGACCAGTGTTCCGCTTTAGTGCAATATTATTCGATGCACCATTTTCCTCCTTTAACCCTTTAAGGGCCACATATTGTTTTGATGTTCTATGTCCTTTGTCGTTGTGATGCATGAATGCAGTCCTGGCTCGCCAGGGCTGCATTTATGTGTCATGCATCAAAATGTTAATACTTGGGTTTCCCGACATATCGACTTATTCACACATTTAGTGTGTTTAACAGGGAGCCACATGATCCGGCTCTGTATCTGGAGAAAAACAGAATGGGCAAATGGGGCTGCTACTCTACCCACAAACTTAAGTATTAGTTAACATATCAAACACATTACTATAATTACGAGATGAACACACGATGGACTTACGGTAGATAATAATGGTGCGCGGGCGTTTTGTGTATTAGTGAAGTAGAAGATATAATTCAACATTTCAGTTCACAACACTGTGGACTTATTCACATGTAGTTAGGTAAGGCATTCACATAATGCAGCGATTTCTTTATAATTGACCGAGCATACCACCGTGTTTCTAAATGTGGTGGTTAAAGGGGGCCCAGCCTCCAATGTGGTACCACGTCTACCTTAATAATAACTATGGGATTATCTAAGTTGTCCATATCTAGCAGGTGGTTGGACCAAGCTGATGTTTTAGCATATCATGACTCTCTTGCCGTATGTGGTGATCTGTCTGAGATATGTCCCTACAACAAGAAGTATTCTCTCTTCACATGCTTGCCACTTCTGCCCAGTTGTTATACTATTACTTACACATGGTTCACACATTCTCTTGAATGTATTAATGGGAGTATTATACTAATACAAGTACAAGGTGCTTCCTTCTTTGTTCATGGTATTGTTTGATTGGTCTCTCATTGTAGGTAGTGTGTGATGGGTGATTGGCTCTTTTTCTTTTTCGTAGAAAAAAAAGAAAGTTTTTTTGGATACACACCTTAGCACCTTTTGTCCCATTTCTGAAATATTTTAACAACATAATCATTAGCTAGATATCGGTGCCAATATTGGTTGTGTTATGTGGAAAGCATGTAATACAATCGGGTTATTATGGAAATGTTGCATGTATGATAACCAATATATGTACATAGATGTTTTATGTGTTTACAAGACCAGCACACATGCACATACAAGTAAGATAACTAAACACAGACATGTAAAATGACACTCACGAACCCACATCAGGGAAAACCTACACTACACAATACATACTTATATACTAAGGCCATTCCAAACAAACATGTTGGTCTACGGATTGCCACAGCAACATAAATGTTGGTTGATCCTCGGGCATCGCCAGAATTAGAAATTTTTCTTTTCAATATTAAAAAAAAAATCGTCAAAAATAAGGCAGGTGAAATCCAGACAATTATTTCCGATAACAACATTTTAAATTTTGGAAAAAGAAGTCGTGCGAAATCCGTAGATCAACTTTTCTTTTTGGTCTGGCCTAAGTTTATGAAAAGCATAAGGCAGACAATGATAGTATGCGTGTGTGAACCCCGACGTAGGTTCACACGATGCTGAATTAATATGAACAAGTGGCAAATACAAGACGACCTCTGTCAACTCACAGGGGAAACTGTACAATAATTATTTCAATCTTCTCAAGAAAACAAATTACAAAATACTTTATGATTTACGTACTACCAAACATCAACATGTGCTTTACAAAGTATGAGATACATATGGACTTTCAACCCATGATGTAATAAATTATTATAAGCTATTGTAAATAATTTTGTTGATGTCATGTATTGCTAATAATGTACAGTACAACAGTTTTCCATATCACGGTGCCAATTTTCTAAGACACCCCTTGTACCCCTTGTTACTATATAGTGGTCATTATTATGACAACCGTGTGTCTGTGAGTTGAATGTGCGCACAGTTATTGATGAATTAAGTGCATTTATGTACTTTAAGAAAGGTGGTTGGGGCCTAAGCTCCACCCTGATTGTGACAGTACTACCATATCATTGTTAAATGCTGATAGTACCGTATCCGCCTGTTTTAGCGCAGGTACTCAAATTAGTGCATGTCCCGTTTTAGCGCACGGTAGAACAGTGTTTCAAAATAATATTAACCATTAAGATTGGATCTCAAATAAGCACATGTCCTGTATTAACGCAGGGTGAATGGGAGGATGAAATATTTAAGCGCGGATGCACTAAAACGTGCGGATACAGTATATGAAATGTACATATCTATGTTTGTGTTCACAGCCCGCGGTCGGGCGCTCCCACCTGATGTTGGTTATTGCCGAGTATTATACGTATATATACAGTGATGTATATAATTGGTTGTGAAATCTAATATTTACATTTGTCGTTTATAACAATAATGAATCTTATTTGGTGATTCAAGCTACATTGACGATTGTGAAGAGAGCATTAAATGGTTCTTGGTTGAATAACTCAGCGACCAATGACTTATAAATGAATCAGGACCTAAACGTATGGGTGCCATGTTTTTCTATCACGACTAATACACCAGACAGACATTGCTTGTGTATTTCCTTTGTCGGATTTAAAAACACGTTTATTGGTAGATACCATCTTCCATGTGTCCCAGTTTCTGCTTTCACTCTATGACTCATTTATTCATCTGGCAAAGCCGTTTTATATGAAATATTATTACTCGTGTATTGGAACTTAAAAAGTTTTAAAAGCGTTCATTCACTAAAAATCCGCCCCTGATGTAGAGGGGTAAAGTTGCCTTGCACGGTTTGTGACGCCTCACCTTAATAAGGGTACTTAATACCTGCTCTGTCTTCATGAACTGTTAACCCTTTAAGGACCGCATAATGCTTTAATGCACCCCCGTTAAGTCTCGAGTGGAAGCCGTGGTTCGTACGCGAATCAGGGCCAGTTTTAATTTGATACCAAGCATGGCTATATAGGGTGCGGCTTGTACAACGGTTTTACTACAAAGTATGGTACTAAAGCTGCAAAATCCAGACCCCTGATTCGACTTGCCCAAAATCTAGGCGCGGCTCATGCGAGAGTTTGGCTTCTACACGAGACTTTACGGTATTCTCTTTGATGTCGTGATGCATACATCATGCCGGACTTGGCAGGGTGATACACTCCCAAAGGGTGGGCATCTGCATTAGTGCATCATGTCAACAAATTTTGCATTTATGAACATGTCGTCCTTAAAAGGCCGAAGCTATACATGTAGATGTTGTTTCTTACACAGTAAACCCAACACGTCTTCCAACTATAGTCTTCTCTATATACTCTGTATATGCCACACCGGCACTCTACAGCACCGGCTATGTGTGACCTATCTGAACTTAACCTATGTGCACGCTAGAATTTGGGCCGTATGGCTATATTTAGATCCTCACACCTATGAAATGCTTCTGCTACCACGGTCTACATGGTACCTTTATAGATGTAGGGTAAGCCACCATCTGAGCCGCGCTTACAAAAGCTGTAGATATAAATGTAGCGCTTGTTATTGACGAATACAGGTGGCTCGGGAGGGGTACAGGCGACCTGAGCTGTTTACCAGGCGACCTGTTACAATAATCTAAGCAACATGGCGACTTTTGGAGAAATATGTATAAAATAGCCAAAATGGTCTAAAGAGGCGACTTTGTGACCTGAGGCCCTTACTTTTGGTGACTTTCTGACCTGAGGGGAGACCCCTCTGCACACCCATACAGTCTAGACGGGCTGCAACTCATTGTGGACGAACCCTGTTTGTTATGGAGAGCTATAAGTGGTCAGCGATTTCTCAGAAATAGGGGTTGGTGACCGGCCGTAGACAAGTTTGCCAGCACAACAAGCTATCTTTAGGTCAGTACTTTAAGGGCCGCATAGTCCTTTTATGTGTTTGTCATTTTTCTTCACGGTGACTGCAGCTCTGGCGAGTAACTCGCCAGTGCTGTCGACCTTATGGCGTTGATACCCTCGTGAAGGCTTGGCGTGATGCATGAAAGCAGCTCTGGTGAGACTCATCAGGGCTGCATTCATACATCATGACAATAAAGGTGATGCACTATGCGGCGTGGGTGAGTTTATATGTGGCCGGATAAATAGAGACCCCTGCGGCTCAGTTACGAAACGACTACACCAAATATGTTTAGTTTGGGCTAAACTTAGCCTTGTATAATCCCTCCTTGGACTTTCCAAGTATGGACCGTGTCCATTAACGGGGCTAAAAGGACGTTTGTTCCGCCACATTTATATTAGGCTCATAGAGGTATAGGTGTACCAGCATCCACTTATTTAGATAATTTTGCCACTAATTTGAGAATTTTTAATCAAATGTATGGAATGCAATTTTCAATTCATAGTTGTTCGTTTCAGTTTAAAAAAACAAACATTTCCCACGTCATTGGCACGGGCGTCTAGATGGTTGCAGAGTGCCTCTATAATAGTAGCCTGTACGGGCCGCATAGTGTTCTATTATGCTGTGTCCTTTGTCGTCATGACGCCTGACGGGCAAAATGACCTTTCGAGAGTGTAATAACCCTAGAATCAGTATGATGCATGGAAGTTATTACGATAAAGGGTATTACATCAAAGCACTATGCGGGCCTTAAAAAGTCATAACATAAAATACACCCGTTAAGGCAAAAAAAAAGAGGTGTTTCAGGTCACACGACCTTTCCTAGAAAAAATAGGGCCAACCCTAAAAAAAATTAATTAATTTTGAAAGAAATAAGAAATTTAAAGTAATCTTTGGCCTATTTCAGAGTCAATTTGATAATCCACGAGTCGACGCTGTTGTCAGAGAGTTGGTGCTGAAGTTTTCGAGTCATATTTTGAGTACTTTTCAGGCCAAAGTAAAAAATAAAAAAAATGAAAGAAAAAGGCCGACCTACCCTACCTAGATTTTCAGACTATGTAACCTGAAACACACCTTTCTTGTTTTGGCCTAATTGTCCAACTTGCACCAGTAACAGTGACATAAGGTTGTAAGGCAGGGCCGCCAAGGTCCTTAAGACAATAGCTAGGTCTAGTTCCACCTCAACCGTGTTGTTTGACGACATTCGTCTTGTGAATTAGTTTTGCATCGTAAACTAAGTATTTGTTTGTGTTTTAATGACAGTGAGTTTATCATCATTTCTGGTATTAAGTCATACCAGAACATAGCAAACTAGATTTTATCAGTGTTTTTGAAATTATTCCATTCACGCCATATTTTACATTTCCTTGTATTTTATAAGTGCATAGCAGGGTTTGGCTACAGAGCACTTCAGTAGAGAGTGTGTAGGTCTAGTGTTTGGACTGCTGAGCATGCTGTTGGTAGTTCACGTTATAAATGTGGAAGTGGTGGGGGTCCATTTTACTTTGTGTGAACGTATAAAACAGTGAGTATTAGCAATGTTGGTCCGTGTGAGTTGGAGAGATACCAACAGACAGAGACGTATAACTCAACAGTTATCAAGTCCCGGATGAATTTACTTTTTTACAAGAATGTAAACTTTGCATTTAGCTATTTCAATATTAATCAATTATTCCATTAGGGCTTTACAACAAGAAAAAGCACCGATGACTAAGTATTAATAACACGACTGGTACTAACTTAAACGGTTCCGAGTATATATATATGTAATGTCTCATGTTTTTTTTCTATTTTTTTCAATACATGATTATGTAGTGTCATTATTCTAAGTGAGATGGTGTTTTCTGCAGCGTCATGATTGTGGTATACAAGTGGTATGTGTGGATATGGAGTGTAATTTATCAGTGTTATTATAATACGGAGTACAGTTAGTGGTCTCGTGTAGAGTCTCCTCTCCACTCCGACATCAGGCATATCAACGTGTAAGGAGCACCAGTGTTCCTGCATTACAATAAAAGCACTGTTAAGTCAACTCACAATCTGTTCTTATTAACCACCCTTCGTTAAGGCCAAATTTTAAAAAAAAGAAGGTTTGTTTCAGGTCACCCTACCGAGCTTACGAAAACAGGGCCGACCCTACGTTTTTATACAATTTTGAAGAAATTTTCATATTTTTACCCCCTTTTCATCAATTTTAGGGTTTACACAAAAACTGATTAGGACTTTCATGGTTAAAAGATAAAACAAAAATAAATCGGACCTACCGACCCTAGACTTTCTCCCCATGTTACCTGAAACCTACCCTTTACATGTATTTATATTTTGGCCTAATCGTAGACATGAAAATGAAACTAAATAGGAAAAACATTTGGAAGTATTTTAATCAAATCTACGGAGAGACAGAAAAGGTTTGAAAATTTAAATTAAAAAAATGTGATTTACATGGGGCTCTCACCAGCCAAGTATGGTAATACTTTATGTTTGCGAACGTCTCCTATCAGAGGATTCACAGGATAATTATCTTTCAAATAGCGGATATTTGAATGCAGAATTTCAAGGTTATCTTTATATCTATATGTTTGCTGTTCACACTTCCGAAGTGTTCAAAAACTTTATCAACAACTTTTCTGAAAATTCACCCTTTCTTGTTGCATTGGTCTATACAATCACTGCCGACTCTCACACAGCGTCCATCGGCAGCTTGGGGAGTTGGTACAGGGACCCATTCCCCTATACTACTTACTGACGGCCGGCGTCCCACCCCTCCAGGGCTATACACACCACTTATGTACACTTATTGTAGCGGCCCACAACTAATTGTCACTCCAGCAGCAGTCGGAGACTGGTCATTTATAGGGTGGGTGGGCGTTGAATTTATGACAGGAAACTAACATAGAGGAAAACGCCAGGGTACCACCATTACTAAGGTGCTCCTCTGTAGTGAGTCGGTACCGCTTTAGACGTCTTCATCCCCTGTCCTACAACTAGTAATTAGGAGTCACGACGTCATTGATGCGCATGTGACAAAGCAAAGTATAACTCCCCGTAAACAAGGTTGTCACTCGTTATCCACGGTGTATTTTTCTCCTTGATACAGACACCATTTATTAGAGTTGTACATGTATATAGGGATGTCGGTATCCTTCACCAGACCTACCTGGTGTCCTGTATCCAGCACAGTCGGAGGGGAGCCACTGGGGGCGCTACTTAACCGTTTAATATCATTCAAAAACACCCAAAGGGGCCCCTGGAGAAATGCAGTCACAGTACAGAAATCATTCTGAGAATCACTGTCATTATACAGTTCCAGGTATTCATGTTTTTCTCTTGGCATAAAGCAGCTCGAAGTGTGTCAGATAGTATATTGGTCGTTGTGTATAATGTGGGGTGGGTACAAGTCAGTCACCCTCACCGTACCTGCCCTAGCACCAGGACTCCACACGCACAGCCACAGCTTCAACCTTCCTCATAGTACTAGAGGTTCTCTCCAAAAATTGCCCCCCCCCCCCCAAAAAAAGAAGCTGGTATACATATTACAATAAAGGGGTGTTGCAAAAAAAAAACTCTACCAAAATGGACCCCCACCCCTTGGTGTGTACATACTTACCCAGTAGGCACAGGACATTGATAATTGGTTGTCAATGTCGATTTAATCAATTCAGCATTGATTCAATGTTGAATTGATTTTTGTGCCTACTGGGTAATGGAAGCCCCCCCCCCCCCCACCCCCCACCTCCCATCCCCCTTGCTATACAACCCAGGGCAGATCTAGGGAAATCCGGCATCCCCCCCCCCCCCGGCACCCTCTTTCATTTTTTATTTCAAAACCCCAAATTCCTGAAACCCAATTCCACATCGTTCCTTCCTGCTTCTACCTACACTACCCATACCCTCTCACTTCAATCCCAACACAATGTTAACCCCTGATTAATATATGGGCCGCATGTTGCTCTGAACTAATGGAGCTCTGGCGAGAGTCTCATGAATGCATCATGCCGATCCTTGAAAAGTGTATCAACCCCGGTAGGATAGACATGGTGCCTGAATGCAGTACTAGTGAGTTACTCGCCAGAGCTGCAGTCATGCATCGAGACAACAAATGACATAACGCATTACACCATTACACGGCCCTTAAAAAGTTAATTACAGTTTGAGTTTTAATTCCTAGCCTATATTCGGTTGGGAACCATTACAGTTCCATTTAAGCCTTATTTTAACCAAAAGTGGATCATCAAGTGAATCCCCAAAAAACAGGCTATCAACTTGTTATTTTTTAATGTATCATAAATATACACGCATTTCAATCATTAGGCCAAGTTTTAGTTTACTTTAATTGGCATGTCCAAAAAAACATGTTCAAGGTCTAGACTCAGGCATTAGCCTTGATCAGGTCAAACCCACTGCAATGACACCCCGTAGGACAATTTGGGAAATCTAGAAGTTAAATAGATCTAGTGAACTTCTGGAAATATCAAGAGCCGTCGCGATAATGCTCCGGGGGACACTCCAAGTTGTCAGGACTGTAGCTGTGTGGCAAGGCATCTAGTAGGCGAGGTTGAAAGCTCAATTATCAGGACTGCTGTTACCCCCAACGCCCATACAAGACAGGCGCTCATTCAAGGTCCTATATGTTCGTGCTTCAAAATACATATCATGAATATACACGCATTTTAATTATTAGGCAAATTTCAAGTTTGAATTAATGGGGTATGTCGAAAAAACATGTTGAAGGCCTAGACATAATCTTTACATACATCAGGTCAATGACTAATGATCTACTGCACTTTAGGAAATAGCATGAGCAGTCGGGGATTGGATGTTTTCAACTGAGGTAGATTTGCAGAGGATTAATACCGTTGAATTGTACTGTCGCGATGATGCTCCGGGGCACTCTCCAACTTGTGACTATACATGGGTAAAAATCGACACGTGCGACACGGCGACACGGGGGGTTGTTAAAATCGATACGTGCGACACGGGGGTTCAAAAATCGAGGGACACGAAATTATAGGCCAGAATGTATAGGATAAAAATCGACACGGCGACACGGCACCTTAGCTAAAAAACGACACGGCGAAGCGGCAATAATTCTGGCCACCCATGTATAGTCACCGACTTGTAAGGGCTGTTGTTACCCCCGACGCTCATACAAGACAGGCGCTCATTCAAGTTGACAAAATTGTCTAAATACTACAATATTTATACCACCTGTTTATACATGTACTTTGTGAATCAGCCCACAGAGGAGTATCTATGACAGAACCCCGCCCTACCTACCCGCCTAATATATTTGCTGTAAATAATCAAAAGTTATCAAAATGAGGTTGTCTTGTCCTCCGTCTCACACTACGGTCCAAAGTAATTTTATAGTTTCTACTGATTTTATTTTATTTTGGCCTGATTGATTTAGTCCATAATGTGCGTTGGATAATAATAACATTCAACGTTTTGACAAGAAGCCACAAGGGAACGTTCACAAATGGCGTCACCTATTTTGGGACCCTTTTCAATTAAGACCCTAACCCCCTCTCCCATATAGTCGATGACGTCATTTTTGAACATTCCCTAAGTAAAGGAGGTGGATGGTAATTGGTAAATATCTGTTCTCTGGTCTTCCAAAGAAAATTGTAGCCTGGGCCAAAACGTACTTAGTTTTTGGTGGCCTCCTTTAGTTCAATGAGCATTAAAAGACGCGTTATGAATCACGTGCATACAACTCAAGAAAAACGTGAATCTTTCCAATTTATTCTTTTACAAGTTTGCGATTAATACTTCGATCCACACAGGCCCGTAACTATAGCCCTCTTTGCAGTGCGGTTCGTTTTTGGGTATGGTGGAAATTAACACAATTATTTCAATGGTGGAACTGGACTTTTCTAATATCAGGTCGAACTTTTCGGATATATTCAAAGAGAGAAACCCGAGTTCAGTGTATCTAATCAACCTTTCATGGTTTTCTCTCTAGAATCCTTAATGATTGTCCGATCGACAAGCCGTAAAAAATGAGATGTAGATAATGATATCCTCATTAGAGTGAGCTAGGGTGGAACACTTTCCCCTTTGAGAGAGGTTGGATGGTTTGTTCGTAACGACGACTCCCCGCCCTTAGTTACGGGCCTGCCACATACCCCTCACTACATCCCACTACAGGACTAACCAGGATCATACAGAGGCAATCCATCAGCCTTACGCTGACCGCCAGGCCAGGGACAACAACATCAGTCCCAGGGAGGGATAACAACAGCAGTCCCTAAAAAAGGGGTTTCGGAGGCAATGCTACTGATGTATACAATGCAATGACAAACTATAAGGCCAATTAGAAAAAGTAAAACGGTTTCTCATCACCGCGCGCATCATAAAAATCTGCTTTTGAGGGAAACTTTTTGCAAACTTTTGATGAAAAACATATTTGGTATCAAATTAAAGCTAATACAGCCAGTAGTGCAGTAGGATAGAAATAACATACATTTTCCCCAATTTTAAAGACCAATAAATTCTGAACTACTAAAATGCGAATTCTGGTTGTGATGAATATTATGTATATTATCCTATACATTTTAGCCCGTGAGTAAAAAAAAAAAAGGAAAGAAAAAGAGAAGCCTCCCAGGAATCATAAAAAGAAAAAAGGAATCTCTGATCTATATACCTTTCTTGGAAAATCTACCAGCATTCCAGCGTTTTAAGAACGCCATTTTTTCATCTTTAAATAGCGTGTGTCACATACCTCAAAGACCAGGGATCACGGGTCTAGGAAGCTGTATGCATCCCCTGCCCAATACCCAGAACCGGCTTGATATATGCTCTCACTGTACTTTAACCTCAGTCCCCGCACTCTCTGGCAGAAATGACATCGCTCCCCTCAATAATACCAGGGGTAGACACTAACGCTGGCCCGGGAGCCAATGGCCCGTAGTTTTGGGTCCGGGCCCGTAGTTTTCTCATAAATTACCTTCCTATGGGCCCGGGTGGCCCACAGGAGTGGAGGCAGAAATTTCTAGGAGAATATATCTATAGCAATATAGTCATGTTATGTGTCGTTGGAAAGAGAAAACCACCAGGAAATCAGCCATTCATGTTTGGTATTGATATTGATTAACCTATGATTTTCTCCTTTAGAAAAGTAAAATAATTATCCCGGGCCCACAGATTTATGTACGGGCCCATAGACGTTTGAAGCTACGGGCCCGGGTGGCCCATGGCTGAAAAGGTTAGTGTCTACCCCTGTAATACCCCCCCTTTTTCACGGACTTTGGCTCAGGAAATGACCCTTTTTGTGGAAATTACATAGTAAAAACTATTTTTTCCCCTACAAAACGCTGACATTTTTCACCACTCCCTTTTTTTTTTATCTAAAGAAACTTTCTTCTCTCTCCAGTTCTACATTTCCCTTGTGTGTTGACTTTAGAACACACATTAGGAATCCTCCGACACCGTTTATTTATTCAATGTGGGGATTCAGTATATAAAATAACCCCTTTTTGATAAATCTGATACCTTGGCCTCGAAATATATCCCCCTTTCTCCTAAAAACGAGAAGTTATCTTGCGGAAAATACACCCTTTTCATGATTTCAGCGACACTGTAGAAGGTGAAAAAAACATCATTATTTCTTGTTTTGGGGAACGAGCATAGGTGTCATTTCTGTCTGTGAGGGCCCGGACCTTTAACCATTTTCAGGCACATAATTATATATATGTGCCTTAGGTTATTCCTTAAGGTGATCAATTTCAATATCTTACTTTTAGAATTTAAGGGATCTACTTAAAATTGATCGTCTGTGAAAATATTTACCAATAACAGGCAGCGTCCTTGCTTCAACAGAATAGAGACACCTGAAAGATGGACGCAATCCAAAACCAAGCCTTGGGGCTTTGCCAGGGTGCGTTCCGAACATAACGCATCAAAAGTATCGAAGTAAACAGCAACATACCTTCCCTCCACCTCAGGAGAGAAATGCTCTCCCTTCGCTAGCAAAGCCAAAGCAAATAGGAAAAACCCATGACACCATATTCAATTCAAAAAGTGAGATCATACACTTGGGAAAACCAAGCATCACCAAACCTTTCTCCGTCAGGTGGACAACTTTGTTTGGGGAAGTAGAGCTTAGACGTTTTGACATTTTTATTGGACATTTCCTGCCAGGGAGTATTAATAGTCATACAAATATGTCAGCAAATTGGTGAGATGATGCGACTTATCATACTAGGGGGCAATTGTTGAGGGTGAGGGTTAGGGTAAGGGGTTAAGTTTAAGGGTTAGGACCCAGTGGGCAAACTTCAGTTGATTCAATGTTGATTCAATGTGTGTAGCGACATAATATCAACAGTTGATACAGGATTGTCATTATGTTGATATTGATGAGGTCATCAACGTTGATCATTCATCAGTGATTCAACATTGATATGACCATTGTAAATCAACAAGAAATGAACATAACAAAATGATTTACATTGATTTGATATTGACTGCTGATGTATAATTTGAGATTCAGTTTATAATATTGGATACAGTTTTCTTATGTAGACTCATTCCTTCAATGTATATATTTTCATTACAACATCCCCCATCCCCATTTCTCCAAGATTAAATGTTAATTCTAGCACTATCCAGGGTAGGGGTACATGAATGACCTCTGATGATCACGCTAAGAGGCATTCACATCCATTTCAAACTGACCTGGTCATGACTGAGGTTTTATCCATCATTCTTAGCAACATAAAGGGTGTCTTACTGAAACCATGCATGTATTCTTGTCATTTAATACCAAATGTCAACCAAATGCACACACCATAGTTGTCAATGAAAATGAATGAGATTTTGATCAATTGTATATATTGATGAGAAAATAAGAGCTTACAATTAGGGAAAATTGATGTAGCATGGAGATAGAAATGCCAAGGAGTAGGTTGTGGAGGCACCTAGTGGGAAAGGTGGGAAAACCCATGGTTGATTCAAAGTTGATATCCAAACATTGCATCAATGTTGAAACAGGTGTTGGATGACAATGTTGAAATTGCAACGTTGCATCAGTGTTGAAAACAGGTTGATCTGCCCTGTAACCCTATATCAACCAGTTTTCAACGTTGAATCAAGGTTTTGTGCCCACTGGGAAGTGTACAGCATAGCTGTAGTGACATTGAATATAGGTGGGATAAAGGGAGAATGGGATAAACGGAAAAGGGAATAACGAAAAAGGGGATAAACGGATAAGGGGATGACGGAGAATGGGATAAACGGAGAACGCGATAAACAGAGAACGGGATAAAGGAGAACGGGATAAAGGGAGAACGGGATAAAGGGAGAACTGGATAAAGGGAGAATGGGATAAAGGGAGAACGGAATAAAGGGAGAATGGGATAAAGGGAGACTGGGATAAAGGCAGAACAGGATGAAGGGATTACGGGAGAACGGGATAAATGGAGAACTGGATAAAGACAGAACAGGAGAATGGGATAAAGGGAGAATGGGATAAAGGGAGAACGGGATAAACGGAGAAAGGGAGAACAGGAGAATGGGATAAAGGGAGAACGGGATAAAGGGAGAACGGGATAAAGGGAGAACGGGATAAAGGAAGAACGGGATAAACGGAGAAGGGGATAAACGGATAAACGGAGAAGGGAATAAACAGAGAACGGGATAAACGGAGAAAGGGAGAATGGGATAAACGGATAAACGGAGAAGGGGATAAACGGAGAAGGGGATAAACGGAGAAGGGGATGAACGGAGAAGTGGATGAACGGAGAAGGGGATAAACGGAGAAGAGGATGAACGGAGAAGGGGATGAACGGTGAAGGGGATGAACAGAGAAGGGGATAAACGGAAAAGGGGATAAACGGAGAATGGGATAAAGGGAGAACGGGATAAAGGGAGAACGGGATAAAGGGAGAACGGAATAAAGGGAGAACAGGATAAAGGCAGAACGGGATAAAGGCAGAACGGGATGAAGGGATAAAGGGAGAATGGTATAAATGGAGAACGGGATAAAGGGAGAACATAAGAATGGGATAAAGGGAGAACGGGATAAAGGGAGAATGGGATAAACGGAGAAAGGGAGAACAGGAGAATGGGATAAACAGAGAACGGGATAAAGGGAGAATGGGATAAACAGAGAAGGGGATAAATGGAGAAGGGGATAAACGGAAAAGGGGATAAACGGAGAACAGGATAAAGGGAAAATGGGGATAAAGGGAGAAAGGGATAAAGGGAGAACGGGATGAAAGGAAAACTGGATAAAGGGAGAAAGGGAGAAAGGGAGAAACGGAAATGGGGATAAAGGGAGAACGGGATAAAGGGAGAACGGGGATAAAGGGAGAACGGGATAAAGGGAGAATGGGGATAAACGGAGAAGGGGATAAACGGAGAAGGGGATAAACGGAGAAGGAGATAAGCAGAGAACAGGATAAACCGAGAACGGGAGAACCAGTTAAAGGGAAAAGGGGAAAAGGGAGAAGTGGAAAAATATGAAATTAGGGTAGCTTTTTCTGGCGATTACGATTCTGCTGTCAGAAATGAGAAATAACGTTTTGTACTCAAATTAGATAATTCATTCGACTTTGTACTGACAAATGCGGAATGTGTGGGGCTTGTGGTGGCCTGTTAGGTATCAGAGAGCTACATGGGAAATAGCAGGCGACATTCACCATATAGTTAACCCTTTGAGGCCAACATTACCCATTACTATATTTGTATTACAAGGTGTACAGTGTGTTGGGGATGGGTGTATATAGCAGGCCTTAAAGGGTTATTATCCAGGTGTGACAAACACTTTCCCACAACTAGGTGTCAAAACTCGGCCAGCAGGTGTTACTAACAAATGAAGTTAGACTTGCCTTGTCCATCATTCCAACTATAAATAAATATGCATGAGGATTAGTCGGACTAATTCCTATATATTTTTAGGAATTAGTCAATAAGATTAAAGGCATTGGCCTTGGAGTAAGGCAATGGCGGGCTAGGTTGCGCACCACTGATTCAGGTACAGGGCCTTAAACAAGGAAGTAGACCAGGTTTTTCTCTATTTAGATCTGTAGGGAAGTCCCAAGTATGGCCCCTAGGGTCCCATATGCACCCTAAGCGAAGCCAACGCTCTATTTTCGTATTGTGATTGACAAGGAAAAAACCCAGGCTACAGACTCTTATGGGTCGTCTATTTTTCAGCGATCCTGCTGTGGTCTGACATAGAAAGACGTTGCAAGCCAAAGGCTTCAACGTCAATAAGTAAATGCAATCAATGATCAGGTGAGCAT